>OX438823.1:5048864-6388135 GCA_949316475.1 Hypomecis punctinalis
CTTGTTTCTTTAACGCGAAAAGGCCCGCGTTTTATCACCAAATCGCCTGTTGGTAAGCTACTTTACTAGCTCAATTTTATAAAAATCTCATAATAAATAGTGCTACAGCAAACCCCCCTTTTTAAGGAAAATTTCCCCCCATTAAGTACTTAATTTCCCCCCAATCAATAATCCAACCAACGACAAAGGAAATCTAAAAAATTATTGGTTGAGAACCAACGTACCAAGTTTCGTCAAGATTCGTTGAAAAATGAGACCTATAGAAGAGAATCAACACTCGGGACATGAAAGCATTATTGTCGAGTCAAAACAGAGGTTACGCTCACTTCGTTTGCTTGGTCAAAAAGTTTCATATTTAATTTTCAGCCAACTCGCACTCAGTAAACCTGGTGTCAGAGGACCTGGTGGCTGGCCACCGGCCTTACGGGAAGATGTCTACCGTCCGACGGTTCTTCTGTCTGTTTGTCACCTTCGACCTACTGTTCACCAGCCTCATGTGGCTCATATGTGTTATGGTAAGTTTTTATTTACATTTTATTTATTTTTTATATATTTTTCAAGTACCAAAAACGCTTCAAATTCAAGTAGTCTAAGAGCCGCTGAAAATCGACCTTCTCCGACGTGATAACCAGACGTTTTTAAGTTTTTTATTAATTTTTATTATTTGTTTACAAACACGCTTATAATAACTACTTAGTATATAATACGGCTGAAACTCACGTTATAATTATACTGGTTTTAGGACGTGAGTTTTACAAGTGTAAGGGCGGCCGTAGAGTACTTAATTACTTTCAAAGTTCTACTATTATACCTACTTATTAAGTTTATTTTAATACTTCGATGGATAAGTCCACCGAAGAGTCAAAAATTAATTAAAAGAAGGAAAATAAGGAAATAGATAGGAGATGGATTTTCCAATTGGTTATCCTTTTCTGTACTTTGTAATTCCATGTTTTATAACTTACCGAACATTATACTAATATATTAAAACGGGACTTATCGCGCAATAAAACATGAGACATAATAAGTCAGCCCGTGACCACGACCAATGCAACTTGGTCGAAACGTCGGGAGAAAGAGAAAAAGAGGTATTTATTAATATATATCTCATGTTTTATTGCGCGATAAGTCCCGTTTTAATATATTAGTATAATGTGCTCAAATCGCGAAAGTTTGAAAATAACAAAACTTACCGAACATTGTAGAGGATAGAGTTAGCGCGTTTTAATCTGGAACACTGCCATCTAGTGAACTTTTATAGAAACATAGAATACGATATACTGACGACCGAAGCACACATTTTTTTATAATAATTATTTTTTGCAAGAAATGATAAAACCGCCTTCCATCGTTTTCAAAATTCGAATATTTCGCTCGAATTGTTTACATTATTGTTGATTTTACAAAAACGACCCAGCCGATTTCTAAAAAATTTAAATGGGACAACCTCCGGAGTAAACCCTTTCGAACTAAAAATAGTACATTATGATATAAGTGCGGTAAGTTGAAAATGACAGCCGAGGCGATATTGCTATTAAGGAAGCAGAGGCTGTAATTTTCAAAGCGCACGTATGTCATACGACGTTTTATAACATATATGCGAGGAAATTAATAAAACTCTGACTTTCTTAAACGAATAAATCTTTAATTACTTGTTAAAGCATTTATTGAAATTTGAACAATTTTCAAAAGTGATTGTTACGTTGCCAGTTGGCTTTTTTAATGTTATCACGTTATTATTATTAGTTACAATTTTCCCAGTCTCTCGCTCACTCTCTTGAGTGAAAGTAAATTCATCACTAAATTACAAAAACAATACAGCGAAAAGAAAAAGCGCGCAAAATAATTTTTATCTCCCAAAGTTAGTTTTATTCATAAAATATTGACCAGTTTTCTGACATATAAACTCTTTGCTAAGATTTTAAAAAGTATCGTTCATTTTTAGACGGAGCATCTTAAAAAACCGTGCATGTTACTTTATTAAAAAAAAAACTCGTGCGTTTTACATTACAATAACGCACAAGTGAGTAATGAAATAAGCGGTGGTGGCCTAGAGGTAGTGACACCCGCCTTGCAATCGTAAGGTCGTGGGTTCAAATCCCGGTCCCGTACCAATGAGTTCTTTAGAATTTATGTACGGAATTTCACA
This sequence comes from Hypomecis punctinalis, assembly GCA_949316475.1. NCBI lineage: Eukaryota > Metazoa > Arthropoda > Insecta > Lepidoptera > Geometridae > Hypomecis > Hypomecis punctinalis. The sequence goes on from OX438823.1 coordinate 5,051,014, forward strand.
CCACTGGCTTTTCGGTGAAGGAAAACATCGTGATGCAACCTGCATACTTCCGTAGAAGAAATTCGATGGCGTATGCGAATCCACCAACCCGCACTGGGCCAGCGTGGTGGATATGGCCCAATCATCCTTCGTGGGTAGGCTTACGTCCTGCAGTGGACTATTAAAAGGCTGGTACAGTACAGTACAGAGTATTGAAATACATTACGATATTGAAATTGGTGTCATTACAGCCATTTTACGAGCACATAAAATTATATGTTTTAAAATATTTTTTCGATTCGGTTAACACCGATGAACATACCGACCCAAAAAAGAAATACATATAGACGAACTTAGAACCTCCTCCTTTTTGTCAGTCGGTCTTCTTTGCGAGTCGATGTAGCGTGCTAAAAATTATAGATATTCCGACTTTTGAATCTACTCAATAGGCCCAATTGTGAAGGCGTCATCGTAAATTTAATAGTAACGTAAAAAGTGTTATCTTTATCGAAGTAACTACGCATCGAAGAAATATATTATAATCATAGTCATAGTCATTTATTGATAACACCACTGTTACAAATCAAAATTTAAATACCATTAGCAATAATCTATTTCAATACATACAAAACAACAAAACATATACATCGTATATGAAATTAATGATTAGAATTATAATGTCAATGAGTATAGATTGAATGTCACAATAAATAATAATTAATGTCCATTATATTAAGGTCCATCACAACTAGATTGACGGTTATTTCACCTCCTATAAAAATTGGTTTTTATAAGTTAGGAGTTGTTAGCACTTCCCCGTGGTTACGGGGATATCCAGCAGCTCTAGTATGACACAGAGTTAAAACTACTGAGATACTAGAAGGATAATGTGGTCGATCGACAAAATCTGAAAGAGTTGCATCGATTTAATATGGCACGAGTTAAAGCCAAATCCATTTATTTATTGGACAGTTTTGAGCTTTTTTTTAGGGTTCCGTACCTCAAACGGAAAAAACGGAACCCTTATAGGATCACTTTGTTGTCCGTCTGTCCGTCTGTGTGTATGTCAAGACTCTTTATCTCGGGAACGCGTAAAGATATCGAGTTGAAATTTAAACTGTATACGTATATCTACGGTCTCTTGCAGTTGTGTAAAGGAAAAACATCTTAATTATCGTTTAAAAAAGTTAGAGCCGTTTATGTCGTAAAAAACCGCATATTTCGACACTCACATAAATCTAAACCTACAGGGTACTTCCCGTTGACATATAACTATAAAATTTGGCGAGAAGCATTGTCTCAGAGTACACATATAGGAATAAATCTGAAAACTGTACATTTTTATTTAAATCACAAAAAATAGGGCCTATCATGTAAGGTATTATATAAAAGAACTTCATTACCACATGCTGAAACAGGTTTTTAATTATTTTAACTACGTGTAATTTTCGATGTATGACGAGAAAAGTGAAAAAAAAAACTTTTTTGTACATGGTTATAGAGTTATAGTATAGAGATTTTAACAACTTACTTCCCAATTTTGTCAAATTTCCTGGATTTGTACGGAACCCTCGATGTGCGAGCCTGACTCGAACTTGTCCGGTTTTTTCTTTTTTCGTCTGTATGTTGTTTTTTGTGTATATTCAACGATATTTCCGACAATTGTGAACCGAATCAAAAAATATTTTTTTAGTTCATAATTATTTTTTGCAAAAAATAGCATGACCGACTTCACCTGTGCACAGAATCATTACATAGTATAAAACAAAGTTGCTTTCCGCTGTCTGTCCCCATTATGCTTATATCTTTAAAACTACGGAACGAATTTTAATGTAGTTTGTTTTAATAGATAGAGTAATTCAATAGAAATGTTTTTATGTATAATACACCTGTGCGAAGCCGGGGCCGAAGCCGCATCGCTAGAACGCAAATATGCACGGATCGATGTAGCATTTTTCACATTGTTGTTGATTTATCAAAAATTATAAATGGGACCAATTTCGAAGTATATTCTTTCCAATAAAAAAAGAATTATTGAAATCGGACTACTATAAAAAAAGTTATGCGTGGTTATACATAAAAAAATATATATATACGCGTCGAATTGTATACCTCCTCCGGTGGTTCGTCGGTCAAAAAGGTATACTTCCGAGGTTGTCCAATTTAAATTGTACCAAAATTGACTGAGCCGTTTTTGAAAAATCAGTAATAATGTTAAAATAGTATCCATCAATTCGAGCGAACTGTACGAATTTTGTACACGATGGAGGTAGGTTTGCACTTTTTTGCTAAAAATAATTATAATTCCATTTCGAGGAGAAAGATTTAGAAGATTAAAAAAATGTTTTTTTTTTGTTTCAGATGAAGGGTGAAACCTTAGAGCAGATATTTGACAGAGAAATAGTCCACTACAATGTCAAAGTGTCACTATTTGACATAGTATTATTAGCCATAGTGCGATTCACACTGCTGCTGCTGTTTTATGCACTGTTGTATATAAATAACTGGACTGTTATAGCTGTGAGTATGTTTTAACTTTTATTATTGTTGTTTTGAAACTTTCGCGATTTGAACACATTATTATTATATACTACGGGACTAATCGCGCACTGAAATTACGAGATAAATAAATACCTCCTCATTCCGACGTTTCGGCCGAGTTGCCGATTCGTAGGTGTCAATTTAATCACATCAACAGAAATGAAAGCTTGTTTACTTGTTAGAGTCCAGAACACAAGTGACCAAACATTGACTGATAAGACCGAAACAAAACCGAACCCTTTGTTTCGGTCACCAGGTGTTTTATGACCTTAACAAAGAGCCGCTCGATATTCTAAGAAGTTATTTATGACCCCGGTAAGTCATTTAAGATAAGCATTCAGTTATTGGTTAAGTAGTAAACATGCATTTTGATTTTTAAAGGTGCCTAATATTTTTGGCCAAGACTGTATTATATTATTTTCATCTCAGCTGTTTTCCACTGCTGGACATAGGCCTCTCTGCAGATATATAACAGAGACATTGATCCATCCGTCGATCAGACATAGGATATCCACCGTGAGACATAGGCCTCCCCTATGGATTTCCAATAAGACCGGTTGGAAGCTCGATCCTGTTGTCTAGATAACGTCATCTGAACACCTCGTAGGTAGACGTCCTACGCTGCGCGTTTCGTTATGTGGTCTCTATTCGAGAACTTTTCGACCCTAGCATTAGTCCAGATATTTTTACAATCAAACGTATACACGTGATAAACAATACCCTTCCTTGGCAGTCGGGTAAAAATTAGAATTAGATATATAATTTTTTTTAATATTTTGTTCCAGCTGTCAACGTCAGGGACGTGTGCACTATTAATAGCCAAAGTGTTTGTTTATGATGTAAGTGTATGAAAATATTAAAGTTAATAATAGTACATTATGGTACTGTACTGTACCAGCCTTTTTAATAGTCCACTGCATGACGTAGGCCTACCCACGAAGGGTGATTGGGCCATATCCACCACGCTGGCCCAGTGCGGGTTGGTGGATTCACATACGCCATCGAATTTCTTCTACGGACGTATGCAGGTTGCCTCACGATGTTTTCCTTCACCGAAAAGCCAATAATATGAAATTCCATACATAAGTTCCAAAGAAACTCATTGGTACGGGATCGGGATTTGAACCCACGACCTCACGATTGCAAGTCGGGTGTTACTACCACTAGACCACCACGGCTGTTACGTTACATTATGGTACCAGTGTGTAATGTTGGTGATTACCGCTGAGGCGCCATTGAGGTCTTAAGAGACCCGAGGACGGTAATCATCATTACACACGTGTAGCATACGACGTTTTTGAACACACTTGTGAATAAAATAATACTAAAAAAAATATCTTCAACGCTGAAAACGAGTTGTGAAAAATGTTTCGAAATGGCGGGATAAAACTAATCAGTTTTCCTATGCGCGCGCAATGGTAATCGGCCATAGACTAAAATAATGAGGTTTCAAAGGTACATTAATTTTATTGTACCTACTATTGAACACGATCTTTTTTGTATTTTAACTTTTTTTAAGAACAAATCAACTCAACCAATAAAATATAACTCTATAACTCACTTGTGAATAATAGCAATGAAAAAGTCACAGTTTGGTTACAGGTGTCATTATGTGCCTCATTGCGGTGAAATTAGAGCCACTTTATGAGCAAGTGTGTTGAAATAGTAGATTGTATCATAAGGGAGCAAAGTAATATTTTTACGGCGAGGGCGCTTTTTTGAATCCAGAGCGTAGTGAGGGATTCTTTAGTAGAATCCTGAACGTAGCGAGGGATTCTTTAGTAGAATCCTGAACGTAGCGAGGGATTCTTTAGTAGAATCCTGAACGTAGCGAGGGATTCTTTAGTAGAATCCTGAACGTAGCGAGGGATTCTTTAGTAGAATCCTGAACGTAGCGAGGGATTCTTTAGTAGAATCCTGAACGTAGCGAGGGATTCTTTAGTAGAATCCTGAACGTAGCGAGGGATTCTTTAGTAGAATCCTGAACGTAGCGAGGGATTCTTTAGTAGAATCCTGAACGTAGCGAGGGATTCTTTAGTAGAATCCTGAACGTAGCGAGGGATTCTTTAGTAGAATCCTGAACGTAGCGAGGGATTCTTTAGTAGAATCCTGAACGTAGCGAGGGATTCTTTAGTAGAATCCTGAACGTAGCGAGGGATTCTTTAGTAGAATCCTGAACGTAGCGAGGGATTCTTTAGTAGAATCCTGAACGTAGCGAGGGATTTTTTAGTAGAATCCTGAACGTAGCGAGGGATTCTTTAGTAGAATCCTGAACGTAGCGAGGGATTCTTTAGTAGAATCCTGAACGTAGCGAGGGATTCTTTAGTAGAATCCTGAACGTAGCGAGGGATTCTTTAGTAGAATCCTGAACGTAGCGAGGGATTCTTTAGTAGAATCCTGAACGTAGCGAGGGATTCTTTAGTAGAATCCTGAACGTAGCGAGGGATTCAAAGTACGTCGCCCGAACCTAAAATATATTTTGCGCCCGAGTGGTACACTCTACTTTTCATCACCTCTATGAGAAAATAACAGGCGCCTCATATTTTATTGTAGTATTATTATTTAATAAAACGTAGAGTAACAACTATATTGAAATTAAATAGTATCTAATAATAAAACAAATGAAACCTTATATTACATTCTTTTCATTCATTTTCTTGGCGCTGAACACTAACATTACAAATACTTCCAAATTCAAAAAGTGCGCGGCAAAGATAATTCCGGCGCACTTATAAGTTCCTTATAGAAAACACCACCTTTGGGCGCACTTAAAGGCGAACCAAGTAGTCCTTTTCGAATAGATGTGATGTAAAATAATTTATTGAATGTAACTAAGATTATTTCACATTTTTTGTGTGCGCATGCTTGAAATATAACTAATAACTAAACCATGAGATAATTTTATCGACTTGTAAAAATGTATCAGATGTATACCTCACCATAACTTTATCTCGTTTTTAGGGTTCCGTACCCAAAGGGTAGAGCCGTGGTGGTCAAGAGGTAGTGACACCCGCCTTACAATCGTGAGGTCGTGGGTTCGAATCCTCGGTCCCGTACCAATGAGTTCTTTGGAATTAATGTACGGAATTTCACACCACTGGCTTTTCGGTGAAGGAAAACATCATGAGGCAACCTGCATACGTCCGTAGAAGAAATTCGATGGCGTATGTGAATCCACCAACCCGCACTGGGCCAGCGTGGTGGATATGGCCCAATCACCCTTCGTGGGTAGGCCTACGTCCTGCAGTGGACTATTAAAAAGGCTGGTACAGTACAGTACAGTACAGTACCCAAAGGGTAAAAACGGGACCCTTTTACTAAGACTCGGCTGTCCGTCTGTCTGTCACCAGACTGTATCTCATGAACCGTTCTAGCTAGACAGCTGAAATTTTCACAGATGTTGTATTTCTGTTGCCGCTATAACAACAAATACTAAAAACAGAGTAAAATAAAAATTTAAGGGGGCTTTAATACAACGAATCTGAATTTTTAGTAATAACGGTAACGCGTAGATGCTTGAAATATTCACAGAATTTTCAATTGTTTATTCACTTTAATAATAGATAATAAAATTAATATTTAATGGATCCCATACAAGAAACGTGATATTTTTGTATTTTGCATACGTCCGTAGGAGAAATTCGTCGATGGCGTATGTGACCAACATGCACTGGCCCAGCGTGGTGGATATAGCCCAATCACTCTTCGTGGGTAGGCCTACGTCCTGCAGTGGACTATTAAAAAGCTGATACAGTACAGTACAGCAGGACGAAAGACCTACCCACGAAGAGTGATTGGGCTATATGCACCATGCAGGCCCAGTGTGGGTGATGGATTCACATACGCCATCGAATTTCTTCTACGGACGCATGCAGGTTGCCTCACGATGTTTTCCTTCACGGAAAAGCCAGTAGTGTGAAATTCCGTACATAAACTCCAAAGAACTCATTAGTACGGGACCGAGATTTAAACCCACAACCTCACGATTGTAATATTGTAATATATTGATATTAATATATTGAAGATTGTAATTTATTGCGGGTGTCACTACCTCTAGACCACCACGTCCTGCAGTAGACTATTGAAAGGCTGATACAGTACAGTAACCGTCGTATTCCAGTGGCCTAACGCGTCGCAGCCAGTGTTCCAAGTGTTCCTGATACTGATCTCCTTCGTGCTCGCCTGGAGCGAAGCTTGGTTCCTCGACTTTAGGGTACTGCCGCAGGAGCTTCAGGCGAAACAGATTATAGATTCCATAGGTGAGTTAGTTTATTTGGCATTTAATTCATTTCAGTAACCTAATACAGTCAGAAATGTTTTTAATGCTGACTTCAAACTTCTGGTGGGTCAATTATTGACGTGCTAATGTCTTATAAATAGATGGACGCCGATTGCACCCACGAAAAAGCATGACTAATTGTCACGTCCTGTCTGAGCAAACAGAAAACATAATTTATATATAGTCAAAATGCTAAAGTAAAAAAGTAAAACAACAAGCTAAATCCCAGCGCCCCTGTCATGCACCGCAGGCGCCTTCGCGATCCAGTGTGGAATGGGGAAATATTAAAATAAAATTTGCCCTTAATTAAACAGAAAGTAGAATAAAATCTCGCTCACTACGCACGCGCTCAAACTAGTGTGATTTTATTCGCTTACGTCTGCTCTGAAATTATAACGTGACCTCAGCTTCGCGGGCACCTCTTCGTAGACCCGCATAAATAAAATTCCTATAAAATTTCCCCTTCATTAACAAATAAAAAAGATTTTGCTCGCTACGCTCACGCTCAATCAAATTGCAGGTATATTTTGCTGGCATGTTCTTTATTTATCTATATTGTCAACAGTACAAAACAACAGTACAACAACAGAGCGCACCCCGCTTCTCCACCCGCAAGCCGCGCACTCGACATATGCAGAGTCCACCGTCAAGTGGTTCTCGCCGGTCGAGACGCCAGAATCCAGCCCCAGGCCGCCCAAGACTCTCATACTCACACAAGAACAGGTTAGTGGCTAAAGAATATACTTCAAAAAACATACTTTAACAAAATAACATACTTCGAAAAATAGATTTAACAAAAAACTAACTTTAACGAAAACACTTGAACAAAAAACTTTAACAAAATCACATTGCTTACAAAACGCACTTAACAAAAGAACATATTATGTCAAGAAAACACTTCTTTAACAAAATCACATTGCTCACAAAACGCACTTAACAAAAGAACATATTATGTCAAGAAAACACTTCTTTAACAAAATCACATTGCTCACAAAACGCACTTAACAAAAGAACATATTATGTCAAGAAAACACTTCTTTAACAAAATCACATTGCTCACAAAACGCACTTAACAAAAGAACATATTATGTCAAGAAAACACTTCTTTAACAAAATCACATTGCTCACAAAACGCACTTAACAAAAGAACATATTATGTCAAGAAAACACTTCTTTAACAAAATCACATTGCTCACAAAACGCACTTAACAAAAGAACATATTATGTCAAGAAAACACTTCTTTAACAAAATCACATTGCTCACAAAACGCACTTAACAAAAGAACATATTATGTCAAGAAAACACTCATAATATAAATAAACTGTCTATCTAAGAAGATGTGAAAAAAAGAGTGAACTCAAATATGACGGGTGATAGAAAGTACTGAAGAAAACGGATTTGCCGCACTGCGACGTCTTTTTTTTTTATTTCTAATAGGTTCGCGTTTGACTACACACTGCCTGATGTTAAGCAGATGTGCGGTCTAGGGTGTAGCAAGCTTACCTAGAAGATACCTATTAACTCGGGATTTGAAGACACCCACGTTGTACTTAAGCGGGAAGACAGACCCAGTTCCACATTCTGGCTGTTCGTATGAGGAATAAGAATTCGAATCGCTTGGTTCTAACGCGCGGAATGTCCACCATAAAAGGGTGGCGCTTTGGTCGCGTCCGTCTAGCCGTACGATAGAAGAAAGGGGCAGGGGGGACCAGATTGTGCAACTCTGTCTCCATGTAAATAAAGACAGTATGGGATAATGTCGATAAAAGAGCGCACCCCGCTTCTCCACCCACAAGCCGCGCCCTCGACATACGCGGAGTCGACCGTCAAGTGGTTCTCGCCGGTCGAGACACCAGAATCGAGCCCCAGGCCGCCCAAGACTCTCATACTCACAGAGAAACAGGTTAATTTGTTAGTTTTGTACAGAATAAGTCCCTAGAAGGATGCTAATTGATTAGGAATAACCCTGTATAGGTTTTTATGTATAATTTTATTTTTTGAGTATTATAAAAAGCAAGTTTTGGAAGTAAGAATATGAATTGCTGGTCAGGTCGAGACCTTATTAGGGTTCCGTACCCAAAGGGTAAAACGGGACCCTATTACTGAGGCTCCGCTGTCTGTCTCTGTCGTCTGCCAACTCATACTTGACCGATTATCGATAAATAATGCTCAGTCACTTTCAATACTAATATACACGAATATTCACGTCACGTGTGTATGCTAGGGTTCGTTCCCCTGGGCTCGTGGGTGATTAGAGTTGGGGCTTTGGCCATTTACTGAAGCGGGCCCGAGGAGTACGGCAGCCTGTGTGGCAACGCTGTCGCACAGGACCGCACAAACCTGGTTCTACTACCAGGCGAGTAGACACACGAAGTGCCGGGAGCACCGGTGCGTTCCTTTTGGAGATCCCGGGGCTCCCAAGAATGCACATAGGCTGGCCACCGAGGGGGTTTTAGTGGCTACAATCCTACATAACCCGACTGCACCCCAAAGCGGTCGGGCATCTTTGGAAGGTTTCCCACTCGTATACTGAGCGCCATACAAGTTGGCGGATGTGAAGTTAGCTACAAGCTGCGAAATAACCAATCAACGCGCAGCTTTATGTGAGCTTCAGTCGGGATTGGATATTGTGCAGCTTGTAACTATACTCCATAAAATTTAACTTGATCTCTGCGACAGTGACATTGACATAGGAGATTGACATTTTTAGAGTTGAGATAGTGGTGGAAAAAATCGATTTTCAAACAATGTAGTAATGAAATCGAATGAGTAGTTGAAGGTGAGAAATTGGATTTTATTTACTTACTATTATTTAAGATCAAGTATGTACATAATGTTATGATATTAATTAAATACTCATAATAATGTAACGATAGTATTTATACGTTTTTCACTATTATCGATGCTAAAGTAACATATAATTGGGTTTACCTTACACATGTAAAAAATGTTATGATATTAAAATATATAATAAAATTAATGATAAATTAAGTTTTATTTAAAATATCGTTACTATAAACTATCGGTATTTTAATTAAAACTCTATCTAAAACTATCTGGTCACGATCATTCGTCGCCCATCACTAATCGGCATGCCCATAAAGTATGACATTGACAGGTACTGTCTGTACTATTAAGAAATTCAGGACTTCATAGGCGTGATTTTTCTGACAGCTGTCGCAGAGATCAAGTTAAATGTTATAGAGTATAACTTTACATCTACCAACTTGTATGGCGCGGACTGTTTAAAAAAGGGTTCGTGCAAAACTTGGATCCATGAAACGTTCTGACGATTTTGATCACCTTAGTAGTACAAACAATGCCGAACAATTGGAGATCAATCGAAAGGTTAAGGCGGTCGGGCAGATCAATTGAGGTCAATCCAGACCAATTGTACTAATCAACGTGGAATGGATTAACGATGGGACCACAGAGTAAGTGTTTACCTACAGACTACAAAATTTGCATTTAGGTGTATAAGACGACGCAGCCAGGGAAGACCCATGAAGCGCTGGCGTGACGATCTTGACGCATTCGAAAGGGGTTGGCAAGAAGTTGCGATGGATCGAGAATCATGGAAGGAAATGGGAGAGACCTTTGCCCAGGAGTGGGACAGTATAGGTTAATAAAAAAAAGGTGTATAAGATTTGGCGACCGAAGAATCAAAGATGAAAGATCTTTTTTTTTTAATAAAAATGCCATCGTAACATGGAGAGTAACTGTGTTTTTACTATTTTTATTTGATTATGGTGACTAGCCTGGTTTTTACACATTTTAATTCAAAAAGATCTTGCAATATGGGACCAGACTGTGTACAGTAAGTAAATAAATGCGCAGAGTAAAATAGTCGCATTGAATGCTCAATTTGAATGGAAAATCATATTTTCTAATTGAATTTTTCGTTAAGGCCGCCTCTATGGAGAGGGCTATGTTTGGAGATCGAATCAGATGTGAAGAGATTTGTAGAAGAACCAAAGTTACCGACATAGCCCAGCGGATTGGCAAGTTGAAACGGCAGTGGGCAGGGCACATAGCGCGGAGGACTGATGACTGATGGGGTCGAAAAGTTCTCAAGTGGAGACCACGTACCGGCAAGCGCAGTGTAGGACGTCCACCTGCAAGGTGGACAGATGACCTCATTAAGACCGCAGGATCGCGCTGGATGCAAGCCGCTACCAACGGGTCTTAATTGAAATCATTAGGGGAGGCCTATGTTCAGCAGTGGATCTCCTATGGCTGAAAAGAACGAATGATTGGACTACTTACGCAATACAGTAGCGAAGATATATTTATACCGTAATGCTTTTACTAATGTTTACGATTTTAGACATGTTTATGTAGTAGAAGTGTATTACCGAGCTATATTCGACGGGTTTAATGTAAATACGAGTATTTTGCGCAATACCTACCTACTATGTGTGAATAAATAGTCCTACGGTTTGGCAGTGGGCAGAGCACATAACTTGAAGATCGGATGGCCGATGGCGCCGCAAAATTCTCGAATGGAAACCACGTACTAGCAAACGCTATGTAGGATGTCCACCGACTATACAATTAAGACTGCAGGAACGCGCTGGATGCAGTCCGCTTCCAACCGGCCTTGTTGGAATTTTATTGGGGAGGCCTGTGTCCAGCAGTAGACAAAAGGGTTTGGATGCCAGAAATAAAATATTTAGTTAATCGGTTTAAAATATAAATCTATTTACCGATATTTGGTAGGATAGGTGCGAGTGCGGACTAACACAGCTCTATAAGAACAGTTGTGAAGAATTCATAATAAGTAGGCTAAGCATTAGAGCTGTAGAACAAAGGGGTATTTTACTATAATGTAAACGTCGTGAAGGAAAGAGAAACACTCACATACAATTACATGTTAGAGTGAGATAGATTAGTTTTTGTATCATATTCCAACATGGACGTCAGCTGATGGATGACTTCATTAAAACTCGCGTGAGAAAACATTGTACTAAATAAAACACCGGTTTTCACTCACGTATGATATACGGCCGGGCCGCTGGGAACCCGACCGGTTTCGGAGTAAATTAGTACTCCTTCATCAGGGAATACGCGCGCTCCCGTTGACGGTCGGGTTCCAAGCGGCCCGGCCGTATATCATACGTGAGTGAAAACTGGTGTTTTATTTAGCTGATGGATGGATGCATAATCGACTTTATAGGGTTCAGCAGTAAAACATTGACCACTTAGGTATAAAATCGTTACGTTCGTCCATCCCATATTCACAGTCTTATTTATGAAGGAAATTGTAGTAATTTTAAATACAATTATCATTGTAAGAATACTCTACCTCTTAGATTATATGAATTGTGGTAATATGTACCTTATTAAATACTAGTTTTTACCCGCGGTTTCGCCCGCATGATATTTTGATTTTTAACGCAATATCATTATAATTTATAGCATATGTGTTATTCTGATATACAGGGTTATTTCTAATCAATTAGCATCCTTCTAAGGGCTTATTCTGTACATCAAAACAAACAACTTTTGTTCTACGACTTTCGTCAAAACTCAATAATAATTTTTGCTGTTCCATAGAAAAATGTAGTTCACCCGCGACAAAATGTATGGAACAGCTGATTTTTTTTTAGTTTTGACGAAAGTCGTAGAACAAAAGTTGTTAGTTTTGATGTACAGAATAAGCCCCTAGAAGGATGCTGATTGATTAGAAATAACCCTGTATAAGCTATTTTAAAGCAAAGTTTCATCTCAATCCTTTCAGTAGTTTTTGCGTGAAAGAGTAACAAACATCCATCCATCCTCACGAACTTTCGCGTTTATAATATTAGTAGGATGTTATTTTTAACCGACTTCCAAAAAGGTGGAGGTTTTATGTTCGTCTGTATGTTTTTTTTTGTGTATGTGCATCGATAATTTCGTTAATTGTGTACCGAATCGAAAAATTATTTTTTAGTTCGAAACGGTATACTCCCGAGGTGGTCCCATTTAAATTTTACAGAAATCGGCTGAGCCGTTTTTGAAAAATCAACAACAATTTTGTACAAGATGGAAGGCGGTTTTATCATTTTTTGCGCAAAATAATTATGTTTATTTAGAACTGTCATCTAAAGCTAAAGAATAAAGAAAATTTTGATTTGACGCCAAAAACATGGCCCTTGTTCTTAGTCAGTCGTTTAAATAAGTTATAACCGCAGAATAAAACATTTGTAATAACAATAAACAAAATCGCTTTGATTTCTTAATTACGTATTGTACATAAACTTATCTATATTTATAAAGTCAACACCCATCGTGTAATGACTCACACATTGATAAATATACTCACGATGCCAACTTACATAATAAAAAAATATATGAGGGTGCTACTTTCGTATTAGCTTCGCATAAGTGACTCCTTCATCTAGATATCGTTTAGTTCTCTCGTTTGACCACTTCGACTTGTAAATTGTATTGAGTTCATTAAACGGATGGGTCGCTAGGGATGGGACATGTTGAACGTAAAAAGATCGAAACTTTTATTAGACCATCGGTTCTTTTGCTCATTCGAATGGAACGTTACGCTAATTTGATTAATTATTATTTCTATCTAAAGTTATCCTGCGGGGTCGCGGTGGCCAAAGATAAATATAATTTAACAATTTTGAACCATATTGACACTAAGGAGGACAAGTATTCTAAATATATTTTTTGATTATTTAGTGATAGACAATTTGCAATTGGATCGTTTAGCTAACAAACCTGAACGCAAACTATTTTGTAGAGGCTCATTTATTCAGCCTTTCTTTAAATTACGGAATTATCCTAACATGTCATCATGACCCACTACAAACCTGAAATCGCGAAAAGGTCAGTTTTTACAATATTGGTAAAATATATATTATTGTACTCTAGACCTATAAATAAATTAAGCATTCTAGATTTCCCTTTGATTGGCTTTGTTCTCTTTTTATTTAAATATTCTCTTTTATTTAAATACTTTTGTTATTTAAATTGTGAGTGAAGCAAGTAATCTTAAATTAAAACGTAAAAAAGTAGAGTATGCATAGATAGATAGATATTCTTTATTGTTAATACAAAGAGCACAAATAACACAGATAACAAAAACATTAAAAACTATAGCGGGTAACAAGAGGAAAACTTTAAAAACTAAAGCGTGTAACAAAAGGTGGCCTTATCGCTAAAAGCGATCTCTTCCAGGCAACCTTTGCATGCATATGCATCACTAGAATAAAGCCTCAGTTGTAGTGTTGTATACTCTACTTTTTATATCTTCTGCGAGACAATACAACACCTAAGGCTACGTTAATAATAACAAAACGTTCCAATTTCAAATCCTTGTACTTAATTCCTTGCAACGTTTTTTTTCTCTTAAAATTCGGGATATAAGATCATATTTTACTTCAAAATTGTGTGATAGTTCCTAATAATTAATTGTCGAGTAGCTGGAATGGAAAGATCTATTTCGACTCATTCATATCGTTCACTCAATACCCACGCCTAGTCTCGAAGGACCTTGAACTGCAATACAACACTATCTTCACTCAGACTCACTTCACTTCAGTTGTTATCGAAACATCGTGCGGCGCGGACGTTTTTATTGTGACGATTCCGACAAAATAACACGTGAATTTGAAACAATCTTGTGTTGTCTGATTGCTGGTGATTTTTGTAGATTTTTTTGATCAGTGATAGAGATAATACAAGCGCGATTAGTCCCGTAGTATATAATAATAATACAGTGATAGAGATTTTGCTTTTCTTAACTCTTCATATTTGAAATTGGAATGTGAAAGAAGATTTTCTATTTCTCAACTCTATTATAAACTGGATTGAGGTTAACTTGTATACATTTATAACTGTATGGTTAACTTTGCAACTTTATGATAGATACGAAGTTTTGTTTTTTACTTAGGCTTAGCTTGTAGCTAACTTCACACATCCGTATTTATTTTAATCATCACTATACCACGATTATAAATTATTAAACAACTATACTATTACTGTGTTAAAAACTCGACTGTTGTATAATTTTGTTGACACCAATACTTATACAAATCAAATCAAATGTTTATTTATTGATGAAAATCTGATCAAACAGGTGACAAAAACTTTAATGTAACCACTGGCTCCGAACTAGTCTTACAACTGTATTTCTACAGCCAGTGGCTTCTCCCATTTTTTAACAGATTGTTAATAGACAATTATTTTTTGCAAAAAATAGCATGACCGACTTCACCCGTGTACAGAATCTTTGCACAGTATAAAACAAAGTCGCTTTCCGCTGTCTGTCCCCATTTATGCTTATATCTTTAAAACTACGCAACGGATTTTGATGCAGTTTGTTTTAATAGATAGAGTAATTCAAGAGAATTGTTTATATGTATAATACACCTGTGCGAAGCCGGGGCGCATCGCTAGAACGCAAATATTATGCCCGGATCGATGTAACATTTTTCACATTAATGTTGATTCATCAAATATGGCTCAGCCAATTTCGATAAAATTTAAATGGGACCAATTTCGAAGTATACTCTTTCCAATAAAAAAAGAATTATTGAAATCGGACCACTATGAAAAAAGTTATGCGTGGTTATACATAAAAAATATACGCGTCGAATTGTATACATCCTCCTTTGGTTCGTCGTCAAAAATTATAAAAGAAAAATAATGTATTTGAATTTACAGCCAGATACAAAAAAAATTTGGGCAAGTTTTACATCAATTTCATGCAAAATCATAAAAGAACTCAACTGTTGCATTCAGTATATCGACACCATTTCTATAGAACAGCATAGACAATGAACTTGTGAAAAGAATGGTGACTTTTTTTCCACGATGTCGGGGTCGGACCCTATTAGGGCTATCACAAAAGTCTTCACCTCGTATTGATTTTGAGGGCGAAAGCGGAGGATGCCGTTGTATCAGTTTATAAATCGATGCATTTCATTCTATAAAAAAAAATTGAAGTGTTCAATTTTTATTCAACAACCTGTTTTTTTGCCGTTTTCCGCGCAATATGAATAACGGTAGACGCATGAAATATTCACAAAATATCTAGTTATATATTAACTTTAAAAAGAAATAATTTAATTTACTAGCTCGTTTTTAGTATTTGTTGTTATAACAGTAAAAGAAACACATCATCTGTGAAAATTTCAACGTTCTAGCTATAACGATTCATGAGATACAGTCTAATGACCGACAGACTTGCATGGAATACTGCTCTCACCTTTGGGATGGCTCTGCTAAATATCAACTGGAGGCTTTGGAGTCGATTGAGGGGCGAGCCAGGAGGCTGATTGACAACGACACCTTGACTAAGTCGCAGCTGCAAAGTCTTGAGCATCGTCGCAAGGTAGCTTGTTTGTCGGTCTTTTACCGGATACACTTCGAAGAGTGCGCCCAGGAGTTGCACAATCTGGTCCCTCCTGCCCCTTTCTTCTATCGTACGGCTAGACAGACGCGACCAAAGCGCCACCCTTTTATGGTGGACATTCCGCACGTTAGAACCAAGCGTTTTGAATCCTCATTCCTCATACGAACAGCCGGAATGTGGTACGCTTTGCCTGGGTCTGTCTTCCCGTTAAAGTACAACTTGGGTGTCTTCAAATCCCGAGTAAATAGGTATCTTCTAGGTAAGCGTGCTACACCCTAGACCGCACATCTGCTTAACATCAGGCAGTGTGTAGTCAAACGCGAACCTGTTCGAAAAAAAAAAGACGAGACGGACGGGCGGACATCATCGTAGTCTTAGTAATAGCGTAATAGGGTCCCGTTTTTACCCTTTGGGTACGCAACCCTATAAATCCAAAACAAATGTATAAAGCAAATAATTATCAAATACTGTTCATATAAGCCAAAAAAAAGCGTGGATGAATTGTGTGAAAGATGCTACGCGAGAGAAAGGAGTTGATGATGAGATAACGTAGGATAGAGTGAATTGGCGAGAGAAAACGTGCTGTGCCGACCTCATCTAGTGGGATAAGGGCAGGATGATGATGACTGTTCATATGTATAAGCATCTTGACCCAAGCTCTATACGTATTTGCAATATCTCCTTTATTCACGAAAAATACAACAAAATACAGTTTTTCAAGAGTATCGAGGGAGCGGGCCTTCACAGCTCGCTACGCATCCTTACACATCTAATATAGAAATATATCATCCTATCTCAACTTATAAGCACACTTCATACAAAAAAAAACGGACAAGGCGAGTCAGGCTCCCACATCGAGGGTTCCGTACAAACACATTGTTAATATACTTAAAAACCTGTTTTAGCATGTGCTAATGAAGTTCTTTTAGGTATTTATTTGATACGTGATACGATTTACTCACTTTGAATTTTGAACCCATATTTTGGGAATTTTGAGGCCCTATTTTTTGTGATTTAAATAAAAATGTACAGTTTCCAGATTTATTCCTATATGTGTACTCTGAGACAATTCTCTCCAAATTTCATAGCTCTATGTCAACGGGAAGTACTCTGTAGGTTTTGATTTACCCTGTAGTACCCTGTAGGTACCCAGTAGTGTCGAAATATGCGGTTTTTTACGACATAAACGGCTCTAACTTTTTTATACGATAACTGAGAAGTTTTTCTTTTACACAACTGCAAGAGACCATAGATATACGTATACAGTTTAAATTTCAACTCCATATCTTTACGCGTTCCCGAGATAAAGAGTTTTGACATACACACAGACGGACAACAAAGTGATCCTATAATGGTTCCGTTTTTTCCGTTGTCCTTAGGGAATACGTTGTACATAGGGAATATACACTAATCTCGCTGGTGCGTGATCCCACATTAGTAATAATATAAAATCAGAACTAGTTAGCCCAGTTCAACAATTTAGCCAGACAGTGGCGTACAACGTGACACCAGGGCTAGCCACCCTTCCTATTTATGTATAAAATTATGTTTTTATACAAACAGCTGTTTGACATGAAACAATATTACACTTGCTAATATTATTTATTAAATAGGGTGTTTGTTAGTTTCTTTGTTACTCTTTCACGCAGCAACGAAGCCACGGATCGAGTTGATTCTTTGCATGGAAGTAGTTCGGATACAAATGCTTTATCCCGGTATAAACCTATAGGAGGGCGCAGGCTAAAGCTAGTCTGATATAAATAGTTTTATCCATCTGATTATGACTATACAAACTGATCTACAAGTCACCGTAATCGTTAATAAAAAATAAATAAAAAGCAAGGGTCATTGTTCTATCAAGTTTGTAGAGTATTTTAATAGCCATTGATGCAGGTAAATGTAAAAATATCTCAGGTAGAATATCTCTAGCGGATTGTTGTAAACAAATTCCACTATCAATAGTACTAACCGAACATGTCTGTTGAAATAATTGTGTAGGTATTTTTAGAAATGAAAATAAACTGCTGATTTGTATAAGACGCTCTTTAATCGGCTGGGCGATGGCCTCTTACCGTCAGGTCTGTCGGCTTGCCACCTTATCATACATATTATTTATATTTTATTTATAAATACTAGATATTGTACGCGGTATCACCCGTGTGCTATTTACTGCTATTCCATAAGATACTTTACTTTTTGACCGACGAACCACCGGAGGAGGTACTCAATTCGACGCGTATATTTTTATGTATAACCACGCATAACTTTTTTCATAGTTGTCCGATTTCAATTATTCTATTTTTATTGGAAAGAGTATAGGTACATTGAAGTTGGTCCCATTTAAATTTTATTGAAATCGGCTGAGCCATTTTTGGTAAATATACAATAATGTGAAAAATGCTGTATTGATCCGTGCCAAATATTCGCGAATTCTGTACACGGGTGAAATCGGTCATGCTATTTTTTGCAAAAAAATATTATTTATGCTAAATATCAAATCTATCCGTTCCTCTGTTGCTATTTGAAAGAATAACAATCACTTCATTAAATTAGAGCGCGTGCGCCAGTCGACGGGAGTGCGCGTATTCCCTGACGAAGGAGTACTAATTACTCTGAATCCGGTCGGGTTCCCAGCGGCCCGGCTATATCCTACTAATATTATAAACGCGAAAGTTTGTGAGGATGGATGGATGGATGGATGGATGTATGGATGTTTGTTACTCTTTCACGCAAAAACTACTGAACGGATTGAGATGAAACTTTGCAGTAATATAGCTTATATATCAGAATAACACATAGGCTATAAATTATAACGATATTGCGTCAAAAATCAAAATATCATGCGGGCGAAGCCGCGGGTAAAAACTAGTATATTATACGTGAGTAAAAACCGGTGCTTTCTTTAGTATAATAACAAACAAACCTAAAAACGCATTTTCGGATTTATAATATTCGTAAGTATAGCACTTTCGCTTTAAGTTCACTGAACGGATAGGTGTAATGGACGATAAGTAAATGAAATGAAACAATAACAAAGAGCTATAAGACATAGACCTCCCTAGTAAATATGAAAAGTCATTAGTAAAAAAAATAACTATCTAGGATTCAAATTCGCTCGTTTACAACGCAACACAGCAACTAAAAAGAAACTACAAAAAATCAAAAGTAAACACCAAAATGTTACCGTAAAGAATCGGATAAGATCATCAGAAAAATCTACAAAACCACCAAAGTACCTTTTAACCAAACATTCCAAATTAGAGCTTAACTGAAAAACATCAACAGCAAAATTCACAAACACTAAAGTGACACACCAAACTCAAAAAGTGCTAAAGAAGATTTACCTATAAATCTACCAAAAACATTTCAAATAGTTAACCAAAAGTGCCATGGCGTCGTCAACCCAAGCGCTGCCATCTGTCGACCAAAAAGAAGAAACCTTCAACGAGGAGGCTCTCCAGCAACAGATATCAGAGATAGAGCAGGCGAAAACCGAGGACGAATATGAGAGCAGGCTGGACCGTATAGGCACCACAGTCGCTAAATGGATGAAATACATTTTTAACAAAGACTACGGGAAGGATGATTTCAAAGCCGAGTGGCTCACGGTAAGTGTTTAATCGACTTCCGAAAAAAAAATACCTACATCAATAGATCATTCAATGCCATTTCTATGTATACCCTTCCTCGCTGATATCTACAACGTCTTTGTTGTATATCACCAAAAGGCTCTAAAATTATCAGACAAATTTCAGAAAATCTGTCACCATTAAATAGTTATATCATTTGAGAGTAACATGAGTATCTGGGCGAAGCCGGCACGAAATGTTGTCTCTGTAGTTCATAGTAGGAAGTTTTCATGTCTGAGTGGCTCACGTTAAGTTTAAAACGATTTCCAAAAAGAAAGTACATCAATAGATAGAGAAAATGGCATAAAACGACTGCTATTTTGATGTATTTCCTCTCCCTCGCTGCTACTCCTGTCTCACCGTGTTTTTGTTGTATAGCACCAATATGCTTTTCAAAACTAAGTACTGGACCTATTATTGACTTTTGACTTGATTGACTGCCTCGGTGGCTCAGTGGTTAATGACCCAAACTTCTGGATCAAAGAGGCGTGGGCTTGATCCCCACCCAGGGCAAATATTTATGTGAAGAACATAAGTATTTGCTCTATGTCTGGGTGTTATTTAGTTACTATCTATATAAGTATGTATTTAAAAATAAGTATTTGTAGTACATCAGTCTCTAGCAGCCATATCACAAACTTTGCTTAGTTTGGGGTCAGAGGCCGTGTGTAAGATGTCCCAAAATATTTATTTATTAAAGAAAATCTATCACCTTGAAAATCCATTAATTTAAAGTAACATAACGGGCGAAGCGCAGAGAAGCAGATATAATTTTTGTAGGGACGAATATGAGAGCAGGCTGGACCGTATAGGCACCACAGTCGCTAAATGGATGAAATACATTTTTAACAAAGACTACGGGAAGGATGGTTTCAAAGCCGAGTGGCTCACGGTAAGTGTTTAATCGACTTCCGAAAAAAAAATACCTACATCAATAGATCATTCAATGCCATTTCTATGTATACCCTTCCTCGCTGATATCTACAACGTCTTTGTTGTATATCACCAAAAGGCTCTAAAATTATCAGACAAATTTCAGAAAATCTGTCACCATTAAATAGTTATATCATTTGAGAGTAACATGAGTATCTGGGCGAAGCCGGCACGAAATGTTGTCTCTGTAGTTCATAGTAGGAAGTTTTCATGTCTGAGTGGCTCACGTTAAGTTTAAAACGATTTCCAAAAAGAAAGTACATCAATAGATAGAGAAAATGGCATAAAACGACTGCTATTTTGATGTATTTCCTCTCCCTCGCTGCTACTCCTGTCTCACCGTGTTTTTGTTGTATAGCACCAATATGCTTTTCAAAACTAAGTACTGGACCTATTATTGACTTTTGACTTGATGATTGATTGACTATTGACTGCCTCGGTGGCTCAGTGGTTAATGACCCAAACTTCTGGATCAAAGAGGCGTGGGCTTGATCCCCACCCAGGGCAAATATTTATGTGAAGAACATAAGTATTTGCTCTATGTCTGGGTGTTATTTAGTTACTATTCTATATAAGTATGTATTTAAAAATAAGTATTTGTAGTACATCAGTCTCTAGCAGCCATATCACAAACTTTGCTTAGTTTGGGGTCAGAGGCCGTGTGTAAGATGTCCCAAAATATTTATTTATTAAAGAAAATCTATCACCCTTGAAAATCCATTAATTTAAAGTAACATAACGGGCGAAGCGCAGAGAAGCAGATATAATTTTTGTAGTTAGAATTTTAATAGTTTTTAGCTACGATAATTTAGACCAATTTGTCACGGACCACGGTCCAATTTTCTCGTCGAATACACGTATGTTGAGGCATGATTCTAAAGTCGTTTCACTTTAAAAATAAATAAGGGAGAAAGAAAGAAAAGAAAGTTTTCATGAGGCTCTCCAACAGCAGATCTCAGAGATAGATTACGCGATTTACGCGAAGCCGAGGACGTATACGAGAGCAGGTAAGACCGTATCGGAACTACGGTCGCTGAATCGATGAAGTAATATATCTTTACCTACGTGGTCAGCATTACTTAACGGAAGAGAGACGAGAACTTTACACCCCATCGGCCATCCGTTCTTCAAACTACGAGTATATGCTTTCTAGGCTACGAGTATGTCGATAAGCTTGGTTCATCTGCAGATCTCCTCCTTCCTGATTTAATGTCGCAGAGACTCCGAGCATAGCCGTCTCCGTAGCACTTTGGGCTTTCTTGGATTCATAAGACCCAGTAAATATAAGAAAGAAAAAATAAAATAAATTTTATTTACACAACAATGAATCCTACTAATAATATTAAAAGTTTGTGAGGATGGATGGATGTATGGATGTTTGTTACTCTTTCACACAAAAACCACTGAACGGATTGAGATGAAACTTTGCAATAATATAGCTTATATATCAGAATAACACATAGGCTATAAATTATAATGATATATTACGTATGCGGGCGAAGCCGCGGGTAAAAACTAGTTTGTTATAAATTGCAGCTTGGTTGGCATTTCCAAGTAGTGTGTACAGGCAGCGGCACGTAAGTGTAGCGCTGAGGGTACTGTGATGGGGGTGGCTGCGCTTCTTGACCGCCATACTAAACCCATGCGCAGCCATCCCCTCCACAGTACCCTCAGCGCTAGACTTATGTGCCGCCACCTGTAGCAATAATCTAATAATATTAGGCTTTTAATGATACCATAACCTAGACTACCTAGATAGTATTCTAGGTTATGGTATCATTTTAAACCTGCATCGTGTTTCTGTAAAATATTTTATGTTTTTTTTTTATGTTCAAGCTACAATTATTATTATGTATTTCGTGAAAAATAGATTAAGATGTCGAGATAATTACTAGGATAGCTATGTGCATTTTTCTTTTATAACTCAAAAAGTTATGATTCTACAGTGCTCTAAATTATTTTTAGGGAAAGTTTTTGATGTGGTCTAGAAACTCAGATAGTTTGAACATTCTATCTTACATACTTTAGAAATGAAGGGGGGGATTTTTTTTTCTGACGAGAAAAATAAATAAATGTTGTTTTCGATGTAGCTACTTATGACGATAAGTAGGTTCATCGAAAATTACACATTGTTAAAATAATTAAAAACCTGTTTTAGCATGTGCTATTGAAGTTCTTTTATATGATACCTTACATGATTTACTCACTTTGAATTTTGAACCCATATTTTGTGAATTTTGAGGCCCTATTTTTTTGCGATTCAAATAAAAATGTACAGTTTTCAGATTTATTCCTATATGTGTACTCTAAGACAATGCTTCTCGCCAAATTTCATAGTTCTATGTCAACGGGAAATACCCTGTAGGTTTTGATTTTTGTGAGTGTCGAAATATGCGGTTTTTACGACATAAACGGCTCTAACTTTTTTAAACTATAACTAAGAAGTTTTTCTTTTACACTTTTGTAAGAGACTATAGAAGTATAGATATACGTATACAGTTTAAATTTCAACTCGATATCTTTACGCGTTCCCGAGATAAAGAGTCTTGACATACACACAGACGGACAGACGGACGACAAAGTGATCCTATAAGGGTTCCGTTTTTTCCTTTTGAGGTACTGTACTGTACCAGCCTTTTTACTAGTCCACTGCAGGACGCAGGCCTACCCACGAAGGGTGATTGGGCCATATCCACCACGCTGGCCCAGGGCGGGTTGGTGGATTCACATACACCATAGAATTTCTTCTACGGACGTATGCAGGTTGCCTCACGATGTTTTCCTTCACCGAAAAGCCAGTGGTGTGAAATTCCGTACATAAATTCCAAAGAACTCATTGGTACGGGACCGGGGATTCGAACCCACGACCTTACGATTGTAAGGCGGGTGTCACTACCTCTCGACCACCACGGCTCTGCCTTTTGAGGTACGGAACCCTAAAAAACAAATGACAGTTAATTACAGCTTAGGCAAGACATTAACCACAAAGCCCTACAACCAGAGATAGCGCTGTTGTCGCCTGAGGCACTCTCAACTGCAAAAATGTAAGGACAATCACTATCACTTGTTCTTATTGTCAAATATATTAGAATTCGACACTGTCGGGAAACACGGCAACTAACATTGTATGCCGAGCCGACAGCAACTCGCAATTGTGATTAGAAATTTCAATAATCCTGTTCCAGTCAATAGACTCTAGCGCACTACTGAAAAGACTTTTACTAGCCGCAGAGAAGCTGCGAGCCAGCCGGTGGGCGGGCGCAGGCGCGGCGCACTCTTCGATCACCAAACGCTGGGCGTTGTGGTCGCTAAGTGGTTGCGTAGTGATGCCGGTTACAGAGAAAGCGCGCCTCTCTAAAAAATTCACATAAATGTGATCCAGAAGCGTACCCTTGTCCCCGGCAATCCGCGTAGGATGGTCAACCAACTGAACAAAGTTATAACTTATCAGAATATCGATTAGTTTCTTTTGTGTATTCGATCTCACATTGTATACCTAATTGATTTGACATGTAACAATGGTGTTATTAATAAAAATATTGTATTGTATTGTATAGCCACTGAATCCGTGGTGAAGCCGTGGTGACACCCGCCTTACAATCGTGAGGTCGTGGATTCGAATCCCCGGTCCCGTACCGACTGCCTCGGTGGCTCAGTGGTTAGTGACCCTAACTTCTGGATCAAAGAGGCGTGGGTTCGATCCCCACCCAGGGCAAATATTTATGTGATGAACAGAAGTGTTTGCTCTGTGTCTGGGTGTTATTTAGTTACTATCTATATCAGTATATATTTAAAAATAAGTATATGTAGTACGAGTATATCAGTCTCTGGCAGCCATATCACAAGCTTTGCTTAGTTTGGGGTCAGAGGCCGTGTGTAAGATGTCCCAAAATATTTATTTATTTAATGATTTCTATCGAATTTATGTACGGAATTTCACACCACAGGCTTTTCGGTGAAGGAAAACATCGTGAGGCAACCTGCACACGTCCGTAGAAGAAATTCGATGGCATATGTGAATCCACCAACCCGCACTTCGCCCGCGTGATTTATATGGCCCAATCACCCTTCGTGGGTAGGCCTACGTCCTGCAGTGGACTACTAAAAAAAAGGCTGGTACAGTACAGTACAGCCACTGAATCAAGATATTTTTCATGTCTCTTTCTAACTCATGCCATATTAATTTAATGCATCTCTCTTT
The DNA here is from genome assembly GCA_949316475.1 of Hypomecis punctinalis. NCBI lineage: Eukaryota > Metazoa > Arthropoda > Insecta > Lepidoptera > Geometridae > Hypomecis > Hypomecis punctinalis. The sequence continues at coordinate 5,075,932 of OX438823.1, forward strand.
ACTTTTCTCGATCGACCACATTATCCCTTTGGTATCTCTGTAGGATTAACAGATATAATCAGTTAATACAAAAGCGTGGTTATCATTCGTCTAGTGACATTGCATTTAATCGGATTTTAACTTATTTTCTGATTATATTCAATACGATATCTATTGACTTACCTACCTAATGAGTATTTAGATTATCTTTAGACCTTCAAGGGTCTAGGGATGATCCAATTGCTTTTTAAGTAGTAGTAGGTTAAGTAAATATTTTTTTTTTAGTATTGTATTTTTCGTAGATATCTCATCAAAAACATAAATGTGAAATATGAGCCATGCGTTTTTTTTTATTGTACGGTACAATAAAAAAAAACGCATGGCTCATATTTCACATTTATGTTTTTGATGAGATATCTACGAAAAATACAATACTACTTACTTAACCTACTAAACGGAAAAAAACGGAACCCTTATAGGATCACTCTGTCGTCCGTCTGTCCGTCTGTGTGTATGTCAAGACTCTTTATCTCGGGAACGCGTAAAGATATCGAGTTGAAATTTAAACTGTATACGTATATTTATAGGTTCTTGCAGTTGTGTAATAGAAAACCTTCTCAGTTATCGCATAAAAAAGTTAGAGCCGTTTATGTGGTAAGAAACCGCATATTTCGACACGCACAAAAATCAAAACCTACCGGATAGGTCCTGTTGACATAGAACTATGAAATTTGGCGTGAAGCATTGTCTCAGAGTACATAATTATAGTACACAAAAAAAATAGGGCCTCAATATTCACAAAATATGGGTTCAAAATTCAAAGTGAGTAAATCGTATCAAGTAAGGTATCATATAAAAGAACTTCAATAGCACATGCTAAAACAGGTTTTGAATTATTTTAACAATGTGTTTGTACGGGACCCTCGATGTGCGAGCCTGACTCGCACTTGTCCGGTTTTTTTTATTGGAAAATTACAAACTCCAGGCTCTGTGCCTTTTGTTGACTAAAATGTTCAATTATTCGATTTAACTGTACAAAAAGAGTTAGTACAATAGAGATGGGATCGTTTAAATAGCCTAAGTTAGTAGTTTCGATGCATTGCGTGAATGCCACGAGCAGACCGGCGACCCGCATGCAGCACCCGATCACGAGTGTGACGCGTGTGCCAGCCATCGCTCTCCTCGACCATATTTTAGGGAAGAGAACGACCCGACACACGACGCCGCCGCAAGAAGGAGCCATCGATGGCGAGAATGAATGCTCAGGGCATGCACGCAATGCTAAATTCTAGATATAGCCAAGTCAAATCTTGAGCTTGAATTACATAAGTACATCCCTTTAGAATATTGTATATTCTTGTAGCTAACATTATGGGGTTTCCTACAGAGCACATGACCCCTATGTAGATCTTAATTCTTTTGTTAGGAAGTTGGCAACGACGCAAATTATTATTCTTATATTGGACGCATGGCTCATGTTTCACATTTATGTTTTTAATGAGATATCATTACTTTTTGTTCAGAAATAACTATTAGTATTGAATTCATCGTGAATACATTATTATGCATTTGTAAAAATGGAAACTTTTTAATTCCAAATATCAAGTTTCTAGGTCATCTGAAAGTGGGTTAGGTTTTTGATCTATAAGTCAGTGAGTCAGTGAATCAGTCAATGAAACACCGATTTTTAAACACTGATATATCAGTAACCATTTGAGCAAAATTTGAAAAATTTAGCTCAAATTTTAATGAATGTGCCAAATCTCATGTATGTAGGTTAATTAGATTTCGAGTTGTGATGAGGTCAAAAGTAGCTCCAAATGGTTCGTGTAATATTACACACTGCCGCTGCGTCGCCAGTTTTCTGGCTGGACGCGCTTCCACGTGTCTAGATAGCCGAAGGAAAAAGAAAAGAAATAGGCAGAAAAGATTCTAAGACGTTATCATGTAAAAAAGACTCGTACATTAATAATAATTATGGTCTTCTTCTTTGTCATGCATCCTTGCCATTTGTCATTGAAAGACTTTTTGTTTTATATAAGGTCAATGTAAGTCAAACTAAAGTATAAATGCAAGATATTCAAGAAAACCAAACATAACCGTCAAACATTACCATTGACCCGTCATTATATCAGTAACGTTAATGCATAAGCTGTTTCGCAGCTGCATGTTAGTTACAGAAATATAGGTACTTCTTTGTTTCCGAGCGGTCTTTGATGATAACAAAATTACATCTGCTGACCCCGTGAACTTACTCGTACTATCGCTTCGGAACAAAGTCAACTGTGTCTAGTGGAATAAAACTTCTTGGCAGCTGTGATGTTAGCTTCAAGCTGCGGATAAACCAATCCTGACTTAAGCTCACTTAACAGCTGTGCAAGGATTGGGTACCATTTTACATCTTACTAGCTGACCCGGTTAACTTCGTTTCACGCCATATCTTCATAAGTTACATCTCAGAAACCTTTGTTTCATGCACAACAACTTTGTTAAAGATCATCGCATGATCAAATGTATAGTTAATGATTCTATAAAGGACATGAACACAAATATTCATTTCTATACAGGGTTATTCCTAATTAATTAGCAAACAGAACCCTTATAGGATCACTTTGTTTTGGGCCGGAATCCAAGAGAGATGCAGGTTAAAATCCTGCGAGCGCGTCAATTTTTGAAATGTTTATCACAAAAAAGACAGTTTCTTTAAAAAACCTAGTGAGTGAAGCACGATAATAATCATTTCATTGATTGAGCAATGCGCTATTTCTCGTTACTGATAAAAAGTTCTAATAATTTCACATTAAGTGACGACTGACTGGTTTAAAGCAGTTCTCACAGATGGCGCTTCCAACACTGTAGTAGTTGGTAAAAATGATAAACACTTTCACTAATTTGACGTCTTCGCAGACAGCGTTCTAGCTTAATTTAGACAAAGCATCTGGGCCGGAATCCCAGAGAGATACAGATTCAAATCCTGCGACCGCGTCAATTTTTGAAATGTTTATCACAAAAAAGAAAGTTTTTTGTCAATTATTATAGTATAGAGATTTTAACAACTTACTTCCCAATTTTGTGATAATTTCTGGATTTGTGCGAGCCTGACTTGTACTTGTCCGGTTTTTTTCTTTGAGTTTTGACAAGCGTCTCAGAACAAAAGTTGTAAGTTGTGATGTACAGAATAAGTCCTTAAAAGGATGCTAATTGATTAGGAATAACCCATACCCCCTGTATATATTGAAGATATCTGTCTTCATTTTGACCCCTAAAATCATACCTTTTCCTGTTGTCCACAGATAGATGAATACAAGATAATGGCAGATGAGAGCATGCACAGTGCTTGGCGCATCATCACACTACCCAACTGGACGGTGGAGAAGAGAGGCGTCCAGAAAGGGGACATTGTCGAATCCAAACAGACTGAATTCGGCAAAGTTTATAGATTTACGGTAAGAATTATAGAGATAGTAATGGTTACAGAATGAGAGTTGTTAGGGACGAAATCTTGCACAACGCGTTGCGCATTATCACACTACCCAACTGGACGGTGGAGAAGCGGGGCGTCCAGAAAGGGGACATTGTCGAGTCCAAACAGACGGAATTCGGCAAAGTTTATAGATTTACGGTAAGAATTATAGAGATAGTAATGGTTACAGAATGAGAGTTCTTAGGGACGAAAGCATGCACAGCGCGTGGCGCATCATCACACTACCCAACTGGACGGTGGAGAAGCGGGGCGTCCAGAAAGGGGACATCGTCGAGTCCAAACAGAATGAATTCGGAAAAGTCTATAGATTTACGGCAAGTTTCGTTATGGATAAAATTATATACAACGCGTCAGTCTGTAAGAACCTGACCTGTTAGTCTGTCTGTGCCAACTGGACGGTGGAGAAGCGGGGCATCCAGAAAGTGGACATCGTCGAGCCCAAGCAGAATGAATTCGGAAAAGTCTATAGATTTACGGCAAGTTTCGTTATGGATAAAATTATATACAACGCGTCAGTCTGTAAGAACCTGACCTGTTAGTCTGTCTGTGCCAACTGGACGGTGGAGAAGCGGGGCATCCAGAAAGTGGACATCGTCGAGCCCAAGCAGAATGAATTCGGAAAAGTCTATAGATTTACGGCAAGTTTCGTTATGGATAAAAGTATATACAACGGGTGTTCAGTCTGTTAAACCTGACCTGTTAGTCTGTCTGTGCCAACTGGACGGTGGAGAAGCTAGGCGTCCAGAAAAGTGACATTGTGGAGCCCAAACAGACAGAATTTGGCACATACAGTTTATAGATTTACGTGACGTTTTAATACAAGAATTAATGATAGGGATTAGAATATAAAAGCTTTTTTAATGAGTGGAATGTTATCACACTACCGAACTGGACGGTGGAGAAGCGGGGCGTCCAGAAAGGGGACATCGTCGAGTCCAAACAGAATGAATTCGGAAAAGTCTATAGATTTACGGTAAGTTTCGATATAGATAAAAGTATATACAACGCGTGTTCAGTCTGTTAGACCTGACCTGTTAGTCTGTCTGTGCCAACTGGACGGTGGAGAAGCTAGGCGTCCAGAAAAGTGACATTGTCGAGCCCAAACAGACAGAATTTGGCACAGCTTATAGATTTACGTGACGTTTGAATACAAGAATTAATGATAGGGATTAGAATATAAAAGCTTTTTTAATGAGTGGAATGTTATCACACTACCCAAGTTTACCCAACTGGACGGTGGAGAAGCGAGGCGTCCAGAAAGGGGACGTCGTCGAGTCCAAACGGACTAAATTCGGAAAAGTTTATATATTTACGGTAAGATTAGTAACAGAACACAGCATTTTAACGTCTATACGTGTCTTGAAATGTACACTACCCAACCGGACAATGGAGAAGCGAGGCGTCCAGAAAAGGACGTCGTCGAGTCGAGTCAAAACAGACCGAATTCTGCAAAGTTTATAGATTTACCGTAAGTTTATGGCAGGAATTTAAAATAATAAACTAACTAATCATACTATGGATTAACGGAAGAAACTACGGTTTCTTAACGCATGGTGTGATTGGTTTGTCATCACACGTCACCAATGGACGTTGGAGAAACGAGGCGTCTAGAAAGGCGATATCGTTAAGTCCAAACATACTAAATTAGACTAAGTTTATAGATTTACGGTAAGAAATATCTTTTATACTACACCTGCTCGGAAAGTACCTTGATACTTTATCAAATTTACGGTAGAAAGTACGTCATTGCATATCGAACAAATATGCGGCGAGAAAACGCATCTGAGCGGGAGAGAAAAGTGTATGAAAATCCATTTCTTACGTGGTTTTTCTTTTTTAATTTTGGGTAAGACTATGCGCTGGTAACCTAAATATCAAAAGCCAAAAAGTTTTTACAGTGAGTTTTTATCTCCAAGTTCGCAAAATGACACTGGCCACTAGCTGTGTGTTGGATGGTGTCAAACAATTTGAAAAAAGAACATGTGAAAATTGCAGACGCCATTTTCAATTTGTGTGTTGTTTGAGGATTCAGTTTTCGTAGAATTTATTTTCCTCGTAGGTGTAGTATAAAGCACTATGTATCACTCGAGAGAAAGTGCGATTCCCGATCTCGGGTGTTTTAAAGCCCTCGCCAACGGCTCGGGCTTCAAACGACACCCTCGACGGTAATCGATCACTTTCTCCTCTCGGTGAACAATGTACTATTATTAGTTTAAAAATTAAAAATTCCCAGTAATTTAAAGATTAAATACCAATTGGGAGAACATAAAAACTAAGATTTTCTCATCCCATAGTATGTTAACAGTTCAACACACTACGAGTATTTTTGTTGTTAGGGCATCGTGGAGTGTCCAGCCAAGTTCCTGTTCCAAGAGTTCCGGGACAACCTCACGCGGCTGCCCGAGTGGAACCCCACCATATTGAAGAGTGAACTCATAAAGGTAGATATAGGCCGAATCAAGCAACTTGGCGGCTGTGAAATTACCTACAATCTGCGGGAAACCCAATCTTCACGCAGCTGTTAAGTGAACTTCAGTCAAGATTGACACACACACATACATACAAGCACACACACACACTCTCTCTCACACACTCACACACTCTCTCTCTCTCTCTCTCACACACACACGCACACACACACACACACACACACATACACTCACACACACACATACACTGTAGGTTTTGAATTTTGTGAGTGCGAAATATGCGGTTTTTACGACATCGTTTATGTCGACATCGTTTATGTTATGTCTCTAACTTTTTTAAACGATAACTGAGAAGTTTTTCTTTTACACAACTGCAAGAGTTCATCGATATACGTATACAGTTTAAATTTCAACTCGATATCTTGACGCGTTCCCGAGATAAAAAGTCTTGACATACACACAGACGGACAGACGGACAACAAAGTGATCCTATAAGGGTTCCGTTTTTTCCTTTTGAGGTACGGAACCCTAAAAAAGCTAACTTCACATCCGCCGACTTGTATGTACTATGTACTTATATAAATAAGCTTATTTAATTTTAACTGTAATTCCAGCAAATAGACAGCGGCACAGACCTGTCCTACCAAGTGACAGCGGGCGGCGGGCGCGGCATCATCGCGCCTCGAGACTTCATCATCCTGCGCCGCACGACGGGACTCACCCGCGAGGGCCGCCCCACTGACGACGCGCCCTACGCTTACATCAGCAGCGGCGTCAGCGTCAGCGTGCCGGGGTACCCGCCTGTTAGGGATTTGGTTAGGTAAGTTTGTCAGTTTTGTGACCTTTCTGATTTGTGATTTGTCAGTTTTGTGGACTTTTCAGTACCTGTACTGTACTGTATCAGCCTTTTAATAGTCCACTGCAGGACGTAGGCCTACCCACGAAGGGTGATTGAGCCATATCCACCACGCTGGCATAGTGCGGGTTGGTGGATTCGCATACGCCATCGAATTTCTTCTACGGAAGTATGCAGGTTGCCTCACGATGTTTTCCTTTACCGAAAAGCCAGTGGTGTACATAAATTCTAAAGAACTCATTGATACGGGACTGGGATTTAAACCCATGACCTCACGATTGCAAGGCGGGTGTCACTACCTCTAGGCCACCACGGCTTTTTGAAAAGTAAGTAAGTAAGTAAGTTCGTATAGGCCGGGTGGCTAGCCCTGGTGTCAGAGTTTTTAGGCCGCCTGAAAGCCTCTGACATGGCTAAAAGTCATAAAATAGAAACCTATCAGAGACTTCATCATCTTCCGCCTACTACTTCCGCCGCACTACGGGACTCACCCGCGAGGGCCGTCCACTGACGACGCGCCCTTTGCTTACATTAGCAGCGGGGTCAGCCTCCCGGGGTACCCGCCTGTTAGGGATTTAGTTAGGTAAGTGTATTGTATTTTTTCAGTTTTGTGACATTTCTATTTTATGACTTTTCAATATTGTGACTTTGTCAGTTTTGTGATTTTATCAGTTTTAAGACTTTTTGTTTTGTGGCTTTGTCAGTACCTATCTTTCAGTAATGGTCAGGGGCTCTCTATTTTTCAACCCGGTAGCCCGCTAGGACGTACAGAATAGTAAAAGGGTGGTCCTCTAAACTTCATCATCCTCCGCCGCACTACGGGACTCACGACTCCCGACACAAAAAGAGTGTTGTTATAATTTTTTTGAGTCCGTGTACTTACCTATCTATTATGCAAGTTGTTGCTTTGCAAAAAGCAGTAATTATTATACGATTTCACTGTTGGCCTCATAGTATTCGAAAAAAGAGCATAATAATTTTGCTCTTATTATGAACAACTGTTACTATAGGACTAACCCCCTTCGCACACGTAGGCGTAACGTAGTCCTATCGTAAGCGTATCGTAGTACGCGCTCAGGATGAGTGCAATACGAGCGCGTACATGTTCAAACAAGTCGTACGTACACGGAACGGTGCTGCAGCGCATCGTAGGAGGCATTTACCCCCTTCGCACATGTAGGCGCGTATTACGATACGCTTACGATCGACTACGCTACGCCTGCGTGTGCGAAGGGCCTAAGAGTGAAACCCACCTCAGAAAGTCCCTGAACTTTCATAAGCCCTCTTTTCGTTTGGTGTTTATAATAGCAGGCCAAGGCCAAGAGCCTTAGGCCGAGTTTACATTACGAAATTAGTGTCATGCATGTTGAACTCTAGGCCACAACAACTTCGCTGGAAGGAAGCTGTGGTGGCCTAGAGGTGGTGACACCCGCTTTGCAATCGTGAGGTCGTGAGTTCAAATCCCGGTCCCGTACCAATGAGTTCTTTGGAATTTATGTACGGAATTTCACACCACTGGCTTTTCGGTGAAGGAAAACATCGTGAGGCAACCTGCATACGTCCGTAGAAGAAATTTGATGGCGTATGCGAATCCACCAACCCGCACTGGGCCAGCGTGGTGGATATGGCCCAATCACCCTTCGTGGGTAGGCCTAAGTCCTGCAGTGGACTGATAAAAGGCTGATACAGTACATGTTGAACTCAGTTTCACGAAATTAGTTTCTATATAGACGAAAGTAATTTCGTAAAAAAAAATGTGTAGTGAAATCCACAGTATCGCAGTAACCTTGGCGCCATCAGCATCAAAGCTATATTTTGCTCTATTCAGTGTAGTTAAAGAGATGCTTATTATAAACTTAAAAAAAGACTATCAAGAAAAAAAAGACATTGGTGGATTCCAGGACGGTTAACAAGAAGGAATTTAGGTGCAATGAAGTTAGTCTCGGAGTTAGCAGATGAAGATCCCGAGAGCTATAAAAACTATTTCGAATGAGTGAAGATAATTTTACTTTCATCAAATCTATTCGAAAAGGACTACTTTGGTCGCCTTTAAGTGCGCCCGAAGGAGGTCTTTTCTATAAGGAACCTTATAAGTGCGACGGAATGATCTTTGCCGCGCACTTTTTGAATTTGGAAGTATTTGTAATGTTAGTGTTCAACGCCAAGAAAATGAATAAAATAATGCAAATATAAGGTTTCATTTGTTTTATTTATAGATACCATTTAATTTCAATTAAGTTGTTTTATCTATGTTCTCTACGTTTTATTAAATAATAATATTATATTAAAATATGAGGCGCCTTTTGTTTTCTCATAGAGGTGATGAAAAGTAGAGTGTACCACTCGGGCGCAAAATATATTTTTGTCTCGGGCGACGTACTTTGAATCCCTCGCTACGTTCAGGATTCTACTAAAGAATCCATCGCTACGCTCAAGATTCTACTCTAGAATCCCTCACTTCGCTCTGGATTCAAAAAAGCGCCCTCGCCGTAAAAATGTTATTTTGCTCCCATGTGATACAATCTACTGTTTTTTACTGAGAAGAGTGGCCAACAAAATATCTAAACAAGATACGATGTGAACTTTATCATGCTGATATTAATTAATGAATTGTATATTTTTTCTTTACTCCATTGTTGGTTTGCCATTTTCACGCGATGATAAAAGTACACACGTCCGCACAGCGCAGGCGCTTTCGCGACACTAGTTTCACGTCGCGTCTACACTATGAAATTACTCGTAGTTGCGTGACAACTAATTTCACCAAAAAATCGCGCACGGCACGAAACTCATTTGATTTCATGAAGTTAATTCATGCATTACGAAAATATTAAATTACACGTGAAACTGTTAGTAAAATTAATGACACAAAACTACTTTCGTGCCACTATACTCTATAAAATTTAACTTGATCTCTGCGACAGTAGAAGATTGACATTCTTAGAGTTGGGCTATCCCAACTCTAAGAATGTCGAAACGGTGGACAAAATCGATTTTCAAACAATGTTGAAATCGAATGAGTAGTTGAGGGTGAGAAATTGGATTTCATTTACTTACTACTATTTAAGATCAAGTATGTACACATGTAAATAATGTTATGATATTAATTATATACTCATAATAATGTAACGATAGTATTTTTATATAGACGTTTTTCACTATTATCGATGCTAATGTAACATATAATTGGGTTTACTTTAATTACACATGTAAAAAATGTTATGATATTAAAATATACAAAAAAATTAATGATAAATCAAGTTTTATTTAAAATATCGTCAGTATAAACTATCGATATTTTAATTAAAACTCTATCTAAAACTCTGTGGTCACAATCATTCGTCGCCCATCACTAATCGGCATGCCCACAAAGTATGACATTGACAGGTACTGTCTGTACTATTAAGAAATTCAGGACTTCATAGGCGTGATTTTTCTGACAGCTGTCGCAGAGATCAAGTTAAATTTTGTAGAGTATAGTTTCACGTCGCGTCTACACTATGAAATTAGTTGCGTGACAACTAATTCGTGATAAAAAGTCGCGCACGGCACGAAACTCATTCGATTTCATGAAATTTATTCATGCATTACGAAAATATTAAATTACACGTGAAACTGTTAGTAAAATTAATGACACGAAACGACTTTCGTGCCACTAGTTTCGTAATGTACTCGGCTTTAGTTTCAAGTCTCATAATCATAATCAGACAAATCGGATTATAATTGATCGATTTTAGTTAATTAGTGATTATGGTCACGTTTGCTAGATTATGACTTTGTAACTGCATACAATTGTGTTGAAACAATGTGTACAGATGGAAATTTCTTTGTTGCTTGTTTATTTAAGGAATTATCATAAAATCAGTTATAGGACATTGACTGTCAATTGTTTATTATCATCATGTCAGCTGTAAGACGTCCACTGCTAAACATAGGCCTCCCATATGGTTCTCCAATAAAACCGGTTGGAAGCGGCTTGTATCCAGCGCGATCCTGCGGTCTTAGTGAAGTCATCCACCTTGTGGGTGGACGTCCCACGCTGCGCTTGCCGGTACGTGATCTCTACTCGAGAACTTTTTGACCCCATCGGTCATCGGTCCTCCGCGCTATGTGCCCTACCCACTGTCATTTCCACTTGCCAATCTGTTGGTCTATGTCGGTAGCTCTGGTTCTTCTACGGATCTCCTCATTTCCGATTCGATCTCGCAGGGAGACTCCGAGCATAGCTCTCCATAGCTCGTTGTACGTACTGTACTGTACCAGCCTTTTTAGTAGTCCACTGCAGGACGTAGGCCTACCCACGAAGGGTGATTGGGCCATATCCACCACGCTGGCCCAGTGCGTGTTGGTGGATTCACATACGCCATCGAATTTCTTCTACGGACATATGCAGGTTGCCTCACGATGTTTTCCTTCACCGAAAAGCCAGTGGTGTGAAATTCCGTACATAAATTCCAAAGAACTCATTGGTACGGGACCGGGATTTGAACCCACGACCTCACGATTGTAAGGCGGGTGTCACTACCTCTAAGCCACCACGGCTTAGCCACGTTGTACGTATACAGTTTAAATTTCAACTCGATACTTTACGCGTTCCGGAGATAAAGAGTCTTGACATACACACAGACGGACAGACGAACAAACAAAGTGATCCTATAAGGATTCCGTTTTTTCCGTTTGAGGTGCAGAACCCTAAAAATTAGCTGTTCCATACATTTGGTCGCGGGTGAACGGCATTTTTCTATGGAACAAAATATTTTTTTTGAGATTTGATAAAAGTCGCAGAACAAAAGTTGTTAGTTTTGATGTACAGAATAAGCATCTAAAAGGATGCTCAATCATTAATTGCAATATATGTAATACTAGCTTTTGCCCGCGGCTTCGCCCGCGTGATATTCTGATTTTTGTTCTATCCCAAAAATTCCCTTGTATTTTTCGGGATAAAAAGTAGCCTATGTCACTTTCCGTCTTTCAAACTATGTCCATGCCAAAAATCAAGTCAATCCGTTACTGCGTGAAAGAGGAACAAACCAACAAAATACACTTTCGGATTGATTACAAGCTTTTATTTAGTTTCATCTGTCCCGTTGTCTGTCTGTCGGTCTGTGATCAAATCTTGAAAGTTAAATTTGGTTGATCACCAGACACAGAGTTCACCGTCTGGTGACCTCTGTTAGGTTAGTCTGTAGGTTAATTTCAAAGTCTGCGAAAAAATAATGCAATCGCTTAGTTTGGGGTCAGAGGCCGTGTGTAAGATGTCCCAAAAATATTTATTATTATTCCTCTTTATTCAACTGAAATCACAGGCTTAGCCTGGTCCTTTATTAGGCATCAATGGAGCCTAAGCCAACATTGAGAGGCCCCTTTTACAATTTTATTATAAAATATAAAAACAGTGGTAGGTATAAAAAAGATAGCGTGAGATGGAAACTATGGCATATAAAATGACTTGAAATATTGTAACTGGGCTATTTTGGTGAAATTTTAAATGTTTTGTAAAATTAGACTACGGAATGAGGTACGGCACCCGCTAAATATGCCCCATTTCAAAGTTTCGTAGCAGGTGGTGACTTGCCGTCCACTAAATGGGCCCCCCATAAAGGCTACCGTAAGTTGGCACCGGAGGGGCAACATTGGTGAGGACGGCTGTCGGGTGTCAAGAGGTGTGCTGCGCTTTCACTAGACGCTACTCGCGGCGTTATGCCCTTTAACACTTCCACCCTGGAGCTTAGGTTCTTAGCTCTTGCGGTTTCCACTCCAAACCGGCCGGTTAAGGCAAAAGAGGAGTCAGGGGTCTCATTTAGCCCCAGGGAATCAGGGTTCGCGGTGTCGCCACTCACCGACGACTCGCCACAAAGTCGCCCCTGCGATATTATTATTATTATTAATATTACAAAGTGGAAATAGAGGGCATTCTAAAGGTTAGACTCGATGAAGCAGAAGCCGCCATATACAACAACGACACGTCTCAAGTGATCAAGGGCACTATGACAGGTCAATACATGGCGGCGTACAGCGGATCGAGTGGTTTTGTGGCTCTAAACGAACGGGAAACGGAGCAGGTGGGGAGGCCAAAATATGCGACTCCACCAGATGATCCTATTGTAGTCACCACCCAGTATACCAAGATATTGATCGACGAAAAAATCCTTGCCAAGACAGAAACCATCGAAGCGAGTTCTTTAGATAACGAACAATGGAAAAGCTGGGTGGTACCAATAGTAACATGGGTGAACGGTGTTCCAGGATGCGGAAAGACTTGGGTAGTTGCACGTTTTGATGTGGTCAGAGACGTCATCATGTCCACAACGACTGAGGCAGCCAAAGACCTGAGGGAGAAGCTAGCGCTCCTAGTGAAAACTAGGGTGCGCACCATGGCTTCTGTTCTCGTTAATGTCTTCGGGGAGCGCGAGAGCTATCGTCGTCTCCTGGTAGACGAAGCTCTTATGAACCATTTTGGAGCCATAGTCATGGCTGCCCGGCTGTCTCTTCCCAAAAATGTGGTCGAGGAGGACGATGTCTGGCGCGTGCGTCGACTCGTGAACGGGTGCTGCTTGCGGAGACAAGACTGCTCGGTGCATATACGTAACGTAGATTAGTAAAATATATTGTCTTCTTAGGAAAAAAAAGTCGGAAACATTGTTAATAAAAGGTACAGGCCCCGGAGTGTAAAATACAAATAAAAAAAATGTTAAATTTGATCCACTTCCCGGTTTCCGATGGAGCTGAAATTTTTCATACATGTGTAAATTGCGTGATAAAGCAATATTATAATGACATGGTGCTTATCTACTGATGAAGCTGGAAGGTGGTCAAAGGAACTTTGCAATGAAACGACACAACCTCATCGAGTTTAAGTTCATTTGAATCGTCTTGATGAGTAGTTTGTCTTTCAATGGTAACCAGGGTCTGATGATGGAGCTGGAAGGTGGTCCTAGGAACTCTGTAACGAAACGACGCAAACCCATCGAGTTTCGGCTCGTTTGATTCGTCTTGGCGAGTACTTGTTCAATAAAAGCTAATAAAAGTTAAGTAAAAAAAGGATTTTTTAATCATTCTTATTTGTACAGTAAAATCAAATAATTGTAAATTTTAGTTAAGAAAAAGTACAAACCCTGGAGTCTGTGCTTAGTACATTTTCAATTTAAAAAAAAATCATTTTAGAAAATCGACAGACTTGCAACCCTATATGACTTGATTGTACTGTACTATACCAGCCTTTTGATAGTCCACTGCAGGACGCAAGCCTACCCACGAAGGGTGATTGGGCCGTATCCAACACGCTGGCCCAGTGCGGGTTGGTGTATTCACATACGCCATCGAATTTCCTCTACGGACATATGCAGGTTGCCTCACGATGTTTTCCTTCACCGAAAAGCCAGTGATGTGAAATTCCGTACATAAATTCATTGGTACGGGACCGGGATTCAAACCCACGACCTCACGATTGTAAGGAGGGTGTAATTACCATTAAACTACCACGGCTTGATTGTAATTCCGATGTCTTTTCTTTCCAGGGGCCACAACAAAGTCGGTTGCTGGTTGCTGAAGCAGAAGTCGGTGACCACCTCAGGAGGGAAGATAGAAGAGCACACGCAGTTCCAGTGGCTCATGTGCTGCGACTTGAAGGGTGAGTCTTTATAGATCGGCAAAGTTATTGGTACATATTTCCAGAGGTCACAACAAGGTCGGTGCTGCTACTTCAAGGGTAAGTGTTTTACAGGGTTATCCAGTACTGATGTACTATTATTATACAGGGTTATTTCTAATCAATTAGCATCCTTTCAGGGGCTTATTCTGTATATTAAAACTAATAAATTTTGTTCCGCGACTTTTATTGATTCTCAAATAAAAGTTTTAGTTCGATAGAAAAATATCGTTCACCCTCAACAAAATGTATGGAACAGCTAATTTTTTTTCGAGTTTTGACAAAAGTCCCAGACCAAAAGTTGTTAGTTTTGATGTACAGAATAAGCCCCTGAAAGGATGCTAATTGATTAGAAATAACCCTGTATACTACGGGACTAATCGCGCACTAAAATTACGAGATAAATAAATACCTCCTCATCCCGACGAAACGTCGAGTTGCAGTTGAGTTTGAGTCTACCCGTGACCACGGTCGATGCAACTCGGCCGAAACGTCAGGACGAGGAGAGAATTTTAGTGCGCGATTAGTCCCGTAGTATATTATAATAATGTGTTTAAAACGCGAAAGTTTAATAACAACATAAAACTGTTTAATTTAAAATAGTTTTTTTCCAATTTTATTTAGTAAACAAGCCTATTTATTATATTATTATTATATATGTAAGCTAAGTTTGGCAGCTATTTAAATAAATGTAGTGTATTTATAATTTATTTATATTACTTTCCAGGTAAAATCCCGCAGTTCATCTTAGACGCGGCGTTTGCAACAGTGATGCTGGATTACATCAAACACGTGAGGAAATACATCGCCGACTCGAAAGCTCAGCACAGGTTCTAGAGAGAAACTATCTCACCAGGACCCACGTACAGGGTTATCCAGAACTGGTGAACTAAGCCGAAAGGAGGTGATTCAGACCATGTGAACGCCTTTTACTCTGAGGCGAAACCGGAATTCGAGAAAAACAATCAGCTGTTTCATATGTTTTGTTGATTCCGAGTTCGAAAACCGCATTTTTTTCGAATTTGAGGTTGGCCCCATAGTAAAATTGTTCATAACGATGTTCATAATCACTCCTTTTTGGGCAAGCGATAACTCTATAAATATGTACCTATTTTTTTTTTGCGCAATAATAGGGTTTGGGAGTCATGGACACATCCGAGTCATTATCATCATCATATTAGTCACAGGACATCCACTGCTGGACATAGGCCTCCCTTACAGATTTCCAATAAGACTGTTGAAAGCGGCATGCATTCAACGCGTTGGTCTTAATTATATCTTCACGTTCTCTGTATTTATCTTGCCATCGTGAAAATTTCGTATTTGGCCGCAGAATGATCAATTCGCAAAATGACATGTGATTTTTAAAAGTACCTATTCTACTAATGCAAAAAAGTCCTAGAACTTGGAATGGCAAATTCTCAAAATGGCTATTTATAAAAACGCCTAGTTCTTAAAATAAATGGATGCAAACTGCGTCCTACCGAGAGAGGAGACCAATAGGGCAAGTCTATGTCCAACAGTAAACATCCTATGGTTGAAAAGACCAAAATTATTCTTTTAGGATAAACGTGCTACATCCCAGATCTTTGCCTACAATCAGGTAGTATGTGTTCAAAGCCGAACCTATCTGTGTCTAGACTATTGCAAAGAAATATATTGTATGCAACGAGCAAGTATCTATCGAGTCTAGGGTTACCAGATGATCCATGAAAAAGTCCTGAGATTTTATGCAGTTTGAGAACTTTCTCTTCAAAACATGTTATTATCGTTTATTTATTATTTATATTTTATTATCTTTTACTTGGATAAATAAGTATTGATTTTAACTATTCAATTGTTACCATAAGAAGATTATTTTTATTTTGTTTAACTTCAACTAAAGAAATCTTCAAAATGTAACATGTAACCTGCGTTTTACGATATGTCACGAGATTTGCAAAATCCGGCCGCAATCCTGAGAAAAGTCGAAAAATCCTGAAATCTCAGGACAAATCCTGAGATATGGTAACCCTAATCGAGTCACAATCGTGCAAAATAGTGTTGAGGTGATTGCAAGCCGACTACGACGCCGCGCGATGTCAAAGTGCTCGGTTACAAGCACTAATTAGGTGACATAACGTCGAGATTCGAGAAAACGGGTCATTGTGAATTGTTTAATGTAGGTGTATAGCTAAGTCGGTATGTATGACGGCGCTCGTACATTTTGTTACTACTTTTATAACATATTTGCTCGTAAAGTGGCTGTAATTACACCAGTTTCAATATCGTAATGTATTTCATTACGCACTTGTGCGTTATTGTAATGTAAAACGCACGAGTTTTTATTTAATAAAGTAACATGCACGGTTTCTTAAGATGCTCCGTCTAAAAATAAACGATACTTTTTAAAATCTTAGCAAAGAGTTTTTATGTCAGAAAAGTGGTCAATATTCTGGCAACGTAACAATCACTTTTAAAAATTGGTCAAATTTCTATAACTGCTTTAACAAGTGATTAAAGATTTATTCGTTTAAGAAAGTCAGAGTTTTATTAATTTCCTCGCAAATATGTTATAAAACGTCGTATGACATACGCGCGCTTTGAAAATTACAGCCTCTGCTTCCTTATTGCAATATCGCCTCGGCTGTCATTTTCAACTTACCGCACTTATATCATAATGTACTATTACTTAAGGACTGTGAGTCTGTAGATATTTGCTCGAAGATTGAATGTGAAGTCTTTAACTATACAAGTACGTAAATGTAAAATAAATAATATTAGTATATTCATTTGGCTTGGCCTGTGATAAAATTAGAGTAATACAGAATGTTACAATTACGATTGTATTGTTTTTGGACGTAGTTCAGGATGCAGAATGGCCAATTCTCAAAATGTCTTCAAAAAAATGGCAACTATATGTAACTTATTCTTGTTTTATATTTTTTGTTAATGCACAAAAATGTTTTTATGTTATAAGAAATAATTGTGTTTTCAAATACAATCAGTGTATTCTGATATTTTCATTTTATTGACAATTTTCGTATTTCCAAGTTGCAATTAGGGACCATTTTTAGACTATTACTTGTTCATAAGTAAGTAGATTTTTTATAAATGGCTATTAATAAAAAAAACAGTAAGCTTAACGAATGATTTGTCTGTAGTTTTAACTGCTTAAAGTTATTATAGTTTTTTTGTAATAGTTATTCTGAGAATTGGTCTTATTTGATTGATGTGCCATTTTGAGAATTGACCCTTGAATATATAAACTGACAAAGCCTCCTGTATATATTTACTGTAGAGAAAAAAATAATTACTGATATATACTCTTATTTATTTATTTTTTAATAAAAACCTGTTCATTTGTAAAAAGTTCCTTATATTTTACACAGTACAAGAAAAGAGGTGTCAATTTTTGTACCATTTCTACACGACTGCCCAAAAGTAGTGAATATTTCAAACTTTCTCTTTCTTATTACGATGTGGAAAAAGGATGGCGATATTTTTATTCATATTTCTTCAGCATTTTTTAAGTTCATTAGGAGAGTTTTTTTTACATAAACTGTATTATTTTTAGGTAAGTTTTTATTTTATTTAGATATACAGGGTTATTTCAAATTAAATAACAAAAGTCGCAGAACAGTAGTTGTTAGTTTTGATGTACAGATTAAGCACCTAAAAGGATGCTAATTGATTAGAAATAACCCTGTATATAAACTGTATATTTTTTATACGTAAGTTTATATTTTTTAGATATATAAAATATATCGGCATTTCTTTTCATTTTCTTGTTAAAGTAAGATGGCGATAGTTTTGACTGTCAAATTTAGTGTAGTCTAAATGGTACGGAAATGACAATATTTTTATTATCAAAGAAAATCTCATACAATATGACATTTAACAGTAAGCTATCTGCATTTATATAACCACCAATGTATAAAAAAATCTACGCCTTTTTAAGAGGATGTAAACGTTTCTCGCGCTCTTTCGCTTGCTTGTATATTCGGCATTATACAGTTACAATATTTTACGTGTTATTACTAAAAGAAATACATAGTAGATAACATTTTTATAACCTTCAGAATAAAAATATATTTCGCACAATCGAATTTAAAAATATATCCGTTAATCCATAATATCCATGACTATAATTATATGATAGGTAATTAAGTATATATAGTTTATAAATGTTGCTTCGGCGACTATAAAAAAATTTTACTTATCATTATGGTATATATGGTATATAATAATATATCTGTTGGTATGGTATTACCTAACTGCAATACAGACAGCAAATTCTTGGTGTTGCCAAGTATGCTAAGTATTCCATTTTAGATTTAATATACCTACCTAAATTGAAAATTTTCGTAACATTTAAAAATATTTTTAGCCACTAAGTTTAATTTACAACTTGTAATGAATTACTGTAAAAATAATGTAAATGTATTTTGTTTGTAAATAAATAAAATAAATTATTAACAACTTTTACTATAGGGCCAAACTCTAAAAACTCAGGTGTTACATATACGTTGTGTTAGGTTCGGTTTACTTTTCATATGGAAAAGCTTTATTTTACGGTTTCGGACTTGTTCCCGTAGTAAAAGATGTTCAATTGTTCATATTATATGTATTTTTAAATACATTGCAAATTCAAACACTTTGCAAAGTGATATTTTGTTTTTAATTTAATATTATTTTTACAATACCAGGTGAATAGTAACTAAATAACACCCAGACACAGAGCAAACACATAAATATTTTATATTTATTTATTTATTTTTTTTATTTATGTTCATCACATAAATATTTGCCCTGGGTGGGGATCGAACCCACGCCTCTTTGATCCAGAAGTCAGGGTTACTTACCACTGAGCCATTTGGGTGGGTATTTGCGTGAGATAAAATAATTTTGAATATTGTTCGCAAGCGAGAAAGCGTTTTGAATTTTTTCATTTTGTTCGCAATCGAGAAAGCGCGAAATTCGTGAGAATACTCTTAATATGGGCGCACAATTTATAGACTAAGTTTAATACCTATTAGCAAATAATACCTACTATAAATAAATAAGTAAATTAAGCAGCTAGATGATATTAACAATTATTATTTTAATATTAAAAATAGATTAACACAGTAAATAGAATAAAATCATGACTTTGCAGATTTAGTTTAATATTACAAAAAAAAAAATGTATTAAATGCGTTAAATCAAATCATTAAATTATGTTATAGAAAAAAGGGACAGCTGTCGGTCTCTTTCGCACATTAAATAAGAAATTAAATCCTTAAAAATATATTTTATAAGTTTTTATTTTGATTAGAAGTTAAAAAATATCAGATTTCTTTCTACGATAAAAAATAACGAAAAAATATCAAGATCCAATAAAGCGACAGTGGCGCTCCAGCAAAACTTTTCAGTTAAGCTGTTTACAAAAACATTGCATTTATTTTGATACATCATTAAAACTTTAAAAGGCTGGCTAATAAACACAAAATAGGCTTGGTGACAAAAATATACAGGGTTATTGCTAATCAATTAGCATCCTTTTAGGGGCTTATTCTGTACATCAAACTAACAACTTTTGTCAAATCTCAAAAAACAAGTTGTCGTTCCATAGAAAAATATCGTTCACCCGCGACAAAATGTATGGAACAGCAGATTTTTTTTTAGATTTGACGGAAGTCGCAGGATAAAAGTTGTTAGTTTTGATGTACAGAATAAGCCCCTAAAAGGATGCTAATTGATTAGGAATAACCCTGTATAATCAATCCGTATATTATAACAAAATATTAAACATGTATTTATTCTATTCAAAATTAAGCAAATAAATATGAAGATATAGCCAGTTAAAGTTTCGCGTGACGTCATCACGCCCAACTACACTTTTTACAAGAAGTGACGTCGCGAACTTTGACTCGCTATATTTTTGTAATTTTTCGGTAAAATTTTTCGAAGTTAAAACTTCGTGGTGTTGTGCACTTATTGGAATGGATAAACAATTTCAAACTCGCGTCAGGACACGTGACCTGAGTGTCAAGTGGGAAATTTGCAAATCAAATCGAATTACTTTTACGTGGCGTTGACCGAGCGCGCCGCACACACGCGAGCACATTGACACACACGCTTGAATTAGCCAATCACAGACGTTACCGCGCTCGTGGTCGATCGGTTTGGCGCTCGTTACATTACCGTAAAAAATACTCACACTTAGCTATTCAGTTTTCTGTACGCGACACAAGATGGCGCTGCCCGCAACCCCCAGAGTGCAAGCTGTAAATTTTTTTTTAATTATCATACTATCAAACTATAATATTAACTACGTATTAGTAATGTTTTTAGCCAGTCATCAAGCCCGATTACAGAGGCGCCAGCGTAATTAAAATAGCTAAATAGCATAGTTCTGTTTCTTTTTCACTTTAGGCATTCGATAGAGAGAACGCTTCTTACGTTGCTATTAAAGGACATGTCCACAAAATGTACGGAGGCTGGTATAATAATAATCAAAACTTTACACCACTCGTTACATTTCGAGAAAGTTCATATTTTTCTGAGTCTATTACAACAGTTAAAAACAAAAAAGAGCCCTCCAATTTTTTTTTTTAATTAATTTTGAATTTATTAAAAAAAAAATATTTGGCTTAATAGGTAGTTTATCTCTAGCAGCTTTATCTACAGCAGCCTGATTAAGTAACCTCCAAATTGTTAAATAACAGCATTTTTACCAATCAGACACACTTTTTAAATGATTTTTTGTCACATTGTACCATGGATTTATCATATAAACAGGATTGAGTACTGGCAAAGAAAAACGTGCCGACAAGGATACCACATCAGATGATTGTGTCTCTTTTCCAAGTAGGATGACCAAAACATCTCGATCATCTCGGGATATAATATTTCTTTGGAATGTTACTGCACCCAGGAATCGCAGTTATCTTACCCCTAACTCGTCGTCCTTCGTCATCGTCGTTTTAGCAATAGGACGCTCACTGCTGGGCATAGGCCTTCCCTAATTATCTCTATAAAACCAATCCCCATATAAACAATGGTCTAGAAATAATATATACAGAGATAATTCAGTTTCAAGTTTGACAGCTGTTATCGGAAATGTAGATCTCGAAGAGTTATTACACCTTTGTTAAGAAAGCAATAAAATTATAGTCTACAATTGATAATGATGGAGATAAAACACTTTTAAGTTTGACAACTGTCATCGGAAATGTAAGTCTCGATGAGTACTTTCACTTTTGTGATGACAGTAATGGTCTGGAATCCATATTTACGGTGTTAAATAACGTTTAAGTTTTATAGATGTAATCTTAACACATATCACGCAATCTGTGTCAGTACTTAACCACGAAAAACTTTTTCACGAAAAACTTTGTCACAAATAGACTTTATCACGAAAAGATCTTAATAGACTTTATTACGAAAAGTCACAATCATTTTTAAGCTTCCGTAGTAAACAAGGCATCCATTTTGAAATAAAAAATGGCGGACTCACTTTTTTGAAAAAGTCGTCACGGGTGTAGTTTTCGAGGTTTTTACCTGGGGGTGCCATCTTCAATTCCAAAATGAATGCCAATTTTGAAATATACACCCCCAAATTTTCAAAAACGACACTCATGATGACTTTTTCAAAAAAGCAACCCCCGCCATCTCTTATTCCAAAATAGATGCCATTTTTGAAATCCACACCCCCAAAAACCTATTAAACGACACCCATGACGACTTTTGCAATAAGTGACATCCGCCATCTTTAAGTTCAAAATGGATGCCATTTTTGAAATCTACACCCCCAAAAACCTATTAAATGACACCCATGACGACTTTTTGCAAAATGTGACATCCGCCATCTTTAAGTTCAAAATGGATGCCATTTTTGAAATCTACACCCCCAAAACCCTCGATTATTACACCCATGACGACTTATTCTAAAAAGTGACGTCCGCCATCTTTAATTTAAAAATGGATGCCATTTTTGAAATCAACAACCCAAAAAAATTAAAAACGACACCCACGACTATACACCTAATTGTACACCCAGCATGTCTAAGAAATATGTCCAGAGTAGTCACCCTACCACACTTCTTTGTATACACCATAGTACGCCATTTGCAATCGACGGTGATACTCTAAGCAAAAATAAAAAATAACCATTAATCATAAAGACGTAGTATATTCATCCAAATAAATAAAAACTCTGTTTTATTACCATCTATTTGCAATTTTAACTAAAATCTTATCAAAATACATTATTATAAAAACTAAGAATTGGTTAAGACAGTCGCGGCTTTACAGATAATAATTCTACCATACATAAGTGTCGTTTCGAAATGGCAATAGTGCGAGCGGGACAACTTCATCACTTTGGGAAGTCTCACTCGGCACAGCGTCTCTCTTATGCCATTTCAAAGGAATATATGTTTTGTTACAACACATTAAGGTTGAATTTTCCTAAACTAACTTTGAGCCAAATTTCGTCTGTGCGCAGTCCAGATAGTATACAAAGTCCTTGCATTGTACCTACTAACTGGTCACACTGGTAGGTTATAATTTTTAATTTTAGCAAATTAAGACATGAATGTGGAAGAATCAGCTACGAATGCAAGTAAAATAACGATAGAATACTTTTATTATTGCTAAACTAGAAAAAATAATAAGCTGTATTGTTATATGTCATATAATTTACGTTTCTCATTAAAAAAATGGAGGGGTGAAAAAATCTAAAATAAATATTTTTGGGAAGCCCATAAAACAAGCTTTCAAATGATGTATATATCATCTTGGTTCGATTTTTCTCTGAATAATACTTATACCACTTGTGGACGTCACCTTTACGCTGGCGCCTCTGTAATCGAGCCTATCATGCCTTTTAATAAAAAAATATTTTTGCTATTGTAAGTACAATAATTCTTCTGTTATATCACTGCATCATTTCTGTGTAACCTATATGTTTTGAAAACGTTACCAAAAAGTGCTCAGTCTTTCTCGTAGGTATAAGTACGTGTAAGTATGTAAAAATAGTTGTAAGTTTCAACATTTATGAATAAATCTTTTTATACTGGAAAATGTCTTTTCATGTTTTATTAAGGCTAAACTAATAGAATCTATACAGGGTTATTCCTAATCATTACTATTATACAGCGTTATTTCTAATCAATTTACATCATTTTAGGGGCTTATTCTGTGCATCACAACTTTAAACTTTTGTTTTGCAACTTTTGTCAAAACTAAAAAAACACCGCTATTCCATACATTTTGTCGCGGGTGAGCGATATTTTTCTATAGAACAACAAATATTTTTTTGTGTTTTGACAAAAGTCACAGAACAAGAGTTGTTAGTTTTGATGTACAGAATAAGCCCCTGAGATGATACTGATTGATTACAACTAACCCTGTATATAAACTATTATCATTATTTTAGGGGCTTATTCTGTACATCAAAACTAACAATTTTTGTTTCAACGACTTTTGTTAAGTTTCAAAAAAATTGTTATTCCATAGAAAAATATCGTTCATCTTCGACAAAATGTATGGAACAGCTGCTTTTATTAGTTTTGACAAAAGTCCCAGAACAAAAGTTGTTAGTTTTGATGTACAGAATAAGTCCCTGAAAGGATGCTAATTGACAAATAACCCTGTATATAAGAAATCTCATATTCATACATTTTAATAAAAAATAAATGTTTTTTAATTTGTACCTACTCGACGAACGTAAAAATAATAACTATTTTTCTATCCATACACCAATTTTCGAATATTCGAGAGAATCGAGATAATTTTTGAAGCCTTGGTGGTTTAGAGGTAGTGACACCCGCCTTACAATCGTGAAGTCGTGGGTTCAAATCTCCGGTCCCGTACCAATGAGTTCTTTGGAATTTATGTACGGAATTTCACACCACTGGCTATTCGGTTAAGGAAAACATCGTGAGGCAACCTGCATAAGTCCGTAGAAGAAATTCAATGGCGTATGTGAATCCACCAACCCGCACTGGGCCAGCGTGGTGGATATGGCCCAAACACCCTTCGTGGGTAGGCCTACGTCCTGCAGTGGACTATTAAAAAGGCTGGTACAGTACAGTTACAGTTCACAGTCTGGTCCCACTGCAAGATCTTCTTTGTTAATCTTTTCTAGCTCGTTGTTGAGCGCAGGTAATTTTTAATTTAGAAAATTACGGAAACCCGCGCTTCTACGGTAATTGGCTAAAACGGTAATGGTTAGCAAAATTCGTAATGCTATGGTCAGCTATGGTGATGTTCGGTCATACAGTTGTCAAATTGCTGAAATATATAAATTCAAGAATTTTTACCTCATCTTTAATTAATTTTGTGAAAAAAGGCTGACATAATATCGGTGGTGGCGCCCTCATTGTCTTGGCGCCTGTGTGCATCGCACACTTCGCACACAGGGACGGCTCGGCCCCGCTGGTGTCACGAGTTACTAAAAACTTCTGACAGCGCTCGACCAAAAAACCTATATCAACGCCTGATTTTGATAAATAGTAATCATCGAGCGTCTATTTGCTAGTAGTTTACCTTATTATTAGTTGGCGTCCAACACAGAGATACCAGAGGGATAATGTGGTCGATCCAGACAAGAAAGAAAGAGATGCTATGATTTAAAATGGCATGAGTTAGAAATATAGAATTAATATACCGAAAAGTCATGAGGGCAAACACTAGTTAAGTTTCCATTCTTTAATTAAATCAAATTACACACAGCATCTTACATTTTTACCAAGAGCAGAGAGAGGGCAGCGTTGCCAAGGTGGCAGCACTGTGTGGGTGCGTTCACAATAACTTTACGATGTGTTCATATTATTTAACAAGAAAGAGATAAACCATATCTCCATTGAGTGGCTAGTTGGCGTGGTTTTCTCGCAGTAGTGTCAATTTCCAATACATATTTGAAAGATTCTTCTCTGTGCCAGATTTACCATACATTTTTGTGGATGAGAATTGCCTCACCTTTCTAGTTGTATTAGCTCTGTGGTATCCAAGGGAGCGTTTTTTGAAATTCGTACGGTTTGGTCGTATACGGAACTTGTATAGAGTATTTGCAACTTCCAGAGACATCATAGAGAGATTCTCCATACAATCTGTCTTTACGTTTAGGTACATACGTTCCTTGGCGTTCGAAGTTCAAAAATAACCGGACAAGTGCGAGTCAGGCTCGCACATCGAGGGTTCCGTACAAATACGTTGTTAAAATAATTAAAAACCTGTTTTATCATGTGCTAATGAAGTTCTTTTATATGATACCATATACTCACTTTGAATTTTAAACCCATATTTTGTGAATTTTGAGGCCCTATTTTTTTGTGCCTTAAATATGTACAGTTTTCAGATTTATTCCTATATGTGTACTTTGAGACAATGCTTCTCGCCAAATTTCATAGTTCTATGTCAACGGGAAGTACCCTGTAGGTTTTGATTTTTGTGAGTGTCGAAATATGTGGCTTTTTACGACATAGGTAAACGGCTCCAACTTTTTTAAACGATACCTGAGAAGTTTTTCTTTTACACAACTGCAAGAGACCATAGTATACAGTTTAAATTTCAACTCGATATCTTTACGCGTTCCCGAGATAAAGAGTCTTGACATACACACTGACGGACAGACGGACAACAAAGTGATCCTATAAGGGTTCCGTTTTTTCCGTTTGAGGTACGGAACCATAAAATGGGCCCTAAATAAATGAATATTAATAAGCTTTAACATTCTGATCACCTCGTTGAATGCTCAACTCTTTCTCACAGTGGGCTATTAAGACGATCTAGCTATTCTGGTCCCGGGACACTTCGCTAGTGTAATCTGTAATCTCATGAATATTGCACTCAGTATCGTGGAAAATTGGTGCACGGAAAACGGACTAACTGTGAATCCATCAAAAACAGAACTAGTCATGTTTACGAACAAGAGGAACTTAGGACCGCATCAATTACCATCCTCTTTAGTAAACCGCTGACATTATCAGAAAAAGTGAAATATCGAGTTTTGGCGGGAACGCGGAAAAATCATGTCGCCTCATTGTATTATATTGTTAAACTTGTGTTTTTATCAGTGATAATTAGTGTAAAATGGTGGTATTTCGTTGATTATGAGCTGATTTACGTACATGAGTGTAGGCAAGTGATATAATGTGACGTATCATGTTGTTCCGTGTTGTTACCAAAACTCCATAGACGCCTCTAGTAAAGTCTCCACTGAGGTATGACTTGGACTATGATTGGACTTGACAGCGACTTTATTGGACTATGACGAGACTACGACAGTGACTATTTTGATAAAATATTATCAAAAATTAATACTTGACATTGGCAAATGCACAATAATGCGACGCCAAAATTAAGAAGAAGAAGAAGTGAAATATCTGGGCATTACACTTGATAAGAAGCTTAATTGGCCAAGCCACCTAGAAAACAAAATAAAGAAGGTGACCATTTCATTTTGACAGTGCAGTAAATTGATAGGTAAAACCATTGAGGAAGGAATCAGAAGGAGATGGTGTAATGACATTTAGATACTTTGACATGTAATAGTTTAAAAACCGAAATAATAATCATATAGGCGTCTCTTTCAAATGTACGTAATAAGAATAGACCAACATTATACAGCACAGTTTCGCTATAGTGTCTATATTTTTCGTGACGTGTCGCGCGTGCCTGGTCCGCCATATTGAGTCGAAAAACAATAGCGATGTTCTTAAAATATATCAAAAAAACTATCGATATTTTGGTTAGTTTTTATTCGTGTGTAAAATTTTGCATTTTTATTTCATTTCACTTTTCATGACAAATTTGACAACTGTCATTCCCGAATTAATACAAGTAAAATGGCATGACAGGTGTGAAAGTAACAGCTGTCAAACTAAGAAGTATTATTATCTCCGTAACTATCGAAGCTAGACCATTACTGTCTTAATAGCAGTAATAACACTCAATGAGATCTATTAGATTGTTCTAATGACTGCTGTCAAAGCTTAAAAGTGAATTATCTCCGTAACTATCGAAGTTAGACTACTGCTGACTTCACAAAAGTGACAGAGCGCAATTAGATCTATATTTTAAATGACACCTGTCAAACTTAAAAGTGGATTATCTCCGTAACCATCGAAGTTCGACTATTGCTGTCTTCACAAAAGTGATAGAACTCAACGAGATCTAAATTTCGGATGACAGATGTCAAACTAAAAAGTGGAATACCTTCGTAACTATTAAAGCTAGACTATTACTGTCTTCACAAAAGTGATAGAGCTCAACGAGACCTACATTTCGGATGACAGCTGTCAAACTTAAAAGTGGAATATCTCCATAACTATTAAAGCTAGACTATTGCTGTCTTGATACAAGTGATAGAGCTCAACGAGACCTACATTACGGATGACAGCTGTCAAACTTAAAAGTGGAATATCTCCGTAACTAATAAAGCTAGACTATTGCTGACGTGACACAAGTGATAGAACTCAACGAGACCTACATTTCAGATGACAGCTTTAAAGTGAAAAATCTGTGCAACTATTGACCCTAGACCATTGCTGTGTTTACAAAAGTGATAGAGCTTAAAAAGATCTACATTTGATGTGACAGCTCAAACTTAAAAGTTGATTATTTCCGTAATATTGATAGCTGTCATCTGAAAGATATCATATCTCTCTTTGAGCTTTATCACTTTTGTGAAGACAGCAATGGTCTAGCATCGACAGTGACGGAGATAATCCACTTTTATACTACACCTGCTCGGAAAGTACCTTGATACTTTATCAAATTTACGGTAGAAAGTACGTCATTGCATATCGAACAAATATGCGGCGAGAAAACGCATCTGAGCCGGAGAGAAAAGTGTATGAAAATCCATTTCTTACGTGGTTTTTCTTTTTTAATTTTGGGTAAGACTATGCGCTGGTAACCAATATCAAAAGCCAAAAAGTTTTTACAGTGAGTTTTTATCTCCAAGTTCGCAAAATGACACTGGCCACTAGCTGTGTGTTGGATGGTGTCAAACAATTTGAAAAAAGAACATGTGAAAATTGCAGACGCCATTGGCGCCATTTTCAATTTGTGTGTTGTTTGAGGATTCAGTTTTCGTAGAATTTATTTTCCTCGTAGGTGTAGTATAAAGCACTATGTATCACTCGAGAGAAAGTGCGATTCCCGATCTCGGGTATTTCAAACGACACCCTCGACGGTAATCGGTCACTTTCTCCTCTCGGTGAACAATGTACTATTAAGTTTGACAGCTGTCATCCGAAATGTAGATCTCATATCAGTTTAGTGAAGAAAGCAATGGTCTATAATAGATAGTTATGGAGATATTCCACATTTAAGCTTGACAGCTGTCATCCGATATGTAGTTCTTATTAAGTCCTATCACTTTAATTAAGCAGTGGAGACTTTTCTAGAGGTGTCTATGGAGTTTTGGTAACAACACGGAACGACATGATACGTCACATTATATCACTTGCCCACACTCATGCACGTAATTCAGCTCATAATCAATGAAATACCACAATTTTTCACTAATTATCACTGATAAAAACACAACTTTAACAAAATAATACAATGAGGCGACATGTCTTTTCCGCGTTCCCGCCAAAAAACTCGTACTACCATTCTAGTGTGGATTCTTGAATATGACAGCTGCAACCTTGACATCTGTAATTTTTAGGGTTCTCTACCTCAAAAGGAAAAAACGGAACCCTTATAGGATCACTTTGTTGTCCGTCTGTATGTCTGTCAAGACTCCTTATCTAGAGAACGCGTAAAGATATCGAGTTTAAATTTAAACTGTATACGTATATTAATGAACTCTTGCTGTTGTGTAAAAGAAAAACTTCTCAGTTGTCGTTTAAAAAAGTTAGAATCGTTTATATCGTAAAAAACAGCATATTTCGACACACAAAAATCAAAACCTACCGGGTACTTCCCGTTGACATAGAACTATGAAATTTGGCGAAAAGCATTGTCTCAGAATACATATATAGGATTAAATCTGAAAACTGCACATTTTTATTTACATCACAAAAAATAGGGCCTCAAAATTCACAAAATATGGGCTTAAAATTCAAAGTGAGTAAATCGTATCATGAAAGGTGTCATATAAAAGAACTTCATTAGTACATGCTAAAACAGTTTTTTAATTACTTTAACAATGTGTTTGTACGGAACCCTCGATGTGCGAGACTGACTCGCACTTGTCCGGTTTTTTAAATAAAAGTTTGCCATTATGTTTGATTCGGCTAAAATTAATTTGTGTCGATAGTTTTGTCGATAAGTACGGGGAAATCGATAAGAGTAGTGTGGTAGTAACAACACTAATCCGCCGTATTATGTGCGGTGGGTATGCAGGTTTTTCTCGTCGTTAGGGCAACTCCATTCTTATTCCTTCCTCAATGGGTAAAACATGGGGGCTAAACCCCAAAATAACCCAATGGTTGTACAATACCGTAGTGAGACCTTCGATGTCATATGGCGCATTGATATGGTGGCTCCGAACCAAACTGACTACCGCCAACTCGAAGCTAACAAAATTACAAAGAACAGCCTGCGTAGCGATGACCGGATGCATGAGAACTGCACCCACTGCGGCGTTAGAAGCCCTCATGGGGCAAAGTCGCTGCATCTTTTCATACAGCAGGAGGCAGCGATTGCTGCTTACAGGTTAAGAGCACTGAACCTCTGGACGTACGACAAGCAAGCAACGCATACCACTATAATTGATAGTTTCATAGAATGTGACCCTGAAATTCTATCGATTTATGACAGGGTCCCTAAAAAACACATCTTCACAAAAAGCTATGACATTCAACTACACGAGGAACCATGTGATAGCTCTGGTATACAGACAGGAAGTGAGGATCTACACCGATGGCTCCAAAACAGATACAGGTACCTTTAAATTCGATTAAAATAATAATAAACTCATACCTACAATAAAAATTAAATAGTAAGCATAACATATTGCTAAAATACAATAAAAATTAAATACCAGTTCGTTACTTGTATTTTTAAAGGCCCCCTTTGACGCGAACACTTGTTGTTTCTTTTGAGGCTCACGCGAGCATATAAAAATAAAGTTATATATATAATAAAAATTAAACACTATATTAACATATTAATACAATAAAAATGAAATACCGGTTCGAAACTTGCAATGTTTTATGGGAAAAACGCCCTTCGACGCGAATACCTACTTACCTACTTGTTGTTTCTTTTGAGGACGCGAAGATACGAGTACCTACATAGTATAAAACGAAGTCGCTTTCTTATCTGTCCCTATGAATGCTTTTATCTTTGAAACTACGCAACGGATTTTGAAGCGAGTTATTAATAGATAGAGTGATTCAAGAGGACGGTTTATATATTGTATAATACACCAATGTGCGAAGCCGGGCGGATCGCTAGTATAAATATAAACAGACTTACCTACAGTAAAAATTAAACACAATGCCTATACAATACAACAAAAATTAAATACTTACCGGTCCGTCACTTGTAATTTCTTTTAAAACGCCCTTTGACGTTTGTTGGCCCACGCGAGCATTCTAATAGACACCTGTTTTGTACTGACTTTAGTCATACCAAGAAACTAAAAAATAGTCCAAATCCAAAAAAAAACATTGTATCGGATACTCCACTAATTATAATACTAATTCGGATACTAATTCAGGTAGCTGTTTGTTCTTCAGGCGTGCATCTTCCATTTCAGTAAGTATTTGCAAATGTTTTTTAGTGGTTTCTAAGATATCTGATGAGGTGGGTGGCGTCAATGGCTCTTAAAACTGGTCAAGAATACGACCACGAATAGCCACGAAAAGAACTCATTTCGACGTGTGAAAAAGTGACCCATAACGCTGTTTCGTTCTGACTACGAACGAAACAATTCGTGGCGCGCATACTAGCCCGGCAGAGCGTCATGCGGTGCGGTAAGTAGTCTTTACTTTACTAGATACTAAGTAGGTACCTATTTCTTGTTACCTTGGAAGAAAAATAGTACCTATTGCAAATCCTAATTAGGTAAGTATATCCGCAGCTAAAAGCTATCCTCACAGCCGCCAAATTGTATGATTCGTCCAATAGCAACATACACATCTACTAGATAAGTAAGTAGGTAGGTATACTACTGTACTGTATAGCCTACTGCAATAATCCTAATAGTCCACTGCAGGACGCAAGCCTCCCCACGAAAGGTGGTTGGGCCATATCCACCACGCTGGCCCAGTGCGGGTTGGTGGATTCACATACGCCATCGAATTTCTTCTAATAACATTTGCAGGTGCCTCACGATGTTTTCTTCACCGAAAAGCCAGTGGTGTTAAATTCCTTATTTAAATTCCAAAGACCTCATTGGTACAGGACCGGGATTTGAACCCACGGCCTCACGATTGTAAGGCGGGTGTCACTACCACTAGACCACACGACGGCTTGCGATGCCAAGCCAAGTGTCTCCAGTTAGAAACAACATTAATTGTCAGCCCTGAAAAGGGCTTTTCAAATTAATAACTGTGTAATCAAACATGCAAAAATCTTTATTAAATATTCAAAAATCAATTATTTTCGTTCACAAACAAATCAGCTTCAAACGTCGCTTCAATATTAAACAAATTTCTTCACCGTTAGATGACGGCGCTTCGTAATTAAACTAATTTCTTCACCGTTAGATGACAACGTCGAATGGCTATTAAACAAATTTTTTCACCGCTAGATGACGGCACTTAGATTTTAAACAAATTTCTTCAACGCCAGATGACGCAGCTTCGATTTTAAACAAATTTCTTCACCGCTAGATGACGTCGCTTCGGTGTTATACAAATTTCTTCACCGTAAGATGCGGCGCTTCGAATTCAAACAAATTTCTTCACCGTTAGATGACAACGTCGCTTCATTTTAAACAAATTTTCTCCACCGCCAGATGATATCTAGCATAGCTGGCATCACTTTGCATTTTGACTTGCGTGATACGCTGCTATAGCTTTCATGGCCTCAATATTGCAATGACGACCTAACTCCCCAGGGACTACAAAGGATAGTGCAGCCTTGATATCCTGGCTACTCAGTGTACTTTTCTTCATATGTGCCACCAGTCTAGACGCTTCCGTTGCAACCTTTTCTAACATGTCTCCCACAAAACTGTTCATAATCATCATAGCTTGCCGAGAAATCCCTATTTCTGGCTTCATACTCTTTAATAACTGGTATATGTAAAGAGAGTAGCTTTCGTAGTTCTTCTTTTTTTTCTTCTTCATGATTGTTGGCTTTTCGATGGATTTCTGCATGGATTTTAATGGTTTCTTCGGTTTGACTGTCGGCGCCATCTTGATGTTGGTATCACTGATAATTTAGACAAGCGTAAGTAAGCTGATGTGATTTATTAAGTAGATTTGTCGGGTAGTGCAACTAGTGCGAAGTGAAGGAGTAGGTTAATTTGATGCGCCAATAGCGACGAAGGATTTTGTTTTTTTTTATTCGGCAGTAACTGGTATGATACGGCTAACTAGTTTTTATCATTCAAATTGATTTAGGTAGGTACTTTACGATCACGAATTCAGAGGTACATAGTTAGGTACCTACATAAGTATACCTTACTTAATATCTATTTACCTATGCTTAGATATATACCTATATTACCTATAGTAGATACTTACCTAATACCTATGCTTTGTTGCCTGAAATAAATCACTATGAGCGACAAGGCCACCATTTTATAGGCACAGCTATGTCTAATGTGTAAATTATGTTTAAGGGGGCGCCTAATGCCAGAATCAAGCGAAAGGTGTATTTTTAAAGACGTGGTGTAAAGATAACGAACATAAATATCCATATTAAAAAAAATACTATAGGAAAGGAAAAACCCTATAGTAGCAGAGTAATCGAGTAGAATTTTGGAAAATAATATGGTTACTTTAGAAAAAAATTAAAACTTCGCATCATAACAAAAAAAAGCATTTTTTTATCAAATGCTCGAAATTATCAGCGATAACACCACATTATTTTTGACAAATTACGTAGCCAGACTAATGTTGTAATGTAATCGATTAGTTTTTCTAATATATGCTTATGCTTTCTAATAATTTTGAATAAATAAATAAAATGTCACCTAAAAATGTAAGCTGGCGCTCGAAGCCAAAATAATCGTGAACTGTGTCATGCGATTTTCGACTCTAAACAAAGCAGCATAGATGATAGCGGGCGATGTAGGAAGCGCGGGTGAAATCTGTTTTTTTCATGGCATTAGGCGCACTCTTAAGTCACGAGTAATTACTTCTAAATAACGAATTCATGTAGGTAGGTATCTAAGTAGGTACAATACCTACCTAGTGAAAGTTATCTACTACTGATGTTGTTGGAAATCTACAGGCTAGGCCTATGTCCAGCAGAATGTCCTACAGCTGATATGATGATAAATTGTTACCATGAAAAAATGGAATGTATTAAATAAAATACCTCGAGCAATAGTTCTACCTTTTTCTATGACTTCGGTTGATATTTTCAGGGTCCTGATTCTTTATTGACATAATAAGCCCGATTACAGAGGCACCAGCAGTAAATTTAATAGCAACGTAAAAAGCGTTCTCTCTATTGAATTCCTAAAGTGAACAAGAAACAGAACTATGCTATTTAGCTACATATTATAATTACGATGGCGCCTCTGTAATCAGGCTTAATATATTTTATAACGAAACGTACCAATTTTTAGGGTTCCGTAACTTAAACGGAAAAACGGAACCCTTATAGGATCACTATGTTGTCCGTCTGTCCGTCTGTGTGTATGTCAAGACTCTTTATCTCGGAAACGCGTAAAGATATCGAGTTGAACTGTATACGTATATTTATAGTATACGTATACTTTTGCAGTTGTGTAAAAGAAAATCTTCTCAGTTATCGCATAAAAAAGTTAGAGCCGTATAAGTGGTAAGAAACCGCATATTAAATTAATTTAAATTAAATAAATATTTTGGGACATCTTACACACGGCCTCTGACCCCAAACTAAGCAAAGCTTGTGATATGGCTGCCAGAGACTGATATACTACATATACTTATTTTTAAATACATACTTATATAGATAGTAACTAAATAACACGCAGACACAGAGCAAACACTTATGTTCATACATAAATATTTGCCCTGGGTGGGGATCGCACCCACGCCTCTTTGATCCAGAAGTTGGGGTCACTAACCACTGAGCCACCGAGGTAGTCCAGACATTATCTATTTCGACACTCATGAAAATCAAAACCTTCAGGGTACTTCCCGTTGACATAGAACTATGAAATTTGGCAAGAAGCATTGTCTCGGAGTACATATACCTATAGGAATAAATCTGAAAACTGTGCATTTTTATTTAAATCTCAAAAAATAGGGCCTCAAAATTCACAAATTATGGGTTCAAAATTTTGCAAAAAAATAGCATGACCGACTTCACCCGTGTACCTACAGAATCATTACATAGTATAAAACAAAGTCGCTTTCCGCTGTCTGACCCCATGTATGCTTATATCTTTAAAACTACGCAACAGATTTTGATGTAGTTTGTTTTAATAGATAGAGTAATTTAAGAGAAATGTTTATATGTATAATACACCTGTGCGAAGCCGGGGCGCATTACTAGAACGCAAATATTATGCACGGATCGATGTAACATTTTTCACATTATTGTTGATTTATCATAAAAGGGCTCAGCCAATTTCAATAAAATTTAAATGGGACCAATTTCGAAGTATATTCTTTCCAATAAAAAAAGAATTATTGAAATCGGACTACTATGAAAAAAGTTATGTGTGGTTATACATAAAAACGAGTGTGTGATGTGACAATTTTACACTTTACAGCAGTAAGATGTAGCATTGTGATGTCACACACCATCATCATCCACAGCCTTCTTTATCCCACTGCTGGGTGTAGGCCTCTCTCTTATAGTGCCATCTGCCTCGGTCCTTTGCTAATAAAAAAGATTTTGAATAGAAACTAACCTATTTACTTTTCAAAAGAATTAAAGAAAAAAATTCAAAAGACCAGTTGTGTGACAAAAAAAGCAGTAGGTCCGCAATATCATTAAAATATTTAGTGCCCACGTACGAGAATATCTATTAGCCAATCAGAACGCAACGAGTGCTCTCAAAAAAGTAAAGATGAACGATACTTTAAACGGTTAAAATATTTTGTCTTTGTTGATATTTCATCGTACGAACGTCACAATGTCTGAACACGAAAATTCAGATTCTGAATCAGACCATTCAGAGCCTGAATCAGACAATTCAGATATTGATCAAAAATCTGCTCCAGCGCCAAAAACAACAAAACCAGCGGAAGAAACGAAGACTGAAAAAAAACTTACCACAAAAGCAATGATCATTGATGCTTTGACTGAACTGAAATCGCGAAAAGGCGTTTCGTTATACGCAATAAAGAACCATCTCGTGGAAAAATATCAAGTGAATACGGAGAAGTCAAACTTTATGATCAAGAAAACTATAAGAGCTTGCGTTGAAGACGGAACGTTCGTGCAACTGAAAGGCATTGGAGCAGCCGGCTCTTTCAAATTATCGGCCAACGCGAAAAATACAAAGCCAAAGAAGAAGAAAATTGCAAAATCATCTACAGAATTGAAGAAAAAAGTCGAAAAATCCGATGAAAAATCGAAAAAATCGCCCTCGAAAAAGAAAATTCCAAAAATTAAACAGAAAATTGGTGACTCAGACCCCAAAGTTCCGAAAATGAAAGAAAATTCCAAAGAAAAGAAAATGCAGAAATCCAAAACGGCGACAGAAGAAACGAAAATACAGAAATCTAAATCGAAGTCGCTAGAGGAGAAGAAAACAAAAAGCAAAATTGTAGCGGACGAGAAAAAACCCAAAACAGTTCGGATGGAGGGAAAAGAGAAAAAACCAAAGGCCAAGATGGCCAAGGATGGCCAAACTCCTGCTCAAAAACGTGCTACTATGATAAAAAGAAAAAGTATTGGGTCTATAATAAAACCACCCAAAATGAAACCGAAAAAGTAACGTACCTACCTAATTCAAAATGATATTGTAATTTGTAAATAATATTGTAAATTAAATTGTTTTAAATTGAAATAAATATTTTTTACCATCAATCTTGTTTTTTTTTAAATCTATCAGCCTCACGTCCTCTGCTGGACATAGGCCTTCCCTATGGATCTCCAATAAGACCGGTTGGTAGCGGCTTGCCAGCGCGATCCTGCGGCATCCGTCCACCTTGTGGATTGACGTTCTACGCTGCGCTTGCCGGTAGGTACGTTGTCTCCACTCGAGAACTTTTCGACCCCATCCTTTCAAAACATTATTAATTCCTTTCTAACATTATTAATTACTACATTAATAGGTACATAATGGTTGTTACATTTACTTAATCGTTCGACTGCGTGTGATTTCATTCTATTGCTGTCCCTTACTAACAGAAACACTAGAAAGAGATAGCGTGCGTTTTAGCAGTGGAATTAGATTACAAAATTAGCTATCAAATTGTTCAATAAATATTTGTCAGCAACTAATATTTTTTTTAATATGGAAAATATCCAGAATAAGGAAAAAAACTAAAGTCAGCAATGTTCTGCAAAAAATAAAATCGCTCAAATGGAATTGGACTGGTCACATTATGAGTACAAATAAAGACAAATGGACGAAAAACGTAATGGAATGGTATCCCAGAAGTGGAAAAAGGCAAAAAGGACGCCAGATTAAGAGATGGGAAGATGATTTGCCTAAAGGATGGAGAAGACTAACTCGAGACAGAGACAAGTGGAAAAAACTAGGGGAGGCCTATGTCGAAGGACAACCTGACCAACTGGTTGCTGAGTAAATAATTTTAATTAGGATTTAAGTTTAAAACTGTAATTTGTTTAGTCAGTGAATAACGGCTTTTATTATTATTTCTTTTGTTATTTTTTATTATTATTAATATTTTCTGAGAAACAACGAAAAATGTGTTTATGGAGACCCTTTTTTGACGAGAAAAGTTATCGGGAAAATTTTCCCTAATCATGTTTTCCCAGCAATAAAACTTTATAGCTTATATCCTGAAGTTTCTAAATATGGATTAAAAATTTGAATTAATAGGTAATTGCTGCGCAGTTATCAATCAAAAAGTCATTTTTTTGGAAACGCGAGTTCTTAAAAAGGCTGAAATTCAAGGAATTAAAAAAATTACTTACCGCGTTACCTTACGTTTTGTCGATAGAGAATCAGGCCCCTGGTAGGC
Organism: Hypomecis punctinalis; assembly: GCA_949316475.1. Lineage (NCBI taxonomy): Eukaryota > Metazoa > Arthropoda > Insecta > Lepidoptera > Geometridae > Hypomecis > Hypomecis punctinalis. Next base: position 5,113,523 of record OX438823.1, read on the forward strand.
CCGGTTGTGGACACTTTGAATTTTAACGCCTAATTAGGCAATTTAATGTTCAAAATAATATTTAAAAAAAAACAATTATAATTTGAGATTCACACATAAGTTGTTACATTGTTTATAATTACCATTTATGTAATAATTTTGACACCAAAATGGCTACAACCGGGGTACAGGATACAGTACAGCATACTCTTGCTTCTGCTGCCAAGCATAGGCCTGACCACAAAGGGTGAATACGTCAAACGTCAAATAGTCTAATCCTCGCTGGTCCAGCGTTCAATTAACAAATTCACTACTATGTGCCATGGAATTTCTTCTCCAGCACCCTTAGCTATAGTCTGAATCATACAACGTGACGGCTGTGATGTTAGCTACCAGCTGCGGATAGCCCAATCCTGGCTGCAGCTGCGCCAGGATTGGGTTACAATCGTGAGACAGTGGGTTCAAATCCACGGTCCCGTAACAATGGTTAGATAGAACTCATGCAAGTAGAACTGCTCGTTACGAAAAATGTTGCATGACGATGTCAATTACCGTGTATAATAAACTACCCGAAGATATTAAAGTGCTGCCTTTACCTAAATTTAAAAATAAGTTGAAAACCTGGCTGTTAGAGAAAAGATTCTACTCAATAAATGAATTTTTGGGTATATATATATATTGATTTTTGTACATAATATTATTATTGTCTAACATTAAATTTGATATTAACATAATTTAATAATCAATTTTAGCTTAAATTTGACTTGTAAGAAATGTTGTTTAATTTAATTTTATAGTTATTGTATGTTAAATGTTAGTAATACTATAATAATAACATATTGCATGTCTGAAGAGACAAAACTGTTTAAAGTGCTTGATAAACAAATTATGAAGATCTAAATGTACACAGTTTTGAGCAATAAATAATTTCATTTCATTTCATTTCAATGAGTTCTTTGGAACATTTGTATGTCAGAGATTCACACCACTGGATTTTTGGTGAAGGTATACCTAGACATCGTGAGTACATACGTGAGGCAACCTGCATACGTCTTTAGAAAGAATTCGATCGCGTATGTTTATCCACCAACCCCCACTGGGCCAGCGTGGTGTACATAGACCAATCCGCTTCGGCCGTTTAGGAAACCGGGGTTAGGAAACTGGTTTCCTAAATGGCTTTTTTTTATACTTTCACGAAACTGGTTTCCTAAAAAGCTTTTTTAATACTTCTACATCACTGGTTTCCAAGAAGTACTATGTTTATGTTATATTAGCCACTTATGAAACTATGTAATAACTGGATTCCAGGCATGTATTGACATTGAGTTATAAATAAATAATAAATATATCTTTATTGCACACCAAAAATTACAATAATATCCTACTTCCTATCCTATTCTATTCTACTTTCTACTATAATATTATAAACGTGAAAGTTTGTGAGGATGGATGTATGGATGTTTGTTACTCTTTCACGCAGAAACTACTGAACGGATTGAGATGAAACTTTGCAATAATATACGAGCTTATATATCAGAATAACACATCCTACTAATATTATAAACGCGAAAGTTTGTGAGGATGGATGGATGGATGGATGTTTGTTACTCTTTCACGCAAAAACTACTGAACGGATTGAGATGAAACTTTGCAATAATATAGCATATATATCAGAATAACACATAGGCTATAAATTATAATGATATTGCGTCAAAAATCAAAATATCATGCGGGCGAAGCCGCGGGTAAAAACTAGTTGTAAATATTCATCGAAATCATATCGTTTAAATCGTCTATATGCCGCGTCACACAAGTTGGGGCAAATGAAGTTAGTTACAATCTGAGCAATATCCAAACTGAAGCTCACACAAAGCCGCGACAAAGACTGGATATTGCGCAGCTTGTAGCTAACTTCACATCCGCCAACTTGTGTGACGCGACCTATTACAGTATTATAGTCATTGTTATTCAAAAACACTTAGGTAAGTACTGTCAAATAAATCGAAACTGTTTTCCATTCAGGGTTATCCAGAACTGGTGTACTAAGCCGACAGGAGGTGATTCATACCATTATTATGAATAACTTTTAGTATGGGGCCAACCCAAAATTTGAAAAAAAAAACGGCTGTTTCATACATTTTTGACCGACGAACCACCGGAGGAGGTATTCAATTCGACGCGTATATTTTTTTTGTTCTTATGTGTAACTACGCATAACTTTTTTCGTAGTAGTCGGATTTCAATAATTATTTTTTTTATTGGAAAGAGTTTATTTCGAAATTGGTTCCATTTAAATTTTATCGAAATCGGCTGAGCCATTTTTGATAAATCAACAATATTGTGATAAATGCTACATCGATCCGTGCGAAATATTCGAGATTTCTGTACACGGGTGAAGTAGGTCATGCTATTTTTGCAAAAAATAATTATCTTGTTACTTAGTTGCAATTTTGTATGGAACAGCCTTTGATCAAATATCTATAGAGTCACAATCGTGCAAAAAAAGTGTCCGAGGCAAAACCCTGCCCAAGCTACGTAGTGGGCAGGCTTTTTAGTTAGTCGTAAGGCAATTGCAAGCCGACTACAATGCCGCGCGATGCCGAAGTGCTCGATTACAAGCACTAATTAGGTGACATAACGTCGAGATTCGAGAATACGGATCATTTTGAATTATTTAACGTACGAGGGGTGATCCAAAAGTAATGATAATCAGTTATTTCTACTGCACACAAAAATACAAAAAAAATATCAGTCACTTGCTCAATTACCAACTAGTTCAGGAAAAAAAATCATATAAATAGGCCACGATTCCCGGGAGCTACATTCATTTGAATACGGACTGTCAAGGAGTGAACATCAAAATGGAAAAACACGAAATCAGAGCTGTCATTAAATACCTCTGCTTGAAAAAAATGTCTACCAAAGACATACATAGCGACTTGGTGGAAACATTAGGGGACTCTTCTCCTCCATATTCCACAGTTGCACGCTGGGCTAAGGAGTTTAAGCTGGGAAAAACATCGACGGAAGACGAACACCGCGAAGGACGCCCATCGACGTCCCTCACTGAAGAAAATGTGAAAAAAGTTGAAGAAAAGTTGAAAGTTGTATTGGAAGATCAAAGAGTGACTATCAGGCATGTAGCTGAGGTCACAGGGATTTCATATGGCAGCATTTAAAGAATCCTTGCGAACGAATTGCATATGAGAAAGGTCTCCGCGCGTTGGGTACCGAAAATGTTAAACGACGAGCAAAAGAAGAAACGAGTCGACATGTCAAGAGCAAATCTCGAAAATTTCCAGGCAGACAAGGATAATTTTTTGTCACGTTTTGTGACCATGGACGAGACCTGGATCCACCATTTTGATCCTGAAACAAAACAACAATCGATGACATGGAAACGATCCGATGAACCGACGCCGAAGAAATTCAAAGTGTCAAGCTCAGCAGGGAAGGTTATGGCGTCTGTTTTTTGGGACGCTGAAGGAATAATCATGGTGGACTACTTGGAAAAGGGGGCCACTATTACAGGCTCCTACTATGCAGAACAAATAAGAAGATTGCGGGAGGCTATTAAGGAGAAAAGGCGAGGCAAACTGCGGGCTGGAGTGCTGTTCCATCAAGACAACGCACCGGTTCACAAAGCTGCAATTGCCATGGCTGCCATTCAGGAAGCGGGCTTTGAGCTGGTGGATCACCCCCCCTATTCACCAGATCTAGCCTCCAGTGACTTTTATCTCTTTCCACGACTCAAGGAACATCTCCGAGGCAAGAAATTTGACGATGATAGCGACGTGATGGCCGCGGTTGAGGACTTTTTTGAGAGTCAAGATAAAGATTTTTTTTCTAAGGGAATTTTAGGTTTAGAAAAGAGATGGACTAAATGTATAGACTTGCTAGGAGACTATGTTGAGAAATAAATTTATTTTTTTATTTTATTCATTGTGTTTGTTATTGATTATCATTACTTTTGGATCACCCAATATCTAAGTCGGTATGTGTGACGACGCTCGGACATTTTTTTACTACTTTCACTTAGGGACTGTGACTCTGTAGATACTTGCTCGAAGGGAAGAGCTAATTTTGTTTTCTCTAATTCTAGGTTGGCCCCATAGTAAACGTTATTTATAATGATAGTCTTAATCGCCCTCTTACTTAGTACCTACAAGTCGGATAAAATCGGAAAGTATCGTTTTTATCCCCTTAAAAATTAAAAGGTTCCTATAGGATACCTAGCATAAAAACCAATACACCCTGTATTGGTATTTCTAATCAATTAGCATCCTTTTAGGGGCTTATTCTGTGCATCAAAACTAACAACTTTTGTTCTACGACTTTTGTCAAATTTTGATTTTTTGCAACTGATTTTTTTTTTAGTTTTTAGTAGTCGCAGAACTTAAGTTGTTGTTGTAGTTTTGATGTAGGTACAGAAAAAGCCCCTGAGAGGATGCTAATTTATGAGAAATAACCCTGTAATAACTTCTGTAGGTAGGTAGGTATATCAAACGGCCTAAGCTGTAATGTAACCTACTTTTCTACCCATCGTTATTTATAACCATTTACATAATCGTACATATAACCAATTGGTTATAGGCAGTTTCCACTTTGACCAGCTTTGACTGCCTCGGTGGCTCAGTGGTTAGTGACCCTAACTTCTGGGTCAAAGAGGCGTGGGTCCGATCCCCAACCAGGGCAAATATTTATGTGATGAATATAAGTGTTTACTGTGTCTGGGAGTTATTTAGTTACCATCTATAAAAGTAGGTATGTATTTAAAAATATATACTTACGTATTATGCAGTATATCAGTCTCTGGCAGCCATATCACAAGCTTTGCTTGGGGTCAGAGGCTGTGTGTAAGAAAGATGTCCCCACATAATTATTTACACATATTATTTATTATTACCTCCCTAGATATTATTAGCTACCAACCGGTCTTATTGGAGATCTATAGAGGAGGCATATGTCCAGCAGTGAGTTGTTAGTCAATAGATTTTTTCTGTCGAACAAGTGGTTGTTTTTGGCGGTTTTGTGGTCGGTCCCATAGTTGAAGATCATTTCGATGTGCTAAAGTTGCTCTTACGAGGTTTTCCTAAGTTACCAGTGTCCCTGTTTTCTAAATATTGCAGTCTTCATAAGGAATACAAAAAATAAAGGGGAGAGTGGGGTAAAGAAGGTCAAGTCTAATTTGGATTATTATAATTTTTTTTTTCAATAAAATAATTGATATTCAAATTATTTTATTGAAACAACAAGATTATTTTTTGCAAAAAATAGCATGACCGACTTCACCCGTGTACAGAATTCGCGAATATTTCGCACGGATTGATGGATCATTTTCCACATTATTGTTGATTGATCAAAAATGGCTCAGACGATTTCGATAAAATTTAAATGGGACCAATGTCGAAGTATACTCTTTTCAATAAAAAAATAATTACTGAAATCGGACCATTATGAAAAAAGATATGCGTGGTTATACATAAAAAAAAAATATGCGCGTCGAATTGTATACCTCCTCCGGTGGTTCGTCGGTCAAAAACGAGATTACATCACACTTTCATTTATCTCACAATTCACATTTTTTGACTTATTAAAACTAGGTACATGATATTTTTGCCCGCGGCTTCGCCCATCGTGTTATTTTGATTGTAAAACCCCATAGTGACTTTATTTTTGAATAAAGAGTAGTCTATTTCACTCTCATTTTGATTTTTTTTAACTTTTGGATTTTATTTATTTATTTAATGCGTACCTAGGTACTTATATGTTTACCAAAACTAAAATATTTTAGGAGACATCTTACACGGTTTCTGATTCCAAACTAAACAAAGCTTGTGATACCTGTGGCTGCCAGAGACTGATATACCTAGGTAGGTACTAGGTAGGTACGAGTAGTTAGGTACATATACATATTTTAAATACATACTTAAAAATAAATAGTAGGTAGGTACCTAAATAACACCCAGATACAGAGTAAACACCAATGTTCATCACATAAATGCTTCTATCGCTTTATTCTATCTAATCGAACCCACGTCTCTTTGATCCAGAAGTCATGTTCACTAACCACTGAGCCACCGCGGCAGTCAAAAAAAGAACCTAGGTAGGTACTTGAAGCTCGAGAAAGAAAGAATAATTTAATAATTGTAACTGTGATAAGACGCCTTTGCACATATTGAGTACCAACTACCTAATATTAAAACAAAAAATGAGACATCATAATTAAGAAAATTGAGTGGGACTGAATGGGAATATCAGGGTTTTTTTTTCTAAAATTCGTTTATAATCCTGTACAAACTATTAGCGAAAGACTAAATATAAAAATAACATATCAGTAAGCAACCTGCACTATTTTGTAAATCCAAGAAATCTTATAAAACATCATTTATTAAAAACAATAAAAATACGTTCATTGTCCGTCGGCAACCTTCAGTAGAGACTTAGTACTCTCTGTGAATATAAACTACTTAGTTAGCATTGACACTCTATAAAACGATACACAATTAGACGTAATGGCCACCCACAGCAAACTACATTGCAATAATAATACACAACTCAATCAATTATTCGATTCCCCTCAGTAAAGGTAGGCCAAAATTATTAATCTCAAAAGCAGCCATGTTATAGCTATGACATCACTGTCCCAACGCAACAAAATATCGAAATCTAGATCTTACGACCATTGAATAAAGCTTGAAATAAACTGCCACAAAATTTATCGAAGACGTTACTTGATTATAGTTCTATTTTTAAACGTAAAAATGTAAATGTTATCTCTGTTTCGTATATAAAGAGAAGTCGAGTGCGCGAAAGAGACGGTTGTCTGTTTATCGGTGCCTGACGTAACGGATAGAGGATATTGGGGTCATAGAACGTGTTTGAATGTCGAAACGCGTTTATCCAATGCGGCGCGCCGTTACTCACTCGAGTATCATTGGTTCCGTAGTTCTCGTACCACGATGTACGAAGTTAGTAAAATCAATACTAAGGAACGAGGATTTTGTTTGAAAATCGAGCGGTAGTGTCGCTTTTGCTCTGTCGTTTGGTGTTTCGTGGTAGGAGGCAGTCAGGGCAAGTCGGGACCTTTCATGTTATTCGTGCAGCCATTTGGTTTCAAAACATGTCTGAGTGAGCTCTCGTGACGTTCTTGTGGATTTTTTAACGTTTTTGAAGCAACCATCTGCAGAATTGTTGTACGGTGAGTTGTGTTTGTGTTTTTTTACTGTTTACTGCATTGCTAATGTATTTTATCATGTGATTAGTAGTAAGAACGCTGAGCAATAGGTTTTATGTGAATTTGATATGCATTGCGCGTAACAACAGACCAAAATAGCTCTATTACTGACAGTCATCTCTCTGTTGTTCGTGATATAAGTGTGGAAATGTATTGTTTCGACAATTTTGTTGGGATTTGCGAATTGTAATGTTTTTAGTGTACTGATTTTGAAATTATACCTAGTATTGTATTATGTTGTTTGTCGTTCTGTTCCTTGATATAGTGCTTAGCTATCAAATTTGTATACAACGATGTAGTCAGCGCAATTGTTAGGTACAATTTCGTGGAATTATTTAGTTGTAATGCTTATTCTTATTACTTCACAATAAGGACGAGAGTTGATTACTATACTCATTATTTTTGTTGACGCCACTGCTGTCTCGCTCACTCTTGTTATGGGTGCGATATATATCCTTCTCTTTCGCTGTCGTTTTACTTATTTATAGATAATCGTCGGGGTGTCCGCTCGCCCTACATTTCTCGTTAGTGATGGGACTTGAGATTGGAATTTTTGTTAAAGAAAGTATCGATGAATAGATTATGTTCAGTTCGATTTAGCGATATTTTTAAAAGGATTTAAAAAAACTTTTATTTAATGGAATAATAGTCGATAAACGAGAATAATTTTAATGAAGTGTACAAAAAATAATATTGCAAGAGGTTTATTTTTGAAAACCAGACGAATAGAAAAAGTTAATTGTAAGATTGAATAAAAATAGCAACAAGAAATACATCAAAAAAAGAAATAGCAATATACCTACCTACTTAAGAACGGGTTCGAAATTTGAGCTGACAGTTATACCTACCTTTAATAGAGCTGATAACGTTGATACGTTGGGGAAAATGCTGTAGGTAAAGTACCGCCCGGAAATTACAAAATTATGACGTCAAAGCTTGATAGAGTGCAGTTTTGTTAATAGTGACTGATATAACATAGTGACTGAATGACATATTGGGATTGATAAGTAGGTACTGAGCGCAATCTTATCAGCCGTAGTGGTCTAGAGGTAATGACAACCGCCTTACAATCGTGAGGTCGTAGGTTCAAATCCCGGTCCCGTACCAATGAGTTCTTTGGGATTTATGTACGGAATTTCACACCACTGGCTTTTCGGTGAAGGAAAACATCGTAAGGCAACCTGCATATGTTTGGAGAAGAAATTCATCAACCCGCACTGGACCAGCGTGGTGGATATGGCCCAATCACCCTTCGTGGGTAGGCCTACGTCCTGTAATGGACTATTATAAGGCTGATACAGTACAGTACATAGCAGAGCACAATCTTTATGATCGCAGAAGTTAAGACGATGATAATTAATTTCTGGACAACTTTTTATCGAACTGATAAGTTGATATCAAATCTAAGTACTAATGCAATAGATCTAGACTAGTTCTTGTCTGTCATTTTGAGTAGGTATTTTTTATCAAATTTTCATTGGACCAGTGCGAGCGATACCGACACTTGAAAGATTATGACACCATTGAAACTAACGAGTGTTTAAAGTTGTGTCACATTGAAAAAAAACATCAATTTTGTAGGTAGTTTCGTTCCTATGCATTCTGTATGCCAGCCTTTTTACTAAACCAATGCTGAACATAGGTTTGATTGGATCATTCATATCCACCACGGTGGCCCAATGCTGTTGGTGGATTTACATACTTCATCGAATTTCTTTTATGAACGGACGTCACATATTAGGAAAAATACCCGTCGAAAAATATACTGTGCACGTAACGGTTAAAAATTACGTGCAATTAAAAATCTTGATTTTATTGCTCTCGAGATCACAATGACTATATTTTGTTATTCACCATTATTGTGATTAATTTAAAAACACCAAAACATACAAAACTTACAACAAAACATGGGCATATTTAAACAATCACAGCTAAAATCATTATAAAAAGTATAACTCAAACATTATTCGATAATGTTTTACCTCATCACTACGTCTCAATTCTTTCTTTTGATAACAAAAAATAAAAATGTCTGCCGTCCTTACAACCGCTGGCTCTTTTATTTGTCCTCGATAACATTTATATGCGATATGTTACCTTATATTATGTACAGAAAAGTTCAAATTTCATTGGCACATTTCAGTCTTTGTTACCCACCAAGTGGTAATCGAGAATCAACTTTATTTAAAGGGTAATAAGATCAACAGTTGACTGGAAATGTGTTAGGCCTGATATCCAATTTCCAAGTATTATTAACTTAGGATTTCGAAGGGTCGTTTGATTGATTTATGAAATAATAATAACAAGGGTATTGTGTAGAAAGAGACAAGATAATATGAATAGTTTTCTTACATTCCTATCTAGCAAATAATAATTTTACTTAATAATTATTTAATTTAATAATTTTACAAATAATTTTATTTTGAATTGTAGGCCTCTTTACAGCCTGCGATTTTTTTTTTAATTAATTGCAAATAACATATTATTAACATAATGCGTATTTTGTCAATTAATTTAATAATATAAGTTTATCTATCTGACTTAAAATAGTGGCCTTCAGCAGGAGCCTACTTAAATTAAATATAGGTACTGGCCCCAGCCTTACCTGAGGTGTTGACTCTATAAAATCAGAAAGAGAGAGCACTACAGCACTTTCTACGCTAAACAGGTGCGAATGAGACGGAAATATGATACATTTAAGTATGAAACGTATTACTTATATTCGACTGATGCAATGATATTGAAGTGTGTGATATAAGCCGTGGTGGTCTAGAGGTAATGACACCCGCCTTACAATCGTGAGGTCGTGGGTTCAAATCCCGGTCCCGTACCAAAGAGTTCTTCGGAATTTATGTACCTACTTACGGAATTTCACACCACTAGCGTTTCGGTGAAGGAAAACATCGTGAGGCAACCTGCATACGTCCGTAGAAGAAATTCGATGGCGTCTGTGAATCCACCAACCCGCATTGGGCCAGCGTTGTGGATATGGCCCAATCACCCTTCATGGGTAGGCCTACGTCCTGCAGTGGACTATTAAAAGAGGCTGGTACAGTACAGTACAGTGTGATATAAAATTAGCTTTGATGGTCAATTATAGTTCGTTACTGTTATTTTAAACTCCAACTTCCCTAAACCATTCTCCTTCCACCTCCTTTCTCTCCTTTCCTTATTTATTAGGTAGATACTTAATTAAAAAAGTCAAATAAGTACGTATCTTAATATGTACCTACCTAGGTAGTTAAGGCCCTGCCCAAAGACAAAAATCCGTAAAACGTCATGTTTTTCGTCGCACAGTTAGGCGTAACTGTTACTGATACAAACTTGATAAAAATACAGAGCACACACTGAGAAAAAAATCGCCACTAAATATTACAAAAGTCCTTTGTATTTGGCGAAAACACTAAATTTTAGTATAATTTACCAAAGTTTTGCTGTATTTGCAATTTTAATTTTTTTTTACTAACAGTTTTGTTTTTGTAATTGTAATTCCTAAAATACGATTTTAGTAAATGCAGATATTGCAAAAGTTTAATATTTATTACAAATTTATAGTAAATATTGTTAGAGTTTTGTAAATTCCGCAAATTCGATTACTATTTTCAAGAAAAGGTAGTTGTGTTTCTAACAGTTTATCTATTTTGTAATTCTAAGTAATACTTTTAATCAATTTTAAAAAACGTTTGTAATTTTAAGAATTAACTATAGTTGATACAACAAAAATATTTAGTTTTACCTTTTTGTAATTATAATCAACACGTTTTATTTATTTCAACACGGGTTTGTAATTTTTAGAAAATATAAAAATATTGGTACAAGAAAAGATTTAGTTTTTACCTTATGTAATTCCAAGCATCTCGTTTTATTAATTTCAACACGCATTAGTAATTGTTAGAAAGAACTATAATTGGTACAACAAAAATATTTTGTTTTACCCTTTTTGTAATTCCAAATAACATGCTTTTTTAATTTCAACACGCGTTTGTAAATATTAGAAATAACTTTAATTGGTACAACAAAAATATTTAGTTTTTCCCTTTTTGTAATTCCAAGTAACACACTTTATTAATTTCAACACTTGTTTGTAATTATTAGAAATAACTTTAATTGGTACAACAATAATATTTAGTTTTCCCTTTTTTGTAATTCCAAAGAGCATGCTTTATTAATTTCAATACACGTTTGTGATTTTTAGAAAGAACTTTAATTGGTACAACAAAAATATTTTGTTTTACCCTTTTTGTAATTCCCAGCAACACGCTTTATTAATTTCAACACTAGTTTGTAATTATTAGAAATAGCTTTAACTGGTACAAGAATAATATTTAGTGTTTCTGTTATTGTAATTCCAAGCAACATGCTTTATTTATTTCAACACACGTTTGTAAAATTTAGCAAGAACTTTATTTGGTACAACAAATATAATTAATTTATCCCTTTTTGTAATTCCAAGGAACACGCTTTAATTATTATGAGCTTTTAGCGACTTCGCTCGCAGGAATCAAAATATGACGTACTGTTTTTTCAGAAACAAACATTATAAGCGCTCTTACGATAATAATCTCAATTGAAATTACAAGATGACAAAATTCCCAAACAAAGCATTATTGCTTTTCAACAACAAACAAAGTTATGAACTTGACAAAATTAGCCGTAAAACGTAAACTTATCGCCTATAACAATAGCAAATATTAGATCATAAGTATTTTCCCAGAACAAATTATTATAAAATGATTTTACGCTATGGTCTTGAGTCAAGAGTAAAAAAATGAAGAATAAGCATAGCTGCTGGATTCTAAACGCTTACAAATAAAAAGCAAATTTTTGGCTTTAAAATTTAATAAGGTATGGTTAAATATATGAAGCTATTAAACAAAAACGGAAAAAAGTTTACGTTTACTATCAAAAGTCATGGTAAGGGCACTGAAGTTACTGGAATAATATACGAGATAAGTTTACACTTTAATACTCGAAAAATCTCAAATTAATACTTATGCATTAATTCTAATTGCATTAATTGGCATTAAGATTTTTTCTGATGCCGCGTTTTCTGTTCCCGCCAACGTCGTTGAAATATTCTTATTTGACGGCTTTGACTTTGATTTCAGTAGTTCAGTACACTAAGTATCTTACTCTTACTTACTTACTTACTCTTACTCTTTATTAATAACAACTAGTTATAGGTCATTTGTAGTACATGCTAACATATTTCATCAAACGTTACCTATAGTATGATTCCTTATTACTAACATAAAAAGGTGCATTTAAAAAAATCCAATAAAAATTGTATCATACGAGTACTTCGTAGGGTTTGACATGCTCTTAGGCGATTAGTACTATGTACTTACAAAAAAAATCCACCGCGTTGGTACCTAGATAGGTACTGGTATAGACAAGTATTGGTATCTGATATACCACTGGTTTGAAAGATGAAAAAAAATTGATTTACCTTGTTTTGTAATTACAAGCGTGGGTTTAATCATTTTCAAAACACGATTGTCATTTGTATTGAAAGGAAGAATAATTTCAAGCATGAGGCTTTATTAATTTCAAGACACTATTGTAATTTTACTACAATACTTTAGTTAATGCAACAGAAACATTTAGTTTTTGGTCTATTTTGTAAATCCAGCAATAAGCTAAGTAATTTCAACGAAATGTTTTGTTATTTCCTGTAAAGTGTCCGGTGTGTTTTGCTTTATGAATACGATCCCGCCTTTCCAGCAGTCATTTCGTCGTTGCTTGCAGTAGAGTAAACATGTAAAGGAGAGTGAAGTTCAGTACCAACAAACTGTGTTTTACCAACAGATTTAAACACTCTGAGTGACAATTGACAATCTTACCCAGGAGTCAGTGTTATAACAGCTATACAGTCATACTGAGTAACTGGGGTCTCAGTGAATACGATCTCGTCTTTCCAGCAGCCATTTCGTCGTTGCGTGCAGTAGAGTAAACATGGAGGATGAAGTTCAGTGCGTAACAACTAACTGTGTTTAATTAAGTGTCATAAGTACAGATTTAACCAGTGTAAGTGAAAATTGACAATTTTACTCAGAATCTACGGAGTAACTGGGTTTCTCCGTGAATACATTATACTCGCCGGCAATGTAAATTATGTTTTATTGTAAATGTGGCTGTTTCGTGTGTTATATTATACATGTATAATATTTAATTTAATAAACATGACTTCACTTGAATCTTTATTTTTATATCTACAATTATTATTCACCTTGTAACTTACATTTAGTATTAGTTTATAACCTTAGATTCGTTTTGTAAGATATGTAACTCAAGTAGTTTCAATAGCTTAATTTTATATTATTTAGTTGGTTTTTGTAATGTCTAGTTTAGTTCTGTGATATCTACTTAATAAACCCTATCCATAAAAAAGTTATAAAACACTTCAAATTGAAATATAAAAACTGTATACTTATAGGTCATTGTTATAAGCAGGTATACAGTTTTTAATATTTCGATTTGAAGTGTTTTATAACTTTTACATTGATAGGGTTTACTAAATTGATAACACAGAAATTATACTAGAAATTACAAAAATCAATTAGATAATACAAAATTAAGCTATTGAAACTACTAGACTTTTACTAGATAATACTGAACTAAACTTTTGAAAGTACTAAGGCTTACTAGATATTACAAAACTGATCTATCAAAATTACTAGGTGATTAGCAGATAATACAGAACCAAACTTTCGAAAGTACTAAGGCTTACTAGATATTACAAAACGAATCCATCAAAAGTACTAGGTGTTTACTAGATGATACAGAACTAAAATTTCGAAAAAACTAGGACTTTACTAGATATTACATAACTAACCTATTGGATCTACTGGGGCCTTACTACATGTAACAAGACAGGTATTAATAATTCCTATTAAATATCAATTTGTATTTTTTACAGGGCATTTGTTGTCCTCGGGATTAGTAAAATCTTAGTAAAGAGTACTAAGGAGTTTGCTAGATATAACAAAACAGGTATTAGTAATACCTACTAAATATCGATTTGTATTTTTAACAGGACATTTGTTGTCCTCGGGATTAGTAACATTTTAGTAAAGAGTACTATGGACTTTACTAGATATTACAAAGCTAATCTATTGAAACTACTGGGGCCTTACTACATATAACAGAACTGATATTGTAATACCTACGAATTATATTTACAAAAATCGATTTGTATTTATTACAGGTCATTTGTTGTCCTCGGATTTAGTAAAATTTTAGTAAAGATTACTATTTTTTTGTTAGTTTTTCTCTCAGTGCACAATAACAGTTTACAAGAGAGACTTTCACAATAATATTGCAAAAAATGTATCTAGCATCTTGAATAAAAATTCACAAAAAAAGCTTTAGAAAAAAATCTTTCGTTTCGCATTTCTCAATATTTAGATCAATAACTAGTGTATTTATTGTAATAATAAAATAGAAAATTTAATAAACTAGAGACATATCTATATATTTTATTGCAAACACGGCTTCATTTCTTTTTAAACGAACTAAAACTGCGAAAAATATCGAATTCTCATCTCGAGTTTCGTCTAAAAACAAACGATACGCGATTTTAGACTCTATTTGTATACTGCGAGACATTATTGTACTGTACTGTACCAGCCTTTTTAATAGTCCACTGCAGGACGTAAGCCTACCCACGAAGGGTGATTGGGCCATATCCACCACGCTGGCCCAGTGCGTGTGGGTTCACATACGCCATCGAATTTCTTCTAAGGACGTACGCAGGTTGCCTCACGATGTTTTCCTTCACCGTAATGCCAGTGGTGTGAAATTCCGTACATAAATTCCAAAGAACTCATTGGTACGGGACCGGGGATTTGCACCCACGACCTCACGGTTGTAAGGTGGGTGTCACTACCTCTTGACCACCACGGCTATAACCATTATTGTAAAATACCTAAAAGTTTACTGTTGGAGCATCTTAAGTTACTTATTATTTTTTTACCAAAAATTGCACAATATCCTACAGTTCTCAAAGAGTTATCTTTGTGATAAGCATTTCAAAAATCTGAAGCGAACGCAGGATTTGAACCTTGCCCCTTCGGATCACTAGCCCGACGCTCTAACCAACTGAGCTAGCTCGCCTCCTACGCAAGCTTCAAATTTCTGAAGTGCTTACATTTCCCAACTTATAGCGTATCCTACAGTTATTGCAATCTATTTTTTATGGTGTAATAAGTAACTTGTGTCACTTTTTTTCTTTCAAACTATGTCCATGCCGAAAATCAAGTCAATCCGTTGCTCCGTTGCTACGTGAAAGAAGAACAAACCAACAAACACAATATCGGATTTATAATACCTACTAGCTGACCCGGCCACGCGTTGCTGTGGCTAAATAAATTAAAATTGCGACTATAATTTGAGATTTAAACTATCCTATCTCTCAAGTTGGATCGAACTGCACATGGTGTGCGAATTTTATTATAATCGGTTAAGTGGTTTAGGAGTCCATTGAGGACAAACATTGTGACACGAGATTTATATATATTAGATTAGAAGGATTCCTATACCTACTTAATCAAAATTAAGCCGCATCAGGTGGGTGATTCTGTATGAAAACTAGCGTGTAACGTGCTCTAACGTGCTCTTTATTTTTAAGAAATTCTTATCAAAAATATTTATTTTTCAAATATCATAACTTAAACTCAGTTTTTTATTCATTTTATCGTAATTTTATATCTATAAAATATTTCTCCAAACGACATTCACGGAAATAAAAAAAATACTTACCGCGTTACGTTACGTTTTGTCGATAGAGTATCAGGCCCCAGGGCTTTCGAATTCCAAAATCTAAATCCATAGGTAAGTAAGGCCTAGGACAAGTAAGTAAGTAGTCCAATTAGGTTGGTCCGACTTCAAGAAAGAGGTTAATCGACGAATCCAACTCGGTCGGGCAGCGTTTGGATAATTGCGAAATGTCTTCTCGTCCGACATATCTCAGATGAATTCGAAAGTTTTCGACCTGTGTGTGTTGCCAGTGATGACTTATGGCACAGAAACGTGGTCTCTCACTATGGGCCTTATTAGTAAGCTCCAAGTAGCCCAACGAGCCATGGAGAGGGCTATGCTCGGAGTCTCTCTGCGAGATCGAATCAGGAATGAGGAGA
Source organism: Hypomecis punctinalis (assembly GCA_949316475.1). Classification (NCBI taxonomy): domain Eukaryota; kingdom Metazoa; phylum Arthropoda; class Insecta; order Lepidoptera; family Geometridae; genus Hypomecis; species Hypomecis punctinalis. Next base: position 5,129,876 of record OX438823.1, read on the forward strand.
TCCGTAGACGAACCAAAGTTACCGACACAGCCCAGCGGTTTTTGCCTCGGTGGCTCAGTGGTTAGTGAACCTGACTTCTGGATCAAAGAAGCGTGGGTTCGATCCCCACCCAGGGCAAGCATTTTTGTGATGAACATAAGAGTTTGCTCTGTGTCTGGATGTTATTTAGGTACTATCTATATAAGTATGGAAGGAAAAGCTTGATAAGCCTTACACTAGGCTAGTTACATTAGAAAAACAAGGACTTAGCAATAAAATATCTATGTATAATAAATTACCAAATTATGTAACCAAGTTAGATTTTGAGCGATTTAAAAATACAATAAAAAAATTCTTTGAAGTTAATCCATTTAACAAATTAAGTGAATTTATGTCAATGTCATTTTCAGAATCCTCATTTTCATGTACCAGATTATAATTATGTTAGTAAGTAAGACATCAATAATTGTAAACCATGACTTGCCTGTAACGTTTTATGTTATTTTGTGGCCAATATTTCTTATTTTTATTCTTATTCTTATGTATTTAAAAAATATGTATATGTAGTATATCAGTCTCTGGCAGCCATATCACAAGCTTTGCTTAGTTTGGGGTCAGAGGCCGTGTGTGAGATGTCCAAAAATATTTATTATTATTTTTATTTATTGGCAAGTTGAAATGGCAATGGGTAGTGCAAATAGCACGGAGAACTGATGACCGATGGGGTTCTTGAGTGGAGACCACATACCGGCAAGCGCAGCGTAGGACGTCAAGGTGGACGGAAGACCTCATCAAGACCGCAGGATCGCGCTGGATGCAAGCCGCTACCAAGCAGTCTTATTGGAGATCGTTATGGGAGGCCTATGTCCAAAAGTGGACGTCCGGTGTCTGAATGGGGTCTGTGTGGAAGGCCTATGCATGGTAGTAGATACCCTACGGCTGATGGAGGGATGATTCAGTCAGTTTTTAACCAACTTCCAATAAGGAGGAGGTTTTATGAGGTTTTTGTATTTATTTTGTGTTTGTTCATTGATATTCTGGTTCGTCGCCACTAGTACCACTAACAGTTCCATGATGGAACTACTGTTAATAATTTATTACAGTTAACCGAATAAAAAAATATTTTTGTACCAAATATTTCCAAAAAAATTTTTTGGTATAGGACTATAGGTAGGTACCTAGGTACTTACTTCCGAGGTGGTCCCATTTAAGTTTTATATAAATCAACTTAGCTGTTTTTGAAAAATCAACAATTACCTATGTCACAATAACAACAATAATGTCAATATTCAATTGTATAAATAAATTCATTTTCATCAATTTTCCTGAGAAAACATAACAATAATAATTACCTATGTCAAAATAACAACAATTATGTCAAAAATCAATAGTATAAATAAATTCATTTTCATCAATTTTCCTGAGAAAACATAACAATTACCTATGTCAAAATAACAACAATAATATCAAAATTCAATTGTATAAATAAATTCATTTTCATCAATTTTCCTGAGAAAATAACAATTACCTATGTCAAAATAACAACAATAATGTCAAAATTCAATTGTATAAATTAATTTCATTTTCATCAATTTTCCTGAGAAAACATAACAATTATGTCAAAATAACAACAATAATGTCAAAATTCAATTGTATAAATAAATTCATTTTCATCAATTTTCTTGACAAAACATATTTTTTTTGAGTAGGTAGGTCTTTGTCTGCTGTCTGTGTAAGTTTGTGATACTTAGTTAGGTTACCTATATGTACCTACTAGCTTTTGCTTGCAGCTTTGCCCGCTTAATATTTTGATTATTGTGCCATCCCATGGGAAGCTTTTATTTTTCCGGGATAAAAAGTAGCCCATGTCACTTTCCGTCATACAAACTACATAATACATAATTATGTCCATGCCAAAAATCAAGTCAATCCGTTGCTCCGTTGCTGCGTGAAAGTGAAAAAAACCATTTGACCAACAAACACACTTCCGGATTTATATTATAGTAAGAATAAGGACGAAAAGCCAGTGGTGTGAAATTCCGTAAGTACATAAATTCCAAAGAACTCATTGGTACGGGACCAGGGATTTGAACCCACGACTTCACGACTGTAAGGCGTGTGTCACTACCTCTAGACCACCACGGCTATTTCATACCACTGGCTTTTCGATTAAGGAAATCATCGTGAGGCAACCTGCATACGTCCGTAGAAGAAATTCGACGGCGTATGTGAATCCACCAACCCGCACTGGGCCAGCGTGGTGGATATGGCCCAATCACCCTCCGTGGGTAGGCCTACGTCCTGCAGTGGACTATTAAAAAGGCTGGTACAGTACAAGGATAAGGACAGTGAGGAAATAGTAAGGATAATTAAGGATAATCCAAGAAAAACATTTTCATGTTAAATATAGCCAAGACCACAGCTCGCACTTTCAAAAACTTGTCAGATTTTATGTAGAGCCAAGCTTCTAACTCAACACGCCTTAACTCTACAAGTAATTTCTCCACAAACTCTACAGCTTAGTCAATATATGTGACTTGGCCGTTTCGTTACAACAAGAACTCTTGTTTAACAGAATTAGTGAACAGTTAATTATTAATCTTCACTTTACGCCCATGTGCAGTTAGCTAAACAGCCAAGCCGCATATATTGACTAAAGTGTAGAGTTTGTAAAGTAAGTACTTGTAGAGTTAAGGCGTGTAGAGTTAGAAGCTTGGCTCTATATAAGATCTGGCAACTTTTTGAAAGTGCGAAACACACAACACATGATTTTTTTTTGTTGGATTTCACTTATTGTTGTAGAATATTTATTATAAGAAGTTCAAAACTTGCGGAACTCTTATACCAACTTTTATCCCCCAGTTTTTTAAGCGTTGGAGGGTGATTTACTAAAAATCCTAAATTACGTGTTTTATTATTTATTCAACATAGAGTGCCTTTATCAATTTTCAGACATCTACTCGTAGCATCAAAATTTGCGACCATCTCATGCAAACTTTCATTCCCCAAATTTTAGGGGTTGAGGGGTGATTTATTAAAAACCCTGAAATACGTATTTCATTATTTATAACAAAGAGTCTTTATATTAATTTTTAGACTTCTAGCATGAAAATTAGTAAAAGTCTGATACACGCTTTCATCCCCTAGTTTATGGAGTTAGGGGGTAAAAGTTCAAATTTTTAGATTTTTTCCTTGGTATTTAAATATCAAGTTTCTAGGACATCTGGAAGTAGGTTAGGTTTTTGATCTATAAGTCAGTGAATCAGTCAATAAAACCCCGGTTTTTAAACGTTAATATATCATTAACTGTTGAAGCAAAATTAACGAAATTTTGTATTGTAGGCTAGCTAAACAACTTTAATAAATAGCCTAGATTTCATATATTTAGGTTAAATCGTTTTCGAGTTATGAGGGGGTCAAAAGTGGTTCGAAATGGTTCGTGTAATACTACACACGTCACGTCACCAGTTCCTTTTTCTTAGCCTTGGCTTGGCTGGACACGCTCCCGCGTGTCTAGATTAAGGATCATGGTCCCATACTTACCTGTTATCTAATTATTTTTCTATACATATCCATTAGTTATCTAAGTATTTTTAATTGTTTTAGATGCAGCAGCAGATGCCTCAGGCGGAACAATGCGGGTAAGTCGCAGTTTCTGTACCAGCCTTTTTAATAGCTAGTTCACTGCAGGATGTAGGTCTACCCACACAGGTTGAATGGGCCATATCCACCATGCTGGCCCAGTGCGGGTTGAAGGATATTAGGGTGGTCTTTTATTTTTCAAAGTTAAAAATATGAACGGGGCACCCCCTAATTATGTTCTACTAGTTTTTACCCGCGGCTTCGCCCGCATACGCAATATATCATTATAATTTATAGCCTATGTGTTATTCTGATATATAAGCTATATTATTGCAAAGTTTCATCTCAATCCGTTCAGTCGTTTTTGCGTGAAAGAGTAACAAACATCCATACATCCATCCATCCATCCTCACAAACTTTCGCGTTTATAATATTAGTAGGATGAGTAGGTACAGATTTTTTATTTGATTTTTTTAATGACGTTTAGGGATAGCGATGGACATTTGAAAATTAAATATTGATAAGATTATTTTTTGCAAAAATTAGCATCACCGACTTCACCCGTGTACAGAATTCGCGAATATTTCGCACGGATGGATTTTTCACATTATTGTTGATTTATCAAAAATGGCTCATCCGATTTTAAAATTTAAATGGGACCAATTTCAAAATATACTCTTTCCAATAAAAAAAGGAATTATTGAAATCGGACCACTATGAAAAAAAGTTATGCGTGGTTATACATAAAAATATATATACGCGTCGAATTGTATAGGTACCTCCTCCGGTGGTTCGTCGGTCAAAAAATAACTTAAAATAAGACAAACGATCGAGAAAAAATTTCATGAAGGAATTTAGAACAGGGTACAGACCGTTTCACTCACGAAGTCGCGCCCCTCACCCCCCTCTTAACTGATATTTTCAAAAGCACGCCGCACAACTCGCTCAACTTACGTCATACGATGGCAGTTAACTCGGAAAGAAGAAATGGAGCATGCATACTACTAGAGCAAAAAATGGAGAAAGATATGCTTCCTTTTGCATGACGCTATCGTACTCTCTTCTAGAATTAATGTTAGAAGCTGTCATGAGCACAGCACTCGGTCCTGCCTGTGGCCTGAGATTTTAATTTTCAAAAAAATTGAGAACTTCTGGAGTAAAATTGAGAACTACTGAAGCAAAATTGACCAGACCGACTATTCAGTCATGATTTACGTTTAATAGTAGTATCAACCTTCTGTTGCTTCTTCAGCGCCCAGAAAAGACTTGCAGCTATTATAATCATATAGGCGTCTCTGTCAATTGTATGTATTAATTATTTTTTGCAAAAAATAGCATGACCGACTTCACCCGTGTACAGAATCATTACATAGTATAAAACAAAGTCGCTTCCCGCTGTCTGTCCCCATGTATGCTTATATCTTTAAAACTACGCAACGGGTTTTGATGCAGTTTGTTTTAATAGATAGAGTAATTCAAGAGAAATGTTTATATGTATAATACCTACACCTGTGCGAAGCGGGGCGCACCATCGCTAGAACGCAAAAATATTATCACGCACGGATCGATGTAAAATTTTTCACATTATTGTTGATTTATCAAAAATGGCTGAGCCGATTTCGAAATAATTTAATTGAGACCAATTCCGAAAAATACTTTTTCCAATAAAAAAAGAATTATTGAAATCGGACTGCTATGAAAAAGTTATGCGTGGTTATACATAAAAAAAAAAAATATAAACAATCGAATTGTATACCTCCTCCGGTGGTTCGTCGGTCAAAAAGACCAAATTATATTCGAAAATATGAATACAGCACTATCCAAAATGGCTTTAAAAAATATGGGACATTTGGAGTACTTGTGAGAGAAGCTCGTATCATTTGCAGTTTTTTTATGACGAAATTGCTTTACTTACGAAGGTCTCGATTTCTCTCCGAAGCGAATTAGTCTGGGTACCAAAGATATTGCAAGAAAAAATATCGGAGCTTTCGTCTGTCCGTATGTTGATTTTTCTCTACAGGTTGCATTTTTCAACGAATTAAAGAAACTTGGTGGATTTTTCTGTGGTCGGCTATTTTTGATTGGGGGCGTATTTCCCTCAAAATGCGGAGGAAATTGCTATCACGATATTTATCGGCCAAATTCGATAATGTTTGTCAAAATTGTTTAGTAGGCATCTAAATCCCTCTAAGATTTGCGAGAAGGTTTTTTTTTTTTTTTATTTCGAATAGGTTCGCGTTTGACTACACACTGCCTGATGTTAAGCAGATGTGCGGTCTAGGGTGTAGCACGCTTACCTAGAAGATACCTATTTACTCGGGATTTGAAGACACTCACGTTGTACTTTAACGGGAAGACAGACCCAGGCAAAGCGTTCCACATTCCGGCTGTTCGTATGAGGAATGAGGATTCGAAACGCTTGGTTCTAACGCGCGGAATGTCCACCATAAAAGGGTGGCGCTTTGGTCGCGTCTGCCTAGCCGTACGATAGAAGAAAGGGGCAGGGGGGACCAGATTGTGCAACTCCTGGGCGCACTCTCCGAAGTGTATCCGGTAAAAGACCGACAAACACGCTACCTTGCGACGATGCTCAAGACTTTGCAGCTGCGTCTTAGTCAAGGTGTCGTTGTCAATCAGCTTCCTGGCTCGCCTCTTAATCGACTCCAGAGCCTCCAGTTGATATTTGGCAGAGCCATCCCAAAGGTGAGAGCAGTATTCCATGCAAGACCTGACTTGTGCTTTATAAAGACTAAGCAGTTGCTCTGGTGTGAAATACCGTCTCACCTTAGAGAGAACACCACGTTTTTTGGAGGCTAATTGGGCTTTGGACTTGGTATGAACTAAATCAGTTTAACTAGGGCTCTATACAGGTATTTTGAGATTGGATGGCGGCTTAAGAAGGTTCAGTTAAAGAGATGTGTCGCGAGGTCTACTGTTAGGAGAACTACTAGTTTTAACCGTTTAGCCATTTTAGTGTCCTTCAGGCTTAGAAACTCTGACACCAGAACGACCTATACCTACCTACGTGTATACGAATTTACTTTTTCAGTCTCTACTACGGACAGGTTGCATCGCGATGCTTTCCTTTACCGAAAAGTCAGTGGTGTAAAATTCCGTACATACGAGTACATTCCAAAGAACACATTGGTACAAGACCGGGCTTTGACTTTGAACCCACAACCTCACGATTGTTAGGCGGGCATCCGGCCTTACCGACCGATACCGGCCGACCTTGGCTGCTGATTAAAATGTACGTGTAATGTATTTTTGTACAAACTCTGGTGGAGTAGTTTGATTATGTAGGTGTTCAAGCGATCATCGAAGTTAAGCAACGTTCAGCACGGTCAGTCTTCGGATGGGAACCGCGGCGCGGCTGGCATTTAAAACTGAGCGCTATCGTGGATCCGAAGTCTCCGAATGCTTAGTCATGTCAAAGACCTTCTGCTGATCCAGCATGCGACCACGAAAAGCCACGAAAAGAACTTTTTTCGACGTATGTTTTTTTTTACGCACGAATGTTTTACCCAGGTCTAGCCTCCCGGTTGTATAGGCGACTATATGGATAGGCGACCTACATATACGCGACGCGACTTCTAATAATTATTTTTTTGCAAAAAATAGCATGACCGACTTCACCCGTGTACAGAATCATTACACTGTATAAAACAAAGTCGCTTCCCGCTGTCTGTCCCCATGTTTATATCTTTAAAACTACGCAAAGGATTTTGATGCAGTTTATTTTAATAGATAGAGTAATTCAAGAGAAATGTTTATATGTATAATACACCTGTGCGAAGCCGGGGCACATCGCTAGAACGCAAATATTATGCACGGATCGAGGTAACATTTTTTACATTATTGTTGATTTATCAAAAATGACTCAGCCAATTTCGATGAAATTTAAAGGAGACCAATTTCGAAGTATATTTTTTCCAATAAAAAAAGAATTGTCGAAATCAGACTACTACGAAAAAAGTTATGCGTGGTTATACATAAAAATATATATTCGCGGCGAATTGTATACCTCCTGCGGTGGTTCGTCGGTCAAATACCTCCTCCGGTGGTTCGTCGGTCAAAAAGGAGGAGGTACTAATGGTACTATGTTCGCCTGTATGTATTTTTTTGTGTCCTGTTATTGGTATTTTCGCCTAAGGGCATATTCCCGAGGTGGTCCCATTTAAATTTTATCGAAATCTGCTGATCCGTTTGTGATAAATCAACAATAATGTACCTAGGTACATGGATGTCACAAACATCGAAACACAACATGGATGTGTTTCGTGCAAACTATTCGAATTCTGTACACGGTGGAAATGGGTGGTGCCTTTTCAGGTTGCCTGGAAGAAATCGCCATGGGTGATAAGGCCGCCACTTTATAATCATATTTTTGTTGTATATGTGTAAATAGTGTTTATTTTTCATATTGTGGTTGTAAATAAAGAGTTTTGTCTGTCTGTCTGTCGGCTTTTTTTAGCCGGCAAATTTTGAACCTTTTATATCACTAGCTATTGACAAAAATAAAAGATTAATTTCGTCGCTTTGGTGGTGAACAGAGGTCGACCCACATTTTTAGTAAAATTACTCACATAGATAATTACCAATTATTATATTTAAACGGGGATTCAATAAGGATATTTTCCTTATACGACTCAATTTTCATCAAAATCGGACCAATGGTTTAGAAGATATTATAAAAAATATATTTTGTAGTTGACCCTTGTCCCTTAATTGCTCATTACCTCAAAACTTGATTTTGTGGGTTAGCTCTCTTCACCACCAAAGCGACGATTTGTATAAGTAGGTACTTAAATATTACAAAGTCTACAAAAAAACAACATAATAATATTATGATTCGTTTTTGACCGACGAACCACCGGAGGAGGTATACAATTCGAGGATATTTTTTTTTTGTATAACCACGCATTACTTTTTTCATAGTGGTCCGATTTCAATAGTTCTTTTTTTATTGGAATGAGTATCCTTCGAAATTGATCCCATTTAAATTTTATCGAAATCGGCACAGCCATTTTTGATAAATCAACAATAATGTGAAAAATGCTACATCGATCCGTGCGAAATGTTTGCGAATTCTGTACACGGGTGAAGTCGGTCATGCTAATTTTTGCAAAAAAATAATCTTGTACTGCATATAATCAAATTCTGAAATACCTAAGTAGTAAATTACTATATTGGAGCGGCAGATTAGTGGGGCAAATAGCTTGATGCACCAGCCGCATAATTCAACAGCCTACTGGTGGCAAATACGTAAATCCGCCACTGGTGAGGTCGTGGGTTCAAATTCCGATCCATCATGGACGTCCTGTGGCACAACTACGTGGTTTAATGCCGTCTTGTGGTCCTTACTCGAGAACTTTTCGATCTCAGCGGTCATAGAGTCTTCCGTGATATGTGCCCTGCCCACTGCCATTTCAATTTGCCAATCTGCTGGGCTGTCAGTATTCCACGACGACGTATTGTTTTGCGCGTAGACTGCGGCATTGCAAAGCTACAAAAGTAAGTTCGTATAGGCCGGTGGCTAGCCCTGGTGTCAGAGTTTTTAGGCCCCCTGTAGGCCTCTGACATGGCTAAATAGTTAAAAATACAGGGACATTATTTTACAATTCCGAGTAAATAGGTAGGTCTTCTAGGTAAGCGTGTTACACCCTAGACAGCATATCTACCTACCATCAGGCAGTGTGTAGTCAAATCTATATGAAATTTAAAAAAAGACGTGTCATCCGAGCCACGGTAGCGCTCAGATGTAAATGCCACCCGCGGCCACCCATCCAAAAACGGACCCTGCTGATTGTTGCTTAACTTCGATGATCGCTAACTAACAGTAACACCTAGTCAAACTATGATGTGATGAGGTACTATTACACCTACGTACTATTACCTCTAGCGGGTTACCGGGTTCAAAAATGGAGCCTCTGGCCATTACAAAAGACTGACAAAAGTCACAAAACTGAAATAAAGTCACAGAACTGACATAGATCTTACAGTGAATGCATAATGTGATCGTTGTTGCAGCCAGCAGCAGATGCAGCCCGTGATGCTCTGCCCGGTGCAGTACGTGTACGAGGCTCCCGTCATCTTGCCGCAGCCAACACCAGGTACGAAAAGATAATCATTGTTGCAGCCAGCAACGGGTACGAAGAGATGATCGTTGTTGCAGCCGACATCAGGTGCGAACAGGTGATCGTTGTTGCAGCCAGCAACAGGTACGAACAGCTGATCGTTGTTACAGCCACCACCAGGCACGAACAGATGATCATTGTTGCAGCCACCAACATGTAGATAGGTACGAACAGATATCGTTGTCCCATCCAGCAACAGGTACGAGCAGTTGATCGTTGTTGCAGCCAGCAACATAAACGAACAGGTGATCGTTTTTGCAGCCAGCAACAGATGCAGCCCGTAATGCTCTGGCCGGTGCAGTACGTGTACGTGGCTCCCGTCATCTTGCCGCAGCCAACTCCAGGTACCAACAGATTTATACAGGGTGGAGAACTAACGCCGACCCTAAATGAAATAACAAATTTTGTCTTCAGTTAAAGAGGAATATCTTGAATTTAATAAATAATTATTATTTTATACTATGAGACTAATCGCGCACTAAAATTAAGAGATAAATAAATATCTCATCATCCCGAGACGTCCCCACCGAGTTGCATGGATCGTGGTCACGGGTTATAACAATAATGTGTTTAAATCGCGAAAGTTTAATAACAACATTTATAAATAATTCTATTTACTTCCATCTATCCATCAGCCATAGGATGCCCACTGCTGGACATAAGCCTCCCCTAAAGATCTCCAATAACTCCGGTCGGTATATAGCGGCATGTATCCAACGGGATCCTGGTACGTGGTCTCCATTAGATAACTTTATGGCCCCATCTGCTATCCGTTCTTTAAACTTTGTGCCCACTGCCCACTGTCATTTCAGCTGATCCACTGGGATATGTCGGTAACTTTGGTTTGTCTGCGGGCCTCTTTCTTGCACATTGAATCTCGCAGAGAGACTCGGAGCATAGCTCTCTCCATGGCGCGTTGGGCTCTTTTGAGCTAAGTAATTAAAGTAAGTAAGTTCGTATAGGCCGGGTGGCTAGCCCTGGTGTCAGAGTTTTTAGGCCGCCTGAAGGCCTCTGACATGGCTAAACGGTTAAAACAACCGGGACCTACAATTTAACGTGTCATCCGAGCCACGGTAGCGCTCAGTTGGAAAATGCCACCCGCGGTCACCCATCCAAATACTGACCGTGCGGAACGAAGCTAAGTAATTGTATAGTTCATAGTATTTTAATAGTAAAATTTGTTCCAGAAGAGCAGATGCAGCAAAACCAAATCCTGATTAACGTGAAGAACCCTCCACCATGGATCCAAAACCGAGTTCAAAACCAAGTAGTCTACGTGCAACAAGTGCCAAACAACTATCAACCATATATCCATCCACAAATGATCCAAAATCACATGTACCAACCGCAAATGGCGTACCCCATACAAACAGTGATGACGCAAGATAATCGCCAATTCATACAAATACCTAACCTAAATCATTACAATATAGTACAAAATCCTACAACGCAAATAAGTAATGAAGAAACTGAGAAAATGCCCCTGCTAACGCAAATGCTGAATCAGAAAGTAAATGCTAACAGTCACGCGACAAATATCACTAATATTAGACCAAACTTAACTCCTGTCGTAAACACAATAAGGCCTGTAATGCAAAATCAGCAAGTCCAAACTGATAATGTATCACCTAATATAAAAGGTAGACCACGAAATGTACAGCCGCAAATAATTACTATAAACCCAATGCAACAACGTCAACTAACCAATCAGAAACAAGAAGCTGTGATAAATGTAAGACCGACAAACATGAGGCATGAAGTACCTCAACATATAAGAACAAAAGTGCCTAGTAGCATTAGTGTAAAAACGGTCAACAGGCCTATAATTCCTAGAACGGTCGTGAGACCTTTAGGTGTCATGCCATCACACAATTTCTATTACAATCCTGTTATTATGCCAGCGCCTACTACAGGAGCCAAAAACGTTATGACTAATACTGAAACGCAATACATGAGACCAAACAACTTGCAAGAAATGTATACTAGAACAACAGTACCGATGCAGTACCAGATACCTGTTTCAAATGTGCCTCCCTTCATGAATGTGACACCAGCAAAAAATACTGAAAATACTCAGAAAGTCGCAGTCAATGTCAATGCTTCACTAAAACCTGTTAGCAACCCAATAAATGTACAAAACGACAATGATAAAAAAGTAATAACAGATTCGAAAATACCAAATACCAACGAAACTAACACCGATGAAAAGTTAGTAAGAAACACAGTTTTTGTTCAAGCACGTGGTAGAGTACTTAATGATAAAGAAATTATTCAAAAACCAAATCTGAAAAGAACCAGTGATCACAATATTGATAGTTTAATAATAGACGAATCAAAAAATCAACAAACAGCTAACACTGACCGGAACCCTGAAGTCGCTATTACCATTAGCAAAAAAATCAAAGAAGAAGTTCCTGAGAATAATTCCGAAACTTCCGCTATTGCCATGAACCTGATGTCTGTATCTACCAAATTACCAACAAGTATTCAAACCCAACAATCTAGAATAAGCAATTTACTAGTAAACTCTGAAAATGTACAAAAAATGATTTTGAACACTCCTCAGTTAAATGAAGTTACCAATAACCATGTAAATTTGGATATTAGTAATACTAAACTATCAGAACCTCAAAGGGACAATAAAGATTTAATACATAGTAATGCCCATGAATTACTTGCGAGCAAAGAAAAAAATGAAAAAGCTGTTGATGTAAAAATTTCAAGTGGCATGACTGAAAACGTCAGTAATAATGCAGATTCGAAAGAAGAAATTACAGAAAATGTTATTAAAAAGGAAGATAAAGTAACAGTTTTGACTCACGTTGTAGAAGGTTTTATTATTCAAGAATCCAGCGTTGCTTTTCCTGTAAGTGTATTAATGTATCATTAGATGTAATAATAATTAATTACTCATTTAATTATCCTACTAATATTATAAACGCAAAATTTTGTATGTGTGGATGTTTGTTCTTCTGTCACGCAAAATCTACCGAACGTTTCATCGATGCATTAGTAATGTTTTTTGCATTAGAAACATGCGAATAATATTACTATACTTTATATATGACTATAATTTGCGTGAAACAAATTTCACTGGGCCAGTTATACATAAAATTGGATGGGATTCATAACATAAATAGAAAATTACGAGTAGTAACAATTTAATTTGATTTCAGATACAAAAACCAATGACAGACAAGGAAACTAAGAAAGAACAAGACTGCCCAAAAAGTAAAGACCAAAAGAAAATTACAAATAAAGCCAATAGAGGAGATAAAACAAATGATACGCAAGACCACAGAGCGCAAGACGCTAAAAGTCATATTCCATGCAGATTTTTGAATTCTAGCATAGAATCAGAGAAAGAAATGGAATTTGCGGTTAACAATAAAGGTAATTTAAGGCAATTTTATCAGTATTGATATCAAAAATGTATAACAACAAATAGGAACAAGAACGTTAGTAAAATTATATCTATATTTATAATAATAATTGAGATTTGTTAGAGCACATCAACTTTGAAAATTTTCAAACATTGATTTATTTTTCAGATGACCCATTTGCAAACGTCACCAAATCCACAGTGGAATCATGGACGGTATGTAATACATATCAGTAATAGATATTTTCTACAAAGAAAACTATAATACATTTGTAATTAGTGCAACTGAGGCATAATCAAATTACATTTCATTAAGTTTGAAAAAGAGAAAATATCACAATCAAAAGAAACCTTTACGCAGCAATGGCTCTATTAAGGATGCCAATGATTATGATCAAATAATTACAAATCCAAATTGCAAATTTAACACAAGTATTAATACACGTTTAAAATCCATTGCAAGTAACTAAGAAAAACTAAACTTAAAAGTAAATTCCTTACAGGCGGACCAGGTTGCTTCGCATCTTGAAAAGTTCAAATGGACTGAGACAGCAGCTAAACTATTAGAAGAAGAAATCGATGGAGAATCAATACTGCTTGTAAATAAAGATCAATTGGTAGCTATTGGTGTCAGTGAGGAGCATGCTGCAGCAATTTTAACGTTTGCTACTAGTGCTAGTTGAGAATGTTAATCGTATACTTAAAGTGATAATTATTTTGAAATTTTACCTAATTACAGAGTTAAAGATCTACTCATGGTTATAAACAAGTTTTGCCATAGAACCAATAGTGAAATCGCGAAGAAAATTGGCAAATATTTAATTCCTAAAAGTTCTTGGACAAAATGTATGGGAACAGCTTAAATCCTTTGCTATTTTAGTGTTGGTTCATACAAATAGGTAATATTGGTATAGCGATGAGTATAATAATATCTAGGTACTTCTGTAAACTAATATCTCTCATTTCCTTTGTACTGTAATGAAAAGACTAAGTAGGTATGTATTTAAGAAATTAGGCCAAACGAAAGAACTTAGATAGTGCAGCTTTTGTAATTTTGGATTTGGTAACATTCGCTATATATCCGTCCAAAATAATAAAACCTAAAGTTTTATCGATTCATGACTTTGTTTTAAATTTATATTGAATAGTTACTTGAAGTAATTTTAAAGTTATTTAAAAATTAGTTGTATACTCGAATGATTAACTTGTTTTACTTTTATCTCGACGGCAATTATGTTTATAATTATTATGATATGCAATAGGTGTTAGTTTGGTTATTAAAATAAGTAATTATCCTGTAAATATTTTATTTATAGACTTATTATTTTAACAATAAATGTTACAACAATAGGTATTGAGTTTCCCTTCTGATTTTCCTTAAACGTTTGATAAAGTTGCAATCGAAGTTATTGTATAATTTAGCAATATTTTATGCTAAGTGCTGTACTTTGTTGCTTGTACTCAAATAACTGTTGAAATCAAGTAACTATTTTTCAAAACCCATCAGTTCTATAAAAATTTAATAACTTTCATCTAGGAGTTACACAAGGAAGTACTTGTGGCTTTAATCTTTTTAGAATATTCAATATAGTGTGATCTCGTTACCAAATTTCTTAATAATAGTTTCTTAAGTTTGAAAATAACTGAAGGAAATATAAATAAATATCATTCAATCTGATTTCATTTAAAAACCGAACTTTTAATACACACAATCGTACAATCAAATTTTCATCACTATACTAACATATTTAACCACAATTCATAAACATTTTCTTAAAGAACCTAAAAAAACTAAATAAAAAGTACTCTCATCTCTTTTGCACTAATGTCGTCTCCCGGATTTGCCCATGAAGTTAACCACCTGTGCAAAAGGAGACATTCTACCTCGTCTACTTCTCTTCTTCATGCCTAATTCTTGAAGCACGTCGTCAGATTCAGCCACAGAAGAATCCATGTTTTTTGACGCCAATTCTTCTGAATATTCTTCACTTTCGTTTTTATCAGTGTCTGTGTCTGCTTGGTATTTGTAGTTCATTTTATTTTTCGGCACTGGTTGATCCCTGAAATGACAATCGGCATGATATACATAATAATAACATTGTTATAATTCATTAGGCCGTTAGTTGGAAAAAATATTAAACACGTATTTTTTCTTTTGCCAATCAAACAAAAAATGATAAAAATAAAAGGAGGAAAAGTTCAAGAGAGAGAGGATGCTCGCGCCGTCACTTGTATAAAGTCTAGGTGTCATTTAATGCCGAACTTCTACGGAACTTGTAGGACAAGAGCACTTGGTTCACATGGTTCTTCTTGTGTTGGCCTCTTACTGCAGTTAACTATGGCGTCCTGTGATCTGATGTCACCTTTTATCTGAATCCTTCTTATATATTTAGTGTATCTTCTACCTTTTGTAGCGTGGCCTTTCCTGTATCTCTCATACTTATGAAGTTAGTTTTTTTGTCTTTCTTTATCCTTTTGGTCTTTGTTAACGGTGTTGCTCTTACTTACTTAGCTACGTCTTCTTACTTAGTATAATTCTTATCTTGATGTTTTGCGGTATAGTGTCACCGTTCATCCGCCTCTCTTCTTACTTACTTGATGTAACTTCTATTTTTTTGCAGCGTGACCTTACCTCTACCTCCCTCTCTTTATTTATGAAGTTCACATATAGTCTTCCTTCTGAATGTTTTCATTCTTTTAGTCTTCTCTCTCGATGTTAGCCTAACCTTCGTCTTCTACTAACTAATTTAGTTTAACTTTTGTGTCATCATCCATCCATCAGCCATATAACGTCCACATAGGCCTCCCCTATAGATCCTTTATATAACTTTTGTTTAAATGTCTTGTAATGTTTATTTCCTTACCTCCGTCTGCCCCCTTCAGGAGAGAACTTGGTGTCAGGTGTACACATGAGAGTTTCGTAGAAGTAGCGGTCGGCGCGGCCCTCGGGCGCGTGACCATCCTCGTCTGAGCTCTCGTTGGACGAGGCCATGTGGTTCTCAGGGTTCTTCTTGTATTGGCGGGCACTGGTGAAGATATTTTAATGAAAGAATTATATTTTTAATGAATGCTATCAAGTGTCCTTGATTTTAACACTGATTATACTCATATCTACCAAAGGCGCAAACGTGAAAAAATTTCGATGTTTCTATAATATAGGTATTAGGTAGTTGTTGATCCTCGACTTTGAGAAAAGGGTTTTATAAAGACATGTCTTTGTATCTGCTCTATTTGCGTATCTATTGGTACCTATATCAAGCTTACAAACGAATGAACTGATTTTGCTATAGATTTCTGTTCCTTTTGAGACCCGATGTAGGTACTTAATGGAAATGGTTCTTGTAACATTTGAACAGAACACAAGTAGACACATAAGGTCATTTGAACTCCGATCAGTTCAGTTAAAACCCTAACTGAACTGATTGATGAACCCTAATTGTAACGTGATCGATCCAACAGTATTTGGCGATTCATCATCATCAGCCTGTATCGACCCACTGCTGGGTATAGGCCTCCTCTCCCTTCAATTTTCCCTGTCGTGGGCTGATCTCATCCACGCAGTTGTACGTTGGCGGTTGGCTTTGATAAAATCAGCACATGTACCTATATTATGAGGGCATTAACTGATCATAGCCCGACATAGCCCAACGGATTAGCAAGTTGAAATGGCAATGAGCAGGGCACATAGCGCGGAGGACTGATGACCGGTGGAGTCGAAAAGTTCTCGAGTGGAGACCACGAACCGGCAAGCGCAGCGTATGACGTCCACCCAAAAGGTGGACGGATGACCTCATTAAGATCGCAGGATCGCGCTGGATGCAAGCCGCTTCCAACCGGTCTTATTGGAGATCCAAAGGGGAGGCCTATGTCCAGCAGTGGACGTCTTTGGCTGATGGATGGATTAACTGATCAGTAACCATGGTTCTTTTTTAACTATGAGCGGCATCGGCAAGTGGTGGTTCTAACCTCCGTTTCACGTCCCCGGAGAGTGCGGGCGAGCGCGGCGCCTGCGGCCCGAAGGGCGGAGCACCCGGCAGCGCCTGGTCACCGCTCACCGACTGCAACACCGATCAGTATTTTAGGGCGAATCAAACTCCTTGGCGGCTGCCTAGTTAGCTACAAGCTACGCAAAACCCATTTCTGACGTCACGTCACCGCGCACACAACACTAACTTCACAAACGGCAAGAAATTTGAGTCGGCCTAAGTATATTATTTATTTAGGTTTGAGAAAGAGATTTTCTTTCCACTGAGAATCGTATCGTAGGAGAACCACCCACGTGGTCCCTACACCATTTTATATAGGTAAAGGTATCTGGTATATGAATCTTGTGATCTAGGTATGACATCTTGTATCGTTCGCTAATTTACTTAGTATTTTCGCACAAAATAACAATATAAAATAGTACATTATGATATAAGTGCGATAAGTTGAAAATGACAGCCGAGGCGATATTGCTATAAGGAAGCAGAGGCTGCAATTTTCAAAGCGCACGTAGGTATGTCCATACGACGTTTTATAACATATTTGCGAGGAAATTAATAAAACTCTAACTTTATTAAACGAATAAATTTTTAATTACTTGTTAAAGCAGTTAAAGAAATTTGAACAATTTTTAAAAGTGATTGTTACGTTGCCAGAATATTGACCACTTTTCTGACATAAAAACTCTTTGCTAAGATTTTAAAAAGTACCTATCGTTCATTTTTAGACGGAGCATCTTAAAAAACCGTGCATGTTACTTTATTTAAAAAAAAACTCGTGCGTTTTACATTACAATAACACACTAGTGCGTAATGAAATACATTACGATATTGAAATTGTAATTACAGCCACTTTACGAGCAAATATGTTATAAAAACTATTAACAAAACGATTATTAGAGTTTCGTTTAATTTTACAGTTATACCTACTTAGACGATACTCTTTTACTCTGACCAGTATTTCACACCGCCCCCTTCAGAGCTGATAAAACGTAAGCGAGCTGATACTGTCGAAGATAAGCATTTTCTGGAAGGTTTACGTACCTATCTTGTTGTAAATTCGGAAGATAGTCCCTAACTATTGGTCATTTGGAAGGTAGCCAGTCCCAGAGTCCTTTGGTGATTTGAAACGCTTAAATTATTAGTTAAATTGGAAGACAGTCTACGCTTAAATTGTTCTTGATTTGGAAGGTATTATTAAAGCTTTTGGATTGCCTAGAATAGTGGAAAGTAACAGCTTTTTCCTTGAATGACTTTTGGCTGTTGGCCACTGAGGCCTCTACAGCTTACCAGGCATGGACGAGCGCAGAAGGCGGCTGAGGCCTAAGATTGGGTTATAGGGTGACTAGCGCAAGGTCACCTGAGATGGTACGGTCCTCGGCTTAGGCCGTGACCCGGCGGGGGAGATCAGACTTGCTCGGACACCCGAGAAAGAGTGTGCCCTGTGGCCCTAATGGGTTGAGCTGTTTGACTATTTGGAGAGAATCTAACCGATC
The DNA here is from genome assembly GCA_949316475.1 of Hypomecis punctinalis. NCBI lineage: Eukaryota > Metazoa > Arthropoda > Insecta > Lepidoptera > Geometridae > Hypomecis > Hypomecis punctinalis. The sequence goes on from OX438823.1 coordinate 5,148,435, forward strand.
TTCTGACAGATCCTTAGGTCTTCGACCTCGCCAGCGGGATCGGTGTACGTAGGTGTGCCTTTGGTAACCGGCGCCTTTACCGAATACGGAATACTTCCTATTGTAGGGAGCTGTCGGATCGGGGGAAAGTAACAAATAACCCACCTTTTTCTATTAATTTTATAAGTTTACAAATGCCCACCTTATCGTTCATATGGAAGTAGCAATGTGTGACCCTCTCCACGTCAGCCCAGGCCACGATGTAGCGCGCCATGGCCAGCGGGATCTTCGGCAGGAAGTTGGAGTGGAACTTGCCCTGGCAGTATATGGTGATCACGTCTGTGTCTTTTATCTCGAAGATTATCCGGAACACTGTGCCTGGAGGAGGGATGAGAAAGATTAACGTGACTTGTGTATTGTACTGTACAGTAACAGCCTTTTTAATAGTCCACTACAGGACGTAAGCCTACCCACGAAGGGTGGCCTACAGTACAAGACCACGTTGACATCACTGACAACACACAACTACTGAAAAAGATGAGACGAAAAGTTTTATTAAATTCGGCTTATATTTCGTTATTATACAAAGTATTACCATAGAGCATTTTTTTTTGGGGTGGGCAAAGATAGGCAGCCCCTCTCCCCTTCCCCCACCCCTGAGGGCTTTAACTGCGATCAGTACAAATTCAAATGTCGTCCGCGTGTTCAGGGCTTTAGAGGCGCAATTTAAGGCCGTGGGCGGGGCGGCTCACGTCTCGCACACCTAGTGCCGCCACTAGAGATACCAAAATTCCATCTCACCTGGGACGAACATGTTATGTTGGTATCATAGTTGCGGCTGCTGATCCAGACGCCGTTCTTCCGCGAGAGAGAGATGATGTTATCCCGGTGGAATCACACGTCGAAGTGAAGGACTACGTCATGGTGCCTCCTATCTTGTCTATTGTTCTATCTTTATTTCCATTTTAGGAGAAATATAAAAGGAGTGTGATGATAAAATCTGTCTCTACTATTTATTACTTACCTTAGTGTTTTTACAAATATTAATAGTGACTAACAAAATAGGTACGCCTAGTTTCTTCTTGGTGCTATAGTGTCTGAAATCTATACATGAACTACAGCTGTTTCCGTCTGGTTCCATACATTTATGTACTGCGCCCCTGGCGGAAACGGGGAAGAACTAACCAAAATGTATGGAGCCACACGCGAAAGTGTAAGTAAACTACGCAAAATCTGGACTAAGGGCTCTGTATGCTGAGTGTGAGTTTTGTCGTAAACATGACGTGCTCGCCGCGAGCGCGTAAGCATGTAATTTGTATGAACTTGTTCTCGCACAAAGTGTTTCAAAAACGCGCCGCTAGTGGCGCTGTACATTTCTTCATACAAATTCGAGCGCGTCATGTTTACGACAAAACTCACACTCGGCATACTGTTTAAAGTTTAATAATTTTCTCAGTCTACGTGTAAACGAGATCCTGGAGCGCCTAGTACCTAATAGGTATAGGTAGGTACTTATTTTTCGTTAGGTTAGAGCCTTTTTTTATTTATTCCGAATAGGTTTGCGTTTGACTACATATTGCCTGATGTTGAGCAGATGTGCGGTCTAGGGTGTAGCACACTACATAGGTAAACAATATTTTTAGGTGGACCATCACAAACGAACTCAAAGTGAAATGCTGGGAGACAAATGAGTGATCGTGATGCCAAAATCTGTGCCTTCTTGGCAACTGTAACTGTACCTACCAGCCTTTAGTCCACTGCAGGACGTAGACCCGCGAAGGGTGATTGGGCCATATCCACCACGCTGGCCCAGTGCGGGTTGGTGGATTTACATACGCCATCGAACTTCTTCTACGGACATATGCAAGTTGCCTCACGATGTTTTCCTTCACCGAAAAGCCAGTGGAGTGAAATTCCGTAGATACATAAATTCTAAAGAACACATTGGTGGAACACACGGGACCGGGATTTGAACCCACAACCTCACGATTGTAAGGCGGGTGTCACTACCTCTTGACCACCACGGCTCGTACGGCGGTTTGCAAATATGTCAGTAAAGTAATGCCAAAATGAGTCCTACCTGGGACGAACATGTTATAGTTGGTATCATAGTTTCCGCTTCCGATCCAGACGCCGTTCTTCCGTGACAGGGAGATGATGTTGTCCCGATGGAACCGCACGTCGAAGTGAAGGACTACGTCACGGGGTTCTTCCCCTTCTTGCGCGCATAGGTTTACTGACATTCTGGAGGAGAAACATTACCTATGTGCCCAATTATGAAGGCGCCATCGTAGTTATATTAACAGTTTAGAGTGTTTATGTTTCTGGCATTCGATAAAGAGAACACTTTTTACGTTGCTGTTAAATTTACACTGGCGTCTGCATAATTGGGTCTATTATCCTTACTAATATAATAAATCCGAAAGTTGCTTTATTGATTTGTTCCTCTTTCACGCAGCAACGGATTGACTCGATTTTTGTCACGGTCATATTTTGTAAAACGGGAAGTGACAGGCTATTTTTTATCCCGAAAAAATAAAAGGTCCTATGGGATAGCACAAAAATCCGAACTTCTCGCGGGCGAAACCGTGGGTAAAAGCTAGTTAAGTACCTATCCCATATAGACTTTGGTAGAGGTTACGAAACAAGTCGACACTTTCGCGTCAACTCTGATAACATTTTATGGTCGCTGTGTCGGCTTTGTTTCGTCACAGTGATTTATGAAACAATTTGATAATTATGATCTACTATCATACTTTCGCGATTTGAACACATTATTATTATACAATAAGCCTGATTACAGAGGCGCCAGCGTAAATTTAATAGCAGCGTAAAAAGTTTTCTCTCTATCGAATGCCTAAAGTTAACAAGAAACAGAACTATGCTATTTAGCTAATATAATTACGATGGCGCCTCTGTAATCGGGCTTAATGTGTTTGTCTACCGGTGTCGAAGCCTTAAGCGGTGACATCTATGGCAAATTTTGAACAACTTTTCATTTTATTTATTTATTCAACAAGTGGGTGTCAGAGACACACTTTTGAGAAGTCAATAAAAATCTACGCAACAGATTTTGATGCAATTTTTTTTTAATAGATAAGGTGGTTCAAGAGGAAGTTTTATATGTATAATACACCTGTGCGAAGCAGGGGCGGGTCGCTAGTAAGTGATTACTCATTGATGTACAATAATTATGTCGAATGTTCACCTCGCTAAAGCCTACAAAAAACTTAATAGCAACACATTATACCATTGCTTTACAACCGTCACAGGCTTTTAGGTATCATAAAGTAACTTACTTGCATTTTCCTTGATTTATCCTCGTATTTCAATCCTGTCTCCCACTTTTAGCTAGCTCAAAATTCGAATTTTACCTCGCTAAAAGCCTACAAAAGATCGTCTTAGATACCTGCAGTCTACCGACCCTCACTTATGGATGCCAAACGTGGACATACAATACGAAAATAAAATCCAAACTTGTAACTTGTCAAAAGGCTATGGAACGAAGAAGTATTTTGAAAATCAGAAAAATCCACAAATTTATGGCACACACATAAGAAGAAAAACTAATCTAATAGATTCCTTACATTATGCTCTGAAGCTAAAGTGGCGAAGAGCAGGGCATTTAGCAAGATACAAAGATAAAAGATGGACTTCAGAGACAACGAAATGGGAAGAATCATTCGAAAAGAGAAGAGGTCGCCCAATAAAAAGGTGGATAGATGACATCCTAAACACAGCGGGAAACGATTGGATGACCAAAGCCAAAGATAGAGATATGTACTTAGAATAAGCTGTAGGAGGCCTATACCCTAGGTATGTCGTCGGCCGCTCTCCCTATCCTATGCAGCCGTATAGTGGCAGGCGCGGGACCACTTTAATTGACCCGTTGCATCGGTACCAGGGCTGTCGGACACGGGTGCTGTCCGACGCCCAGTGCTGATTAATCCCAGGTGGGGGATGACGATGTGCCTGGTGTTCGGCACGTCGTCATTCTAGCGGGAGCTCAAGCTCCGTGGTGGGGCCCGTTTCGGGTGCCGCGGAGGAGTGCGAAAGCGTGCCCGACACAAAGCGCAGTGGCGGAACACCCAGGGGTTTTGGTGGGTATACCGCAGCTTTTATGTTGTATTGGAAATAAACGGCTTATTATTATTATATAATATTAAAGCCTACAAAAAACTTAATAGCAACACGTTACACGGTTGCTCCACAACCGTCACAAGCTTTTAGGTTTCAAAGTAACTTACTTTCTTGCATTTTCTTTGATTTTTCCTCCTATTTCAATCCTGTCTCCCACTTTTAATAAGCTAGGTATGTTAGCCGTAAAAACTGGCATTTTCCTGCCACTATATTACTAGATATATTCCTCTACACTGTTTATCAGGGCCAGTAATGTTTTTGGACATTTTGAACTAAAATTTTACACATAACACAAATATTTGGTGCTTATTAAACAGTTTTTGTGTTTGATCAAAGAGAATGTAACAGTAGGTATGTTTGATAGTAACTTGTAGGTGATGTATGTGAAATGGTGACATTAAATCTTTAAGGATGATTTTTCCAGTCCATAAAGTTTGAATGCAAGAAGTTTAATAGTAAAGCAAAACCTCAGACTTTGACCTTTGATTATACATCTGTAGGTACTTTGACATAATAGGTACAACGCTATTTTTTTCTAACTACAATAAAATACAATACTACTTTAAAATTAAATGCTAAAACTACCTACACTAATACTAGGTACCTACATAGAAAGCAATTGGATCATCCACAGACCCTTGAAGGTCTAAATATAATCCAAATGCCCACTGCCAGCTGGCAGCGTGTGCCCAGCATCCTGGCAGCATAGCCACGCTGAGCTGGGCAAAAAAACACCAGCGTTTTGGTCACGCGTCGCGTCCATCAGACGCTTAGAAAGACTTTTGAAAACAAGATGAACTCCCGGCCCCCGCGGACACAATGTCTCAACTCCAGTAACATTAGAAACGTTTGGAGTTGAGACCTTTTGAGACCCATCAACATTTTTTAGGATCGACGTACTTTTGGAATATGACAATGGAGCCATTTTGTTTCTTCCATAACTTGTGTTATTTCAATTTTTCTTGACAAATTATCAGAACCAAAGTCATTTCCTATAACTTTGATTCCCATCAATATTTTGTAGGATCGATACTTTTGGAATAAGACAATGGGGCCATTTTGTTTCTTCCATAACTTGTGTTATTTCAATTTTTCGTGAGTAATTATCATACGTAGTATCTCTTTAGTTTGTGTAATTCATGTGTAATTATCCCAGACAAAGTTGTTGTGTGTACAACTTGAATAGGTTAGATGTTGGTTGTATTCAAAGTGTTGTAGTTGTAGCGCCTACATCGGCTGCTGCTATTAGAGCGTTTAGTCATTTTGCTCTTTTTTATCCTTTGTATTGTATAAAATGTTGTTTGTGTTCCTTAGTGGACTGCAGCAACGAAACACAATATTTTTAAATTGATAGAAGCACGAGTTCATAGAGCTATTACAACCACGAGTTTATCAAAATAACACAATGCGGCGACACGATTTTTCTGCGTTCCCGTCAAAACTCCGCCAAAAACCCAGCTTAGCATTTTTTTATGTGTGCATTTGTATCCGTCATATTTCTATAAAAGTCACTGTCTAGTTGTCTACTCTCGAATTTGACTTTGACGAGTTTGACGTTTAGCCACTCGGCGAATCGGCTACAAAATAACCTCAAAATCCAGGTTATTATTTTGATATTATTGTGATTTCTTATCAGAAAACGCTGCAATTATTATCTTGCGTTGCGGACGTGTTCTAGTTTATTATACCCAGCCGTTTTCTGCGTAAGTACTTAAATTACATTTGTTTATAATGTATTACATACAAACTTGCATGATGCAATTTTGACCTGAGTAGCAGAAAACTTTATGAAATCTGTTATATTCTGATGCTAAATATGATAAACATTGTGCAAAGATAGTACTATTAATAGTCAGTAATACCGGCTGCTCATATTTTGTACTCTGCACTCGAGTGGTTAGTTCTTTCAACAGTGAAATCATCAATACCTATATATTTTAGGACTTATATTTAGAAGTTTAACTTAAAAGTTTTTAACAAGTGTTTATTTAATTTATAATTAAGATCTTACAGTAAATTAAATTATAATACATAGGTACAATAGAAAAACTAGCTTATGTTAGTGATTAAGAAGACTCTTATTTCTTGAGTGGTAAAAATTGGCATGTAAGTACCTCTAAATAAATTAAACAAGGTTCTGGTAGGTAATTAATGCTATGCTATTGATTTGATTGATGCTATTGCTGATACCTTTTGATTGTTTTTTTGTTATTTTCAAACTTTCGCGATTTGAGCACATTATACTACTATATTAACACGGGACTTATCGCGTAATAAAACATGAGAGAGAAAGAGAAAAAGAGGTATTTATTAATATATCTCATGTTTTATTGCGCGATAAGTCCTGTGTTAATATAGTAGTATAATGTTTTTTGACTATAATTGCTGTGTGTTCAGTTATTTTGTAACATAATTCTATAATTTTATTTTGTTGTATTGACATTTCTAAGCACATGTAATATGTCAATTGAATAAATACATTTTAAATTTGAATTAAAACTTTTTTGTAAAAAAGAGATAATGCAAAATATATCGAGCTTAGGCCATTAAATATTGTATTCAATTAATTCTTTTGGAAAACGATTTTTCCATTGATTTCTTTTATAACAATCTTCATTTAACCTTAAAATACCCGCGCGATGGTCTGTGAGACCGACGAAACATTATTTCTCATTTATTTTAAATGCAAACAATGCACTGACTTTGAGCTTTTTGCTAGCCGCCTCATTTGTATTTGTAGCTTCACTTCAGTACGCTGAACAAGCTTGTGCAAGCACGGCGTGTGGGTGTATTTGGCGCTAATCGGTCCGTGAGACCGATGAGGGTATAAGTGGAACAAAAATTGTTGTATGGATACCACCACCGCCATTAGACCACCATGGCTTTTTCAAGAAATGTGATTTAATATAACTCAAAAGTATCTTGTTATAATTGGTGTTCCAGTTTGAAGTGACACAATGGTGTCGGAGCAGCCGCCCCCAGTAGAGGGAGACAGCAAGAAGGCAGCGAAGAAAGCTGCGAAGGCAGCCGAGAAGCAACAGAAAAAGGCCGAGCACAAGGTGCTTACTATAGATGTACATATTTTAAATACATACTTATATTGATAGTACCTAAATAACACCCAGACACAGAGCAAACACTTATGTTCATCACAAAAATGCTTGCCCTGGGTGGGGCTCGAACCCACGCCTCTTTGATCCAGAAGTCAGGTTCACTAACCACTGAGCCACTGAGGCAGTCTAGTCATTATGTCACACACAGAAAGACTTGTTTGTTATAAATGCATGTGAACCGAAATGTCTACATTTAGGCTCAGACTAAATAAAAAAATCAAGACAAAACATCTTGAACTGTCAAGTGAGGTTTTTTATACATGTGTGAGTGCGTCGGTGTTGCGCCGCCATAGTTCGACGGACGATGGATGATGATAGTATGTGTATGTGTGTGTAACACTTGAATTTCTTTATTTATGAACTTTGTTCTAATTACTTAATGAATTTCCTTTATTTTCATTTCGGCACTGAGCGACGCTATTTTGATAATAAAAATAAGTTGTCATGACCATAGTGACCACATATAAAACCACGATTAGTAGTAAATTGATAAAAGACAAATTTAAATACAGTAGATCCTTGTTTATCCGGCCCTCAGTTATACCATAAATAAATTATGTATTCATAATTTATCTATGGTTATACGGATTTGTGATTATCAGTACAACTATACAACTACCCATGGGTAGTCATCCTGACGTCAACAAAATTTATTTTTCACCACAACTCTTACCAAGACTTGACTGCCTCAGTGGCTCAGTGATTAGTGACCCTGACTTCTGAGTCAAAGAGGCGTGGGTTCGATCCCCACCCAGGGCAAGCATTTATGTGATGAACATTGGTGTTTGCTCTGTGTTTGGATGTTATTTAGGTACTATCTATATAAGTATGTAGTTAAAACCAGCTAACTCGGTGAACTTCATCTCATCATCTGTAAATATAAATACTAATTTTTAACTAATTTTATTTGATTCTGCTTGATATAGGCACATCAGTATACACTGCTCGCCTATAAACAAATAAATAAATAAATAAAAATTATCAGGCTTTAATTTGTACAATCCATAATTTCCAGGCGGCGTCAGCGCAGCCCCAAGCGGAAGCGGAGCCTGATGTATCCGAGGGTCGGTATGGAGTCCTCAAGCTGATCCAGTCGTCGGGAGAGAACCGCGACAGAGTGTACACTGATGTTAAAGACCTCGGAGTATCTCTGGACGGGAAACACGTCTGGGTCAGAGGTTAGTTTATTATTAATTTTATTTTGGATATCTGATTAAGTTAAGTTGTTATTTCAGTTGACCATAATGTCGATGTATCCAGCTAATGTTGATTAACATATGTTTAGTTTTTGTGAACAATTTTTAGTAGTTTTTTAGTGGGATATGCCATTTGATTTTAGGAGAGTTTATTATGTGTAAAATTGACGTAATGGTGGCTACAGCTAGCAGGTATGTGTCTTAATCAGGAATAACAATATAATATCAATCTGCTTCCTGTAACTGTCTCATGGCAAATAGACTAATTGTCGTTCCACCGATTTATCACCTCAAAGAGGAAACAAAGTATGAATTGTCACTGACAACTGACGTTAAAAGCGGATTAAATGTTTTTTTTTTTCCTGTTTCCCTCGCATATAGGCAAGGTCTTTGTTTAACAAAAATATTTTGATCCTCCATATATGTTTTAGATATATTTATTTTAATAGATGTCTATCCTGAGTATTAATTTCCATAATTATGTATCTTATATATTCTATCCTTCAATTTGCAGACTTTTCAGCCCAGTGTACATACTCATGGTTCAATAGAACCATGCGTTGTCCACTTCAAGCTCCCAAAAGCTCTTCTGTTTTCCTCCATCTACCTTGTTATATCCACAGTGTATCTATCTTTATTTTCTTAACTTGTATGTATATTTACATGTTATACTTGTATATCGAGCCACATGCTGATTAATTGATATAACTATATCATTAGATATAGATATTCAATTACATTTATTTATATATTTGTTACTATTTATTACTCTTTTAGCAATCTTTATACCAAACTCTAAAAAACTGTTTCTCATTTGACTGTCCACCATTAACTCCTTCAAAGTATGTAGTATTTTTCGGCCGATTTCTTGTTCCAACTGGAAACGTTCCGTGCCATAGGCAGGACACTACTTATTTAAATGGTTTATTTCCTCTGCCATGACTGATACATTCACCTCAGCACCCTAGGCTGAGGTGAATGTATCTCAGCACCCTAGGCTGAGGTGACTGATACATTCACCTCAGCACCCTAGGCTGAGGTGAATGTATCAGTCAAGGTTAACAGTATCAATTAGGGGTTAGTGTATTAGCCCTAAGTCGAACCCGATGTGTCCGAGGGTCGCTATGGAGTGCTCAAGCTCAAAGTCATCAGGAGAGAACCATGATAGAGTTTACAATGTACATAGATGTTAACGATCTTGGAGTAGCTCTGGATGCGAAACACGTCTCAGAGGTAAATGTGCTAGATAGGGATAAGTTTGTCATATTAGACAAGTGTGCGTTTTATTTCAAATTTTACTTTTATCTATGTCTATCAGCCGTAGGACGTTCGCTGCTGGACATAGGCCTCTCCTATGGATTCCCAATAAGGCCGGTTGGAAGCGGCCTGCATCCAGCGTGTTCCTGCGATCTTTATTATATCGGTAGTCCACCTAGTCGGTGGCCTAACTATGTGCCCTGCCCATTGCACTTTAACTTGCTAATCCGCTGGGCTATGTCGGTAACTTTGGTTATTCTGCGGATCTCCTCATTTCTGATTCGATCCCGCAGCGAGACTCCGAGCATAGCCCTCTCCATAGCTCGTTGGGCTATCTTGAGCTTATTCATAAGGCCCACAGTAAAAGACCACGTTTCAGTTCCATATGTCATCACTGGCAACACACAACTATCGAAAACTCTCGTCTTGAGGCACTGAGGTATATGAGGAATGTTACTTAACTTTGGTAATTGCTAAAAATCATTTAGTCAAGCTATGTACTTACTGTGTTGTGTTGCCAGTGATGACTTATGGAACAGAAACGTGGTCTCTCACTATGGGCCTTATTAGTAAGCTCCAAGTAGCCCAACGAGCTATGGAGAGGGCTATGCTCGGAGTCTCTCTGCGAGATCGAATCAGGAATGAGGCGATCCGTAGAAGAACCAAAGTTACCGAAATAGCCCAACGGATTAGCAAGTTGAAATGGCAATGGGCTGGGCACATAGCGCGGAGGACTGATGACCGATGGAGTCGAAAAGTTCTCGAGTGGAGACCTCGTACCGGCAAGCGCAGCGTAGGACGTCCACCCACAAGGTGGACAGATGACCTCATTAAGACCGCAGGATCGCGCTGGATGCAAGCCGCTATCAACCGGTCTTATTGGAGATCCATATGGGAGGCCTATGTCCAGCAGTGGACGACCTTTGGCTGATGGATGGATGGATGGATGATGTACTTACTTATTTTATACTATGTGTTTTGCTGAAATAAATATACTAAAAATTTAATTAGGTGGGTAGTTTTAAAAATTGTTACCAGACGATTCCAAGTGCCTGTTTTGTGTCTACGGAATAAAGAAAATTTGACTTTGACTATGCCATGAGTGCAACGACTAACACTAGCGGTCATCCGAATCTGAATACTCTTTGCATTGATGACCACGAATGGCACTGACGACCATCGTCGATTGATTAATCACTATAAATAGTATGAAACAAAGTCGCCTCCCTGTCGGTCTGTCCCTATGTATGCTTATCTTTAAAACAACGCGATTTCGATGCGGTTTTTTTAATAGATAGAGTGATTCAAGAGGAAGTTTTATGTGTATCTTACACCTGTTCGAAGCCGGGGTGGGTCGCTAGTTATACATTAAATTGTATAATAATAATAAAATAAAAAGCCTTTTATTTCTTACTACAAAAAATTACTTAAGCTAGTTTAATCCTAGTTATCTATATTAGTAAGAACTCCTCCGCGGGTGAAGGCCTCCTCCAAGGAACTCCAGCGTCCTCTGTCCTGAGCAATTTGTAACCATTTTGAGCCAGCCGTTTTTACAATATCGTCTGCCCATCTTGTTAACATTAAACTGTACATGTACATTAAGCCCGATTACAGAGGCGCCAGCGTAAATTTAAACGCAACGTAAAAAGCGTTCTCTCTATCGAATGTCCGAAGTGAAAAAGAAACAGAACTATGCTATTTAGCTAATATAATTTCGATGGCGCTTCTGTGATCGGGCTTATAGTACACTTTGATTTACTAGCGTATGTCTTATGCTAAGCGCCACACAAAACGGCGGATGAGAAGTCAGCTGTAGATGACACTTCGCCGTGATTCGCAAATTATTGCGCATGTGTGCACAATGCCGCGCCGCGTGGCGTAGTGGTGAGCGTTGCCACGGGCGTTGGGAGCGCGCGGGAGGCATGAGGTTGGCGAGCGGGTGTGCCCCGGCGTCTCATCTCTCTGGCTCTCGCGCATACCTATATTTCGGCTTTTGTGCCGCGTTCTGCGCATAACTTCCCATTCCCCGATTTGTATGGCGCTTAGTATACCATCAGTGTTCTAATGTTATATATATTATTCGTTAATTGGTTTGATATTCCAATAATTCGTTTGATATTCTAATAATTCGTTTGATATTCCAATAATTCGTTTGATATTCCAATAATTCGTTTGATATTCCATTAATTCGTTTGATATTCCAATAATTCGTTTGATATTCCAACAATTCGTTTGATATTCCAACAATTCGTTTGATATTCCAACAATTCGTTTGATATTCCAATAATTCGTTTAATATTCCAATAATTCGTTTGATATTCCAATAATTCGTTTGATATTCCAATAATTCATTTGATATTCCAATAATTCATTTGATATTCCAATAATTCGTTTGATATTCCAATAATTCGTTTGATATTCCAATAATTCGTTTGATATTCCAATAATTCGTTTGATGTTCCCAGCCCGTCTCCAAACGTCCCGTGCCAAGGGAAAGCAATGCTTCGCCGTGCTGCGCCAGACGTCCAGCACGGTGCAGCTCCTCGTCAGCGTCAACGACGAGAGGAAGGTCAGCAAGCAGATGGTCAAGTTCACTGGCAAGTGAGTACTAGTATTTCCTTGAACAGTAGACCTCGCAACACTTCTCTTTAACTTAATTTTCTTATTTTAAACTATACAGCATGACTTTTTATTCAGTGCACATATTTTTTTCGCGCAATTGATATCATTAATAGAACATATTTCGCTCAGATGGACTTTTTTATCATCAATTTTTTGTCAAACTATTCCAAAGAAAATTATATTGCATGCACCCTACACTCCAGACAATAACTACCTACCAAAACGTCTCGGGCGTAGGTACTCAGACGTAGGGTGACATTGATTACTCCGTTTATCTGTATACTTTCTCTTGAAGTTATTTCAATATTTTTGTACTAAAGTGAGTGAAACCAATGTAGGGGTTTAATTGTTTGTTTATTATACTTTCCGTATGCAAAGTATGTGCACTGAAAAAAAAAACACTGTATAGCGAGACAAGCCCGCGTGCTAGTACTCCAACCTTGAGAAAGATCGCCAAATGCGATTGAAACTATAGTAGTAGTTTTCTACTAAAATCACGCGTGAGTTATACCTGTGCTTTATTTATTTAAAATGTGCGAAAACCACGCTAGTTTCCATGGTTAAATTTTCAAATCATCGATCAAAAATAGGGTGTTACGAGTACAATCATTTTTGAATAGTACTGTACTGTATCAGCCTTTTTAATGTCCACTGCGTAACGTACTAACTAACTGTACTAACTGTACTGTACTGTATCAGCCTTTTTAATGCCCACTGCGTAACGTACTAACTGTACTGTACTGTATCAGCCTTTTTAATATCCACTGCGTAACGTACTAACTGTACTGTACTGTATCAGCCTTTTTAATGTCCACTGCGTAACGTACTAACTAACTCTACTAACTGTACTGTACTGTATCAGCCTTTTTAATGCCCACTGCGTAACGTACTAACTGTACTAACTGTACTGTACTGTATCAGCCTTTTTAATGTCCACTGCGTAACGTACTAACTAACTGTACTAACTGTACTGTACTGTATCAGCCTTTTTAATGTCCACTGCGTAACGTACTAACTGTACTGTACTGTATCAGCCTTTTTAATATCCACTGCGTAACGTACTAACTGTACTGTACTGTATCAGCCTTTTTAATGTCCACTGCGTAACGTACTAACTAACTGTACTAACTGTACTGTACTGTATCAGCCTTTTTAATGCCCACTGCGTAACGTACTAACTGTACTAACTGTACTGTACTGTATCAGCCTTTTTAATGTCCACTGCGTAACGTACTAACTAACTGTACTAACTGTACTGTACTGTATCAGCCTTTTTAATGTCCACTGCGTAACCTACTAACTAACTGTACTAACTGTACTGTATCAGCCTTTTTAATATCCACTGCGTAACGTACTAACTGTACTGTACTGTATCAGCCTTTTTAATGTCCACTGCGTAACGTACTAACTAACTGTACTAACTGTACTGTACTGTATCAGCCTTTTTAATGCCCACTGCGTAACGTACTAACTGTACTGTACTGTATCAGCCTTTTTAATGTCCACTGCGTAACGTACTAACTAACTGTACTAACTGTACTGTACTGTATCAGCCTTTTTAATGTCCACTGCGTAACCTACTAACTAACTGTACTAACTGTACTGTATCAGCCTTTTTAATATCCACTGCGTAACGTACTATCTAACTGTACTAACTGTACTGTATCAGCCTTTTTAATGTCCACTAACGTAGCGATCGTAGCGTAGTTTGACTAGGTGTTTGTCAGCGATCACCGAAATTAAGCAACGTTCCGCACGGTCAGTATTTGGATGGATGACCGCGGGTGGCATTTTCCAACTGAGCGCTACCGTGGCTCGGATGACACGTTAAATTGTAGGTCCCGGTTGTTTTAACCGTTTAGCCATGTCAGAGACCTTCAGGCGGCCTAAAAACTCTGACACAAGGGCTAGCCACCCGCCCTATACGAACTTACTTACTTAATGTCCACTGCAGGACTTAGGCCTACCCACGAAGGGTGATTAGGCCAAATCCACCACGCTGGCCCAGTGCGGGTTGGTGGATTCGCGTACGCCATCGAATTTGTTCTACGGACGTATGCAGGTTGCCTCATGATGTTTTCCTTCACCGAAAAGCCAGTGGTGTGAAATTCCGTACATTATTTCCAAAAAACTCATTGGTACGGAACCGGGATTTGAATCCACGACCTCACGATAGCAAGGCGGGTGTCACTACTTCTAGGCCACTACGACTTACAATAGAATAGTATCTCAGCTATATTCTATTGGTTTAATAAACCACTAAAAAAATGCAAAAAAATATGCAATCTTTGAGTGCTTTAAAAATGCATTTTAATTTCAAAATTTCGCGCTTAATTTACGAAAACGATGGATGTCATTATTTTTACTCTGTGGTCGTGAATGACGTCACTAGGCAATGTAAATAATGCGTGAAAATATCTTTCACGGTGGTGTCTTTGTTACAAACAAAGACACACACACAGTTTGAGATTTAAGTTGAAAAAGAGTTATTATAAATGGTTAATAATGAGTTACCGTTTGTGTTATGTTCCTGGAATACTAGTGTACCAACACTGGACAAACTATTCAATGTTTACATAGCCGGATGACGTCATAACATAGCGGCGACTATTTTGTGCACAGATTAAAAAAACAGAATCATTTGTATTAATTTTTAAAATGTATTTTGTTATTTTATGATCTAAAACGAACACTTTCCGATCGCTTTTTGCCTAGGCTATCTCAAAAATACATTTACAGATTTTATCTTGTTCATAGTAAAATACCCTATTGCCGAAGAAAAAATGTGTACTGTACTGTATCAGCCTTATAATAGTCCACTGCAGGACATAGGCCTACCCACGAAGGGTGATTGGGCCATATCCACCACGCTGGCCCAGTGCGGGTTGATGGATTCACATACGCCATTAAAATTCTTCTCCGGACATATGCAGGGTGCCTCACGATGTTTTCCTTCGCCAAAAAGCCAGTGGTGAGAAATTCCGTATATAAATCCCAAAGAACTCATTGGTACGGGACCGGGATTTGAACCCACGACCTCACGATTGTAAGGCGGGTGTCATTACTTCTAGACCACCACGGCTTTCAAACAAAAAATGTGTAGTACCTGTATACTAAGGTTATTATATTATTCAAAGTAACATCCGTACAGATAAAACCTGCGTATAGACACTGCACTCGCCCGGTCTATCACAAGCATTTGTGTATTTTTTGCAGTATAACCAAGGAGTCCATAGTAGACATATACGCGACAGTTGTGAAAACTGCAGTTCCTAGAGAAAGTTGTACGGTGAACGCTGTCGAGCTTCAGGGGGCGGAAATATGGGTAGATTCTACCGATTTCGACTGTCAGACTAACAGACAGACGCGTGGACATCGTAGGCTTGTAAAGATCTGATTTATCCCATCAGCATAGATTAATTTATGATTGGAGCAGATTTCTTCAAAAAGGAGAGAAATACCTATGCCGTAGTGGAATCCAGGACATAATTTGTGGGTCAGTTTGTTTACCTCGGCGCCCTTTTAAACAGTGAGTGAGTGACAGTGGAAAAGAGATCACTAGGAGAGTCCAAATGTCTAAGGCAGCAATGACAAAACTCACTAGGATATGGAAAGACCGCAATATATCCCGAAAAACTAAAGTGAGGTTAGTGTGCTCATTGGTTTTCTCAATCTTTTCTTACGGTGCCGAATCCTGGACCATAAAACAGAAAGAAAGAATGAAAATCGACGCTTTTGAAATGTGGTGCTGGAGGCGTATGTTGCGAATCCCATGGACCGCACGTCGAACGAACGTGTCGATACTCAAGGAGCTCGGAATAATCACTAGATTATCCACTACATGTTTCCAGCGGTTACTCACGTATTTCGGACACGTCGCACGCAGAAACCCGGATTGTCTGGAAAAACTAATGGTGGTTGGGCAGGTCGACGGGAAAAGACCACGCGGGCGTTCTCCTACCCGTTGGTCTGACCAAATAAAAACACTTACTGGCCGGCCTAACTAAAGCCATTAAGATCGCCGAGGACAGAACCGCATGGAAGAGCATGGTGCAGCAAGTGGCGAACATTCTATAGTAGACACGACCTTCAGCAATGAAGATTTAACCGATTTTGACCGATTAAGAAGAAGTGGAATCCTGACTGAAGCTCACTTAACAGTTACGTCAGGATTGGGCTTGGCGTAGCTTCTAATTGTAATTTGAATTGGGGGCGATAAATCCCGCACCGACATCCTGCATGGGGTGTTTTGTGCGTTTCCCCCTCCAGCGTCTACCCGAGCCAGCCCAGCTCCTTAAAGTAACGGAGCGTGGCTCTGGGCCGCTGGCATAACTGCTCCAGTAGCTTAGATGGTGAATGAGATGATGGCGATGTGAATGACAAGTCTGATGATAATGCAGAGGCATCATGCAACCCGTTAGCTATTCTAGTGTCTTGTGTGGCTTTGCAGTGCCACAGAACATGCTCTACAGTTTCGTTATCCTGCAAACAGCCGCGACATAGTGGGCTGTCAGTGGCTCCTAGTTTATACAAGTGACTATTTAAGTTGCAGTGACCAGTTATGAGTCCTACCATAAGTCGGAGGTCTTACCGCTGCAACTTCAAAAGGTCGTTTGTGATGTTTCTATTTAGATTGGGGAAAGCAGCCTTAGAGTGCTTGCAGTCCTCCCTTTTGTTCCACATATTCTGTTGTTCTTTTTCGGTATGACGACGCAGCAACTCGCGCACTTCCGCCGCTGTTGGCTTACAGTGTTTTGTTGCCTCCTCCCCTACCTGTTTTCTCGTGCCCTCTTTGGCAAGGGTGTCGGCTATGTTGTTGCCTGAACATGGTCCGTGACTCTTTGTTCGCGCAGCAACTTAGCTAGTTGGCAGCCGCCAAGAAGTTTGATTCGGCATATACCTATTGTATAGACCTGGAAGAAATCGCTTAAAGCAATAAGGCCGCCAATTAGAGACCTATTGTTTTGTTTTGTCCTTATAATCTGTTTTTATACGTTCCGGACACATTCCACTAAATGCATTTGGATTCCTAATGGGGAAAGTATAGTCACCTAATTGTGAGGAGTGCGACAAGCCGGAAGATGTGTACCATGTACTTATGGAATGTGTTCGGAATCAACGCGAAAGAGAACGAATCTTTGCCGAACTTCAAGTAACCGAATCCAATGTGGGGGCATTACAAAGATTGTTATGTAATCCCGTCTCTGAGGAGGCTGGAGTGATTTACAGACTGGTGGAGAAGATCTCCACCAGTTCCAGTCTCTAAATCAGGCCAACTCCACGAGACTGCCTCGCTGGCTTATTATATCTTAATGTACTTATGTAAAAATATGTGTGTGTAGATATAATATGTAATAAGCTTGTATTTATAAGGGTACGATGGGGCTGGCATGGAGTTTCGGTCCAAAAGCTCCCAAAAAGAAATTGAATAAAATAAAAAAATCTGTTTTTTATGTGTCGGGGCATCGACTGTAGCGCCATCTAGTGCATTGAGAGTGATGAACCACTCTAGCGGAACGCCCAGCCAGCAGTGTTACGAGAACCACGGGCGGACTTGTATCCGCGTACAGTGGAGCGGGTCCCGAAAAGGACATCTCATGCTCGGCGGATCGCTTACGGATTATTATAACGTGATAGTGTTATTACTATAAACTTTTGAACAGGAAAGTGATTTGAGACCAGAACAAGCCGTGATACAGTGTTGGAAGCAAGTTATATGTCCTCGCCCACGAAATAACCTACGCGCGTATGCGCATCAAACTAATGATAATGACCCCCTAGTCCCTTCATCATTAGTTTGATGCGCATACGCGCGTAGGTTATTTCGTGGGCTGCTGGCTGGGCGTTCCGCTAGAGTGGTCCATAACTCTCAATGTACTAGATGGCGCTACAGTCGATGAACCGACATATGTTATGTGGTTGTCTAATAAAGTGTTGTTGTTGTATTGTTAGTGTAATAAATAGTTTTTTTTTTCTTTTTCAGTATAACCAAAGAGTCCATAGTGGACATCTACGCGACAGTGGTTAAAACTGCCGCCCCGGTGGAAAGCTGCACTGTGAGCGCTGTCGAGCTTCAGGGGGCGGAAATATGGGTGGTTTCCGCCGCTAAGGCGCAGTTGCCACTGCAGGTCGAGGACGCAGCACGCCCTGAGACTTCTGACGTGAGTATATGTGGTGGACATGTGTTAGCTCTGTGTTTGGATGTTATTATCTACCATTTGTTTTGTAAATATGTATTTTTATGTATATATTATTTCTTTATAATTTAATTGTACATAATTTGGTTTAATTTGTAAACTGTGATTAAGTAATTGTAAATAAATAGAGAATTTTTGACGAAAATCATAACATCTATTATACTAATATTATAAATCCGAAAAGTTTGTTGGTTTGTTCCTCTTTCACGCAGCAACGGATTGACTTGATTTTTGGCATGGATATAGTTCAAGAGTTCATGTCATAGTCCTATGTCAACGGGAAGTACCCTGTAGGTTTTGATTTTTGTGAATGTCGAAATATGCGGTTTTTTACGACATAAACGGCTCTAACTTTTTTATATGATGACTGAGAAGTTTTTCCTTTACGCAACTGTAAGAGATCATAGATATACGTATACAGTTTAAATTTCAACTCGATATGTTTACGCGTTCCCGAGATAAAGAGTCTTGACATACACACAGACGGACAGACGGACAACAAAGTGATCCTATAAGGGTCCCGTTTTTTCCTTTTGAGGTACAGAACCCTAAAAAACAAAAGTATCGAAAGGGACTCACCTCAGCTATAAAATGTTGAGTGCTGGAAGGACCCAACACTCAACGCTGGTATTCTGATGAGCCCCATATTGAAGGGTAGGTGTAACTATAGAACATAGATAAATACTAAACAGACAAAAATAACTAACCCGTGACAAAGCGTTTAGATATCAAAAAAACATCAATAGAAAATTTATAAAAGCAATAACAAAAAGATCTACAATCAATCAATAATATGTCGCTAGTTGATAGTAATATAATATATAAGTAAGAAATGATGATGACGATATTTTTTGTTATGATTTTATTTTTAGTGCTTTCCACACTAGATTTTATCTCAAAGAGTTTCTTAGAGTTTCTCAATCTTTAGAAGTTCTAATAACTTCTAGTTGAGTGATAACCTGTCTAATACGGGTATCACAGGTGGCGCCACCAACGCTATAAGTTGGTGTAATATAAGCACTTCAAAGATTTGACGCTTGCGTAGGAGGCGGGCTGGCTCAATTGGTTAATCTGTTTTTTAAATTAAATAATCGTTCTTAATTTTTTCTATTAATTATTTATGTTAAAAAACGATTCTAACTATGCTTATCATAGTTTTAATACGTTTTAATAGCTTATGCATGAATGTTTAAATTTTATTATTTTAAATATTATTTCAAAACTTATTGTTAATATTGATTCAAGTTTCTTATTTATAATTATTTTAATCTAGTGCAACTATAGGGAGAAGCCACCGGATTCCGAGACACAGTTTTTAACTAGTTCGGAACCGGTGGATTCAATTCAATAGCATGTATATTTTGTGTCCTAATAAAGATTTTGAATTTTGAATTTTTGGTTAGAGCGTCGGGCTAGTGATCCGAAGGGGCAGGTTCAAATCCTGCGTTTGCCTCAGATTTTTGAAATGCTTATCACAAAGATAACTCTTTGAGATATTTTTTGTGTTACAGAATATTTTATCTTAGTTTAAACTAAGTTGTATTTTATTGCAGGACCCAGAGGCACTAAAAATCCGTGTGAACCAAGACACGCGCCTTGACAATAGGGTGCTGGACCTCCGAACTCCGGCCAACCAAGCTATATATCGGATAGAAGCTGGCGTTTGTAGGCTTTTCCGCGATATACTCACTAGGAAAGGTAAAATATACACCTTATATCTGTTTTATATTCATTCTCTGCATCGGACTGTAGATACATCCTACATTTGTATTGTACTTAGAAAAAAAGCCCTAGATTGGATTATACATACACCCTAGATTTTTATGCTCATAAATGAAAACCCTACATCCGACACCATTAAGAAACTTGTCTCGATAATATCGTGTTGGACCTCCGTACTCCGGCCGACCTAGCTACATTTCGCATAGAAGCTGGCGTTTGTAGGATTTATATGAAAAGGTAAATTGTAAACCATATTTGATAGCCATAAATAAGATTTTACATGCACCCTATATTTGTTTTGTACTCATACCTAATGGAAAACCCTAAATCCGATCATACATAAACCCTACATTTGTTCGTGTACTATATATATAAAACCCTACATTTGACTATACGGCTCGCTACCCGTCCACCCACTGGCATAACCCACTGGTGGGTATAGGGGTAATTTCTATTTACCCGTGCACCCACTACATTTTTGTTGTACCTACTCATAAAAATCCTAAATTGGACTGTATAGATTTACTCACTAGAAAAGGTAAATTGACACCGTACATTCAACTATATTAACATACACCTTACATTTGTTGTATACTCATAAATATAAACCCTACATTCGACTATACATACACCCTACATTTGTTTTATGCTCCTAAATGTTGAACCTTCGTACGCCAGCCAACCAAATCATTTGTCGCATAGAAACTGGCGTTTACGGGCTTTTTCGCGAAAGCCTTACTAAAAATGGCAATTTCCCGGATCCATCCATCCCGGAGGCTTATCCAATTATCGATATTATTGATATCACAAAATCCTTAAAAGCAAGCACTTCAAATTGAACTGCCTATTTCGACCCCTGATTATTAGCTAGGGCTTAACGTCTTACTCTATTTTTTAACAGTATACAGTTAATTATCTTTTCAAAGAGCTAGCACAACTTTGAAAAATATGTGTTTTAAAACCTTAAAAGCAAGCACTTAAAATTGAACTACTTATTCTGACCCCTAACTATTACCTTGGGCTTAACGACTCACTTTACTTTTTAACTCAATTCAATTCAATTTTTAAAAGTCTTTATTTATCATAAATATAACAAATACACATAAGTACAATACCAGTGTACATGCTTCCTGGTAGTACCGCTAAAAATGATTTACATGTAGGTGTGAAAATATGTATATTGTTTAACATCATATAATTAAGTTACATAAAATAAAATAAAATGAGCCTTTATTGCTGAGTTTACAATTTTGTTTCCTTAACTAATTACTGACGGTCGGTATTATCATTTTCCCCAGCTTGTCCTTCGACAAAGGCCTCCTCTAAAGCTTTCCAGGTCCTTCTGTCTTTTGCGATTCGCATCCATTCTGGGCCAGCAACTCTTTTTAATTCGTCTTCCCATCGTTTATGTTGTCGTCCTTTGCTTCTTTTCCCATCTCTAGGGTACCATTCTGTTATACTTCTTGTCCATTTTTCAGTTTTCTCCCTTAACATGTGTCCTGTCCATTGCCATTTTAAAGTCTTACTGACTTTCCTCGCATCTTTGAATTTAGTTACACGTTTTATATTAAAAACTTTCTTTTTGTGATAAACATTTCAAAAATTGACGCGTTCGCAGGATTTGAACCTGCATCCTCTGGGACACCGGCCCAGATGCTTTGCCCAATTAAGCTAAATCGCGCCCTGCGAAGGCGCCGAATTAGTGAGTGTTTATCATTTTTACCAACTACTACATTGTTGGAAGCGCCATTTGTGAGAACTGCTTTAAACCAGTCAGTCACTTAATGTGAAATTATTAGAACTTCTTACCACCTAGTGTGTGAAGCACGATAAAAATAATTTCATTGATTAAGCAATGCGTCATTTCTCGTTAATGGTAAGAAGTTCTAATAATTTCACATTAAGTGACTGACTGGTTTAAAGCAGTTCTCACAAATGGCGCTTCCAACAATGTAGTAGTTGGTAAAAATGATAAACACTCACTAATTCGGCGCATTCGCAGGGCGCGATTTAGCTTAATTGGACAAAGCATCTGGGCCGGTGTCCCAGAGGATGCAGGTTCAAATCCTGCGAACGCGTCAATTTTTGAAATGTTTATCACAAAAAGAAAGTTTCTATACACCTAGTATGTGAAGCACGATAAAAATAACGTTTTATATTTTTCAATCTAACTTTGTCTCGTCTTTTTACCCCAATTACACTTCTCTCCATTCCGTTTTGGCATGTCATTATTTTGTTTGTTATTTTTTCTGTTAATGCCAATGTTTGACAACCATATGTTAAATACACATGTTAAACACTTTTCTTTTTTTTTATTGACATTTCTGGGTTTTTATAATTTCACTTAAGGCGGAGTGCCTCCATACAAATTTCACTTGACCTTCTTTCGTAACCTGCTATGATTTTCAACTTATTATTACTTAAGATAGACCTAATCTTGGCTTTTACATTGGCGATTTCAATAATATGATCATTTTATAGCCGAGAAATACATTATTTCAATCCAAAAATTCGGCTAATTTTACATTTGTAGTAGTGCAAGTTTTACTAGCACGTCATAATAGTTGACGTAGATTTTGAATGCTAAAAACGACGTTGTCAGACTGTGCAATGCAAGAATAGAGCGGCGCTATATCGCTGTGTTGGCGCGACGCGACGTTGCCGCTTCGCGTGAAGACATTTTTTAGCATATAATCAAAAGTACAAAAAACAAGTTGTTTTCTTTACAAGCTATTATTGAAATTTCTTCACCTGTCCTGATGTCCGCTTACCGACTGAGCTGAAATTTTGCATACATGTGTAAATCGCGTGACAATGCCAAATTATGATGATATAGTGCTGAGCTGATGATGGAGCTGGATGGAGGTCAAAGGAACTTCACAATGAAATTACACAACCTCAGAGAGACCATCGTAGAGCATCGTAGAGTTTGACCTTTTTTGAATCGTCTTGACGAGTAGTTTGTTTTTCAATGGTAACCAGGGTCAGATGATGGAGCAGGCAGAGTCATATGAACTCGGTATTGACATGACATAACCCCACTGAGTTTTATCTCGTTTGATTAGTGTTGGCGAACAATTTATTTTTAGATGGTTGTCAGGCTCTGATCTGATGAACTCAGAAAATAAAGACGCAACCCCATCGAGTCTCGGCGCGTTTGTTTTGTCTTGACAAGCACTTTGGTGCTAGATGGTAACCAGGATCTGATAATGGAGCTGGAAGGTGGATTTAGAAACTCAGTAATAAAACGACATAGCTCCATCGAGTATGGACGTGTCTGATTTTCTGGTCAGGGTCTGGTGATGGAGCCATAGGAACTCAGTGATTAAATGACATAACCTCATCGAGTATGGGCTCGCTAGCTTGGCCTTGACGAGCACTTTGGTGCTAGATGGTAACCAGGGTCTGATGATGGAGCTGGAAGGTGGATTTAGGAACTCAGTAATGAAACTACATATCTCTATCGAATATGGACTCATCTGATTTATCATGACGAATACTTAGGTACTAGACGGTAACCAGGGTCTGATGATGAAGCTGGAAGGTGACCATAGGAACTCGGTAACTAAATGACGTCACCCCATCCAGTCGGGTCGTTCCCGTAAGTTTTACCATTAGTTCTAATAGTAGAACTAGCGGTATTACAGGTGTCACAGTAACAGCTGTCAAAGTGACATCTGTCAAATTTCAAAGTGATTTATCTCGGTTATTATCGATTGTAGAACACTGCTGTTTTCACAAAAGTGATAGAGCTCGACAAGATCTACATTTCGGATGACAGCTGTCAAACTTCAAAGTGATTTATCTCGGTTATTATCGAATGGAGAGCACTCCTGTCTTCACAAAAGTGATAGAGCTCGACAAGATCTACATTTCGGATGACAGCTGTCAAACTTCAAAGTGATTTATCTCGGTTATTATCGATTGTAGAACACTGCTGTCTTCACAAAAGTGATAGAGCTCGACAAGATCTACATTTCGGATGACAGCTGTCAAACTTCAAAGTGATTTATCTCGGTTATTATCGATTGCAGACCACCGTTGTCTTCACAAAAGTGATAGAGCTCGACAAGATCTACATTTCGGATGACAGCTGTCAAACTTCAAAGTGATTTATCTCGGTTATTATCGATTGTAGAGCACTGCTGTCTTCACAAAAGTGATAGAGCTCGACAAGATCTACATTTCGGATGACAGTTGTCAAACTTCAAAGTGATTTATCTCGGTTATTATCGATTGTAGAACACTGCTGTCTTCACAAAAGTGATAGAGCTCGACAAGATCTACATTTCGGATGACAGCTGTCAAACTTCAAAATGATTTATCTCGGTTATTTTCGATTGTAGAACACTGCTGTCTTCACAAAAGTGATAGAGCTCGACAAGATCTACATTTCGGATGACAGCTGTCAAACTTCAAAGTGATTTATTTCGGTTATTATCGATTGTAGGACACTGCTGTCTTCACAAAAGTGATAGAGCTTGACACGATCTACATTTCGGATGACAGCTGTCAAATTTCAAAGTGATTTATCTCGGTTATTATCGATTGTAGAACACTGCTGTTTTCACAAAAGTGATAGAGCTCGACAAGATCTACATTTCGGATGACAGCTGTCAAACTTCAAAGTGATTTATTTCGGTTATTATCAATTGTAGGACACTGCTGTCTTCACAAAAGTGATAGAGCTTGACAAGATCTACATTTCGGATGACAGCTGTCAAACTTCAAAATGATTTATCTCGGTTATTTTCGATTGTAGAACACTGCTGTCTTCACAAAAGTGATAGAGCTCAACAAAATCTACATTTCGGATGACAGCTGTCAAACTTCAAAGTGATTTATTTCGGTTATTATCAATTGTAGGACACTGCTGTCTTCACAAAAGTGATAGAGCTTGACAAGATCTACATTTCGGATGACAGCTGTCAAACTTCAAAATGATTTATCTCGGTTATTTTCGATTGTAGAACACTGCTGTCTTCACAAAAGTGATAGAGCTCAACAAAATCTACATTTCGGATGACAGCTGTCAAACTTCAAAGTGATTTATTTCGGTTATTATCAATTGTAGGACACTGCTGTCTTCACAAAAGTGATAGAGCTTGACAAGATCTACATTTCGGATGACAGCTGTCAAACTTCAAAATGATTTATCTCGGTTATTTTCGATTGTAGAACACTGCTGTCTTCACAAAAGTGATAGAGCTCAACAAAATCTACATTTCGGATGACAGCTGTCAAACTTCAAAGTGATTTATTTCGGTTATTATCAATTGTAGGACACCTGTCATCCGAAATGTAGATCTTGTCGAGCTCTATCACTTTTGTAAAGACAGCAATGGTCTATAACCGATAGTAACCGAGATAAATCACTTTGAAATTTGACAGCTGTCATCCGAAATGTAGATCTTGTCGAGCTCTATCACTTTTGTGAAGACAGCAGTGTTCTACAATCGAAAATAACCGAGATAAATCATTTTGAAGTTTGACAGCTGTCATCCGAAATGTAGATCTTGTCGAGCTCTATCACTTTTGTGAAGACAGCAGTGTTCTACAATTGATAATAACCGAGATAAATTACTTTGAAATTTGACAGCTGTCATCCGAAATGTAGATCTTGTCAAGCTCTATCACTTTTGTGAAGACAGCAGTGTTCTACAATCGATAATAACCGAGATAAATCACTTTGAAGTTTGACAGCTGTCATCCGAAATGTAGATCTTGTCGAGCTCTATTACTTTTGTGAAGACAGCAGTGTTCTACAATCGAAAATAACCGAGATAAATCACTTTGAAGTTTGACAGCTGTCATCCGAAATGTAGATCTTGTCGAGCTCTATCACTTTTGTGAAGACATCAATGGTCTACAATCGTTAATAACCGAGATAAATCACTTTGAAGTTTGACAGCTGTCACCTATGCCACCTGTCAAGCCACTAGTTCTACTAGTAGTACTTATAGTAGAACTCACAGGAACGTTCCGACTCGATGCGGTTATGGCGTTTATTTACTGAGTCTCTATGGTCACCTTCCAGCCTCATCATCAGACCCTGGGTACCATCTAGTGCCAAAGTACTCGTCAAGACGAAACAAACGAGATGAGACTTGATGGAGCTATGTCGTGTAATTACTTAGTTTCTATGACCACCTTCGAGCTCCATCATCAGAGCCTGGTTACCATCTAGCACCAAACTACTCGTCGTGACTATTCAAATGAGCCCAAACTCGATGAGATTGTGTTGTTTCATTGCGATGTTCCATGCTGTTTCATGCTTTATCATCTGATCAGTCATCATAATATTTCATTGTCACGCGATTCGCATATCATGCATACTATGCAACTTACTGGGAACAAATTAGTAGGTTAAATAAAGAAAAAAAAATCTTCTGCAAAATTGAATATTTCGAATCTAAGATTCGAACTCAGTACTACAGATTGGAAATTCTTCACATCACAGTACAACTTTGCTATTTGAGAAGATGACAATGTGACCAATTTTGATGTATAGTTATTACTGTTAATTTCATTTGCTAGTGTGTGTGTTTTGTTTACACGCACGAGAGTAGATCTTTTCATTGACCTTTTCTCAGGAGTTTAGGTACCAAAAGTTTCAATTGTGTTTTATACGCCTAAAGAATGAAAGGAAATATTCTCAAAAATACTTTAAATTTGTTATTTCATGCTAAATAATGAAAAATTAATAAATAACATTAGTTTCGAAGAAATAGCGCCATCTCCCGGATTAAGTTGCTTAGCTCCACGTGTCAAAAACCCTTAATGACCAAAATCTTCTCCACGTGCTAGCTATCCGTCTGTCAATTTCTTTTTGCATAGTGTCATTTGGCGCTATCAACTGTCCAAGGTATATATATTCTTCTACATATTCAATGTCCTCGTTGTTTACTTTGATATTGTATGTTTGTGAACCATAGGTCATAATCATAGTTACATATTGTAATTTAATTATATGATGTTAAAAATTTAAGGATTTAAAACACATATTATGCTTTAGTATAGCAATATATTTATTATCGTAATCAAAAATATTCCACCAAAAGAGGTAGGCGCGGCAACGCATTTTAAAAGAACGCTTACTTTTTAACTGTATACAGTTTAGTTTCTTTTCAAAGAGCAAGCACAACTTTAAAAATGTGTTTTTTCAGGTTTCGTCGAGATCCACACGCCGAAGATAATCTCCGCGGCTTCGGAAGGCGGCGCCAATGTGTTCACCGTGTCCTACTTCAAGTCCTCGGCGTACCTCGCGCAGAGCCCGCAGCTCTACAAGCAGATGGCCATCGCTGCTGACTTTGATAAGGTTTATTTTTGTAAATTTAGAGTTAAATAGATAGATAGATAGATAATTCTTTATTAGCTTAACCAAATACAATACAAACACATGAAAAATAAACACATTAAAAATTAGTTATACTAAATGGCGGCCTTATCGCTTCAAGCGATTTCTTCCAGTTAATATTTAGTACTAGTTTTTACTCGCAGCTTCGCCCGCATGCGCAATATATCATTATAATTTATAGCCTATGTGTTGTTCTGATATATAAGCTATATTATTGCAAAGTTTCATCTCAATCCGTTCAGTAGTTTTTGCGTGAAAGAGTAACAAACATCCATACATCCATCCTCACAAACTTTCGCGTTTATAATATTAGTAGGAATATTTACCAGGTACTACGTTTTGTTTAGATAGCCGTGGTGGTTAAGAGGTAGTGACACCCGCCTTACAATCGTGAGGTCGTGGGTTCAAATCCCCGGTCCCGTTCCAATGGAACTTTCGAACTTATGTACGGAATTTCACACCACTAGCTTTTCGGTGAAGGAAAACATCGTGAGGCAACCTGCATACGTCCGTAGAACAAATTCGATGGCGTATGTGAATCCAACCCGCACTGGGCCAGCGTGGTGGATATGGCCCAATCACCCTTCGTGGGTAGGCCTACGTCCTGCAGTGGACTATTAAAAAGGCTGGTATAGTACAGTATGTTTTGTCCTCAGATTCGCAATCGTTCTATTTTGATTTTTATGCAATTCCAGAGCAACCTTTTATTTTTCCAGGATAATAAGTAGCCATGTCACTTTCAGACTTTTGAACTGTCCATGTCAAAAATTAAGTCTAGATGTTGCTTTATTGTTGCGTGAAAGAGTACCAAACACTTTCACATTAATAGTAGTAGTTATAAAGTAAGGATGTTTGTAGAAGTATGGTGTCTATTTTTTAAATGTATGGTATACTGTTAGCCTCTGCTACGGCGCTTCGGTCGCTCAAGATGACCGTGCGGCAACAGGCTGGCTCTGTGAAGTGTTCCTTAACCGTGCCGTTGTGTTCTGCAATAAATTACTAGATACTGAGCGCCACACAAATTGAAAGATGGGAAGTTAGCCGCAGAGAGCTGCGCAAACGCCAAAATATAGACGTTAGCGGGAGCCAGAGAGACGAGACGCCGGCGCACACCCGCCCGCCAACCTCGTGCCTCCCGCGCGCTCCCTACGCCCGAGCTCACTACTTCGCCATTTGTATAGGCATTGTGCACACATGCGCAATAATTAGCGAATCACGGCGAAGTGTCATCTGCTAACTTCCCATCTTTCAATTTGTGTGGCGCTCGGTATATTGTAGTGACAATATGGTGTATGTTTTGATCGACTACGATGAAACAAACGATCCGGCTTATGAAGTTATTTCTGAGGATTTATACAACAAGCAAATTTTTGAATGTACTTTATTTGAGATCCTCATGTCCAAGATAATCCCAGCGGCATCGGTGCCAGTGTGTTCACGGTGTCATAGTTCAAGCTTGTATCTATGTAAGCAGATGGCTATTGCCGCTGATTTTGACAAGATAGGGGGTCTGTTTATCAGGGTTGCCAACAAATACATCTTGAATTTCCCACAAACGTCAAAAAAATTTCCTCATTTTAGAATTTTTTTGTATACAAAAATGTCAGAAATTCCCCAAATGTGGGGATTTATTTCTAAATCAGCATCGAATTTCCTACAATTTAGGAATTCCCCACAAATTGGCAACGCTGGTGTTTATGTGTTCGAAATCTTCGGCGTATCTCGCATATAGCCGGTATTTCCCCCAAGGAGGAAAATTTAGTGTCGCGCTATTTATCAACCTATTTCGATAATATTTGCCAAGATTGCTTAGTATCTAAATCTTAACATTTCCTCGGTGCACTAGTAGTTAGTGAATGACCCTAACTACTGAGTCAAAGAGGCGTGAGTTCGATTCCCACCCAGAGCAAGCAATATTTGTGATGAACATAAGTGTTTGCTCTACGTCTGTATGGTTTGTATCTATAAATGTATGTATTTAAAAATATGAAGTAAACTGGCAACCATAATATCGCCAGCTTTGCTTCATTTGGGGTCAGAGGCCTTATATAAGAAGTCACCTAATCTATATATATAAAAATTTCGTGTCACGATGTTTGTCCGCGATTTACTTCTCAAATACTGAACCGATTTCAACCAAAGGACATGTCCACAAAATGTATGGAGGCTGGTATAATCTTCTTAATATATATAAATGTCGTGTCACAATGTTTGTCCTCAATGGACTCCTAAACCACTTAACCGATTATAATAAAATTCGCACACCATGTGCAGTTCGATCCAACTTGAGAGATAGGATAGTTTAAATCTCAATCTCTTATTGTTCCTCTTAGATTGTTAACTATAATGTAATATAACAAAAACTTTAGCCACAGCAACGCGTGGCCGGGTCAGCTAGTAATAATCATAAATTCTAACCACAACACTCGTTACATTTCCAGAAAGTTCATATTTTTCTGAGTCTATTACATTAGTTAAAACCAAACAAGAGCTCTCCGTTTATTTAAAAAATAATTTTGAGTCTCCTACTGATAAAAAATGTATTTGGCTCAATAGGTAGTTTATCTCTAGCAACCTTGGTTAGAAACCGCCATCATTGTTAAATGGAAGCATTTTTACCAATTGAGACAGTTTTTAAGTGTTTTTTGTGACATTGTACCTGCTAACTGGTCACACTGGTAGGTTATAATTTTTAATTATAGCAAATTAAGAGATGAATGTGGAAGAATGAGCTACGAATGCAAGTAAAATAACGATAGAAGCACTTTATTATTGCTAAACTAGAAAAAATACAAAGCTGTATTATTATTTTTCGTACAATTTATTTTTCTCATTTAAAAAAAATGGAAGGGTAAAAAAATCAAAATTAAATATTTTTGAAAAGCCCATATATCAACCTTTCAAATGATGTATATATCATCTTGGTTCGATTTTTCTCTGAATAATATACCACTTGTGGACGTCACCTTTGCACACTGTGCAGTTTGATCCAACTTGAGTGATAGGATAGTTTATATCTCAAATTATAATCGCAATATTTTTATATGGTAAAACTACGTTTGTCGGATCAGCTAGTATTAATTTGTTTATTAATAATGGTTTGAATCACTCTATCGGCTTAGTCTTTCTGGTGTTATTATTATATACTACGGGACTATTCGCGCACTAAAATTACGAGATAAATAAATACCTCCTCATCCCGACGTTTCGGCCGAGTTGAGTTTGGATGTTACCACAGTCGATGCAACTCGGCCGAAACGTCGGGATCAGGAGGTATTTATTTATTATTATTATATATTACTGCCTCGGTGGCTCAGTGGTTGGTGACCCTAACTTCTGGATCAAAGAGGCGTGGGTTCGATCCCCACCCAGGGTAAATATTTATGTGATGAACATAAGTGTTTGCTCTGTGTCTGGGTGTTATTTAGTTACTATCTATTTAAGTATCTATTTGAAAAATATGTATATGTAGTATATCAGTCTCCGGCAACCATATCACAAGCTTTGCTTAGTTTGGAGTCAGAGGCCGTGTGCAAGATGTCCCAAAATATTTATTTATTTATTATTTATATTACGGGACTAATAGCGCACTAAAATTACGAGATAAATAAATACCTCTTCATCCCGACGTTTCGGCCGAGTTGCATCGACCGTCTACCCGTGACCACGGTCAATGCAACACGGCCGAAACGTCGGGATGAAGAGGTATTTATTAATATATATTTATTTAATAATAATGTGTTCAAATCGCGAAAGTTTAAAAAGGGTATTTATTTATCTCGTAATTTTAGTGCGCGATTAGTCCCGTAGTAAATAATAATAATGTGTTCAAATCGCAAAAGTTTAAAAACAATATTTGTTAATCTTTCTGGTGTATAAACATGCTACATGTTCGACCAACAGGTATTCACAGTGGGTGCAGTATTCCGCGCGGAAGACTCGAACACTCACCGTCATTTGACGGAGTTCGTGGGACTTGATCTGGAAATGTCGTTCAAGCATCACTACCATGAAGTACTGGACACCATCACTTCAACATTCACAGAAATGTTCAGGGGCTTGCGTGACCAGTGAGTATAAATTTTACTGCCAAAATGGTATAAGCGACTTCGACCAAGTCAGGTTCACTAACCACTGAACCAACGAGAATTCCTCGGTGGTTCAGTGGTTAGTGACCATGACTTCTGGATCAAAGAGGCGTGGGTTCGATCCCTACCCAGTGCTAACATTTATGTGATGAACTTAGATGTTTGCTCTGTGTCCGGGTGTTATTTAGGTACTATCTCTACAGGGTTATTTTTAATCAATTAGCATCCTATTAGGGGCTTATTCTGTACATCAAAACTAACAACTTTTGTCAAAACTCAAAAAAAATTCAGCTGTTCCATACATTTTGTCGCGGGTGAACGATATATTTGTATGGAACAAAAAAAAAATTATTTTGACAAAATTTGCAGAAGAAAAGTTGTTAGTTCTGATGTACAGAATAAGCCCCTAAAAGGATGCTAATTAATTAGAAATAACTCTGTATAAGCATGTATTTGAAATATGTACCTACATGTAGTATATCAGTCTCTGGCAGCCATATCACAATCCTCTAATATTTATTTATTTATATTATATTTCAGTTACCTTGATGGTTAGGGGTTCTATTTTACAGTTTTTTTTCTTTTTAGGGTTCCGTACCTCAAAAGGAAAAAACGGAACCCTTATAGGATCACTTTGTTGTCCGTCTGTCCGTCTGTCCGTCTGTCCGTCTGTGTGTATGTCAAGACTCTTTATCTCGGGAACGCGTAAAGATATCGAGTTGAAATTTAAACTAAATACGTAAACCTATAATTTCTTGTAGTTGTGTAAAAGAAAAGCTTCTCAGTTACCGTATAAAATAGTTAAGAGTCGTTTATGTCGTAAAAAAACGCATATTTCAACGCTCACAAAAATCAAAACCTACAGGGTACTTCCCGTTGACATAGAACTATGAAATTTGGATTGTCTCAAAGTACACATATAGGAATTAATCTGAAAACTGTACATTTTTATTTAAATCACATAAAAATAGGGCCTCAAAATTCACAAAATATGGGTTCAAAATTCAAAGTGGGTAAATCGTATCATGTAAGGTATCATATAAAATAACTTCATTAGCACATGCTAAAACAGATTTTTAATTATTTTAACAATGTGTTTGTACGGAACCCTCGATGTGCGAGCCTGACTCGCACTTGTCCGGTTTTTTCAGGTACGCCTCAGAAATAGCGACGGTGGGTCAGCAGTACAAAGTGGAGCCGTTCAAATTCCTTGACCCGCCGCTCAAGCTGGAGTTCCCACAGGCTATAGAGATGCTTAAAGAAGCGGGTGAGTCAACGATGTAGGGTCTCCGTTTACATGTAGGGTATCTGTTTATACGTAGGTTATCTATTTTTATGTAGAGTTTCTATATGTAGGGTATCTATTTCTACTTAAGGTATCAATTTATATGAGATGTAAGGTGTTTAAATTCTTGGACACGCCCCTAAAGTTTGAATTCCTACAAGCTATATAGATGTTCAAAGAAGCGGGAGAGTGAACGATGTAAGGGGTCCGTTTATATGTAGGGTATCTATTTTTCTTAGGGTATCTATTTATTCGTAAGGCATCTATTTTTGTGCTGGATATCTATTTGTATGTAGGGTATATATTTAATGAGATGTAAGGTGTTTAAATTCTTGGACATGCCCCTAAAGTTAGAATTCCTACAAGCTATATAGATGTTCAAAGAAGCGGGAGAGTGAATGATGTAAGGGGTCCGTTTATTTGTAGGGTATCTATTTTTCTTAGGGTATCTATTTATTCGTAAGGCATCTATTTTTGTGTTGGGTATCTATTTGTATGTAGGGTATCTATTTAATGAGATGTAAGGTGTTTAAATTCTTGGACATGCCCCTAAAGTTAGAATTCCTACAAGCTTTATAGATGTTCCAAGAAGCGGGCGAGTCAACGATGTAGGGTGTCCGTTTATATGTAGGGTATCTATTTTTTCTTTAGGGTATCAATTTATATGAGATGTAAGGTGTTTAAATTCTTGGACACGTCCCTAAAGTTAGAATTCCTACAAGCTATATAGATGTTCAAAGAAGCGGGCGAGTCAACGATGTAAGGGGCCGTTTATATGTAGGGTATCTATTTCTACTTAGAGTATCAATTTATTCGTAAGGCATCTATTTTTGTGTTGGGTATCTTTTTATATGTAGGGTTTCTATTTATATGAGATGTAAGGTGTTTAAATTCTTGGATATCCAAGAATTTAAACACCTAATTTAAACACTTTTTAGGGTCATATGCCCCTAAAGTTAGAATTCCTACAAGCTTTATAGATGTTCAAAGAAGCGGGCGAGTCAACGATGTAGGGTATCCGTTTATATGTAGGGTATCTGTATATACTGTAGTAAGCAGAAAGAGGGTGTTAAAGACTTTTACTATGGGGCCATCAAATTCGAGAAAAAAAATTAGCTGGTGCATACAAAATTGTAACTTGAGTCGACAAAATGTATGAAACAGCTGAATTTCTTTGTTTTCATAGTATGAATCATCTCGATAACCTGGATAACACTGTATATTATGAATTATTGGGTAAATGCCTAAAGTACCTACCTAAAGCAAGCTATTTGACTGCCTTGGTGGCTTAGTGGTTAGTGAACCTGATTTCTGGATCAAAGAGACGTTGGTTCGATCCCCACGCAGGGCAAGTATTTATGTGAACATAGGTGTTTTCTCTCTGTCTGGGTGTTATTTAGGTACTATATCTATATAAGTATATATTTAAAAATATGTACATGTAGTATAATTATATATCAGTCTCTGGCAGCCATATCACAAGCTTTGCTTAGTTTGGTGTCAGAGACCATTTGTAAAATGTCCTCTAATATATAGTTTATTTAAAAATATAATTATTTATTTCATTTCAGGTGTAACAGTGGGTCCAGAAGACGACCTCTCGACCCCAGACGAAAAACTCCTCGGACGACTTGTGCGAGCGAAATACGACACCGACTTCTACGTCCTCGACAAGTACCCGCTCGCCGTGCGACCCTTCTACACCATGCCCGACCCGAGTAACCCTGTAAGTGTTACCCAGTATACAGGGTTATTTTTAATCAATTTGCATCCTTTTACGAAGTTATTGTGTTCATCAAAATTAACAACTTTTGTTCTACGATTTTTGACAAAACCCAAAAAAAATAGCTGGTCCATACATTTTGTCGCGGGTAAACGATATTTTTCTATGGAAACACGAATATTTTTTTTGAGTTTTGACAAATGTCGTAGAACAAAAAGTTGTTAGTTTTGATGTACAGAATAAAGCCCTAAAACGATGCTAGTTGATAAGAAATAACCTTGTATAGGGCAAGCAGACAACCCTGTATAACGATATAATAATTCTACTATTACTCTTTATACCATATAAAAATGCTGCAACCTTTGATAACATGTATACGTAATTACTGATACCCTTTATAACCCGGCAAAATGCTGCTAATACCTTTTATAACCCTTCAAAAATGCTGCTAATACCCTTTATAACCCTACAAAATGCTGCTAATACCCTTTATAACCCTACAAAATGCTGCTAATACCCTTTATAACCCTACAAAAATGCTGCTAATAACCTTTATAACCCTACAAAAATGCTGATAATAACCTTTATAACCCTACAAAAATGCTGCTAATACCTTTTATAATCCTACAAAATGCTGCTAATACTCTTAATAATCCTACAAAAATGCTGCTAATACCCTTTATAACCCTACAAAATGCTGCTAATACCCTTTATTACCCTACAAAAATGCTGCCAATACCCTTTATTACCATACAAAAATGCTGCTAATACCCTTTATAACCCTACAAAATGCTGCTAATACCCTTTATTACCCTACAAAAATGCTGCCAATACCCTTTATTACCATACAAAAATGCTGCCAATACCCTTTATTACCATACAAAAATGCTGCTAATACCCTTTATAACCCTACAAAAATGATGCTAATACCCTTTATAACCCTACAAAAAATTGCTAATACCCTTTATAACCCTACAAAAATGATGCTAATACCCTTTATAACCCTACAAAAATGCTGCAAATAACCTTTATAACCCTACAAAAATGCTGCAAATAACCTTTATAACCCTACAAAAATGCTGCTAATAACCTTTATAACCCTACAAAAATACTGCTAATAACCTTTATAACCCTACAAAAATGCTGCAAATAACCTTTATAGCCCTACAAAAATGCTGCTAATACCCTTTATAACCCTACAAAAATGCTGCTAATACCCTTTATAACCCTACAAAAATGCTGCTAATACCCTTTATAACCCTACAAAAATGCTGCAAATAACCTTTATAACCCTACAAAAATGCTGCTAATACCCTTTATAACTCTACAAAAATATTGCTAATACCCTTTATGTAGCTATTAGTATGCTATTAGTTAAAGACTTCGATCTATTAGTCAAATAAATATTTGTCACAGTAAAATGTGCGTTGTTGTGATTGCAGAAAGCGTCAAACTCGTACGACATGTTTATGCGCGGGGAAGAGATCCTCAGCGGCGCGCAGCGTATACACGACCCCGAGTTCCTCACCGAGCGCGCCAGGCATCACGGGATTGGTAACTAGCATTATTATTTAAATCATAATATAAATATAGTGACGGAGTGAGACAGCATAGCTGGTTTTAGTTAAAAGCAATAGTGGTGATTTTAAAGTGGGTATCACCCGAATGGGGTCGCACGTGGCAACACTGCATGCTTGTGTCGGAATGAAATGACTTTGACAGATGACGGAGAAACGTCATGCCATTCCGAGCGCGAGGCGGATCTCACCCGCGCAAATCCATTGACTTTGAAATCTGTTTCCATCCTCGATAATTCTTGTTAAATTGATTACGAAGTGATACTAGGTCAATAAAACCACCCGTTGCAATAGTACAGAGTGTTTATTTTGGTGAGATGGACAACTGGAGACCGCCGGCGAGCTGTGCCAATGAATGACCCACTAATTACGATGGCGGGTGATTGAGACGATCACTCTCAGACCCCGACGAAATTTAATAAAAAAAATTTTGCAAAAAATATGAACACGGGGATGTACAAAATTCGCAAATATTTCGCACAGATCGATGTAGCATTTTTCACATTATTGTTGATTTATCGAAAATGGCTCAGCTGATTCCGATAAAATTTAAATGGGACCAATTTCGAAGTATACTCTTACCAATAAAAAAAGAATTATTAAAATCGGACAGCTACGAAATTAGTTATGCGTGGTTATACATAAAAATATTTATCTAAAATATTTTTTTATTATTTAATTATTACACTCCACTGACTCCATGGTCTGTGCTTTTTAAGATAAACATTAAAAAAAAAAAGATTTGAACAATATTGCTTATAAAGGCTTTACAAAAGGACTCTAAATCTAATAAAATAAAAACAAAAAAATATGATTTTAAACTACGTTGATTTTACATATCATTTTCCAAATTACTACTTATACCGCGCAGAGCCTCCATCACCGCCGCGTTTCGGTCTTTAATCCTACTTAATATTATAAACGTGAAAGTTTGTGAGGATGGATGGATGGATGTATGGATGTTTGTTACTCTTTCACGCAAAAAATACTGAACGGATTGAGATGAAACTTTGCAATAATATAGCTTTTATATCAGAATAACACATAGGCTATAAATTATAATGATATATTGCGTATCCGGGCGAAGCCGCGGGTAAAAACTAGTCTAAAATATTGAGTACCTCCTCCGGTTCGTCGGTCAAACAATATCGTTCACTCGCGACTAAATGTATGGAACAGCTGATATTTTTTTTTGAGTTTTGACAAAAGACGCAGAACAGAAGTTGTTAGTTTTGATGTACAGAATAAGCCCCTAAAAGGATGCTACTTGATTAGGAATAACCCTGTATATAGAAGAAACAGGCTACTCTAAATTGCTAATATAATTACGATCGCGCCTCTAAAATAGGCATGATAACTGGTTAAAAAAATCATTAATTTAATTAGTACTAAAAGAATCATTCATTTAATTAGTACTAAAAATCATTAATTTAATTAGATGAGTTAGATTATCCAAAAACATGGGACACGTATTTTTTCTTTTGTCAATCAAACAACAAATGATAAAGATAAACCTTGCCAAAGTTTGGGAGTGGGGGCCGTGACGTCATTTCTCTTACAGAAGTCCAATTTTTGTATGGCACTTGTGACGTCACGCGGATCTTTGACAAGCTATATCTTCATCAATTTTTGTTTAATTGACAAAAGAAAGAACACGTGTTTAATATTTTTTGATAGTCTATCTGACGAACTAACTATATTTTTTCAGGCATCATCCTTGGGCCGTGGTAGTTTAGTGGTAGAGACACCCGCCTTACAATTGTGAGGTTGTGGGTTCAAATCCCGGTCCCGTACCAATGAGTTCTTCGGAATTTATGTACGGAATTTCACACCACTGGCTTTTCGGTGAAGGAAAACATCGCATATGTCAGTAGAAGAAATTCGATGGCGTATGTGTATCTACCAACCCGCACTGGGCCAGCGTGGTGGATATGGCTCAAACACCCTTCGTGGGTAGGCCTACGTCCTGCAGTGGACTATTAAGAAAAAGGCTGATACAGTACATACAGCCTATTAGGGCCTAATGTCTTACATTCGCATATGGTTTTTTTTTGTTCCAGATATCAGCAAGATAGCTGCATACATTGAATCTTTCAGGCTGGGGTGTCCGCCGCACGCCGGTGAGTTATCACACATTATTTGGTTTTCTGTCAGTAGTACCATTGAATTTTTTTAAATGACCCCAAACTAAGCAATGTTTGTAATATGGCTGCCAGAGACTGATATACATACAGTGTGAACTCCACGTAACGTCCCTCGATTTAACGACAAACTCCCTAAAACGTCGAAATCAATTGGCTTTGGTTGGTTTAGCTTGTCTTCCATACAATATTACACTCTACATAGCATTACATCCACTCTTCATAACGACCACAATTGAGTAATAAAAAGTACCTTTTGAGTTGCTAAAATTAGTAAAAACTGCGCAGCAGTTTTTAGTTTTGTCGCTTTATTATCCTAGCCTGCAATAAATTCGACTGTCGGCATCATGTATACCGAACTTTCTAAGAAATTCGTTCTCTTGTTGGATTCGTGTCATTGGGATTGCTTGCACGTGTAGATTGTTATTGAACATGACTAATAAGCAGGAGTTTTTTATATACGTAACTACTAACACTATTTTGATATAAACTTTTCTTTTTCTAATTCTGATTTTTCTTATCTCCATTTAACGACAACTCTTTATAACGCCATAAAATGGACAGTCTCTTCAGTGTCGTTATATAGAGATTACACTGTATTTTAAATACATACTTATATAGATAGTACCTAAATAACACCCAGACACAGAGCAAACACCTATGTTCACTACATAAATTCTTGCCCTGGGTGGGGATCGAACCCACGCCTCTTTGATCCAGAAGTT
Organism: Hypomecis punctinalis; assembly: GCA_949316475.1. Classification (NCBI taxonomy): domain Eukaryota; kingdom Metazoa; phylum Arthropoda; class Insecta; order Lepidoptera; family Geometridae; genus Hypomecis; species Hypomecis punctinalis. The sequence continues at coordinate 5,187,557 of OX438823.1, forward strand.
AGGGTCACTAACCACTGAGCCACCGAGGTAGTCAAACAACCAGTAGTTCCATTGATAGTACTACTCACGTATGTTAATAGATATCACGTATGTAGAGAGAGAGGATTTAAATTCAACATCGCTATAATATATCCAACCGTTTATATTCTTTTTGACAGCGCCAATAGAACGTAACTGCGTCATGTTACGCAAAAGTTACTTTTAAATGCGAGGTTTTAAAAATATGACAACTGCCAAGTTTGCTCCTTGATCCCGTATAATAATCATCTTTGTCAAATTGAGTCCATAAGTGCAGTAGTTTTTTTTATAAATTACATAAAATAACAAACGTTTTTAAAACTTACGTTCTATGGCTAGGTAAATTTTTCAGTTGTCATATTTTTAAAACCTCGCATTTAAAAGTGAACTTTTGCGTAACATGACGCAGTTACGTTCTATTGGCGCTGTCAAAAAGAAAATAAACGGTTGGATCTATTATAGTACCATAATCCTCTACTTCAACAGTACCATTGATTGTGTAATTCACATACTAATCTCAATTTCAATAACATAATCTCCTATTAACTGCCTCGGTGGCTTAGTGGTTAGTGACCCTGACTCCTGGATTAAAAAGGGCGTGGGTTCGATCCCCACCCAGTACAAGCATTTATGTGATGAACATATGTAAATAAATAAATAATAATAAATAAATATTGTGGGACATCTTACGCACGGCCTCTGACCCCAAACTAAGCAAAGCTTGTGATATGGCTGCCAGAGACTGATATACTACATATACATATTTTAAATACATACTTATATAGATAGTACCAAAATAACACCCAGACACCTATGTTTACCACATAAATGTTTGCCCTGGGTGGGGATCGAACCCACGCCTCTTTGATCCAGAAGTCAGGTTTTCTAACCGCTGAGCCACCGAGGCAGTCAAAATGGCTCAGCCGATTTCGACAACATTTAAATGGGACCATTTTCGAAGCATACTTTTTCCAATAAAAAAAATAATTACAGAAATTGGACCACTACGTAAAAAGTTACGCGTAAAAATAAAATAAAAATATACTCAAAATGAACTATTTCATATTATTTGATTCCAGGCGGCGGCATCGGCATGGAAAGAGTCGTTATGTTATATCTGGGCCTCGATAACATCAGGAAGACGTCTATGTTCCCACGGGACCCGAAGCGTGTGACGCCTTGAACATAGCGGTCACATAACATAGTATTTACACTGGGTCGTATGGTTGCTTTGTAACATTTAACTCAAAAGCTCAGACCTAATAAAAAAAAAACAAGACAAAATCACTGACCAAATAAAAAAATAAAGACAGAATGCTGTGAACCAAACAAGTGAGGCCGACCAAAACTATGCCTCGCCGTGTACAGACAATTACACACACACATCCACGTACAAGGAAACTACGCCTTGGCTTGTCGGTCGAACTATGCAACAGCGATGCACTCACACATGTATAAAAAACCCGTTTACTCCCACCTGTTCTGTTGACAGAACTACTGGGATTTTTTCCCCCATTAGTTCTGTGACTTAAAAGACTATGCTTTACACCTGACTTATCTCTACTATTCCCACCTGTTCTGTTGAGTAATTCTGTTGACAGAACTACTGATAATTTCTCCGCATTAGTTCTGTGATTTAAAAAACTATACACCGGTCATAAAACTCAACTGTATCCCCGCAATCTGTCTTTTCGACGAACAGTACATTGACGAACCGGTCATCGATGAACGGTTGCGGAATCTTTGCAAAATGGTGGAGTTATGGGGGTTAGAAATTAAAAACATACAAAAATTCAAATTCGTAATCAGAAAATTTACTGACCATAAATTGTTAAATGTTACAAGTAAGTCAGTTTTACAAAAAATACACGGTTAGATTATATTTACCGGAATATAATTATTCCGGTAAATTAATCTAACCGTGTATTTAATAATACGAAAAAAGTTAAATTATAACGGGAAAAAAACGGTTGTTACTGATTTAAAAAAAAATCATTTTACAATATTAATATTTTGGCATAACGGCCTTGTTTCACAACCTTAACTAACCTAGTCCGCGGCTGATACAGTTTTTCCAACTTTTCCTGGTTTCGCAATATAGGAGCACTTTACCTTAGTTTCTCTAAAAACAAAGGTATGTCTATGTTACCGTTAATCAATTGCATTTGGTACACTCTTATCATAGCATCGTTTTCAATCTGTTTACTTGTCCTTCGTTTAACTGATTTCAATTGGCAGGCTTTAACAGAAGAAAACGATGCATCTTCTGCTATGTTTTTCAGGAACTGGAAAATAGTAGCTGGCCTGGTTAGTGCCAGTACTTGATAATTGATTGCATGGAGAAGTAAATAGTTTGAATCACAACAGAACTACTCAACAAAACAGGTGGGAATTATATTCCCATATGTTTTGTGGATAGAACTAATGGGAAAAAAAATCTCTCAACTCAACAGAACAGGTGGGAGTAAACGAAAAAACCGGTCTTGCTTGACTGTCCAACGACGTTCTCTCTTGATTTTTTTATTTGCTCTGAGGACAAAATGTTGTAAACAAGGAAGTGAGGCAAAACTACGCTTCGCCGTGTACAGACACAATTACACACACGGGATTAGAACCCACGACCTCACGATTGTAAGGCGGGTGAAACCTCTAGGGCACCACAGCGTACATGACTATTACGATCCAGTATACATATTGTAATAATATAAACTTACGCATGCTCCATATTTTACATTTGTGCAATGATGTAAAATTTATAAAGACTTATGTAATGTATGTTATAAAGAATTATTAAAAAAATTACGTTATCGTAGCTTGAGTTTCAATTACAAATGTCAGTTTCTACGTATAAACTATGGCTTGCAACTTGCAACCCTAAACCGACCGGAGAGCATTAAGTACCTAACCAAAAAGAGTCTACATTTCAAAGCGTACCCCTCTGCCAAAAGTACGCGACCGGCGGTCACGCTCGTTATATAAATATATCGGTCTAGTTGCGCTTGTGAAATCATGAACGCAAGTTCATTTTCAGCTAGTGTTAGTTAACTACATTTGTGTGCGTGTAAACTTGCTTATATTTTGGTTTGTGTGCGTTTCTTCACCCCCCACTGACTTGGCAGACTTCGGTGCTTAGGCGTGTCGACTCCTTTTGGTTAGGTACTTAATGATGGAGAGATACGGTTTATTACCAGTATTACGTAACCTTACTACCAGTAGTAAGAACCGTAAGTGGATTACCGTTGTTACTACTCAAGTTGAAAGTTGTTGGAACAGTAAAAATAAATTACCCGTGTTACTACTGTGAAAGTAAAATAACAAAATATGACAGGTGTTAAAGTGACTGCTGTCATTCTGGAATTAATACTAGAGTTGCATGACAGCTGTCAAACTTAAAAATGATTTTTATCTCCATTCGTCGGAGTTTTGGCGGGAACGCGGAAAAGTAATGTCACCTCATTGTATTATTTTGTTAAACTTGTGTTTTTATCTGTGATAATTAGTGAAAAATGTGGTATTTCGTTGATTATGAGCTGATTTACGTGCATGAGTGTAAGCAAGTGATATAATGTGACGTATCATGTCGTTCCGTGTTGTTACCAAAACTCCATAGACGCATCTAGTAAAGTCTCCACCGCTTTACTGAGGTGGCAGACTCGCACCGGGGTTCACCCGCCCACCAACCTCATGCCTCATGCGCGCTCCCTACGCTCGCACTCACTACTCACACGCGGAGTCGGCATTGTGCACATATGCGCAATAATTAGCGAATTACAGCAAAGTATCATCTGCGGCTAACGTCTCATCTGCCGTGTGGCGCGGATTATACGAATACAGAAGTCTAAGAATGCATATTCAAAAATACATGTGCACTTTTTAAAGGTGGTAAAATAAAAGTAAATGTCAAAGTTTGGCCATGATTTAATCATACATTTGAAATATTGACAATCATCCTTCATACGCTACGTCCTCGCTAGATCACTAACACAAAGTTACTTAACATAATAATAACTTAAAAGTAACTTACAAGTAATTTAATAGCAACTTATTTGTCAACTTGACAAATGTATACAATTTTGTATAGATTGTTAAGTGACTGGACATTTGACAAATGTACATTATTTTGTTAAGTAATCAGACATTTGACAAATGTACATTATTTTGTTAAGTGACTGGACATTTGACAAATGTATACAATTTGGTTAAGTAACCTTACATTTGACAAAATAATATACACAATTTATCAAGAAATTTGTCAATTGACAAATGGTCAAAATTAATTAACACATATAATATAGCTGATAGCATCTTAAACCAACAGAACATAACTATGAAAAACGAAATTAGAATTTAGTTTTTCATATACACTTTACAAAGAATTTGCAAGTCACCAAAACAAAAAATGCTACCAAAAACCTTAGGACATTATGTCGCTTATCAAACATCGCGACATAAACACAAATGCAGAAAATAAATAACATCAGTTACGAGAAGCCTTCATCTTAAAATTTAATAAGTACACGATAGGAACAAATTAGGTAAATTAATAGTACATTAAATTCAAAAGTTCCGGAATAAAAAGGTAAACAAACCGATCCACGCTGATTTCTTTTTTGAAATATCACAATTCCGCAACGCACTGCATTCACTAAATTCAAAAGGAACCATTGATACATCAATTTAAACAAAAATACTACCGATATTCGTGGCTTTCACTATTATTTTCGTGAATAAAATAATGCTCAAGAATCGACGGATGGAGATAAATCATTTTTAAGTTTGACAGCTGTCACTTTGACACCTGTAATGCAACACTATTATGTATTCCAGAATGACAGATGTCACTTTGATATCTGACATATTTGACTTGAACTATGACCTGAAAAAAACATGTTTAAGTTGAATGTCACTTTAACACCTGTCATGGATCATGGAACTCTAGCATGACAGGTCATATTTGTTTCTTTTGGTTATTTTAGTTTTACGGTAGTAACACGGCTAACTTTTTATTGCTGTTCTAAGAACTTTCAACTGCAGTAGTAACAACGGTAAATTTTACCGTTCTTACTACTGGTAGTAACACTGGTAATAAACCATTGTGGCGACGTGTTTGATTACCTTTTTATTTAAGTAAGAATGAACAGACTTTAAAGAGTGGATTTTTTAATCACTTCAAAAGTGTATACAAAAAGGGCCATACACTAAAAATAGTAAAACCCAATCTTCGCAGGCTTCAGTTAGGATCGAGTTTCCTGCAGATTGTGGCTAACTTCACAGTCGCCTAGAAATTTGATTGGGACTTAGGACTCATAGTTTTGTATTTGGCCTATACATGACATACTGACAAGTTTTGTCATTTTTCTTAACACTTTTGAATGGAATATAGTTATTTTTAAACTTTCGCGATTTGAACACATTATTATTTTATACTACGGGACTAATCGCGCACTAAAATTACGAGATAAATAAATACCTCCTCATCCCGACGTTTCGGCCGAGTTGGTCTACCCGTGACCACGGTCGATGCGACTCGGCCGAAACGTCGGGATGAGGAGGTATTTATTTATCTCGTAATTTTAGTGCGCGATTAGTCCCGTAGTATAAAATAATAAAGGAATATAGTTAGCCGGAAACATACTATCGGACGCGACTAACAGCTGCGACTGATAGGTATCTAGATAATGATTGTACACTGAGCCGTGCACACTATCGGACATAAGTCGCGGACGTCACCTTCGGACGACCTTGAGCGTTCGGACGTGCGAGAGCGATCTGGCACACCGGATGTTTTAAGACTGTGCACATTGCTAAGTCACGGCTGTCAGTCGCGTCCGATAGTATGTTTCCGGCTTAATTGTAGATACATTTTTTTTATCTATACAATGTTATATCAGTAAGTAGTTTAGAGTACTTTAGAGGACTTTTTCTATAGGGCTATTCAGAAACTGTATACTAAGCCAAAAGGGGGTGATCCAGACCAAGATAAGAATAAATATCAAACCAGAATTCAAGAAAAAAATCAGCTATTTCATACAACATATCAACTCCGAGTTACAATTTTGTATAAAACAGATATTTTTTTTCTAATTCTAGGTTGGTCCCAAAGTAAATGTTATTCATAATGATACCACCTCCTTTGGCTTAGTACTGCCTTTCTGAATAAACCTTTATTCTTCCATATTAGTTTTATACAAAAAATGTAGTATTAGAAAATCTAGTTTCGATTACCCGACTATACAAAAATGGTAGTTTACAATTTTGACGGCAAATTTTAATAGACAGCAAAAACTGAACTGAAATTTACTGCTAGTAGTATATAAGGGTGTGAACACCCTGTCTAATATTTTAAACATATCACATGTATTTATTGATTTTATATTTAATTTATTTACATTAAGTACGAGCTACACAACTTTAGAAAAAATGTCCATTTATTCGATTTCAATTATTATACAATTATCTAGGTATGTACAGGGTTATTTCTTCAATTAGCATCCTTTTAGGGGCTTATTCTGTACATCAGAACTAGCAACTTTTGTCAAAACTCGAAAAAAATGTTCCATAGAAAAATATCGTTCAACCGCGACAAAATGTATGGAAAGTCCGAAACCGCGACGAAATGTATGAAGAAAGAATAATGTGAGTTTTGTTAAAAGTCGCAGAACAAAAGTTGTTAGTTTTGATGTACAGAATAAGCCCCTAAAAGGATACTAATTGATTAGAAATAACCCTGTATATACAGGGTTAAACAGATCGACTATAATATATGTAGGTGCGATCACAATCAAATTAAAGAATAAAATCAACGATCAAAGTAACCCTGTATAAAAAAACGTGACTAAGACATTAATTCTGAAAATTACTAAACTGTTTCTGATGCAGTTTCCAATGACATATAAGGCAAGAGGAAGAACAAAGTCGGTACATTTGTTACAATGAAATATTCGAGATTTTTATATACAAGATATTTTTTTTTCCAAAATTATATTCGAGTTATGAAAAAACTACAATTATATATATTTATGTATATTATTTTGAGCGTTGTTGTTTACATCACATACTTTCAATGATCGTTATTTGTTTTATTATTTATACAAAATACATACAAATTGAAATTTCAAGTTACAGTTACTTAATTTTTTTTTCTATTTTAAACATACAATTATGATTAAAAATATAGTAACGGAATACTCATCGAATTTATTCTAGGTTATTCGTATAAAGTACAATATGGAAAGGGACTTATTGTGACCATTATTGTAATCAATTAACTATGGATTATCAATACTGTAGAATATAGTTGTGCTCGTCGCTATGACTTTAACTATGGGGCCAACTCCGAAATCGTTAAGAAAAAACCAAATTCAAGAAAAAAAAACACTTGTGTGATACAAAATTACAATAGGCTATTTGACAACATTGAAAATATACTATTGATTGTGGTAATCCATACAGATAATAGCCTGAAAAAGACATATTTTACTTTATTCAAACTAAAATATGTCTAATTTTCGCAAATCGCTCGAAATAAAATACGATATTTTTTTGATATTTTATCTGTTACGTGAACGCTCTAAGAATGGTAACAACTCTGGTGACGTCACACGCTAGTAAACGAGAATTTCTCGATAAACTGTTGTTTGTATAATTTGTGTTTTCAGAGTAATATTATTTGGTATGTAAGTTACTTTTATATTCTTTTTCGTCAATTTTTAGATGTGAACTAGCGTATTTATTCGTATTAACTAACGTTATTTACTAGCGAGTGACGTCAAAGACCAGCGCCATTGCAGAATGTCGTTTCTAGCGGGATCTTGAATATCTATTCTTTAACACTTGATTTTCATTGTTAATAAAGTAGATCTCTCGGAAATATAAATGCAATGTGCTTATTACGTACTAACGAAGAATTTATATATCCAAAACTAGTCAAATATCCTAGTAGGTTTCGACAAGAAGTATGAAACGGCTGATTTTATTCATAAATTCCGGGTTGGACCTATAGTAAAAGTTGTTAATAATGATGGTCTGAATTACCCCCTTTCGGCTTACTATACCATTCTAAATAACCCTAATAAAGTACTTTATTTATTTTCACTCGTACGATAGCTAATTTGGGTAGAACACAACCCAAAAACCAAAATATTTAAGTTAATCACAATTAAAAAAATATATTCGTAACCCTATTAGGTTAAAATAATCGAAAAAAAATGATTCCTAAACATACTTAAAAACTAAGTAATTGTTTTTAAACACTGGAGTTCACTTAATTTTAGTTTCACTAAAAAACTAGGAATATTTTCATTTTTTATCAGGCAACACTATTTCGCACCATTTTTTAGCACTGGTCACATCGTCTAGTACCACGCTTAAAATAAATGCCATGTCATATTTTAAAGTTTATTTATGGTTTCAGTACCAAAAATGTTTTATTTTTTATATTATAGTTCCGATAGGAATTGGCGTCATTTTTATATGATTATTTTATATCATGGTTAGCCAAAAAATATATTATTAATATAATTCTAATTGGTTTATAGTTTTGGCATCAAAATTATACACTCAAGTGTATTAATTTTGACCCACTAACATTTTTTTGAATGGTTTGAACACCAAAATGTCAAGATTAAGTAAGTATATGTATTGTTTACACAAAACACATCTGTTATGTTATTACTTATGTATTGCCATTATTAAGTACATGGTGGTCAAAAATGGAACTAATGTCGCCAGTACGACAAAATGTCCTAAGTACTTGTATGTTCACATATTACAGATCCGCTTTAGCTAAAAATGTGTTGTCTCCCTTCCGCACGTTACATATTTATTTATACAGACCACACTAACATAGCTTAGTGTATTTTATGAATTAGTTTTTTATTTAATTCCAGTAGAGTTTTGGCATCACCATTTTAATTTAAACTTTTTTTGATGTTGGCATAACTTTAACACTTATAACACTAAATTTTGATGATGATTTGAATAGTTTTTTATTTTTCAATGTTTAGCATATTATTATTTAAAAACTTTCCACACGGATTTTAGATATTTTTTTATGATTCTCCGAATAAGTTCTTCAAATCATGTTCGTATAAAGCGATGACCAGCATTATTCCTATGCCAGTCGCGAGCCCCATGAGTTGTAGGAAACATTGGCATAATGTTCCCTCTTTGCTGTGGGAAGTGCTCAACTCTGGCATCTGTGGACAAAGGAATAAGGTTGAATTTCGTGTGTTTATTGTTTGGATATTAACCTACGACACAGTCAGTCTTCGGATGGCTGATTGTGCGTGGCATTGATAACTGAGCATCATTTAACACCCGACTATACAAACACTCTTAATAGCTACATTGGCAAATCTTGAATGCTATACTGTAGAAGCTTCTTTAACAATTTTCCTTTATACATAGACTTTACTTTACCCATTATAATTATCCAAGTAGGGTTATTGATTCAGATACTCTGCGCGTGTATGATATCCTGGTACCTCAGTCACTACCTTAGCATATTTTATTGAGACTTTTTAGCCATTTTACGATGGCTTTTAGTCGTTTTAGTCTCTGGGGGACATAAGCCTTTTATCTCCAAGAAGATCGATTGGAAGAGCCTTGCATCCAGCACAATCTTGCGCTTTATCGTAGATGGATCAAATTGGGGGAGGCTTGGTTTTGGGCTTTGCTAAGAGACAATAGAGGTGAAACTTGAAGCTATAACATTTGGCCAGGTTAGTAATAAATTTAGGAGTAGAGCTATAAGATGTGATGGGAGGGAGAGGATGTGAGCATCTTTGTTCGATGTCTCGGAACTAGGTGCTTTTTGTTTCCTGTAAGTTTGTTCTACAATAATGTCTCACCATATCAACGAGCGCTGATATAGAGGAACATCCCGTTGGCCGCGGCGAACAGACAGCGCGTGGCGGAGGGCGCGTGGCCCGCCCCCGCACACCATGCCCGCCAGGCACAGCGCAGAAGATATTATGTTGTAGCACACCGCATGCTTATGATCTCCTGGTACCTAGTCGCTTACTTAGCATACTCGCAGTCAGTAATTGAGCGCTACTGTGGCTCAGATGAGACATTTAACTGTAGGCTGCGGATGTTTTAGTCATTTAGTTATGTCAGAGACCTTTAAGTAGCTTTATAAATTCTGACACCAGGACTAGCCACACGGCCTATACGAACTTACTTACCAGGTACATTGGCAAGTTCTGAATTACATAATTTAGTAGCGTTTTTACTATTTTCTATTGTACATACATAGATCTATCTTTTGTAGGGCTATTGCTTCATAGAGACTTCCAGCATACTCCGCGCGTTTCTGTTCTCCTGGTAGCTAGTCTATAACTTACCATACTTCATTGACTTTTTGGCCTTTTGATGACGTTTTTTGTCGTTTCATTCATAGAACGTCTCCTAGTAGACATAAATAAGCCCTTAATTTGTTATAAGCCTGGTTGGAAGCGTCAACCTACGCCTACCTGACCAATATTGATTGAAGAAGTGTCTCTAAAAGATTTGGTGGAAGGAGAGGATATGAGCATCTTTTTGCGCTGTCTTGGATCTAGGTACGGCTTCTTGCAAGTTTTTCCTATACTATGAACTATTGCAACTTACCATATCGACGAGCGCGATATAGAGGAACATCCCGGCAGCCGCGGCGAACAGCCAGCGCGTGGCGGAGGGCGCGTGCCCCGCCAGCACCCCGCACACCATGCCCGCCAGGCACAGCGCAGAAGATAGGATGTTGTAGCACACCGCGCGCTTTACGGACATGCCCGCTTTCAGCAGAACGGCGAAGTCGCCTGCAAATGGAAATGACAGAAATTAATGACTAATTCACAAGACACAATTGGCACATGATTGAGTCAAATGGCACTACAAAGAGACCTTACGCTTTATGGGACAAAGCAAACAGCTCTAAATTTAAGTGTTTTATTAAATTTTTAAGCGTTATTAATATAAAATTACCTACAAGAAACAATATAACCCCTCCACTTAGATTGCATGGGGCTAGGGAAACAAAATAATAAAAGGACGACTAGTTCCCACACTCAAAAGAGCGAGGAAAATTAAAAATATTTTGGTCTACCTGATATAGATGTCGCGACTTAATGGGACTCAAACCCCTTGGTAATTATATGATAGCTGATGAAAATTGTAGCAAAAATCGACTCACCCAACTCGTGCGGCAGTTCATGACACAAAACCGCAATGGCCGTGGAGAACCCGCCCGCAATATTCGACGCGAACGCTGCTCCTGGAATGAACACAATACTGTAAGACACGCTGGAAAGATGAGACAACAAACAATTTATAAAACTTGTAAATATTTTCAATAGACTAGTAGCTCGCCCCGGTTACGGTCATTTTAATCATAATAGCGTATTATGTATGAGTATGGAGGATATGAGCATCTTACGAAGGGCGCTGGTACCTGTAGCACAGTATTATTAAATACTAGTACGGGCACCAGCCAGTAACATGATAAAGTAAGTAAGTTCGTATAGGCCGGGTGGCTAGCCCTTGTGTCAGAGTTTTTTGGCCGCCTGAAGGCCTCTGACATGGCTAAACGGTTAAAACAACCGTAGTAACATGATAAGTTGATTAATTAATGCGCTTTTTGTTATGTCTTTTTATATAACTACCATAAAAGAACCTGTATACCTATATTTTTTATAAGAATCAAACTGTATTATGTTAATTTGATAGAACTGTTAATTTAGTTTTGGTCAATAAAGATTTTTATTTATTTATTTATGACAGAGGCCCAAAGACGTGACCGCGAGGAGGAGTGGCCGTGGTCGCGCGATAATGATCTCTAAATCCTTCTACATACGCTACGGTGTCACATCAACTTACCTATAGCCATGCCGTCGGTGAAGTTATGCAGTCCGTCGCCCATGATGACCATCCAAGCCACTGAAGCGATGGACGATGGAGGCGCGTGAACGTGACCGTGCGCGTGCGAGTGGCCGTGATGCGCGCGAGAGTGTTCCCTGAAAAGTCGAGATAGATTGTATGTCAATAAGAGAATTTTGGCGAGGAGTAACAAAAACGTAGGTCAGTCAGTTATTTGTACTTTAATCTACTTTTATCGGTGTGACAATAAAAGTAATTTCTAAATCAGTACTTCAGTTGAGCAATACGCACCAATTTAAGTGTCTGAAAATGTGCTTAGATTAAATTTCCTGTACATAAATACCCTAAGCGCAATTAACAATAAAAAACAATGTCCCCTGAGGAAATTTTGAAAACATAAGTGTAAAAAAGTGACGAACTCACCTAAGTATGATAGTGTAGCTGTCTCCATCTTTCATATCCTTGGCCCCATCTTCCTTATGCTTGATGTTGTTCATCTCCACCACAGCCGGAGTATCACTCTTCAGCAGCCAATCCCTCGCGGTAGGCTCTTCTTTTTGCTCAGGGTTGAGAGCATTTGAAGAAACCACACTTACGGAATTATTATGATTGTTGGTTGCCACTTTAGGGCTGGGCGGTATCTGCCCGTCTCTCATATGATGATCGTCATGAGTATCTGTGTCAATTTCGTCATAGCAGTATGGGTATTCGGAATATTTATGCTTGCACGTCTTAGTCGTAGGATCGCTCTTCTCCTCTCGCTTGAAAATCTTCATTAGAGTGGAAGAAGTGGAGTTGGCAGGCTTGTTGCCAGAGCAAGCGTCGTCTTTCAAAACTCTCACTCTAGGAGGGAGTTTATCGTCTTCCAGCTTTTGTCTACGTTTACGCCATTCGACGACAACGGTTAGTCCCTTTTCTGTAAAGTAAAAGAATACTACTCCAAGCATGGCTGCCAATCCTTTCCACATTCCATCGTCATGGGACGCCATTTCTTCTAACGCAGTCCCCCCATGTTCGTCTTCTATTGGACTCATGGCATGGGGCAGAAGATGCAGTAACGCATCTCCACATAGCGTCCCGACAGCTAACGCTACTAAATACTGTAGTAAATGATTGTAGTAAGTCTTATGCATAATTGGTATCACAGCAACTCCTAGCAGACCGCACGCGCTGATCACAGCTATACTTAAAGTGGAATACAACCAAACGGCTCCCATTCTTTTTGAGGAAGCGTTTTCGTATTTATTATTAGAATCTTTTGATAGTTGATTCGATCGTAGATTGGAGGCTTTGACGCATCCGCCTTGTTCTAAACCTGTGGCGGCTAGTTTTTGGTATAGGAGGATGGGACAGACAGCTTGTAGCGTGCCGCTTGATATGACGGGTTCCTGGTCGTGTTGGTCGTGATCATGGTCGTGAGCGTGGTCGTGGTCGTGACCATGGTCGTGTTTTGATTTTAACCTCGTGTTCACCGTTGTGATAAGTTCTCTGCTGTTTACGCACTGAAAATATTGAAAAGTTAAATTTGTGAAAGTTGCTTTAGAGGCAGTACATGGGAGATATTTGTTTAAATGAAACACTTATAAACACTGTCTTGTTACCAAGGCCGCGTTCGCTATTGTCAGGGGTTTCATTTTAAACATGTCATACATGTTGACTTGACTTGTGACTAGGTGTTGTGTTTTTGTAGATATTTGAATGATTATACATATGAAAAATAAATCTTCTTGCTAAATTATATCCAAAGCTTCTTCGAAGTCTAAGAAAAACATCTCCGTTGACTTGGAGATGTTTTTCTACAAAAACCACAAGTCTAGTTAAATCAAACTACATATACTACTAATAATATTTGCAACAGTATCACAACGAAATATCGGCATTGTACATATATTATCTTCTAATCTATTTTGCCATCTCGCCGGGGTGTCACAAGGTTCAGTCTTAGGGCACTTCTTGTTTATTCTTCACACTAAATTTCAATCGTAATTATAACTTGTACCGGTCTTTTAATAATGCCGAAAAAGGACCTAAACTCACGAAGGACAAAAGTGGTGCGATTATAACATATTGTCATTAATTCGTGCCAACACAGTCACAAGGCTCAATTTCAGGTTCTTGCTTGTTTATCGTCTATAGTAAATTTATCAGTAGTTACTTACAGAAACCTCCTCCTGGTGCGTCTCTGGCCCAAGCAGCATGCCCGCTCGGCTGGTCTCTTCCTGGGGTCTGCGTAGCCCGCCATTGATCAGCGTGTTCAGATCTAGCTTCGCCAGCATCATGTTGAAACTGGATATGTTCATCGTCATACTCTCCGCATCTCCGTATATCCTGAGTATCAGAAAATATATTTAGTAGCTAGTATGCGTTAGTTTAGATTAGATGGTCAATTCTGGCGACTGAGTCTGTAAATTGCCTGAAGGCCTCTGACATAGCTAAACTGATAAAAGAGCCTTACAATAGCGGTAGCATTGTAAATTCCATCACATCCAAAAACGTTCGATCACAACACACGACAAGACATCATGACGTCTGTAGGAAAAAAAAAACTAACCAGGAAGAAACATCATTATATCATTTCCAGTGTGAAATCAAAGGTATTTAAAAAGATATAATAATTTTCTAACTATAATCGAGAACCGAACAGAGATCTTTGACAAAATTGTATGACATGACAATCTAATTGAAAATATCATTAAAAAGAGAAATAACAACCACAAAATTAACATTGTTGGACTGCCTCGGTGGCTCAGTGGTTAGTGATCCTAACTTCTGGGTCAAAGAGGCGTGGGTTCGATCCCCACTCAGGGCAAATATTTATGTGATGAACACAAGTGTTTGCTGTGTCTGGGTGTTATTTAGTTACTATCAATATAAGTATGTATTTAAAAATGTAGTATATCAGTCTGTGGCAGCCATATCACAAGCTTTGCTTAGTTTGGGGTCAGAGGCCGTGTGTAAGATGTCCCCAAAATATTTATATTATATTTATATTTTCAGAACAAAGAAGAGTTAAACGACAGGCATGTGAAAACACTAATTTATGAGTCCTGCAATTCTTCAATCAGAACACTAACTTGAAAATTTGATTCACAAAATTGTCAGCATTTTCCTTCACTTCCGCTTCGTCTGATCGCTATAGGACTATTGCCATATGGTTATCTTGCAGACAAGCCGTGGTGGTCTAGTGATAGTGACACCCGCCTTAAAATCGTGAGGTCGTGGGTTCAAATCCCGGTCCCGTACCAATGAATCCCTTGGAATTTATGTACGGAATTTCACACCACGGGCTTTTCGGTGAAGGAAAACATCGTGAGGCAACCTGCATGCGTCCGTAGAAGAAATTCGATGGCGTATATGAATCCACCCACCCGCACTGGGCCAGCGTGGTGGATATGGCCCAACCACGTTTCGTGGGTAGGCCTACGTCCTGCAGTAGACTATTAAAAAGGCTGGTACAGTACAGTATCTTGCAGCCTCGGCTACCAAAAAATCGAAGCTCCCACCGTCAAGAGCCTTTTTAAAAAAATAAATAAAGGAATTGGTATACTTACTTGAAAATTTGATTCACAAAATTATCAGCATTCTCTTTCACCTCTCGCTTCGTCCGATCTCTGCTTCTGATTTTCTGAAGTTTCTGATGGTATCTCGCTTTCGACTCATGTCTTCTTTTCTCGTCTAGGTCTATTGCCATATGGTTCTCTTGTAGCCTCGGCTCGTAGGTGAGTACCTCAGAGTTAAGGTCCACGTGGGACCCGCACGTGTGCGCCGCGCACAGCAGGCAGAACATACAAACTGTCACTAGGTGGTGCGACATTGTTATTCTTATTCTATTCTAGGCTTAAGTTTAAGTTTTAGTCCATTTGTTGTTGCTTGATGGATGTTATCTGTGGACAAGAGAAAGGTTACATTAATATCAAGTACTACAATTTTAGAAAACGTTTTAAACGCAGATTAAAATTAATAAGATAATTATTTTTTGCAAAAAATAGAATGACCGACTTCACCCGTGTTATGTATCATAACATAGTATAAAACAAAGTCGCTTTCCGCTGTCTGTCTCCATGTATGCTTATATCTTGAAAACTACGCAACAGATTTTGTAATAGATATAGTCATTCAAGAGAAATGTTTATATGTATAATACACCTGTGCGAAGCCTGTGTTTATATGTATAATACACCTTCGCATCGCTAGAACGCAAATATTATGCACGGATCGATCTAACATTTTTCATATTATTGTTGATTTATCAAAAATGGCTCAGCCAATTTCGATAAAATTTAAATGGGACCAATTTCGACGTATATTCTTTCCAATAAAAAAAAATTGAAATCGGACTACTATGTAAAAAGTTATGCGAGGTTATACATAAAAAAATATATATAGGCGTCGAATTGTATACCTCCTCCGGTGGTTAGTCGGTCAAAAATCTATTAAAATGACTGGGATTTCCAACTTTCCTACTTTGATTGAGATGGTTTATACTCTTTTATTTATCTAAAAGAAAATATGAAATCGATATTGAGTTAATAGGAAACTGTATCTGTATGTAACTGTATATATAGTCGTATCTGTTGATACTCTATCACTAAAATTTATCTAGTTGTTTGGACTGATTCATCATAACAAAGTTTCCTTTTGCTTTTTAGGAGAGAACCATATGAGACGACCGTATCCAAATCAGCAAACGCAAGACTCTAGATTTGGCATCGATGGCCTAGATTCAATAGATACAATATTGTGAAAACTAAATTAAAGAAATACAAAAATATGAAAAGACGTTGCGTCGAAGATCAAAGTTCATAAAAAACATCATTTTATGATTGAGGACCTACTCACCTGGAAAGCTACTCGAACGACTAAAAGTATAGACAAACGTTCACGTGACTTGTGTTTGTATTTGGTCTCACAAATTTTTACTGTAGAATAACTGTTGCTCGAGTAGGTCTACTTTTTACAAGCCATTTTTTCATTGGGATACTTTTAGCAGCAAAATATGACGGATTAAATATTTTGCAACCGCAGTCTTTTGGCCTAGTTGACCTGCATAACGCGAAACGATATCGGAGTGCATAAATAGACATAATTACGTGTAAATTAACGTTTTTTCGTATTTGGTGGTAGCCGGTGACCTCGCGCCACATCCAGGGGTCAGCGGTTTGGACAGAGGTGCCGTTCGGACCTTGCCTTTATAGGAATTAGGAGCGATATTGCGTATTTCGCTCATGTTATACAGTGTTGTCGAGAACTGGTGTACTAAGGTGGTTAAAGCCGCAAAAAAGGAGATTATGAACAACTTTTTCAACACGCAAGTGTTAGTTATTTTTCAAAAATTTTAAATTTAAATATCTTTACATCAAAATGTTTTGTTATAATTTTATTAGCCGCACCGTACGTATAACTGATAGTATTAGAAATGTAAGCGTCCCTGAGTCGGGCCCTGCCATACAGGTCATCCTAGTGCAGGGTCCATTGGTATTTTGGTATATCTGTAATCTTTTGGTAAATAAAACATTTTGTATTGTATTTGTATTTATTTTACGATAGGGCCAGCCCAGTATTCACGAAAAACTTTGACATTGACTTTGAGTAAAAGTTGTTCATAATGATAAACTTAATCAACCCCTTTCGGCTTAGTATACAATTTCTAGGGTAAGTAAGTAAGTAGATAACCCTGTATAAGTTACATTATGTGAGTGTGTTATATTCATTGGCGCAGCTAGAAATATTTCTCTAGGAGAGAGCCTGCTACTTCCTTTTGCCAAAGATATAATAATACGTATAGAACGGTCACTCGTCACCCCCACCCGTTTGAGTCTTCCTCACTTCCACCCTGTGTTTCACGTACCGATTGTGTACGCTGCGCGCGGCCTGTGCTGGCCGGTAGATTTTGTAATAAAAAAATACCTAGACTGTGACAATAGGGAAGACTTGTACGGTTCTTCTTCTTCTTCTTAGTTTTGGCATCGAATTATTGTCCATTTGCCAGTGTCAAGTACTATAAGTTTTAATAATTTTTGATATTTTATCAAAATAGTCACTGTCGTAGTCCAATAAAGTCGCGGTCAAGTCCAAACAGTCTAAGTCATACCTCAGTAAAGTAGTGGAGACTTTACTAGAGGCGTCTACGGAGTTTTGGTAACAACACGGAACAACATGATACGTTACATTATATCACTTGCCTACACTCATTCACGTAAATCAGCTCATAATCAACGAAATACCACAATTTTTCACTAATTATCACTGATAAAAACACAAATATAACAAAATAATACAATGGCGACATGATTTTTCCGCGTTCCCGCCAAAACTCGACTTGTACGGTTAAATATCAATGATACGCAACAAAACAAGAAATTATTTTCAAATATGGAACGTGCAAAGTGCGAGATTCGTGCGATCGCTCTTTATAGAGACAAATCAATTAGCAGTAGAGCCAAGTTCTAGACCACGCCTCATTGGTTGTGTCGAATCGATTCGTTTTACTTTACTACATTCACTTAAGATACAGTTTGGTTTCTATTTAGACCGATGCTACTTATTTTTAACATCCACGGAAAATAAGAGCCAATAGCCGATGGGCCGATTTTGATTTAACTTAAATAGTTATTAACTTAATTCATTAGTTCACTGTTGTTTATTTTAAGAGAATCTTTTAGAAAATTGGTATTATATTATCTTCGTACACGATCTTCTGGGCGCAGTTGTATCCCCCAAAATCGGAATCATACGCTCGATGACGTTTACGACACAAGATTTTCGGACACGTTCAAAATGAAATTTTAAGTTATGAATTGATTGTTCTCTGACGTTTCGGACACTAAAGATATTGTGCAATCAGAAAAGTTTTAAGTCATGGCGTCATTTTTCGGCATCATAACTGTCTTTTTTGTACATATGTCATTGTAATTCATCTCAGTGGGGGTAATCAGGGTCATCATCCATCCAACCATCAGCCATATGACGTCTATTGCTGGACGTAGGCCTGCGCTACTGATCTCTAAAAAGCGTGATCCTGCAGTCTAGTCGAGAACATTTGTCGACATCTTACGTCTCTACATACCGGAAAGCCGACGTACGTGGTTATGAATATGACGCGTTATTACTATACTTTATTCAATTGAATTCGCAGGCTTGACCTGGTCCTTTATTAGGTATCAATGGAGCCTAAGCCAACACTGCGAGGCCACTTTTACAATTTTTAAATATTAAAACAGCAGTAGTTATAAAAAGGATGGCGTGAAATGAAAACTATGGCATATAAAAAGACTTGAAATATTGAAATTTGGCTATTGTGAAATTTTAGATGTTATGTAAAATTGGACTATGGAATGAGATTTGGCATTCGCTATAAATAAACCATTTCAAAACTTCGTAGCGGGTGACATTTCGTCCACTTTTTTATCTACACTTATTTTTATTACTTTTACTTTTTTAAGTGTAATAAAATAATGATAAATAATTAACTAATGACTGCCCTACTACTCTATATGCATGACGCTAGCGTGTCGCAGAGCCCCAATATGGCAGGCGTAGCCACAAGGCGACGGGTCGCGCTACGCCCTTGCCAGTTTTCCTGGTACTTTGGAAATTGGACTATTAGTATGATTTAGTGATTGATCACGCGGATGTGTGATGTGACACTGATTAGAGCGATCTACGTGATTACACGCACGTCGGTATCGGCCTGACCCATAGAATAAGAACTAAGGTAATAGAAACCGTACTAAAATAACTGTACTGTATGTATCAGCCTTTTTAATAGTCCACTGCAGGACGTAGGCCTACCCACGAAGAGTGTTTGGGCCATATCCACCACGCTGGCCCAGTGCGGGTTAGTGGATTCACATACGCCATCGAATTTGTTCTACTGACATATGCAGGTTGCCTCACGATATTTTCCTTCCAATCCACCGAAAAGCCACCGGTGTTAAATTCCGTACATAAATTTCAAAGAACTCATTGGTACGGGACCGGGATTTGAACCCACAACCTCACGATTGTAAGGCGGGTGTCACTACCACTAGACCATCACGGCTTCGACTAAAATAACAAGAAATATAAATCACTTAGTCCCATTTTTGTCCGACAAACCACCGGTATACAATTCGACGCGTATATATTTTTTTTATGTACATATTACCACGCGTAACTTTTTTTATCGTAGTCCGATTTCAATAATTATTTTTTTATTGGAAAGAGTATACTTCGAATAAATAAATTGGTCCCATTTAAATTTTATTGAAATCGGCTGAGCCATTTTTGATAAATCAACAATAATGTGAAAAATGCTGCATAACATTTGCGTTCTAACGATGCGCCCCGGCTTAGCACAGGTGTATTATACATATAAACATTTCTCTTGAATTACTCTATCTATTAATACAAACTGCATCAAAATCCGTTGCGTAGTTTTAAAGATATAAGCATACATGGGGACAGACAGCGGGAAGCGTCTTTGTTTTATACTATGTAATGATTCTTTATGCTGAGTGTGAGTTTTGTCGTAAACATGACGCGCTCGCCGCGAGCGCGTAAGCATGTAATTCTATGGCAAATTTTGAACAACTTTTACTGTGGGGTCAACTCTGAAAACGTGAAAAAAAACTGCTCTTCCATACGATTTTTTACAAGACTTTCGACAAAAAGTATGGAATAGCTGTTTTGCGTTTTCAGAGTTGGTATCATAGTAAAAGTTATTCAAAATCCTACTAATATCATAAACGCGAAAGTTTGTGAGGATGGATGGATGGATGTACGTTACTCTTTCACGCAAAAACTACTGAACGGATTGAGATGAAACTTTGTAATAATATCCTACTAATATTATAAACGCGATAGTTTGTGAGGATGGATGGATGGATGGATGGATGGATGGATGGATGTATGGATGTTTGTTGCTCTTTCACGCAAAAACTACTGAACGGATTGAGATGAAACTTTGCAATAATATAGCTTATATATCAAAATAACACACAGGATATAAACTATAATGATATTGCGTAAATTGTTCATAATATAACGATAAGTGTTAAGTAAGATCTGAGAACTCTGAGAAGCTATTCTAGAGTGCGCTTCAAGAAATGTCAAAAAAAATCAATTGTCGAATCGAACAACCGTCAAATCGTTTTTTGTTTATTTTTTTGATCGGGTTTGAGAAACGGAACGTGACATAGTCTACTTTTTATCCCGGATAAATAAAGGGTTCCTATGGGATAGCACAACAATCAAAATATCATGCGGGCGAAGCCGCGGGTAAAAACTAGTTTGCCTTATATGTCACCGCTTAAGGCTCCGACACCGGTAGACAAACACATTGTATAAGTATGTATAAATTGGCACTATAACTGTTACCCGCAGCTAGAAAGAAAGTGCCCCACATAATAGCACCCGTACGTTACTAGCACATACAAACATTCACATATTCTGTGTCCGTATTAACGTAGTCACTAAGTCGCTGGTCCGAAACTGGTAAGTCGTAATAGTGCTAATAGTGTTAATTATATAAGTTGACAAGTGTACGCAGAAATAACTGGTACAATAGGCGTCATTCGAGAAATGTATCCGCTCCGCCCGCGTGGTATTTTGACTTTTGTGCTATCCCACAGGAACCTTTAATTTTTTCAGGATAAAAAGTAGCCTATGTCACTTTCCGGCCCTTGAACTATATCCATGCCAAAAATTAAGTCAATCCGTTGCTCCGTTGCTGCGTGAAAGAGGAACAAACCAACAAACTTTTCGAATTTATAATATTACTAGTTTTTACCCGCGGCTTCGCCCGCCTACGCAATATATCATTATAACTTATAGCCTATGTGTTATTCTGATATATAAGCTATACTATTGCAATGTTTCATCTCAATCCGTTCAGTAGTTTTTGCGTGAAACAGTAACAAAAATCCATACATCCATCCATCCTCACAAACTTTCGCGTTTATAATATTAGTAGGATAGTATCATTTCAAATAGGTCTACATACTCCATCTTCGGCTACAACTTCGCTTTCCAACAGGCGAGTCGGTGGCCGAATGTAGGTCTATTCTACATTTAAAAAAAATCAATGTTAATTTTTCATACACAGCTTCTTTTCACATAAGTACATGGTTATTCTCTTGCCATGTACCTGCTATGACAAAAGGGGTGATTAAGACCATTATTATCGACTGGCTCAGTGGATAGTGACCCTTACTTCTGGATCAAAGAGGCGTGGATTCAATCCCCACCCAGGGCAAATATTTATGTGATGAACATAGGTGTTTGCTTTGTCTGGGTGTTACCTAGTTACAATCTATATAAGTATGTATTTATAAATAAGTATATGTAGTAAATCAGTCTCTGGCAGCCATAACACAAGCTTTGCTTAGTTTGGGTTCAGTTGCCGTGTGTAAGATGTCCCCAAATATTTATTTATTATGTACGTTTACTATTGAACCAATTTCGATTCAAGAAAAAAAAATAGCTGTTACATACAAAATTGCAACTCTAAATCGACAATATGTATGAAATAGTTGTTTTTTTTTCGAATTCCGGGTTGGTTCCGTAGTAAAAGCTGTTCAATGCTGGTCTAAAGTCAAAAATCTAAATCATCTCTTTTCGGCTTACTACGCCAGTTCTGAATAACCCTGCATAATTGGTGCAAAAAACATTTTTGAGTGTCATTTGAGATGAGATATTGTACCTCACCTCAGCAAGTTGTACATAAATATGAGTCAACATTAATTATCAATAAATTTTCGCACTCTGCAAGAGCGCAGCGAGTGCGAAAAATTTCCTATCGCTCAAATAAAATTAATTTGATATGAGCTTATGACACAGATACGAGTATTAAGACCATTGCAAATCCACAACCTTCAATGACCGCATTAAACCTCAAACCAACAAATACTTGACCATAATCGATACGTCGCACTATATCAATCGATGATTTATTCGGAACCTTACGACAATGTAAATAAAAGTGAAATTGTCGACGACACACGGACAGACGGACTGACCGTGACGAGTTCAAGGTGTCTAATGAATATTATAACTTGACTCGGGCGAAGGTTACCGAATTATAGATTTGGTTCCTAGTTTCCTACAATGTATTAGTACGAGTATTCATTTCAAGCTATGGCTTTAAAGCTATGATGCTACACAGACGCATTATACGTGCCTTATACAGCCTTGGCCAAAAGTATTAGGTACCCTGTATTTTCACTCTTCTTCTAAACTAATTTCACTCCTTTTTGGCATTTTTAACAAAATTAGGTGTCAATTTAATCACATCAACAGGAATGAAAGCTTGTTCACTTGTTAGAGTCCAGAACACAAGTGACCAAACATTGACTGATAAGACCGAAAGAAAACCGAATCCTTTGTTTTCGGTCACCAGGTGTTTTATGACCTTAACAAAGAGCGCTTGATATTCTAAGAAGTTATTTATGACCCCGGTAAGTCATTTAAGATAAACATGCAGTTTGATTTTTTAAAGGAGTTTTGGCGGGAACGCGGAAAAATCATGTCGCCTCATTGTATTATTTAGTTATACTTGTGTTTTTATCAGTGATAATTTGTGAAAAATGGTGGTATTTCGTTGATTATGAGCTGATTTACGCGCATGAGTGTAGGCAAGTGATATAATGTGACGTATCATGTTATTCCGTGTTGTTACCAAAACTCCATAGACACCTCTAGTAAAGTCTCCACTGCTTTACTGAGGTATAACTTGGACTATGATTGGACTTGACCGCAACTTTATTGGACTATGACGAGACTACGACAGTGACTATTTTGATAAAATATTATCAAAAATTATTAAAACTTATTACTTGACACTGGCAAATGCACAATAATGCGACGCCAAAACTAAGAAGAAGAAGAAGATTTTTTAAAGGTGCCTAATACTTTTGGCCAAGGCTGTACATCCCTCTTTTTCGTCGAGGCGAGACATCTATCAACATTCAGATATATTCTGTACAGACTAACAGACGTCATCGTAAGTTAGTTTTACATATAGAGATCGGCGATGACGCGACGCGTCGGACAGACGAACCGACCGACCGTGAAAGGTTCAAGGTGTCTATAACGTGCAAGGTGTTAATAATGTGCGAGCGCAGTGAGTGAGAAAAATATCGATCTCTTACAGACGTAAGCAAATGGGAAAAAAGTAAAGTTGGAATTTTAATACAGGATTATCCAGAACTGGTGTACTAAATCAAATGGAGGTGTTTCAGACCATCGTTGTGAACAACTTTCACTGTAAGGCCAAACCGAAATTCGAGAAAAAAAAAACATGTGTTCCATATATTTTATCGATTCCGAGTAGCAGTTTTGTATCCGGAACAGCTGATTTTTTTTCTCGAATTTCGGTTTGGCCTCATAGCGAAAGTTGTTTATAATGATGGTCTTAATCACCCTCTTTTGGCTTATTACAGGGTCTAACTACTCAGGTCAGGGTCTACTAAGCTCCACACAAGTCGACGGATGAGAAGTTAGCCGCAGATGACACTTCGCCGTGATTCGCTAACTATTGCGCATGCGTCCACAATGCCGACGCCGTGTGCCGTAGTGTTGAGCACGGGCGTAGGGAGCGCGCGGGAGGCATGAGGTTGGCGGGCGGGTATTCCCTTGAGTCTCGTCTCTCTGGCTCCCGCGTATACCTATATTTCGGATTTGCGCAGCGTTCTGCGTATAACTTCGCATCCGTCGACTTATTTGGCGCTTAGTATACGCAGATAGCCCTGTATGGGACAAATTTCATAACGTGGAATGGTATAATTAACATTATGGGGGAGTGGGGGGAAGGTTAAGGAAAGATGTCACAGAGGCCTATATGTATCTATAACATCCCCCTTTTTCGTTGGGACGTAAAAGTTGGTCGAGTCGAGACAACAATCAAAATTCTCATATATTTTTAGCCACGGACAGACGACAGTTTTATACATAGAGATCGGCGGCGACGCATCGGATAGACAAATCGACCGACCTTGAAGAGTTCAAGGCGTTTGATATTGTGCGAGCGCAGCGAGTAACAATTATTTTTAAATGTCTTGTAAATAAATCTCAGAAAAAACACAAGAGGAAAAAGGAAAACGAATATTTCGAGACTTTCTTGACAATCTGGAGATTTTATAACTCGTGATATTGTTAACATTTGGTACCTATAGGTCGGATATGGATTATTCGTTTGAGAGCTATGATGCCACAGACGCCTATAGGGGACGTCCATAAATTACGTGAGGTGAATGTGAGCTGAATCTTACCCAATCTCACATAAGGAAGAGGGAGCAAAACGGGAGGGACAAAAAATATCACGGTAAAAAAATCATGAAAAATGCCTCACGTAATTTATGGATGCGCTCTAACCTGTAGTATAGCCCGAATCATACTATTTAGAGTTAGCTACAAGCTGCGCAACATCCAATTCTGACTGAGGCTGACAAACAGCAGCGCGTTGATTGGGTTTCGCACAGCTTGTAGCTAACTTCACATCCGCCGACTTGTATGATTCGACCCACACACGACTATAACACACCATTTTTGCCGGGACCTAAAAAAAAACTATCGAGGCGAGTAAGGGACAGTGTGAACAAAACATAATTTAAAAGACAAGTATTTAAATGCTGAAACATTCCTAGCAAAGACACACATCAGTTTTACATAATTATAGAGATCGGCAATGACGCGACGGACAGACGAATCGACTGACCTTGAAGAGTTCAAGGCGTTTAATATCGTGCGAGCGCTGCGAGTGACAAAAATGTTGGTTCTCTGACGACAAACTTCAGATAAACGGGAAAAAAGATGGTGATTGGGAGACTTTGTAACGCATGTGTTAGAGTAACAAACCTCTTTTTCGTTATGGTGCCGCCACACTCTCCACGAGGCGACACGAGCAACGCAGCTGTAAATAACTTCACATCGTATACAAGTATACAAGACGCCGATGTGAAGTTAGCTACAGAAGTTTCTTGAGAATATTCTGTAGTTAAGGTGACGCATTGACAAACTATTGTTTCGAAAATTCTCTCTTCACTCGGACAAATTGTACGCAGTCGCGCTCGACAGGATCGCGCCAGAAAGGCGGAGGCGGCAGTGAGTTTTTAATTAATTACTCATAATGTACACATTAAAAAAATAACTTCTCGGTGTATGAAATAGAATAGCGGTCTGGCTATTTTATTCGTAAAAAAGAATGAGGTGTTGTCGCTTATAATTCAGAGCATTCGAATTATCAAACTTTTTTTTGGTGAGAAATTTGAGTTTTTTTTAATAAAGCCGGTTACTTTTCAAAATTTTGTCCGTCTCATTAAATTTTTCAAGATTTTCCCTTATCTATGATGTTTTTTAAATTTGAATTCGTCCTCTCACATCGCGCATTCATAAGTACTCGTTTTTGTGTCTCTCGGCCCGATGCGTCATCTTAACTTCACATCGCCAAGTTGCGTGCTTGTTTACGATGTGAAGGTAGCTACAACTGCGGTGCTCGTATTTGTTTATTCATTAGAGCGGCATACGCCAATTATTCTAATTACAAAGTCATCTTACTTAACAAGTTTCTACAACAATTGAGAGGAAATTCATTTAACAAATAATAATTATTAATTATAATCGTGTCACCTCGTGGAGAGTATGGCGGCACCATTAGGGTTAGAATAGTAATCGATTCGAGGCATCAAAATTCAGAAATATTCCTAGACACAGACAAACAGACGTCATCGCAACTCAGTTTTACATATGGAGATTGGCAGCGACGCGTCGGACTGACGAACCGACCGACCTTGAAGAGTTCAAGGCGTTTTATATCGTGCGAGCGCAGCGAGTGAGAAAAAGTCCGATCTCTTGACGATAAACTTCAGCGGGAAAAAAGATGGTGATAGAGACTTTGTTAACGCATGTGTATGAATATTTTATATTTAATATTGACTGCCTCGGTGGCTCAGTGGTTAGTGACCCTAACTTTAGGGTCCAAGAGGTGTGGGTTCGATCCCCACCCATGGCAAATATTTATGTGATGAACATAGGTGTTTGCTCTGTGTCTGGGTGTTATTTAGTTATTATCTAGATAAGTATGTATTTAAAAATAAGTATAGGTAGTATATAAGTCTCTGGCAGCCTAACACAAGCTTTGTTTAGTATGGGGTCAGAGGCCGTGTGTAAGAAGTCCCAAAATATTTATTTATTTATAATAATATTATTCGTTAGGGTTAAAATATGGATGATAGAGGCGAGGCATCAAAATTCAGAAATATTCCTAGGCACAGTAAACGGACGTCATCGTAAGACAGTTTTACATATAGAGATCGGCGGCAACGCGTCAGACAGACGAACCGACCGACCGTGAAAGGTTCAAGGCGTTTGATAACGCGAAGCAAGGCCGGACGTGGATCTACTAGGTAATTTTGGTGGTTTTATACAACCGCGTTACAGAAGATCAGAGCCCTAGTCCAGGTTTTGCGCAGTTTACTTAAACTTTCACGTTCGCGTTTGGCCTCATACATTTTGGTTAGTTCTTCCTCGTTACCGCCAGAGGCGCTGTACAAAAATGTATAGAGCCATACGGAAACAGTCTTAGTTTCAATTTACGCGTAAACCTGGACTAAACCCTTAGTCATATTACCAGGGTCCTGATTATGTATCGTCTTTAAACTATTGTTTACGAAGTAAGTAAACGAATGACAATGTCAGATTGATTCAGTGATGACTTATGGAACAGAAACGTGGTAACTCTCACTATGGGCCTTATTAGTAAGCTCCAAATAGCCCAACGAACTATAGAGAGGGCTATGCTCGGAGTTTCTTTGCGAGATCGAATCAGAAATGAGGAGATCCATAGAAGAACCAAAGTTACCGACATAGCCCAGCGGATTGGCAGGATGAAATGGCAGTGGGTAGGGCACATAGCACGGGGGACTGATGACCGATGGGGTCGAAAAGTTCTCGAGTGGAGACCACAGGCAAGGGCAGCGTAGGTTGTCCTCCTACAAGATGGACGTATGACCTCATTAATACCGCAGAATCGAGCTGGATGCAAGCCGCATACGAATACGAACCGGACTTATTGGAGATCTTTAGGGGAGGCCTATGTCCAGCAGTGGACGTCCTATGGCTGAAACGAACGAAGATAGATTCCGTAGCACGCAATCTCTATAATAATTTTTTTTTCGCAAAGTATGGCTAAGTCGCCTTCCATCGTGTACGAAATTCGAATATTTCGCTCGAATTGTTTACATTATTATTGATTTTTCAAAAAACGGCTCAGCCGATTTCTGTAAAAATGAAATGGGACCACCTCGGGAGTATACCTTTTCGAACTAAAAAGATTTTTTTGATTCGGTTCACAATTAACGGAATTATCAAAAAAACATACAGAACATAGAACCTCCCTTTTGGAAGTCGGTTAAAAACAGCATTTCGGTGATGTCCGACAAACGCCTAATCAAACTACGCTGAGCGCTACCACAGGTTTTTAAAACGCGCTTTAAAAATAGACACACTGCAGTATGCCAAAACTCCATCAAAAACTTCCCCCATATACCTATGGCACCGACATCGCCTAACAGCTGCCACCCCAACCTTGGTCTATTATGTCCTGGCCTTGAAAACACCGGATTGTATGATGATTTTACATAACAATCTCGCTAGTATTCATATATTTTAGTACTCAGATTTGCAAGTAGTGCCATCACTGGACACGACTTTCAAAAAAATTACCCAAAAATAGTCGTGCCTACACTATGTGTTTACATAGTAGTCTAATTTCAATAATTCTTTTTTATTGGAAAGAATATACTTCGAATTTGGTCCCATTTAAATATTATCGAAATCGGTTCAACCATTTTTGATAAATCAACAATAATGTGAAAAATGATACATCGATCCGTGCGAAATATTCGCGAATTCTGTACACGGGTGAAGTCGGTCATGCTATTTTTTCAAAAAAAAAATAAAGTATAAAATATACTATAAAGTATTCAGATTTGCAAGAAAAGTGTCATCACTGGACACGACTTTTAAATCCCACCCAATTGAGCACGACTTTTTTGGGTAATTTTTTAACGCAGACTTGTTTCCAATCTTTTCATTATTTATTCGAAGCTCTTAAAGACTTAAACTAAAGAACCAGCAGCGACTTCTCTTTCTAAGCTTGCTCTCAGTATAGGCCAAATCATGCAAGTTGGCGGATGTGAAGTTAACTACAAGCTGCGCAATAGTTCAGCAATCAAAGTGAAGCTTTATGTGAGCTTCAGTAAGGATTGGATATATATCGATATATTAACATTTTCGATGTTTCTTTCACTAAAATTCTAGTGCTGTGAAAATGCATACGCAAAATTCAAATAACTCATTGCTTTGCTTCGAGCATATATCTACAGAGCCTCAGTCACTAAGTAAAAGTAGTAAAAAAATGTCCGAGCGCCATAATACATAACGACTTAGATATTTACATTAAATAATTCACAATGACCCGTTTTCTCGAATCTCGACGTTACGTCACCCAATTATAGTGCTTGTAACCGAGCACTTTGGCATCGCGCGGCGTTGTAGTCGGCTTACAATCTCCTTGTGAGTAACTAAAAAGCCTGCCCACTACGTGGCTTGGGCAGGGTTTTGGCTTGGACACTTTTTTGCACGATTATGACTCTATAGATATTTGCTTAAAATTGCTTTGCTAGACAGCTAATCACAACTATAGTGGAAAGACTCCCTAAATCGTGGCCCGTGTAACCCCTAACCTGGTTAAGCCAGGGCCCAAGTTCACGTAAACAAACAACTAACATGAATAATGTAGGACTCGACCTGCCAAGGCCAAGGGAATGGTCCAAGGTTGGTGCTATTGGCGATATCGGTGCCATAGATATAAGGGCAACCCGAGGTAATATGATTGTATAAGGGGAACTTTTTCATTATGGTGTGTAAGCCAATGGTAGAGCGTGCATGCACCCCTAGCATGGCACAGGGATTAAATCATTTTATCCACTTATAATATCAATAGGCTCAATAGGCTAGAAGACATTTTTTTTTATTCCCTTTGGTATCAGCTAACTATAAATAGAGCCGATCAACGAAAACAAAAATAAAATCAACTTAGAAATAAAGAAGTTACAAGCATATTTATCTTCTTGCTAGACAAAGTGCGCTCTATAGCAGGCTATGACGTCACGGCCCGTAATTATCATACATTCGCCATACTATGTTATACTTTGTGGGAAAGGGACAAGGTATCCCCTCTTTTATCTTTACAAGCTATATCTACAGGGTTATTTCTAATCAATTAGCATCCTTTTAGGGGCTTATTCTGTACATTAAAACTAATAACTTTTGTTATACGATTTTTGTCAGAACTCAAAAAAAAATCAGCTGTTCCATACATTTTGTCGCGGGTGATCGATATTATTCGCGTTAAATTAAAAAAAAAACTTTAAGAGTGCGCCAAATGTCATGAAAAAAACAGATTTCACCCGCGCTTCTTGCATCGCCCGCTATCATCTATAGTGCTTTGTTTAGAGTCGAAAATCGCATGACACAGTTCACGATGATGTTGGCTTCGAGCGCCAGCTTACATTTTTAGGTGACATTTAATTTATTTATTCAAAATTTAAGCATATATTACAAAAACTAATCGATTACTCTACTAGAACATTAGTCTGGCTACGTAATTTATCAAAAATAATGTGGTGTTGTCGCTGATAATTTCGAGCATTTGAAAAAAAGTTTTTTTTAAGTTGCGAAGTTTTTTTTTTTAAAGTAAGTAACCATATTATTTATAAAATTCTACGCGATTTCTCAGCTACTATAGGTTTTTCCTTTCCTATAGTAGGTATTTTTTAATATGGATATTTATGTTCGTTATTTTTATACCACGTCTTTAAAAATACACCTTTCGCTTGATTCTGGCATTAGGCGCCCCCTTAACAAGTAAGCGCAAACTCTTAATACACAATTGTAAATAGAAGACGTAAAGCTGATATGATAATGACAAGGTTGCCTGGAAGAAATCGCCATGGGTGATAAGGCCGCCACTTTATAATCATATTTTTTGTCGTATATGTGTAAGTAGTGTTTATTTTTCAAATTGTGGTTGTAAATAAAGAGTTTTGTCTGACTGTCTGTCTGATATCATTGTGACGAGCGCCTGGTGGTCTACTCGTATCTATCTATCCTAGATCCTTCTATATCTAATCTTTTCAAGCCTATTTACCTTCGATTCCTTTTGATAACATTATCTATGTATCTAGTTGATCTATCTGTGTTATATTGAAGTCTTCAAGGCTTAGTAAGGCTTTGATATGTCACTGATTGCTGACATGTTCCTGAGATGTTACTGATGGTTGAAGGATGATGTTAATAGGTTTAAAGAATTTTATTTATCATTCAAGACATTTCTGTCGCTCACATGATAAAATAACATAATTAACATTTTAAAATATCGTCGTCACAATCAGTACATAAATATAAACAACCAAAAATTCGTGAGAAAGCAATAAATATTACAAAACTTAAACAAAATAACCCGACTACCCACTCGACTTCAATAACACTTTTTTATACTAACTTATATAATAATGATTATTTCTACTGTGATTCAAAATGTCTACTTTTCGATCGACATCCAAAATCCGACCTAAATTTTTTTTTTTGGCCGACGAAACGGAGAAGGTTCTCAATTTTTTTTTTAAATTTATTTGTCCTGAATATAACCTACAATTAAAAGTACTGCCAAACAGCGAAGCGGTTTGTAGGCAATTCGACGCGTATATATTTTACCTTTTTACATAGTGATGTTTTTTGTTTGGAAAGAGTATACTTAGAAATTGGCCCCATTTAAATTTAATCGAAATCGGCTGAACCA
The DNA here is from genome assembly GCA_949316475.1 of Hypomecis punctinalis. Classification (NCBI taxonomy): domain Eukaryota; kingdom Metazoa; phylum Arthropoda; class Insecta; order Lepidoptera; family Geometridae; genus Hypomecis; species Hypomecis punctinalis. The sequence goes on from OX438823.1 coordinate 5,219,268, forward strand.
TTTTTGATAAATCTACAATAATGTGAAAAATGCTAAATCGATCCGTGCGAAATATTCGCGAATTCTGTAAACGGGTGGAGCCAGTCATGCCATGTTTTGCGAAAAATTATTATTACACAAACAATTTTTACATGAATTTCGCTACCAACCGGTCTTATTGGAGATCCATAGGGAGGCCTATGTCCAGAAGTGACGTCATATAGCTGATGGATGGATGAATGTAAAATCAATCATATTATGATTATGACATTGATTTTACATTTGACATATTATGTCAAATTTCTGAAAGTCCTTGAACTTTGAAACAACAGATAAGTTTTCAAAAAAGTCCGAATTATAATCGGTGTATTAGTTTAGGAGATATAATGCCACAAATAGACATACAAAACTTACAGATAACAACGTCAAACTTACAACCCCCTTTTCGAAAAGGTCAAAAACCATGGCCAAGGAGATATAATGCCACAAATAGACATACAAAACTTACAGATAACAACGTCAAACTTACAACCCTCCTTTTCGAAAAGGTCAAAAACCTTAAAGTCTAGAAATATCCTTCCTCCTTCCTGTTTTTGGCCAATGCACCCTAGATAGGACACTGATAAAAAATTATATAACACTAAACAGCGTGATAAGAACCGATTAAAAAAGTTTCTCAGCGACATTCGATGTATTGCAGCTTTTTGCTGATTTTTTCAAAGTTTTCGCGGAACAACTTTTTTGGTGTTTTTGAGTTTGAGCAAATACGGGGAACGAGGTTAAAACTAAATAAACAAAGCTATATCTGTCTGTGAAATTGACAGAGAATTTTGCTTGCATTTATTCATACATATTAGGTATGAATCAGTCGCCTTTTTGTGCGTCTGTCTGTGTATACGCTTAGATGTTCTAAATGACACAACAGATTATAAAGCGCTTTCCACGACTTTTAATTTTTAAAGTTAATAGATATATTTCATTTCTCAAAGATGAACAACAGCTATTTTTATACTATACAGGGTTATTTCTAATCAATGAGCATCTTTCTAGGGGCTTATTCTGTACATCAAAACTAACAACTTTTGTTCTACGACTTTCGTCAAAATTATAAAAAAAATCAGCTGTTTCATACATTTTGTAGCGGGTGAACTATATTTTTCTATGGAACAACAATTTTTTTTTTGAGTTTTGACAAAAGTCGTAGAACAAAAGTTGTTAGTTTTGATGCACAGAATAAGCCCCTAAAAGGATGCTAATTGTTTAGAAATAACCCTGTATATAACGGGACTGAACTCACGTGTAGGGATAGTCGTAACGACTATAGTTTCGGTCGCATTCGGCAACCTTTCTCAAGTTGGCGAGTGCTAGCACGTGGAGCCGTCTCGCCTAACGTGCCTACACGTGAGTTTAGTCCCGTTATACATATATAGTATAAAATGTGTGGAAACCACGTTAACTTCCATAGTAAAACAAATGCAATGGTAGTTTTTGAAAATAAATATTTGGGGATTTTGTTTTTAATATTACATGAACATGTACTGTACTGTACTGTACCAGCCTTTTAATAGTCCACTGCAGGACGTAGGCCTACCACGAAGGGTGATTGGGCCATATCCACCACGCTTGCCCAGTGCGGGTTGGTGGATTCACATACGCCATCGAATTTCTTCAACTGACGTATGCAGGTTGCCTCACGATGTTTTCCTTCACATGAACATGCACATGAGATATTATGTCGATAGTATATATTTTGAATTTTGAATATTGCATGAACGAAGTATAATTTGCCAGATTATGTCGATAGTATATATTTTGAATTTTGAATATTGCATGAACGAAGTATAATTTGCCAGATTATGTCGATAGTATATATTTTGAATTTTGAATATTGCATGAACGAAGTATAATTTGCCAGCTACTAACGCTTGGCCTGAAAAAAAAAACAAACTGATCCCAATAAAAACCTCAGAACAAATAAAAAATCAAGAGAGAACGTCGTTGAACAGTCAAGTGAGACCGATTTTTATACATGTGTGAGTGCGTCGCTGTTGCGCCGCCATAATTTGACTGACAAGCCAAAGCGTAGTTTCGTAGTTACGTGGATGTGTGTGTGTGTGTGTGTAATTGTCTGTACACGGCGAGGCGTAGTTTTGGTCGGCCTCACTCGTTTGTTCGCAACATTCTGTCTTTTTTTTATTTGGTCTGAGATAAAAACTTGTGTACAGACCAACACGAGACAGTCCGACAAAAACTGAAGCACTGATTCGATAGCTTTTTTTCAATCAAAAAAACTTCGATAACCATTGAAAAAGTCGGCAAATATTTTGTCCGATTTTTCCATTTTATCGATATCACTTCCGATTCGATGTTTTGCTCCACTTATTCGAGTTTTTTGATGTTTTGAAGGTGCGTATTTACTTTACAACGGAGCGGAAATGAGTGTATAAATAGATTTCGATATTCTTATCGATATCGACTTGCTGAAAACCTAACGGCTTGCGTACACTAGACACTTTTTTGGTGAGACATTTGAGCGTGTCTGTACGTGAAATAATTCACACGGGAAGAAGTGTTTCTCTTGAGTCAAGAAAAACACTTAATCCTAAAATATAGAGTCCAGACAACGCGTGATTTTAAAATTTAACTTAACTAATTTTTTTTATTTCAAATAGGTTTGCGTTTGACTACACACTGCCTGATGTTAAGCAAATATGCGGTCTAGGATGTAGCACGCTTACCTAGAAAAAAAAGCGCTCGTAGCGTAGTTTGACTAGGTGTTTGTCAGCGATCACCGAAATTAAGCAACGTTCCGCACGGTCAGTATTTGGATGGGTGACCGCGGGTGGCATTTTCCAACTGAGCGCTACCGTGGCTCGGATGACACGTTAAATTGTAGGTCCCGGTTGTTTTAACCGTTTAGCCATGTCAGAGGCCTTCAGGCGGCCTAAAAACTCTGACACCAGGGCTAGCCACCCGGCCTATACGAACTTACTTACTTTTTTACCTAGAAGATACCTATTTACTCGAGATTTGAAGACACCTACATTGTACTTTAACGGAAAGACAACGTTACAATCGTTAATCAACGCGTGATTTTAGAATTTAACTAAATTCATCATTATGAGTTATAAGCCATGGTAATAATAATCTAGAGGTAGTGACACCCGTCTTACAACCGTGAGGCCGTGGATTCAAATCTCCCGTCCCGTACCAATGAGTTCTTTGGAATTTATGTACGGGATTTCACACCACTGGCTTGCCTGCATACGTCCGAGGAAATTCGATGGCGTATGTGAATCCACCAACCCGCACTGGGCTACCGTTGTGACACTTCGTGGGTAGGCCATACATTCTGCAGTGGACTATAAAATAAGGCTGGTACAGTAAACTCATCATTGATCACATGATGAGTTTAGTAAAATTCTAAAATCTAGCATAAAGGGGACATCTTACACACATGGCCTCTTACCCCAAATTAAGGAAAGCTTATGATATATGGCTGCTATAGACTGATACTACATACACATATTTTTTAAATACATATCTGCCTCTGACTGCCTCGGTGACTCAGTGGTTAGTGACCCTAACTTCTGGATCAAAGAGGCGTGGGTTCGATTCCCACCCAGGGCAAATATTTATGTTATGAACATAAGTGTTTGCTCTGTGTCTGGGTGTTAATTAGCTACTATCTATATATGTATGTATTAAAAATATGTATATGTAGTATATCAGTCTCAGGCAGCCATATTACAAGCTTTGCTTAGTTTGGTGTCAGAGGCCGTGTGTAAGATGTCCCCAAATATTTATTTATTTATTTATTATAAATAATAATATGCAGACACAGAGCAAACACCTACATTCATCATATAAATACTTGCCCCGGGTGGGAATTGAACCCAGACCCTTGAACCTAGACCTCGAGGTCACTTAACCACTGGGCTACTGTGGCAGTCAAAGACCAAAGTTTACTGAGCGTAGCGAGCGCGAAATTGTAGAACATTTCTTACAGTTTGGTAGATTTTTTGTAAGGTTTATATGTTTACTAGTAAACTATAGCAAAAAACCTTCAAATCTGGATAGATCGGGGGGAGGCCTTTGCCCAGCAGTGGGACAAGACAGGCTAACAACAACATGTTTAGAGATTACGGTATTTTTTTTACCATATTTTGTGAATTTTGAGGCCCTATTTTTTGTGATTTAAATAAAAATGTACAGTTTTCAGATTTATTCCTATATGTGTACACTGAGACAATGCTTCTCGCCAAATTTCATAGTTCTATGTCAACGGGAAATACCCTGTAGGTTTTGATTTTAGTGTGTGCAAAATATGCGGTTTTTTACAACATAAACGGCTCTAACTTTTTTAAACGATAACTGAGAAGTTTTTCTTTTACACTACTTGCAGAGACCATAGATATACGTATACAGTTTAAATTTCAACTCGATATCTTTACGCGTTCCCGAGATAATGAGTCTTGACATACACACAGACGTACAAACGGACAACAAAGTGATCCTATAAGGGTTCCGTTTTTGCCGTTTGAGGTACGGAACCCTAAAAATGCTTGTAGCTAGCTTCACAGCCGCCGACTTGTATAATTCGGGCTATATTGGTAGTAACTATAACAGAATACGGCTAAAACTCACGTTATAATTATACGGTCGATCCGCAAGGAATCCAACCAGTTTCAGAGTATTTAGAACTCCATCCTCAGGGAATACGCGCACCCCCGTCGACCGGCGCGCAACTGGTCGGATTCCTTGCGGATCGACCGTATAATTATAAAGTGAGTTTTAGCCGTATTCTGTTATAGTTATGATGAATACTCACGGTAGTTTTAATGAAGTATATTGGTGGTGTTAAAAAGAACCTCGTGAGGCCAAACCCGATGACTCGGCTCATTTGATCAAAGCACGACGCTGTCGCGTGTTCTCCGCTAATCTATCAGTCTAGTTCAATCACCCTGCTGGCAGTCGACTGTCGGTGCGTTTCGTTACATTTAGGTCAGTGATACAAGAAACTTGCGTAATACAGTTTTTTGCACAAGAAGCCTTATCTGTTAAATGCGAACTTAAACTGCTGATAAAATGTTATAATTTAACTGACAAGTGTTATTGTACTAGTAGAATGATTTTTGATGAACCATCGGAGGAAATTCGAAGCGTATTTTTTTTTATGTATAACCACGCATAACTTTTTTCATAGTAGTCCGATTCCAATAATTCTTTTTTTATTGGAATGAGTATACTTCGAAATTGGTCCCATTTAAATGTTATCAAAATCGGCTGAGCCGTTTTTGATAAATCAACAATAATGTGAAAAATGCTACATCGTTCCGTGCGTAATATGTCTCTTGAATTACTCTATCTATTAAAAAAACTGCATCAAAATCCGTTGCATAGTTTTAAAGATATAAGCATACATGGGGACAGACAGCGGGAAGCGACTTTGGTTTATGCTATAAAATAAAAATAAATCAATATTTGAGGACATCTTACACACGGCCTCTGACTCCAAACTAAGCAAAGCTTGTGATATATATCACTTTGTAATGATTGTTTGTTTGTTTGTTGTACACGGGTGAAGTCGGTCATGCTATTTTTGCAAAAAATAATTATGTAACTAGCGACCCGCCCCGGTTTCGCCCAGGTGTATACATATAAACCTTGAATTTCTCTATCTATTAAAAAACCGCACCAAAATCCGTAGTTATAAAGATACATGGCATATAAGCATACATGGGGAATTGGGGATAGAGAGCGTGCTAGCGACTTTGTTTTATACTATGTAGTGATAGTGATTTCCTTGCAGGTTTGCGTTTGACTACATACTGCCTGACGATGAGCAGATTTGCGGTCTAGGATGTAGCACGCTTACCTAGAAGATACCTATTTACTCGGGATTTGAAGACACCAGCGTCGTACTTTAGCAGGAAGACAGACTCAGGCAAAGCGTTCCACATTCTGGCAGTTCGTATGAGGAATGAGGATTCGAAACGCTTTGTTCTAACGTTGTGGTAGTTCCGAGGGCGGAGAGTACTGAAAAAAAACCGCCTCAAAACTGTAGAGAAAGAATATTTATATAGATATTGATGGATATAGATAATGATCTAGATGATTTATTACATGATGATAATAAGGACAGTCGCGCCGCGTGACTAAAATGATTATCATCGTCGTCTTTATCAGTCGTACGATATTCACTACTGGACATAGGCATCTCCTATGGATTTCCAATAAAATCGGTTGGAAGCGGCTTGCATCCAGCGTGTTCCTGCGGCCTTGATTAGGGTCTATGTATCAACTACTCATCCGTATTATTACTCGTACCCTTCGAGCCACACATCTACAGAGCCACACTCCTATCTTCCGGCTTTATCATCAGACCTTGAAACTTAATCGTAGTCAAAGTTCATTACAAGACTTTTCTAATAAATCCAAAACAGCTATGATACGATTTTCCATCATGAAGTTCCAGTTCATATCTTCCGGCTCCATCATCAGATCAGGTCGACAGTACCATATTATTGTATTGTCATCAGAACTACATACAGCTGCCAATTTTCATTACGCTACGACCCTTGGAAGATGGTTCAATTAGTTACCTTAGATTCCATTACATAGTTACATACAGGTCAACCTAACAAAAGCGTTTTTTTTTTTTTTTTTATTTGGAATAGGTTCGCGTTTGACTACACACTGCCTGATGTTAAGCAGATGCGCGGTCTAGGGTGTAGCATGCTTACCTAGAAGATACCTATTTACTCGGGATTTGAAGACACTCACGTTGTACTTTAACGGGAAGACAGACCCAGGCAAAGCGTTCCACATTCCGGCTGTTCGTATGAGGAATGAGGATTCGTAACGCTTGGTTCTAACGCGCGGAATGTCCACCATAAAAGGGTGGCGCTTTGGTCGCGTCCGTCTAGCCGTGCGATAGAAGAAAGGGGCAGGGGGGACCAGATTGTGCAACTCCTGAGCGCACTCTCCGAAGTGTATCCGGTAAAAGGCCGACAAACACGCCACCTTGCGACGAATTGCGAAAAGCGTGTTGAAAATAAAAATTATGTCAAATATTTTTTGTCCGACGAACCACCGGAGGAGGTATACAATTCGACGCGTATATTTTTTTTTAATATGAATAATAACCACGCATAACTTTTTTATAGTATTCCGATTTCAATAATTATTTTTTTATTGGAAAGAGTATACTTCGAAATTGGTCCCATTTAAATTTTATCGAAAATGGCTGAGCCATTATTGATAAATCAACAATAACGTGAAAAATGCTACATCGATCCGTGCATAATATTTGCGTTCTAGCGATGCGCCCCGGCTTCGCACAGGTGTATTATACATATAAACATTTCTCTTGAATTACTCTATCTATTAAAACAAACTGCATCAAAATCCGTTGCGTAGTTTTAAAGATATAAGCATTCATGAGGACAGACAGCGGAAAGCGACTTTGTTTTTTTACTATGTAATGATTCTGTACACGGGTGAGGTCGGTCATGCTATTTTTTGCAAAAAAATAATTATTGGTGTAACTGACGGCTAGTTATTATATTTTTTGCCGTCTTGTCTACTTCCAGCCGGGCTGAATAAAAAAAATACAGCACCAAAATATAACAAAAGAGAAAACATTACGTAATCAACACAATCGTACCTTAAAAAGCGTATTGTCACGAAAACACTTTTCAAAAATATAAATTACTAACAAACATCGATCGTTTACTTGCCTTTATAAGTTTAGATTCGTTATCATGTCTAGATAAACGGATGATATCGTTGCAACGGCGCGTTAAACGCCGTTATCGTTAGTCTGTAAACACTTCAGTGTAGTCGAATTGGGGCAGTGTTACAGAATAGATAGTAGTTTCGTATTTGTATCAACAAAAGGTAAAACGTGCTCGTCCTATACTTTTTGAAGGTTAAAAATCCGTGCATAAGTAATGTTTTGAATAATAAAAACAGGACAAGTGCGAGTCAGGCTCGCACACCGAGGGTTCCGTGCAAATCCAGAAAATTTCACAATATTGGGTAAATTGTTAAAATTTCTAATCTCTATACTATAATCATAAAAAACAATTTCACTTTTCTCGTCATCCATCGAAAATCACACATTGTTAAAATAATTAAAAACCTGTTTTTGTGCTAATGAAGCTCTTTTATATGATACCTTACATGATACGATTTACTCACTTTGAATTTTGAACCCATTTTTTTGTGAAACAAGGCCCCATTTTTTGTGATTTAAATAAAAATGTATAGTTTTCAGATTTATTCCTATATGTGTACTCTGAGACAATATTGGCTTCTCGCCAAATTTCATAGTTCTATGTCAACGGGAAGTACCCTGTAGGTTTTGATTTTTGTTAATGTCGAAATACTCGTATGCGGTTTTTTACGACATAAACGGCTCTAAATTTTTCTATATGAAAATTGAGAAGTTTTTCTTTTACACAACTGCAAGAAACCATAGATAAACGTGTATATTTTAAATTTCAACTCGATATCTTTACGCGTTTCCGATATAAAGAGTCTTGACATACGGACAGACACAGACAGACGGACACTGGATTTTTATCCTTTGGGTACGGAACCCAAAAAATGATGTTTCCTCTCCTGAAGTCTAGACCGCATATCTGCTCAACATCAAGCAGTATGTAGTCAAACGCAAACCTACAAGGAATAAAAAAAAGTCTGCAAGAATTTACTTATTACGAACATTATTTCATACTAAAGCCAACGAATATTAGTTAACAACACAGCGATAAGGCCGACCTTGTGCTAACATCCGCGACCTCCCACAAGCGTGACGCGGCATCACGTGGCAGATGTTTACACAAACGTGTGGAAGAGCAATGTTTCCAGGGAAATCGAATGACACGTTACCTAGTTCTTGGTAGACTGAGTCACCAGCTGTGCTGTTTTTACCAACTTCCAAAAAAGAGGAGTGTCTCTACTCGAGATATCTACGGCCCCACCAGCCACCGTTCTAGCTTTCTTCGAGCTATGTGCCCTGTCTACTACCATTTTATCTTGCCAACAGAGTCCGTAATGAGTCCGTTCTTCATACTCGAATATGTAGAGAACATAATTATAATTACATAATATGTCTCTAGGAAAAGGCTGAGTCGAACTTCTTGGCGGCTGTAAAGCTAGCTACAAGTTGCAAAACCAAAGCTACAAAAGTTGTTAAGGTGACGCATTGACAAACTATTGTTTCGAAAATTCTCCCTTCACTCGGACAAATTTTACGCGGTCGCGCTCGACAGGATCACGCCAGAGCGGCGGGCGGCAGTGAGTTTTTAATTAATTACTCATAATGTACACATTAAAAAAAATAACTTCTCGGTCTATGAAATAGAATAGCGGTCTGGCTATTTTATTCGTAAATAATGAGGTGTTGTTGCTGATAATTCTGAGCATTCGAATTATTAAACTTTTTTTTGGTGAGAAATTAAAAAGTTTTTTTTTAATAAAGCCGGTTACTTTTCAAAAATTTGTCCAATTCATTAAATTTTTCAAGATTTTCCCTTATCTATGATAAATCTTAAATTTGAATCAATATCATTCGTCCTCTCACATCGCGCATTAAAAGTACTCGTTTTTGTGTTTCTCGGTCCGATGCGTTATCTTAAGTGAGCTTCAGGCGGGATTGAGTTTAGCGCAGCTTGTAGCTAACTTCACAGCCGCCAAGAAGTTTGATTCGGCCTAAGACGAATATGTCGCGGCGGGTTCTGAAGTCTTGCTAACAGTGTGAAGTACTTTACTCTCACGTATGGCCTAGAAACGAAGAACATTGTTTCCATGTCCGGCTGAGCCCGACAAGTCGTGACATGATTGCGTTCGCCAGGTGCGGACCGCAGGAACTCGCTGGATACAAGCCGCTTCCGACAGAATTTATCTCAACTACTTATAGATGGATACATATGACGTTCAATCCAAATAAAAACCGAGTTTTAAGTTACAGTAGGTACCTACCTACCTATTGGAATAATTATATTATTTTTCACAAAATAATGCAAAACCGCCACTCCCGCCCACTCCCATTATCCAATGGGAGTGGGCGGGACACGTGAGTCGTATGCACCCAGACAGATGGGCAAAGGTCTCAACGGAGTGGGTTCCTCTGTCCAGTCGACCCCGAGGCCGTCCTCCAACACGATGGCGCGACGAAATCGAGAAGTTTAAAAAGGATTGGACGGAGGTAGCATAGAACAGAAAGGAATTGGGGGAGACCTTTGCCCAGCAGTGGGACAGTACAGGTTAAATAAAAAAAAATGCAGAACCGACTTCCATCGTGTACAAATAGTTCGCTCAATACAACCTATACAAATTTTCCATTATTGTTGATTTTTCAAAAACGGCTCAGCCGATTTCTGTAAAATTTAAATGGGACCACCTCGGGAGTATAACCTTATGAACTAAAAAATACTGTTTTGATTCGGTACACAATTGGCGAAAATATCGATGAACATACACAAAAAAATACATACAGCAGAACATTGAACCTCCTCCCCAACAAGCAAAATAGTCGAATAAGGAAACATTTACTCGACTAAACATCGAATAGTTGTTGAATAGTAGCTACATAAGTACAAAATTGTGCAGTAAAAGTGTTTATGATAAGTCTTTTAGTGCAAATCGTATAGACGTGCCCGTATCTGGCTTATGTCACACATAAATGCTATACGAGGGCTATAATAGTGTTTGATTTACTATTTAATGTGTAAAAAAAGCTTTTATACGACAATTACCTGACATACTTTTTATTCAGCAAATTTGTCGAATACTAGCTACCTGGTGATTAAATAGCAACATTGTTTCTTTTATAACGCGGTAAAAACACAAGTCGAATTATAGGTTTCCAATTACAGTTACAGAACCTCAAGTGTAACAATTTTATTATAGCACCTTTATTCGATAAAATATTGAGTAAAAGAGTTTTTTGTACTTTTATTGCTCATTAGAGCAATAACAGTCGCTAAAACTCTTGAAAATCCGTCAAAAAAGTTATAACCGTAATAACATATGGTGGTTCTGCTCATATTTTATTTCATATTTTTCCGTATTAGATAAACAAGATCCAATCATATAACCCAGTATCAGTTTTATACACGAAACTGACAATCTGTTTGAATCTAAGGAGAAATCTGAAATATATATTAAAACTTCAGAAAATAAAAAATGTGCAATCTGACACTGAACAAAATCAAACATTTAATAATAATTGTTGGTTTAAAATAAAAGACCGGTTTTGCAGTTTAGCATATCAGCCTTTTAATAATATATTAACTACCTATTTATTAACGTGTTTTCATGTGGATTTTATAAAGAACTATCTATTCTATTTTTCGAAAAAACCCTAAAATAAAAAAAGAACCCAAAACATGGCTGCATATGAATGCAACGCAGTCACATTTATTCGACGAATACTCGAGTTAGTATGATATAACCGCAACAAATTTACTAGTGTTCGCGTAATGGCTCCCTAGTAGCATATTAATAAAATTAAATGGAATTTATAACATATATCTACAAAATTATTGCAAAAGACGCGTGGCCCACACATATATGTTAAATAATGCATAACAGTTTATCGACAAAGTTAAATTGCCAGTAGTTTTTCCTATATAATTATGCTTAAATAGAAGCATTTAGATATAGAAACTGTATTCTTTTTAATAATTACTAAATGGATGACCTCTGTCTTTTATAATATTTTAAGTGTCAAACACACAAAGACTGGTGCATTTCCTTAACGGCACAGAATACGCAATCGTTCTAATTTTAAAAAGGAATAACAGTGCAAATTTGGCGTTTAACGAACAAAAATGTGGAATTGTAGCAAATTTGCAGCGTTTACTTCACTTTATTGCTGATTAGTGGCAACGTAAACACTTCAACTCTATCAATAAGCGGTACAGTTGCAGCTATATTGCTTTTACTGCACTAAACTGAGATCGTTTTGCTTTTATTCGATGTTTATTCCACAAATCATTCGTCCTATTTACACAGTTACTGCACTTCTACAGCACTTTTTAGTGCTATAATCTGCGCCTTTTTCGCGTTGTATAAACGTTGACTCGACGTTTATAGCACGAATTATGGGATTTTTATAGAACTAAACAGTAAAACCAAAACGTCGCCGCGACTGTTATAGCACAACTTTTTGCTAGTTGGGTCCTTTGTGGAAGTCGGTTAAAAAGAAATTTATTCCATGCATAATTCTTGAAAACAAAACTTGATTTGGGGCATCTAAAGAATAGTAACGGAGCCTGTGAAGTAAGTTAGCTACAAGCTGCGCAAATCCCCACTCATTACCGCCGCTGACACATGAATTCGCTATTGCGCAACGACTAGCTTCGTGTGACCAGACGCCATTAAGTTTATTCTACCAATAAACATGATTTGGCAAAAACCCACTAACCTCAATCCAACCGGCAAAACTGCTGAACAATTTTCGATAAAACTCCGTCTAGCCAAATCACCACGAGCAGAATACAGCATAAAAGCGAGTTCCACCAAATATATACCTTCACTAACGGGCAGACGGGGCAAAAAAGTCGCACCATACAAAAGTACATCAATCAAAAACACCAAACGCAAAGGAATACAAACTTTAAACTATTAAAACTAACGCTGAAATTTGACTGAAATAAATTAGAGGAAAAAACGTATGCAACACATCGCGTCTATTTATAGCGTATGAGTCATGATTCGTTTAACGGCGGCAGTGTAACGACGTGGATCGTTACGTGCGAGCGAGACGGCCGTTGGAGCGAGAGGGAGGTAATTGACGTGGCTCGTGCGCACATTGTAGATTTGGCGAAGAATATGTCTGATAATAAATCTGTAATGCCGGACGGTGGGTTTTTGTCTGTAAGATAACGAGTGCACGTGATAAAAAGCACGTCTATACAGGGTTATTGGTAATAATAATAATAATCAATTAGTATCCTTTTAGGGGCTCATTCTGTACATCAAAATTAATAACTTTTATGCGACTTTTGTCAAAACTCAGAAAAAATGTTGTTCCGTAAAAAATATCGTTCACCCGCGACAAAATGTATGGAACAGCTTATCCACATCTAAACCAATAAAGGAATGATTATTTTATTCGAAAACAAGACACACATGGCATCGATATATGAGTATTATACATAATATATTTAAGCATTTTTACAGCTATTAATTTCTTTTATACATATATACTCCAAATTACATTTTTACGTAATAAATCCTACGTCCTACTAATATTATAAACGCGAAAGTTTGTGAGGATGGATGTATGGATGTTTGTTACTCTTTCACGCAAAAACTACTGACCGGATTGAGATGAAACTTTGCAATAATATAGCTTATATATCAGAATAACACATGGGCTATAAATTATAATGATATTGCGTTAAAAATCAAAATATCATGCGGGCAAAGCCGCGGGTAAAAACTAGTGATCAATAATTTTACGTAACAAAAGATATGTGGAACTTATTAAGTTGTCAATAATTTTAAGCGTGTTTTTTTTGTATGAATGTTAGCGCTGTGTAGTGTACATATTTTTTGTTATGTTATATACAGGGTTATTCCTATTCAATTAGCACCCTTTTAGGGGCTTAGTCTGTACATCAAAACTAACAACTTTTGTGTGCGACATTTGTCAAAACTCAAAAAAAATCAGCTGTGCATACATGTTGACACGGGTGAACGACATTGTTCTACAGGACAACATTTTTTTTGTCCAAAGTCCCAGAACAAGAATTGTTAGTTTTGATGTACAGAATAAGCCCCTTAAAAGGATGCTAATTGATTAGAAATAACCCTGTATACACATTCAGAGCATGTTCATCACAATAATATTTTTCAAAAATGTCAAAACCGACTTCAACCGTGTTCATAATTCAAATATTTCGTATATTTGAATTAGACATAGAACCTCCTCCTTCTGGAAGTCGGTTAAAAAGCTTATCTGCATGTTACTATTTCGCTTACGCACACATCTATGTTCACAGCAAAAATGCTTGTCCTAGGTGGGAATCGAACCCACGCCTCTTGGCACAAGAGTCTGGGTTATTAATCACTGGGTCACTGAGCCAGTGAAATTATGTTTGCATGGTTGCTCTATAGTCACTATTATAATGTACTACGGGACTAATCGCGTACTAAAATTTACGAGATAAATAAATACCTCCTCATCCCGACGTTTCGGGTTGACTGGCTGGTAGTCTACCGTGACCACGATCGATGCAACTCGGCCGAAACGTCAGGATGATGAGGTATTTATTTATCTCGTAATTTTAGTGCGCGATTAGTCCTGTAGTACATAGTAATATAATGTGTTCTAATCTCGAAAGTTTAAAAACAACATTTGCTTTAAGCCGGAAACATACTATCGGACGCGGCAGACGAACGCGACTGACAGCCGCGACTTAGCAGTGTGGACAGTCTTTCAACATCTGGCGCGCCAGATCTCTCTCGGACGTCCGAACGCTCAAAGTCAGCCCAAGGTGATGTCCGCGACTTATGTCCGATAGTGTGCACGGCTCAGTGTACATTCATTATCTAGATACCTACTGCCGTATAGACGGCAAAACCTAAAAAGCCGTTAAACCACAAAACCAAATATTTGGGTATCAGCGAAAAACGCGGGACTAGACCGATACAGTACTTTAACTATGATTTAGACAATTATTTCCAAAAACGGCTTTAAAGGTAATCTATTATTTGTAGAATAATGATGTTTTCAAATAATAATGGGGTCATAGCGGTATTTAAGTTATTGTTTTATTGGATGACGACTTTATTGACTTGTAAAGTAGAAATAAGAATTAAATAGCGGTGTATTCACAATTTCTATATTTGAAACTATAAACGATATAAAAATAATTCTAACAGTAACCGATAGATAATTTTAAACTCTATAAGAATGTGTTTAAAAGTGAAAAATGACCCCTAGTGGCTTAAAGGCGTTATAGCTTGTGGACGGCAGCCTATCAGTCGCGTCCGTAAGCCGCGTCCGATAGTATGTTTCCAGCTTTACAATTCATCGCGAGAAACGCGTTTTTTTTTTATTTCTTGCATTTACCTATAAACTGCTCATTGTAAGTTTACCAAAACTAATTTAGTGGGCAGGAACAAGTAGCATTAACGAGATATGTTTGACCGGGTGTTCGTTAGCGATCATCGAAGTTAACCCACGTTCGGCACCGTCAGTCTTCGGATAAGTGACCGCGGGTTACAACTGAGCGCTACCGTGGCTGGCTCTGATGACACGTTAAAAAGTAGGTTCCGTTTGTTTTAACCGTTATTCATGTCATAGGCCCTCAGCGATTTGAAAACTCTGACACCAGGGCTAGCCACCCTGCCTACTATACTGTACTGTACCTACTGTACCAGCCTTTTTAATAGTCCACTTCAGGACGTAGGCCTACCCACGAAGGGTGTTTGGGCCACCACGCTGGCCCAGTGCGGGTTGGTGGATTCACATACGCCTTCGAATTTCTTCTACGGGCGTATGCAGGTTGCCTCACGATGTTTTCCTTTACCGAAAAGCCAGTGGTGTGAAATTGCGTAGGTACATAAATTCCAAAGAACTCATTGGTACGGGACCGGGGATTTGAACCCACGACCTCACGATTGTAAGGCGGGTGTCACTACATCTAGACCACCATGGCTTCCATAACTACGAAAGAATATTGTAAATAACAAGATTATTTTTTTGCAAAAAATGACATGACCGACTTCACCCGTGTACAGAATTCGCGAATATTTAGCACGGATCAATGTAGCATTTTTCACATTATTGTTGATTTATCAAAAATGGCTCAGCCGATTTTAATAAAATTTAAATGGGACCAAACCGAAGTATTTTTTTTATAGAAATCGGACTACCTGCTATGAAAAAAGTTATGCGTCGTTATACATAAAAATATATATACGCGTCGAATTGAGTACCTCCTCCGGTTCGTCGGTCAAAAATGAATATCACTTTGTCATTAGTAGTTTATATTAGGTACCCAGTTTGGGGCTAACCATTAATTCTAATTAGTGTTATCGTTGAGGAAAATCCGTAACTGTAACGTAATTCGTTACCGCGCGTATTTCCAGTCAAAATATCCATTAATAGTCAGTAGGGGGCGTTTTAGAGCTAAATAACCCATTGGTTTAGGCGTGGAATGCCCAATTAAAACAATGGCATACATATATAATGGTTCTAAGAATGTCCAATACTACGAATGCCCGATTCTGTGAATGTCCAATTCTAACAATGGCATAAGATTCTAAGAATGCCCGATTCTGCGAATGCCCAATTCTAACAATGGCAGATAATTCTAAGAATACACAAATCTACGAATGCCCGATTCTTTGAATGCCCAATTCTAACAATGGCATATGATTCTAAGAATGCCCAATTCTACGAATGCCCGATTCTTTGAATGCCCAATTCTAACAATGGCATGATTCTAAGAATACCCAATTTTACGAATGCCTGATTCGGTGAATGCCTTATTCTTTGAATGCCCAATTCTAAGATTGCCCGATCCACAATATGGCAAAATAATTTAAATTGGATTTTTTTTTACAAATAAACATATATTTTAAATGCAAGGTCTCTGGTAAGAAACGTCGTATCTCTATAAGGTAAGTTTGGTACATCAGAATGAAGAACATTTACTATGGGACCAACAAATCCAGATTCCACGAAAAAAAATCGGCTGTCCCACTTTATTGATTATATTATCTATGGACTTTTTCTACAGAACTGCTAACTTTTTCGCGAATTTGGCTTCGGTTGGTCCCATAGTAAAAGTTAGTGTTCTGAATTTACTAAACTCGCCCTAAGGAGGTTTTTACCGTTAGCTACCGGTAACGGTGGGTTTAAAAAAATGTTTTTATACATAATTTATTTTGCTATTTTGAGAATTAGGCATTCCTAGAATTAGCCATTGTCAGAATTGGCCATTCTTAGAATTCGGCATTCCCGAACTACTTTGGCATTTTGAGAATTGGGCATTCTTCGCCTAAACAAACTCATTGCGTAGTTCGCCTAAATGTTTCTTAGCATTCACCGCAGTTAAGCAACGTTTGGCACGGTCAGTCTTCGGATGAGTGACCGCGGGTGGATAATCTAGAAAACATAATAATAAATCGTTCCAATACAAATAATAAAATTGCCATACCCTTATAGGGTCAAATGTATCACTATACAAAACATGTTAACTAAGAACCGCATGTAAATTTCATATGTTGCAATAAATGATTTGACTTTGACTTTGTTGTTGTGAAAATTATTATAATTTCAAAAGTCGATAAAATGTTCACGGTGGAACACGATATTATAGTACTTTAGAGTTATTTGTCAAGATTACAATGGGCCATTGTGTTAAGTAGCTGTATTGGTTATATAGGTATGCTAGTTACCTCATACGGTTTTAACCGTAAATCGTGGTATTTATCTTTAACCGTACGACGTCTATTGTTTGACTAAGTTCGTACAAGCCGGATTGCTAGCCTCAGCTGGTGTCAGCTTTTAGGCCGCCTGAAGGCCTCTGACACGGCTAAACGGTTAAAACAACCGGGACCTACAATTTAACGTGTCATCCGAGCCACGGTAGCGCTCAGTTAGAAAATCGCGCAGAGCGTTGCTTAAGTTCAGTGATCGCTGACAAACACTTGGACTTAGGCAAGGTAATGATATCTAGCAGTATTGTAACTCGGCAATGTCCTTGAGATATATACCTACAGCGCCACGTGGCCAGGTAGAACCACGTATGTGTTATTCTGATATATAAGCTATATTATTGCAAAGTTTCATCTCAATCCGTTCAGTAGTTTTTGCGTGAAAGAGTAACAAACATCCATCCATCCTCACAAACTTTCGCGTTTATAATATTAGTAGGATTATACTTTTGAAATCTATCCGTACCGGGGCGAAGCCGGGATGGGCAGCTAGTTTTACATAAAAACTAATTAATTTAACATTAACAGGGACCGTTATCGTTATAAAATATTATTTCTATAAAAAGCTACAAAGAGAACGTTGTAATAACTAATTTAGAGAACAATGACGGCTGTCAAAGCGACTCCAGCAATAAAAGATATGATTTTTAAGATGAATACGCTCTTTCATTTCTGTTTTTACTTTATTACGCGATTGTATATAACGAGGGCAATGTATTTTATTCATTGACCGACGAACCCGAGTAAAAAAAACCGGATAAGTGCAAGTCAGGCTCGCACACCGAGGGTTCCGTACAAATCCTGTATTTCACAAAATTTTAATGTTGAAATTTCTATATATCTTTCTATTATCAAATAATCATAGAGTTTTTTTTTTGTACTTTTCTCGTCATACATCAAAAGTTAAACCTGTTTTATCATGTGCTAATGATGCTCTTTCACATGATACCCCATATGGTACGATTTATTCACTTTGAATTTTGGGCCAAAATTGTATTTAGGCCCTATTTTTTGTGATTTAATTAGAAATGTACAATTTTCAGATTTATTCCTATATGTGTACTCTGTGACAATGCTTCTCGCCAAATTTCATAGTTCTAGGTCAACTGAAAGTACTCAGTACGTTTTGATTTTTGTGAGTGTCGAAATATGCGGTTTTTTACGACATAAACGGCTCTAACTTTTTTAAACGATAACTGAAAAGTTTTTCTTTTACACAACTGCAAGAGACCATAGATATACGTATGCAGTTTAAATTTCAACTCGATATCTTTACGCGTTTCCGAGATAATGAGTCTTGACATACACACAGACGGACAACAAAGTGATCCTATAAGAGTTCCGTTTTTTCCTTTTGAGGTACGGAACCCTAAAAAAGGAACACTAATCTCTTGTTATTTAAATACATACATACTTTAACACGAAACAAACAAAAAGACAAGTCTAAATTCGTCGTATCTCAGCCCGCTGATTGCGACAGGAGATATGACCGCCACAGCAAAGTAATTTATTTCTGTCTGTGTCGATCTTTTAATAATTCACTGCTGAACCTAGAGCTACCCGCGAAGAGCGATTGGGCTATATCCAGCACGCTGACCGCGGGTTGTTATACCTACGCAAAAAAAAAATGTCTCCATTTTATCAATGACAAAAAAAATACAAAATATATATCACACGTAAAAAAAATGTCTAACCATAGAGACGATTGAGATTAATAAATCAATGACTACCTTTGGCCTAGGTGTTGTAACTTAGTTGTCAGTTTCATGAAATTTTCTGGACGTGTACGGAATCCTCGATGGGTGAACCAGACTCTCACTAGTCTGGTTTTTTTAAGACGATCTTCTAAACATCAGTCAGTCAGTCTTACCACAAAAGTTTACGCACGCTTTAGACAATGTTTACCAGTACAAATTGCACGGTTAAACAGTGTTTAAAGCGTGTTGAAATCTTTTGTAAAAAGGCGGCAATCTTTATTTATGACTAGCTGACCCGGCGAACTTCGTTCCGCCTAACAGTCGATTAGCGTAACCTAAGTTACTCCCTCCCTATCCATCAGCTACCTGCCAATAAAAGTCCCCTCAAAATCGGTCCAGCCATTTCAGAGATTAGCGGGAACAAACAGACAGACAGACAAAGATTGTAAAAAATGTTATTTTGGTGTATTTACCATATAGGGTATATATATATGGTATTAATATACCTAAATATATATTCATATGCATGTAGTAAAAAACGGTTATTTCAATATTACAAACAGACACTCCAATTTTATTTATTTGTATAGATGTACTTCTTAGACGATAAATGTTTCGATAGGTTTTCTGTCAGTAGTACCATTAATTAGTTCCATTGATGGTACTACTGACGTATGTATACTTCGCTAGTACCTTCAAGGTACTAGCGACGTATAATTTATATCCTCTACGTCGCTAGTACCATTGATCAGTACCACTGATGGTACTATTCACATACGTATATGTGACTAGTACCATTAATGCCTCCAGGCCAGGCTTCCAGGCCCGGAAAATATAAGTTGCAAAAAGGTTGAGTACCTACATATAAGGTTGCATACATCAAAACTGTGAATACTAAAAAGTGGAACATATTTAAGGAGGCATTAATGGTACTAGTCACATATAAGTATGTGAATAGTACCATCAGTGGTACTGATCAATGGTACTAGCGACGTAGAGGATATAAATTATACGTCGCTAGTACCTTGATGGTACTAGCGAAGTATACATACGTCAGTAGTACCATCAATGGAACTAATCAATGGTACTACTGACAGAAAACCTTTCGATACCGCGAATCAGACAAAGTAAATTAGATCCTAACCGTAACAGATAACTGTCCCTACTATTACCTTAATGTTTAAGTCAATTGTAATACCCTAAAACAGGGTCCATAAATATGTAACTCCAAGTTTATAAATTAGACTAAGAGATACATACATCTTGTTTTTGGTGCAATAAATGATTGAATATTGAATATAGATATCTATGCGAAACAAACAAAAAGACAACTCTCAAGTCGTCGTATCTTAGCACGTAGATTGTAAAATGAGATATGGCAGCCACAGTGTAAACAACAGTCAGTGAGATGTTATTTATTTGTCTCGACTCGCCCTTGGCGAATGTCAAATTCCATGCGGTTGGGTGCATGTAGAAAACGTGGGTTGAAGGACTTTGTATTTTTAACCGGTTACACAAGAGAGGGGTGTTTTTTCGGGTGACGAATGTTTCTGTCACTAAGATATATTTCAACAAGATTATTTTTTGCAAAAATTAGCATGACCGACTTCAACCGTGCATAGAATTCACGAATATTTCGAAAGGATCGATGTAGCATTTTTCACATTATTATTGATTTATCAAAAATGGCTCAGCCGATATCGATAAAATTTAAATGGGACCAATTTTGAAGTATACTGTATCCAATAATAAAAGAATTATTGAAATCGGACTACTACGAAAAAAGTTATGCGTGGTTATACCTAGATAAAAAAAATATACGCGTCGAATTGTCCGGTGTCGAATCCTCCTCCGGTGGTTCGTCGGTCAAAAATGTATGGAGCTTAGGCCATTAGAATGGCCTTGTATTAAATTTAGCTTTATTTGTTTTATAAATGATTTCACTATTGTGCACATAGACTAAAAAAAAGTCATTCTCAAATCCTAACGAACTTATTATAAATCCGAAATTGTATTTTTTGGTTCATTGGTTTGGTTCTTTGTTCCTCTTTCACGCAGCAACAATGCAACAGATTGACATGATTTTTGGCATGGACATTGTTTGAAAGACGGAAATTACTGAAATTTACAAATTTACCGGAGTTGGAAGGTAGGTACTTAATAGCTATTAACATCGTCTTGTATTACTAGTCCCAAACTAGGCTAAGCCTGTGTCTTGGTGACCCAAACCGTGAGGTAACGAGTAGAATTTCGCGCGACTACGTAAACATGTTAGTAGGTATATATACAGTATGCCTATTCTGTAATGACATAGGCATGTAATTGACATAGGCTTTTTATCCCAGAAAAATAAAAATTTCCCATAGGATGGCACAAAAATCAAAATATTACGCGGGCGGGGCCGCGAGCAAAAGCTAGTACTGAATAAACCTAACGCGTCTACAGACGTATACTCGTACAAAATAAAAAAAAAGCATTCAAATAAAATACAGTTTTAAAACAGCCAAAACAAAATGATAAAGAAATAAGTCACAAAAACCCAGCCAAGCGCCGACACAACAATCCACGCTAACGAAGAAAAAAAACACAATTCCCAATTACAAACCGATTAACAATAGGTACTAGCGATCAAATGCGCGCGCGGATACGAAAGGACGCGCATCTGAAAGCCGTGGTGGCTTAGAGGTAGTGACACCCACATTACAATCGTGATATCGTGGGTTCAAATCCCGGTCCCGTACCAATGAGTTCTTTGGCACACCACTGGCTTTTCGGTGAAGGAAAACATCGTGAGGCAACCTGCATATGTCCGTAGAAGAAATTCGATGGCGTATGTGAATCCACCAACCCGCACCGGGCCAACGTGGTAGATATGGCCCAATCACCCTTCGTGGGTAGGCCTACGTCCTGCAGTGGACTATTAAAAAAGGCTGGTACAGTGCAGTGCAATACGAAAGGAACAAACATGAATGGTTTTATTTTAACTATGGAACCGTAAAAACAAGCACGCGCCTTACATTTTAAAATTTAAAGTTAGCAACGCTAAGTCGCGGACATTATAAAATAAACAAAAAAAACTTTACACATCACATAATAAAATACTTGTAAATAAACTTTAAGGAAAAAGATAAAAAAACGCATAAAAACCCAGCCAAGCGCCGTCAAAAAAATCCACACAAAACTAGAGTCACAATTTCCAATCACAACCTGAATAAGAAGCGATAGAATGCGCGTGCGCATAGGAACGTACGAACATAAATGATCTAATTTTACTATTTCACTACGGAACCCTAAAAACCTAACACGCCTCAATATTTCGAAATTAGCTACACTAAATCACAGACACTACAAACAAATTAACAACAAAAAAATCTCGAACTCAAACAGTAAATAAACCCAGCACGCGTCTACAAACATCGTACCTACATTTAAAAAACATACAAATCAAATGCTTACTTGTAAAAATAAGATAAAATAATAACCTACTCACAAAAACCCAGCCAAGCGCCGTCACTAAAATCCACTCAACGGCGAAAAATATAAGTCAATATGTCATCATCACAAACCTAGTAATGCGTGCACGCATACATACGGGCGCAAATTATGGTCTTGCTTTTTTCTACGGAGCCCTCAAACTCAAATATTTCAAATAAGAATTACATAACAAAAAACCTAACACTCAAACACTAAGTAAACTCAGCGCGTCTACAAACATAGAAAAAAAACTTACAAAAAAAATACTTGTAAAAAAAAGAAAAAGAAAAACTCACAAAAACCCAGCCAAGCGCCGTCAAAAAATCCACACAAAACTAGAGAAAAAAGTCACAATTTCCAATCACGAACAGAGAAGCGATCGAATGCGCGCGCGCATGCGAACGGTCGCTACCGATAACGCTGATCGATAACGCGCGCCGTTACGTTGCGAGTTGCGACGTAACGTAACGAGGTCGCTATACGTCACAGAGTAGTATTATTTGTTCGCGCAGAGGGGTCACCTCGGTCACAGTCAAGAGCCGCGGTCTTTTAGCGACTAAAATAAAACACGTTACGATGGCGACGTCACTAAGCTTTTTGGGATATAATAGGTAGGATGATTGGGTAAAAAAATCATTATTATAATCAGTCCGTGACTTAGATTAACAAAAAAATATTGGACGCGTATTTTTTCTGTTGTCAATCAAACAACAAATGACAGAGATAAACCTTGTTAAAGGTGACGTCCACAAGTGGTATATTATTCAGAGAAAAATCGAACCAAGATGATATATACATCATTTGAAAGCTTGTTATATGGGCTTTCTAAAAAGATTTAATTTAGATTTTTTTTACCCCGCCAATTTTTTTAAATGCCAAAAATAAATTGTATGTAAAATATCAATACAGCTTGTTATTTTTTCTAGTTTAGCAATAATAAAGTGCTTCTATCGTTATTTTACTTGCATTCGTAGCTGATTCTTCCAAATTAATCGCTTAATTTGCTAAAATTAAAAATTATAACCTACCAGTGTTACCAGTTAGTAGGTACAATGTGACAAAAAACACTTTAAAAGTGTGTCTAATTGGTAAAAATGCTTTTATTTAACAATTTGGAGGTTACTTAATCAGGGTTGATAGATATAAAATATTTATTGAGCCAAATATATTTATTTATCCTAATTAATTTAAAAAAAATCGGAGGGCTCTTTTTTGTTTTTAACGGTTGTAATAGACGCAGAAAAATATGAACATTCTCGAAATGTAACGAGTGTTATGGTTAGAATTTTTGATTATTATTATACCAGCCTCCATACATTTTGTGGACATGTCCTTTGGGATCTGGTCGTAACGTCATCTCTTTCACAGAAGTCTACACATTTTGTATGTCACTTGTGACGTCACGCGCAGCTTTTTGTTTAATTGACAAAAGAAAAAAACACGTGTGTAATATTTTTTGATAGTCTATCTGACGGACTAATCATATTTTTTTAGTCATCGTGTTTTTAGTAATAATAATGTCCAACTATTACTATAGGACCAACTCAACTGCGAAAATATATTCTTATTTTTTATTTCAGTTTTGATCGCGTAGTGAAAATATGTCATATGAGTACTATATCATAGAATATGTCTGTGGTCTAGGGCACACCACATATAATATTATGGTAAGAAGTTGCCTACCAGTTTAGATTGAGTTCTAGGGTGCATTTTTTGAACTTCGAACGCCCTAGGAACGTATGACTTTGACAGTGACAGTTCAAAAACCATTCGCCATATTTGTTTAGGTAGTTTTATTTATAATTAACGTTCCATTTCACAATTTCCCCTTTGTACATGGTTTCTTTTAAAATTGCCATGTCCAGTTGTCCAGTAATTAGGATTTGCGAAATTCGAAATGATAAGTATACGGCCGAGGTGTTCGAAATTCAAAAAACAATTCCCTGGTCGGATCCGAGACGTTAGGTCGCTACCTCACAGAGTAGGTAATGTTATTTACTTGAGCAGAGGTGTCACCTCGGTCACTGTCGAGAGGCTATTTTTAGAGATGCTTACCTGAAACAAAACAGAATACATTTTTAAACAGGAATTCACTTTAAAGCGATATAAAGTACAGTGATAGTAGATAATATATCACTCACGTCAGATATTATTAATAGATGTTTTTTATTTTTAAATTATAAATTAACCAAGATGAGAAAGAAAAATAATTAACTAAGACACCGAAGGCTGTACTCTTTGTATTTAAAAGATATACCTCTAAGGTTTTTCATAGGTATTTCGAAAATATTATGTATTTGTGATCGCCGAAAACTTTTTAAATGACCATCAGAAATGTTATAGTAAAATGAAGTAGATATAAGTATTTAATTATTATAACCCCGACAACGGGTCCGTAAAGTTCGTCCTACTGACCGACTAGGTGGACTGACGATATAATGAAGATCACAGGAACGCGCTGGATGCAGGCCGCTTCCAACCGGCCTTATTGGAAATCCATGGGGAGGCCTATGTCCAGCAGTGGACATCCTAAGGCTGATAGATGGATGGATGAATAACCCAGACTAAACCCCAACGTCAGAGCTGGCTTATGCGTAATACTTCGGAAGATTACACAACATAAACTATTTTAACGTGCGGTTTTTAACAATGATTCTCGTATGAATCGCACATCTTTCAGTTAAAATAACCAGTCAATGAACCATCGAAAGGTGTAAAAACTATGTAACCACTGAAAGTGGAACGTATACTAATCACAAAAGTATTTTGGTATACAGTCGCCACGCCACCTCGACGGAAATATCATTTGGCAGCGTTACGAGACGGCGTTATAGCAGTATGGGCAGTCGGGACAGTATTTATCGCATCGTAAATAGTTTGAATGAAGAGTATGTGCCGGCAAGCATAGCTTAGGACGTCCACCGACAAGGTGTACTTTAAAAGGGGTCAAATACAGTTGAGGTGACTTATCACTTCAACAGGCTCGAAGTTGAACTCTATAATAAAATACTTGATGATCCCACTTCGGACGCAACCGGAGCGCTGTTCGATTTGGTGAGTCGCCTCAAGTGATCCGAAATATGTAGTAGTATTAATATTAAGTAGCTAGTATAAAAAGTATTTGTATTAAAGTCTCAAAAATAAATTGGAATAAAAAAAACATATAAACTAATATGAGGTATAACTGAATTGGAACGAATGTAACATTTAGCCGCTTTTGCGCTTTGTAAAAGTTATCAAATATTAACTTTCAAAACTACGAATGACGTTTCGACAATTTCCAAAGGGAAAAATCTCATAACAGTTGGAAAGCCGAATTCAGCTATCTACTGATCATGATCGCAGAACAACTTGAATGCAAGCGGCTTTCAATAAGTCTAATCTAGACCAGTGATCGCGCTCGATTCGCTCGCGCATATTTTTTTACCTTCGCGTGTTCCGTAGTCATATTATAATTAAGTTCATTAGTGTGCGTCCCGCAGTGATACATTGCACTGTCTTATGTGACCCTTGACCAGAATAGTGTGACGGCCACCGATCTAGACGGAAATAAAAGAGGATAATGTCCAGAATATAACATGGTATCCTTACTTCCTTACTAATAATCCGAAAGTGTGTTTGTTGGTTTATTCCTCTTTCACGCAGTAACGGAGCAACGGATTGACTTGATTTTTGGCAAGCACATAGTTTGAAAGACAGAAAGTGACATAGGCTATTTTCTATCTCAGAAAATTAAAAGGTGGAACAGCACAAAAATCAAAATATGACGAGGACGAAGCCGCGGCCAAAAGCTAGAGGCTGGTATAGTGATGACTTTTCTGATATTTTTCTGGATAACCATTATCAAATGCAAGTCAGCGTTACTCCAGCTACACTGGAGATATCAAACTCTTACCTTTCTTGCACTTTTTCCATTCATTTCTTTAGATTCACTCCCAAATTACTTATATCATGTGATAGATCTGCCAAACAGGAGTTATCATACTGAGTAACACAATTTGTTTGATACGGAACCTTCATTAAATCAGTCAGACTCTCACCGACGATTACACTATGTCCATAGTCCATACTGTGATTACGTTAATACTTTTCATAATGCGATATACTCGTATTATGACATACAGTCGTTTTATTAGTCATTGAGCTGCAGCATCTATCTCGTAGCGTAGTTTGACTAGGTGTTTGTCAGCGATCACCGAAATTAAGCAACGTTCCGCACGGTCAGTATTTGGATGGGTGACCGCGGGTGGCATTTTCCAACTGAGCGCTACCGTGGCTCGGATGACACGTTAAATTGTAGGTCCCGGTTGTTTTAACCGTTTAGTCATGTCAGAGGCCTTCAGGCGGCCTAAAAACTCTGACACCAGGGCTAGCCACCCGGCCTATACGAACTTACTTTACTTAGCATCTATGTTGGTTTCGTATGAGGCGTTAAAGTACGGAATTTTTGTTAGTAACCGACGCGTATAAGTATGACATGGGCCCTGTAATACTTCATGTTTTACTGCTAGGTACTGTTTTATGTCTTTGCAAAGGTCTTGGAGCGCTAAGGTTTTTAAGCGACATTCGAGTAAATACAAGGTTTTTAGATTGACCGTTTCTAATGATAAGTCTTAAAAAATCTTAGTTTTTTTTGTGTTTGTAATCCTTAAGGTGTCGTATATTTGAAATTATTTCGGTTATTTTACAAAAATACATGGCAAAGCTTTTAAAAATATGTAAACAAGCTCTCCTAGCAGAATTAAGAGCTTATTTCGAGAAAAGAACATAGATATACGCTTCCGCATGCCGTAGAAAAACAAGCACATGATAGTGTTCACGTCAATATGGTTTTCAACAATTCTATTTAGTAATGTTTTCATATTCGGAGATATGTTGTAAAATTAATCAAAATCCAATAACACCAGATTCAAAATTTCAATCAACAACTGTTTGTTATTTAATTATGTTTAAGTATTAAATAGAAAAAAAACCGGACAAGTGCGAGTCAGGCTCGCGAATCGAAGGTTCCGAACAAATCTAGGAAAATTCACAAAATTGGGAAGTAAGTTGTTAAAATCTCTATACTATAACCATCGACAAAAAAGTTTTTTTTTTTTTCACTCTTCTCGTCATACATTGAAAATTACACATTGTTAAAATAATTAAAAACCTGTTTTAGCATGTGCTAATGAAGTTCTTTTATATGATGCCTTACATGATACCATTTACTCACTTTGAATTTTGAACCCATATTTTGTGAATTTTGAGGCCCTGTTTTTTGCGATTTAAATAAAAATGTACAGTTTTCAGATTTATTCCTATTTGTGTACTCTGAGACAACGCTACTCGCCAAATTTCATAGTTCTATGTCAACAGGAGGTACCCTGTAGGTTTTGATTTTTGTGAGTGTCGAAATATGCGGTTTATTACGACATAAACGGCTCTAACTTTTTTAAACGATAACCGAGTTGTTTTTCTTTTACACAACTGCAAGAGACCATAGATATACGTATATAGTTTAAATTTCAACTCGATATCTTTACGCGTTCCCGAGATAAAGAGTCTTGACATACACACAGACGGACAGACGGACAACAAAGTGATCCTATAAGGGTTCCATTTTTTCCGTTTGAGGTACGGAATCCTAAAAATAACAAAGATCAGAACAAATTACATTTATTAACCATAGCTACTTCGATTAAATCCACGTCAGTGATTAAATAGTGTACATTTAAAAGCAGGAAAGAGCCATCAGAATTAAAAAATATTTATCAGAAGGAGCGAGACCTTAATTGCGAGGATCTACTCGTATGTAGATATTATATTTAACAAAACAAAGTTTCATATTCATATTATAGTGTGATATACTATTCGTCAAATTACTTTCTTGGAACTTTTCAAAAGATTGTAATATCTGTATAGCTTTGTTACTCTATGGCCACACATGGCGCGAGACGTGAGGGAAAATCAACGAGGCTGTGTTGAAGATT
This sequence comes from Hypomecis punctinalis, assembly GCA_949316475.1. NCBI lineage: Eukaryota > Metazoa > Arthropoda > Insecta > Lepidoptera > Geometridae > Hypomecis > Hypomecis punctinalis. Next base: position 5,247,859 of record OX438823.1, read on the forward strand.
AGACAGCCGCAGAAGGAAAACAGGAAACGCGACAACTAACAACACCTAACTCAGCTACCAGAGGCGAAAATGAACCGGAACGTTTATGGATCTCATACGTTTTTATGGATAAAACTGGGAAGGAAAAAGAGAGGAGGCCTTTGCCCAGTAGTGAGATAGTACAGGCTCATAAACAAAAAAAAACAACTGGTTGCACTCCGGGAGTGCTGGCTGAAGTGAAAACTTGAACATCAATATCACACGCACAATCGCGCAAGCGTCCTGCGCCGTCTTACGAATTTTCGATCAGATCACGTGTCCTGGCGCGAGTTGAACATTTTTTACCTATCCTTAAAGCCGAAACACACGCGGGGCGGCCGCGCCCGACCCGAGCACGAGTTCTGTGTGTTGTCGTCCATTGAAACAGGAACTAAGAGACACGCCGTAATCCTGCCTCGCACCGCGCCCGACCCGCGCTCACCGTATGTGTGTTTCGGCCTTAAGGGGGCGCCTAACGCCAAAATCGACTTTTTAAAGAAGTGGTGTAAAGATAACGAAGATAAATACTCATATTAAAAAAATACTACAGGAAAGGAAAGAACCTATAGTAGTAGAGTAATCGCGTAGAATTTGGAAAATAATATTAACCTTAGAAAAAAATTAAAACCTCGCATCATAAAAAAACTTTTTATTTTCAAATGCTCGAAATGATCAGCGACAACACCACATTATTTATGACAAATTACGTAGCCAGACTAATGTTCTAGTAGAGTAATTGATTAGTTTTTTTAATATATGCTTAAATTTTGAATAAATAAATAAATAAATAAAATGTCACCTAAAAATGTAAGCTGGCGCTCGAAGCCAAAATCATCGTGAACTGCCATGCGATTTTCAACTCTAAACAAAGCAGCATAGATGATAGCGGGCGATACAAGCGCGGGTGAAATCGTTTTTTTCATAGGCGCACTCTTAAAGTTTTCAACTCAAAAAATAGTACTTTAGAGAATCTTTAGTAGCAATATCACAACTGTAGATGCTCATATTTTGCAAGTTTTCCATATAAGTTAACAAGCACTGTCAACTAAAATCTATCTGTGTCTCACTAATCTGTGCATGTATCAAATATTGCTGAGGGCGTATAATTTGATTTTATACGGCCACACACACACTAGCACAATACAGGGTTTGACAGAACGATGGCAATGGTGAAAGGAGCTTATTGTAAATAGCATGTACCTTGTTAGAACATCTATTGGTATTCTATTAGGTACTGAGAACGTTTTTTTTTTAATTCAAATAGGTTTGCGTTTGACTACACACTACGTGCTATGTTAAGTGTATATATGTTAAGCCTATAAGGCTTATCACATCTGCTTAGAGCGAAGAAACGTAGTTTTAAAACAACAGACTAGTGATTATTGTGAAAGATGCGTCAAAGCATATTGATGATGATGACTTCCATCTTCGATCACGACGACTGCGTAGTTTTTTTCATAATAGTCATATATTGAAGACTGCCTTGGTGGCTCAGTGGTTAGTGGCCCTAACTTCTGGATCAAAGAGGCGTGGGTTCGATCCCCACCCATGGCAAATATTTACATAAGTGTTTGCTCGGTGTCTGGGTGTTATTTAGTTACGATCTATATAAGTATGTATTTAAATATAAGTATATGTAGTTTATCAGTCTCTGGCAGCCATATCACAAGCTTTGCTTAGTTTGGGGTCAGAGGCCGTGTGTAAGATGTCCCAAATATATTTATTTATTTATGATTTTTTAAATTTTACTAAAGAACTAGGTATTAATAAACTATCTCCGATTTTAAATCTGACTCATCTAGCCAAATATTCTTGGGTTCATTTCTTTTCGCTTGAAAGAAGAGAGACGCAGTTTTTTCTGTCATTTTAAAGTAGGTCTCATAGCCAATATTGTTGAAAATGAGGACTCGACCACCTTTTGTTTTTTTTTGTTTCGGCATAACCGTTACGTACTAGTGTAACCCTAAATGGAATTATACTTAAACACCTCCTATACTCTTAGTATAAACGTTACGTATAACCCTCTATAGAATTATAAACACCTCCTATACGGTTAGTATAACCGTTACGTATAACCCTACATGGAATTATAATTAAACACATCAGCACAACATCTGCGATTATAATTAGGTGACAATTATTTTCCACACCTGCTGCAGAATGAAAGATATTACTTATTAAAATGTTTGCTTGTACTCGTGTACATTTTTGACTGACGTAACGGAGGTACTCAATTCAACACGTATATTTTTTTTCATGTATAAAATAATAAATATAAATATTTATTATATTATATTATATTTATTTCATTACTATAACTTTTGGCATCGCAGTCCGATTTCGGTATTTTTTTTTTTATTAGAAAGAGTATAATTCTTCAAAAATGGTCTCACTTAAATCTTATCGAAGTCAGCTAAACCATTTTTGATAAATCAACAATAATGTGAAAAAGACAAGCTGTGGTGGTCAAGAGGTAGTGACACCCGCCTTACAATCGTGAGGTCGTGGGTTCAAATCCCCGGTCCGGTGTCAGAGCTTTAAGCCGCCTGAAAGCCTCTACGCACACACGGCTAAACGGTTAAAATAACCGGGACCCACAACTAAACGTGTCATCCGAGCACGGCAACGCTCAATTGTACATAATTGTATAATATCGCTGATCGGATAAAAACTTTTACAGCCCATAAAAAATAACAAAACCTTGTAAATAACTTAGGTAGTTTCCATCAGTAAAAATATTATAATATTTCCTGGTCATCAAATGATTCATTTTGTTATGAAGTTTTAGTAATAGTTATGTAATAATATTATTTATCATACATAATATTATTTAACTTGAGGAATGGCCTCGATATCAATGAAAACGTTGACATTATATAGATTCCTAAGATAACACCAGTTCGTCATCATTTAAGATGTCGATTCAAGTTTCGTCGTTTTTCCGGACATAGGCCTTCCCTAAAGATATCCAATAAGACCAGTTAGAAGCGACTTGCATCCAGCGCGATCCTGGGGTCTTAATGAGGTCATACGTCCATCTTGTGGGTGGACATCCTACGCTGCGCTTGCCGGTACGTGGTCTCCACTCGAGAACGTTTCGACCCCATCGGTCATCAGTCCTCCGCGCTATGTGCCCTGCCCATTGCCATTTCAACTTGCTAATCCGTTGGGATATGTCGGTAACTTTGGTTCTTCTACTAGATCTAGATCTCCTCATTTCTGATTCGATCTCGCAGAAAGACTCCGAGCATAGCCGTCTCATCCGGTTCATGTTTACAGATGTCCATTAGGAACGTTTGGAAGCTTTGTATCCAGAAATGCTATAATTAAATCATCAGAGCCCTAAAGTCCAGCCCCCCGACCGCCTAAGCAATAGCAATCGTAATAGCAATCGTTTATGACTTTATTTTAGTCATTTAGCACCGCCTATGTGACGTTAGCCATCAAAGTTGTTCATTCAACGATTGCTTTCGCAATCCGCGCAAAGCAATTAATGGCTAACGTCACATAGGCGGTGCCAAATGACTAAAATGAAGTCATAAACGATTGCTATTGCTTAGGCGGTCGGGGGGCAGGTTTTGCGTAGTTTACTTTAACTTTCGCATTTGCGTGTGGCTCCATACATTTCGGTTAGTTCTTCCTCGTTTCCGCCAGAGGCGCTGTACAACAATGTATAGAGCCATACGGAAACAGCTGTAGTTACAATTTACGTGTAAACCTGGAGGTCCCTCAGAACGGCTGAACGTATATGAAAATGTGTTGTTTTTAAACTTTCGCGATTTGAACACATTATTATTATTATGTACTACGGGACTACGGGTAGACTACCCGTGAACAAGATCGATGCAACTCGGTCGAAGCGTCGAGATGCTGAGGTATTTATTTATCTCGTGATTTTAGTGCGCGATTAGTCCCGTAGTACATAATAATAATGTATACGTAAATGGTTACGAGCGGGAACGACCAATGAACCATAGTTATATACAACTGCCCCCCTACCGCCTAAGCAATAGCAATCGTAATAGCAATCGTTTATGACTTCATTTTAGTCATTTGGCACCGCCTATGTGACGTTAGCCATCAATTGCTTTGCGCGGATTGCGAAAGCAATCGTTGAATGAACAACTTTGATGGCTAAAGTCACATAGGCGGTGTCAAATGACTAAAATGAAGTCATAAACGATTGCTATTACGATTGCTATTGGCTTAGGCGGTAGGGGGGCTGATAGTGGTTTGACGAGGTGTTTGTCAGCGATCATCGAAATTAAGCAACGTTCCGCACGGTCTGTATTTGGATGGGTGACCGCGGGTGACATTTTCCAACTGAGCGCTACCGTGGCTCGGATGACACTTTAAATTGGAGGTCCCGGTTGTTTTAACCGTTTAATCATTTCAAGCGGCTTAAAAACTCTGACACCAGGACTAGCCACCCGGCCTATACGAACTTACTTTTTTAACAAAAACCGATTTGGATTTGAGGCTGATGAGATCGAGCTGATTTTTAACTATATTTCAATTCCAAATAATCTATTTTTGGAAATAAACGAATTTTATAATTTCACACTAGTCTAACCATCACGCTTCTACAATAAGAAATATTACTATTGCAATAAAAAAGCAAACCGCATAATTCGCGCTATGCCAATCGTTCGCGGGTCAAAGAACCGGCGCGCACAAAGCTGAACCGTTTTTTATAAGACTCGAAGGACAGACAGACGATCAGACGTGGTTTTTGTCGGGCAAGTAAAAAATGTGTCCGATTGCGTATTCACGTGCTAATGGTTGGTCTAGGAATTATAGAGTGACTAGCTGACCAGGCCACGCGTTGCTGTGGCTAAATAAATTAAAATTGCGACTATAATTTGAGATTTAAACTATCCTATCTCTCAAGTTGGATCGAACTGCACATGGTGTGCGAATTTTATTATAATCGGTTAAGTGGTTTAGGAGTCCATTGAGGACAAACATTGTGACACGAGATTTATATATTAAGAAAGATTGGGAAAAAATCAAATGAAAGAAATATTACTGTGTTGCACTGTATCAGCCTTTTAATAGTCCACTGTGGGACGTAGGCCTACCCACGAAGGGTGATTGGGCCATATCCACCACGCTAGCCCAGTGCGGGTTGGTGGATTCACATACGCCATCGAATTTCTTCTACGGACATATGCAGGTTGCCTCACGATGTTTTCCTTCACCGAAAAGCCAATGGTGTGAAATTCCGTACATAAATTCCAAAGAAATCATTGGTACGGGACCGGGATTTGAACCCACGACCTCACGATTGTAAGGCAGGTGTCATTACCTCTAGACCACCACGGCTTAAAGAAATATTAATTAATTTAAATTATTTCATACTAATAATTTACATTTTAGAGTTAAAATTATAGTTTCAAAATGACGTAATTACATTAAATAATTATAATTTATTATAACTTTAGGCAAAGCTTTACCCGCGGTGTAACGAAGGAACTTTTATTTTTTACGAAAAAAAAAGTTTTTTTTTTAATAACTCAAATTAATAAAAGTCTCGTCAGAGAGTTTGCAACTGAGCGCAACCGTAGCTCGGATGACACGTTAGGTTGTAGGTCCCGGTTGTTTTAACTTATTAGTCCTGTGGCCTTGAGTGGGCTTTAGCACCCCTAGCATGGCACAGGGTTATGACTTATTATTCTTCGTAAAATTCTCTCGATGTTCTACAGAAAAGTGGTAGATTCACAGTCCCCTTAACGAGTATTTAGTTGTAACGATAGCGTGCCGTTAAACGACGTTATTGGCTACATTGGCTCAATCATTTGTTGATTGACCCGAATTGTAGGTATTGAGCGCGAACACAGACTTTGTAACCGGTAAACAAGATTTTCCTCTTATGAAAGTATTACTTAAAATGTTACAGCATACACTGTTAAAGATTCTTGAATACGCGACACTTTTAAGATTAACTATTTTAGCGAGGCCTTGGCCAGTCATATCAAACATTAAAATTGCAATTTAGTTCGAATTAATCGACTTCCAAAAAGGGGGAGGTCTTATGTTAGTCTGTATGATTTTTTGTGTGTATTTTCATCGCCACCCATTTTAGAGCGTTTTTGTCACAGATAAAATGTCAAAAAAATATCGTATTTAATTTCATTAAATTATTAAACACATTGATTTAAACTAAAAAAGATTTTTTATCATACTTAATATTATAAATCCGAAAAGTTTGTTCCTCTTTCACGCAGCAACGGAGCATAGTGGCCATGGTGGTAAAGAGGTAGTGACACCCGCCTTACAATCGTGAGGTTGTGGGTTCCCGGTCCCGTACCAATGATTTCCTTGGAATTTATGTACGGAATTTCACACCACTGGCTTTTCGGTGAAGGAAAACATCGTGAGGCAACCTGCATGCGTCCGTAGAAGAAATTCGATGGCGTATGTGAATCCACCAACCCGCACTGGGCCAGCGTGGTGGATATGATCTAATTACCCTTCGTGGGTAGGCCTACGTCCTCCAGTGGACTATTAAAAAGGCTGGTATACCAAGCGCTACACAAATCGGCGGATGGGAAGTTATGCTCAGAACGCTGCGCAAAAGCCGATATATAGGTATACGCGGGAGGCAATTAGTCGGGACGCCGGGGCACACCCGCCCGCCAACCTCATGCCTCCCGCGCGCTCCCTACGCACTACGACACGCGGCGTCGGAATTGTGCACACATGCGCAATAATTAGCCAATCACGGCGAAGTGTCATCTGCGGCTAACATCTCATCCGCCGATTCGTGTGGCGCTTAGTATACGGTAAGCAGTATAGTATAGGTAAGGAATAGAGTAAGTATATTTTAAGTATGGCTAGTCTGGCAGAGCTACGGTATTCAACACCATACAAGGTGTGGTATGCAGACAATAGCGGTCCATGGTGGTCTCGCAATTGACACTTGGTGTTAGCTATCGTTTCATTAGGAATGCGGTACCGACTGTTGGTAAGATGACTCTTACATTTATGTTTATTATGTTAGACTAGTTTTTACCCGCGGCTTCGCCCGCATGATATTTTGATTTTTGACGCAATATCATTATAATTTATAGCTTATATGTTATTCTGATGTATAAGCTATATTATTGCAAAGTTTCATCTCAATCCGTTCAGTAGTTTTTGCGTGAAAGATTAACAAACATCCATCCATCCATCCTCACAAACTTTCGCGTTTATAATATTAGTAGGATAAGCTCTATATACAAGACCTTATAGACCAGTTTCCCAAACTATGGGTAGCGACCCACTGGTGGACCGGCAAGCAAATTTTGAGTGGGTCACGACATTAAAAAGTCAAACCATCCATCCGTCCATCAGCCAAAGGACGTCCACTGCTGGACATAGGCCTGCCCTATGGATCTCCAATAAGACCGGTTGGAAGCGGCTTGCATCCAGCCGTGGGGTGCCGGCAGAGTAGAATAGCAGTGCGGTGTAGCAAGAGCCGACTGAGGTACAGCGGAACCGACTAATGGCGGTATAACCATTCGACTAAAACGTAGCTGAAATGGCACAGGGCTGGGATGGCCAGCAGCATCCTTGTCGCGAAGCTACGTTTCTACGATCGCCACCACGCTTGCCCAGCGGCATTTTATGGGCAAATACCCCCAATATATGAAAAAAAAAAACAAAAAGTCAATACCGATATATAATTATTTTTTGCAAAAATCTCAACACCGTTTTCGTTGAATTCGAATAATTTGCACGGATTGATGTGACATCCATGTAATTTTTTGTTGATTTACAATTGGCGAAAATAATCAAAATAAAAAAAAAACTTTTTTATTTCAAAAAGGTGCAATGCACAGTTTTATATTGCCCAAATTCGATAGCTATAAAAATATTCGGTTCTCTGTCAGTAGTACCATTGATTAGTTCCATTGATGGTACTACTGACGTATGTATACTTCGCTAGTACCATCAAGGTACTAGCGACGTATAATTTATATCCTCTACGTCGCTAGTACCATTGATCAGTACCACTGATGGTACTATTCACATACCTATATGTGACTAGTACCATTAATGCCTCCGGGCCCGGAAAATTGAATTTACAAAAAGGTTGAGTACCTACATATAATCAATAAATTGCCAAATAATCCAACAATCTAAAAGATATGGAATGAGAAAACTGTTTCATATAACAACTAAAAATTATCCTATTATCGAAATGCTATTTTACACATTAGACAATTTTTTTAATGATAATCTAGAAAACATAATAAATCGTTCCAATACAAATAATAACTTTACAAAACATGTAAATTAAGGACCGCATGTAAATTTAATTTGTTGCAATAGATGATTGAGGTATACTCCCGAGTCCCGAGGTCCGAGTAATTTAAATTTTATCGCAATCAACTGAGCCGTTTTTGATAAATCAATAATAATTTAAAATATATACTAAATACTAGCGACCCGCCCCGGCTTCGCACAGGTGTATTTTTACATATAAAACTTCCTTTTGAATCACTCAAAAAAACCGCATCAAAATCCGTTGCGTAGTTTTAAAGATATAAGCATACATGGGGGGAAGCGACTTTGTTTTACACTATGTAGTGTTTCGAATTATGTACACGATAGAATTCGGTTATGTCATTTTTGGCAAAAAATCTGTGAATCTTTTTTCCTTTTTTAAAAAAATCTTTAGATCTTTTACGAATCTTTTGGTTCCTGATTCGATCTCGCCCAGAAACTATGGGCTATGGCAGTAACTATGGGCCGACACACTTCGAGAGAAGGCCTATGTTCGACAATGGGCTATTAAATGCTGATACGGTACGATCCGAACAATAAAACAAGCGCAATCAGAACAATAAATCATAAAATACGATAAAGATATTTGTACGACGCTAAATTCCGTGTCGGAACTTACAATTTTGTCAATAAAAAAATCTACATGTGAATTTCCAATGTAATATAAAAGGTTATATTGGTAATCAATTAGCATCCTTTTAGGGGCTTATTCTATACATCAAAACTAACAACTTTTGGTCTATGACTTTTATCAAATTACAAAAAAAAAATTGTTGTTCCATAGAAAAATATCGTTCACCCTCGACAACATTAATATGGAACAACTGTTTTTTTTTCGAGTTTTGACAAAAGTCGCAGAACATTTGTTAGTTTTGATGCACAGAATAAGCCCCGAAAAAGATGCTAATTAATGTTGTTTTTGACCTTTCGCGATTTGAACATGTTCAGGCGAAGCCTTTCCTCAAATAAAAAAGTGGAATTTTGACATTTCGTTAGAGCTGTCACTCTGACAGTTCTCATTTGTAACTGCGTACTAATTTTCTAATTCACCTTCAATACGTGAACACTGAACAAATCTGAAGAATTCATTGTAAAGCGGTAAAATCTTATTAACTTGAAGAAACAACTATTGTACTTACATATAATCACTCCTAACTGCAAGTTGAATTTCAATCGGCCTACAGCCGAAACAGAACACATAATTATTATATACTACGGGACTAATCGCGCACTAAAATTACGAGATCGATGCAACATGGCCGAAACGTCGGGATGAGGAGGTATTTATTTATCTCGTAATTTTAGTGCGCGATTAGTCCCATAGTATATAATAATTAAGATGCTAATTAATTAGGAATAACCCTGTATATAGGAAATCAGAGCCTTGAACTGTCTGTTTCAGTCACTCAGTCTGTTTTTAAATTCATTTATCACATATCTAGCTAGACTATCCCACTGCTGGTCATAGGTATCCCTTATTGTGCAATCTCAATACATAAAAAACATGACATGATTGGATCCTATTAACGTAATACTTGATATAACTTACGTACTTATTTTATAATATAATTCAGTACGTGTAATAATTAATTATGTTCGCTATATTTAACAGTTTTTAGGTAATTTTAGCACGCAATTAACTACAACTACGAACCACCACACAACATCAAGGGTCAGCGACCACCCCAAGACTGAGTAATCTATTCCTATTTTATGCAAATATTTTCCGAAATCAAGAAAAATATTTTTACAACTTTCAAAACTTCCAAAAAAAATGCCGCACTTTTCCAAAAAAGACACTACGAACCACCACATAACATCAAGGGTTGGCGACAACCCCAAGAAATCTATCCCTATTTTATGAAAATATTTTTCGTATTCATAAAAAAATATTTTTTACTAAGTTTCAAAACTTACCGAAATGCTACGATTTTCCAAAAAGGGCACTACAAACCACCACACAACATTAAGGGTTGGTGACCACCCCAAGACCGAGTAATCTATTCCTATTTATGAAAATATTTTCCGGATTCATGAAAAATATTTCTACAACTTTCAAAACTTCCCATAATGCCACACTTTTCCAAAAAGGACACTACGAACCACCACACAACATTAAGGGTCAGCGACCACCCAAGTCTGAGTAATCTATTTCTATTTATTGCAAATGTTTTCCGAAATCATGAAAAATATTTTTACAACTTTCAAAACTTCCCTTAATGCCGCACTTTTCAAAAAAGGACACTACAAACCACCACACAACATTAAGGGTTGGCGATAACCTCAAGCAATCTATTCCTACTTTATGAAAATATTTTCCGGATTTATAAATATTTTTTTACGAAGTTTCTAAACTTACCGAAATGTTACGCTTTTCCAAAAAGGGCACTACGAACCACTACACAACATCAGGGGATGGCGACCACCCCAAGACTGGCAGCAAATCTCCCACACAACCTTTATATAACCACGACAAAACCACGGGAAAAACTGACCAATCCGGAAGCAGGAAGGATGCGTTTTTGCAACGTTCGCAATTTGAATGCTCCAATGGGCGAATTGTCCCTTTTGTTGTTATCTATTGTCGTTTTTTCTTGCGATCGGTGTTAGTTTTTTATTTGTAATGTGTTTTTAGGGTAATTGGATTAGTTTAAGTAAAAAAGTTATTGTAAGAATCACTTTACAGTTTAAACATATACAATTTTTAACCAACGATGAAAGAAGAAGGGTGTTACCGATACGTTTGGAAGTGTGCCATAGGACATCTTCTACTGGACATAGGCCTTTATAGATCTCTAATAAGACCGGTTAGAAGCGGCTTGCATCCAGCGCGATCTTATACATATAGTTGATACATCCGAAAGTGTGTTTGTTAGTTTGTTTGTTTCTTTCATGCAACAACGGACCAACAAAGCGACTTGATTTATACCGACTTCCAAAAAAGAGGAGACACTATCTTCGTCTGTATGTATTTTTTAGGGTTCCGTACCTCAAACGGAAAAAACGGAACCCTTATAGGATCACTTTGTTGTCCGTCTGTCCGTCTGTGTGTATGTCAAGACTATTCATCTCGGGAACGCGTAAAGATATCGAGTTGAAATTTAAACTGTATACGTATACCTATGGTCTCTTGCAGTTCTGTAAAAGAAAAACTTCTCAGTTATCGTTTGAAAAAGTTAGAGCCGTTTATGTCGTAAAAAACAGCATATTTCGCACTCACAAAAATCAAAACCTACAGGGTACTTCCCGTTGACATAGAACTATGAAATTTGGCGAGAAGCATTGTCTCAGAGTACACATTTAGGAATAAATCTGAAAACTGTACATTTTTATTTTAATCACAAAAAATAGGGCCTCCAAATTCACAAAATATGGGTTTAAAATTCAAAGTGCGTAAATCGTATCATGTAAGGTACCATCATTTAAAAGAGCTTAATTTGCACATGCTAAATCAGGTTTTTAATTATTTTAACAATTTTCGATGAATGACGAGAAAAGTAAAAAAAAAATAAACTTTTGTCGATGATGATAATGACTATAGAGATTTTAACACCGTACTTCACAATTTCGTGAAATTTTCCGGATTTGTACGGAACCCTCGGTGTGCGAGCCTAACTTGCACTTGTCCGGTTTTTTTAATTCAGTACAGGCTCCGATCATAACCCTCTCCAAAGTGGGGCAACTTTCAACTTACAAGGCCCACAGTGAAATACCACGTTTCTAGACATAGGCCTCCGTTATAGATGTCTCATAAGACCGTACACTCCCGAGGTGGTCACTTTTTAATTTTATCGAAATCGGCTGAGCCGTTTTTAATACATCAGCAATAACGTACGCGGATGTCTCATCGATTCGTGCAAACTATTCGAATTCTGTTGTTTTTAAACTTTCGCGATTTGAACACATTATTATTATATACTACGGGACTAATCGCGCACTAAAATTACGAGATAAATAAATACCCCCATCATCCCGACGTTCCGACCGTGACCACGGTCAATGCAACTCGGCCGAAACGTCGGGATGAGGAGGTATTTATTTATCTCGTAATTTTAGTGCGCGATTAGTCTCGTAGTATATAATAATAACTAGTTTTTACCCGCGGCTTCGCTCGCATGATATTTTGATTTTTGACGCAATATCATTATAATTTATAGCCTATGTGTTATTCTGATATATAAGCTATATTAATGAAAAGTTTCATCTCAATCCGTTCAGTAGTTTTTGCGTGAAAGAGTAACAAACATCCATATATCCATCCATCCATCCATCCTCACAAACTTTCGCGTTTATAATATTAGTAGGAAGTAGGATAGGATGTATTCTAATTCTATACACGGTGGAAGTCGGTGTTGCGATTTTTTGCGAAAATTAATGATTTACGTAGTTTAAAGGTCGGTGAGTGTCACAGATTCCTTTTACTGTACTGTATCAGTCTTTTTAATAGTCCACTGCAGGACGTAGGCCTACCCACGAAGGGTGTTTGGGCCATATCCACCACGCTGGCCCAGTGCGGGTTGGTGGATTCACATACGCCTTCGAATTTCTTCTACGGACGTATGCAGGTTGCCTCACGATGTTTTCCTTCACCGAAAAGCCAGTGGTGTGAAATTCACGATTGTAAGGCGGGTGTCACTACCTCTAGACCACCACGGCTCCATTCCTTTTAATCTAGGAAAATAAAAGGTTCCTATAGCACAGCATACAAACCAAAATATGACGCGGGCGAAGAAGCAAGCAAAAGCTAGTCAAGTATACACTAAATTCAATATAATATAATAAATTCAATATATATACAATAAACTCGTCTGGAAACAGCTTGCATCCAGCGCAATCTTACCTATTCATACCCTCTTTCCAATAAAAAAAATAATTATTGAAATCGGACTACTACGAAAAAAGTTATGCGTGGTTATACATAAAAATATATATATATATATATATATACGCGTCGAATTGTATACCTCCTCCGGTGGTTGATCGGTCAAAAATGAATAAGAAATATTCTATGAAGCCGCCTCCTCATACCATAACGACTGTTTTTCAAACTTTTGGCGTGACACGTTTGGCAGTTTGCCTAGTGGGCTATCACCACCAGAGATTCAGATATTTATCATGGAGTTAATTTGGTGCCGAAACCAAAACATTTTTGCTAGCGGAAGATGATGAAACTACACAACACTTGTACACCGAGGGGAGAAAACAATCTATTTCTGTTCGAGAGTACGTAAAGGAAACTCGAGAACAGAAATAGAACTTTCTCACGAGTGATACATAGTGCTTTATACTACACCTACGAGGTAAATAAAATATTTTTTTAATTAAAGTTTAAGAAGTAAGTTATTTATAACTTCTTGGGCTGTATTTTTTATTTCTGGTGGCATCATCATTACATAATCGTCATTTTCACTATCAATTGACATTTTGCAAAATTATTTAGAAAATTAAAAGCTAGGTACTGTTAAATTATCAATTCAGTTAAAATCAAAATTTAACGCAACGAAATAAATTGCCGCGTTTTTTTTTCGCATTGCAGAATAAGGTTGCTCATTTCATTAAAAACAGAAAACAAAAAAAAAATCCGCCTCTTTTCTCTAATTATTTGATATAAAACCTTTTTGAGATTTGTATGTTTCCCGCCTCTTTTTCTAATTATTCATTACAAAACCTTTTTGAGGTTTGACGTTTGTATTTTTTATGTTCGCTGCTAAAAAACAAAAGAAAGCTAGCCGGGCAGTAATGGATTTTCATACAACATTCCTGCCCTGCTTCGGAGGGCAGTAATAAAATTCCATATAACTTTTCCCGCCGCACATTTTTAAGGGAGAAATTACGAACTTTGTAACCCGTTTATGAACGAGTAAGAACGAGTAATAAGACACTTACCGAGTGGGTGTGGTATAAAATAAGTAACCTGATAGACGTAGTGTGTGGTCGTAATCATTATGTATGACAGAAAGAGAAGGCAAGGCTGCTACGTGTTGGGATTTAGGCCACGGTATCGATGGAGACAATAGGCTCAGGTACTCCATATGGACAATTCCATACACATCACGACACAGCCCGGACACTCCGCGATTTTTCATACAAAATCTGCTGTCTTACGCACACTACACAGTATTTACTCACAGACAACACATATACGCACGAACGCTACACGTGCATTTGTGTGCGGAACGTCTATGGCTGTCAGCGATCATCACGACGTGACGACATGCCGCGTGAGTGAGACAGTTGCGTATTCAATTTTGCAAAAATTAATATAAATCTAGTGCTTATAAAAGTATAACAATTACTTAATTTGGAAGCATTTTAGCAATAAGTAACCGATCTACTTTATTTGAAAGAAAATATGAAGAGAAAGTTACCAAATAATGTAAAATAAGTTCCTTATACTTATCCTTAGATAAACATTAAAATGTATTGTTTTGTTACGTATTATTGATATTCAACCAAACACAGCACAATTCTTCCCTATTGTCACAGTCTAGGTATTTTTTATTACAAAATCTACCGGCCAGTGCAGCCCGCGCGCAGAGTACACGATCGGTACGTGAAACGCGGGGTGGAAGTGAGGAAGACTCAAACGGGTGGGGGGTAACGAGTGGCCGTTCTATACGTAGTATTATTATATCTTCTTTGATCACGATTAGTATTAGGTCGTGTCACACAAGTTGGCGGATGTGAAGTTAGCTACATGCTGCGCAATATCTAATCCTGACTGAAGCTCACGCAAAGCCGCGCGTTGATTGGATATTGCGCAGCTTGTTGCTAACTTCATTTCTTCCAACTTGTATGACGCGGCCTACACAGGCCGAATCAAAATTGTTGGCGGCTGTCTCAACTTGAAGCTCACTTAATAGCTGCGCCAGGACTGGGTTTCGCGCAGCTTGCAGCTAACTTCACAGCCGCCAAGAAGTTTGATTCGACCTATATGTGGCCTTGGACTCATACGGTCTTACCATAAAAGTTTTAAACATGCTTCAGACACTGTTTAACGGAACATATTGCACTGTTATACTGAGCGCCACACAATTTGAAAGATGGGAAGTCGCCGCAGATGACACTTCGCCGTGAGTCGCTAATTATTGCGCATGTGTGCACAATGCAAAACAAATGGCGAAGTAGTGAGCTCGGGCGTAGGGAGCGCGCGGGAGGCACGAGGTTGGCGGGCGGGTGTGCGCCGGCGTCTCGTCTCTCTATAGCACCCGCTAACGTCTATATTTTGACGTTTGCGCAGCTCTCTGCGGCTAACTTCCCATCTTTCAATTTGTGTGGCGCACAGTATAAACAGTGTTTAAAGCGTGTTTAAATATTGTGTGATAAGACGGATGGTCCTAGAAACATCGCGCTACACTTGTCCCTACAAAAATCTTCACACGGAAAAAGTTTAGCATCGAGCGCGTGTTGAAAGTCCAAAACACTCGAAAATAGCGTCCAATGACGCGCCACTGACGTTCCCCGATACCAACACAACACGTGTCAGATACGTGACGTCCACCGCTGGCCCACTGACCTATGCCATACGTTACCGCCACACCCACCGCGCATTGGTTGCTATCACTTTTATTTGCAACTCGCGATCTTTATTTGCGAACTGCACGACGTACGTAGTCTATACTAGCTGACCCGAAGAACTTCGTTTCACGCGATATCTTTATAAATTATGGCCTATGTGTTATTCTGATGTATAAGCATTATTATTGCAAAGTTTCATCTCAATCCGTTCAGTAATTTCAAACATCCATAGGTACATACTCACAAACTTTCGCGATTATGATAGTATTAGGATCTACGCGTTATTTATTAATTCCCCGCCTGTTATTGCTACCGTTATTTTCTTACCGCTATCTAAACAGATTTACAATATTGTAAGTTACTTGTATAACGTAACTAAATATAACGAAAAACTCACTATAATTTCATACTGTAGCTGTACGGATTTTTTTGCGTGATTTTTATTTGCGGCAGTCCACGTTCGTTACTACGCGTCGGACTCCTGCTCTCCTTTCTTATTCGGTGTCGTGACCATTTATGCATAGGTTCAGCCATTCTAATTTATTGAGCTCTAGGCAGGCGCGGTTTCCTGGGGGGCGGGGTCCATAAAAAATTCGCGCTAGCTACGCTCGCGCATAATAGCAATGGTTTTCTTTGCTTTCCTCATACCCTCTTAAAATTATTGTAAAAACGTCAAATTTTGTCGCTTCGTACACTTGCGCATTATAGCAGTAGAGTGTTCTCCTTTGCTCCATATAGAAAATTTAAAGTTACTGAAAAACAATACGAAATTGTTGAGCTCACGCATAATAAATAAGTAGCACTGGCCTGGTCTGCTTTGCTCATTTTTCATTTGAAATTACTGAAAATTTTCCAAATTTCGCGCTCGCTGCGCTCGCGCATATTAGCAGTCATTACTCTCCATTGTTCGCGTCTATTAAAATAATATAGTACAGTTAAAATTACTGAAAAATAACGAGATGTTTCGAGCTCGCTTCGTTCGCGCAAAGTTCTATCAAAGTTTCAAAATCGATAATATTTTAGACGCGTACGGCTCCTCTGACGCAGAATGAGCGTGCGTTCATCCTTAGATCAACTGTGTAGATTAGGATAAGTAAGGAGCTAATTATGACTTCATTACACATAGATAAGGTGAGGTCAAAATATGTTGATAACATTATGCGATTATCTTTACTTAGCTATTAATAATTTAGGTATTATAACACGGGCACAGCTAGTTAAAATCTGTTTTAACATAAATATGGATTACTTAAGTCTTTCTATTTACTAGGGTTGGTAACTACGTAAATGTAATATAATCTTCCGGATATCCACGACATGTACACCTTGAAGGAAAATATGCGCGATAGCAGACGCCATACAGTCCTCTTACAGCCTACACCATCACAAACCAACACTGCACACCACATCCTCTGCAATAGAGTTGTCTACAATTGGAATAGGTTGCCTGAGGATGTCATCTCAGCTAGAACTATAAACACATTTAAAAATAGACTAGACCTTTGAATAAAGAAGGAAAAAAAATTCTTGACAGATAAATACTAATTTTATTCGACACTGCTTGATATAGGCACATATATACACTGCTCGCCTATAAACAAATAAATAAATAAAATAAATAAATGTAGGGTAAACAAAATTCTTTTTTTATTTCGTATAATTTCTAAAATTTTAATAGATATTCTGCCCACAAATCAAGGATGTATTTTTGACGTGATCACGTTTCATAAATCGATAACGCCGGCTGCACGTGTCACATTCCGCCTGAGCCGAGCATGCAACCGAGAGCGCGAAATAAGCGATGGAGAGGCACGATCGACCTAAGCGTTCAGCAGGCCAATCGCGCTAATTTTAAACAGCTGCGTTCCATCTGTAATTCAGTTAAAGTTCGGTTGCAATTGTAGTTAAGTTTCGATTCAACTTCAAGGAATTAGGTATTGCGCTAAACATCATACACCAACCGTTCATTTGACACCGGTTACGTTCCAACTCTAATCGAGTTGCGTTTCAGTAAGAATCATTAGTGCGATACGAAAATAGACAAAAAGTTGAAGTTCGGTTAAAGTTCAATTCAGCTATACGTTTTTTAGTGCGATTGGCCTGCTGGCTTCAGTTGTTGATTCAACAATGTAAATTATCGTCCAAAAGCCGATTTTACAGACAACTAATTTTTTTTGTTGTTTTACTATAGGATACTAGGAGAATTGAACTGAATTATAACAGAATACGGCTAAAACTCACGTTATAATTATACGGACGCGCCGGTCGACGGGGGTGCGCGTATTCCCTGAGGATGGAGTTCTAAATACTCTGAAACTGGTTGGATTCCTTGCGGATCGACCGTATAATTATAACGTGAGTTTTAGCCGTATTCTGTTATAGTTATGATGAATACTCACGGTAGTTTTAATGAAGTGAATTGAACTGAATTCGGGGAGCTCAATTTTGTAAGATTTCTTTATACATATCTCCCAGATAAGTTGAATGTATCATGAAACATAATATACCTAATATGTGTAAGATATTGCATAATATGTAACAACAAGTTGTAATAATCTACTTGAAACTAGTGTTTTATTTTACATAATCACACATTTTCAATGCATGTGAGAGAGATAACTTTATTGTGACAAAGGCTTGTAGATTATGCATTGTAAATGACATGTAAATTCTGATAAAGATTAAGTAGGTACTTTTGATCAAAATCAGAAAACTTATGTTGAAAGATATAACAATATCTGTCTAACCACAAAAGTTTGGCAATATTGACTTATATTGCACAGTTAAATAGTGTTTAAAGCGTGTCTTTCGGATATTCACGACATGTACACCTTGAAGGAAAATATGCGCGATGGCAGACGCCATAAATTTCTCTTATAGCCTACACCATCACCAACCAACACTGCACACCACATCCTCTGTAATCGAGTTGACGACAATTGGAAAAGGTTGCCTGAGGATGTAATCTCAGCAATACCTATTAACACGATTAAAAATAGACTTGACCTTAGGATAGAGAAGAAAAATATTTCCTTGTCAGATAAATACAAATTTTATTCGACTCTGTTAGGCACATCAAAAAAAAATTTTTTTTTTGCTATAGCAAGCATTTATTTAATTTTTTTAATAGATAGATAGATAGATTTATAGAATTTTTTATTGCATTGCCTATAAACAAATAAATAAAATGATTTCCAAGGTGCGACTCAAGCTGACAATATAGTTCCGCAAGACATGAATTATATTACATGAAGTATAAATATAAGCCGTGGTGGTCAAGAGGTAGTGAGACCCGCCTTACAATCGTGAGGTCGTGGGTTCAAATACCCAGTCCCGTACCAATGAGTTCTTTGGAATTTATGTACGGAATTTCACATCACTGGCTTTTCGTGAAGGAAAACATCGTGAAGCAACCTGCATACGTCCGTAGAAGAGGTTCGATGGCGTATGTGAATCCACCAACCCGCACTGGGCCAGTGTGGTGGATATGGCCCAATCACCCTTCGTGGGTAGGCCTACATCCTGCAGTGGACTATTAAAAAGGCTGGTACAGTACAGTACAGAAGTATATCCACCCTAATACTTTATTTAGCATTCAGATCATGTTTAGAAGAGAGGCACAGAATAATGATTGAAAAGCGAAAGTGGATTTTTTTTATTAACTTTGTTTACATGTTACATTAATAAGTGATATTTTTGATGTTATAAATTGATAAAATTGGTTGTGCACATGAAAAAGCATGACCATTGTCATGTTTCACTTGAGCCGAGCATGCAAGCGAGAGCATGAATTAAGTGCTAGAGATGTACCATCGACCTTATTTGTTCGGCTTGTTACAGTTGTTGATTCAACTATGTATTCTTATGACATTATTACGTAATATTATCGCCCGTAAGCTGTCTCTACAGACATTTTTTTTTATATAATGCTGTTTGATTTGTTTACTACCAAACCACTAGTTGCATCTATAGGCAACTGCATTAAGACTGCAGGGTTATGCTTGCAAGCCGCTTCCAGATCTATGTTTTAAGTCAGGTTTATATCAACCAGTCATTTTAGAACTGCAATGATGATAGATGAAAGCCATCTCGGGCATCCATTCATCTTTTTCGAATCGTTTTTTGAACTTCAAATGCCTAGGAATGTATATAACCTTTGACAGATTGTATGGAGAATCTCTGTTGTCTGTGGATGTTGCGAATACTCCATACAAGTTCTGTATATGACCAAGCCGTGTGAAGTTCAAAAAACCATCCCCAGCTAAGTTGGTGACATACTTGTGTTTCAAAAATAGTTATAAACTATGATTCTTGTTTATGGAAGACATTGGCAAGTAGTAATGTATTGTTTTATATATTTTTCAACAACAATATTGGCATGGTGTGTTCTTTCTTACTAAGGCACAGTTGTAATGTTTTATTTATCTTTTTAACAACAACTGTGGCATGAATGAATGACCACTTTATTGTTAACACTAAAATACAATACAGAAAAATACACTGAAAGGAAAGAAAGAGACATAAACAAGTGCAACAAAGGGCGGCCTTATTGCTTATAACAATCTCATCCAGGCAACCCTTTCATCTAGAGAAGAATTAATAAAAAAAAAAAACAGTGAGGAGCAAAAGAGAGTAGACAACAAAACATAGCATGGTGTTTTCTTTCTTATTAAGGCACAGTTTTAAATAACAACAATAGTGGCATGGTAGTTTTAATGTTCAATATGTATAATAATAATTAACTGTTCTGTAATTGAGTGATCACAAGCCCTTCTCAAAACATCTGTAGTGAATAATCAGTTTATAGCAATATTATCTTCATTATGTAGACTAGGAAACTAAGTAATGAAAATAGTACTTAGCTCCGGTTTTGTACAGTTCAACCGAACATGCAATAATAAAAGGATATAGCAATGACCTTAATAGTAAGAACAGCGAAAGCACGAGTAAATGTTATCGAATGTAGACGCTCTATAGAGAGTCGCGTTTCACCCACACTTCCACAGTTTACACACGAAAGCGTGGGCTTTTTACTCACGCATCACTTGTGTTACGTGAATTTAATATTTGTAAGCGATATAGGCCATCCGATACCATTCCAGTCCCGGCTTCAAACCAAATAAAGAAATATTGCTATGGCCATGCGACGTTTACTCACATATATCTTGGTTTTACAGCATCTCCGACTGCCAAACTGGATTCCACATTACGGCCGACGGAACACAGATCACGGAAACACGCAAATATAGTTTAATTTGTACGATAACCATTCAGTTTTTTGAGATTTTCTCCTGACACTCACTCGCGGCTTGTAGTGCGGAGTCCCTATAATGTACGGCACGTATTTGATGACACGATATTGTACGGCCAGGAAAGCACGGCACGTATTTCATGTCCCATGCCACCAATTATCAGGCTGTACATTACATGTCGTACAATACTGGCCGGTCATTATCACCTCGTGCAAATAATGTACAGCCCGTATTTTGTGACCCAATAATGTACGGCATGATAAAACGTGTCACGAAGAAAAGGACACAAAATATCATGCTGTACATTATTGTGTCGCAAAATACGGGGCGTACATTATTTGCACGGGGTGATAATGTCCGGCACGTATTGAACGGCATGATAAAAAGCTTCACCGCCCTTATTGGCTGAGATATATATGCTCCTATTGGTCGATTTGTCTTTGACTTCTGTTCGTTCCCAATGCTTCCTTTAAACGAGAATAGTACCTAGACGATCGTCACAGATAAAATATTAAACTGGAATAAAGCTCAGAATAAAGTAGCCACTGGCCAGGTAAGCCAGGCTATTTGACAACATTGACGAGATAGACGCTTTTATGGTTGCACTTTTCTTTAAGAATAATGTTGATTACTATTCTGCGGAACTAAAAAACGTAAAAACAGCAGTGTAAGTACCACGTAGACTTATTTATTTACAAACCTTTGCGTATGTTCATTAATTATTAATTTTCTAGCCTCATTTTAGGTTATGTCAAAATATTTCGTGTCGATTGTCTTTTTCATAGTATCTGCTTTGTTTCACAGGTCTGCAAGACAATCTTATGGAGACGATGCGATCGGCTATGTCCAACTAAGCCGGATGGATGGAATTAGCACTGTGAAATGTAAAATGTGCCCAGAGCATAAAGTGAGAAGTAAAGGGTATAATGTGACAATAGTAGTTAATGAGCATGTTAACGAAATTATTACCTGTCAGTGCCATGACTGTGCTGCTTCAGCTGGAGGATGCAAGCATGCTGTTGCTTTTTTAATGTGGATCCATCGTCGGTCTGAGGAACCTGCATGCACATCCATGGAATGCTATTGGAAAAAGCCCACCTTATCCAAAGTTGGGACTTCTTTAAAGTACATCACGGTGCAGCAGATGTCTAAAAAAGAAGTACCTCACAGACCAACTACTTCAGCACTTTATACTGAATTTATTTCAGAAGCAAAAAAGAGGAAAGTTGACAAATGTGAATGGTTGAAATATCAGGATTCTTTCAAAAATACAGATGTGAAGAATTACTCATTACATCATTTTATAATGGACCAATCTCCAGAAATTAAAGTAAATGTTGATAAAGTTATAGATGTAATGAGAACAACTTATACTTCAGCTGTAATAAGCGCTATAGAAGTAGCTACAAGGAGGCAGCATAAAAGCAGCTTGTGGTACGAGATGCATTATGGTCGTATCACAGCATCAAAGGCACATGAAGTAAGTGTTTGTGAAACACCAGAAGGTTCATTGGTTGCTACTATAATGGGTGCAAAAAAACCTGATACAGCAGCAATGAAAAGAGGTCGGAATTTAGAACTATCTGTACGAAAGATAGTTGGCACAAAATTAAAAAACGAATATCTTCATGTGAGCTTTAAGTTTGCCAAGAGAATCCTATTATTGCAGCTTCTTCCGATGGATTGATAAAGGATGCCATTATCAAAATAAAATGCCCCACCAAGGCAAAAACTAAGGACTCATATTTAAAGAATGGTTGTATTACAGAGAAAATAATGCAAGGCCCAGGTGCAATTGCAAATGTATGCGACTGGATTAAAAAAGTGCTTTTTCTGTGTTGCCGATTGCAACTTTAAAGAAACTAAAGATGTTGACATTATTTTAGTGACATGAAAGTGACTATGTTAATAACTTATTAAAAAAGTTAACTATTTTTTGGGAACATAATATATACCCTATTTTGTATCGTAGCACCAGTCTGTGAAACTTATTAAATAAAAAAGGTTTTTTTATTGTGATTTACAATATTAAATAATAAAGTTGTTCTTAAGTTTATTGGTCTCTAAGTAATTAATATGTGATATTGTCTCAGGTACTTACTTTTTTCTACTAAAGGTTACCTGAAAGAGATTGTTACATAAATCCTACCTTTGAGAAAGAAAATTTAGTAGTAAGTAACCTGATACAATATGTATTTTATCAGATTTATAGGCAGTCATAAGGCCACCTTTTGTACAATCTTATTTCAATTATTATTTTAAACAACGTTCTTACTGAGATAATTTAAACATTCTTAGTGCCCGATAATTCAATGGTGTTGAAACCATCACGATCATGGGATCAGTCATCCTGTTTTCTTCATAAACATTCAGTATGAATTCCACCTATGACTCCTAATTTTTTTAATTTTGTCCTTCGGTGTACTATCCTACTAATATTATAAATGTGAAAGTTTATAGTTTGTGAGGATGGATGGATGTTTGTTACTCTTACATGCAAAAACTACTGAACGGATTGAGTTGAAACTTTGCAATAATATAGCTTATATATCAGAATAACACATAGGCTATAAATTATAATGATATTGTGTCAAAAATCAAAATATC
Organism: Hypomecis punctinalis; assembly: GCA_949316475.1. Lineage (NCBI taxonomy): Eukaryota > Metazoa > Arthropoda > Insecta > Lepidoptera > Geometridae > Hypomecis > Hypomecis punctinalis. Next base: position 5,271,528 of record OX438823.1, read on the forward strand.
ATGCGGGTGAAGCTGCGGATAAAAACTAGTACAATAAAATATATATATGATTTACAGGGTTTTTCACTCATATCAATCAATATTGATTTATTTCTATTATTAATTTAATGGGTAAAAAAATTAACACATACATATTTTGTATTCAAAATCAGCTGTACATGTTTTTAGGTTGAACTTTATTTAATTAGAGAATCCTGCAAATTTATTAGAGCACATGCAATAATAATGACATGGTTGAGTACACGAAGTATATTGGTAATTTATCACTGAATGTTGCTTTAGCATATGAATTCCCTCAATCGCCTTATTAACCTTTCAATATAAATCTGCAAACTAGCGATTATTTTAGTTTGTTGGACTTCAATTTTTGATAATTTTGCACCAGCATTTACACTAGGTGGCCTTAAAAGTTTTATGCCCTTTTCGTGGAGTATTTGTTCAAGGTGCTTGAAGCCTCTGTCAGCTAAGATGCAAGTTCCTTGTTGTAATATATCAATAAAGTCACAATTTTCTACTATGGTAATATCACTTGTTCTACCCCCAAACCCTTCAGAAATATAATTAAGTAACTAATCCATTAGGAGTGCAGGATATTAGATACTTAACAGTATTACCCTTTTTGTACTCGGACCAGGTCATCGCCTGATGAAGAGCCTTTGATGGTTTTTGTATGTCAATTTCTAGACAATCGATAATGCAGCTGATATTATGATAGTTATGTCTAAATGCTATAGAAGGGTTCCTTTTTATTAGTTTTTTGTCTAAGTTTACAATAAATGGCTTTAGAAAACTACTTAATACAGATATGTTTGCTAAAAATAATTTACTGCCATAAGACAATGATATTCCAAAATTATCCTCTACAAATTCAGTTTAACGCAAGTATGCCATTTTAGGCTGTTTGGTGTAAGTTTACGATTTTTTAAAATAAAGTGAAACACCATTTTTTATTTCTGTTACATAGAAACGGTAAACGGTAAACTGATTCTTTGTTGTATTTATCATATTTTTTTTATGTCAATTAGTTTAGTAGTACTTATGGTATCGTTAAAACCATGAATACATTTTTGATTGATTTTACTCGAGAGGCCTTTAAGCTAAAGATGGATGGAGATAGTGGCAAGCAGCAACTATTATAAATCAGGTGGATAAACCTTCAGTTTACAGAACATATATTTTTTCTTTCATATTCAAGCAGATAAGCTTCTAGTGTGGTCTGTGGTGTGCTCTTAGCTTGCTGTTGTTAACTCGCAGTAGGTACCATAGGATAGAGCTGATTAGTTTGTTTGTACATCATACATTATCTTCGCAGCTGAAAATAACAAACAATTATTATTAGTTATGACATGCCAGAGAAAGGAGTTGATGATGAGATGACTAATGATAGAGTGAAGTGGTGTAAGGAAATGTGCTGTGCCGACCACACCTAGTGGCATAAGAGCAAGATGATGATGAAATATGTTTTACATTTTTCATTCATATGAATATAGTCAGGAAATTTAAAAAGTGAGGTCTGATAATCTAATCCTAAGCCTATAAGTACATAGGTATCATGGATAGTTTAAAAAAATAGATTTGGATTTAAGTAGCGACATCACAAGATTCATCATCATTAGTAGGTACCTACTTAATGTCATTAGGTATCAGCCATAGGATTCAATTTATTAGCCACATACCTAGTGTATGTGTACATTGTACAGATCTAACTTTATATCAAGTGTTGAAAACTTAGCCACCCTTATCCACTGCTGGAAATGGGCCTCCCTGATGGATTTATAATAAGCCTGGTTGGAAGCGGCCTGCATCCAGCCTGTTCCTGCATCCTTAATTATTCATCAGTCCAGTTAGTCGGTGGACGGCATACGCTGCAATTGCTGGTGCATGGTCTCCATTCGAGAACTTTACAGCTTCATCAGCCATTCCTTCTGGCGAACTATGTATGCTGCCAATGATGTTTAATATATTATACTTCAATGTATGCTGCACACTGCCGTTTACATTTGTTCATTTACTGGGGTATGTCGGTAACATAGGATCATTTGTGGTCGCCTTATTCCTGATTTCGATCATGCACCATGAAGTTTTATGGACATTTTAAACAACAACAGTAATAAAATAGTTGATTACAAACTTCATTGAAACCATAATATTGTGAAAACCATAATATTGAAGCTCTCTGTCACTGAAACGATGACGCTATTGGAGGATGTAGGTAAAACTGACAAAGCTTTATGTTTTATACCTTGGGATAAGCCTAATACCTACTTAGCTAGATAATATTTTCATCAACAAAGTATCCATGTATAAGTTTAACTTTTAAACTTACAGCATAAAATGCACAGAACATTATTACCAAAGAGGATACAAAACTATGTAACACAGACTACTATAGATAGATACTACATATCCATTGAAGTATAATACACATTAGACATTAAACATCATTGTACATATCTGACAGGAATCTACTTATATATACTTTTGAAACCTACCTAAGTTGATTAATAAATAAAACTAAACATTGTGGTACTTCATGTTTATTCATTATTCACATCGATTTCATTTGGACATTTTTAGTTTAACTTTCGTAAGATAAGGTTTTTCAGTTTTTCACAGTTATGATTGATAGTAGACACACACTTGAGTCCTATTTAACTATTTTGGAATACGTTGTATCCTAATTATGCTTCGCAGGCAGTTGTAGTTCGGCACAAACCAATATTTTACAAGATGCAAAAATACACTCAAAGACCAACGTATGAACACCAACGCATATAACACAATTGATTGGTAGTTTTGTAACAGTTCAGTGGAGAAGATAAGCACTAACACTTTACATAACTAACACAATAACTAAGTATTATTATATCTTCTTTGACTATAGTCTTAGTCTGTAATAAAACTTGAAAAGAAGCTAGCACAACACAAAAACTGCTGAAAATTTTAACGCAAGAGATTGATGTTCGTTCCGATCCGATACTTGTATGGATCGAAACAAAAGGATACTATCCACACGATTTTTGTATAGATACAATGGGATTCGATCCGGTAGTGAATCTATTCAAACTACAGTCCCTGGCCAAATTATTAGACGCACTGTATTTAGCTGTTAACTTGGGCTTCCTGGCGGGGCGACGGGGCTTAAAATCTAATTCTTTCAATTTTCTTCGAATATTGCGCTCAGAAGCATTTACGCTAGCATCCTAGAGTTGTGATTTTATCTCCTTTGTGGTAGCAAATCTGTTTTCTAAACAATTTTTCTTCAAACATCTCTCAGACCGTGGAGTGGAGTGAAAATTGTTTTTCTACCGCATCTTTTCTTTCTTTTCGGGCTTAGTTCCTCCCCTGTTTCAATTTTCTTTTTTATGCGTCGTACACTAGCTTTAGAAACCTTCAATCTTCATGATATTTCCCGGTTTGAAAATGTTTACGCATTCATAAGGGCCTTCACTTCAGCTTTTTTACGTGGTAAAAGCCTTTTCTACCCATAATGAAAATAGTCCAATATATTTTTTAAACACTGCATACAAAATAAACTAATAACTGAGTAGTATAAAACTGTTACACAAACAATCACAGTCCATAAAGCCACAGAAACACGTCCGTGCCCGATCGCAACTGATACAGGTTTGTACTTGTTTACGTTCACTTTGTCAACACAGTGTTGCCATATATTAAAAATAAATACAAATAAGTTGTCTACAACAATTTTAAAAAAAAAAACACTAATATTGTCGTTTAAATATACAATTACTGCATAAAAACTCTTAAGAAACATTGTATGTTTCTTAAGAGTTATATATTTGAAAAAATACAGTGCGTCTAATAATTTGGCTAGGGAGTGTATATGTGGATCGTATCGAAAAATCGAATCAATTAAATATTTAATTCTAAAAACTATTAACGAACCCATGGTCTATTATCTTCAGGACTTGAAATGTACAACGATTCACATTCACTACATTCTGTCAGCTTGCGGGGAGTGAGGAAGTTACACATTGAAACAATCAACACACAAACGAAAAATAATTTGTGTTCGTATTAACGCACACAAAGCAAATGATGAACACATTCTAATAATTTTGCGTAGTATATTGTAAACGACACCCACACCTCTCAGTAGTGTAGCCAGTTTCAAATTTTATTTTACTTACTTCTCCAAAATTAATAGCTTTGAAATTATAACTATGTTAGAAAAGGTGCCCTGTAACGGCCATTTTCAATAGTTCACTGCTGAACATAGACTTAGCCACAAAGGACAATTGAGCCATATCCACAAGATGGTACAGTACATATCGATGGATAGTAGAAATGGAGAGTACGTGTATGATTCAAGCATTTAATATACTATAGTGATATTTTACTGTTTATAAATACTTCTATATGGCTAACCAATAAATACCCAAGAAAAATTTAAACTCATCTTAATCATAATTACTATCTAATAATTACCTTAATATTGGGTACTTTGGTACTGGCATCACAGACTGACTAATTTTTAGCATCCGTAGGGATTGACAAATATCGATGTCATACAATCAGTAATATCGATATTTTGCAAAATAAAGTCATTTGAGATTTAGCGATTTATTTTATTTTTTGCCATAATTTGCCTTATAATAATAAGAGTAGATAGGTACTCGTATTATTATAAGATAGAATATACTTTAGAATATACCGTAAAAATTTACATGCAGTTCTTAGTTAACTTGTTTTATATAGTTATACATAATTATGACCCTATAAGTGTATGGCAATATTATTAAATGTATTGGAACGATTTATTATTATGTTTTCTAGATTATCATTAAAAAATTCGTCTAATGTGTAATAACATTTCGATAATATCAAATTTTATACATTCAACTAGATGACAACCCGGCTTCGCTCGGGCGAAATATGACTTATAATACACACACACTCATCATAATTTTACTTGATCACCATCTTTACGAAGAGCTCTTCGCTGCATCAATTTTTTACAATCATGACAATGATTACCAAATGCAAGGAGCATAGATGAAGGAAGGATCGCTTCGCTCTGAGCGAAAACTTATCCTTCATCTATGGCAAGGAGATTAGGCTGATAACAAAATGATGAAGGTCAAGCAAAACAATTATGAAAGACATACCTATATTAAAAAATAGGTAATTTCGGAATGATGGGTGTAAACAATATCCCAAAGTAATTGCTCAAAACTAAATGAATAAGTACCTACTGAAAATGTATCTATAACATTCTGATAAAACGAAAAGAAAGGCAATGTCAACTTTAAAGATTAGGTATGGCAAGTATTATATTTTCTATGATTATCTATCTATCTATCAGCCGTAGGACGTCCACAGCTGGACATAAGGCTCATAGATTTTTAAAAAGGCCGGTTGGTGATATATTATGATGTACTTTATGTAGCCTGTATCCTTTGCTTCTCCAGTGGAGTCTGATTACTACATTCACAAAATTAATAGCCTACACTCCTGTCCTATTTTATGTTTCGGATCATTGAAAACATTAAGTAGGTACCTAACCTTCGGTTAGGTACTAACCTAGTGTATTAGATATCTGTGGTACTAACTAAAGGTTGGACCTTAACGTGACAGTGACTATTTTGATACAATATTATCAAAAATTATTAAAACTTAATACTTGACACTGGCAAATGCACCAAAATGCGACGCCAAAACATAAAAAACTTGACTGCTCAAGATCAGTGATGCCAATTTAGCATTTTTATGCTAAATTTAGCATATTTTCATCTTGTTTAGCATATTTATTTGCAATTTAGCATACGTCATATTTTTGTCATGTAAAATAATTGTACAAAAAGTATTTTACCATTAAAATTACATGCAGAATTGCAGATTTATGTCAGCAATATCGTTTTTAACGCTACCACTTTCGAATGACGAAATTGAACGGGTTTCTCTTAGTCAAATGAATGTATTAAAAATTATGCTACGCAATTGTTTGTCGGTAAAAACTTTAAATGCTATTTTATACTTATAAGATTCGACTTAAAAAGGGCAAGGAAATGCTGCTAGTCTTACGCAGTTCCAGAGAACGCACTACGCTCTGTAGGTACCAAGGGGACCATTAGTGGTCGATGAAGACCAAGATACTTACATTTTATTTGATAACATAATAATAGGTCATAGTCGATTAAAACACATATCTTGTTAATTAATAATAATTTTATAATTATGTTACGTTTCATTTCATATTGAAAAATGTTATCACAATTTTTAGCATGTTTATATAGCATTATTTTGTCACAATTTTAACACCACTTTAGCAGATTCTTTATTTGTGGTGTTGGCAACACTTCTCAAGTTATGTCATCCGTCATCCGGTGTCAATATGGACACCGTGTTTTTGTTTGTCAGCACCGTTATAAATTTATTAAAATACTCGATAATCCGAATTTTCCGGATATATGTTGTCGACTCGAAATCATTATTTTTTTATGTTTTATCATTCAGATAAAGTTTCGATCGAGTCTACCGTACCCCTTGACGAAATTATTAATATAGATAATATTAACTTAATACTTGACACTGGCAAATGCACAACAATGCGACGCCAAAACATAAAAGAAGAAGAAGAATGACTGCTCAAGATATGTCATGTGTCTGACAATATGGAAACTGCGATTTGTTTGTCAGAACCGTTATAATTTACTAAAATACTCGAAAATCCGAATTTTCCGGATATATGTTGTCGACTCGAAATCGTTATTTTTTTATGTTTTCTCATTTAGGAAAGGTTTCAATCGAGTCTACCGTACCCCTTGACGAAATTATTAATATAGATGTGGAAGTTATAAGACTTTGTATGAATGGGACGGACAGACACAGCGTAGGTAAAATAGAGTATGGTTTGTAAACTCATAAAGTTAGAAGATTCTATCTTGTATAGGTACTTTGTACGCCAAGCCCAAAAAAACATTCACACACAGAAACACAAAAACAATCGCATTTCACACGCTGACCGAGAGCATCAGCCTTAATTTCTTAATATACAAGATGTTGGTTGTAGTAGGCCCATACGCAGATCTTTTCAATATTACTATACTCTCTTGACCAATAGTAATATATCAAACACACACTTTTATTTTATGGTGGTATATATTTTATCGATAGGATTTCAAATCGTATTCTGTCACTAGCAATCACTACCATTACGTTACGTCAAAATGGCGAATTTAGTGCAGACTTCATGATATACCATTTTAGCCTTAATTTCATGCGGGATAAGTTTGAAAATAAGAAATTCAATATATGTATGTGTGCTCATTGATGTATCTGTGGCGCCAACAAACGATTCTCGCACTCTGTCTGGGTCATTGTTAGACAATAATAGATTGTAAGGTATGGACATATGGCTGAATGTTGAATAAGCATGGGAGGATATGATTCCCGATTTTTGCCGTAGACTCCATTACTGAATCGATATATTCGATGCCGGTCCGAGTGAACTATTTTAAGTTTTTATATAAAAATAAGCTTCAATGAAACAAAAAAATACTAACATGTGAAACGTTACACCATCTTTTTGTAAATTTGAGGTGTTACATTTATTTTCACACGTTCTAACTGCACAAGCTGGCATTTTTTCAATGAGCACTTCGCGCAGCGGATTCTATCAGATGACTGTTGAAATATCGATTGGTAAGTGGTTTTTATAAACGTGTAAGAATTATAGTTCTCATACCATGACAGAGGGGTGCGCGCGTAGAATTCTATTCCCGAGGATAACTCTTCCAAGAACGAACCTAACCACAATATTAATACTGTATTTATCAACTACAGAGCATAGCAACTACTGTTATAACGAACAAGTTCATGTAATTTAAATAAATCGATGGGCCTTGATTTTTCTATTTTATTTTAAATCTGCCTTATATTTCAATATACCTTAATTTCAGCTCGGTTATCTTGTGATGACAGTTAATTTAATTGTTGTGTATTAATTTTGCTCGCTTGAAACGAAAATAACTAATACTATTAATAATTGTGATGTGGCAATGGATTCGGCAAAAAAAATAACTGTTTGGTCGTTGCAAAGGTGACGTCCACAAGTGGTATATTATTCAGAGAAAAATCGAACCAAGATGATATATACATCATTTGAAAGCTTGTTATATGGGCTTTTCAAAAATATTTCATTTAGATTTTTTCACCCCTCCATTTTTTTTAAAATGCGAAAAATAAATTGTATGAAAAATAACAATACAGCTTATTATTTTTTCTAGTTTAGCAATGATAAAGTGGTTCTATCGTTATTTTACTTGCATTTGTAGCTGATTCTTCCACATTCATCGCTTGATTTGCTAAAATTAAAAATTATAACCTACCAGTGTGACCAGTTAGTAGTTACAATGTGACAAACAAACACTTCAAAAGTGTGTCTAATTGGTAAAAATGCTTTTATTTAACAATGTGAAGGTCACTTAATCAGGGTTGATAGAGATAAACTACTTATTGAGCCAAATATATTTATTTTTCCTGAAAATTCAAAATAAATTTAAAAAAAATCGGAGGTCTCTTTTTTGTTTTTAACTATTGTAATAGACTCAGAAATATATGAAATCTCTCGAAATGTAACGAGTGTTGTGGTTAGAATTTTTGATTATTATTATACCAGTCTCCATTCAGTTCCTAAAAGACTACATGTAGTATTAAAATTAATATGTAGTACTAGTTTTTACCCGCGGCTTCGCCCGCATGATATTTTGATTTTTGACGCAATATCATTATAACTTATGGCCTATGTGTTATTCTGATATATATTCTGATATATAAGCTATATTATTGCAAACTTTTACCTCAATCCGCTTAGTAGTTTTTGCGTGAAAGAGTAACAAACATCCATACATCCATCCATCCATCCATCCTCACAAACTTTCGCGTTTATAATATTACTAGAATTAAAATTTTGGATCGATCCGGTATCGTATCGAAACAAGCGGATCGAGTGGATCGACATCCCTTTGATTGACTTTGACATTTGCAACTCGAGCAGCTTTGAATGGGCATAGAGAATGTAATTTGGAAAGTTAAAATGCAAGTTACCATTTGTCTATGGTGGAAAATAAGGGCGATTTTTTTTCCTATAGGATTCTAGCAAATGATAAGTAAGAATAAGGAAGTTTCCCGTTGTCTAGTTTTCTTTTATTTAGAGCCGCGCCGTGGTTTAGGCGGGAGTAAGGAAAAAAGGAAATAAAGTGCTTCATTCTATGCCGGGTATTTTTCTAAGCCACGAATACGTTCTAGAATATCATTGTGCTTATCTTTATGTTATGATCAACATTTACTATGGGACTAACCCCACAATATAACGAATAAAAAGTCAGCATTCCCATAATTTTGTCGTGAGTAAATGAACTTTATATTTATATGGAACAAGACTTGGTGTATGTGTCTAGTGTACTGCGGTTTTTACATCTGTAACTATTAACTAGTAGCTCTCCAAACAGTAGACCTCGCAAGTATACATTTTCTTGTAATAAGTTCTCAAAAATGCACAACTTTCACAGGTAAATATATTCTTAATCATAAAAATGGTAAGGATCTTTACTAAGATATTATAGTAAATTATGCCCAAATTTTACTGTGGGACTAAGTAAGTAAGTTTGAATAGGCCGGGTGGCTAGCCCTGGTGTCAGAGTTTGGCACTGATCCCCTATACAGGGTTAGCTAGCTAGAACTGGTGAAGCGTAATATATTTTGTTCTAATAAAATACTTTAGATAATTTTTTCAAGGCTTTTATTTTCTAGTTCCAATAAGTTGTCAAGTGCGTGTCGAGACATGCGTATGATAGGCTTCCGTAGACGTGACGATGATTATGATGATGATAAAAACCAATTTTTAAGGTGGTTGATTACTAGGAAATCGTAATTTAGTATGAATTCTTGGTTGCCTGGAAGAATTCGCTTAAAGCAATCAGGCCACCAGTTAGAAACCTATTAATTGTATTGTTTTGTCCCTGTAATTTTTTTTTATGTTATGTGGTTTTCAAATAAAGTGTTATTGTTTGTTTGTTTGTATGAAATATACATGTGAGGTCGATGACCTCTAATGTTTAAAAATTTCAATTTTTTTCTTTATAGCTCAAAAATTTATGATTCCACAGTGCTCAAAATAATTTTCAGGGAAAGTTTTTAATATCGTCTGTAAAGGGCGTCCGTTCGTTACACGGACATAGCGAAGTTTTAAGGGTTCCTCGTTTTACTACGAAACCCTAAAAATGACTGAACAAAGTGACAGCTGTCATATTCTAGAATCCATACTAGGATGACATGTCAGGTCTCAAAGTGACAGCTGTCAAACTTAAATGCGGTTTATTTCTGTAACTAACAATTTTAGACCATTGCTATCTTCACAAAAGTGATAGAACTCAACAAGATATATATTTATGGATTTATTTATCTATATCTATATTTTGGATGGCAGCTCTTTAAAGTAATTTATCTCCGTAACTGTCGTTTCTAGACCGTTACTTTAGGCACAAAATTGATAGAGCCCAACGAGATTTACATTTCGGATGACATCTGTCATGCCATTCTAGTATGAATTCCATATAATGGCAGCTGTCACTTTGACGTCTGTTATTTTCGGAACTAAAGAATAAGTCCTGAAAAACCTATTACCGACAATAACTTTATAAGAACACATATTAGGCTGAGAAGTTTTTGATAACCCAATACAGGGGATTAGTCTCATATTAAAAGTTGGTCATAATATACAATGATATTTTAGGACAGAATTATGAATATATTTGCCTGTGAAAGTTGTGCATTTTTGAGAACTTATTACAAGAAAATGTATACTTGCGAGGTCTACTGTTTGGAGAGCTACTAGTTAATAGTTACAGATGTAAAAACCGCAGTACACTAGACACATACACCAAGTCTTGTTCCATATAAATATAAAGTTCATTTACTCACGACAAAATTATGGGAATGCTGACTTTTTATTCGTTATATTGTGGGGTTAGTCCCATAGTAAATGTTGATCATAACATAAAGATAAGCACAATGATATTCTAGAACGTATTCGTGGCTTAGAAAAATACCCGGCATAGAATGAAGCACTTTATTTCCTTTTTTCCTTACTCCCGCCTAACCCACGGCGCGGCTCTGGAGCCGGATGACGTCACACGCGTAAATCCGTCGCGAGGTTTTTTGATTTCGTGCGGTCATGTTTAGACATCCATAACTCCGTCATTTATTAAGATATTCGAGTAATTTTTTTCACTGTATCTAATATAATTCTAACGTCTTTAAATGTATATAATTATTTTTAGTTTTTATGATAAAGGAAACTTCCCTATTATTACTAATGTTTTGTTGTGACTTTTGTTTTTTTTTCTTTGCTTTTAAATGGCGGCTATCAGGTAAAATTTCCAATTTTCCCGAAAATTACGATATTTTTCTCTCAAATATGAGATTTACATCAAAAAAATATGTCGAACGTATTGTAAACGGAAATATTATTTGCGGCAAATTACATGAATGTTTTACGACAATTTCGATAGAAGAAATATTTTCCCATTGTACTTTCATCTTACTCGTGTCCTATTCCTATTCCGTATATATAATGTAAGGCTCCTTTACACACAGGCGGTACGAGCGGTATAGCAGACGGGCGGGCATCTGTATTGTACTGGTTATATAAGAAGGGCTCACACAGGTCCGGTCGCGGTACTGCCGTACCGCCCTTTACCGCTCGTACCGCTCTACCGCTCGTACCGCCTGTGTTTGATGGAGCCTTATACGGAATTATAATTATATGCAGTAGAGGCGTTAGGATAGGGTGCGGTTAGGCGACCGCCCAGTGGCGCGGGACATTAAAGGGCGCTCCGGGTGCCTCTTATCACGCGTCGCAGGCGCCCTTTCACGCGGATCCAAGTTGGGACGGTAGGTATATTAAAATAAAATTTGCCCTTCATTGAACAAAAAAACTGAGATGCTTTTACTTGCTTCCTCTGTTCCGAAATTATAATTTGGTCCTTAGCACCGCAGGCGCCCTTTCGCTCGGAGCGTTAATACAATATTAAAATACAATGTAGCCTTCATTAAACAAAAACACAAAAAAAATATCTCTCGCTACGCCCGCGTTCAATCAAACTGATATGATTTCTTTTCTTGCCTCTGCTCTGAAATTTAAAATCTGTTGAGGAAACGCCAACACAATGTCGTACTTGCTACACCTGCGCTTAGCCATAATTGATTATTAATAATGTATATCAACTTTTTTTGCCCACGTACGGTGTGTGCAAAAATTAAATCAAATTAATCCACTGAATTAAAATAAGAACCCGGTCCGTACCAATGAGTTCTTCGGAATTTATGTACGGAACTTAACACCACTTGCTTTTCGGTGAAGTAAAACATCGTGAGGCCTTCAGGAACATCGCCCTTAGAATAAATTCAATGCCATATGTGAATCCACCAACCCGCACTGGGCTAGCGTGGTGGATATAGCCCAATCACCCTTTGTGGGTAGGCCTACGTCCTGCAGTGGACTATTAAAAAGGCTGATACAGTACAAGAACTCCACTGAAAGATAAAATCGAAAAATTTCGCGCCCGCTACGCTCGCGCTTAGTAACACTATTGTAGTACCATCGAAAGATTTCTCAAAGCAGTTGCTCAATTTTACTACCTATTATTGGAATTTCAGTTAGGGGTGCCGTAGAAATGTCACCCAGTGCGCTGGTAGTGCTAAAACCAGCACTGATTATATGTGTGCATTCATCATGTCGTCATGCATTCATAGTAAAGTGTCTTCCAGACGGTTGTAAATCAGTGTTCCAACAGAGGTGACCTTGGTGGGAACTTGGTTTCCATCCGCAAATGTATGTTTCGTCTACACGGATTACATCCACACAGTAGTGCACTCAATCAGTCGCGAGTCGTCTCCCGTTGTGAAATCTACTCGAATCGTGCTGTCAAATGGCTCCAACATTGTCGAAATTTCATATAATGGGACTAGCTTTAGCAGCTTTGTCCACAAATGATGATGAAAAATAAAAAAAGAGAAGATGGATGAAGCGTTGCTTAAAAGAACGATCGATTCTCAGCCATTCAAGCTTATTTATTTATTTATAACGCAAAAGGCAGAGCTACTTAAAGTTGTGTACCTAGTGTAAGTTTTTGCAATAAAAGGACATGTCCACAAAATGTATGGAGGCTGGTATAATATTAATCAAAAATTTTAACCACAACACTCGTTACATTTCGAGAAAGTTCATACTTTTCTGAATCTATTACAACAGATAAAAACACAAAAAGAGTCCTCCGATTTTTTAAAAATTAATTTTGAATTTATTAGGATTAATAAATATATTTGACTCAATAGGTAGTTTATCTCTAGCAACCCTGATTAAGTAACCTCCAAATTGTTAAATAAAAGCCTTTTTACCAATTAGACACTTACTAATTAAGTGTTTTTGTCACATTGTACCTACAGACTGGTAACACTGGTAGGTTAAAATTTTTAATTTTAGCAAATTAAGAGATGAATGTGGAAGAATCAGCTACGAATGCAAGTAAAATAACGATAGAAGCACTTTATCATTGCTAAACTAGAAAAAATAAAAAGCTGTATTGTTATTTTTCATACAAATTATTTTTCGCATTTAAAAAATATTGGAGGGGTGAAAAAATCTAAATTAAATATTTTTGGGAAGCCCATAAAACAAGCTTTCAAATGATGTATATATAATCTTGGTTCGATTTTTCTCTGAATAATATACCACTTGTGGACGTCACCTTTATCTTATTTCTTCGATGGCACAATGTTGTGTACATTACAATAGTTAAACTAAATGTAGTACAAAACATAGACCCCGTTAGGGCTCTGCAAGAGAACAATACTCATATTTACTTATTACTAATTTATGCTAACTCTAACATTGGTAATATTTAGATGAAATTATTTATAATTTAGTAATAGGGTTGTATTTTATTATTTGGACATTATTGGACTTCAATGGTCAATAATAATTTCGCTTAAAATATTGCGTTCGAAGATTGGTCCTCGGAAGACATTTTGCACTCTTGCATACGTGTGCACTCGCTAAGCTTATACGCCTTATAAACTTTTTATTTATTTATTTATTGCAAATATATACATAATTCAGTTAAAATAGTTTTTACAATAAAATTTAGTTAACCTAGTGGTTAACTAAATATATGGCATATATACCCTGTTTTGAGGACGCAGTAATAGCTAGTACTTACAAACTAAACTATTATTAAAACATTACTATCGTACAATATTATATAGGTAGGTTTTTAACTTAAATACATACACAATTTCACAAGGTACAATTGCATTATAATTTTAGAGACCAACAGACATGGCTTTGGTTAACTAATTAAGAAGTTGTTTAAATCAACAATACTTGGATACAATATTATTATTCGAAGAGATTCGCGCCACGCAGGAGTGAGCGAGACGGAAGCGAATTTGAGAAACGCACACATAGACGTCAGGGGGACGGGTGCTATCGTGAAAGCGCATTTGCGTATGAAACACTTTTTTTTTTTAAATTATAATATTTATCGCGTTATTTAATACAGTTTCTCAATTTCTAATTTCATCCTCTAGGAAGTCATTGATGGTGTAATAGCACTTCTCTATAAGAAAACTGCGGAGTTTGTTCTGGAAGGTATTTTTATTTGTTTTTTGTTTTATTTGATTGGGTATATGGTTATATATTTTTATTGAGGTGTACATAGGGCCTTTTTTAAAAATTCCTAAACGTGGTATGGGTAATTTAAGTTTATGTAGTCTACGAGGATTTGTTTCGGGGGTGTATAGATAATGATGTTTTCTGACAAATGTAGCTGTTTCGTATATGTAGATACACGGGAGTGTCAGTATCTTATGATGTTTGAAATATGGTTTGCAACTAGTCGGTATGCGGATGTTGGCTATTATACGTATGCACTTTTTTTGCATTACGAAGAGTTGATCAACGTTAGTGCTATTTCCCCACAGTAATATCCCGTAACGGAGCCAAGCATATGCATAAGCATAATACGCAGTGAGAGCACAGACATATAAGAGTAAGTAATACTTATATGTCTGTGAGTGAGAGCTGTATTTATATTACTGTTACTTTTTAAAGTCGCTAGAGCATAGGTAAATTGTGACATCTTAGATTTAACTTTTTCAATATGTTTTTTCCATGTAAGATTTGTATCAAGATCAAGGCCTAATAGTGTGCAGTCATGAACTTCCTTAATATTAAGGCTCTCTGCAACTGATCTTAACTGTAATGTATCTTTTTGGTAGGGAACGAATTGGATGAGTTTGGTTTTATTAGTGTTAATTTCCAGATTGTTTGCGGCTAACCATGCTTTGACGTCGTTAAATGTATTTTTTATGAGATTTAATGATTCAAGATTGGCTGTGCATTTAAATAACAGAGATATGTCATCAGCGAATAATACACATGGGGATTTTGTGATTTTCGGTAGTTTATTTATGTATATTAGAAAAAGGATGCATCCTAATACACTCCCTTGGGGGATAGAGCTATTGACTGTCAGTATTTTAGATTGTATAGTTTCTATGATACCTATGTCTGTTCGGTGGTAATCAATTTGCACGAATTGTTTTCTGTTTGACAGGTAAGATATAATCCACTTGAGTGGTTTACCTCGTATCCCTATGTCGGACAGGGCTTTTATAAGAATAGTATGTGACACTTTTTCGTAGGCCTTTGACATGTCAAGCAAAAGTCCAACGGAATAATATTTATTTCGCATATTGTCAAGGATTTCTTGAACATAATGGAATATTGCTAGTGCTGTTGATGATTTTTTACGGAAACCAAATTGGTTTTTGTCAAGTAGCTCGTATTTTTCTAAAAAGCTGTAAATGCGATCGGATATTGCACGCTCAAATATTTTTGCGATGGCAGGGAGTAGTGCGATGGGTCTGTAGTTGTTAATGTTATCCACTTTACAACTTTTCTTAAGAATTGGTTTTATTTTTGCAATCTTTAGAAGGTCTGGGAAGCATTCCTCTTCGATAGACTGATTAATCAATTTGGTTATAATTGGACTCAGCTCTTGAGCGCATAATTTGATTAAGGCAGATGGTACGAGTATATCGTCTGGGCCGCAACTAATTTTATTAGGTATTTTTTTGATTATGTTCAAAACTTCCTTTTCTGTTGTGAGTGATAAGAACATAGAGTTAGTTGAAGTAAATTCGGAGGAACTGTTAAAGTTGTGTTGGGTCTGTGAGGCTGATTTTTTTGCATTACTTGATATTTTTGCTGTAGATGTGAAGTGGTCGTTGAATAAGTTTGCAACTTCTAGAGGCTGTTTTACTAAACATTTACTGTCTTTTAATTCAATGTTGTTTGCCCGCTTACTTGAATTTTTATTAGTGTTGTCTTTTATAATTTGCCACATAGTTTTTACTTTATTCTTTGAATGTTTCATTTTGTTAGCATTGCTTAGTTTTTTTGAAATCTTTACACATTTTTTTAATTGTTTTTCATATTTTTTGTAGTAAGATTTTAGGACATTGCTCTTTGATTCATTAGATAATGTTTTTAATAATCTTTTATTTTTGCAGGAATATTTTAGGCCTTTGGTCATCCAATCATTAGCGTTTTTTTGTCTGGATTTAATTTTTTTGTAGGGTATGCATTTGTTTAGTAACTCTTTCAGTTTTGAGTCAAAATCATTGTAATTTTCATTAACATTTTTACTCGATGTTATTACTGGAGTCCTGTCTATGTTTTTAAGAGAATCTTGGAAAAGATGTAAATTTTTTGTACTAAAACATCTTTTATATGATGTATACGTAGTTTTTCGAGAAGTTATTTGTAAAGAATCAATTTCATGGTAAAGGGCTTTATGGTCTGATATTCCGTAGTCATTTACTGTTGATATACATTGTTTGTTTGAATAATTGGTGAATAAAAGATCTATACATGTTGCTGTCTTATCTGTTTTTCTAGTAGTGTCAGATATTTTTTGGTGTAGGTTAGATTCTAGCATTATGTTTATTAGTCTTTTATAGTGGATTGAGTTTTCATATCTATTAATATTGAAGTCTCCGCCGATTACTACGCGTTTTTTTGATATTTTAGGTTTAATTTTCTTAAGCAATGTGTCTAGAAAGGTAAAAAAGGTTTCAATGTCATGTTGGTTCCGGTAAACGTTGATTAACAATATATTTTCTGCGGGTATCTCAATAGCGCAGCATTCTACAACACATTCAATAGAAAGTTGTTCTATATCTAATCTTTCAATGAACTTAATGTTATCACGAATTAAAATAGCGACGCCTCCTCCTCTGTGTGTTTTTCGGTAATAACCGGCAGCAAAAACAAATTGAGGTATTTGTATCAGTCCTTTTCGAATCTCTCTGATCCATGTTTCCGATAAGCATATTGCCTGGATCTGTTTATATTCTTCTAGAACACTTTCTAATATATGGATTTTGTTGTTAATGCTTTGTACATTTTGAAATATTGTTGTGAAGTTAGGGGCGAAAAGTACTTTTTGTATGGGGCTGGTTTGTGTTTTTCATTTGATGTTTTTTAGGTTGAGTTTCCTGAGGTAGACTATGCGGGATGGTGAGCTTGATTGTAGAGTTTTCTTGCGTTTCTACATATATTTTTCCGTTAATAAATAATTGGTTGTTTCTAATGATGGCATGCTTCCCATTATTTCTTTCTTTTATTTGGATTTCTCTAAGTTTTCTTCTAATCTGTAAGTCTTTTTCCCCTAGAAATTCTGATATTGCTAATCCGGTGTTCTTGAAGAGGCGGTTGCATCGTAATAAGTACTTGGTCATTCGTTTGCTGATAAGTTCTATCATCAAAGGTTGTTCAAAGCCTTTCTTCCCAATCCTAGCATAGTCTTCTACGTAACCCTTAAGGTCAATATTCAGTATGTCTTGAAATACTCTTATAATACGATCATGGAGTTCATTTTCGTGCTCGTGAAATTCGGTCAATCCATATAAGACAAACTTTTTACTGTCTTCACAGTGAGGGCGTTCATTGGTGGTATAAGTCGGTGTGTTTAGGTGTGATATTTGAAGTTTTAGTTCTGCGTTTTCTTTTTCCATTGCAATTATTTTCATTTGTATTCCTTCAATTTCTGTCTTTGTTTCCAAATATTTGGTGTTCGAGTCTTGCTGTAGTTCAAAATAATCATTTTCTATTTTTTTCATAGCGTCATTTATTTCTTTTTGAATGTATAGTTTTATTTCAGATATCATTCGTTCTGTATTTTTCTCTAACTTTTGGTCTAGAAGTTTACTTATCTGATCGAGGCTTGCAGGGTTTGATGCTGAGATAATTGTGTTTGCGTTAGATTTCTGTTTTGGGTTTTGTGTATTACCAGGGATGGAACGATCTTCGTTAACAATATGTTCATCGATGGAAGTGTCCGATTCGTCGCAAGTAAGAGTTCGCGATGATTTTAGTGTAATTGTGGCGTCCATTTTTGACTTACTATCTCGCATTAGTTTTCCATGAGAACGCAAAGAGCGTACTGGCGTATCGTCATTTCTTATCGGACGTGTACGGATATTGCATTCTGGACATGTCCATGTGCATTCTAATTCATGGTGTTTTGATTGGTAATATTCTTTTCTTATTTTTACGCATGAATAGTGGAAGATTCCGTTACATTTCGTGCACCGCAAAAGTTCATTTAATTTTATGTAACTTAGACAAGCCGCACAGTCTCTCATTTTTGTGATGAAGATGAGGTCAGCACTTATATTTTGTAGATATTCGCGTCTCACAATATATTGGCAAAAGAGTTTCTCAGTAGGTACCTCACTTAGATGTACGAGCGATTCCCGCACTCGTAGTTCGGGTTCACTCGGCTTGACTCGGGCGATGTCGTGCGTGTTCCTGGCAGTGAGTCTAGGAGGGATTCTTCAAAAATTGTCAAAAACTTTTCGTAATATTATTATTTGATGCGCGGGGAAAATTATGTTTATTTTGTTATTGAGTTCATATATTGAGTAAGTCGTTATGTCACACGGCCACTACGGGTTTTAATTTCACAGTTTGTTCATTTTTTGTTCACTATTGCACCGTTTAACTGGGTATATGATTTTTAGAAACTGGAGAATGGTTTTGATACGTGCGCGCTATGGAAGCGCGGCGCGATTTTTTTATTTTAAGCTCCACGTAGCACAACCAGCTATGGAGAGGGCTGTGCTCGGAGTCTCTTTGCGAGATCTAATCATGCATGAGGCAATGAGGAGATCCGTAGAAGAACCAAAGTTACCGATATAGCCCAGCGGATTGGCAAGTTGAAATAGCAACAGGCAGGACACATAGCACGAAGGACTGATTACCGATGGAGTCGAAAAGTTTTCGAGTGGAAACCACGTACCGACGCTGGGTAGAACGTCCACCCGCAAGGTGTACGGATGACCTTATCAAGACCGCAGGATCACGTTGGCTACAAGCCGCTATAAGCCGGTCTTATTGGAGATACTTAGGAGAGGCCTATGTCTATGTCCAACAGTGGACGTTCTATTGCTGATGGATGGATGGATGGAATGCGAATATTGCTTTATCACTAATTTAACTTCATTAATACTATGATAGTCACAGATAATTGCAAATAATGCAAAATGTTATGCTATTTTATTTCGCTTTGCCGAACACAAAATTGTCTATAAAAATATAAACGTTATGTAAAATATCAGATGCTTGAAAATGACACTGTATATCCCTATCTCTCTCTATTTATTCCTCAATCCAAATTCTTTGGTTACGTTAAACTTCAGTCAAACGACGCAAGATCCATACATTTTTCTAAAAGTCGTCGTGCGGACCGTGCGGACCCATCCGGCCCGTCCCGCGCCCAGCCCGTCCCTCACCTGCCCCGTCCTAATATAAATCACCCTTACAAACCCGAGCCGCAGCTGCACCCTGTTCGCGGCAGTGTGGGGGACCCTTTACTCGCTTTTTCTACTAGCACGACAGTAGAACAATTCAGTTTAAACGAAGCATAAGATTGAGATTTTTTTTATCTATGGAGGCCACAAAATATCATGCTGTACAATATTGTGTCGTTCAATACGTGCCGGACCAATAATGTACAGCCTGATATTGTACGGCATGTTATTTTGTGTCCCGGGACACGGAATATCAGGCTGTACATTATTGGCTGTGCAATATTGTGCCGGACATTATCGACACGGGCTGTTATTGTACGGCCTGTATTTCACAGCACGATATTGTACAGCCTGTTATTCCATGGCCTGGGACACAAAATATCATGCCGTACAATATCATGCTGTACATTATCATGTCGTGAATTATCTGTGTCGTACATTATTGGCTCCCGTGCGCGGAACGCGTTCAACGAAGTGAAGTTGACAGCGAAATGTTGATTGACAAATGACATGACATGAACTGAGTTGCTATTTGAAGAAAATGGTTTCTACTACATAATATGTAGTAAAGAAATATTTTTTCCTCTATTGACTCCCACAGACATATTATAGTATATTGTATGTCTGTGTTGACTCCATTATATACCTTTGTCTGAGGAAGCCATTAAGTACCTAATCAAAAGGAGTCGACATGCCTAAGCACCGAAGTGTGCCCACTGACTTGAGTGGGGGTGAAGAAACGCACACAAACCAAAATATAATACTTGCTCACAAATGTGATTAACTAACACTAGCTGTAAATTAACGCAACACAAACGCAACCAGACCGATATATTTATATAAAGAGCATGACCGCCGGTCGCGTACTTTTGGCAGAGGGGTACGCTTTGCAGTGTCGACTCCTTTTGGTTAGGTACTTAATGAACTTAGCATATTCCACGTTTACGAGCGAGAATTGTAAAGTCCACTTTAAGAGTGAGCTAGCTATTTAAAACACAACTGAGGCTCCATGATGGGCTAATATCTCTAATAGTTTAGGGTGTTTTTCACGTGTTTTTTAGTTTGAATTCAACATTTACCTATCTACGGTGAATAGTAAGACAAGTTCCCGTAGATAGTCTTTTCAAGTATAGTATATATCATATTAGAATATGCTCTATGCTATGCTGCTTATCATTTTACTCATGAGCAAACATTGCGATTGACCCTGAAATCATGAAGATAAATGCTGTATCTACTATCAAAAATATTCGTTATTTATGTTAGAGTTGTCTCATATTTTTTTATTTATACGAAAACTAATCCATTATCCAGAACTGGTGTACTAAGTCGAAGGTACTAAGCGGAAAGGAGATGATTCAGACTATCAGTTTGAACAACTTTTATTACAGGTTCACCTTAGAATTCGAGGAAAAAACATAATATTTTCCATAACCTATATGTACCGGCTGATTATTTTCTCGAATTCCGGGTTGCCCCATTGTAAAGTTCACAATGGCGGTTTTAACATTCCAATAATTCGATTTTTAAATATTACTCTATAAAATACGCGACCATCGCTAGCTACCGCAAACTATTGTGTATTTAAATCTCGATAAACTCTTTGGTACAAAATACTTTTTCTGTTGACGCTACCGAGGTCGCGAGGCCGCTGTTGCAGGCCGCCAGAAATAAAAGTTTCTTAAAATGTTGTTCGAATTCTGAACCAAGCTCATTTTCGTCGTCAGAATGTCACTTTTATTTCCGTTGTTGTTTTCACTGTCAGCTGTCATTTGTCACGTTAATTGTCAAAAATGTCAAATCGAAAAAAAAAAGAAAGATTGTATCGATTTTGCTGATAAATTCAGATTTTTCTAAGTAGAATACCATAATTTGTGAATAAGAAGTGAATATTCAATAATAAATATGATAAAAGCTATATTAGTGTTTAACAATCATGGAAAGCCGCGGCTGTCCAAATTCTATCAATACTTTGTGAGTGAAAGTTTTCGTACACATATTTAGAATATTATTTTTTTAAGTTTCTGATCTATAGCGATGGTTTTCATTTGAATTATTAAGAACTAAGAATTCTGGGCTATTGAGAAACCTTGTAGAAGTTTTCCATATTGTTTTTTATGGCTTAGAAAACTCAAAGTAGGTAATGTACCTAACCTCTGATGAAATAAAAAGTACTGAGTTAGACAAAGCGCTCAAACCGGCTCATAAACTTGCAACTTTATGCAAAAACAAAACATTCAGGCGGCCTAAAAACTCTGACACCAGAGCTAGCCACCCGGCCTACTTTATCTAAAAAATAATTTTAGAAAAGTCCTAGGTATAGGCCGCGCCACCCAAATTGGCAAATGTGAAGTTAGCTTTTTTTTTTTTTTTTTTATTTCGACTAGGTTTGTGTTTGACTACACACTGCCTGATGTTAAGCAGATGTGCGGTCTAGGGTGTAGCACGCTTACCTAGAAGATACCTATTTACTCGGGATTTGAAGACACTCACATTGTACTTTAACGGGAAGACAGACCCAGCCAAAGCATTCCACATTCCGGCTGTTCATATGAGGAATGAAGATTCGAAACGCTTGGTTCTAACGCGCGGAATGTCCACGATAAAAGGGTGGCGCTTTGGTCGCGTCTGTCTACCCGTACGATAGAAGAAAGGGGCAGGGGGGACCAGATTGTGCAACTCCTGGGCGCACTCTCCGAAGTGTATCCGGTAAAAGACCAACAAACACGCTACCTTGCGACGATGCTCAAGACTTTGCAGCTGCGTCTTAGTCAAGGTGTCGTTGTCAATCAGCCTCCTGGCTCGTCTCTCAATCGACTCCAGAGCCTCCAGTTGATATTAGTTAGCTACAAGCTGCGCAATATCCAATCCTGACTGAAGCACACATAAAGCTGCACGCTGATTGGCTACCTATTGCACAGCTTGTAGCTAACTACATCTGCCAACTTGTGTGGCGCGGCCTCTACATACTATAAGAAGGTATAGGGGTTAGTGTATGAAAATTAAGTGAAAATCAATATTTCATAGCTGAATTACTGTATTTAGACACTATTAAAACTATCTTTTAAAGAAATTTTTAAAAACAAAGAAGCTCCAATATTTGCGAAAAGAAAAGTATTCAATATGTGCTTACTACCTATACTAACATACGGATGCCAAACCTGGGGCCTGACAAAGGCACACATTAAAAAATTTAAAGTATGCCAACAGGGGATGGAAAGAAGCATGCTTCATGTAAAGTTAAAAGATAGGTGGAGACTAACAAACATCTGAAAGGCCACAGGCGTAGCAGATGTAAGCAAAAAATAAAAAAATTAAAATGGCGTTGGGTTGGGCGTGTACTGAGAAGCAAAAAAGATAAATGGACCAAAGAGGTCATGCAATGGTACCAAAGAGACGGGAAGCGATTCAGGGGACGACCTCAAAAACGGTAGGATGACCTGCTGCCATGGTGGCGCAGGAAATCAGATATAGAGAGCTCTGGCAAATTCTAGAGGAGGCCTATGTCACAGGTGGACAATCTAATGTTTAGAAATAAGAGTAATGTTTTCGAAAGGTATTTGTATATTAGTGAAAGAAGGCTATTTTTATTTTATTTATTCAAAACTTTATCACTGAGGCTCTGTAATCTCGCCGTATGGTTATTCTAACATTGATGTCTTGCAAGTGATGTAGTCTTTCAGTAAAAGAACTGACTTTTAAGTCTTTTGCTATAACATAGGACACTGCAATAGCATTCTGGCTGATCCACTGTCAAACTCGGCCAGAATGCTGTTTAAACTAATTCATAGAGTATAAATAGTAAGTAGCAGATGTAATCAGAGTGACATATTCATTCAAGAAAACGAAAAAGCTCTTTAAAATTGATTTAAAAAAAGTCTTTAGCTCTGTTGTTACATAATTTATTGTAGTGAATCCACCAACCCGCTCTGGGCCAGTGTGGTGGATATGGCCCAATTACCCTTTGTGGGTACGCCGACATCCTGCAGTGGACTATTAAAAAGGCTGGTACAGTACAGTACTTTTAAGATCATGTGGTACTTACATTTTATTTATAATTCTACACAGATGATTCACACACATAAGATCAAATAAATCAATGAGACTAAAGTGGAATGTTAAACTTTTTCGTTTTTAAACCATTTCCATTGTAAAAAATGCAGAACTGATGTTATGATTAGTTTTAGAGCATATCAAATTAAGCTTTGGACAAAATTCTCATAAATTAAAATTAATAGCGTGACATGTGACAGCCATACCTATTAAATAGTCAACTTCTTAATATATCACAGTGCTTATAAATCAATGTCAATGAATTAACATGTAGTTATAGTCATACATACATACCTATTGGTAATCCGTCCACTGCATGTCCAATGTTGGACATAGGCCTCCCCAATCAATCTCAGATAAGACTGGACAGGAGTTACTTGAATGCAGCAAAATCTTGCAGTCTTGATGAGGCCATGTGTCCACTCACAAGGTCCCATGTGCTTTATATCCTTACAAATATATTAAATCTCTAAGTGTCTTTGTTGGTTTGTTGCTCTCTCACACAGCAACGGATGGACTTGATTTTTGGCATAAATATAGATTTAAAGGCGGAAAGTAACATAGACTGCTGTTATCCCGAAAAATTTAGTGGTTCCCGTAATATAGGCAAAAGAACTTTTTTATTAGCTAATCTATATCCATGTCTAATATAGATGAGTGAAATGTTAGTAAGATAGATGACATTGGCTGCAGACTTTCATGCATAGAAGAAGAAAAAAAGGGAAAATACCCTATGACATTATTACCACAAAATGGTGTTGAAAATGAATAGAAATTGTTCATGCATAAACAATAAAAAACCTATGGGGTAGCATATAAATCAAATATGACAAATAAAGATTTTTCAACACAATAACTAAACTCAGTATTACATATTGTACTGTATTAATAATGTACATTTTCAGAATGAAGACATGCAGCAACAAATAATCAAAGAGACATTCCAGCTGGTGTCTAAAAGAGATGACAATGTTTGCAACTTTTTGGAAGGGGGCAGGTAAGGCACATGCCACACGGGCGTTGACGCCGCGTAATTGCACCGCGGCGTCACCGCCGCTGCACCGCCGCGGTGCAGCGGCGGTGCTGAGCGTCGTCGCGGCGACACCGCGGCGCCCAGTGTTGCCTTAGACACTGATGACATCTAGGCAGTTAGCGGAAAAAAAGGTTTTAGGGATAACCGGCTGAAGATAAGTAAAATCTCTCATATACAGTCTGATTTTGTGTGAGCCAACCGCAGAAAGAAAGTGTTTTGTTCTTCGTTTGATATATTAGAGAAATAATGTGGCCGATCGATAAAATCTGAAATAGTTGCATTGATTTGTGCAAAGTGACATGAAAAATATCTCATAAGCCCATCGAGTATGGACTTGTGTGATTTGTCACGACGAGTGGCACAGTAACAGCTGTCCAAGTGACAGCTGTCAAACTTTAAAGTGATTTATCTCGGTCATTATCGATTCTAGACTACTGCTGTCTTCACAAAAGTAATAGAACTCGACAAGATCTACATTTCGGATGACAGCTGTCAAACTTCAAAGTGAGTTTATCTCGGTTATTATTGATTCTAGACCATTAATGTCTTCACAAAAGTGATAGAACTCAACGAGATCTACATTTCAGATGACAGCTGTCAAACTTCAAAGTGATTTATCTCGGTAATTATTGATTCTAGACTACTGCTGTCTTCACAAAAGTGATAAAGGTCAACGAGATCTATATTTCGGATGACAGCTGTCAAACTTCAACGTGATTTATCTCGGTTATTATCGATTCTAGACTACTGCTGTCTTCACAAAAGTGATAGAGGCCAACGAAATCTACATTTCGGATGACAGCTGTCAAACTTCAAAGTGATCCGAAATGTAGATCTCGTCGAGCTTTATTTTTTTTGTGAAGAGAGCAGTAGTCTAGAATCAATAATTACCGAGATAAATCACTTTTAAGTTTGACAGCTGTCATCCGAAATATAGATCTCGTCGAGCTCTATTACTTTTGTGAAGAGAGCAGTAGTCTAGAATCAATAATTACCGAGATAAATCACTTTTAAGTTTGACAGCTGTCATCCGAAATGTAGATTTCGTCGAGCTCTATTACTTTTGTGAAGAGAGCAGTAGTCTAGAATTGATATTAACCGAGATAAATCACTTTTACGTTTGACAGCTGTCATCTGAAATGTAGATCTTGTTGAGTTCTATCACTTTTATGAAAACAACAGTAGCCTAGAATTGATAATGACCGAGATAATCACTTTGAAGTTTGACAGCTATCACTTGGAAAGCTGTTACTGTGACATTCGTCGTGACAAATTACACGATCTGATTTCTAACGTGTACGAGGGACTTTTCTCATCTTCAGTTTAAGATTGAACGGATTGATGAATTCAAAACCTTTTTTCCCGCTAAAAATTCATAGAATACTCGAATACTCTAGATTTAATGTCTAAATCGCTACCGGCAACACTGGTCGCCGCGGTGACGCCGCGACGACGCTCAGCACCGCCGCTGCACCGCGGCGGTGCAGCGGCGGTGACGCCGCGGTGCAATTACGCGGCGTCAACGCCCGTGTGGCATGTCTGTAAGGACTTATCTAGTTTTTAAAAAACTTTCTTCGCGTCTGGTAGACGCGACGCGTGGCAAAAATACTGGTGTTTATTTGGCTCAATGTATAAGCATTGCCGTGCAGCGTGGCCAGCATGCTGGGCACGCTACCATTAAGTGCAGGGAAACAAAGCCAAAGTCCTCGGATAAGCAAAATCAAGTCCAGTTACACACAAGCCAAAGTTGTTAGTACTAGAGTAACACGATTATGAGGAGATGCGCAGGAAAGGTAGAATCGCAGGGTAATGGTGCACTTCAACAACATGATCCGCAACCTTCTTTATCCACTGCCGGGTATAGGCCTCTCTCTTATTGTGTCTGATGCACTTTGGTTACTACGAAAATGATTTAAGTGTAATGAATAGAAATAATTATTAATTTCTCGGCTACAATCCTTCTCATTACACATGAAGCATAGTATCATAGCTATCTCGCTCTATTACATCTCTTTATCGCTAGGTGTCATTTTCTGCCGCTGCCCTGTTAAATTTCTCCGAATTTTTGATCGTCAACCAGCATTGATGACTGAAGTATTCGATTTTTAATATGATGATATTTTGAAAAAAAAAATTCTACTAAGTGGTGTAGATTGAAAAGTTTATAGTGTTGCACCATCTCAAAATTTTGAATAAATGGGCCATATTTTGGTGTAACTTGCCGAGGATAGTACGATACATTATTATTTTTTTATGAAGAGTCAAAGTTCGGTGATATTATTTGTTTAGTTATAGCTTGAAGAAACTATGCTAATTTTAACTAACTTAGTAATATTTTATGCTTGATTTGTGATTGCGATCCATTAGTACGCTTATTAAGGATCATGTTAGTCAAAAAATCACCGTAAAATTGTAAAATGTGTGGTCACAGTACCTAAAAATATGGTACAAGGTATTGATTTTCCCCATTTTGGCTGTAAAAATTCAAATAGCCGATTGGGATTTTTTTATATTTTTCTCGGTACTGGTGTGACCCCCTCTCGCCCTTACAAGTACCGGCTTGACGTTGGGTTCAGGGACACCCTGCATGTAGTATATCAGTCTCTGGCAGCCATGTCACAAGCTTTGCTTAGTTTGGTGTCAGAGACCGTGTGTAAGATGTCCTCTAATATTTTCTATTCATGTTTTTTCAGCCTAATTGGAGGATCAGACTACAAGCTGATCTACAGACATTATGCCACATTATACTTCGTGTTTTGTGTGGATTCGTCGGAAAGCGAGCTTGGGATACTGGATCTCATTCAGGTGTGTTTACATTTATTTTCCACCTACATACATACAGACAGACAAAACTCTATTTATAACAATAACAATATTAAATAGTTTTTTTTTTAATTCTGATAACTAGCCATTATTTTTCATTTTAATATTGTGAGGCAAGTGTTATTGACCCAGGTCATTTTTAACTCAATAAAGAAATTTGTATTTGTATAACCACAAAATTAAACACTATTGATATAATATGTGCATAATATAGTATTTTATGACGCAATGTGGTTATAAAATGGCGACCTTATCACCCATAACGATTTCTTCCAGTCTCGCCAGTTTATATTCATACATTGTTGAATGTACGAATATCTCGGTGGCTCAGTGGTTAGT
Source organism: Hypomecis punctinalis (assembly GCA_949316475.1). NCBI lineage: Eukaryota > Metazoa > Arthropoda > Insecta > Lepidoptera > Geometridae > Hypomecis > Hypomecis punctinalis. The sequence continues at coordinate 5,299,681 of OX438823.1, forward strand.
GACCCTAACTTCTGGATCAAAGAGGCGTGGGTTCGATCCCCACCCAGGGCAAATATTTATGTGATGAACATAAGTGTTTGCTCTGTGTCTGGGTGTTATTTAGTTACTATCTATGTAATTATGTATTTAAAAATAAGTATATGTAGTATATCAGTCTCCGGCAGCCATATCACAAGCTTCGCTTAGTTTGGGGTCAGGCCGTGTGTAAGATGTCCCAAAATATATTTTTTTTAAACTGACGATAACAAGGAATGGTGGCCTGAACTAGATAATAAGCCTGATTACAGAGGCGCCATCGTAATTATATTAGCTAAATAGCATAGTTCTGTTTCTTATTAACTTGAGGCATTCGATAGAGAGAACGCTTTTTACGTTGCTATTAAATTTACGCTGGCGCCTCTGTAATCGGGCTTACTATATCACTCACAAAGAAAACACTGGTGAAAACACTACTTAGATTTAAACTAAATATAATCTATATATATAAAAGAAAGTCGTGTTAGTTACTCCACTTATAACTCAAGAACGGCTGAACCGATTTAGCTGAAAATTGGCAGGGAGGTAGTTTAGAGCCAGGAAAAGGACATAGGGTACTTTTTATCCCGTTCCTTTTTATTGTATTTTTTGTTATTCATCTTATCTTCTTTCATATTATCGTTTCCCTTAAGAAATCGTTAGCGAAACTGTCACCTATCACAACGACACCAATAGGCCCAATTTCGAAGGCATCATCGTAATTATAACAGCTAATTAAAATATTTCTGTTTCTTTTTCACTTTAGACATTCGATAGAGAGAACACTTTTTACATTCCTATTAAATTTATGATAGCGCGTTCATAATTAGGCCTAATATGCATTGAGGTTTGATTCCTTCCTCAATGCTAATCATTGAGGAAGGAAATGCTAATATGGATTGACGAAACATAATAAGATGACAGGTGACATTTATTGACTGCAGACTTTTATAAATGTCACGCTTAGCATAGCAAAGAGACAAATTGTCTTTTCACCATTGTAGCTCCTCGAAGAGGAAATATAGTATGGATTGACAATGACAACTGACATTAAAATTGGAGAAAATGTTTTTCCCTATGCTATGCTACATATTACAATGACGTTTAATACTGGGCCGTCATTTAGTCTGACATTAAAAATATTTTGAAATATACTACCGTTAGAGGTTAAACATGTTTCTTCATTCTACCTTTATGGTACAGAATCCATACTAATATACGAAGAAACGGATCGACTTGATTTTTAGGAGTAGTATGGCATGAGTATAAGTATCTTGACTCTAAGGTTATTAACCTTGACTGTGAACGGTGTCCTTGACATGAACATACATTTCTGTTGGTTTTGTTAGGATTGAACAGTGATAAAAGTGCAGCCCGCCTCAGTTTCGGTACTTCTCATGAAGCACGCAACTTACCGACCAGCTGCTTTAGTTAAAAAGCCCAGAAAAGCGACCCAACCACGAGTGCAAACTTCTAAGCTGCCAAGGGAGAAAAGACCCAAAAAATCGGGAGACCTCGAGCGCCGCCTTCTCAGCGGTCTTAAAAGAAACCCAGAGAAGCAGCTCTATCTGGGATTCCCGCGCCGCCCATAAGCCTCGGCTACTCAGTTCCCCCGCCACGACAAGGCGGGAACCCGTACACTCTAACCTTATCTTAATCAACAGAAGCATTTATAAGTATAAGGTATTATGATGTCAGGTTAGGTTTGGACAGTGGCAATGTGCAAGGGTCCTTGACTTTTTTTTTTAAAGAGCAAGTGTATTTATTAACTACCACTAAATACAAGACTTATAATGTAAAACTTCATAAACTACTACTACATAACACAGACCCTTGAAGGTCTAAAGATAATCCAAATGCTCAAGCCCACTGCCAGTTAGCAGCGTGCCCAGCATGCTGACAGCATTGCCACGCTGATTGGCAATGCTTATACGTTAGCCAAATAAACACTAGCATTTTGGTCACACGTCGGGTACATCAGACGCTCAGAAAGATTTTTGAAAACAAGACCGGCAACCACGGGCACAAAGTCTCAAATTTCACATTGAATTGGGGCTAATATTTTGTGGCGCACTTACTATTACTTACTTTGTATCTGCCGATTTTAGACCATTACTGTCTTTACAAAAGTGAAATAGCTCAACCAGATCTACATTTTGTATAACAGCTGTCGAACTTAAAAGTAGTTTATCTCCGTAACTGTCAACTTTTGATCAATGCTATCTTTACGAAAGTGAGATAGCTATACCAGATCTACATTTTGGATGACAACTATTGAACTTAAAAGTGGTTTATCTTCGTATCTGCCGATTTTAGACCATTACTGTCTTTACAAAAGTGAGATAGCTCAGCCAGATCTACATTTTGTATGGCAGCTGTCGAACTTAAAAGTAGTTTATCTCCGTAACTGTAAATTTTTATTAATGATATCTTCACGAAAGTGAGATTGCTGAACCAGATCTACATTTTGGATGACAGCTGTCGAACTTAAAAGTGGTTTATCTCCGTATTTGCCGATTTTAGATCATTACTGTCTTTACAAAAGTGAGATAGCTAAACCAGATCTACATTTTGGATGACGTCTGTCGAACTTAAAAGTGGTTTATCTCCGCAAATGTCAACTTTTGATCAATGCTATCTTTTTAATTCACAAAAGTGAGATAGCTCAATGAGATCTACATTTTTACATGACAGCCATTAAACTTAAAATATCTTAATGTTGGTATCTCCGTAAGGTTAGCTACCTACATTCATTAACTTTCGCGGTACGAAGTTCGCCGGGTCCGCTAGTAAAATAATAAACTAGAAATAGACATACTTACTTAAATCTTTATCAATCCTATCTGGTCATCAGCTATCAGTGCTATGTGCACTGCTTATTGCCATTTATTTTTGGTCAGAGGCGTGGGTTCGATCCCACCCAGGGCAAGCCAAACACCAATGTTCATCACATAAATTGTGATGAACATTGGTGTTTGCTCTGTGTCTGGATGTAATCTAAGTACTATCTATATAAGTATGTATTTAAAAAATACGTATATGTAGTAATATCAGTTTCTGGCAGCCATATCACAAGCTTTGCTTAGTTTAGGGTCAGAGACTGTGTGTAAAGCCCTTGATCGACGTACAAAATTAAATCGCGGTTTTAATTTTGTACGTCTGCGGTTTTATTTTCTACGTCGATCAGGGGTTTAAGATGTCCCCTTCGATCAAATATCTATAGAGTCACAATCGTGTAAAAATAGTGTCCGAGCCAAAACCCTGCCCAAGCTACGTAGTGGGCCGACTTTTTAGTTAGTCGTAAGGCGATTGCAAGCCGACTACAACGCTGCGTGATGCCAAAGTGCTCGGTTACAAGCACTAATTATGTGGCATAACGTCGAGGTTCGAGAAAACGGGTCATTGTGAATTATTTAATGTAAATATCTAAGACGGTATGTATGACGGCGCTCGGTCATTTTCAACTACTTTTACTTATACTTTATAAAATTTAACTTGATCTCTGCGACAGTGACATTGACATAGAAGATTGACATTTTTAGGGTTGAGATAGTGGTGGAAAAAATCGATTTTCAAACAATGTTGTAATGAAATCGAATGAGTAGTTGAAGGTACTATTATTTAAGATCAAGTATGTACACATGTAAATAATGTTATGATATTAATTAAATACTCATAATAATGTAACGGTAGTATTTATCGACGTTTTTCACTATTATCGATGGTAATGTAACATATAATTGGGTTTAATTTAATTACACATATATGTAAAAAATGGTATGATATTAAAATATACAATTAAATTAATGATAAATTAAGTTTTATTGAAAATATCGTCAGTATAAACTATCGATATTTTAAATAAAACTATCTAAAACTCTGTGGTCACGATCATTCGTCACCCATCACTAATCGGCATGCCCATAAAGTATGACATTGACAGGTACTGTCTGTACTGTTAAGAAATTCAGGTCTTCATGGGCGTGATTTTTCAGACAGCTGTCGCAGAGATCAAGTTAAATTTTATAGAGTATAGGGACTGTGGCTCTGAAGAAATTTGCTCGAGGGATGTCCCCTAATACTTATTTATTTTATTTCAACTTGCCAATCCGTTGGGCTATGTTGGTAACTTTGGTTCTTCTACGGATCTCCTCATTCCTGATTCGATCTTGCACAGAGACTCCGAGTATTACTCCGAGCTGTTTTTAAATAAAATATTGAAATTGAGAAAAAAAAATAGAAAATACCTGTGTGAGAGGTACTTCTCTAGGCTCCTCACACAATAGCAGAATAGTATTGTAATAGACACAGAAATATAATAAAGTTATTTTATTATATTTACGACTTTACATGGCAAATTTTACAGCATGACTGCCTCGGTGGCTCAGTTGTTAGTGAACCTGACTTCTGGATCAAAGAGGTGTGGGTTCGATCCCCACCCAGGGCAAGCATTTATGTGGTGAACATAGATGTTTGCTCTGTGTCTGGGTGTATTTAGATACTATCTATATTACGGTCTCTGACCCCTAACTAAGACGACCATGTGTAAGATGTCCCCCAATATTTATCTATTTAATTTCCAGGTGTTCGTAGAGACCTTGGACAAGTGTTTCGAGAACGTGTGCGAGCTGGACCTGATCTTTCATGCGGACGCAGCTCACCAGGTCCTGGACGAGCTGGTGATGGGCGGGATGGTGCTGCAGACCAACATGGCCGACATCCTGGCCCGGCTGCAGGAGCAGAGCAAAATGCAACGCGCAGAGGTCAGATATAATATAATTATGTACCTATTAGGTAAGATATAAATTACACATTCATTATTTCAGCAACCAAAGGATATAGCTTCAACGAGGATTCTTAATACATTTGAGAAAGAGTTGAGAGAGAGATTTAGAAAGGTAAGATTCTAAATTTAAAAAAAGAGGATTCTTTGTTAAGAAGAAAATGAAGATTATAAATTAAGAAGAACATGAAGATTCAAAATAAGAAGAAAAGGAAGATTCTAAATTGAGAAGAAAAAGAAATTTTAAATTAAGAAGAAAAGGAAGATTCTTTGTTTAAAAAAAATGAAGATTCTAAATTAAGAAGAAAACGAAGATTCTAAATTAAGAAGAAAAAGATATTCTAAATTAATAGGAAAAGAAGATTCTAAATTGAGAAAAAAGAAATTCTAAATTAAGAAGAAAATGACGATTCCAAATTAAAAAAAAATACTAAATTCTAAATTAAGAGGAAAAGGACGATTCTTTATTGAGTAAGGTGAAGATTCTAAATTAAGAAGAAAATGAAGATTCTAAATTGAGATGAAAAAGAAATCCTAAATTAAGAAAAATGAAGATTCTTTGTTAAAAAGATTATGAAGATTCTAAATTAAGAAGAAAAAGTAATTCTATATTAAGAGGAAAAGGAAGATTCTAAATATTAACAATACATATTACTAGTTCTGTTTCTTTTTCACTTTAGCGCTTTTTACGTTGCTATTAAATTTACGCTGGCGCCTCTATAGTTGGGCTTAATAAATCCCCTAAAAGGATGCTAATTGATATAAAGTGTATATATATTTTTTGTTCGATTTTGATAATTATTTTTTTATTGGAAACAGCATATTTCGAAATTGGTCCCATTTAAATTATATCGAAATCGGCTGAGCCATTTATGATAAATCAACAATAATGTGAAAAATGCTACATCGATCCGTGCGAAATATTAGCGAATTCTGTACACGACTGAAGTCGGTCATGCCATTTTAAAAAAAAAATAATTATTTACCATTGAATTTATCTTGTCTATATTCCAGGCGGGAATAAGCGCGGCGCCCGCGCGCGCGGTCTCCGCCGTCAAAAGCATGAACCTGCCGCAACAGCTGAGAGACATGAAGTTACCCGACCTGCCGCAAGCCATCAAGGTAAACTGCTCAACATAGGCCTCTCTTGATAACACCTACAGTAAAATACCACATTTCAGTGTTGAAATTTTCGACTTGTACTGGGATATGTCGGACGAGTTAACGTTACGCTTTCCAAGTTTTTTTTAATTTCATACTAGTTTTTACCCGCGGCTTCGCCCGCATACGCAATATATCATTATAATTTATAGCCTATGTGTTATTCTGATATATAAGCTATATTATTGCAAAGTTTCATCTAAATCCGTTTAGTAGTTTTTGCGTGAAAGAGTAACAAACATCCATACATCCATCCATCCATCCTCAGAAACTTTCGCGTTTATAATATTAGTAGGATAGGTTTGTGTTTGACTACACACTGCAAAGTTTGTTTTATCCGCAAGCCTACCACTGCTTATTAAACTTCTGTACTGGGCTTGTAATAGTTCACTGCTGTACTGTACTGTGCCAACCTTTTTAATAGTCTACTACAGGACGTAGACCTATCCACCACGCTGGCCCAGTGCGGGTTTGTGGATTCACATACGGCATCGAATTTCTTCTATAGACATACGCAGGTTGCCTCACGATGTTTTCCTTCACCGAAAAGCCAGTGGTGTGAAATTACGTAAATAAATTCCAAAGAACTCATTGGTACGAGACTGGGATTTGAACCCACGACCGCACGATTGTAAGGCGGGTGTCACTACCTCTAGGCCACCACGGCTTCAAAAATGATGTACTGGGCTTGTAATAGTCCACTGCTGTACTGTGCCAACCTTTTTAATAGTCCTCTGCAGGACGTAGGCCTACCCACGAAGGGTGATTGGGCCATATCCACCACGCTGGCCCAGTGCGGGTTGGTGGATTCACATACGCCATCGAATTTCTTCTACGGACGTATGCAGGTTGCCTCACGATGTTTTCCTTCACCGAAAAGCCCGTGGTGTGAAATTCCGTACATAAATTCCAAGGAATTCATTGGTACGGGATCGGAATTTGAACCCACGACCTCACGATTGTAAGGCGGGTGTCATTACCACTAGACCACCACGGCTTCCTAATGTATTTATTTTATTTTCCAGGATTTGAAGTTCTGACCACTGCATCAAGGCGCATACGCCGCCACGCCCGTAGCCCTCGCGACGAACATTATATCCTCCATATACCCAGAAAAATACACAAACATACACAATACAAACACAAACATACACAATACGTTCTCCAACAAATTCTTCGGCTCAGAAACACTCAGTACCAAGTTTGAAAGTTTCAGTGAGAACTACCAACAGACTGAAGGTGTTAACTTTCCTGATTATGAAAGCAGGAGTGTGGATGGATATCAAGATTTGAGTGGCACAACTGTGGAGTACAGTGAAGTTAGGTCCAAGAAGAAAAAGGGGAAGAAAAAACACTAAAAATGTAATAAATGTTGATCGTTGTAATGTGTATTATCTTAATATATATAAATCTCGTGTCACAATGTTTGTCCTCAATGGACTCACACCATGTGCAGTTCGATCCAACTTGAGAGATAGGATAGTTTAAATCTCAAATTATAGTCGCAATTTTAATTTATTTAGCCACAGCAACGCGTGGCCGGGTCAGCTAGTATGACAAAATAACTTATGACAGCAAAAACAAAACGCCGAAACACAGTAGGGCAAAAAGTAAACACGTCATAAAACGCTATAAGTTGGTGTAATATAAGCACTTCAAAAATTTGAAGCTTGCGTAGGAGGCGGGCTGGCTCAGTTGGTTAGAGCGTCGGGCTAGTGATCCGAAGGGGCAGGTTCAAATCCTGCGTTCGCTTCAGATTTTTGAAATGCTTATCACAAAGATAACTCTTTGTGATAAAATCTAGTGTGGAAAGAACTCAAAATAAAATCGTAACATTGATTTAGCAGTGCGCCATCTCTCGTCAATCTTTAGAAGTTCTAATAACTTCTAGTTGAGTGATAACCTGTCTAATACGGGTATCACAGGTGGCGCCACCAACGCTATAAGTTGGTGGTAATATAAGCACTTCAAAAATTTAACGCTTGCGTAGGAGGCGAGCTGGCTCAGTTGGTTAGAGCGTCGGGCTAGTGATCCGAAGGGGCAGGTTCAAATCCTGCGTTTGCTTCAGATTTTTGAAATGCTTATCACAAAGATTACTCTTTTTAGATAAAATCTAGTGTGGAGAGCACTCAAAATGAAATCATAACACGTCATTAAACAAAATATTAATAGAAAACAACACCTTTAAAAAACAACACGCCAAAAACACTGCACTCACTAAATTATCATTTATTTCGTTCTAAAATAGAAAATACTATACATACTATTAAAATTCCTCAGTTGTTACATCGCACTAAAAAAAAACAAACATTTATAATACAAACATCCTCAATACATTCTTCAACAAATTCTTCGGCTCAGAAACACTCAGTACGAAGTTTGAAAGTTCCTGCGAGAACTACCAACAGACTGAAGGTGTTAACTTTCCGGACTATGAGAGTAGGAGTGTGGATGGGTACCAGGATCTGAGTGGAACAACTGTGGAGTATAGTGAAGTTAGGTCCAAGAAGAAAAAGGGGAATTAAAAACACTAAAATCAATATAAATATCAAAATTTTATCATTAAAATGAGTACCATACTACAAAATAACTTATGACAAAAATACGCCAAAACACAGTAAGGCAAAAAATAAAACATAATATGTCGGAAAACAACAACATTTAAAAAACAGTATGTCAAACAACAACACGCCAAAAACACAACACTGTTAGAGAGAGAGGAACCCGTAACAAAAAACACTGCACTAACTAAATTATCATTAATTTCGTTCCAAAATACATATTTAGCTATATGTTTCATAAAACAAATCGAAATAAATACATTTTAAAATTGTTTATTTGATAAATATTATTAAAAATAGAATAGTTTTTTACAACATTATGTATAACTCAATCTCTATATAATTCTCTTCATCCAAAATCAATATTTTTTAGTAATTTTTGCCTGTAATTAAAAAATAATATCTTCAACCATAAATTCTTAAACTAGGTATAAATCACATTAAACATCAAAATGTTCTTAAATTATAACAACACCTGTTTTTATATCGTACTAAAGAAAAAACAAACATTTATAATACAAACATAAACATACACAATATATTCTCTAACAAATTCTTCGGCTCAGGAAAACTCAATACCAAGTTTAAAAGTTTTAGCGAGAATTACCAACAGACTGAAGGTGTTAAGTTTTCGGACTATGAGAGTAGGAGTGTGGATGGATACCAGTATGCTGAGTGTGAGTTTTGTCGTAAACATGACGCGCTCTTCGGCAAGCGCGTAAGCATGTAATTTGTATGAAGAAATGTACAGCGCCACTAGCGGCGCGTTTTTGAAACAACAAGTTCATACAAATTACATGCTTACGCGCTCGCCGAAGAGCGCGTCATGTTTACGACAAAACTCACACTCAGTACGCAGGATTTAAGTGGGACTACTGTAAGTACAGTGAAGTTAGGTCCAAGAAGAAAAATCTTTTTAACCGGCTTTCTAAAAGGAGGTTATGTTAGTTGTAGGTAGTTTTTATTTTTTGAAAAATTGTCGTATTGTGATTATATAAACTAAATTTTCTTTTAATTATACTATATTATGTGTATGGTACAAAAACATCATATTAGTAGAGAAATCTTGAAATCAGAAATCGTACTTATACTTTTTATATTTACAAGAAAACGAAGAAAAGACTAAAATTGTAAAACATCAAACATAATAATTGTTCGTAAGTGTTGTAGTGTAATAACACTATCTTATTTTGTTAAAAGTCATTTGATTAATATACAGGGTTATTTCTAATCAATTAGCATCCTTTTACGGGGCTTATTCTGTACATCAAAACTAACAACTTTTATTCTGCAACTTTTGACAAAAAAAATGTTATTCTATAGAACAATGTCGTTCACCCGTGTCAACATGTATGGAACAGCTGATTTTTTTTATTGAGTTTTGACAAAAGTCGCACACAAAAGTTGTTAGTTTTGATGTACAGACTAAGCCCCTAAAAGGGTGCTAATTGAATAGGAATAACCCTGTATATAGCATAACAAAAAAAAATATGTACGTTACACAGCCCTACATTCATACAAAAAAAACACGCTTAAAATTATTGACAATTTAATAAATTCCACATATCTTTTGTTACGTAAAATTATTAATCATTTATTAAGTAAAAATGTAATTTGGAGTATATATGTACAAAAAAAATAGCTGTAAAAATGCTTAAATATATTATATTATGTAATACTCATATATCGATGCCATGTGTGTCTTGTTTTCGAATAAAATAATCATTCCTTTTTATATTGGTTAAGATGTGGATTTGATTCCTTGTGATTTCTGTAAACTAAACTTTATTCCATTGCTGTCCTTTACTATATAGAAACACCGAAAGAAATAGTGATAGAGCGCTGTCAAATAATATATGTTGAATTTTCTTTACCTACAAATATTTTTTGCCTGTCTCGGTGGCTCAGTGGTTGGTGGCCCTGACTCCTGGGTCAAAAAGGCGTGGGTGACGTCAACTATTGATTTCCAATAGCTTTATCACACGTTACACTTACTCTATAAGAATCTGCAAATAAAAACCAAACAAACTAACAGAGTGTCAAGTGGGAGATTTGCAAATCAAATTGAATTACTTTTACGTCGCGTTGACCGAGCGCGCCGCGCACACACGCGAGCACATTGACACACACGCTTGAATTAGCCAATCACAGACGTTGCCGCGCCCGTGTTCAATTGGTTCTCGTTACATTACCGTAAAACATACTCACACTTAGCTATTCAGTTTTCTGTACGTGACACAAGATGGCGCTGTGCCATTTCCATAGAAATCGCATCAAACGTTAACGCGATCGAGCTCGAGCGAAAATCTCGCACTTAGCCCTCTGAATAATAAACTAACTCACGTGGCGAAACGATAGAACTATTTAGTTATTAATCAGACACTACTCGACTTGACTGCCTCGGTGGCTCAGTGACTGCCTCGGTGGCTCAGTGACTGCCTCGGTGGCTCAGTAACTGCCTCGGTGGCTCAGTGACTGCCTCGGTGGCTTAGTGACTGCCTCGGTGGCTCAGTGACTGCCTCGGTGGCTCAGTGACTGCCTCGGTGGCTCAGTGACTGCCTCGGTGGCTCAGTGACTGCCTCGGTGGCTCAGTGACTGCCTCGGTGGCTCAGTGACTGCCTCGGTGGCTTAGTGACTGCCTCGGTGGCTCAGTAACTGCCTCGGTGGCTCAGTGACTGCCTCGGTGGCTCAGTGACTGCCTCGGTGGCTCAGTGACTGCCTCGGTGGCTCAGTGACTGCCTTGGTGGCTCAGTGACTGCCTCGGTGGCTCAGTGACTGCCTCGGTGGCTCAGTGACTGCCTCGGTGGCTCAGTGACTGCCTCGGTGGCTCAGTGACTGCCTCGGTGGCTCAGTGACTGCCTCGGTGGCTTAGTGACTGCCACGGTGGCTCAGTGACTGCCTCGGTGGCTCAGTGGTTAGTGACCCTGACTTCAGATCAAAAAGGCGTGGGTTCGATCCCCACCCCGGGCAAATATTTATTGTTGAACATAGGTGTTTGCTCTGTGTCTGGGTGTTATTTAGGATCTACCTATATAAGTATGTATTTAAAAATATGTAGTATATCAGTCTCTGGCAGCCATATCACATTTCCGTTCCTATTAGCAAAGAACAGCGATAGATCTAAGTTTTGTTTGATGCGTTAACGAAGGAATAAGCTTCATTGTATCGAAAAATGTGCAATGTATAGAAAATAAAATAAGTTATTTTGTAAAGTGCAGGGAATGCCAAAACTGTATATAATCATCATTATGAAACATTGTTTCTACGCGACCAACTCCAAAATCGGAAAAAAAATTAGCTCCATACTCAGACCAAATAAAAATATCAAGACAGAACTTCGTGAACAGTCAAGTGAGGCCGGTTTTTTATACATGTAGTGATTGCGTCGGTGTTGCGCCGCCATAGTTCGACTGACGAGCCATGGCGTAGTTTCTTTGTACGTGTACATGGGTGTGTTGTGTCTATACACGACGAGGCATAGTTATGCCGTCCTCATTTGTCTTGTTTTTTTTTATTTGGTCTGAGGCTACATACCATAATCAAAGAAGATATAATAATACTACGTATAGAACGGCCACTCGTTACCCCCCACCCGTTTGAGTCTTCCTCACTTCCACCCCGCGGTTCACGTACCGATCGCGTACTCAGCGCGCGGGCTGCACTGGCCGGTAGATTTTGTAATAAAAAATACCTAGACTGTGACAATAGGGAAGACTTGTGCTGTGTATGGTTAAATATCAATAATACGTAACAAAACAATACATTTTAATGTTTATCTAAGGATAAGTAAAAGGAACTTATTTTACATTATTTAGTAACTTTCTCTTCATATTTTCTTTCAAATAAAGTAGATCGGTTACTTATTGATAAAATGCTTCCAAATTAAGTAATTGTTATACTTTTATAAGCACTAGATTTATATTCATTTTTTCAAAATTGAATACTGTCTCACTCACGCAGCATGTCACGTTGTGGTGATCGCCGACAGCCATAGACGTTCCGCACACATATGCACGTGTAGCGTTCGTGCGTATGTGTGTTGTCTGTGAGTAAGTACTGTGTAGTGTGCGTAATGCCGGTTGCAGACCAAGAGCTAAGCTACGTTAGTTTAGCTTAGCCCGCATGGCTGACGCAGTTTTTCATAGATTGTGCATAGCTCGCAGTCTGCACAGATCTATGGAAAACTGTTTCAGCTATGCGAACTAACCCCGAACTAACTTAGCTTAGCTCTTGGTCTGCAACTTGCATAAGACAGCAGATTTTGTATGAAAAATCGCGGAGTGTCCGGACTGTGCCCATAGTAAAACTCGTCATAATGATAGACCAGTTCATATAGGTACATTTGAAAGGCCTTGCACTTTGAAAAGCAAGTTTTATATAGTTCGCGGAATATGGGCGTGGATGTTTTAGGTTTAGTTATATTTCATTATGTGTTCTATCTGTGTACTTAGTCTGTAAGGAATATATTTTATGTTATTTACATGTGGCCGTTTTATTTTCTGGCTTTATGTCGACATTGGAACCAACGTGGAATTAGAGAAAAATAAAATGTCCCCTGCAACATAGACGAGTATATTTCGTCTATGCCTGCAAAATTACAAATCTCGGAATCGACAAAATGTAGGCTGATTTTTTTCTCCAATTCCGGGATAGTTGAACTTGTTCATAAAGATGGCCTAACAATCCCCTCCCGGATTAGTATACTAAGCGCCACACAAATCGGCGGATGGGAAGTAATGCACAGAGCGCTGCGCAACAGCCGAAATATAGGTATGCGCGGGAGCCAGAGAAACGAGACGCCAGGGCACACCCGCCTGCCAACCTCATGCCTCCCGTGCGCTTTATACGCCCGTGCTCAACACTTTGCCACTCGTGTCGGTATTGTGCACACATGCGCAATAATTAGCGAATCACGGCGAAATGTCATCTGCTGTTAACTTCTCATCCGCAGATTTGTGTGGCGCTTATATATAGGGCAAGCAAGCAGATCCTGTATACGAATAACTCGAACACACTATCCACAAAGCGACGGATATGGGATATCGCGTATTTGCTTGTCGTCCAAACAGACAAATATAGGCGAATTTTGATCCAATCCGTCTCCGCAGACTGCCTCGGCTGTGCGGCGTGGTCATCCACAAATCATACCGCTATGCTACGCTAAACTATCCTACTACTAAAAAGCCTTGCATGCGCCATCTAGTGAAAAACAAGTAATGTATAAAAGCACCATCTAGCATTATTGAACCAAACCCCTCAGACGGCACTCGGCCTCACGAAGTTAATAACTTCTCGTGCTCGACCTGCAGCTAGCTAAAGTTGATAGGAATCAAAGTTGTAGGAAATCAAATTTCAAGCAACTTCGGCTTCGATAATTTCTCATGAAAAACAAGTTATCGAAGAAACATCATGGCATCACGGGCTTATTAAAAAATATCGATCCTAGAAAAAGTTGATAGGAATCAAAGTTGTGGAAAATCAAATTTCAAACAACTTTGGTTCCAATAATTTCTCATGAAAAATTGAAACACTTAACACAAGTTATCGAAGAAATATCATGTCTCCACTGTCTTCAAATATGGAACCACCAATTCCCACCTTTTCATTAACTGAATGAGCTCCCAGTTGGAGTGACGCGAAAAACTGATCAATTTAACTGACCGTGTGTGCCCACCTATACAGTGCTGCCAACTCCTTTTGGTAAAAACGCGTTATCAGCACGTAAAAAACGCGCCAGAAGCGCTAAATGGTAACTACGAAAAAAAAAAAACGCTGTGCTTGACTCGAATCAGTGATAAAAGGATGACATCATGTCGTATATTCCCCTCAAAATGTGGTCCGTAAGTATATAAATAGTCCAGTGACTTTTTTTATAGATAAATCTTTATCGAAAATGAATAATGGCATTTGTGGGTGTCCAAGCTAAAAAAAACATGTTACTTAATTTTTAACCACAATCATGGCACAGACACTTTTTGTCAACGCCAGAGTGTGGTAATAAAAACGCTTTTGTTGCTAAGATGCAATATAGGAGCATTTCAGTGTTTTTGTTCATAAAAAATAAAAATGCGTTCTGTTTTACGCTATTGTAATTTTGTATCCAAAACGCGCCAGATTTAGCGCTAGGTGTTAAAACGCGCTTTAAGCCAAAAAAACCGTCAGATCTGGCGCCGAAAGCGCTAAGTTGGCAGCACTGAGCTGCATATTTTCGATTTGTTAGTTATTGCTAACCCCCTGAAAACAAACAACGAGTCAAGTTATCGTAAATGCGATATTTAGATAACTCATTAAGATTTATCTATATTATAAGCTGTTTCAATAGTAACTATCCAATTACAAACAAAATAGGTACCCAAAAAAGGAAAATTGAACGGGCTGTTCTTAAGAAAAATCATAAGAAACTTATTTTTTTCGAAGAGGCATGCATCTGTTTAACAAAAACCCGCTGTGACTGTAGTTTTTTGTTCAGAATGATGTCAGTTTATTTTTAGAAACTCATATAAAGTACCTAGTTCTAGTAAAATCTGGCGAAATTAAATTAAAAATAGGGTCATTAAGATAACCTAAAAATTCGACTTTTTCTTAAAGTGGGCAATCACTCAAGGTGGGCAATAACACCCTTGTTTACTCTAATTGTTTATTTATTTTCATGAGTCCGTAGCAATGTCCATAAAATTCACGCCGCTCAAATGACGTATGTAGTAGTGCACAAAGATTTCTATAGACGCGAGTAGTAGCGCCACGTACGTTAAGTTGCTAGCATTTTGAATTACTTCGCGGAATTGAATTAGTTCCTGATTTTAACCGCGCCGAAAGTTATCTGGCGCGCTCTAGGGCTGAATTATTATAATTTGATTATAATTTATTTGCTTGCGGTCGAACCGCACTTGAGATGCCCGAGAGATAAGGCATGTTGAATCAGTAAAATGTGCCTAAGCTTATAGATATACAACGTGTAACGGAAAGACTGTATACATAAAAATTGGGTTGATACTATACCTTATATAGATGCTGTATTCGAAATTCCGAGCCAAAATAACAACATTCACTTTAAAAAAAAATTAATATGACTGACTAGAAAAATCTTTTGCACGTAAACAAACATGTCACAACAAAGAGGTGTGGTCTGATTTTGATGGGCAAGGTCGTGTTATTGACCTCACAGCTGTTTAGTGTGATAGTGCTGTGCAAATGTGAATTAGTCATAAAAATTACTAGTTTTTCAAAATAAGAATAAAAATCAGCAAACGAACTTACACGGCTAAACATGCCCCCATCTAGTTTGTTACCGTTATCTAATTTGGTACTTTCAGTATGTATACAGTCTTTCCGTTACACGTTGTATAGATACCCGGAACAAAATTGCACATTCTCATAGCTGAATTCAATACGATTCCTATGAGGTATCGTTTATTGGGACGTTACTTACAAAAGTTACGAGAAATCGCGATTTTTTTAGTGGATCGCGACGAAAATACAAAAAAAAATCGCGAGAAGCCGTGTCGTTTCCGCTCTTTCCGTTAGATGGCGCTGTGCAGCTCGACAACCTGATAAACTAAACTTTTGAATTAGTATTGCTACTCGATGATAGATGACAATTAAATTCAAAAGGGACAGTTGTGAGCTTATGCTACTCGATACTAGATGGCGCTAGTAGTATCGATTGTATGGAATTGCAATGTTTTATTGTGTCAATAGGTTTTTTTGTTGTATTTAATTTGTTAGGCATAATATGTATTTTTACATAGGGTTTGATTTTTTTCCTATTAATTTAACTCCACATTTGCAATTTGTGTTTCTGCTGCAATAGGTATTCTAAATAGGTATTTAGTTCAGCTTAGAGAAACCCTCTTCGATCAAAATTAATTTTGTTTGGTTTGCTTTTACTAGAAATTAAAATTCACATAGGTAATTTTCACGTACGCCATCAAATTTCTTCTACTACGTCCGTAGAACAAATTTGATGGCGGTTACCATGATGACCGATGCAGGTTACCTCCCGATGTTTTGCTTTATCGAAAAGCCAGCGGTATGAAAATTCGTACAATTAAGTAAGTAAATGTAGCCATACTTAATCAGCCTAATAATCATAATATTAGTAGGGGAAGTACGTCCAAAAACGACATATATGTACCTATTGTTTTCTATTTCTTTTATATTTATCTTTACGTTGATGTCTAGAACCACGAAATTTTAAGCACAGAAAAGGACATGTCCGCAAAATGTATGAAGGCTGGTATAATAATAATCAAAAATTCGAACCACAACACTCTTTACATTTCGAGAAACTTCATATTTTTCTGAGTCTATTACATCAGTTAAAAACAAGAAAAAACCCTCCGATATTTTTAAAATCAATTTTGTGTTTATTAAGATAAATAAATGTATTTGCCTCAATAGGTACTTTATCTCTATCAACCCTGATTAAGTAACCTCCAAATTGTTAAATAAAAGCATTTTTAACCATTAGACACACTTTTAAAGTGTTTTTTTGTCATATTGTACCTACTAACTGGTCACACTGGTAGGTTATAATTTTTAATTTCAGCAAATTAAGTGATTTATGTGAAAGAATCAGCTACGAATGCAAGTAAAATAACGATAGAAGCACTTTATCATTGCTAAACTAGAAAAAGTAATAAGCTGTATTGTTACTTTTCATACAATTTATTTTACACATTTAAAAAAAATGGAGGGGTGAAAAAATCTAAATTAAATATTTTTGGGAAGCCCATAAAACAAGCTTTCAATTGAAGTATATATCATCTTGGTTCGATTTTTCTCTGAATAATATACCACTTGTGGACGTCACCTTTGACTAGGGGAAACTTGCCTAAATCGTACCCGTTAAGAAAGAATTCAAATATCTTAAAATGCTAACAAGAAAAAGACATGTACTTGGTAATTATAGGAACTTTATTTATTAAGTAATCAACATTTATATTAATTTTTACTCAAAATTACTAAACTTCGTAGTAAAAAACATTATTTCTTTTTATGTAAAAAGTACGATTTAGGAAGATTCTTCCCAAAACGTACCACAGTATTCTTAAAT
The DNA here is from genome assembly GCA_949316475.1 of Hypomecis punctinalis. Classification (NCBI taxonomy): domain Eukaryota; kingdom Metazoa; phylum Arthropoda; class Insecta; order Lepidoptera; family Geometridae; genus Hypomecis; species Hypomecis punctinalis. The sequence goes on from OX438823.1 coordinate 5,317,256, forward strand.
CGTACTTAGAGATCAAATATATTTCTTTCAGACTTATAGTCACATTTAAGTACCAAAATGACAGTTTCTTATGTTTAATCTTGGCACATTTACATTTTACCACACAACAACTATATGTATTTTGGTACCATACATCATTAAAAATATTTAAAATTACAAAATCAGCCTTTGCTTCTTTTTTATCAAAAATGCTTAGGTCTTCCTCTTACTTAAAAATAATAATTAAATAATTATGGCATGCATCAAAAACTGTTTTTTCCAGTTCTTTGCAGTCATCACAGTAATAATTCACTGTATGTTTATCAGCTCCAGCGCAAAGCTCGTGGACCCAAGTTTCACACTGTGTACATTGGATCATGTCTTTTTTACGATCTTCCTCACTTAATTTGCAAAACCATACTTCTTTATTTTCTTTTTTCTTGTTTTTAATTTGTTTGCTACTATGTGCTATCTTGCTATCAATTTGTTTTCTTTTCAACACCGTTTGTTTGTTAAAATTTTTACAAACTGTCTTGTTTTTCTGATCCAATCTATTTTCTAATTGCATTTTATATGGGCTTTAAGTGAGAATTTCTGTCTTAGTTGTCCTTCGTGAAGGTTTGTTTGGTTGTTGGAGGGTGCTTGTAGGAGAGAAAGTTTTAATGTCCGATCGAATTACTGCTCTAATATCTTCTTCGGGTTTGCTAGCGGTTTCTATCGTTATCTGTTCCTGGTTGTTATGTCCTTGCAGATTAGTCTCCAAGTTATCTATAATAGAAGGTGACTGACGTAACTTTTCGTCTTCATCTGGAAGTGACTTTTGTTTTGAATCCGATGGTGGAGTAAGATGTCGATTTTCCTAAGCATTTCCCAATTCATGATTACTTGCTTTAGCTACTGAAGTAGCCGGTTTCGGTAAATAGGTTGACGGTGGATCAACATCTTGATCTTCACTGTCTGTGTCTGATAGCTCAGTTACTTTTTCAATTGCCAGAGCCTGTGAACTGGTTGATGGTAGACCAACACTTTGTTCTTCGTGATCCGTCTCGAGAACAACATATTCATCGTCTCGTATTTTATGGCGATTGCAGGGCCACAATCCACAGGACTCAAATCCATGCATAGCTGTATTCATGCAAACAGCTTGCGGGTAAGCTGTGCCCAAAATTTCCGAAATATTTGATTGTTTGATCACAGAATCAGGATGGTTTCTTAGCCATGACGTACAAGCAGAATTAAATCTTTGTTTCAGGGGTCTGAAAAATGATCGATCAAGTGGTTGCAACTTGTGTGTAGTGTGAGGTGGCAACGAAAGCATAGCAATGCCAAAATCTCGCGCGAGATTAACTGCGTCAAGGTTTTTGGTATGTGTGGCGTAACCATCCAAAATTAGCAAAATCTGGTCTTCACTAGATTTTTGCAACTTTAAACACTTGATGAAGTGTCTCAACCACACCACAAATAACTCAGAAGTTATCATACTTTTTACATGTCTGGTTAAATCCACCTCCATCTTTAAATTCATTAAGGGCTTTTTCCATATCTTCTTGCAACCAAGTATTATATTTTCGTTTCGCCATATTAAGCTGCAGGAAAAAAAACTGTTTTAGTAAGCGCCTTCAAAAACGAAATATTGGTTTATTAAATTTTGTCAAAAGATTTCCGTACTAGTTCTCACAATAATTAAGGCTTCTCATTCAATATAATGATGTACAAACTACCATAATTATGTAATCCTAAATCGTACCGGTACGAAATAAATCAAAGCGTTGAGTACGATTTAAGCACATTGCAAAACATCATTTCAAATTTGCCGCGAAAAAATTTGACAGCTAATAGGCGTCGGCGACAGCAAAAGATAGATTCACAAATATGTGAACTTTATCAATTTATTCATTGAATGGAGCTAATTGTAACAATGAATAACCAAAAGCCTTATGAAATGAGCAAAAATTTTAGTAAAATATGATGGAAAAACTTACTTTTCGAATATTTTTCGCCAGAACAACAGCAAAGAGTTTACGTTTCTCACAAGCAACATGGCGCACTATTAGTTCCTGTATCAGTCACTAGCGTCGCTACTGACCTTCAGAGTTCGGATACACGAGTGGGGTACGATTTAGGCGCAGGTACGATTTAAGCAAGTTTCCCCTATATAACTATATACCTATTTACCTACTTAACTTACAAAAACAAGAATTTATATTAATTAACTAAGAAATAATTCGTTTTGAACAGTGGTCTATGAAAAACCATTTTGTCCATACTAAGTATTCGGACAAAATGGAATAGTCGTAATGGGCAACATGGCGTACACCTTTATTAAACGCATACTTACTGCATAAATAAAGCTTTTTGGTTATTTTATACTAGTCTCCAGATTCAACCTGAGCCCTCAGAGCAAATAAAAAAATCAAGTGAAGCCAACCAAAACTACGCCTCGCCGTGTAGAGACAATTACACACACATCCACGTACAAGGAAACTACGCCTTGGCTTGTCAGTCGAACTATGGTGGCGCAACAGTGACGCACTCACACATGTATAAAAAACCGGCCTCGCTTGACTGTTCAACGACGTTCTCTCTTGATGTTTTTATTTGCTCTGAGCCTGAGGCCTAAGAAACTAATTAATGTTACTTAACTAAGCTTCTCCAGGTATTGAGCGCGAACATAGATGATGATAGGATTCGACGTCAAAACTGTCTGTAACTGTTGAGGGAAATCTTCCAAAGATGCCCGCTTTGGGGTGCAGTCGGGTTATGTGGGATTGTACCCACTAAAACCCTCTCGGTGGCCAGCCTATGTGCCTTCTTGGGAGCTCCGGGATCTCCAAAGGAACGCACCGGTGCTCCCGGCACTTCGTGTGTCTACTCGCCTGGTAGTAGACCAGGCTTGTACGGTCCTGTACGACAGCGTTGCCACACACGCTGCCGTCCTTCTCAGGCCCGCTTGAGTGGATGGGCAGAGCCCCAACTCTGACCACCCACGAGCCCAGGGGTCCCCTTTTAGTAGGCTCTTACTACAGACAGGCAGGGGATACCGATGCCGTATTCTAGTGCCCCGGCATCAGGGCAATTTTCTTTTGCCCTAACCACATATAAGTCTTCCTTTTGGGGCAGGTGATAGTAATTAGTAACATTATATTAGTTTAAAAAGATTTTGTAATTTAGTCACTTTTATGACGTTGAATTGACAACATTTCAAATTTTTAACATATTTATTTATTATCTGAAAGAATATTGCAAAATAACTTAAACGTATTTTTTATTTTTCCAATACGACTTATAATTTCTGTAAAATTAAGTTTTGAAAAGACGTTATTCTAAAAGGACGTACTTAACTGCAAAATTTAGGACTCATAAACAATTTTACTGAAGCCACTATAGAAAAAAATAGGTGCTAGCGTTGGTGTCGTAGGAAAAGGTTAGTTTTCTTACAACTTCCCTTACGCTCGTAACGTAATTTGACTAGGTGTTTGTCAACGATCACCGAAGTTAAGCAACGTTCCGCACGATCAGTCTTCGGATGGGAATTTATCCGAGGAGTGTCTTCCGAAACACGGTAGCGTTCAGTTGAAAATGCCACCCGTGATCACACATCCAAAGATTGACTGTGCCGTGACGAATGTTGAACTTGAGTAGGTACCTAAATCACTACATAGTATAACACAAAGTCGCTTCCCGCTGTCTGTCCCCATGTATGCTTATATCTATAAAACCACGCAACGGATTTTGATGCGGTTTTTTTAATAGATAGGACGATTCAAGAGGAAGGTTTATATGTATAATACACCTGTGCGAAGCGCCGGGGCGGGTCGCTGGTATACAGGGTTATTTCTAATCAATTAGCATCCTTTTAGGGGCTTATTCTGTGCATCAAAACTAACAACTTTTGTTCAACTACTTTTGTCAAAACTCAAAAAAATTTTTTTGTTGTTCCATAGAAAAATATAGTTCACCCGCGACAAAATGTACAGAACAGATGATTTTTTTTTGAGTTTTGACGAAAGTCGTAGAACAAAAGTTGTTAGTTTTGATGTACAGAATAAGCCCCTAGAAGGATGCTAATTGATTAGAAATAACCCTGTATACATGTGATTAAAATAATAACATGATGTCTACCTATACAAACACAAATATTTTATTGGTACCACCATAGATACATGTCAAATTATTAATTACAAAAAACATACAGATTACAAAATTACAGCAAAACGATACAATGCAGTCAATCTCATTTTAAAATATAATATAAATTAGATGTTATTATATCTATTAAATTATTCCGATACAATTTCTGGTAATTTCAGAAAATCTTTGACGTCGTAGAATAACTCATAATAATAATATATAAATGTCCAAGAATTTATGTAGGTTTGTCGTCTAGGTAGGTAGGTATTACTTACCTACAAACAATATACCTAGGTAGATAGGTAGGTAAGTGTATGCGGAAGTCAAATAAAAAAATACGTACATATCAAAAGTTCATCCTCCTACTAATATTATAAACGCGAAAGTTTGTGAGGATGGATGGATGGATGGATGTTTGTTACTCTTTCACGCAAAAACCACTGAACGGATTGAGATGAAACTTTTCAATAATATAGCTTATATATCAGAATAACACATAGGCTATAAATTTTAACGATATTGCGTCAAAAATAAAAATATCATGCGGGCGAAGCCGCGTTTAAAAACTAGTAAGTAAATAAATTATTTGTGAAGTACAATATCGACTATCAATTTTTTTGTTCCTAAAAAAACTGTGGTTAAATTACTAAAAAGTACAATTGTGTTTTGTTACGAAAATTATCGTTATTTCTGCGACCGCGCATCTCTTTGATTTTTGTTTCCCATCGAATTATATCGTATCAGAAATGTGGAGATTGGTAGAAGAACTAAAGTTACTGACGTATACAGTTTGTGAAAAAGAGGACCGTCGTGGCGTTACGGTGAACCAACAATAAGATTGTAATCAGCAGCCTAGGTACCGACTATACTTTATTATTTTATACTACGGGACTAATCGCGCACTAAAATTACGAGATAAGTAAATACCTCCTCATCCCGACGTTTCGGCCGAGTTGCATCGGCCGTGGTCACGGGTAGACTGGAATGTGCAACAGTTGGTACCGCCAATTCAATTTGAACTTGAAAAATTGTCATTACGACACACAACACTGACGGTATCTAACAATGTCCTTCTACCTACACTACGCGATTTGCATTTGTTGACAACAGGATTCCACGACGCCGACAACTTAAATCCATCCTCCCGGTTGAAATTCTTATGTTTTCCGACTATACTTGGTAGACGCGAGTACTGATGGAAACCTAATTGGTGTCTACTAAGTGACAATGACAGAGCAGTGTTCTCATTCTCATTTGAAGTGGGGGCGATAAGTCCTGCACTGACGTCCCGCATGGGGTGTTTTGTGCATTTCCCCCTCCAGCGTCTACCCCAGCCAGCCCAGCTCCTTAAAATAACGGAGCTTGGCTCTGGGCCGCTGGCATAACTGCTCCAGTGGCTTGGATGGTAAACTGGATGGCGATGAGGATGGCGATGCTGATGACAAAGCAATAGTAGTGTCCTGCAATCCGCAAGCGATTCTAGTTTCTGTTGTTGCCTTCCAATGCCACAAAACATGCTCTACCGTTTCATTCTCCTGCAGGCAACCACGAGTGGGCTGTCGGTGACTCCCAGTTTAAACATGTGACTATTCAAGTTGCAGTGACCAGTAATGAGCCCTACCATAAGTCGGAGGTCTTGTCGCTGCAACCTCAATAGATCGTTTGTAATGTTTCTGTTCAGGGCTGGGAAAGCAGCTTTGGCATGCCTGCAATCCTCCCTCTGTAGAGAGCAGTGTTGTCAACGTAAAAAAATAGTAAAATGACACACAGGCGACCTCATCTACGACGCTTCTCTTATTGCACAGACTCTACCCGAGGAATGGCAAGTTGAAATAGCAGTGCCAGTGCACATAGCACGGAGAATAGATAAATAAATATAAAATAAATACTGGCGGACATCTTACACACGGCCTCTGACCCCGAACTAAGCAAAGCTTGTGATATGGCTGCCAGAGACTGATATACTACATATACTTATTTTTAAATACATACTTATATAGATAGTAACTAAATAACACCCAGACACAGAGCAAACACTTGTTCATCATTCATATATCACATAAATAATTGCCCTGCGTGGGGATCGAACCCACGCCTCTTTGATCCAGAAGTTAGGGTCACTAACCACTGAGCCACCGAGGCAGTCAATGTCAGATGACAGTTGGGATCGAAAAGTACTCGAGTGGAGGCCATATATCGGCAAGCGCAGTGTAAGCCCACAAGGTGGACAGAGGACCCCTTGGATACAAGCTGCAGTTGACCTAATAATGATATAGTGACGATTTTTTTAAAAATCCAAATTGGCTCTATAGTGAATTTTGTTCCTTATGATGGTCGCAATCATCTCATCGCTTAGATTTAAACACCCTTTGTTAGATTTTTATATGTAGGTACATATAAAAATGGGTAATAAGGTAATATTATATGGATTATCTAAAATATATAAGGTCTAAATACCTTCAAGGGTCAGTGGATAATCCACTTGATATTTATGTAGTAGTAGTGTATGTATTTTTAGCTTATAAATTTGTATTGTAATTTTTGTAGTTAATAATTATTAAGTTTATTTTTGACCGACGAACCACCGGAGGAGCTATACAATACATACCTATATATTTTTTTATATAACCACGCATAACTTTTTTCTTAGTAGTCCGATTTCAATAATTATTATTTTATTGGAAAGAGTATACTTCTAAAATGGTCTCATTTCAATTCTATCCAAATCAGCTTAGCCATTTTTGATAAATCAACAATATTGTGAAAAAAGTTACATCGATCCGTGCTAAATATTAGCAAATTCTGTACACAGGTGATGTCGGTCATGCTATTTTTTGCAAAAAATAATTATTGTTCTATGAGAAAACCCGACTCTTCACCCATACGTCAATGGATCCATCATACAGGTAACCTTAACCATACATAAGTATAAAATTATTGGTCTTTCTGTCTGTATGCGGTGAGCAATTTGCGGTAGCTTACCAAAGTTTCTTTACGAAGCTTACTTAATATTTATCTTTTATTTTATGTTAACAGTATTTTGTAAAAAACCGCGAATGGAGTTTTGGATGAATACGGCTTCCGCAGTTGCCAAAAATTAAGAAAAAGGTTTGTTGTATTGTTTTTTTTTGTACTGAATATCTGAAGACAGAATAGATTTTATTATTTTTGAAAGAAAGATTGGAATTTAGCTTTCTTTCAGCTCAAACTTATTGAGTGAACGAAAGAAATGAGTCAGAGCAATGAAGTAGGATTCAATTAGTTTCCTTCAGACAGTTAGAGAGTCTTAGTTTTGACAATTTTGACCGAATCGTGACGAAAAGAGATAATGCAAAAATATATCGAGCTTGGGCCATTACCTTGTACATCATCATCATCCACAGCCTTCTTTATCCCACTGCTAGGTATAGGCCTCTCTCTTACTGTGCCATCTGCCTCGGTCCTGTGCCAATACAATAGAATGCGCGTCACGAATTATTTCTTTCGTAGTGTCAGAACGAGACAGCGTTATGGTAAAGTATATATCTGTCACTTTTCGCACGTCGAAATAGTTCTTTTCCTGGCTTTACGTGGTCGCATGCTTGGCTAGCAGGATCAACCTGCGATTTCGACTATACTTTGTACAATATTTGCTTTATTTGTTTTCTAAAACAATTTTCCTACTATTTTCTTTCATAAAAATCTTTATTTAAAGGAATTTAATACTTCCGGATCTTATTTATCTTTTGATATTGCTTGTAAAAAATATGGCGGCGAGATGGCGGCCTTGAACAAAACGAAATATGTAATTCCACTCAATGGAAGCATTCAATGCAGTTGTTTTACCTACGTATTCATTTACAATATTTTAATGAACTTTTTGAGCTACTGTATACAAACTGTTCCCATTTTGCAACATTTTCTTTGTTACACGGGTTCTACACAGGTATCTTTTTTGTCGTCGGCAATTATTGACTGGATATTTCCCTAAAAAAGTTTGAATTTTCTGTACTGTACTGTATCAGCCTTTTTTAATAGTCCACTGCAGGACGTAGGCCTACCCACGAAGTTGATTGGGTCATATCCACCACGCTGGCCCAGTGCGGGTTGGTGGATTCACATACGCCATCGAATTTCGTCTACTGACATATGCAGGTTGCCTCACGATGTTTTCCTTCAACGAAAAGCCAGCGGTGTTAAATTCCGTACATAAATTCCAAAGAACTCATTGGTACGGGACCGGGATTTGAAACCACGACCTCACGATTGTAAGGCGGGTGTCACTACCACTAGACCACCTTCTTCTTCACGGCGTACTGCTGTTTATTAACTAATTTTGATAACAATAAGTAGGTGAACCTACTGGCAAGATTGGTCAAGATATCGGAGAAAGAACGACACTATTAGTTCCCTACTTGTAGGTCAAATCACACAACTTGGCGGCTGTGAATTAGGCTACAAGCTACGAATAACCCAATCCTCGTTCAGCTAGTCAGAATTGGGTTATCCACACTTTGTACTAATTAACTAACAAGAACTAAGAAGAAGTAACTAACACCACTTATCGTTTCTTTTCTTTACAATACTCTCTTCAAACCTTCTTCTCCTTCCTACCTTCAAGAACGCTTTATTTTATATTACGCCGGCGTTCTCTTCTAACCTGGTTTTTAAAATCATCTGAGAATCTTAAACTGGACTTTCCCAAACATAAGACAAACTTTTATGCTTCATCTTTTACTGTGGAATCTGTTAGATTATGGAATGAGTTACCGGTGGATATCAGACGCGCCCCATCACTGAATGTTGTCAAACAAAGAGTTAAATTGCATTACCTGTCTTCTTAGGTACATTATTGTTTCTGCTCGCTTTATATATTTATTTATTTAAGTAAGTATAAGTATTAATATAATGTATTTATAAAAGTAAGTTTATTTTTGTATTATGTAATACATGTATGTTTATGTGTCTAGGTAGGCATATATATTTATTTCAATAAATATTATTTATTTATTGGTTAGGTGTTAGTATTGCTTATTTTTGTTTGTTATAAGTGTTCATTGTTTATTTTTAAATTCTTTTTTGCTAAGGCCGCTGTTTTAGTTAATGTGCTATTTCCTGTCCGTTCATGGTTGCCTGGAAGAAATCGCTTGAAGCGATAAGGCCCCCATTTAGTATAACTAATTTTTAATGTTTTTATTTGTCAAGTGTTTGTATTGTATTTGGTTAAGCTAATAAAGAATTATCTATCTATCTATCTACCACAGCCGTAAAGTTGTGTGATTCAACCTATACGAGAAACGGGTATGTAAAGAACAAAAAAATTGTCATTTGCCATATGTTTGCACAAAAAGTGACCGAAAGTGGACCCAAATCACACTCATTAAGAAAATATCTATAATTTAGTAACAATTATACGGCCATACTTGGCCATTTTGGACGTCTTGCGGCCGACAGATGTCGTTTGGTGGTCACTTTTGGCTTGTCCATACAAATTACAATTTATTTAGCAACAAAATGTAGGATGTGAAATTACGTACAATTAGATTGAAAGTTTCATTCCAATTTTCGAAAATGAAGCGATTTGACTGGACTTCGGTTAAAAAGTTAACCGACGTCAAAAAGGAGGTTTTCAATTATTGTTCAGTTGTATGTTTTTTGTACCTACCTATGTTTGTATAATAAATGTTACTCGATTAAGTACTCCGTCAATTTATGAACGGATTTTGACTTTTTTCTATTCAATATTTAGGTAGAGATTTGTCAATCTAAGCATTGCCATTCAGCGTGGCAATGCTCCCAGCATGCTGGGCACGCTGCCAACTGGCAGTGGGCTTGAGCACTTGGATTATCTTTAGACCTTCAAGGGTCTATGGATGATCCACTTGCTTTCTATGTAGTAGTAGTGTAGGCAGTTTTAGCATATAAAGTAGTATTGTATCATATTGTAGTTTATCTAAACCCCCTTACATTAAAAATGAAAGACAGCTTTATTTGGAAAAAGATGTAAGATAAATATTTGAATATATATGAAGGTGTATACGTGTAATCGTATTGTACAGGGCTTGCAACTATTCATACGGATAAAAAGTTGCTATATCATTCCTGTTACGACTAAAGGTATGATTCCGAACTTCGTTGCAGACCGCAGCAGCAGGCAGCAGTGCTGCCGCAGCAATACGTTACCTCACTTACCTCATATTGCTGCCGCGACAATGCTGCTTAGCTCCGAATGTAATCTCATATACCTAAACTCATAGAGATTATTTGGGGACCAGTGGTGCTGCGACAGCATTGCTGCGGTGTTGCTGCTTCCTGCAGCGGAGTTCGGAATCATACTTACTGCACTGTACTGTATTGTACCAGATTTTTTAATAGTCCACTGCAGGACGTAGGCCTTGGGCTATATCCACCACGCTGGCCCGGTGCGGGTTGGTGGATTCACATACGCCATCGAATTTCTTCTACGGACGTAAGCAGGTTGCCTCACGATGTTTTCCTTCACCGAAAAGCTCGTGTTGTGAAATTTCGTACATAAATTCCAAAGAACTCATTGGTACGGGACCGGGGATTTGAACCCACGACTTCACGATTGTAAGGCGGGTGTCACTACCTCTTGACAACCACGGCTATCATACTTACCTTTAAGCAAATCGTGTTATTCGACGGGCATGAAGTTTAAGACTGAAAGGTCTCTATCCCTCTTTTTTACTTTAGTGTCAAATATACCATTTTTCAGTACTTATCAAAAATCCAAAAAATCACCATCAAAAACCGATTAATTCATCAAAAAGGACCCATACAAACCGGTACGGTCACACAAAACTAAAAAACGCCTATTTTATACCATTCTGGGTCCGACCACCCAGACACACAGCAAAAGAGACCGAAAACCAATAAATTATAGCAACAGGTAAGTATATTGACGATTTAGTACCAAAAAAAACAAAACCGAAAAAGATTTGTACCGAAAAAATGTACAGAAAGGAACCAAAGTGCCGCGCGCAATAAATTTTGTTTTGTAAAGATAGACGAAATGTCAAAATATTGTATCAATACGTACCAAATTGGATAGAGAAATGGGATATTTTGACTTTTGACTCAATCGGAATGATCTAGAGTTTTTTTCAACAGGTAGGATAGCGTTTGACTATATCCCGCCTGATTTCGAGTTTCTTTTGGCCACTGAATTTAATTATTTTCGCGAAATAATTAATATAAAAGATCTCGTTGACAAAACCTGTTAGGTGCTATTGTTTGCCATAAAGCTATTTATCACTACATAGTGTAAAACAAAGTCGCTTCCCTGTCTGTCTGTCCCTATGTATGCTTATATCTTTAAAACTACGCAACGGATTTTGATGCGGTTTTAATAGAAAGAGTGATTCAAGAGGAAGTTTTATGTATACCTAATAAACCTGTGCGAGGCGGGTCGTTAATTCTATATAAATAAATATAATTTCAGTTTCTTCTTTCCTGTGAAACTAAGTAACAGTAAGTATAGTGTTTCTATACTTACTAAATTTTTTACTTAGGTATTCTACATATAATTTACCTAACTTAATTTACTTCAATTAGCTTATATAATAGTTTATTACCTAACTAAGTACATCAGTATGTAGGTACGTTTCATTCAAAAATGAAAAGGCGTAACTAACTGCTTTTCACGATCTTTTCAGTTTTCCTTTTTTAAATATCTGGTAAATTAAATATTGTTTAATTAAAAGATTTGCGCGAAAAAAATTATTTCCTACTTACCTACCTTAACGTTGGTTGCAAACCGCTTCCATCGGCTTTAATATAAGAAAAGAAAATTAAAAAAACCGTAGGTAGAGATATAGGAAATCTCTATATGTAGCAGAAATACGGTTTTATAATATTAATTCATTTAAGTGAGAACTTAAATGGTTACTATTCATTTCTTATTTCTATTTGGATTGGATCTTTCTATACCATACCTACTTACTTACCTACACTATAGCTAGTGTAGGCAGTAGGTTAAACCTACTTAGTAAAACCTACTTAGGTAACCTACTTAGTAAAACCTACTTAGGTAACCTACTTAGTAAAACCTACTTAGGTAACCTACTTAGGTAACCTACTTAGGTAACCTACTTAGGTAACCTACTTAGGTAACCTACTTAGGTAACCTACTTAGGTAACCTACTTAGGTAACCTACTTAGGTAACCTACTTAGGTAACCTACTTAGTAAAAAAAATGTGAATTAGTGTACAAATAAAGATATTTATTGATTCTTTAATTATCGAATTATTTTTGATCATTTATGTTATTTTAATTTTTTTTAGATTGTTTTATGTTTGGGTTAGGATTTGTACATTTGTAATTAATTATAGTATGTAATTAAATAATTTGTAATTAGTACTTTTGTAAAAAGACGAATCTTAGCGCATTTCCATATGTCCAAAGAATGGAGCAAATTTTGATTTTGATTATTAAAATTGGTTAATCTACATACCTACAATACCTATATTTATACTGAATTAAGAAACATCCTTTGTATAAAAGACGATTATAAACATATATACAAATTTTCATTTCTCTCAAAATATTTGACATCAAAAAGACAACACAACAAAGAAACATAATTTCCAAAAACAATTTCGTTTCGAAACGAAATAATCTGGCAGATGCACCAATCAAATGCTGGACCATTTTTTATGAAACCATAAACAATGTAACACATTACGATTGGATTGGAGGCATGTTATGATTTACGTATATCACTAACTGACGCACGCGGTTTTACTTGTAATTTAAACTATTTTTCCGTTTATTTCGAAATAAAACATACGACATATTTTAGTCTACAATAAAATCTATATGTGTACAAAATTTCATCAAAATCTGTTAAGCGGTTTTGGAGATACGTGAGGACAAACATTCAGACATACGATTTGGTTTTATAATAACCGCGTTATGATAAAAAAGCTACCATAGATAATATAGAGCCATCTTTGACCATAGATTATATGAAGTCATCCCGCGGCAAAGCCTGCCGCCATGTTTTCGAAAAAATTAGGTAAGATGGCGGCCTAATGTGAAAACGGAGTGACCATAATTTTGAATTTTCCAAAGATAAAATAATTACCTACATTTGAAAATAAACACGACGGAAAAAGTTATGGCAAGAAAAACTACCTATGACAATGATTTTAAAATATGAATATAACAGGGAAGTAATTTTTTGTGCTGTTCCCTAAATATTTGGAAAGTTATTAGGTTCAGGTGAATGAATTACAATTTATTTCCGTGAATTAGACATATTTTACAATTACTTAAATTACTAATAAACGCTAAGAAAGTGATGAATTGAAAATTTGATGAATGAAAAACAAATGAAATTCCAAAATGTACAAGACTTCAAGAAAATATGATGGTTATCTATGAATTAAAGCCGGACGCAGCTGACGAACGCGACTGACAGCCGCGACTTAGCAATGTGCACAGTCTTAAGACATCCGGTGCGCCAGATCGCTCTCGGACGTCCGAACGCTCAAGGTTGTCCGAAGGTGACGTCCGCGACTTATGTCCGATAGTGTGCACGGCTCAGTGAACTTTCATAGTAGATACTAGATACCTCTCAGTCGCGGCTGTCAGTCGCGTCCGAAAGCCGCGTCCGATAGTTACGATATTTCAAGTCATTTTATACGCCATTTCACCATTTCGCCATTTTATCACCCTTCGTGGGTAGGCCTACGTCCTGCAGTGGACTATTAAAAAGGCTGGTACGGTACGGTATACGCCATAGTTTCCATTTCACGCTATCCTTTTTATACCTACTAAGTACTGTTTTTATATTTTAAAATAAAATTGTAAAAGGGGCCTCTCAATGTTGGCTTAGACTCCATTGATGCCTAATAAAGGACCAGGCTAAGCCTGTGATTTCAATTGAATATAATAATAAATAAATATAATAAATCAACTAAAATTGAGTTGAGTTGTTGAAATGCAGTTGATAGATGGTGAGATGAATAAATTTACCGGATCAGCTAGTATTATAGATAGATAGTTTATTTTCAGTAAGAATAATTACATTGCTATACAAAAATATACTATGAGCTACACCCTACTAATCGCCAAAATAACAACTATTAATTATGTACTCAACAAAATTATTAGGTAATATTACAATCATTAAGGTATTATTAATCATTCAATTTGGTATGTATCCAACAAGGTCTTAAAGTGTGTTATAACAACTTGTCTATAAGTTATTTATTTAAGTGAGTAAATTTAGCAATGTATATTGTAAATTTTTTATATACCTAATTGTTTTTTAAGTATTAAAAGTAAAATACGTATTGGTGTAAACTGTAATGTTAATGTTATTAAGGAAATAAAGAATTGAATAGAATTGAATTGAATTATATAAATTCAGTATATTACATTAAATTAAAAATACAATACTAAAACATCAAGATGTCAGAAAGGTCAGATAATTTCGGTGTGAAAAATGTAAAGCATATTCTTATACCTATTAATAAACCTCTATCCCCACGAAATGCGTAGCCACCCTACACCTATCCCTATTTTGACAGCTTCAAAAAAACAAAATAGGATCCGTAGATAATTATTATTTTACCGCGCCAGAGTAAATTATATGTGTCTATGGGTGCAGTGACTATTGTGTAACCTGCGGCCATGGGTGCTCTCTAGCCAGATTATGTTGACCCCTGAAAGTGATAAGTAAGTTCGTATAAGTAGTATAAGTTCTTATTCGAGATCTTGTGACTTAGACAATTGTATGAACTGTGTGTGTAATAATTATTGAACTTAATGCGATTGAATTTTATTATTATTTTAATTTTGTATAATTATTAATTATTATTGTTTTTAGGGTTCCGAACCTCAAAAGGAATAAACGGAACCCTTATAGGACCACTTTGTAGTCCGTCTGTCCGTCTGTGTGTATGTCAAGACTCTTTATCTCGAGAACTCGTAAAGATATCGAGTTGAAATTTAAACTGTATACGTATATCGATAAATTCTTGCTGTTATGTGAAAGAAAAACTTCTCAGTTATCGTTTAAAAAAGTTAGTTTTTAAACCTACAGGGTACCTACTTCCCGTTGACATAGAACTATGAAATTTGGCGAGAAGCATTGTCTTAGAGTACACATATAGGAATAAATCTGAAAATTGTACATTTTTATTTACATCACAAAAAATAGGGCCTCGAAATTCACAAAATATGGGCTCAAAATTCAAAGTAAGTAAATCGTATCATGTAAGGTGTCATGTAAAAGAACTTCATTAGCACATGCTAAAACAGGTTTTTAATTACTTTAACAACTTGTTTGTACGGAACCCTCGATGTGCGAGCCTGACCCGCACTTGTCCGGTTTTTTTAAATCCAAATCAAATGAATTTTGTAACTTTAATTGTTACGTATTGAATTATTTTTTATTTTGTTCAATACTTTTGTATTGAATCTACTTAACAAATGAATGATCTAAATGGTTTAAGTAAGATTTGAATGACATGTAAAACCAAAATACCAATAAATATCAGTTTATTTGTTTATAGGCTGGGTAGCAGCCCTGGTGTCAGCTTTTAAGCCGCCTAAAGGCCTCTGACATGGTAATATGCTGTCTCTAGATCTTTAGCCTTTTTATAAGGCTATTACTTTTACCTACAAATCTTCTTCTTTTAGCTTTTTAGCCTTTGTAAATGGCTAAAGACAGCCTTTAGTCCAGCGAACTTAGCATACAGGACCACGACAAGAGTTTAGCGACGTGTGCAAAGGTGACAGATATATATATCATAACTCTGTCACGTTCTGACACGTTGATAGTATTATTTTATGGTCCGTATGCTAAGCCCGCAGAAGTGCATAGGCCTCCATTATTATCATGATAAATGTGTTCATATGTGTGATAATAGTGGAGGCCTATGTACAGCTGTGGAAGTCCTACGGCTATTCGATGGAGGAATATTAGTTGAACGAGCGAGTGAAGCGAGCGAAGCGTCTGCGCGAGATTTGGAAAATTTAATTTCATCTGTCTGGAGGTTGATTCGTCTCTACAGGCAGCATTTTTCTACGAGTTTTGACTAAACCTGGCTCTTTGTATTTATGTTGATATTTGATTAGGGAAAAATTTTCCACAAAAGTTTCCTGTAACGCTGCCTATCAATTGATTTTAATAATATATTTGACAAATTGACAAAAAACTTTCAAATCCCAAAAATATTTCCGATTATGAATAAAATCGGTCAAAAGCGAGTCGAGGCTTAAGAATTTTTTTTTAAAAATATACGAGGTCTGCTGTTCTGAGACAATTATTAATAAATAAACTTTAAAATAACTAATTCAAAATTGAAATGAAAATCCAAGGAGGTCAAGACAATTTGGTTTTCTAAACATATTAATTGGTTACGTTATTTAGGGGGAGTGAGGGAGACAACACGTTATTAGTGAGCGTTAGAGAGGGACAGAGAGTTTATTTTATTGCATTGAACGGTATGGGCGGCGTTTGTTTAGTGATTATTGTATTTTGTTGTTATACAGGGTGTCCGTGACTGTAGTATCTAATAGCAGTACCTACAGGGTTACAGGGTAAGTCGACCTATTCCCGTTAAAGGTGTGTAGTTTACTTTGTTTCTGACTAATTTGACTATGAAATACGCTAACCTAAATTAAAAAAAAAAACAGATATTTGAAATTGGTATTAATAAATTCCCAATTTTCGGCTATCAGCTCAGATATTTTGAAACGTGTAAGTCGTGTTATTATTTTTATTTGATTTTTACATGTAAAATAATGTTTTATGACCTCAAAACCCAATATTGTCCGTAAAATTAACCTTTTATAAAAAGTATTTGAATTCAAATATCTCAAAAACTGTGAGATTTAGGAAATGGTGTTTCATAGTCAAATCAGTCAGAAACGTAGTAAACTACACACGCTTAACGGGAATAGGTCGACTTAGCCTGTAACCCTGTATATTGAAGAAAAAAATGTTTGTCTGTAAAGTCGGTTTGGACGATAATCTTACGAGATAACGTCAGAAGAAAACATTGTTGAATTAACAACTGAGAGAAGCCGTTTAGGCCAATCGTGCCTCTTTATCACTAGTTCCACGCTCTCGCTTGCACGCTCGGCTCAGGCGGAACGTGATACTTTTTCGCGCATGCAGCGTGCATTCACGTCAAACAAAATACAATAACATGCGTATTTTTATTCTATCTGCGGGCGACAAGTCCTGCATGCAAGACGCATGAGGCGTATTGTGCATTTCCCCCTCCAGCGTCTACCCTAGCCAGCTCAGTTTCTTAAAATAACGGAGGGTGGCTCTGGGCCGCTGGCATAACTGCTCCAGTGGCTTGGATGGTTTATGAGTTGATGAGGATCTGGATGCTGATGAAAAAGCAGAAGCTGCTCAGTCGGTCTTGGGTCATAGTGATTGGTCTAACTAAGCGTTCCGCTTGTTTCAGTTTTCGATTGAAAAATGTTTTCTTATGACTTTACTACATAAACCGACTTTATGGATAACCATTGTTTTTAACTGGCCAATATAAAAATGCGTGGGGTCACACCTAGGGCGGCGATATTTAAATAATTTATATAATAAACAAAAATTTGAGTATGAAAATTCTGTAACACCCTGTATGGCTCCCAAATGTGTTGATGTTCGTGAGAGCACGCACACAGACGCGCTACAATGTAATGTTTTTATTTATTGCTACGTACCTATTTATTAGGGTTCCTTGGGTTAAAAAAGAAAGCCGTAGAAAGTAGGTGAAGAGGAAATTCTTAAATCTAAAAATATGATACCTATTAAATACTTACTAGATAGATAGATAGATAAACTCTTTATTGATTCACATTCACACACACATAAAACAGAAAATAGAGGAAAAATAGATGCTAAAACATGTGACAAGCAACCGGCGGCCTTATCACTGAAAGTGATTTCTTCCAGGCTACTCGATACTAGCTGACCCAGTGATCTTAATATCTCCTTAATCTCACTAATTCGGTCGATTCTAATTTCGATGGCGTTTAGCGCCATTATAGCGTTTTATAGGAGACTAGCGACCCGCCCCGGTTTCGCACAGGTATATTATACTTCTAAACCATCCTCTTGAATCGTTCTATTTATTTAAAAAAATCCCGCATCAAAATCCGTTGCGTAGTTTTATAGGTATAAGCATACATGGGGACAGACAGCGGGAGGCGCCTTTGTTTTATACTATGTAGTGATATTGAAGTGATTTTCGGCGTTAGTAATATTTCACGAAAAACTATCTCGAAATACTTTTTCACGAAAAACTGTGTCACGAATATACTATATCAAGAAAACTTTGCCACGATGACATTATCACTAAAACTTTACCACGAATATTCTATATGACGAAATATCTTCATCACGGAAATCACGAATAGACTTTATCACGAAAAGTCACATTCATTTAAAGGCTTCCGTAGTGAACAAGGCACCCATTTTGAAATTAAAAATGGCGGATAAAGATTTTCGTGGTTAAGTACTACTGTCTGTCTCTAGAATGAGCTGCCTGTTGACATCAGGCAGGCCAAGTCACTGCCTATTTTCAAAAATCTTATTTATAATCACTATCTATCTTTATGTTAATTATTTAGGTACTTATGTATTTGTGTATGTATACATAAAGTCTATGTATGTGTTATGTTTTATAATATTTATTATTAATGCACCACCGACTATTTTGCCAATCCTTGAAGTTTTCTTTTATTTTCTCTCTACGGGTTACCTGGGAAAAATCGCTATGAGCGATAAGGTCGCCCTTGTACTCTGTAAATTTACTTAGTTCTAAGAATGTTTGTAATTGTTTTTGTTTGGTGTGCAATAAAGTATATATTATAATTATTATTACTGACACGGTGATTTTCTTATATACGGAACCTCAAACCAAGTTCCATATTCAAAAATAAATTAGTTACTTTCCTAAGAACGCCGTGAGACCGAAAATGGTCAGAGACTTTTTATATGCCATAGATAATTGGTTTTTCGAGATGAAGTTTTTTTCTCGCGCGCTTATTACACTCTGTCTGAAATGAGAACCTACTTTTCATTTAGGGGGCGTTTTTACCGACATCCAAAAAAGGAGGAAGGCCTATGTTCGTTTGAATGTATATTTTTGGATCGATATTTTCACCAGTTACCGATTTGAAAAAAACATTTTTATTTTGAAAGGGTAATAAGGTAAAGGGTATTATACTCCCTAAATAGTTGCAATTAAATTTTATTGAAATCGGATTAACCATTTTTGATAAATCAACAATAATGTACATGGATGTTACATAAATTCGTGCAAAATATTCCAATTCTGTACACGGTGGAAGTCGGTGGTGCAATTTTTTGCCAAAAATTATATTAATCTCTTTTTATTTTTACATATAGGACATCCACTACTGAGGACTTAGTCCAGTGAAATTCAGTATATACCTAAATCCAACGAATTCATTAGTATGGGACCGGGTTTGAAACCACGACCTCACGATTGTGAGGCAACTAGACCACCATGGCTTGTTATTCAGTATAATAGTTAACAAAAAAAAATATATTTAATTTTCCTTCAAATTTTGACAGCTACATTAAAATTTCCTTAGTGCCCATTTCCACCACGCCGTTTCACTTTTGCGCCAAAAAAACTATAGTGTCATTATTTTTTTCTCCGAAAACCATTGAGTGAGATGTAATGATTGAAGCAATTACATTTTTCTCTGCAATTGTTTGTTATTAACACGGTTTTTTGAAGTTTTCTGATTTTGTTGTTTACGTATATTAGAGTAAGGTATAAGGCGAATAAGCCGTGGTAGTCTAGTGGTAATGACACCCGCCTTACAATCGAGAGATCGAGGGTTCAAATCCCGGTCCCGTGCCAATGAATTCCTTGGAATTTATGTACGGGATTTCACACCACGGGCTTTTCGGTGAAGGAAAACATCGTGAGGCAACCTGCATGCGTCCGTAGAAGAAATTCGATGTCGTAAGTGAATATCAACCCGCACTGGGCCAGCGTGGTGGATATGGCCCAATCACCCTTCGTGGGTAGGCCTACGTCCTGCAGTGGACTATTAAAAAGGCTGGTACAGTACATAAGGCGAATAAAGTTTCGGTTAAGTTTTTAGCTTTGTATTATTTTCATTACCTATTCCTATGTAATGATAAAAATAATAAATAAATATAAATTTAAAAACTCGCCTGAAACTTTCTTTGCGTTATACCTAAACAATTATTATTTTTATTTCAGCCTGCGTTGTCCCACTGCTGGGCAGAGGCCTCCCTTCCCTCCTAAACATGAATAACAGAAAACTTCAAAAAAAAACAGTGTTAATTTCAAATAATTGTAGATAAAATATGTACTTCTTCGCGTTATAACTGGAGTTATATTCTTTTCAAAAAAGTGACTAATAAATATAATAAATAATAAATATTAAGGGACATCTTGACACACGATCTCTGACCCCAAACTAAGCAAAGCTTGTGATATGGCTGCCAGAGACTGATATATATATTTTTAAATACATATACATATTTTTAAATACATAATTATATAGATAGTACCTAAATAACACCCAGACACAGAGCAAATACCTACGTTCATCACATAAATATTTGCCCTGGGTGGGGATCGAACCCACGCCTCATTGATCCAGAAGTCAGGATCACTAACCACTGAGGCACCGAAGCAGTCTACTTTAATTTATAATCATAATTCAAAGACCCTTTTAATGTCTCTTTCTGAGTATCGGTTATTAGATCTTCTGAATTACACAAAAAATGCAATACGGGGTGCATCACTTTTAGAATATTTTTCTCGAAAAGTTTGCAAATATAAAATTCATTAGTAGCCAGAAATAGCCAGGACTAATGGAATTTTAAAATTAAACAAAGTTTAATATGGTACGTAACGTAACGTTAGTCACTCAAATGAATGGTTGTAGATTATATAATATGAATTGTGTTCTATAAGTAATTTTAGTAATTATTGAAAATTATTGGACTTACCATATGTTATTTTTAAACTTTCGCGATTTGAGCACATTATCCTTATACTACTTGTTTTATTGTGCGATAAGTCCCATAGTAGATATAAGGATGACCAAATCTATACCAATATTATAAAGAGAAAAGATTTGATTGTTTGTTTGCATCGAATAGGATCCGAAACTGAACCAATTTGAAAAAAACTCACTGTTGGAAAGCTACATTATCCCCGGTGATCGTGGGCTAAATTATATTTAAAAAAATAGGAATCCTTACTATTTGTCATCTTTAGCCAATCGTACCCGGGCGAAGCCAGGACGGGCAGCTAGTATATATATCATATTTTTTTACATTAATAAAAGAAAATAAATTCAACATTCATTTTTTTCTTTTGTGTCATTGACAGTTATCAAAAAAGTAGGTACATAAAACTGGCCACAAATAAGTTGGTAAACACTTTATCGCGGCGCGAATTAAACGACGTCTTAAATTTCGAAAAAAGAACGTCGCATAACAAATTTATATATACGGCGGAAGATTTGAATTTAGAACCCTTTGGGATTTGGAGTTTTAAAGGCAATATGGCGTGGACAGAAAATATGTAGAGACGATATTCCAAACAGATTTGGAATAACGTCTCTACATTTTCTTCGTTCAAACTCTACTTTTCATAAGGAAACTGTAATTAATTATGAATCATGGTGAGTCAGATTTAAGAAAATCTGAAATCTAAACAAGAATTTCTGTTTTCAATGAAACGTATTAATAGGTAGGTAGGTACTTATACAAAGTATAATGAATTTGCTAGAAATATTTTTTTTTCTCGCGGAAAAATAAAGGAATTCCAGTACTCAAATTCATCACAGTCAAATTCAAATATTATCACGTATCATACAATACCACGTGCATCGTGCAGCAGCAAAACTATACTTATAGTATGAAATTATAGTGATAGTGATTCTACACCTTTTTTTAGGGTTCCGTACCTCAAACGAAAAAAAAACGTCTGTCCGTCAGTGTGTATGTCAAGACTCTTTATCTCGGGAACGCGTAAAGATATCGAGTTGAAATTTAAACTGTATACGTATATCTATAGTATCTTGCAGTTGTGTAAAAGAAAAACTTCTCAGTTATCGTTTAAAAAAGTTAGAAGCTTTTATTTCGTAAAAAACGTATATTTCGACACTTACAAAAATCAAAACCTACAGGATACTTCCCGTTGACATAGAACTATGAAATTTGGCGAGAAGTATTGTCTCAAAGTACACATATAGGAAT
Organism: Hypomecis punctinalis; assembly: GCA_949316475.1. NCBI lineage: Eukaryota > Metazoa > Arthropoda > Insecta > Lepidoptera > Geometridae > Hypomecis > Hypomecis punctinalis. Next base: position 5,339,611 of record OX438823.1, read on the forward strand.
AAATCTGAAAACTGTACCTTTTTATTTAAATCATTAAAAATAGGGCCTCAAAATTCACAAAATATGGGTTAAAAATTCAAAGTGAGTAAATCGTATCATGAAAGGTATCATATAAAAGAACTTCATTAGCACATGCTAAAACAGGTTGTTAATTATTTTAACAATGTGTCATTTTCGATATATGACGAGAAAATTTAAAAAAAACTTTTTGTTTATAGTATAGAGATTTTAACAACTTACTTTCCAATTTTGTGAAATTTTCCGCGTTTGTACGGAACCCTCGATGTGCGAGCCTAACTCGCACTTGTCCGGTTTTTTTTTCACCACCACACCTCGAGATCAGGCGGGTGGTTATGAGGGAGTCCCGCAGACTGGACGGTATACATATCAAAAACCCTGGGTGCTCCACCACGATGTCGAGGCTACGGATACGCTTCCGCACTCCGCCGCGGCACCCGACAGCTTGCGCTCTCGCCTCAATGACGATATGTCCGAACACTAGACACATCGCCATCCACCACTCGGAACCAACCAGCACTGGGCGTTAGACAGCACCCGTATTCGACAGCTCTGGTCCCGATGCAACGGTGGCCTCGCGCCTGCCACTACGGCTGCAGAGGATAGGGAGAAAGGCCTTGTCCTAGACCTGTCTAGGTAGCACGGCAAGGGGAGAAAACCATTTTATTCAGTTTTAATGTCAGCTGTCATTGTCCATCCATACTTTATGTGTACCTCTTCGAGGGGATTTAATGGTGAAAATACTATTATTCTCTTTGCTATGCATCCCGTGCTGGAAATACTATTAATTAAATTAGTATTTTTCTCTCCATAAGCGAAAAAATAATGCTATCAGTCTCCACCCCACTTCTGTTTCCAAAAATCTCCAATTACAAAATTCGGTAGGGAATCGGTACGGTATCAACCGCAATTTCTCATTGGCCCCTTTTAAAATACGAACATTAACTTTTTTATTATTTTTCTTTAAAAGTCACTGGAAGGTAACAGGTTCCTTGTTTTAAGGCGGCCTTTTTACAGTTTTTATTCTTATATTTTTTATTTTCGTGATAACAATTTTATTTTTGAAGGCGTGAGCGAAGTTAATCCAGTTCAATTAGTATTTTGACTTTATTTAATTGGCTTTAAGGTTTTTACATTAATATACTTTCAAGAATGATTTTTTATGTCCGCTTCTTTGTGCTTGAACCATTTTAATATATTTATTTTACCTAGTATACTTCCACCCTAGGTCCTAGCACACCATATGTTTTTATTAAACGTACGTACGTATTCATTAGCAAATGTAAAAAATATGTAAATGTAGAAATATGTGTGTGAATGTGAGATTAGAAAACTAGTTATCTAGAATTTTGAAAATAAAAGAAATTGTTATTATTTTTATGTCACACATAACTGGCACACTCTGGCAGCTACTGGTGGTTAGATTCACATATGCCATCGATCGACGTATGCAGGTTGCCTCACGATGTTTTCCTTCACCGAAAAGCCAGTGGTGTGAAATTCCGTACATAAATTCAAAAGAACTCATTGGTACGGGATCAAGACTTGAACCCTCGACCTAACTGTAGGGATTGTAAGGCGCGTGTCATTACCACTATATTACCACGGCTACGTTAGCAGTGAAATAAACAGTGTACTTTGATAAACACTTAAAATATATTTCATTAGATAAAGATTCATTAAGCCAATCAGGATTTAAGAAAAAAACATAGCATAGACAAGACAACAAAGTAAGTTCGAAATAAAAAAGAACTTAATTTTAAAAAGCTTGTCTGCATAGAGTGACATCCGTAAAAATTGCCGCAATTAAATTTAAAGAAAGAAATACACATTCTAAATTCGAAATTCCTGCCGAAAGTTTGGAAGACAATGGCCCATTAGGCGACCGTAGATGCGTATCTAGACCACGCGTTTTCAAACTTTGGATAAAGGTGTTTTTTCAAATTGGTGTTTTTATCGTATCTTTTTTTTTGAATTACATGACATATTACTATATAAACATATTAAGCCCAATTTTAGAGGCGTCACCGTAACTATAACAGCTAACTAGACTAGATTTTTGTTTCTTTTTCACTTTATGCATTCGATATAGAGAAAACTTTTTACGTTATTATTAAATTTACGATGGCGCCTCTAAAATTGGGCTTATTGTACCAAGAAACCATCGTAGTGGTACAGTTACAAGATTCACCTCCGAAATCCGATCGAAACGATAGATGATTATTCTGTTAAAGTGTTATATTGGTTAAAGTAGCTCAGATATTATTTATGTGTTAAGAAATTTTAAGCAAATTTTCAGTAATTTGGCGAAAGCGCATGATCTGATGATATGTTACAACATAACTTTTAAGACAATAAATAAATGATTTTTTCGCGTTAATAGCAACTAAATAAAAAAAAACTTTAAATAAATACTTAGATAAAACTGTAGGCCTGTGGTTCTGACAATTAGGACTAAAATTTGAAGCTAAAAAAAAATTACACGAAATTAATGTTACTCGTACCTACATAGTAATCAATGGAAAACACAAATAAAAATCAGCGACGAACAAGATACAAATAATAAATGAAATGTTAAACGCATTAAACAACGCATCGATAAATAATTAAAATCGTTTTTAAAGGGAAACTTCTAATGTGATTTCCAAAAAGGTTGCGTTAAACGTTTAACTCTACCATGGAAGGGGTATGAAAGCACCGTTGCGTCGAAGTTTCACTTCTTCCGCGCGGAGGGATTCCACGCACTACTTTTTTTTTATAATTTTCGAGGATAATACGTATCTTTCCAACCATTCAATTCATGTACAAGCCAAAAATCAAGTCTATCCGCATTGCTCTGTTTTTGCCCTGCGTGAAAGAGTTACAAACCGCCAATCACACTTTCGAATTTATTATATTATTACTAAGGATACGGGATACGGGATACGGATTTATTATATTATTACTAAGGAAAGGATACGGATTTTCCATTTCTTCACAAAATATTGAGAACCTCTGTCTCCAACGACCCAATTTAATTCCTTTCGGAATTTTAGAACGCGGCTTATTTTTAAAAACGTTCCGGTCACGGCGTGCCGTAGTGTCGATTTTTGCGGCTAAAGATTCGAATTTGGAACTCGCGTCGCGCATTTAAATTTCGCGAATCCGAACGCCGAAGTTGATTTAATTAGCCACCAGGACGTTCGAATTTCAAAACGTTTTGGCGGATGACGGCGCGATGTTTTCTGCAAATCGTTTTGCTGCCTTGCTTGTAAATTCGATTAACGATGTATTTAAAGGAAATAAATCGATGTAAACATGTTTAATCTAATTGGTTTTTTGTTAGACAATGCGACTAAATATTTAATTAAGAGTATTTTTCCAAATGTCCAATATACCTACAGCTAAATACTGAGTTTAAAATATGCTTGAAGCTTTAGGTTATATATATCCATAGTTCACAGTTTTACACATTAATTTTCATATCATTGCTTAGATGCTTTTTTTTTCTTCCTCTTTAAGCCAGACGACATCCACTGCTGGACATAGGTCTTCTCTATAGATGGTCAATAGCACCAGTTGGAAGCAGCTTGTACCCAGCGCAGTCCTGCGGTCTTAATGTCTTAATCTAATACTAAGCGGATGAAAATATTTAGAAAATTAAAGATCATAAACTGAGTACCAATTTATTCTTCTTTTATGTTTTGGCGTCGCATTGTTTTGCATTTGCCAGTGTCAAGCATTAAGTTTTAATAATTTTGATAATATTTTATCAAAATAGTCACTGTTGTAGTCACGTCATAGTCTAATAAAGTGGCGATCAAGTCCAAACATGGTCCAAGTCATACCTCAGTAATCACTGAAAAACAAGTAACAAAATACAACAATGAGGCGACTTGAGTTTTTCACGTTCCTGCCAATTCATCTGAGTAAGTATATTTATTACTTATTTTCTGTGACACAATCTATTTGTTGGATAAAAAATAGTATAATAGCTTAATAGACCTCTATGGTTACAAACGATATAATCGCAAAAATTAAAAAGTAAACGCGCTGGCAATTAATAAATCAAGATAAAGAATAAACATAACAATCAACTTCAAACTTGGAACAGTCGAGCTTGGCACAGATTAGAGATGTACAGAAGGGTTAGTAGGCCGGTAATTTTTACATATTTGGTCGAGTTTGTATCTTCATATTCATATTATTTTATTGATATTAAAATACAAGATACAAGTCAATTACAATTGTTGTAATAATAATATTAATCCTTAAAATTTCAGCTTTGCATATAGCAAAGCACAATTATCTTAAGATTGAAATTACCTAAAATTAAAAGAAAATAACAAAGTTAAATAAGTTATCAAATATTAAATTGTATGAACAAAATAATAATCATCATTCAATATAAATCTAAACAATGCTTCAAAACCAAAACTTACATGTATGTCAAAAATTGCACATTTTAATTAATTTACAAATAACAAACAAACAACAGTGCCAGTATTCAATCAACAGTACTAATATTATTCGAATGGAAAGATAACGCGTGATCTATTTATTTTACTGCAGGATTATGTCTAATACAAATTAGGCGTCGATATACCTTACAGATTCCACATAAATTACTGAGACAAGGGTGGGCTGATGATGATGTCTGATAATATAAATTGTGGCCAATTTCAACTCGACCACAAGTAAAATTCATTATTCTGCAGATATCAAAGACAGAAAACAACTCAAGTAAACTATTTTATATTAGAGTCATTTAAAGTCCGATTACAGAGGCGCCAGCCTAACTATATTAGCTAAATAGCATAATTCTGTTTCTTTTTCACTTTAGTCATTCGATAGAGAGAACGCTTTTTACGCTGCTATTTAATTTACGCTGGCGCCTCTGTAATCGGGCTTTTAGTCGTATTACTAAATGAGTAGTGTGATTTATTTCATATCGTAAAATTACTATAGGTAACCTAGAATAAATGTTTTTGTGATAGTTTCTTATATATTGGTAGCTACACTATTTTTAATTTTTTAAATATTTTTTAAAGAATAGGAATGATTTTGAGTTGTACTTCTGCAATATGCAGTCACACCGTTTAGGCGCGAGGCGACCGCACACGACGCAAATTCGCGCGCGCAGCGCTGAAGCACGTTCTCGATAACCAATACATCTTTACAGTCATGTGGAGGAGCCACTATCGCATTTTAGAAACAACACTGATAGTTATATTAAAGATATTATAAACTTAAACGGTGTGACGGAATATAGCAGAGGGAAATGGCATGATTATCCTAATATTACAATATTTTAAACATAACAACGGGAACTATTCTTATAAATAATAGCCAAGCGTAGTTCGCGGGTGGGAATTACAACTGAGTACTACCGTGGCTCGGATGATATGTTAAATTGTAGATCGCAGTTGTTTAGCCATGTGACATGTCAAAGGCCCTCAGGCGGCTTAAAAACTCTGACGCCAGGGCTTATCCGAATTTACCTTACATGTATAGTAGGTATTTTTTTTTTAGAGTAAAATTAAGAGACAATATGCATGATTAAAAAATCTTTTGTAATTGGTCTGTGAGTTAGGTTATCAAAAAATATGGGACCCGTATTTTTTCTTTTGTCAATCAAACAACAAATGACAAAGATAAACCTTGTCAAAGTTTAGGGGTGGCGGTCGTGACATCACCTCTCTCACAGAAGTCTATATTGTACGGCACTTATGACGTCATGCGGAACTTTAAAGTGCTATATCTTCATTAGTTTTTGTTTAGTTGACAAAAGAAAAAATACGTGTCTAACATTTTTTGATAGTCTATCCTACGGACTATTTTGTTTACTTCTAACGCAACTTCCAACAAGGTTACGTTTAACGTTTAAAAAATGTTAGACACGTAAAAAATACGTTTCTAACATTTTTTGATAGTCTATCCGACGGACTATTTTGTTTACTTCGAACGCAACTTCCAACAAGGTTACGTTTAACGTTTAAAAAATATTAGACACGTAAAAAATACGTTTCTAACATTTTTTGATAGTCTATCCGACGGACTATTTTGTTTACTTCTAACGCAACTTCCAACAAGGTTACGTTTAACGTTTAAAAAATGTTAGACACGTAAAAAATACGTTTCTAACATTTTTTGATAGTCTATCCGACGGACTATTTTGTTTAGTCATCATATTGTCAAGTTCAATTCAGAATATTTCTGTTGAAGTGAAACTTCTAACGCAACTTCCAACAAGGTTACGTTAAACGTTTATCGCTACCATGGAGGGGGTATGAAAGTACTGTTGCGTCGAAGTTTCACTTCGTCGGCGCGGAGGGAATCCATGTACTATTTTTGTCTTTTTCACTTTAGGCATTCGAAAGGGAAAACTCTTTTTACGTTGCTATTAAATTTTCGATGTCGCCTTCTTAACCGGACCTAATATTAAAACAAAAAAGCATTATATTCGTTATGCATACCTATTTTAGTTCCACAGTTTTGCCGCGTCAGTAAGTTTGTTGGTTGGTTTGTATTAGCAGATTCTTATCGAGTTAGTGCAACGTGTGAGAACGCTACTGGAAATTGATAGTAGACGTGGCCGTTATGATGAGATATGTTTTTATTAATTTTATTTAGTTATTTGATGCGTTTTTGTATAAACATTTAAGCTCTTTATTTTTAGGTCTGTCAATAGTCTCATTTTATTTACATATTACATACTCAGAGCAAATAAAAAAATCAAGAGGGAACGTCGTTGAACAGTCAAGTGAAGCCAGTTTTTATACATGTGTGAGTGTGTCACTGCTGCCCCGCCATAGTTCGACTGACAAGCCAAGGCGTAGTTTCCTTGTACGTTGATGTGTGTGTGATTATCTTTACACGTCGAGGCGTAGTTTTGGTTGGCCTCACTTGTTTGTTCACAACATTCTCTCTCTTGATTTTTTTATTTGCTCTGAGATTACATACAATTAGGTACTTAGGTACTTATATAGGGTTAATCAATTAGCCTCAGGAGCTTATTCTATACATCAAAACTAACGTTTGTTAAAACGCTGTTCCATAGAAAAATATCGTTCACTCTCGATGAAATTTATAGAACAGCTGCTTTTTTAGTTTTGGCAAAAGTTAAGGACAAAAGTTGTTAGTTTTGGTGTACAGAATAAGCCCCTCAAAGGATGCCAATTGATTACCAATAACCGTGTATACTAGGGTCTTCTTCTAATTATTTTGTAAAGGTCATAAATACGTTATACACCTTCATTATGGAAAAATTAATGGAAAAAAAAGCTTTTTTAGGCGTCTGTGGTAAAGCTGTTAAGTTATCTCTTAGCAGCTCGCTCTACAGCTTGAGTATGATAAGGTAGTCGCAGGAAGAAGACATCTTTAACATCACTTAATTTCTGGAAGAGAATGAACAGTATCTGAAACATTGCTCAGTATAGAGCTGTGAATAAATGTGCTGCCAGACAATCAATTTGATATATGAGCATTTAAATTGAATGCAGGCACGTCGAAGTCTTTGACGTGCCCAAAAACAATTTAATTTAACTTGAATTAGAAGCTGCTCGACTGCTCGTGCCCTTAAAATGCGCCAAGCGACGTGTTCTGCTTGTTCCTATTTAGCATAGACCTAAAAAGTGTTCTGGGTGCGCAAAATTTTTAGTTCCCTTAATAACAGGAACCCAAACACACTTAAATTATTTTTTATTAATATAAATTACTATGTTATTAATTTTGTCATCTTGCAAAATTGAAGAGACGGCCGCAGCAACTGTTGTACGAAATAATTCGTATTGGTACAAACAGAGATTCTATAAATAAGGTTTAGGATTTACGTGAGAGGTCCCTGGTTCTCAAATTATATTCCAATTTTAATAGGATTGATTTTAACTAATTTTTACTCTTACACAGTTCATCATTCTCATTCTCGTAGTTGTCGAGAAACCAACAATTTCCATAATATTTTTTCTCTATATTCTCTGATGAATTTACACTCATATACACGCATGCACACACACACACACACACACACACACACACACATACACACACACACGCACTCACACATACACACACACGCACTCACACATACACACACACACACGCACTCACACACACACACACACGCACACGCACACACAAACACACACACACACAAATATTGAAATGTGAAATACTTTTGAAAATTTTGTGAGTTTAGAGTAAATTGTAAATTTTAAAATGCATTTTGTAAAAATTGTTATGGATAACCAAGTTGTTACCATAGTATGGATATCGAAGAGCGGGGTCTTCTGACACAGGTATTTTTATACCTAATAGAAGGCTCCAATCTACATTAATTTAAGAAACTATTGGTTACAGAAATAAAAACTATTTTTATTTTAGAATTAAGAAAGGTCGTTCTTCCTTGGGAACCATCTGATCTAAAATTGTGACAACTAAACAAATCAAAAGCTTTACATTTAGTTGACCTCTCAGCAAACAGTTTTTCCGAGCTTTCGTGAAAATCATCTTTAGACAATAGCTTCAAAGATTAAATACGTTTTTGTGCGCAGACATGTGCGCTCCACGAATTATTTCGTTCGTAGTGTCAGATCGAGACAGCGTTATGGCAAAGTACATATCTGTCACTTTTTCACACGTCGAAATAAATTCATTTCGTGGCTTTTCGTGGTCGTATGCTTGACTAGCTGGTACATTTTAACTCAACAAAACGAATTTTCATTATTATATATTTTCTTTGTAAAGTTGCGGAAATCTAGTTAATAAATGGCTTTTTTTTAATTATACTGATGTTTAAGCTAAAATGTCTCATAAAATTTTATTATTTCAATGCTTGCTTGTGAATAAAAAATTGATTTTCATTACTTCTTCTGAAGCGTCAAAAATTGTCCAATTTGCAAACTTACGGGTATTTCTTGTAAATTCTTTATTGCATTATAGCAAAAGCTTATAAAACACACGTACTATGAAAAATAGCGAAAGAAACAAAAAAAATCCACGCTACTTTTCACCTTGAACTAATACGGTTTCACCGAGATTTTATATCACCTCTCTTCCTCACTTTTCCCTTGATTAGTGAAAATTTTCAATTGAATTATCATTTAGCATTGTTCTTTGTTATTATCTGAGCATTTAATATTACTTTTTGACCATTAGTGTTTAAAATAAACGCTCTAAGAAAAAGTCGGTTTTGAAGATTTTTTTCAGAATTCAAACGTGATGTGCCGATAATTATAATTAAAGGTATCAAATAAAAATACAAGTTTTTTTAGTAGGTATCTAACCACGTCACGTTTTATACACCGTTACAAATAAAAATTAAAAAAATGTATTTTTCGACCCACCCTACTGTATACGTAAATTAAAGTTAGCGAGTTTAGTCAAGTTAGAGGCCATCAAGCGGTTTCGAAACTCTGACACAAGAGATAGCCACCCGGCTTATATGAACTTACTTTATACTACTGTACTGTAATGTACTGTACCAGCCTTTTTTTAATAGACCACTGCAGGACGTAGGCCGACCCACGAAGGGTGATTGGGCCATTTTTTTTATTGGAACAGAAACTTTCCCGTAATCTAAAGGGTTAATTTTTTTGCCCCAAACAAACATTACAATCGCAATAAAATTGATAAAAACCTTAATTCGCTCATCTATATTCTGGTCACACTGGCAACCGGAAGTTCTATTTTCAAACTTTAATAATACTATTTTATTATTTCCGGCAACGATACGGTTCAGTAGGGATGTCTTTTGACTTTTTGACTATTTGAATGAGCATAGACAACATTTGTTTTTTTTTTATAGATTAAATAAGCGATTATGTAGGTATGTTTGTTGGCGTAACTGAACGTTGTGGAATTATTTAAATTGCTGTTGCGTGCTTAATTTCAACATAATAGGAATAGTTGAAATGTATCTATTATACAATGTTATTAAAGGTCAAGTTTAAATGGTAGGTATTTAGATAGCTATGTGGTATTTTTGTACTATATTCCCGAATGGAATGTTCAGGGGTGATTAGGATGTTTTACTTTTTTTATTTTGAAAGTGGATGTATTAAAGGCTGCTTACAGGACAGCTTTTGGAAATCTTTAGAGGGCAGCTATAGATCTAATAGTTAACGTAATTAATATAATTAGATTAAGATGATCGCGATGATATGCTAAAAATAATACTGTACCTATAGGTACCTTAGTTAAGTTAAAACAATGAAAATATTAAATATGTAAATCATTGATTAAATAAAATAAGTGATTTTTGTAGTGTGCAATAATCTTTGTAATTTGAGAAGTTTTGTCTTATTGTTTTTTTAGTAAAAACTAGCGGACCCGGCGAACTTCGTACCGCGAAAGTTAATGAATGTAGGTAGCTAACCTTACGGAGATACCTACATTAAGATATTTTAAGTTTAATGGCTGTCATCCAAAATGTAGATCTCATTGAGCTATCTCACCTTTGTGAAGATAGCATTGATCAAAACTTAACATTTGCGGAGATAAACCACTTTTAAGTTCGACAGCTGTCATACAAAATGTAGATCTGGTTGAGCTATCTCACTTTTGTAAAGACAGTAATGGTCTAAAATCGGTAGATACGAAGTAAGTAATAGTAAGTGCGCCACAAAAATATTAGCCCCAATTCAATGTGAAACGGTACACAAATATTGTAGCAAACAAACATTTCAAACCCAAGAAACAGTCGATCTCGACTAATTTGTTTCGTTATGGTTATCATCCGCAGCTTTCTTTGTCCCATTGCTGGGTATAGGCCTCTCTCTTTCTGTGACATCTACCTCGGCTCTTTGCCGGTCGTGACCAGGCTCGACCGGCGGTATTGATGATATCGTCGAGATAGTCGACCCATTTTGCTGCCGCGCCGCACATAGCTGAGCGCTCTCACCTATTCAAGTACCCTAGTTGACCAGCTCGGGTACCACCGTCTTTCTTGCTCAAGAAGCGCTGGTCGAATTGGTTGCCACGCCAGTGTGAACGATGTCATACGCAGGAGTTTTTGCGACCGCCAATATAGCAGCCGTACTCGAACCGAATGGGTTTGCGCTTGGTGATGGCTAAAGGCCTGACGGTATGAAGCTGGTCCCGTGGAAGTGTAGACGGCCCTTAGTATGAGACGCGACTTGCGTCGATACTTTGTTGCCGTCATATCTTTCTGAGACTCAGAGAAGGACTGGAGCGTTGGCCGATTCGGAGCAGCACAAACGGCGCAAATATGCTAACCTCGGCAGTGGTTACATATTTGAGCCGTTTAAAATTGAGACATTGTGCCCTTGGTGGCCGGTCTTGTTTTTAAAAGTCTTTCTGACTGAGCGTTTGGTGTACCCTACGTGTGACCAAAATGCTGGTGTTTACTTGGCTAACGTATAAGCATTGCCAATCAGCGTGGCAATGCTGCCAGCATGCTGGGCACGCTGCTAACTGGCAGTGGGCTTGAGTGTTTGGATTATCTTTAGACCTTCAAGGGTCTGTGGATGATCCAATTGCTTGTTATGTAGTAGTAGTTTATGAAATTTTACATTATAAGTCTTGTATTTAGTGGTAGTTAATAAAGGCACTTGCTCTATAAAAAAAGTCAAGTACCCTTGCACCTTGCCACTGTCCAAACCTAACCTGACCTACCTACCTAAGGTATTACGATACCTTATAGCTATAAATGCTCCTGTTGATTAAGATAAGGTTAGAATGTACGGGTTCCCGCCTTGTCGTGGCGGGGAAACTTAGTAGCCGAGGCTTATGGGCGGCGCGGGAATCCCAGATAGAGCCGCTTCTCTGGGTTTCTTCTGAGACAGCTGAGAAGGCGGCGCTCGAGGTCTCCCGATTTTTTGGGTCTTTTCTCGCTTGGCAGCTTAGAAGTTTGCACTCGTGGTTGGGCCGTTTTCTGGGCTTTTTAACTATAGCAGCTGAGAGGCTGGACGGTAAGTTGCGTGCCTCATGAGGAGTGCCGAAACTGAGGCGGGCTGCACTTTTGTCACTGTTGAATCCTAACCAAACCAACAGAAATGTATGTTCGTCAAGGTCACAGTTCACAGTCAAGGTTAATAACCTTAGAGTCAAGATACTTATACTCATGCCATACTACTCCTAAAAATCAAGTCGATCCGTTTCTTCCTATATTAGTATGGATTCTGTACCATAAAGGTAGAATAAAAAAAACTTGTTTAACCTCTAACGGTGGAATATTTAAAAATATTTTTAATGTCAGACAAAATGACGGCCCAGTATTAAACGTCACTGTAATATATAGCATGGCATAGGGAAAAACCATTTAGTCCAATTTTAATGTCGGTTGTCATTGTCAATCCATACTATATTTCCTCTTCGAGGAGCTATAATGGTGAAAAGACAATTTGTCTCTTTGATATGCTAAGCGTGACATTTATAAAAAGTTTGCAGTCAATGTATGTCACCTGTCATTTTATTACGTTTCGTCAACCCATATTTGGCCCAATTATGAACGCGCTATGGAATGTAAAAAGTGTTCTCTCTATCGAATGCCTAAAGTGAAAAAGAAACAGAAATATTCTAATTAGCTGTTATAATTACGATGGTGCCTTCAAAATTGGGCCTATTAGCATCGTTGTGATAGGTGACAGTTTCGCTAACGATTTTTTAAGGGAAATGATGATATGAAAAAGACAAAATGAACAACTATTAAAAAATAAAAAATAAAGGAACGGGATAAAAAGTACCCTATGTCCTTCTCCTGGTTCTAAACTACCTCCCTGCCAATTTTCAGCTAAATCGGTTCAGCCGTTCTTGAGTTATAAGTGGAGTAACTAACACGACTTTCTTTTATATATATAGATATTTTTGTACCTTAATGACAAGTACATTAATGACACTGTACACGCACAGGTACACTTAGTAATTATATTAGAGGTTTTATATTTTTAGCCCCCAACCTAAAAAGAGAGGTGCTATAAGTATATGTTTTGTACTTGTGTCGGTTTCCATATCCATACTCAAACAGCATCAAAATCAACCGCCCAGAAAACAACACAAAAACACTATTCAAAACTAAATCTGACATGTAACTCACCCACAATTACCTTAGCCCATTAGCTATTACCGTCGGCACTTACAAAAGTACCCAACCGTGCTAAGTCGCAAAAAAGAAAAAAAATAGCCCAAACGTTCCAAATTTCAAAATCCACTTTTACGTTTCGGCATTCGCAAAGCCAAGCCCCCGGCGTGGCGCGTTCTTATTTTGAAAATATTTTGACGTTAATAGCTGCCTTTGTTAGCGGCCAGTGACGTAGAGTGACATATTGTCTGTGGTCCGGTTTTAGGGTTCTGTAACCAAATACGGGACCCTATTATTAAAGACTCCGTTGCGCGTTATCCGTCCGTCAGTGTGTCACCATGCTGTATGCTCATAAACCGTGATAGCTAGACAGTTGAAATTTTCACAGAAAATGTATTTTTGTTGCCGCTATAACAACAAATAAGAAATAAAAATTAAATAAATAAATTTGAAGGTGGGCTCCCATACGACAAACGTGAATTTTTTGCCGTTTTTTGCTCGATATCAATTAATATCGGTAATAGGTAGATGATCGAAATATTTACAGAATATTTAGTCCTTCAAAAATACTTCAAAAGCAAATAATTAAAAAATGTATGCTAAGAAAGGCTCCCATACGGTACGGAACCCTTCGTACGCGAGCCTGACTTGTACTTGGCCGATTTTTTTTTCGATAAGCTCATATCGCGGCGGTGTGATGTCAAAGTGAGCGTTGAAGCGTTGTTGTTATTGTTGTTTGTTGTTATTGTTGCGTTTTTGTTGCTGTTGCGTTTTTGCAACGAATGTGAGGTGGTCTTCGATAAGGTGAGATTTGTATCTAAGTTGATTTCTTCTACCTTTTTTCGAATAGAATAGAGTAAGGTTTGTTAAGTGTCAAACTGAAAGAGTATTTGTCTTTATCCATTCAAGTCATAACGATTTACGGTATCTCTGTGTTACTGAAAGATCAAGTTGAATTTTGCATTGCAAGCGCCGGTTGCGTTGAATACAAGGCGTTTCAAACTAGTCTTATTAGAGATTCGTGGAGAAGGCCTGTGTCCAATAATGGACATGTATAACTTAGGGATGGACAGATGGAAATATTTTTGGTTATATTCATTCAAAAAATTGTCAAATATAAAAAAGCCACGTTTTTGATTAAAAAACCTAACCTAATTATTATTTACTTTGAATACGTCTACTTAATGTGAATTTGTTGTAACATAGACATAATAAAACAGAGAGATAATGTAGTTACCTTTTCTTTTAACGGGCAAAAGTGCCTTTATAAACTAAAATAACTTACAGATCCAATAATATTACTCCGAAAACACTAAACACAAATTACACAAACAACAGTCAATCGAGAAATTCTTGTTTACTAGCATGTAACGTCATCAGAGTTGCCGCCCTTCTTAGAGCGTTCACAGATAAAATATAAAAAAAACATCGTATTTTATTTCGTGCGATTTGCGAAAATTAGACGTATTTTAATTTAAATCAAGTGAAATATGTCTTTTACAGGCTATTATCTGTATGGATTACCACAATCAATAGTATATTTTCAATGTTGTCAAATAGCCTATTGGATCATCCACAGACCCTTGAAGGACGCTGGGCACGCTGCCAACTGGCAGTGGGCTTGAGCATTTGGATTATCTTTAGACCTTCGGTAGTTACCTATCGAGATCATCTGAAAAAGATGCTCTGATTTAAAATGACACGAGTTAGAAAGAGACATGGAAAATAATTATCTCATCTAAAGGATTCGGATTTGTCTCGTAACGTCAAATTCTTATTTTAACATGGTCAGTTTTAACAACTCCCGGCTAGATTTTTGATATATTTTTGTGGTTGAGAATTGCTTCGAGTGACAACAGCATTATCTCTTTGGGTTCTCTGCACATTTTAAGTTTTTTAAAAACGTCTCAAGAACATCAAAGCTAAATGACAACAGACGCAAAAGCCAAACATAAAAAATACAACCAAACCACTAAACATATGTAATCATTAGTGGCTTCTCTAAAGCCTAAATTTTATAATAATAGGTCGATTTCAACAACTTTCGAGCTACAAAGCTGCTGTAGTCAACGACCGCGGCTTGTGCAACTGACCAGTCTTTTCATTCCACCTGGCACCACTGTTTACTCCTCAAACAGTGCTGCCATTTCGTGGAGAATTTACCAAATTGCGGGGAATTCTACATCCTTTATAGTCGTAGATTCATAAAACAAATTACATGTTCAGCTTATTAAAAAAATAAACCACAGTAATAAGAATTCCAAATTAATTAATAAAACTTCATCAATCTATTGGGGATTGGTATGAGAATTGATTGTTTGCAGTGAGTATGAAAATAACAACAAATCCAATAAAAATATCCAAATATTTACCTACTGATAGTTCACGCTGGGATTTACCCTCTGGGATTGCGATTTTGGTGATGCAAAAAGCAAAACTTACATAAAACATGCATACAGTAACCTGTATCAGGCTTAAAAACTAAGTGCGAGAAGTTTGTGGGGAATCGAGATAATTTTAATTTTAATTTTTCTCCCCGATTTTGGGAATTTAACTTTGGTTTTCGGGGAATTACGGACATGGACATTAGTAACGCTGTCCACAAACCAACAACACGTGTTCAAATACCTACAACAATGCTGAACACGGCAGGAAATGGCTGACCACTATGCCAACAAAGGAGTCAAAAGAAAAAAAAAGTTAATCTATGGTAGGTTTGACATCTGTCATTTTCGGCGCGGACGTTCTTTTCTTGAAATGTAATGAACAAATGGGATATCAGATGGTAACCGCAAGAATGACCAGTGTAATCAGTGAAATACAACAGGCTTTCGAGTTGTTTAATATACAGGGTGTCCGTGCAACAAAACGGTATGTGGACGCATTAGAAACCATGGTTTGGGAATTACCAAAACAGGTGAGAGATATTTTTTTTTAAACAGGATTGACACCTCCGCTAGATGTAAATATTTTCTATGGTTGACACCCAGTGCAGGTAAATATTATTACTTATTCAACAAATCTATATTTTTCTTTGTGTGATCATGAAAAACATTTCTACTTTTTCAGTTTCTTGCTTTGCAAGTAATAAAATACTATAAATAACTTTTAATTGAGCAATAAAACATGCATTGTAGTTAAAAACTTTTAAAGCGACGTATTTAAAAATAACTTAAGTTGTACATGCATTTTCATAAATACTAACGAAATTAAAAGTTGCGTAAGAGGGAATGATATAAAAATAACATAACAAAAACATAATCGACTAAAAGTTCACGGAATGTGGGACGCTTCATTTGAGTCTTCCTTCCACTAAAGAACAACATAGATACCGTCTAATATCGAGGAAATACCTAGGTATCTTCTAGGTAAGCGTGCTACACTCTGGACTACATATCTGCTTAACATCAGACAGTACCCATGTAGTGAAACGCAAGCCAATAAAAAAAGACCACACTTTTGTGACACCCTGTACGGCACGTTGTCACAATGTCTTTTCTTTCATTGTTTGTAACACAATGGTCAAAAGATCCTTTGAAGTGTTTGTTTTGAATAAATAATACGGTCGCTACTGGTTTTAGCCGAATTAGCACCAACTTGTTACTGTTGTTAACTGTTAGACCTTTTGGGTCGAGAGTTGCTTTTGTTTTGGTCAAGTGTATACTTACCCTTTTGGGTTCATTTCTACCATTTTTATTTTGACCCTTTCATCTACAGAAACAAAACATCGTTTTCTATCAATCGAAAAATAATATTTAAAATTGAATAAACATGAGTCACGCAATTTCAATAGTACCTATACATACTCCATCTTCGGCTACAACTTCTTTTTCTATCAGGCGAGTTGGTGGCCGAATGTAGCCCTATTCTACATTAAAAACAACATTAAACATCAGTTTAAAAAAAAGCTTCAACTCCGCTGTCGCAGTTCTTGCACTATTATTGGCTTAAACTATTATAGGCTGAAAATATATTTAGAGCACAAAAGAAATGCGTTAGAGCAATCTGTAATCTTCGTCAAAGGGACACTTGCAAGCCACATTTTAAAAACCTTAAAATTCTTACTTTCCCATGTTTGTACATTTATGAGTGTGTGATGTTTGTGCGAAACAACCTGAATCTTTTCGAACATTTGAATAGCCAACGCCACAAACACAAAATTAAGGTACCATGTCGTAAGACTTCTTTGCTAGGAAACAATGTACTATGCATGGCTCCTCAACTGTATAACAATTTGCCAAAATTTATTATTGACACTAAACTCACTCATTTGTTTAAACATAAATTGAAGTGTTTCCTACTGGACAAGGCATACTATACAATATTTGACTTTTTAAATGACAAATTTTAATATTAATATAATTCTTGGTACTTCATTGTCTATTTCAATTATGACATTTTAATAAAAATTGCCATTTCATATTTTAGTTTGACACATTTTTTCATTAATCTTGCTACATTTTTTGTGACTATGTTAAATTTTGATACTTTTAATTTGGTATAAAAATTGTTATCTAAAATTTTCATTTTCTATGTATGAATGTATTGATAAAATAGGGACCGTGAATGGCCGGCTTTAAATTTCACTTTGCAAATAGACAATGTCATAGACAAGTTGAGTGAATGAATGAACTTTTATTTCGCCAACTTTCTGTCAATAACATAATACTTTTTTTAGGTTATTTGGTTATTGTTTTTATTTTTTTTGCCTATATAATGCATATTATTATCCTTATTATCCTCTACCTATGTATTGCATGTCGAAAGACAGGATATGGCGATCTGTATTTTTTTGTTATTTTGTGTCATCTGTAATATAACCCATATACGTACTCGTAGTAAATAAATGACTATGACTTCTTGCTCTCAGCAGTTGCGCCAGTTCCTCCGACAACCCACCCGTTCTAAATGCGTTTACCGACGTAGAACACAGGCATATCGTAGGTGTAGGTATATTTATACCTACATAGAATAGAGTGAAGACAATAGGGTGTATCGTGATTCGTAGCACGTCCATGCAGTATTCACAATCTCTGTTACACTTCGGGGATCATCCTTGTAGTACAAGCCACTAGCTTTAGCGTCATAAACTTAACATTACAAAAGACAGCGTTTTATTACAATAATAAAATAAAACCTCGGTGTAATGTTTGATCGTACGCTTTGCTGGGATATTCATATTAAAACGATCAGCTGCAAGTTGTTTGCTGCTGGTAGCTCTCTTAGACGGCTCCGAAACTTCCTACCTACTGCTACTAAAGTTGCGCTCGCACAGTCTCTTCTTCTTCCTATTTTAGATTACGCTGACGCCAGCTTTTTAGATCTTACTGAAGCCCAACTTGATAAGCTTGAGCGTCTCCAAAATGATTGCATTAGGTTTATATTTGGGCTACGCAAATATGACCATGTATCTCATTTTCGTACTAAGCTCAAGTGGCTTCCGATTCGTCTTCGTCGGAATGCTCATATCCTTAATCTTCTTTATAACATCCTCTTCAATCCTTCTACTCTACGCTATCTTAAAGACTCTTTTTCTTTCTGGCGTGATGCTCATTCCCTTCCCCTCCGATCTAAGGATAACCTTTCCCTTATGACCCCTACCGCACGGTGTGAAACTTTTTATGGCCGTTCATTTGCCTTTCAGGCAGTCCAGTTATGGAATGCCTTGCCCGTTACTGTCAGAAAAGCTCAATCACTGAATGTATTTAAAGATCAGGTTAAATATCATTACCTGCAGAAATAGTCAATTCTTTAACTATGTAAATGTTGTTGTTATTTATGTTGATGTATGTAAGTAGTATATTGTAATTTATTATGTAATAGTTTATTATTTGTCATAGGTTTCTTTTATGTTTTTTTTATGTGTTGTTTTATTTATTTTTAGGTATTTTAAGTATTTATATCAATATTATTAGTATGTATGTTTATGTTGTATAATCTAAATTATATTTTTAACTAATGCGCACCCCGTCCATTATTTATACGCTTTCTGTCCTCTCCATCCTAAGGTTGCCTGGCAGAGATCGCTATCAGCGATAAGGCCGCCCATTGTTACACTGTTTATGTATCTTTGTTTCTTCTTTTTGTTTATTTCTTGGTGTGCAATAAAGAGTTAATCTATCTATCTAATAATTATTTTTGTAAAAACATGGCATAACCGATTTCAACCGTGTTCAAAAATCGCAAATATTTCGCACCGATCGATGTAGCATTTTTTTGTTGATTTATTGAAAATGGCTCAGCCGATTTTGATTTCAAAATATACCTATCCTTTCCAATTAAAAAAATATCATCGAAATCGGACCACTATGTCAAAAGTTTTGCGTGGTTACACATAAAAGAAAAATGTACTGTATCAGCCTGTTTAATAGTCCACTGCAGGACGTAGGCCTACCCACGAAGAATGATTGGGCACAAAAGGCAGGAAAGAGCACACAAGACTGGCTGGCGGCGCGTGAAATCGACTTCTTCCGGCACGAAGACTGGCCCTCCTCCAGTCCAGACTTGATTCCGTTAGATTACAAGATATGGCAACACTTGGAGGAAAAGGCGTGCTCAAAGCCTCATCCCAATTTGGAGTCACTCAAGACATCCTTGATTAAGGCAGCCGCCGATATTGACATGGACCTTGTTCGTGCCGCGATAGACGACTGGCAGATTGAAGGCCTGTATTCAAAATCACGGAAGTCATTTTGAATAAACTTTATTGTCATAAGAATCTATGTTTTGTTAAGTTCATTTTGGTGTATAAATGGTTACATCATGAATAAACTTGTTTCAATTATTTTATACTAAACATGTGACAGAATTTATGACCTGACTGTGTATTTACGCGTCGAATTGAGGACCTCCTACGTTTCGTCGGTCAAAAAATAGTAATAAATAATTAAAAATTATTATCACATCTCCATACAGTAGACCTCGCGACACATCTCTTTAACCATCATCATAAGCCGTCTCTACTCGTTCTTGACCGATTTGGTTCATACTCGCAAATCTTATAAGGATTCGATACCCGAAAAGTCAATTAATAAATAACACACACACACATAAATTGCCTGAACTAAATTAAACCTGTGTTTCAGGCTAAAAAAGAGCAAAAAATGCAAAATATATATAAAAAACTACATATTCTAGACTATTAAAAAATCTATTAATGATAGAATAAAACCTGTGTACCAAGTTTCGTCAAGATTCGTTGAAAAATGCCACCTGTACAGGAAAATCAACATTCAAACAGAAGAAAGCAATGTCGTCGAGTTAAAATTGAGACCTCTCTTACTTCGGTCAATCAGTATTTGGCAGCCATACCTATTACAGGATTTGCTTAGTTTGAGGTCAGAGACCTCATGTTGGACGATATGGTTCCCTTACTATAAAATTGATTTAGATTGTATGTGGTTCCTAATCTCTACATAGTATAAAACAAACGCTTCCCTGTCTGTCTGTACCTATGTATGCTCATACTTTAAAAACCACGCAACGGATTTAATGCGTTTTTTTAAAAAGATAAAGTGATTCAAGTTAAAGGTTTATACATATGTATATTATAGGTATAATAGATCTGTGCGAAGCCGGGGCGGGACGCTAGTGTTCCTGTAAATTATAAAATTGTTACGCTCCTAACTTGCACCAAACGACAGGAAAATCCATTACATACAGGGTGCGCCCTAGGGGGAAGATTCGTAAACAGCTTATTGTTAACACCCTGTATAAGGGTGCGGGCTAATGTTTGTTTCGTGGAAAATCGTTTTATTCTATTACCGCCTTCAATGGGGTTTTGATTTGTTTTCCTTTAAGTGTAATGGTTCTTTTGTAACGATGTGAATCTAAAGCGGAAAAAATATTTTCCTTATTTATTTATTATGGTATGGGCCGAATCAAACAAGCCCGGTTGTAAATGACATCCGCGGTCACCCATCCGAAGAGGGACCGAGCTGAACGTTGCTCAGCGATCCCGAATTAAGGTAGATTAGTAATTACAGATAAGCTGCTCGATGTAATTTAAAAAATTACAACGAGCTGCACTACAGGAGTGCCGGTAGAAGTTAAAATTTGCTCCCTCCGTCTTACGAATTTTCGATCAGGTCACGTGTCCTTATGCAAGCTTAACATTTTTACCCACCCCAAAAACTGCACAACGCCGCTAAATAAGTTTTTACTTCAAAAACTCATTTGCGGCCATGAGTAGTGTAATCGAGATAATACATTAAGTACCTCACCAAAAGGAGTCGACACTGCAAAGCGTACCCCTCTGCCAAAAGTACGCGACCGGCGGTCATGCTCTTTATATAAATATATCGGTCTGGTTGCGCTTGTGTTGCGTTAATTTTCAGCTAGTGTTAGTTCATTATATTTGTGTGCGTGTAAACTTGCTTATATTTTGGTTTATGTGCGTTTCTTCACCCCCCCCTGACTTGGCAGACTTCGGTGCTTAGGCGCGTCGACTCCTTTTGGTTAGGTACTTAATGAGATAATATGTTTATGTACCTACACTTATAAACCAAAATAGTTACAGTCATTTATTAATAATAAATGATAATATTTCATGTCATAAAAAATCATCAAATTAATTAAAAATAATACTATTATAGGGGCTAGTTTATGCTTAAGAGTCCACTCGCGAGGACAAAACTAGGGCGAAAATCAGTTACTTAATGCACTTTCGTATTTAAACTGACCACTAATTTGGTTTTTAGGTGTATACAGGGTTACAGGGTAAGTCGACCTACGAGTATTCCCGTTAAGGGTGTGTAGTTTACTTTGTTTCTGACTATGAAATACTCTATCCTAAATTAAAAAAATATATATTTGAAATTGGTATTCATAAAATTCCCAATTTTCGGCTATCAGCTCAGATGTTTTGAAACGTGTAAGTCGTATTATTATTTTTATTTGATTTTTAAATGTAAAATAATGTTTTATGACCTAAAATTAACCTTTTATAAAAAGTATTTGAATTCAAATATCTCGAAAACTGTGACATTTAGGATTTGGTGTTTCATAGTCAAATCAGTCAGAAGCGTAGTAAACTACACACGCTTAACGGTAATAGGTCGACTTAGCCTGTAACCCTGTATAACTCGTCGACACTACCTATTTGTGGCTGCTAATTCCGCTAAATGAGTTTTCGTAAACATAAAATGAGTAGTTTATCTAGAACAGGCAAAATATCTACAAAAAAATTAATTTCGCTGAGGATCACTTTGTTGTCCGTCTGTGTGTATGTCAAGACTCTTTATCTTAGGAACACGTAAAGATATCGAGTTGAAATTTAAACTATAGACGTATATCTATTGTCTCTTGCAGTTGACTAAAAGAAAAACTTCTCAGTAAACGCATAAAAAAGTTAGAGCCGTTTATGTCGTAAAAAACCGCATATTTACCGTTTTACCGTTGACATAGAACTATGAAATTTGGCGAGAAGCATTGTCTCAGAGTACACATATAGGAATAAATCTGAAAACTGTACATTTTTAAAATCACAAAAAAATAGGGCCTAGATTCACAAAATATGGGGTCAAAATTCAAAGTGAGTAAATCGTATCATGTAAATTGTAATGTATCATATGAAAGAGCTTCATTAGCACATGCTAAAATAGGTTTTTTAAATTATTTCAACAAAATATAATTATCGATGTATGACGAGAACAGTGAAAAATCTTCTCAATTTTGTGAAATTTTCTGGATTTGTACGGAACCCTCGGTGTGCGAGCCTGACTAGCACTTGTCCGGTTTCTTGAACTTCGAACAGCAAGGAATCTTTACATAACTATGAGAGATTGAATGGAAAATGTCTATGATGTTTTTTTTTTCCTTGGTTTGCGTTTGACTACATACTGCCTGATGTTGAGCAGATATGCGGTCTAGGATGTTGCACGCTTACCTAGAAGATACCTATTTACTCGGGATTTGAAGACACCCACATAGTACTTTAGCAGGAAGACAGACCCAGGCAAAGCGTTCCACATTCTGGCTGTTCGTATGAGGAATGAGGATTCGAAACGCTTTGTTCTAACTATGCTTTGTTGTCTATGGAAGTTGGGAATACTCTATACAAGTTCTGAATACGATCAAACCGTGCAAAGTTTAAAAAAAACGCTCCCCAACACGGTCTTTCTTCAGATAGGTGATCTCGGCTGCCATTTTTAACCAAACAACATGACCAAATCCATAGAGAAGTGATTACTCTATGCTACAACTGTTTATTATGCTCATGGGTGTAAATAACTAAAGCATTACAACCCTCGGTATTATCTCGAAGACCGCACTGTTATTTATATTGCCACCCTTAACAATAAAACAATTATCCTCTGCCATCCCTCATCTGTACACTCTGGCAAGGATTAGCACTAACATGGGTGATGAAACTCTCCACGCTGTTTCCTTCCAACTGCCACTTAAGCTTGCCAATCTGTTGGGCCAGGTCTTCTCCAACTATGGGTCGCAAGCAAAGATAATTGGGCCCTGCATTTACTTTACACCAACCAAACAGGACATTAACCACTGAGATTAAAAAATTTTCAAGTTGCAAGTGTTTGATGTCAAAGCTGTAATGGCGTAACATGGGCGAACAAATCTCATTTTCATCATATCTATTCGAAAAGTACTACTTGGTTCGCCTTTAAGTGCGCCCAAAGGAGGTGTTTTCTATAAGGAACTATATAAGTGCGACAGAATTATCTTTGCCGCGCACTTTTTGAATTTGGAACAAACAAGTGCGACGGAATGATCTTTGCCGCGCACTTTTTGAATTTGGAAGTATTTGTAATGTTAGTGCCAAGAAAATAAATGAAAATAATGTTAATATAAGTTTTCATTTGTTTTATTATTAGATACAATTTAATTTCAATTTAGTTTTTACTCTACGTTTTATTTAATAATAATATTATAGTAAAATATGAGGCGCCTTTTGTTTTCTCATAGAGGTGATGAAAAGTAGAGTGTACCACTCGGGCGCAAAATATATTTTTGGCTCGGGCGACGTACTTTATATCCCTCGCTACGTTCAGGACTACTAAAGAATCCCTCACTTTGCTCTGGATTCAAAAAAACGCCCTCGCCGTAATAATATTATTTTGCTTTCATATGATACAATCTACTATTATTTCGATTATTTTTGAAAAGAAAATTTCTTTAGCGCCGTTGTGCACTTTTTGAGATCGGTAAAAAATGACAAACTTGCTTCAGGACACGTGACCCTGATCAAAAATTCGTAAGACGGAGGGAGAGAGAGGAAGTAACAATAGAAAATGAATGCCTGCTCGCGCTTTCGCAAGTGTGCATGTGTGATATTGTATTTTACTACATAAATGATAGTACTATATATGTTCAAGTTTTCACTTCTGCCGGTTCTTCTTGGGTGTAACCAGTTGTTTTCTTTTAGGATTATTAAATTGTAGCGTCTTTCTACCCTTGTTTTTCCTCCCAGACACGTTCAATCTCACCCTTGTCAGGCTATTTCATCCCTCATCCCTATCTATGTTTACACCCTCTCGAGGGAAGTTTAAGTGAATTATTTATTTATGTTGGTAATACTGTTAATCAGCTAAACTGTTTTGAAATGAGGGTGGGAGTGTGGTTGTGTGAAAAAAGTTTGCGGAGCCATAGACAATATTTTTAATGGGAGAGAGTTGTCGTAATGCTTAGTTGTAAATGCTACCCGCGATCACCAATACGAAGACTGACCGTGACGACCGTTGCTTCACTTCGATGATCGCTAAGAAACACGTCATCAGATTGTAAATCAGTTTACTTACTACAGTAGAAGGTCAATAAGTACAAGAGGCATTATTTTTGACTTGCGTACGGCATGTACGTGTTGCAGCTCGTTGGAATGTGTTAGATATAGCACGACGTAACTAGACGTGAGTTAGATGTTTTACGTGATATATAGCGCATACCTCATAGATATGGTTTAGTATATAAGCTGTTGTTATTCTTTAATAAATGACACATTACACATTGAGAGTGAGACTCGAGTATTTTATTGTCTTCCTAACGCCACCCTGGCAAATTGGTGACCCCGAGTGCAGTATCAGTGGGGGCCCCACTGCCATACCGGCAAAGTGGTGACCCCCTACCCGAGTGTCGCGCAATGTAGTGAACAAGCAAGAAGATTTGGGGGGTTGACGATAAATCCGCTGGATGACGTTAGACCTGCACCCCCACACCATCGACCATCGACACCTGGACAACGAGAAGAAAAACCTATGGAAGAGAATTTTTCGAGAGTTTGAAGATGTGGACTCAACTTCGCAACAGAGAAACACAACAAGTACGCATAATTCAGCAAGAAAGATGTACATGCAGACAACAGCACAAATCACAGGGTTGACGAGAAGCAGTTTGTCACGCAATTTTTGAAGTTAAAAGTGAACGCCAAATCCAGGGTTCTGTAGCTGCAATGAAACGCGAATAACCCTTGGTATTTTGTTTAATTGATGAAATTGAATCAGCAGTCGCCAGCAGCCGAACATAGGACCACAGAAACTTGAGATGCCAATGCTGCCGCCGGAAATTCAGGTTGGATCTGCAAGATTTTTTTTTCAAAGTTGGCACCACCGTACGAGGACAAATCGAAGGTGGCGGAAAATTGCGTAGTACTGGAGGATTTGCCCAGACTCGTTTCCATTGCCAAACGACTGGTCAGTGATATATGGAGAAAATGTGATAATGGGAAATATGGCTGAAGCTGCGAGCGCAAGAAGATATTTGAAATGTTCAGAGATTACGGAAAAAGTGTGTTGTGACAACAATGTTTTAGTCTTTTGTGAAAATTCAGGATAAAATCAGTTTAAATGGTAACATAGGAACGTGAAATTAGACGAAAATTGTGTATTGCCCATAAGATGTCGAAGTCCAAGTTCATTAAGATTACCTATATAAGTGAATAGTATTTTTGTGCGAATTGTGTAAAATATTTTTTGTTTTTTAACTATAGGCATGTAATTTACTCGTATATCGTTATATTTAGATTGTTAGGTAATTAGATCACTAGTAGGTAGTATGTATGTGCTTAGTTAGAGCTTTGTCATCACATTTCGAGTAGCGTCATACTGCGAATCGATTTACGTGATCAAAGGAATTCAGGCGATTTGAAAAATAATGTGTAACTATGCGGAATTTTTATAATGTATTAATAGAGTTATGTCAAGTTCATCAGTGAATGTACGTGAAACAATTTTGCCTACCGAGCTGACTTAGCCAGTAGGTTCAGTTTTAGCTGATGCAAGCAAACTATAAACTGCAAATGTAATCAAACAGACGTAAACAAGGTCGCTGCAACATGATTAATAGGATTTTTGTTAATTTTGGTTCGACTATTTTCAGGTAATAATTGTTTGTGAATATATATTACATTTTTTTTTCCAAGGGGGAAGTACTGTTGCAGCTCGTTGGAATGTGTTAGATATAGCACGACGTAACTAGACGTGAGTTAGATGTTTTACGTGATATATAGCGCATACCTCATAGATATGGTTTAGTATATAAGCTGTTGTTATTCTTTAATAAATGACTCATTACACATTGATAGAGAAACTCTAGTATCTTATTGTCTTCCTACCGCCACCTGGCAAATACGTATACGGAACTTTGACAGCTTGTAAAGAAACAACTATACGTCCTGGGGCCTGGTTCGCGTGGTCGAATACTGAACTTGTATGAACCATTCGCAACTTCCATAGACAACATAGAGATTGTCTATATAATCGATCAAAATTCCGTATACGTTCCTAGCCGTATGAATCTCCGAAATAGGGCCCCGGGGGATCGTTTTTTGAAATTCGAAGGACTTGGACGTACATACTTATAAATCGCGAAAAATCTCAATTGAAACCGGCCGAAACGGCTCACTTGCGTGGAATTGATATAATAAGACGTTATTACGTCAAAAAATCTGCGGTTTCAGACACAGAGTCAATGGACTTTCTACCAAATATGTACACAGGATTATTTCTAATCAATTAGCATCTTTTCAGGGGCTTATTTTGTACATCAATACTAACAACTTTTGTTCTGCGTCTTTTGTCTGTATTTGTATTAAGGACCAGCGCTGTTCATAATGATGTCCACAATAATATCCTAGAATAGGACCTTCGCTTACATATACATCGACACACCTCATTGTTACAATATACCCGACAAAAATAAAAATCAAAAATAAATTCTCTCAATTCAAACCGGCCGATTCCATTTTTAATTTAAACGCGCGCCCGCGACCGCGTTCAATCAATCCATAGACATTTTTTTTTCATTCGCAACCTCCTTTCATCCTCCGACCACAAATAAAACGCGTACAATGGCGAAATCACAAATTACGCGTACAATTTACATAGAAAAGTGACAAGTTACGCTGCGTAACATTTGTTAGCCCCATTGTATTGTAACGTATTATACCTTTTAGTGATGTGCTTCGATTCAGGTACGTTGTGCAGTCTCTTTTTATAATTTTACTAGTTTTTACCCGCGGCTTCGCCCGCATGATATTTTGATTTTTGACGCAATATTATTATAATTTATAGCCTATGTGTTATTCTGATATATAAGCTATATTATTGCAAAGTTTCATCTCAATCCGTTCAGTAGTTTTTGCGTGAAAGAGTGACAAACATCCATCCATCCTCACAAACTTTCGCGTTTATAATATTAGTAGGATTCTTGAAGGATATAGACATAATCGCTGGCATTTATAAATATTTTTTCTTATATTCGTATATATTTAAGACACCTTTCGTCGTCGTGGTTTCAGCCATAGGAATTACACTGCTGGACATAGATATCTCTTATGGATCTTCAAAATAAGCCTGGTATCTAGTGCTTATAGTTCGGGATGTCGTCCATAGTCTTGAATATTTATGTGTCTACAGATAATTATTTAGCATCAAAGTTTGATTGAAACTGACTGAATTGATAAAAAAATGCTGATAAAAGCAAGGTAGGTACAATAAATTTAATTACAATCTTTGTAGAGTTAAGACTTTTGACTAAGATTCTGTAAAATAATTGTCTGTAGACGCCTACAATTATCCAAGATCACGGACTTGGCTCTACCGAGACTTCGCATTTTATCTCCAAGCCCAAACTATCCCATCCCTATCCCACCTTAAAGTTCTCGCCTTATTTATATTTATACATTTTACGTATTTGGTGCGTACTAACAAGATGTTTACGCGCCCGCCTTCTGTCAAAGTGTCCCGCCAAAACCTTCAATGGCTTTTTTGTGACCATAGACAATTTGACTTTCTTTTCGGCAAAGGCGTTTGACAGCGGAACGACGCGGTAGGTAAAGCAAAACTCATTGTTGTTCGCAACGCAACTTTTTAATCTGATTTGGTTTAGGCCAAGTTTCGAATTGATGTTTAATTCGATGGAAAATTGCGATGTGGAATTAGATTTCGATTTGGTATGGCTTATGTCAATTTTAAGTGGTTTTAAAGCGTCACCGGGTTCGATTGCGTGAATAAATCTGTGATATTGGAAATAAAAATACCTCTATGTACCTACTTAGAATTAGAATTGAATTACATGTTAGGTTTTTTTTATTTTAATACTTCGTTGTGTTTCTTTTTGTCGTGATTATGTCTTTAAATTGATGACCGCCAGTTGCTCATACGATAAAGTGTGACATAGCACCTCAGCTGAGCGTGCAAATGAGACCGCGGAACAAGCGAGAGAGAGACACGATCAGTCTAAGCGGTTATGCTTGTTCCAGTTGTTGATTCAACAATGTTTTCTTCTGACGTTTACACGTAAAATTATCGTC
Source organism: Hypomecis punctinalis (assembly GCA_949316475.1). NCBI lineage: Eukaryota > Metazoa > Arthropoda > Insecta > Lepidoptera > Geometridae > Hypomecis > Hypomecis punctinalis. The sequence continues at coordinate 5,368,413 of OX438823.1, forward strand.
CGTAAGCTGAGTTTATAGACAGTCATATTATTTATTTAAATTTACTTGGGAATGAATGAAAGTCAAGCAAAAAAGATAAAATGTAGAGCTGAATAATTTTAATTTAATAATATGTAATTTTTCTGGTCCCGACGGATTGAGTCGACAAAAATTGAGTACCTATTTAATTTATTTACCTAAATAAACCTAAATTTCATATGAAATAGTTACAAGAATAGTAATTCAAAAACATACTCTAGAGCTCCATAACAAAATTTCGTGATTCTTATTATTCGTGATCACTTAAAATTACTGAGATTAAATATCAGCGTAATAAAATCACAAATAAAAAAAGTATCACGTGTTAGAAAAGACCAATTTCGTCAGGAAAGTCTTTGTTCAGCAAAGAGTTCGAATGTCACCCGATATTAGATAGAAAACTTAGTCAGCGGCTAAATCCAATATCGTGCTTGTGCCAATTCTACAAAAAAAGTTTGTCATAGACAATCTGCGGAAAGTGGCGGGAAAACCATTGGGAACACGCGGTGTCCAATATGGCGGTTTTATATTGAGTTTTTGGAGATGTGCTCGGGAAAATGGCTTTTGTATTCATGTAACAGCTGAAATAGTGCTTATTAGATATATTTTATGGCCCCATCTTCTATATTTATGTACTTTTATGAGGCATATATATTTTCCAATATCTATGTAGGTAGGTAGGTATGTAGAATACTAGTAACTCGAAAGTATTGTTAATATTAATAGATGTACAAATGTAAATAATGGTATGATATTAATTATTTACTCATAATAATGTAACGATAGTATTTATCGACGTTTTTCACTATTATCGATGCTAATGTAACATGTAATTGGGTTTACTTTAATTACACATGTAAAAAATGTAATAATATTACAATATACAATAAAATTAATGATAAATCAAGTTTTATTTAAAATATCGTCAGTATAAACTATCGATATTTTAATTAAAACTCTATCTAAAACTCTGTGGTCACGATCATTCGTCGCCCATCACTAATCGGCATGCCCACAAAGTATGACATTGACAGGTACTGTCTGTACTTTTAAGAAATTTAGGACTTCATAGGCGTGATTTTTCTGATAGCTGTCGCAGAGATCAAGTTAAATTTTATAGAGTATAGAGCTCATTATACATTTTGTATTTTTTGTATTTTGAATAGAGAATGCGGGAAGGTCCCAGAACACTGGCTAGAACACTTTTATTAATTATAAATCTAATTATTTTGTTATTTCATATTACACAATTTGATTTTGTTCAAGGCCGCCATCACGCCGTCATATTTTAGAAGCAATGTCATAAATTATACGAACCGAAAATATGAAATTACTTTAAATGGAGATTGTTATTAAAGAAAATAACAGGATAATCATTACGTAAAGCAAATAACTGAATACTGTAGGTAAATAGGTTATGGCCCAAGCTCTATATATTTTTGCATTATCTCTTTTGAAAGTCTACTAACCATGGCAACGTTACCCAAAAATATGTAGGTACCTACCTACTTTTCAAAGGAAAATAAAATAAAGATGGCGTCCCTCATTAAGACACAATATCTGACACACAGGTGAACGTAAAGCACACACTTTATTATTAATATAACTAATCAGATGATTACGGACATTCCTGCGCGGTAGGGAGGAGAAAAAATTAAAAGTTCAAGAAAAGATGTGTAATAACTGAGATTATTTAGACTGGGTTCTGTACAATTCAATGTTGATTTTTAGTGATTTATAATTCAATTGCCTATGCTCGGTTTGCAGGTGACAAATTATGGCGCATTGGACAATCGTACCACTAAATATATAAAAAAATAATTTTACTTACCTAATAAAATCTAATTTCAAACGCAATATACACAACGGCAGCAGAAAAATCTGCATATTCTCTATTTAAAACGCCGCATACGTTCTATGCGTTCCAAGGAACCTTTGAAATCGTAATGGGAAACCATTAGACAATCGTAGCACTGAACTTTTTACAAATCTTACTTGCCAGTGCCACACACATTATGTCCAAAGAAAAATACCTATGTACATTCTCTATTTGAAAAAACAGCAAACTTTTATTTGTTCCAAGTTACCAAGGCATTCCGAGCATTGAACATTCGTGGCACTAAACTTAAAAAAAAAACTAAAATTCTAATTTCAAACGCAACTCATATCACGACAAACGAGAACAGAATAACCATATTCTCTATTTAACAAGTCGTCTGGGTTTTGGCGGGAACGCGGAAAAATCATGTCGCCTCATTGTATTATTTTGTTAAACTTGTGTTTTTATCAGTGATAATTAGTGAAAAATGGTGGTATTTCGTTGATTATGAGCTGATTTACCTGCATAAGTGTAGGCAAGTGATATAATGTGACGTATCATGTTGTTCCGTGTTGTTACCAAAACTCCATAGACGCCTCTAGTAAAGTCTCCACTGCTTTACTGAGGTATGAATTGGACTATGATTGGACTTGACAGCGACTTTATCGGACTATGACGAGACTACGACAGTGACTATTTTGATAAAATATTATCAAAAATTATTAAAACTTAATACTTGACACTGGCACATGCACAATAATGCGACGCCAAAACTAAGAAGAAGAAGAAGAACAAGTCGTCTATACTTTTTATTTGTTCCAACTTTCCAAGGAACCCCGAGCATTGGACAATCGTGGCACTAAACTTATATTTTTACGCCGAAGCGCGCCAATCAGCTTTTATGAGCACTTACTTCGTATGATTTTACGTCTCACCAGATAGCCGCGTAATTAGAGACCGGTCGAGGTGTAAATTTAGTTAGTGCTTTTAGTTCATGTAAATTTTTAGTCGATTTTTTTAAATGAAACTAGTGGGTTTATTTTTGTCTGGTTATGGTTATGTTTTACCGACTGCCAAAAAGGAGGTTTTTTTGTGTATGTTCATCGAAATTTTCGCCAGTTGTGGACCGATTATAAAAAAATCTTTTATTGTTCATAAGCGTACAGGTACCGTGGTGGTCTCATTTAATTTTTTTGATAAATCATTATTTTGCCTGGTTAAGCTGGAAACATACTATCGGACGCGGCTTACGGACGCGAGTGACAGCCGCGACTGATAGGTATCTAGACTATGAAAGTACACTGAGCCGTGCACACTATCGGACATAAGTCGCGGACGTCACCTTCGGACGTCCTTGAGCGTTCGGACGTCCGAGAGCGATCTGGCACACCGGATGTTTTAAGACTGTGCACATTGCTAAGTCGCGGCTGTCAGTCGCGTCCGTCAGCCGCATCCGATAGTATGTTTCCGGCTTTATACCTAAGTTAATGAGAAAAATGGTCTCTAGTTATTACTCATTTGCCGATGTAGAGTAGGTATATACCTAATATTTGTGGTAATATATAAAGATAAAATCCTATATATTTAAAACTATTTACGTAATCCAAATGTTATGTTTTTACTACAGTACATGGTACTAATCGAATATGTATCGATTAAAAAAATATAACTAATTAATTTACTGTATTTTGTGTCATTATGAAATTAGGCAAGGAGCCAAATTTTGAGTAAAACAAGTAGAGTATAAAACCTAACTTTTTAATCACAAAAATAAAACTCTTCTCAATGTCAAAGATAAATTGTTTCAAACGTTAAAAAAACTAATAAAACAAAATTCAAAAATTTAAACCACCAATCCTCTTCCGGGAGTCATCAAAAGAAGATACAATCGACGTCATTACCGCAACAAAAATCCAATTTCCCCTATCGCATAACATCATCATCATCAACAACAAATCATAAAAAAGACCCCTCTTGGGTCCCTTTTATAAAAACACCAATAACATGCATTAACACTGGCCGCATAGAAACGCAGCTGTTCGCGTTATGAAAAAATAAGAAGCGCTCCCATTGGTCGCGGCCAAAATGGCGGAAACATTAACCGCATCTGTCAGTTTCATATTGTCTATGGTCTAGGGATGGGGCATTAAATATTTGTAGTGTGTTCACGTATGTAAAAGTTATGTGGTAAGTGGTAATAAGATGTTATGTTTGGAGACAGATGTTATTGTAATAAACGAATAAATACTTACAGTAGTTTTGCGGTGTTTGATTGTTTTGTTATGATTTAATTTTGTACTTAATAAACAAATAAATAACATGGCGGGGAGAGATTATAGAACTTAAGTACCAAAATATATCAGCCGGAGCGCTTTTCTATTTGGTGAGTCGCGTCAAATGTTCCGAAATATGTATTAGGATTAAGTAGTTAGTAAGCTAGAATAAGTTAGAATATACAATGGAACTGCCATGCATATTTTATGTAAAAGTCCTAAACAATGGAATTAATAAACAAATATCTATAATTATAATAAATAGTTTTGGCGGGAACGCGGAAAAATCATGTCGCCTCATTGTATTATTTTGTTAAACTTGTGTTTTTATCAGTGATAATTAGTGAAAAATTGTGGTATTTCGTTGATTATGAGCTGATTTACGTGCATGAGTGTAGGCAAGTGATATAATGTGACGTATCATGTTGTTCCGTGTTGTTACCAAAACTCCATAGACACCTCTAGTAAAGTCTCCACTGCTTTACTGAGGTATGACTTGGACTATGTTTGGACTTGACCGCGACTTTATTGGACTATGACGAGACTTTGACAGTGACTATTTTGATAAAATATTATCAAAAATTATTAAAACTTAATACTTGACACTGGCAAATGTACAATAATGCGACGCCAAAACTAAGAAGAAGAAGAATTATAATAATAAATAGTTTTAAAAAAAACTTTATTTAAGGCCTTCTGCCAGTCTTTTTATTCGAGCAGCCTGTGGGTATCGTACACCAAAAAAACATTAAATTCACTGAGAGTACAGTACAATAATGGTTTTAGGATACTGTTGGGGCTGCCACGTTATTGTAGCGCATCAGGGATGTTCACACAAGCTCGAACCGATGGTTTTCATGCCATCATGAGGAAAAAAGTATACTCCCTGTTGACAAGAATGCGTGGCAGCAGTAACAGTATCCTACACATAATTATTAGTAAACCAGATTGCCCTATACAGGGGCATTGGAATAATGTTTTACTAGGCTTAAGATAATAATATCTAATATAAATTACTGCTGTAATATGGACTAAGTACTGTCTGAAATAAAGATTTATTATTATTATTAATAAATCTATAGATATAGAGAGAATCTTCTAAGTATGCGTGCATTATGTTTGACCACAACTACGGTAATATCATAACCGGCCACATCGTCGCTTACCATAAAAAAAATCATATGTTTCACTCTTTTTACTTTAGCGACATTTCAACGTTTAAGATATTAATAAAACCAGTAGTTCTCCGAGAAGTACCTACCTATTCTTCGCATTTGTTTAACGGGATCTTCATAAGAGGCATATCTCGACTCGTCCTTGACCGGTTTGATTCATAACCGCAAATTTATTAGGATTTAAATATTATGCAATCTTGGCAAATATTATCAAAATCGGTTCTTCAATAGCACTACAGTGAGTTAACTCAACCCTTTTTGAGAGAAATACCCTTCTAACTAAAAATCGCTGATGACAAAAAACACAAAGATATGGAGCACGTGTAGGTACCAAGTTTCGTCAAGAATTGTTAAGAAATGTGAGAGCCCGAGTAGGTACCAAGATTCGTCAAGAATTGTTAAAAAATGTGAGAGCCCGTGTAGGTACCAAGTTTCGTCAAGAATTGTTAAAAAATATGAGAGCCCGTGTTACCAAGTTTCGTCAAGAATTGTTAAAAATGTGACATGTATATTAGAATCGACATGCGGCGAGACATAAGTAAAATTGTCGAGTGAAAACTGAGACCTCGCTCAGTTTGTTCGCTTGGTCAATATGCAAAATCATAGTAAGATAAAGCCGCACTGGGCCAGCGTGGTGGATATGGCTCAAGCACCCTTTGTGGGTTGGCCTACGTCTTGCAGTGGACTAAAAAGGTTGATACAGTTGATACATAGTGAGGAAGGTCGGAGACTAAGTATAAATAAAAAACTGGAAAAAAATCGGTCAAAACCACGTAGAACATGCTAGCTTCAAAAATTTACATATTTAACCAATTACGACAAATAATATAAATAGTAAAGTTTACGAGTTTACTCGAGCAATTTTAATAAACTGAAGAAATAAAGGAGGTCAAAATAAACAACATTTTTAAATAATCACGTATTCGCCTGAACCGTTTTTGATAAAACAAAGACAATATCAATCTTCGTATTTTTCACACCTTCCTCGTAGCCATAGTGATATAATTTGGTTTTGTATTTTTTTTAAATAAATTTATTTTATATCATTTATATAATTTACCAATTTACTTTTAACAAGACGTAATTTGGGATGTACAAGTGTGCCAAATTATTTGGGAAGTTGAAGGAGGGCGCTACTATCGCAAGCTGTGATTATTAATTTGTAAGAGAAAAATCATTGTTATTTGACACTGAAACGTTATTTTTTTTAAAATTTAAATTGGCCCATCTAACGCTAACGATAAAATTTTACTTTGGGGTAAGTATTTTAAGTAGACACTTATGACTTTAATGTATTTAAAATTGTATATTGTTTTTTTACCGTTTAGAATATTGTACTTGTACCCAAATACAATTGTATTTATTTGGTCTCTTCACTTACGAACAATTTTACTGGAATCTACACGAGAGGGCTATATCCACCAGTAGTCGGTTTACACCGGAAATGAAAATAATGTCTAACAAAATATTAAAAACAATAACCGATGTAGTCAAACTTAGAAAAATTTTAAGTAATTTTTTACGCGTGGCAAAATTTAGTACCAAATTTGACCACAGTACGTTATAAATTTGTCATATCGAGGTGTGAATTTCAGTACTAATAATGTAAATTGCGATCGTGGAGCCATAACTTTTAATAAAAAAGGACGATAACGACAGCAGAGTGATTATGTAAGCTCTTAGTAAAATGGTTGATGTAAGGGTATCTTATAAGTGTTATAACTCTAATAATATAGTTTACTTATAAATAGTACTTACTTACCCAAGTACTTAGTGATATCATAAGTATCTGAGTTTATTATGCGTATAGAAATGAGTATGTTTGTATATCTCTGTAGATTAAATTACTAAGCCGTGGTGGCCTAGAGGTAGTGACACCCGCCTTGCAATCGTGAGGTCGTGGGTTCAAATCCCGGTCCCGTACCAATGAGTTCTTTGGAATTTATGTAGTACGGAATTTCACACCACTAGATTTTCGGTGAAGGAAAACATCGTGAGGCAACCTGCATACGTCCGTAGAAGAAATTCGATGGCGTATGCGATTCCACAAACCCGCACTGGGCCAGCGTGATGGATATGGCCCAATCACCCTTCGTGAGTAGTCCTAAGCCCTGCAGTGGACTATCAAAAAGGCTGATACAGTACAGTACAGTAGATTAAATTAAAATCTATCGGTTATCTTTCAAAAATTAATGATAGTGTAAAGTAGTGGCAAATACTTAAGAATGTCATGCCAGTTTTAGACGAAGATACTTTGTATCCTACTAATATTATAAACGCGAAAGTTTGTGAGGATGGATGGATGGATGTTTGTTACTCTTTCACGCAAAAACTACTGAACGGATCGAGATTAAACTTTGCAATAATAGGTATAGCTTATATATCAGAATAACACATAGGCTATAAATTATAATGATATTGCGTCAAAAACTCAAAATATCACGCGGGCGAAGCCGCGGGTAAAAACTAGTCTTCCATAATGTCATTGACGCTGCTAATATTAATGTGAACGGAATTTCTAATTTATCACATATATAACTATTTTTTAGTAAATTTTTACTTTGCCAAAAAATCAACTAACAGAAATGGAATATTACTCTACTTTGAAACCTTTTGCAAAAAAATAATATATAATTATATTGATCTACCAAATTGATAAAAATAAGAACGAAAGTAGTAATGTTGAATATAATTATGATAAATATGTAAATTAAAACGCTTTAAAACTCAAAGAAAATAGCATAAGCAATAAAATAAAATTAAAAAATAATTCTCCATCGCAATACGATTCCCACGAATAGAGTTCATAACTTTGAAACGGCTGAACCGATTTTTATTAAACATAGCTAAAATTCACATTTCGATCAAAATAAAAAAAATCAAAATCGAAATCGGTACATCTATTCGGGAGCTAGAATGCCACAGACAGACGTCGTTTTTGAAATAAAAATAAACCAACACAAACAAAACCGAGCGCAAGATCTAAGTAGCATTTATAATATTTTTATCATTTAGCCAAGGATATGGGGCTTATTACCGACACACCATAAATACGAAATAACGCCATTAAGGCCATGTTATGTGTTAGGAATCTACTAACGAGTTACCATGGATATAGTATGTGCAACGTCCACTGGAGCGACGTTACTTTGTCACGTAGCACACATAGCGTAGTTTGACTAGGTGTTTCTTAGAAATAGAAAAATAGATTATTGTTTATCCTATCTACCATCTTATTAGGAAAAACAATCCTATAAGGATTGTTTTTATAAAATAAATAAACAACAAACAATTAACAGAAGAAATAATGAGAAAAAAACAAACACTTTTCAAACAAAAAATAAAAAAATTCGTTGTTTGTAAAGTAGAATTACGAACGATGAATACTTTACGCGATAACGTCATATGCGTCACAAGCTAAACAATCAGGCCGATCGTGCCTCTCTATCGTTTTTTCCGCGCTTTCGCTTGCACGCTCGGCTCAGGCGGAACGTGACAATGAGCTGTGCTTTTTCGTGCGTGCAGCCGGCGACCATCGATTTATAAAACGTTATCACGTCAAAAAATATGCTACATTGATTAATAACAAAGTAATAATAAACGCTGCCAACTGGCAGTGGGCAGTGGGCATTTGGATTATCTTTAGACCTTCAAGGGTCACTGGATGATCTAATTACTTTCTATGTAGTAGTAGTATAGGTAGTTTTAGCATATAAAGTAGTATTGTATCATATTGTAGTTAATAAAAATATTAAAAAAAAAATAACAACGTTAAAAAGGGGTAAATGAATTGAATCACTGTTATATCATTTCACACCTTCAAAAGGAATGACCATAATTTTTGCATTAGGATGTGACTCCAGTTTTATATTCTACCTCCATGCTATTTACAGAGCATTTATGCTCTTAATAGCTTCTCCGCAAATATATCTCTTTAACAGAATGCTATAAATTATTTTTTAAAGACTAACTAATACATGTAGGAGTCTAGATGTGGTAAATTAAAGAACTAAAGTTCAGCAGCTGTCACTTCGGTTTAAGAAATACGTTTGTGGCGCCCTCGTCGTTACAAAAAAAGTGGTATTTACGGTTATTAGCCACAGCCTACATCACTATTATGACCTAGTTGACATTTAGTTCCAGAAAAAAAGGTTTGTCTAAAAATACGGTATAGAAGAAATAATTACCTAGAATACATAGTCTATGATTAAAATGGCGGGAGGTGAACATTAACTTCTTAATTACCTACTGATAAATAAATTGTAATTAAGAAGCAAAAATAAATAAGCACTAAGTATTAGGAGTTTCACGCTACACTATTTGCGTCCGTCTGTCCGTCTGTCTGTCACCGCCTAAGCCGAGCCGAGCAGAGCGTGCAAACGAGAGCACGGAAAAAGCGATAAGTAGAGAGATACTCGTAGTAACGGTCGGTCTTTGCTTAGTGAAAAAGAATCAAATACATATTATAATTACCTAATACTCGTATAATTACGATGGCGCCTTCTACGTGGGCGAAACCGCGGCTTAAACTTATTATTTACCTTATCATTGAATAAAACAACCGCTTCCTTTTTTTGAAGTCGGTCAATAACTCGGCCAGTCACACCGCACTAAGCTCTAGATTTGAATAAAATTCACAAACAAAAAATCCAATATCTTTTTAGTATTAGTTTTCTCCGTTTAGAAATAGGACACTTTCTCTTTACAAGTCTTTTGAAATGTAAACCCGAGTGCGATCAAAAGATTTGCATATTGGGAATAGTTCGTAGTTTTGTGTTTTAGAGGGTTTTTATATTGATTTTAGCCCCCGGTGAAAGAAGAGGGTTATTATACTTAAGAAGATCTTGCAAGTGTGGGCTCAGACTTTGTACAATAGCCCAAAAAAGCTTTAAAATATGGTAAACAAATTCACAAAAAACACTGCATTCAACGCTATACTCGTATTACAATGGAATTTGGTATTTTGTAATTTGATTTTTGTTGAAGGCCGCCATCACGCCGCCATATTTTACAAGCAATGTCAAACGATAATTAGATTTAAAAATATGTAATTCCTTTAAATTGTGATTTTTATAATATAAAATAATAGGAAAATCATTTTCTAAAACAAATAAAACAAATAATTGAATACTGTACCGGTTAATGGCCCAAACTCAATATATTTTTGCATTATCTATTTTGAGATTTGTGTCCGAGTATTCTGAATGTTTGACTAAAAAAACTACCGTTTTTGTGCTCACCATTCGGCGCCACTGTCGAGGAAAGTCCACTGTTAAAATCATTGTTATTGTCGACGCGACGAATGTTTCTACGAAAAATATTTAAAATCCTATTAAAGTGTTTAATAAATAGCATGCCGCAGTGTAGTGCAGTCCCCTATTGTTCTAAAAAAATAGGTGGGCATATGTTCCCAAAGGACAAAACTGTTTTCAAGAAGTGGATAGTAGCGTTTCGCAGGAACAAATATACCCCTTCAAAACACTCACTTGTATATAAGAAACATTTTAGTCCTGACAATTATGAGTTTCCCAAAGAGTCAAATACAGAAAATCGTAAGTAGTTCAAATAATCTTTCTTATTTCATGATAACATTACGTCCATGTTCGTTCCAGACACTTTGATTTACAGTGAAAAGTTTTACATAAGTACTTTCATCTCGTATATCTTTTATTGTTATTTATCTTGTTTTTCTTTTTATTTATTTTATAATCTTTTGTTGTTAAATTTTCAGCTATCCCTAGACTGAAACCAAAGCTGTGCCTAGTCTGTTTTCCTGGAACCATGAAAGTGAAGAGAGAAAGGAATTTGAAAGAAAACGTGCAGAGATGGCTGTTTAAAATCATTGGCTGGCTAAATAATTGTTCCTATCATTGTCTAGAAGTCTATAAATGAAAAAACTCAGTGTAAAATTGGCAAATATGCATACTTTTGTCAATAAATGATGTTTCAAAACAATAAAAAAACAAACCTCTTAACAGTTGCTCTTTCGTCCCCCATAGTTTGGTATTTCTTTTCCTTAATTCCGCTTTCAAATTATCAACAGTCATCGAGCTGTAACTCATTTTGTAATTTATTTAGTTTTAAACCAAAAAATGTAGTTATAATCGCAGTTTTTATTAATAAACAGCGTAACTCGAACAAAAACAATGAATTTTGATATTTCTTAGACCTGTCGCGATGCTAGCGCCTCTAGCGGCGAATTGATACGCGGTAGCCTTCATTATCCAGAATAGGCTATTTAACAATATTGAAAAAATACTATTGGTTGTGGTAATCCTTTAAGATAATAGCTTAAAAAGACATATTTCACTTTATTTAAACTAAAATATGTCTAATTTTCGCAAATCGCATGAAATAAAATACGACTTTTTTGATATTTTATCTGTGACGTGAACGCTCTAAAAAGGGTATAAGAACTCTGGTGACGTCACATGATAGTAAACAAGAAATTCTCGATTGATTGTTGTTTGTGTAATTTGTGTTTTGTGATTTCGCAGTAATATTATTGTGTCTGTATGTTACTTTACAGGATGTCGTTTTGGGCGAGATCTTAAATATCTGTTCTTTAACACTGATTTTCATTGTTAATACAGTAGATCTCTCGGAAATATAAATGTAGTATGGTTATTATGTACTAACGAATAATTTAAAACGATTTCCAAAAAGCAGTCAAATAGCCTATTTGTACATCTATAAAACGTTTAATAAACGTTTGTATATCTATTATAATATCCAGAACTTGTATTTATTACAAACCAAAGTGGTTTCTCAAATCTCATCTTTGGTGGCACGTACTATAGCATTTGGTATGGACCCCGTCGGCCGCAACAAAATCGGAAGACAGGAAGGCACCAATTAACATTGCTTATCTTTGGTGTTCACAGACAAATATTTAGTCAAACTACGCTATGAGCGCTACGTACTAGATTACGTATAATAATATTACGTAAGCATATACGTAGTAATAAAAGAGTTCTTAATCAAACCCTCCCATAATTCAGAGTTGGTCTATAATCATTAAGCATTAAGTTAATTTAGGAGCCCTTATGTGGGTATTTATGTAATTAATAATAAACTTATGAATGGGGTTACTGCCGGGAGCCACGCGAGGTTCCGTCGTATTGTTGTGGTTATAATAATTATGTATTGTAATTATTATTTTGGTACAATACTGGTCAACTTTATAGGGTTAAGAATTGTTTTGAAAAAGGTATCAATTCAATTCATGTACCGTAGAATGGGGTTACTTTAAATCGCGGGGCGACATTGATCGAAACTTCTTTTAGAAACTTAAGTGCAAATATTGAGAAAACGGAACGCACTAGCCCACTTTATTTTTCGTGTTGGCGACACTGATCGTCAGCATCTTTCCCTTAGAAGCATAGGCGAGTGCGGCGGCTTGTTTTGCATAAAACAAAAGGTGAGTAACTACATATTAATATCTTTTTTTAGCCTGCAAAACTTTGTCCCTAACTAATTCGCTTTGTGTATAGGCATAATGCAATTTATATTCGGTTAGTTTAACTTTAATTTGTGAACTATAAAAAAATATTGTGATTTTCTAACCTCAAAATTTGCTTGTGTTATTGGCAAAAAATTAACGCGGGGTGACATTGATCAGCAGGCAGGGTGAGATTGATCGGTGATCAAAGTAACCCTACGCTTTAAAGTAAGTGTGTGGTACTACTAAAAATTTTAGCCAATGTTAATTATTTTTTCAGTTTACGAATCATAATGAATCGCAGACTTTTTTTATTTATTAACTAATTTTTTTAACTAATTCAATACTAGTCAACTACCCTATTGTCTTAAAATTAAGTGGTTCAAGGGCGGCTTTATCGCCTTGAGCGATTTCTTCCTGGATGGACAGAAATCAGAGTGCAAAAATGTGGTTGGTGTATGGTGTATAATAAACAAATTTAAGCATATTCTAAAGCATCATCTCACAAGTGATAGAGAAGAGTCGTCAAGCCCTCATTCCTCCGTGACGGGCTAATTCAATAACTGGGGCGTTTAGTACATCACCCGACCCTTGCAGTCCCTTGAGATAACGGGGTGTGGTCTTACTGTTAGCGAATACTCATGAAGAATACACTAATAGATACTTTTTAGGGCTCCGTACCCTAAAGGTAAAAACGGGACCCTATTACTAAGACTCCACTGTCCGTCTGTCTGTCTGTCTGTCTATCACTAGGCTATATCTCATGTGAGACTGGTACGGACATTGGTTTTCTCAATTTTCCTTTACGGCTTAGAATCCTGGACGTGACGGAAGGAGGAAAGAACTAAAATCGACGCATTTGAAATGTGGTGTTGGAGGCGAATGCTTCGTATACCTTGGACCGCGCGCCGTACTAACGTATCCATTCTTAAGGAGCTCCGCATAACAACACGACTGTCGACGACTTGCCTTCAGCGCATTCTAAACTACTTTGGCCACATTGCTCGCAGAGACCCAGACAACCTGGAGAAGTTAATGGTAGTAGGAAAGGTCGAAGGGAAAAGACCACGCGGTCGCTCTCCTACAAGATGGACTGATCAAATAAAATCTTTGATCGGCACGCCCATCCGTGACGCCATGAGATCCGCTACAGACAGGTCCGAGAGGGGGAGTATTGTCCAAAGGGTAATCCAGGATCATAATGCTCCAATTTAGACACGACCTTCAGTAATGAAGAGCACGACTGAGAAGAGATATCTCATGAACCATGATAGCTAGACAGTTGAAATTTTCACAGATGACGTATTTCTGTTGCCGCCATAAGAACAAATACTAAAAACAAAACAAATATATTTAAAGGGGGCATCCATACGCTACGGAAACCTTCGTGAGCGAGTTCAACTCGCACTTGACCGATTATTGTTAGCAAGACAGCAATGTATCCGTATCCGTATCGTTGCACTCCGGTAGCGCCGGCAGAAGTGAAAACCCGTCATACGAATTTACGATCAGCTTACGTCCTGACGCGAGTTTAACATTTTTTACCCATTCCAAAAAGTGCACAGCGCCGCTAAAGAAGTCTTTACACTAAAAATTGAAATTGGCGCGTTGACCGAGACAATCAGACTACACTCGTACACTCTGGCCACACTCTCAGAGATGTGGGTAATCTGAGCCAGTTAGGAGCTAATTGTGTTCCATTTTACTGGCGTGGATGATTTAGGACTCCTCCCTGAACTGATGTGACCCGAAAATTGTACAATGGAGACACAATCGCATTTTTGTAAGGACCACATTCTGTTTAATAAGTAGGTACATGTGGTTAACATTGACACCTCGAAAATATTATAACTAGAACTTCGAGAAAATATTTATCACGTCACAATCGTGCATTAAGTGTCTGAGCCAAAACCCTGCCCAAGCTACGTCGTGGGCAGCCTTTTTAGTTAGCCGGAAGGCGGTTGCAAGACGATTGCAACGCCGCGCGATGTCAAAGTGTTCGATTATAAGCACTAATTAGATGTCATAACGTCGAGTTTCGTGAAAACGGGTCATTATGAATAATTTAATGACATTTTTATATATTTCACTTACGGACTTCTGCTTTGTAGATATTTGGTCGTAGAACTAGAAAGATAAGTACCTACTGTACTGTACTGTACCAGCCTTTTTTTTAATAGTCTTCTGCAGGACGTAGGCCTATCAACGAAGGGTGATTGGGCCATATCCACCACGCTGGCCCAGTGCGGGTTGGTGGATTCACATACGCCATCAAATTTCTTCTACGGACGCATGCAGGTTGCCTCACGATGTTTTCCTTCACCAAAAAGCCCGTGGTGTGAAATTCCGTACATAAATTCCAAGAAATTAATTGGTACGGGACCGGGATTTGAACCCACGACCTCACGATTGTAAGGCGGGTGTCATTACCACTAGACCACCACGGCTTATAAAGAAAGATAAGTATTAATTAAAAAATACAATAATAAAGTTATGTCTTCGTAAAACCTGAAAGTTTTAGTCATCACAAAGAGTTAATAAAAGTAATGACACAAACTTCAACTCGGGATCGACTAGATGTATGAAACAGCTGATTTTTTCCTCTTTTCTGAATTGGCTCGATAGTAAAAGTTGCTTTCCCAAACATGATTACATTGATGGACTTACGAATGTATGATTTGGCTTCCCTCGGCCCACATTTACACGTTCGTCCATCATAATGTTATATATAGTCTATTATAGAGATGGATCCTTCGGCTTTGTTTAGTATTTCTGAATATTTTTAATTGACATAGGTTGCGTTTGACTACATACTGCCTGATGTTAACCAGATGGTATACGGTGTAGCACGCTTATCTAGGAGATACCTATTTACTCGGGATTTGAAGACACCCACGTTGTAATCTTGCGGGAAGACAGACTCAGGCAAAGCGTTCCACATGCTGGCTGTTCGTATGAAGAATGAGGATTCGAAAAGCTTAACGCACGGAATATCCACCATAAAATGGTGACGCTTTGGTTGCGTCTGTCTAGCCGTACGATAAAAGAAAGAGGCAGGTGGGACCAGATAGTGCAACTCCTGGGCACTCTGAAGTGTATCCGATAGAAGGCTGATAGACATGCCACCCTACGTCGATGCTTGAGACTTTGCAGCTGCTCACAGAGCAGCCAAGACCTCTGAAGGCGCTGGAACCTTCAATTGAACCTTGAACGACTGCCTCGGTGGCTCAGTGGTTAGTGACCCTAACTTCTTGGTCAAAGAGGCGTGGGTTCGATCCCCACGCAGGGCAAATATTTATGTGATGAAGATAAGTGTTTGCTCTGTGTCTGGGTGTTATTTAATTATTATCTATAAAAGTATATATTTAAAAAAATAAGTATATGTAGGTTCTGAGGGGTCCTTCTTCACGCCTTTCTCGCTGACGCCCAGCCACGTGCCGTAGCCCACTGCGGGGATGTCCCGCCCATTGTTCAGCTTGAAAGTCGGGACGTTCACCTGAAAAACAATAAGTAATAATCAATGACTGCCTCGGTGGCGCAGCGGTTAGTGACCCTGACTTCAGGATCAAAGAGGCGTGGGTCAGATCCCCACCCAGGGCAAGCATTTACGTGGTGAACATAGGTGTTTGCTCTGTGTCTGGGTGTTATTTAGGTACTATCTATATAAGTAGTATATATCTTAAAATATGTATAGTATATCAGTCTCTGGCAGCCATATCACAAGCTATGCTTAGTTTGGGGTCAGAGGCCGTGTGTAAAATATCCCAATTTTTTTTTTATATTTATGATTATCATTAATTTATTAATTGTTATTTGGCGGAGCCATCCCAAAGGTGACAGCATTTCCGTTTTTTTTATTTAGCTGTAGTTATACACGAGTGGAGCCAAAAATAAAGCTAGCGGCACACCGAGCGAGTTATTACTTATTAACATAGAAATTGTTTGCGAGGTGGCTTGGTCTTGATAAAGCACGCGCCCTGGATTTGTTTGAACGTTATATTTTAGCGCGGTTTACACACAGGTACGAGAGGGGTTGCTTGCCCTTTGACGGGGTGAGGGTTTATCATACTGGTTAAGGCAATCGTGAGGCGCCAACTTCACCATACAAAAACAATAAGCTGTTATCTACCTTTAAAAATTATCCGATTTGAGTGTATTTTTTTCATGTAATCAGAATTTCACCGAAAAGCTAGCAGTGTTAAATTCCGTACATAAATTCCAAAGAACTCATTGATACGGGACCGGGATTTGAACCCACGACCTCATGATTGTAAGGCGGGTGTCACTACCACTAGACCACCACGGCTTCTCGGTGAAGGAAAACATCGTGAGGCAACCTGCATATGTCAGTAGAAGAAATTCGATGGCGTATGTGAATCCACCAACCCGCACTGGGCCAGCGTGGTGGATATGGCCCAAACACCCTTTGTAGGTAGGCCTACGTCCTGCAGTGGAGTATTAAAAAGGCTGATACAGTACAGTACAATCAGAATTTAAATTCGCTAGGATTAAAAGTCTTAGTATTTACAGTTTTTTAAATGACCTTAAGGTTATAAGTTTTTTGAAAGTCACAATTTTACGCAATATATACATCCATAAACTTGGCTAAAACATCAATAATCAAAAAACTTTTCTAAAAAAAATATGACGTGTAAATATTTCTTACTCAAGCGATTGACACCAAAAAATGTAACATTTTGTCACAATTTGAGGGGTGAAAGAGTTTTCTCCCAGAACGTAAATCAAAAATGTACCAAAAATTTTCTCGATGTTCTACTTCTACAGAATACACGAGAATAGAAATGAAAATAGAGAGAATAGAAGTCACAATGTAATACATCCATAAACCTGGCTACAAACACCAATAAACACAAATATAAACAAAAAACTTTTCTTAAAAAAAAATATGATGTGTAAATATTTCTTATTCAAGCGATTGACAAAAAATATAACATTTTGTCACAATTTAAGGTGTGAAAGAATTTTTTCCCAGAACGTAAATCAAAAATGTACCAAAATTTTTCTCGATGTTCTACTTCTACAGAATACGTGAAAACACTGGTTGATACACGATCCTCTTAAAGACATTTTTAGGGTTCTGTACCTCAAACGGAAATTACGGAACCCTTAAGGATTACTTTGTTGTCCGTCTGTCCGTCTGTGTGTATGTCAAGACTCTTTATCTCGGGAACTAGTAAATATATCGATTTGAAATTTAAACTGTATACGTAAATCTATAGTTTCTTATACCTAGTTGTGTAAAAGAAAAATTTCTCAATTATCGTATAAAAAAGTTAGAGATATGTCGTAAAAACCGCATATTTCGACACTCACAAAAATCAAAACCTACAGGGTACTTCCCGTTGACATAGAACTATGAAATTTGGTGAGAATTCATAAAATATGGGTTTAAAATTCAAAGTGAGTAAATCGTATTATGTAAGGTGTCATATAAAAGAACTTCATAAGCACAAATGCTAAAACAGGTTTTTAATTATTTTAACAATGTGTTTGTACGGAACCCTCGATGTTTCGAGTCTGACTCGCACTTGTCCGGTTTTTTATTTTTTGTATTATATGAATCTAATAATTTTTTGACAACAACAATTCATCGAGCAGATTTTATATTCGACCCGAGTTCTGAAGGCGAAATGTTCTACAGTAGAACTAAAATTCGTTACCGGTATTATACTAAGATAACTAATTAGTTCTAAGTACTAGTAGAAAAAAACTAATTGCAAATTTTCGGGAACGACTCGTCGGGAGATACAAACTGACAATTTGTCCAACCCTCGATAGCGCTCAGTTGAAAAAGCGGTCACCGATCCAAAGTCTGACCGTGACTAAACAGGTTTTTGGTAATCATGGCAGCAATACGAAAAGATAAAAAAAATATATATCCGTATTGCTATGATACAGGTCGGCTAAATTTGTTGACATTTTCAAAAATGCGCTCAGGCTATGTGCTACGCGCAAAATGTCTGAAAACAAACTTTTTCGTAATACAATTATAAAATCTATGTACATTTTTACTATCAGACGTATTGCTATAATACCGACTGCCTTTTTTTTTTGACACAGCAGTAATGGCCTCCCACGCAGTTGCTACACTTTCGACCGTTACTACACACCTAGTCGGGTTCAGAATCATACAATCTAACGATTTTATAGGGTTTTTGCCGTATTGCAATGAGACATGGTTTTGGTCGTGAGCTCTAGTACTATAACGTTACTTGAATTCGCTGATATTTAAGTAACACCTAGTCAAACTACCCTACGAGTTTTTTCTCTACTGATTGTAAGCGATTCAAAATAGATAATTTCCCTAATTCCCTCATAATTTTTTTATTCGTCATCTTCCCACAGGATCCGATTGCAGCCTTCTTGGTGAGAACTTAAAACAAAAAAGGTTGTGCTCAGTAAAACGAGGGTCAGTTGAAAAAATATTTTATTGATGGCACATTAAAAGTAAATAAAACTAAACGAACATAAATTCTGCTGAAGAAGCTTAAAGAACGACTTGCATGCGACAGATGTATGGAGATGCAAAATTAATTAAAAAAAAATAACTTTAGATATATTTTCCACGAAATTTAAGCCGGAAACATACTATCGGACGCGACATACAGCCGCGACCTAGACTATGAAAGTAAACTGAGCCGTGCACACTATCGGACATAAGTCGCGGACTTTTATAATGTTTTAAAACAAATGAACTATGAAGATACCGAAAAGTTACTTAAAATTACTGAATAACTAGCTAACCTGGCGAGCTTCGTTTCATGCAATATCATTATAATTATAGTCCATATGTTTACTATATTGTGTAAACATTTAAATGCAAAGTTTCATCTCAATCCGTTCAGTAGCTTTTGCGTGAAAGAGTTACAAACATCAACACATACTCTCAAACTTTCGCGTTTATAATATTACGGGGGTATAGGATATATTTATGAACACTCGAGCTCATTGTCATTAGAAACGTTTACTAAGAAAACGAAAATTTATTTTTCTTCCAAATGATATACCTATATTCTAACGTCTCTTGTGTTTGGACACAATAACACACTACTTTCAGGTGCATTCATACACATACGCGCGCGGGCACACACACACACACACACAAACACACACACACATATATACACACACACGTGCGCAGACCGCGCGCACATGGTTACTGGGAATTATTTAGGAGTAATGCTGATGATGATGATTAATATTAGGTTATTAACTAGCTAAATTAAGATAAAACATATTTATAAGTAAACGTAATTATATTTGCTTATTGTATAGTGTTATACTATACAACACTGTACTGTACTGTTCTAATTTGTATCTCTGTACTGTTATAATAGTTTATACTATCTATGTAATAATTATATCTAATAATTAGTGTATACGACCTTAACCATAACATAATTATGTATTTTACATGTAAAGTATAATTTGTTTTTTTTTTTATGTAAAGTATCATATATATTTGAAACTATAATAACAAACATAAATACATAAATTTTAAAATCAACACCTTCACTTTACTGTTGTCGGTTCAAAGAATAGTCTGAATTGTGTACGTATACTACATTCTCCTTATCCATTGAGTCGTCCGTCTCCGTCGTACACGTTACACATTGCCTAGTAAATGAGCGAGAGGAAAACTACCGCCCGAGATACAGTTTAAACTAGTTCGGGAGGTAGGGTGAATCTTGGTTAGTTACAAAGCAGAAAAAACGAATACCTAGAATAAATGTCTTAACTTTTTAAGTAATGTTTGTATTATGACTAATATCTAATCAATGTATCTATCAATGTACTTGTTCGTTTTATGAAAATAAATAAATTGAAATTGAAATTGAAATTGAAATTGACTTCACCTACGGACGACCTTGAGCGTTCGGACGTCCGAGAGCGATCTGGCACACCGGATGTTTTAAGACTGTGCACATTGCTAAGTCGCGGCTGTCAGTCGCGTCCGTCAGCCGCGTCCGATAGTATGTTTCCGGCTTTAGTACTGTCATTAGCTACTTAGCTGTAGTAGAAGAAACTTCAACGCACAGATTTTGTAATAGCTGAAATGAAATCTATTTTACATGTTTTCTAATGTAGGAATGAAATATGAGGGTATATATAAATGTAGTTACTAATAATTACCTAAAAAAAATGTTTTTCCGACATTTGGGCAAAAATACTAACCCTCAATTTTTTTATTCCATTCGTTTTTCAAAAGAACCTTTTTTACTCAATCTATTAAAAATATCAAGTGGAAGAATCATATCAGATTCAATTGTCAAAGGAAACCTCGTATCTTTAAAATAACGCGTATCTACTCCCTGTGACTTTCAAACAAAGAAAACAAAAATGGCGGCTAACTTCACAAGTCCTAATTAGTATACTAATTCAAACCATCTCATTTAATCTAAACGACTACCTAACTTGAGATTTCAACTGGACCGTATCTCGACCGGATCGTACAAAAAAGCACCCACCCCTTAAAATAAGCTATATCCTACCTACTTTATAGCTGGCCGATAACAAACTAATCTTAAAAATAAATCCTTATCCCAAAAAAAGTTAAGAGAATATTTAAAAAACAATAAAAGCTGCGCTGACGTCGGCCCTCTCAGAAGCGATTCGATAATAAAACTGCGTAATTTATTCCCTGGACCCTGAATCCGAAGTTACTAACAACAACATTATAAGCATTTTTTTGATCTGGCAACCACACATAAGGCGTGTTGGCTGTATATAAAACTAGCCTTCGCCGCGGGTTTAAAAAAAAGAAAAAAAATCGATGATGAGGTAACGAACGAGGCGCGGTTGGCGCGTTCCTTTTTTAAAACCGATCGACGTGTGTGGTCTCACGCGTTCCGAATTCAAAATCGCCTTTGTTTCGTTTAGAATTAGATTTGAATTTGTTCGTTTGCTCGTTTAAAAACTTTTCCACCGAGGCTGGCATGCATTAAAAATTGAAAATGTTTTTCGATGAAGAAGTTAAAATTGTTTTTGATATTCGAACTTTTCGTATGACTTAATATGGGGTAAGTTTTGTCTATAATTAAAATGATGTTTGAGTATTATTGTACGGTTGTGTTGTTAATTAACCTCGTTTTTGGGTCTAATTATACGTAAGTATTGCGGTAATTTGCTTGTTGGTATTTTATGTCATATTTAAGCGGCCATTACTATTTCGTAATTGGCTGGCACGAAAGTTTGTGTTTTAATTGGGTTCCAATTTTAAATGGTCCGTAACGGTCGGTATTTATTTTTTATTTCATAACGCGTAAGTTTACGCGTTTATGAATGCAGGTAAACGATGAGATGAGCAAATGGTCCATCTTTTAATTTTATCTTTTATTAACAGTGATAATATCAGCAATCTCATGTGTGCAAGAGCTGAGCTTGTATAGGCTGGGAGGTTAGTCCTGATATCAGAGTTTTTAAGCCGCCTAAAAGGTCTCTGGTATGGTTAAACGTCTAAAATAACCGGAGTCTACCAATTCAACGTGTCATCCGAGACACAGAGGCGCTCAGTTCGAAAATACTCGCGGTCACTCATCTGAAGACTGACCTTCAGTGATCAGTTTTAATAATTCTTTTTTTAGGGTTCCGTACCTCAAAAAGAAAAAAACGGAACCCTTATAGGATCACTTCGTTGTCCGTCTGTCCGTCTGTGTGTATGTCAAGACTCATTATCTCGAGAACGCGTACAGATATCGAGTTGAAATTTAAACTGTATACGTATATCTATGGTCTCTTGCAGTTGTGTAAAAAAAATCTTCTCAGTTATCATTTAAAAAAGTTAAAGCCGTTTATATCATAAAAAAACCCGAATATTTCGCACTCACAAAGATCAAAACCTATAGAGTTCTTCCCGTTAACATAGAACTATGAAATTTGGCGAGAGGCATTGTCTCAGAGTACACATATAGGAATAAATCTGAAAACTGTACATTTTTATTTAAATCACAAAAAAATAGGGCCTCAAAATTCACAAAATATGGGTTCAAAATTATTAGTGAGTAAAGCGTATCATGTAAGGTATCATATTAAAGAGGTTCATTAGCACATGCTGAAACAGGTTTTTTATTATTTTAACAATGTAATTTTTGATATACTACGAGAAAAGTGAAAAACAAAAACTTTTTTGTCGATGGTTATGGTATAGAGATTTTAACAACTTACTTCCCAATTTTGTGAAAATTTCTGGATTAGTACGGAACCCTCGGTGTGCGAGCCTGACTCGCACTTGTCCGATTTTTTTTACGTAGAATAGGCTACATTTGGCCACCAGCTCGCCTGATGAAAAGCGAAGATGTATTCAGCTAAAACACCAGAAGAAGTTAAACTACGATAGGGGTTCAACGAATATTTAACTTATAAGACTTAGGTAATACTATTAAATAATCGTTTTTTGCTCGATTATAATAACGGCAACACGAAGATGCTTCAACGGCAACAGAAAAATGCTTCGTACGCGCAGGAAGGGATCCGTACCGTCGGTACCGTATGAAAGCCTACCTTAATATATTTTAATTTCATTAGTTACTTTTCAGGCGGCCTAAAAACTCTGACACCAGGGCTAGCCACCCGGCCTATACGAACTTACTTACTTATTAGTTACTTTTGAAGGAACAGGAAGATGCTTTAATATTCTGTAAATATTGTAGCATCTTCCTGTTGCCGTTATTATTATTGAGCAAAAAATGTTACTTATATGGGATCCCCCTTAAATATTTATTTTATTTTTATTTAAATATTTATTTTTAAAGTGAATATTTAACTAAATATTCTGTGGATATTTCAAGTATCTTCCCGTCGCCTCATTAATATGTTACGAAAAACGGCTAAAAATTCAGATTTATTGTATGGGAGTAAACTCAAACTCAAATCATTTATTGCAACATATGAAATTTCTGCTACAGTTTTTCTACAGTTTTCTAATGTAAATAAAAGGTTTGCAGGTTGAATTGCGGGCCCTGTACTAGGAAAATCCTGTATCGCGGGGCCCAGAACAAATTGGTTGCCAAGTTTTAGATTTAATGCGGCTTTTAGTGCTTAGCAACATTTATTAAGGGTTGAGAACAGAAAAGAAACGTCATCATTCAAATTGGTAAATGCAACGTAAACCTTGAACTTTTTTTTCAGTTTTTCGTATTTGTTGTTTTAGCGGCAACA
The DNA here is from genome assembly GCA_949316475.1 of Hypomecis punctinalis. Lineage (NCBI taxonomy): Eukaryota > Metazoa > Arthropoda > Insecta > Lepidoptera > Geometridae > Hypomecis > Hypomecis punctinalis. The sequence continues at coordinate 5,392,317 of OX438823.1, forward strand.
AAAATACATGATACTCTTATATTAATACGAGACTTATCGCGCAATAAAACATGAGATATATTAATTAAATACCTCTTTTTCTTTTTCTCTCGACGTTTCGCTCGTTCTCAAATCGTGAAAGTTTGTAAATAACAAAAACACATGATCAGTGAAAATTTCAACTTTTTAGCTATCACGGTGCATGAGATATAGCCTGGTGACAGACGGACAGACGGACGGACAGCGGAGTCTTAGTATTAGTGTCCCGTTTTTAACCTCTGGGTCTCAGAGCAAATAAAAAAATCCAGAGGGAACGTCGTTGAACAGTCAAGTGAAGCCGGTTTTTTATACATGTGTGAGTGCGTCGCTGTTGCGCTGCCATAGTTTGATTGACAAGCCAAGGCGTAGTTTCATAGTTACCTGGATGTGTGTGTAATTGTCTGTACACGGCGAGGCGTAGTTTTGGTTGGCTTCACTTGTTTGTTCACAACATTCTCTCTTGATTTTTTTATTTGCTCTGAGCTCTGGGTACGGAAATCTAAAAATCATAAAGTTCATCAACTCTCTAAAAAATGTATGAATAAAATCCGAAAAAAAAGTCGTAGAACAAAAGTTGTTAGTTTTTATAATTATACAGAATAAGCCCTTAAAAGGATGCTTATTGATTAGAAATAATCCTGTATTACAAGTAATTTTTTTCCACATGCTAGTAGATGTCAAATAGAAGGAACCAATTAATCTATAACACCATATATTATGTACTCTTTTAGTGGAATAAATAATATTTCATTTGATTTCATTAATTACAAGTGTAAGCCGTGTAAGCCATGGTGGCCTAGTAGTAATGGCACCCGCTTTACAATCGTGAGGTCATGGGTTCAAACCCGATCCCGTACCAATTAATCCCTTGAAATGCATGTACGGAATTTCACACAACTGGCTTTTCGGTTAAAGAAAACATTGTAAGGCAACCTGCATATGTTCATGAAGAAATTCGATGGCGTATGTAAATCGACCAACCCACACTGGGCCAGCGTGGTAGATATGGCCCAATCAACCTTCATGGGTAGGCCTACGTCCTGCAATGGACTATTAAAAAGTTTGGTACAGTACAGTACATATTAAGTAGTGCAGTATTAACAACGCCGGTCAGGTATTTCCCCTCAAAATAATTCCAAGTAGCCCCGCAGGGCGCCACTAGTCCAAATTATTACGAATAAGTATTAACACGTGCACTGCCCCACCATTAACACGTCAACTTCTCGGATGTCGTAAAACTGAATGACATGGCTTTCTCGACACATTTATCTCGCGTAATATATACCTTTAGGCTTATAGCACACGATTTGTGTGCATAAATAATAATTGACAATTGTGAGTGGGAAAAAAAAGAAAAATAAGGTTTGGACTTTGAGGTGTCATTTAGTTTATAACTTAAAATGGACGTACTCATATTTGATAGTCGGGTAATATAGTTCATTATCTCACTAATATTATAAACGCGAAAGTTTGTTCGTATGTATGGATGTTTGTTACTCTTTCACGCAAAAACTACAGAACAGATTGAAATTAAACTTTGCAATAGTAATGTTTAAGCATCAGAATAACACATAGGCTAAAATTTAAAGATATTGCGTAGAACGAAGTTCGCCGGGACAGTTAATATTAATAGGTATAGACCTGAAAGGTGACGTCCACAAGTGGTATATTATTCAGAGAAAAATCGAACCAAGATGATAATTTGAAAGCTTGATTTATGGGCTTCTCAAAAATATTTAATTTAGATATTTTTATCCCTCCATTTTTTTTTAAATGTGAAAAATAAATTGTATGAAAAACAATAATACAGCTAGTAGTATTTTTTCTAGTTTAGCAATAATAAAGTGGTTCTATCGTTATTTTACTTGTATTCGTAGCTGATTCTTCCACATTCATCTCTTAATTTGCTAAAATTAAAAATTTTAACTGCCAGTGTGACCAGTAACAGTTAGTAGGTACAATGTGACAAATAAACACTTAAGAAGACTTGTCTAGTTGGTAAAAATGATTCTGTTCAACAATTTGGAGGTTACTTAATCAGTGTTGCTAGAGATAAACTACCTATTAAGCCAAATATATTTATTTATCCTAATAGATTCAAACTTAATTTAAAAAATACGGAGGGCTTTTTTTGGTTTTAACTGATGTAAAAGACTCAGAAAAATATGAACTTTCTCGAAATGTAACGAGTGTTGTGGTTAGAATTTTTGATTTTTATTATACCAGCCTCCATACATTTTGTGGACATGTCCTTTGAATTGTAGATTATGCAAGATACGATAGATAGATTATACATGAAGATTTTTATAAAAGAAAAAAATAGAGAAATCATTTTCCAAAACAAATAAATAGAGAAAATAATAATTAATACTGTACAAGGTAATGACCTAAGCTCAATATATTTTTGCATTATCTCTTTTAGTATGACGTGGAATTTCAGATGATATGTGCCCTGCCCACAGCCACTCTAACTTGCTAATCCACCATGCTTCGTCGGTAACGCCGATCGGTGTTGTGCTATTTTTACGGCATATGTGCACTGCTCACTGCCACTCCAACTTGCTGATACTGTTTTTAGTTACTTTAGTTCATAAGAATTGTATTTATTATTTTAAGGTGCTATGTACCCTGCCTACTGCCATCCCAACTTGCTATTGCAAGCTTTAAAACTGCTTTATTATTAATAAATTTTACTGAAGTTAAAATGTCTCTAGCGGCGTTTGTGCACTGCGGCAAGTGCAACCCGTTTTTTTTTACTTTCGTGCTATGTGCCCTGCTCAATGCCACCTCAGTTTGCAAATCTACCATGTTTTATCGGTAACTTTAGTTCGTTAGTATTGAATCTACTAATTAATGTATTTTCACGTGAAAAAGCAGGAGATATATGCCCTGCCCACTGTTTGTTGAACTTGCTATTACTGTTTTATCGGTAACTTCAGTTCATAAGTATTTTATTACCTAATAAAATAACTTTCATGTGATATGTGTCCTGCCCATTGCCACCCTAACTTGTTAATTTACCATACTTTGTAACTTTGGTTAATTACGTGGCATTTCATGTGCTATGTGCTCTGTCCAATGCCACTAGAACTTGCTTCTGCTTTGTCGGTAAGTTTAGTTCTCCGGTATTGTATTAATTATTTTCGAAATAGCTTTTTAATTCAGTAATGCGGCGGGTAAAATATATGACTTCTTTACTGCCATTATGCGCGGGCGCAAGCGATTTAATAAGGTAATAGTATGTAATTACACACTCATTATGGATCGTTGTGTGTGTGGGGGGGTTTGTATGTGTTGCTGTTGTTTGAGTGATTTTAACTGTAGAATCAGAAATGAGGAGATCCGTAGAAGAACCAAGTTTGACTGCCTCGGTGGCTCAGTGGTTAGTGACCCTAACTTCTGATCAAAGAGGCGTGGGTTCAATCCCCACCCAGGGCAAATATTTATGTGATGAACATAAGTGCTTGCTCTGTGTCTGGTTGTTATTTAATGACTACTATATAAGTATGTATTTAAAAATAAGTATATGTAGAATACCTATCAGTCTCTGGCAGTCATAGCACAAGCTTTGCTTAGTTTGGGGTCAGAGGCCGTGTGTAAGATGTCCCAAAAATATAAAAAAAAATATATATATATATAAAGTTGTCGACATAGCCTAACGGATTGGCAAGTTGAAATTACAATGGACAGGGTACATAGTACGGCGGACTGATGACCGATGGGGTCGAAAAGTTCTCGAGTGGAGACCACGTACCGGCAAGCGCAGCGTAGGACGTCCACCTACAAGTAGACGGATGACCTCATTAAGACCGCAGGATCGCGCTGGATTCAAGCCGCTTTTAAGCGGTCTCATTGGAGATCTATAGGGGAGGCCTATGTCCAGCAGTGGTCGTTTTATGACTGATGGATGGATGGACAAAACTGTTGTAAAATATATAGTAGTATATATATTTTATATTATGTTAAATTGAATAAACATTTTTTTCCGGCCTAAATTGAGCTTGTTATTGGTAACTGGTAAACATAGACGTACTCACAGCTCAGACAGCTGGGCCCGATTAAAAGATCATTTTTTGAGCTTTCTTTATTTTTTGCAAAAAATTACCGACTTTAATCGTGTACAGAGTTCGTGAATATTTCTCACGGATCTATGTAGCATTTTTCACATTATTGTTGATTTATCAAAAATGGCTCAGCCAATTTCGATAAAATTTAAACATAAGCAATTTCAAAGTAAACTCTTTCTAATTAAAAAAAAATTGAAATCGGACAACTATGTAAAAAGTTATGCGTGGTTATACTTAAAAAAAAATATACGCGTCGAATTGAGTAGAAACCTCCTCCGTTACGTCGGTCAAAAATAACAAGGGACATCTTACACACACGGTCTCGAGGTCCTCAAATTAAGCAAAGCCTGTAATATTCCTGCCAGAGACTGAAATTGGTAGGTACTACATAATTATGCATATTTTAATTAGTTACTTAGTTACTATCTATATAAAGATGTATTTAAAAATATGTATATGTAGTATATCAGTCTCTGGCAGCCATATCACAAGCTTTGCTTAGTTTGGGGTCAGAGGCCGTGTGTAAGATGTCCCAAAATATTTATTTATTTATTTTTATTGAATTAAACATGTGCATACCTACTTTAGGTGAGTAAATTATATGTTGTTTTTAACCTTGCGCACTAAAATTACGAGATAAATAAATACCTCATCATCTCATCATTGTCTACCCGTGACCTCGGTCGATGCAACTCGGCCAAAACGTCGGGATGATGAGGTATTTATTTATCTCGTAATTTTAGTGCGCGATTAGTCCCGTAGTATATAGTAATAATAAGTAGATTATAATAGGCAGACACCGAAAACAGCAATCTTCATCACATAAATGCGTGCCCTGAGGGAGGGAGGCCTGTAGGAATCGAACCCACACCTCGTGGCTCAGGAGTCAGGGTCACTAACCACTGAGCCACTGAGGCTAATTCCACAAGCATGGTCCCGCCCGCCCAATCCTATTTCAATAAGATAATGAGATATAAATGTTAATGAGAAGTAATGCACGTAGCATTACTTCTCATTAACATTTATATCTAAAACCATTGAATTTAAAATAGACAACGAAATAACTGTAAAGTATCCGATTCTTTTATTTGATTCGCCGTTCGGCGTATGTTTACGCCGCGCCGTGCCACGTTTGAAAAAAGTTAAAAATATTTTGACAGGTAACACAATGGCATGGCGGTTGAATCGTCGGCGTCATGGGGCGCGGGTATATTAGGCCTTAACTACGCTTCAAGGACGTTAAAATACTGTTATTATTATCTTTTTCTATCTTCTAATTCTAACATGTAATAGTAGATTTTATAGGTAATAAGTATAACCTAGAGAACGAAGTCGTCTCTTATCTTATATTGTAGCAGATAGTGAAGCGTTAATTCTAGAGGGAACGTTTTTTGAACTTTGCACGGTTTGGTCTTAGTTATACGGAACTAGTATGGAGCATTCGCAACTTCCATAGACAATATAGAGTGTTACAAGTTCCGTATACGAATGACCAAGACTTGCAAAGTTGAAAAATCTTGTTCCTGGGGACCTAATTTTAAACTTCGAACGCCTGGGATCGTAACGTACGGAACTTTGACAGATTATATGAAAACACTTTAGGTATATTGTCTGTGGAAGTTGCGAGTGCTCCATACAAGTTCCGTATACGTCCAAGCCATGCGAAGTTCAAAATTAGGTCACCTGGGGCTTTAAGCTGGAAACTTACTATCGGACGCGGCTGACGGACGCGACTGACAGCCGCGACTTATCAATGTGCACAGTCTTAAAATATCCGGTGTGCCAGATCGCTCTCGGACGTCCGAACGCTTAAACCGGAAACATACTATCGGACGCGGCTGACGGACGCGACTGATAGCCGCGACTTAGCAATGTGCACAGTCTTTAAACATCCGGTGTGCCAGATCGCTCTCGGACGTCCGAACGCGAAGGTGACGTCCGCGACTTATGTCCGATAGTGTGCACGGCTCAGTGTACTTTCATAGTCTAGGTCGCGGCTGTCAGTTGCGTCCGTAAGCCGCGTCCGATAGTATGTTTCGAGCTTTAAGGTCGTCCGAAGGTGACATCCGCGACTTATGTCCGATAGTGTGCACGGCTCAGTGTACTTTAAAGCTCGAAACATACTATCAGACGCGGCTTACGGACGCGACTGACAGCCGCGACCAAGACTATGAAAGTACACTGAGCCGTGCACACTATCGGACATAAGTCGCGGACGTTACCTTTGGACGACCTTGAGCGTTCGGACGTCCGAGAGCGATCTGGCACACCGGATGTTTTAAGACTGTGCACATTGCTAAGTCGCGGCTGTCAGTCGCGTCCGTCAGCCGCGTCCGATAGTATGTTTCTGGCTTTATAGTCTAGATACCTATCAGTTGCGGCTGTCAGTCGCAGCTGTCAGTCGCGTCCGTAAGCGGCGTCCAATAGTATGTCCAGCTTTATTTTTGAACTTCGAATGGCTAGGAACGTAAACGAAACTGTGACAGTGACAGTTATCAGCCATTCGTCACAGAGATCACAGAGAGATAACGCTGTTGTCGATTGAGACAATTTTCCACAACAAATACATAACTTGAGCCAACTTTTATAAGTAGTAGTTCTCCAAATAGTAAACCTTGCGGCACATGTCTTCAACTGAATCTTCATAAGTCTATGTCTCGACTCGGCCTTGACTGATTTTAGTTCATAATAATTTATTACATAATTGTTAATTACATGTCATAAGTGTTATCAGTTACTAAACAATCTTGCCAAGTATAATCGAAATCAGCTGATAAATAAATAGCGGGATGGCAATTTTCCTACCCTCTTGAGGAAAATACCCTCCGTATCAAACATCGTCGACGACAAAAATCGTTAATATACAAAACCTGTAGACCAAGTTTCATCAAGGTTCGTTGAAAATACGACCTGTAGACGAAAACCAACATCCAGCAAAACCAAAGAAGATATAATAATACTACGTATAGAACGGCCACTCGTTACCCCCCACCCGTTTGAGTCTTCCTCACTTCCACCCCGCGTCAGGACACGATTTACTACTCTGCGCGCGGGCTGCGCAGGCCGCTGTAAATACCCGTGTAGCGTTCGTGCGTATGTGTAGTGTCTGTGAATAAATATAGTGTAGTGTGCGTAAGACAGCAGATTTTGTATGAAGAAACGCGGAGTGTCCGGGCTGTGGCAAAACCATAGTGTTAGGGCGCCATAGTATCAACGTAATTTTTCATATGAGCGGGTGAAGACCAATACCCCCCCGGTTTCGCCCGATTATTGCATTCAAATTTCAATATAGATTGATATTACCACTTTTTTCTAAATTTTATGGATTGAAGCCATAGTTCAAGTCACGTGCATAAATAATGATTAAAAAAAATTGTAAACGTGTAGAAAAGTGCCCAAAAATGCAATAAACTTTCGTAGAAATCATGAATCTGTTCCAAAAGGCGGTATCTTCGCATTTAATTTCTATCGAGCGAAGTTTTTTGAATTGTGTTTCGAGTTATTGATTCCCTTACCGTATAGTTCTGAGAATATTGTGTATTTTATTTTTATTCGACAACTTCAAGGTTTGATGGAGAAAAGTCAGTTTAACTAGGGCTCTATACAGGTATTTTGAGATTGGATGGCGGCTTAAAAAGGAGATCTATATTGTCGCTCGATCAAATGTACATAGATAATTATAGGCGCATAAGAAGTTTCCTTCAGTTATATCATAAAAAATTCAAAATATTTATCCTTTCCATTACTACATAAACAATCATTTATGTCTTAAACTGTGGCTACATTGACTTGTCATTTTTTCCTTACATTCCATATTGATGTGTGGCTATTATTACTTGCATGAAATGTCACTAAAACAAACATTTATATTCGAAATACTGAATATTTTCTCGGAAATAATGTGTTATAACCAGTAGCGTATTTACACATTTGCCGCCTGTAGGCAAATTTTGCCGCCCCTATTTACATGACGGTGGATGAAGATGAAAATTGTACCATACACAATTGTACAATTCTTTTCTGCAAATTTGTTGACATGTAACTCTATTGTTATCAATAAATTAGTATGAATACACTACTTTTATTCCACAATAATTTACTATACAATTTTTCACAATATGCCAGTTCTAAGCTCATTCTCACACCCTTAAGATTTAAGGTTGCCCAAGAAATAGTTTTTGGCCACATCCCTGAGCTAACTTTGGTCACATATTTACCTACTCAGCCTATGCATCTACCACTGGTTATTACGAGTAAAGGAATCTAAATTAAAGCTGGAAACATACTATCGGACGCGGCTTACGGACGCGACTGACAGCCGCGACTGATAGGTATCTAGATAATGAAAGTACACTGAGCCGTGCACACTATCGGACATAAGTCGCGGACGTCACCTTCGGACGTCCTTGAGCGTTCGGACGTCCGAGAGCGAATTGGCACACCGGATGTTTTAAGACTGTGCACATTGCTAAGTCGAGGCTGTCAGTCGCGTCCGTCAGCCGCGTCCTATAGTATGTTTCCGGCTTAAATGTAAGTAAATAATTTAATTATTGTTAACTGCAATGCCTGAAACAAAATTCAATTAAATTATAGAAAAATGTATGTAAAATAAATATATTTTCGATTGAAATCAGAATTTAGGATTCGTCCGTGTCCGATCCGTGTATTTGCTCGCAAAATGTACGTATATTTTCTATAGCCATTTTGTGAGCATGCGTAATAATTATCTAAAAGTTATTTTTAAAAAGATCTAAACCTCTGTGCATGTACAGAACGTTTACTCATAAACCCAATTACTATGGAAACAAAAAATAACCGTACTCTCCGTATTTCACATTTTAGTAATGTCAATTTCCCGCAAACTGCACACATAATAAAACCTTTTTAGCATTTTGGCAAATAACAACCTTAAGATTTGCCAGTAAAATGTGTAATTTTAAATATGGGTACGTCATTGTTGATTTTGGACGGTAAAATCGTGTTTGCTCGTATTTCTATAGAAATGTTAACCATGCTAACTATTTTTTTATTCTGTGACCACACTCGTTTTCAAATCCAATTCATTAGGCTGTGGCGGAACGCATTGGGCATCCGTAACGAAGGTACTTTACAAAAAGGTTTTGTTAAATTAAAATAGCCGTTGGGTTATGGGGCTTATGGTAGATTTTCGGTTGTTAAAAATCGATGTGATGGACAAAATGGCAGGTAAATAGTGTTGGGATGACTGTGATTTGTGATTTATCTGTTGTTATAGATTATTTTCAGTAATAATGAAATATAATTGTTCAAATAGGCAGGCACGTTTTTTACCCACATTACAGTACATACCTAAATTTAAAAAAAAAGTAATAATTACCCGTTGTTAATCGTCTGAAACCGGACAACCTGATCAAGATAGGATATTCCTATGCTGTATGCAAGCCGCTTCCAACCTATTGAAAATAACAAGGCAGCAGTAATAGACCTACGTCTTAGAATGATAATGATCATGAATGATACCTAAACATAAGTATATTTTCATAAATTCAGACACGCTTATAAAAGGTCACCTTCGTTTGGTTGTTTTCATTTTTTCTTTAGAAATTGAATGTTTATATAGGAAAACACACCACCATTAGTATAAAATTCATTAGCATTGTTTTCTCACTATTCAAATATTTATTAACATACGTAGGCTATACATGGAATACAATTGTCATTAAATCCCAGCATCAGCAATAAAATTTCATATCGATATGTCGTTAAAGAAAAATATTTTTATCGATAAATTATTCATAGCCGTCAATAATCCCATCACTATACCGCTCCCACTGCGTCACGAATCGCGCCAAAATATTGACGTTCGTTTTGACAGGTCGCGGAACTGTCACCGCACGTCACCTGGCCATAGACAATTGAGTTTTTCTTCTTTTATTAGGTTGTTTACAGCGTCGCGAATTCGCAACGTATGACGCCTCTTTTGTCAACCAAAGAGACTTTATTCAGGTGTTTCGTTTGTGTTATGTTTTTGTAAGCTATTTCGTTCTATTGTGGAATTGTCTACTGGCATTGGTGTTACGCGTGCCGTCTTGTTTAATGAATTCTATCTGTATGTCCCGGGGTTCGAAATTCGAGTCAGTTTTTTTTTATAATTTTGTTGATTTCTTCCTGATACTATGACAACGTAGTCAAATAAAGTAAACAGTGACTTGACGCCACGGCGGGCGGCCCTCACTAAAAACTATGAATTACCTAGTATAGGTTGATACTTAAAAATCTATATATAAATACTTCCATCGCGAAAAAAAAACTTCAAATTGTTTTTTAAAATAATTAAATGTTTCGAATAATAATCCTTATCCTTACTAATATTTAGTTGCGTTTGTTTGTTTATTCCTATTTTACGCAGCAACGGAGCAACAGATTGACTATATGTTTGGCTACATGATGATCATGGTTTGAAAAATGGAACACTCACCGTAGGCCTTTTATGAAAAAAAAAAACAAAATATAACGTGGGTGAAATAGGCGAAGGCGTTCAAAAAAAAATTTGCGGACCAAATATTTTTTTATGTACAATACATCTAAATAAAAGATTTTTAATTAAGTTAGTTCGTATGGACCGTATCTGGGTAGCCTTAATGTCAGAGTTTTTAAACCGCCGCGCCGCCCATTCTGACATGGCTAAACGGTTAAAACAACCAGGACCCACAATTTGACGTGTCATCCGAGCCACGGCAGCACTTAATAATAAATATTAGGAGGCATCTTACACATGGTCTCCGGCCCCAAAATAAGCTTGTGATATAGCTGCTAGAGACTGATATAGTACATCTACACTAATGATATTATAAAGAGGAAATATTTGTATTTTTGTATGTAACGAATAAACTCAAAAAATACTGGACCGATTTTAATAATTCTTGTTTCATTAGAAAGCTACATTATCACTGAGTAATATAGGCTATATTTAGTACTAGATTACTATAGTACCTATTTATGTCTACCCGTGCGAAGCCGGGACGGGCCGCTAGTATAATATATTTTAAATACACACTAATGCAAACACCTATGTTCATCATAAGAACGCTTGTCCTGGGTGGGAATCGAACCCACGCGTCTTTGGCCCAGGAATCAGGGTCACTAACCACTGGACCATCGAGGTAGTCGAGTAAATGCTACCCACGGTCACCCATCCGAATACTGACCGTGCCGAATGTTGCTTTTTATCGTTTTTGAATGAGTGACCGTAGGTACCTACCTACTAACGACATCACGGCTTAACAAGATTATTTTTTGCAAAAATAGCATGACCGACTTCACCCGTGTACAGAATTCGCGAATATTTCGCACGGATCGATGTACACAATCACTTTAATAAATTAGTATTTGTTTGACATGTAACTTATAGTTATGAATAAATGAATATGAATATATGAATATGTAGCATTTTTCACATTATTGTTGATTTATCAAAAATAGCTCAGCCGATTTCGATAAAATTTTAATGAGACCAATTTCAAAGTATATTCTTTCTAATAAAAAAATAATTATTGAAATCGAACCACTATGAAAAAAGTTATGCGTGGTTATACATAAAAAATATAAATATACACGTCGAATTGTATACCTCCTCCGGTGGTTCGTCGGCCAAAAATACGTCAAATTGTAGTTTTCAGTTATTTTTAACCATTTGACCAGGTTGACTCCATCAAGCAAAATAAAAATTTTGAAATCATAGCTAGCCTACGTCTATAAAAATCACAAAAATGAAAATTAACTCATTATTAAAAAATAAATTCATTACTTAAGAAATAAAAATATTACAAACAGAGTAAAATCAAAATGTCGTTTAAAACTTACTTTGATTTTTTTGCGGGTCAAATTACTTAATCACTACATAGTATAAAACAAAGTCGCTTCCCGGTGTCTGTCATGCATATCTTTAAAACTACGCAACGGATTTTGATGCAGTTTTTTTTAATAGATAGAATGATTCAAGAAAAAGGTTTATATGTATAATACTCCTGTGAGAAGCCGGGGCGGGTCAATTATTAATTAATAAATTGGTTCACATACTAAAATCATAACAATAAATTGAATAAATTAATAACTGTCAAAATTAACAATTAGGTACATACAATTATGAATATAACCGATATAAATGTTCATGTTGACGCTCAGTATCCCTATATCCAAACTTGCATTTAAGGTTGGCTGGCTTGTTTCTTTTGTGCAAAATCTAAAAATATATTTTGTCCCGTTTGGCCCAAATACTTACACCAAAGTACACTAAATATTAATTTTGCGTAGTCCCAGTCACCAGAAGCGCTCTAGGGCTCCAATAATGGTACAAAATTCGGGCGGCTTTGCTTTCAATGCGGCGGCTGCATCGTCAATGATGGAGTTTTTACTTTATTACTCATTAAAAGTCCCGATTATGCCCTTAAGATGTCAATTTTGTTTGAATTGTGGTTTTTATATGGAATATCGGTTTGATATTTAAGAAAAATTACTCCAATTTAAGTACAAATTAGGCCTTAAGGACGCGGTATATATTACATACAAACGGAAAAAAAAATACTTTCTAGAGAAAAGCTCAGAGCAAATAAAAAAATCAAGAGAGAAGGTCGTGAACAAACAAGTGAAGCCAACCAAAACTACGCCTCGCTGTTTAAAGACAATTACACACACATCCAGGTAACTATGAAACTACGACTTGGCTTGACAGTCAAACTATGGCGCCGTAACAGCGATGCACTCACACATGTATAAAAAATCGGCTTCACTTGACTGTTCAACGACGTTCTCTCTGGATGTTTTTATTTGCTCTGAGGAGAAAAGAGGTTAAACTTCAGGTTTCTTTACTGTCAAGCTTAAGCAAGCAAAGCATAGTCTTTCAAGTATTGTCAAAGTACCACCTGCTAAACTTACTACTTTACTTAGTAAATACACTAAGTAAACGTACTTAACCCGAATAAAATAAAATTTAAGTATTTGTACTTACAAGTAGAGCCAAAACCTCAGTGAAAATATTTTAAAAGCCTTCTACCGGTAAATTTTTTATATTCGGTTTTTGGTTCAATTACTTCATGGTTGAAAGATTACAAAAAAGTATTGAAATAGGAGTCCGGATTTCTATACCTAAATCACTATTCATTTTAGACCTCAGACTTTGCCTTTTTCAGTTGATGTGACGTCATCTAGATAATTAAAAAATTACTATGTATTGTCTGGAAACCTTGTCATTTCCTATCGGTATGTTTTTTTAAAATTTGGATCTCAGCTTGGGTTTTTAACCATTCTCTTGTAATTTGGTAATTTCAGAAATATATTTAAAAATAAAGTATTTTTCAAAAGATTTTTTCAACTAATAGCGAATTTTCTATCGAGCTAAAATTGGTTGGACTCTATTTCCGATTCAAAATAATGCCATCTGGTTAATTGAAAATTGAAATTCAGGGAAATAATATATTTTTCTATATTAGCCTACTTACTTGACAAAATATATTATCATAAGATAAATAACATAAATAATTAGGTAGACAGCTGTGTAATTTTGTTAGTATACTTATGTAAATTATTATATTTAATACTATAAATCAATAATACTTATTTACTTTTTAAATTTATGGAACTAGCTTTTACCCTTGGATTTCCACAGGATTATAAATTTATTCCAGAATGTATAATACTATTTTATTCTTTCTTTTATAAGTACTTCAAGTTTTTAAATTCCCTTTTGATGCTTATAATACTATCTAATTTTAAATTATATTCTTGCAGAAAATCAATTCAATCCGTCGTCGCTCCGTAAGTAGATGACAGAAAAACAAACAAATCAACAAACACACTTTTAGATTTATAATATTTGTAAGAATATTTTACAACATGTTTTTGGAATTTATTTTAATTACGAAAGAATACATAAAATATTAACGTTTCATAAGTTTTCAATATCAACTTACTTAAATATAATTAAAATTGGTTGCTTAGCGCTGACGTCAAAATTTTGTTTTTCTTTGAATTTTCCCTAGCTTCAAGTATAGTAAAATATTTACTTAAAAGGGACAAAAATATAAGAACCAACGCACGCAAGTTTAGTAATAAATTCTGTGAAAAATTAAACCCGCGTTAGATGTTTATCATTGAAATGTAATATATTTTATGTTGATATACATTTAAATTTGTTAATATTTCAATTACATTTATAATGTAGATATTTATCTTGTTACATTTAAATTTATTATTTTGAACACCCCAAAAAAATAGGTTGTTCTTTTAATACAGATCACGTTATATTTTTTAAGCGCGTCGCTTTTAGCAAATTTTCTGTAAGAAAGAAGGGTGAATTTGATTTTGAATCGACTAAAAATAATTATAGGTATCATTCCGCCAATTACGAATCGATTTTGATGATTTTTTATTTGTTTGGTAGAATATACTTCAGAAATAGACCCATTACAATTTTACTTAAATTGTTCGAGCGGTTTATGAAAAATTTAAACATGCAAACATCTAATAATGCTATTAATTGATCCGAGCAAACTATTCCAAATTTCGTTTGTAAATTGCAACGATTGAAGTTGGTTGAGCTATTTTTGGCAAAAAATAAAGATTTCGCTTATTCACTAAACTCTATAAAATTTAACTTGATCTCTGCGACAGAGACATTGACATAGAAGATTGACATTTTTAGAGTTGAGATAGTGGTGGAAAAAACCGATTTTCAAACAATGTTGTAATGAAATCGAATGAGTAGTTGAAGGTGAGAAATTAGATTTTATTTACTTACTATTATTTAAGATCAAGTATGTACACATGTAAATAAAGTTATGATATTAATTAAATACTCATAATAATGTAACGATAGTATTTATCGACGTTTTTCACTATTATCGATGCTAATGTAACATGTAATTGGGTTTAATTTAATTACACATGTAAAAAATGTTATGATATTAAAATATACAATAAAATTAGTGATAAATTAAGTTTTATTTAAAATATCGTCAGTATAAACTATCGATATTTTAAATAAAACTCTATCTAAAACTCTGTGGTCACGGTCATTCGTCGCCCATCACTAATCGGCATGCCCAGAAAGTATGACATTGACAGGTACTGACTGTACTATTAAGAAATTCAGGACTTCATAGGCGTGATTTTTCTGACAGCTGTCGCAGATATCAAGTTAAATTTTATAGAGTATACTATAATATCATCTTATAAAGACATCACTCACAATATTGCAATAAGATATTAACGTCAAAAATATCATCAAAAATACTAATACATCAATCTCTCGAATGCTACCAATAATCTGGAAAATTAATAGGCCCAGTCAATTTCACATAATATTAAATCGTAAAATGCAATATTAAATCGTAAAATGTATTAAACAGTTCAGTGCGCGGCATCTGAAATAACAAATAATAAAACTAATCGAAAATCGTAATAAAATCACGCAAGTTGCGCGGTGGTTGATTCTGTAGTTGGGAACACGTGGCGGTATAAAAGCTTTAGCGTTCATAACGCTCCGAAAATAACGGGTATCTCCTCATAAATGTCATAATAGCTTTGATTATATATCTAACGGGACCATAGCTTTAAGTTTATTTTTAAATAGTGCTACTTAGTATAATTTCGAAGAACTAGGAATGGTAGTGGCAACATTCCTGGGGTAACGCTGGTAACAAACGCTGCTGATTGTTTCCAAGGAGGTTTCGAGCGATATCGCATGATCGGCCGATGGGCGGTGCGAGATGAGATGTCACTTGTTAGTTGTAGAGAGAGCTGGTTCGGAGAGGTTATGGTGAACTGTGTTTATAACGGCTCAAGTGGTGATTCTTGATGAAATGGTGGCAGCGTGCGTTACGCTGCGGAACACCATGTCCTTCGCTTAAAGTTTTCTCTATAATTGTAATCACGTCGCGATTTATCTCCTCGCCCGCTTAACCCACGCCACGCCACAACAAATATGGCAACTAGCCACTGAATCTATATATTTTTCATGCCTCTTTCTAACTCATGCCATTTTAAATCATTGCATCTCTTTCTTTCTTTTCACGATCAACCACATTATCCCTCTGGTATCTCTGTCGTCTAGATGGACAAATATAGACACCAAAATAACAACCCAGTTCTTTGACAGGTTGAGACCATTTTGGTGTCAATTTTTTTGCATAAATGGTAATTATAAACAATGTAACAACATAAATATTTTTTGTGTGAATTTCAAATTATTTTTACTTTTTTAATATATTATTTGAACATTAAAGATATTTTCTAACTAGGTAATCTTTAAAATTCGGTCACAACCGGGGCAACTGCCCTAGAGGTTATATTTTTAGAGCCATTTTGCTCAGCCGATTTGGTATCTAGATAGATAGGTACATAATCAAAGCATAATAGTTATTGACGCTATAGATTTACAAAAATGTTTTTGCTTTACGATCTCCTTTTCAGTTTTTTTAATCTGCAGTGTGAAAAATGGTTTTATACAGCCTTTAAAACTAGCTAACTGATACCTACGTCAAATAGTTTACCTTAGAAAAAATTTTGAATAATAATATACAGAGCCACAGTCCCTAAGAGAAAGTAGTTAAAAATGTCCAAGCGCCGTCATACATACCAACTAAGGTATTTACATTAAATAATTCACAAAGTCTTGTTTTCTCGAATCTCGACGTTATGTCATTAGTGCTTGTAACCGAGCACTTTGGCATCACGCGGCGTTGAAGTCGGCTTGCAATCGCCTTAAGACTAACTAAAAAGTCTGCCCACAACGTAGCTTGGGCAGAGTTTTGGCTCGGACACTTTTTTTGCACGATTGTGACTCTATAGATATTTGCTCGAAGTATATGAGTGATAAAAAATCTTGCCTAGATTTGCAACTTTGATGTAAACTTCCCAACCCAACCAACCTAACCTAACCCAACTTGACAGAACTAAAATTTATCTTAATGTGAAATAATATAGAGAGATAAGTTAGTAAGTATTTTTACCCAGATAACTCAGAAAATAAAGAGAGCAAAAGAGGCCGCCACTACCCTCGTCAAATCTAATATATGGAGGGAAGAACTGCCCGCAAAACTAAAGACAATGAGAGACCGGAAACGAAGACTAAGGAAACTCTGGGCACACACTCGATGTCCGCGACTGAAATACGAATTGAACATTTTAACCGAACGTTTCTCGAATGAGATAAACGCATGGAGAGGGACAAGCTGGGATGAACACATTGCCCAAGTTAGCGATAACCAGTCCAACCTCTATAACCTGAATCGTAAATTGACCCAGGCCAAAGTTGCAGTCTGTCCACTTTTAGATAGCACTGGGAAGCGTCACTACTTAGCATTGGAAAGAGCTGAACTCCTGGCGGACCATTTGTCCGAACAGTTCCAACTTCACGATACTCCCTCGAATGCGGAACCAGCTGTATACAGCCACCATGCTCAAGTCACTAGTGAAGTCCAGGACTTTTTAAGCCATCCAGTCCCGCCACTGGAAGGTAAAGATTTCATCTCGCCAGCTGAAGTTGTAAGAGCAGTTAGAGGACTCAAAATAAAAAAGGCGCCTGGACAAGATGGCATTACAAATGCCGTCTTGAAGCAGCTACCATCCAGGGGACTAGTCTGTCTAACAAGGCTCTTTAATGGCATATTACGTTCCGGACACTTTCCTTCAGAATGGAAGACGGGAAAAGTTATCGTGCTTCCAAAACCAGGCAAAGACCGTCGGCTTCCAGCCAGCTACCGACCTATCACACTCCTGCCCAACATCGCTAAATTATTTGAGCGGCTACTGTTGAGGAGGCTACGACCACACCTCACCCCCCGAGATGAACAGTATGGCTTCCGAAGTCAGCACTCGACTACGTTGCAACTTACAAGAGTACTTCATCACCTTGCGGACGAGCATAATAAAGGATGGCGCACTGTCGGAGTTTTCCTCGACATAGAAAAGGCATTCGACCGAGTGTGGCATGAAGGACTCATTTACAAAATCATAAAATCCACGACGCCACCCGCCATCATAAAAGTCATAGCATCGTCATTGGCTGAAAGAAAATTTTTCGTAACTGTCGAAGGCGCTGACTCCTCGCTAAAGCAAATTAAGGCTGGGGTGCCCCAGGGCAGTTGCATGTCACCAGCCTATTATGCCAAATATACTGACGACATCCCAATTCTAGAAGAGAAACACCGTCTTCCCGGAGAACGTGGAGTGACTCTTGCTTTGTTTGCTGACGATAGTGCTTATTTCGCCTCCTCTCGGAACGCTACTGTTGCAGCAGGCAGAGTACAACGCGTCTTAAACTTACTGCCAGAATGGCTCGATAAATGGCGCATGGCAGTTAACGTTGGTAAAACGGCTGCACTTCTAACCGGTGGTCAACGTGTACTACCTTCCCCCCTTAAGTTAAGAGGGGAAGAGATCAAATGGGAAAGTACGATAAAGTACTTAGGAGTCCATATCGATCGGACGTTGAGGATGTGTCCTCATGTAGACCACGCTGTAAGGCAGGCAAAAGCTGCAAGGTCACTCCTCCGCCCAGTTCTTAAATCAAAACTTCCACTACGTACTAAAGTTGGAATTTATAAAACATATATAAGAACTAGACTCACCTACGCAGCACCAGCCTGGTACGCGCTGTGCTCAGAATCTCAAAAAAGACGATTACAAGTTGTACAAAACGTCACACTACGCATGTGCACGGGAGCCGGGCGATATGTACGAAACGATGTTATCGCCCGAGACCTGAAAATCGAATCTGTGAGGGAATTTGTGGGTCGCTTAGCGCGCAAAATGTATGATCGTGTAGATAATGGGCCACACCCTCACCTGAGAAGCATTGCGCCATTACATGCACGACCCCCGGACGTTAAATCACGACGAGCACTTCCCCGTGAAATAGCTGTGGATACGGAGGAAGATTCTGCTGAACAGATGGTCACAGTCAGCTAACAGCTCATGCAGTCTGGCCTAGATCGTCAAGACCACAACGCCGCTGTGGAGTGACTTCCTGTCCAGACTAGGAAATGTCACCAGCGGCACAACAAATTCCCCAGGGGTTATGGCCTCTGGCGCCCAGTTTTGGCAAAGGGGAGTATTCCCCGAGGCCAATTCTCACCACGCCTAAGGAGGTGGTGGAAGGACCGAGAGAGAGTATTTTTACGATAGGTTACAGTGACGAGGTTACCAACATTCATATTTGTAATAAAAACGTTGCGTATAACGGCATAACGAGTCGGAATCAATCAGTATTTTGAACTATGGTAGAGCAAAACCTTGCGCAAAGCAGCATCCCTGACTCTGCCTTGAAAGGACATGTTCACAAAATGTATGGAGGCTGGTATAATAATAATCAAAAAATCTAACCACAAGACTCGTTACATTTCGAGAAAGTTCATATTTTTCTGAGTTTATTACATCAGTTGAAAACAAAAACGAACCCTGCATTTTTTTTAAAATTAATTTTGATTTTATTAGGATAAATAAATATATTTGGCTCAATAGGTAGTTTATCTCTAGGAACTCTGATTAAGTAACCTCCAAATTGTTAAATATAAGCATTTTTACCAATTAGACACACTCTTTAAGTGATTTTTTGTCACATTGTACCTACTAACTGGTCACACTGGTAGGTTATAATTTTCAATTTTAGCAAATTAAGAGGTAAATGAGAAAGAATTAGATTTGAATGCAAGTAAAATAACGCTAGAAGCACTTTATTATTGTTAAACTAGAAAAAATAAAAAGCTGCATTATTTTTTTTCAGATAATTTATATTTCACTTTAAAAAAAAATGCAGGGATAAAAAAATCTAAATTAAATATTTTTCAGAAGCCCATAAAACAAGCTTTCAAATGATGTATATATCATCTTGGTTAGATTTTTCTCTGAATAATATACCACTTGTGGACATCACCTTTCCACATAGAAACATTGTCAAATGTTGTAAATTATTTTTAGAAATCATCTTTCTTGTAGGTATTTTAGTATAAAATTTAGTACGTACTAGTTTTATAAATAAAGTGAGATTTTTTTATAGCGGCGCCTCTGCTAACTTCTATTCGCCAAGCTGCATAAAATGTCACACATAAACCGCGCGTCAAACCGCCCCAGTGCGTAAATCTTAGTTTACGCTATCGCCAACTAGCTAACCCGAACGCCGTAAACCGAATTAAAATATGGCCACACCATATTGCCGGCGAAACCAAAACAGTTTAATTATAAAACCAACCAGGTTTGGACCACACACGCTGCTCATTAAAACCGGTCCATAACAATCATTATATTCCAGGCTTTATAATTTCGCGCGCTTGCCTCGAACGAAAAAAAAAACAATATTAAAACATAACCTTAGGTTATTAATGTGTCAACAACTCAATTTATGGCGGGAATCGATGGTAACGCCCTCTGCGCAAGTAGGACCGACCAATGACTCGCGCGCTGTGCTCTCTCCACGCAACAGCGAGAAGTATATCCGTCTCTTTCTGGCGTAAACAGGACCAGTGTAATAGAACCTCTTTTTCAAGCCTTACTTTAAACAAAGAAGGTTACGCGTGGAGGTCTAATAACACTGGCCAGCGTTATCGTAATGAGTATTAAGCCAGGGATGACATTATTAATTTATGCGTGGCCATAGAGCCGTGCTTTATTTTTTTAATCAGTACTGCAGCGCGAGTACCGTTCTTATACGATCGTTAATTTGACATTTAAATCGTTAAAATTCGATAAAAATCGGTATTTTCTATCACTGCAAGTACGGAACTGTCTATATCGATGGGTTGTCAAATTTCGCTAAATATCGTAAAAATTTAACGAATTATAACGAATGTGCAAGTATGAAATCGATAAAGTGACATTTGAAATCGGTAAGGGGTGTCATTATAACGATCGCTTTATCGGGTTTTAAAACGAGCTCGGTATAACGCGCTAGCGAAATAAAGTTACAAAAATGGATTTTGGCATATCTAGTTTTGTTGCTCGAAGAAGTCGAAGAAGAGCGAAGAGCAAATAGACATGACTTCTTTCTGCTTCGCCGCTGTGCAAAAGCCGAAATATAGATATGCGCGGGAGCCAGAGAGATGAGACGCGCGGACACACCCGCCCGCCAACCTCATGCCTCCCTCGCGCGCGTAACACCACAAACAACAAGTTTCCGATTTTAGATGACGACTGGGTGCACTTTCTTGCTTGATGTTTTCAAAGAGAATCAAACTTAGAACAATGAATTTAACCACTACTTACGTATGTTTTTCAATTTTCAAGTAATTATTTTTCTTAGATTAAGTAAATCAGTGTTACCACCATGGTTTTAGTAATTGGGGCTATTGCAGAAGCTAAATAGAGCACAAATTATCACGAAGAGGGCTTGATGGAGCACAAATTACCAAGAAAAGACTTACTATAAAAAAAAAACAAAACAAAAACACCTGTACTTATGATTTCAATCATGACTTTTTTTATTTGAACCATAATAACACATTCAAAATTCAACTGAATTTTATGACAATTGACACATCAACTAATGAAATAATAGTGTTTTGATACACATCTTTGATTAGTAGTATCATAAGAAGAACATAAAACACATTATTAGAAATAAATCAATAGAGTCTATGAGACACAAATCGCGAAAGTTTGATGTTATCGCAATGTTAGAATGGCGCAAATTTCAGTATCAAGTGCATTTTCTAAGAAAATGAAAAGGACTAGATAGCCCTTTACGGGCTAAATTATTAAACACCGAGTTCACCTACAGTAAAAAGTGCTAGATCTAGCCCCAAAAGGGCTAAGGTGGCAACACATAAGTTTATGACCAAACGAACGAACGAATGATTTATGTAATTTCTAAAGTTGCCATGCGTGAATAATCGACATGTTTAGTCTGTAGTAGCGATCGCTAGCCGTCGCTAAACTATATCGATGCCAGTTCCGTACTTGCAAAAGCTATAGCGATTCGATAAATAAATCAGCTATATCGACACGACATTTAATCGATCGCTAAGAACGGTACTCGCGCTGCTGTACCGTGATTACACACGTATTAAGCCCGGTTGTACGTGCGCGCGAATTGCGAGGTGGAATTGTATTTTTTTAAATTGATTTGACTAATGGTTAAGGAGTCATGCGTTGAATTCTTTAATGGGCCTACTTTAGAAGTTACGGCGGGATCGAATGCAAATTATTTTGATTTAAATGATGGTATTTAAGATATAGGAACTATTGCATAAAGAAACATGGTATACGAGTAAATACTTATTTGATTTATAAAGCTTTGTTATCTGATTGCAATAACATAGAGCTGATAGACGCTTGTGTGCCTACGGCGTAGCACTTCGTAGAGCTACGTAGTGTTAGCCTACTAACAGAAAATAGTGAATTATTTCTGACTTTTAAAACTTGGCTATTTTTAATAAAAGGCACATTATATTATTAATTGTTTGATTGTTTTTATACCTGATGACACTTATAGAACATTAATAATAATATATTTGTAGCTGTAGCCAGTTGCGCTGCACACAATAAAATTCCAAAGTTCTCGAAATGAGCTTCAAAGTTGCTGACAAAAGTAATCTTGCGGCGGATGGAAGACAACTACATTAATAATAATATATTTGTGTAATATTAATATTTTGTATAGGTTAAGGTATATAATTGTGCAAAGTTTAATTATTACTGCGGAAGGAATAACATGCTAAATTACTGCATTTATTAATGTGTAATAAAATCTCATTTCGGTTGATATTTTCTTCTTTTCAGCCATAGGACGTCAGTTATAGGACATAGGCTGCCCCTATTAATCCCGGTTGGAAGCAGCTTTCATCCAGCGCAGTCTTGAAGTCATCTGTTCACCTTGTAGGTGAATGTCTTACGCTGCGCTTGCTGGTACGTGGTCTCGATTCGAAAATTTAAGTAACGCTAATCAGAAATAAATAAAAATATGATCTACAAATGAGTCTAATAAATACAATTAAAATCTATATTTTTTCAAACTTATTAGACGCCGAAATCTAACCTAACATATGGCAGCTGATTTTTTCCATCCCCAATCTACCAATTTGAAGAACCTAAATCACCATAGACACCGCCCTCTATAATTACGCCAACAAAAACAATATTTCGTCGGCCATCTTGGATGTTACTATGTTTAATCTGTGTCTCGGATTCGAATTTCGAACGTTCAAAGAGCCCGGTGTGGTTAAAAACTTAATTTTCGGTGGTCGTTAGTGTGAATGTATTTTGAGTAATGTGGAACGCAGTAGTTAAGATTTATGCAAGGTTTTGAGATTTTAAAGCTTTCAAAGATACTGGATTATCAAATTACGAGAAAAAAAACATTTGACCCTTACAAAACTGCAACTTCGAATCGACAATATTGTTAAGAGATGGGTTCTTGGATAATCAGTTGAAACGCCGATTAATCACTTTGCACTTTATTGCACAAAATCACGATACGCACGACACAACTGTTCGCACAAACACTTCACACTGGCACTGATATTTACACAAACAAGTCACTCCACAATCACTGGTATCGCACTTGAACACGAGATGTTTTCGCTTCGACGGTAAATGAAAAACTGAGTCACAGTCTGAAATAGATAATTCGTGACATTACTAGATCTAATAAACTATTGTGTTAACAAGTAAACAACTTGAAAGTTCGAGACTTCCCTATTGTTTTTCCAATACGAAAACACCAAAAAAACTAAACAATAGACGGTAGACAAAGGCCGACCCCGCTCGAGTCATAAAACCATAAATCTCGCACTTAGGTGTAAACAACTCGACGTCATTACCGCGGCCTACTGCGTCACAATATGAATGAAACAGCAGATATTTTTTCTCGTATTCGGCTTTGACATAGTAAAAGTTGTTGTTGAAGATGGTCTAAACCACCTTCCTAACCACCATCTTATGAATATATTTAACATGGGGCCAACCTCAAAATTGTGATACAAAAATAACGGGTTCCTGCTACATAACAAAAAGTTTATCGAGTCTTAACAAAATGTATGAAAATGTTCTTCTTTTCGATTTTAATTACTCTCTCTCATAGAGTTTTCTCACTTATCCAGTTCTCACTTAGCCAGGTTTGACTATACTTGAATGTCCCTGCACTTTACAGTGCCATAGCTTGTAGGCGTACTCTACAGAAGTCATGGTGTAGCATGGCGTGGTCTCGAAAGACAAAATGCGAAATCGGTAGAACTGCCAAAAAATATCGGTTTGTGATATGATATTATAAAACGAAGTATACCTAAATAACGTGATTGATGTAATGCAGAATCCTTGGGAGTAGACTCCCCCAGTGGAGTCTGCCCACTACACATACCTAGTCTATCAAATGGTCTCCTATCTTACTATTTCTTTTTGGGAGCGTTGAAAATTGATTCGGTAGAAAATCAGGAGAATTTATTCCAAATAGACAACTTTTTACTGTTGGGAACTTGGGATTCAGTAGAAAACTGGAAAAATATTCTAAAAATTTTGAGATATCGTTAAAAATGGTTTTATTTCGGTGTATGGTAGGAACAGCGCCAAATCGGTAGAAATACCGAAAAAACGGTAGGTTCGACACCACTGTGGAGTAGTTTGAATATGTGTCGATAGGCAGGTCATTCTTCAAATGGGTGAGCCCTGGTGTTACATATGTAGGTAGGTACTACCGACTTATGTAATTTAATTTGTTATACGCAAAAAAAGTGTTCTGTAAGAAAATAGAAATCTCAAATTTTAGTCATAATTACGCAATCACGAAATGAAATTATCTATTTTTATGTTTCCACAAATGAACATTTTTAAGTGGCGAACATATTTTTCTATCAATTGAAAGATTTTTTTATTGCTATTGGAGTTATTTTGCAATTAGATTTATTCATATTTAGGAATAATTCGTATTAAAATAGCTTTTGACTGATAATGTTTCTGACACCAGAACCAGCCATCCATCATAATACAAAGTTACGAGTCTTAAAAGTAAAAATAAATTGCTACTGTTGAATACTTGATTCAGTTTGTGTTAACCTAGAGTACTGTTTGAGTCTCCACGACGCCCCAAGGGATCGCTACGGCAATCAAGAAGTGATTCCAAATTCATACTTAACTTTTTTGAAACTTAACTCTGGGCTATATTTTATGATCTGTGGCCGTACAAACTTACTTTTGTTATTGGTAGCGCTACTAGCGTAATTTTTAATACAAAATTATTTTAATCTGGGCATTAAAATATAGTTACACAAATTGGCCACAAATGTAAATAAGTTGGTAACTGCATCACGAATGTATGTATGTTGTATGATTATTACATAAATTGTATGTAACTGTCAGATGTCTAATTTAAACATCTATGAGAATGAAGATGCAAGTCTTATTGCTTTTTTATGTATTTTTATAAAAATAGTTCTTCAGTTAATATTATTAGCCTTTAATAGTCTATTGTAAGACATAGGCCTACCCTTAAAGAGTGCTTGTGGCATATTTTCCCCGCTGGCTCAGTCGTTTTTTGATTTAGGTACATACGCCATCGAATTTCTTCTACGGACGTATGCAGGTTTCCTCACGATGTTTTTTTCATCGAACAGCAGTATTGGTGTGAAAATTGGTATAGTAGCCGGCAAACAACTTGAACGTTAAACCATAGCTACCTCTCTTTTGTTTTCTCTGCTAACGAAAGGGAGAGAGTGATATTTTTTTGTTCAACTTACGTGCCGGGACCCATACTCACCTACCTACCTATGTATTATTCCAAAGAACTCGTAGTTCATGATATAAATCATAGGATATCTACTGATGGACATAGGCCTCCCCATAGCTATTTAGTAATAATAATTTGACTGCCTCGGTGGCTCAGTGGTTAGTGACCTTAACTTCTGGATCAAAGAGGCGTGGGCTCGATCCCCACCCAGGGCAAATATTTATGCGATGAACATAAGTGTTTGCTCTGTGTCTGGGTGTTATTTAGTTACTTTCTATATACGTATGTATTTTAAAATATATAGTATATGTAGGTAGTATATCAGTCTCCGGCAGTTATATCACAAACTTTGCTTAGTTTGGGGTCAGAGGCCGAGTGTATGATGTCCCAAAATATTTATTTATTTAATAAGATCTGTAGGTAGGTAGAAGTTTCCATCCATTGCGTTCCTGTGGGCTGAAACAGGTTCACTTGCTTGGATATCTTATGCTACGCTTATCGCTACGTGGTCTCTTTTTGAAAATTTTGCGTCCCAGCAGTCATCAGTTCTTCGCGATAAGTGCCCCGCCATTTGCCGGATTCATTTGCATGAGTTTGGCTACTAACTCACTTGTTTTTTACCGCACGTCAACGATATTTGTTTGAAAAAAAAAAAAAAAATTATTACATACTAGTTTTTACCCGCGGCTTCGCCCGCATACGCAATATATCATTATAATTTATAGCCTATGTGTTATTCTGATATATAAGCTATATTATTGCAAAGTTTCATCTCAATCCGTTCAGTAGTTTTTGCGTGAAAGAGTAACAAACATCTATACATCCATCCATCCATCCTCACAAACTTTCGCGTTTATAATATAAGTAGGATTATTTAGAGCATTTTATACTATGGGACCAACTTTCTAGGATCACTTCCCTTCCTGGGTAGTCATCGATTTTTGTGATTTATTATTTTTCGATTTATTTTAATCCTTTTCGAATCTTTTAAGTTTGAATTATAAACCGCTTAAAGCAGATATGTTAGAGTCAAACGTAAAAAAAAAACTGCGGTAAAATATCAAGCAGTCGTTATCTAATATACATATCTACAATTAGTATATCCACGCGCCAGTTATGATTTATGATTACTACTGCCGCAACAAAAATAGAACAGCTAAATGGTTTTAAAAAATGAACAAAATTATTTACGATCTCATTGGTATAAATAAATAACAATCGAGACACAACACTTAAATCGTTGATGACAACTCGATATAATACAAAGAAATATTTCCTCAATTTATTCCTAAAAATATAAAAAAAATATACCTCCAATATAAACCTTGGCATAAACAACATATAGCCCAAAATTATGAGCAGATTAACACATTTATTATATCTCTATCACGTTCTAACATGTAGCCGCATCTCTGTCTATGGTCATTTCAAAAATGGAACACCGCATGAACGCATGAAATTAGTCCCGCTTTTTCATCTCCCACCGCGATTTGAATTTCGAATCTTTTTTATTTTTTCAATCGACCCCGAAGGCCGTTTGTGAGCCGCCATGATGGGTGTTTTTTTTTAATTATCTCCCGGCTCGAGTCGGCACATACTTAAAGCCTATAAAAAGCGAGGCACTTTTCGGTAGTGTCATTTGGTTATATTGCGATTTTATCAGTTTCTCCGTGTATTTTATAAGTTCTCGGAGCTTTAAATGTGACAAATATACCTGTCAAATTAAGTAGAGGAGCCACGATCGTATTTTGGCTCTACACCTCAAAAATATCTCAAGAAAAATTTAGTTCCGTAATTCTGTCACTTTTGGTTAAAAATGGCAACACCGTAAAAGTGTTTTATAATTTATTTTTAAGTGCAATGTCATTACGGGGTGAAAATGCGGTGTTCCTCAATCAACGTAATTTGGGCACCCCATTACTTTTAATAACTTGTGATTAGTGAATTCCATGTGATCCGTTAATTTGTTCATTTAACGTTTTTGTCAAAATTAGCGCTAAGTGATTTGAATTTGGAGTGCGCTGATTGGAAGTGGAGTTTTATTTCTCTGGAGAAAGTTTTGGTATAGCGCGTTTTATGAATTTGCCGCTGTACCTATCCTGTACCAAGCTTTTCCAAAAGATTGTTTTTTTTAAAAATAAATACTTAAAATCATATTTATGAGTTAATCTACCTGAATACAAAATTCATCAATTTTTTTGAAATATGTACTTAAATATTTTTTTAGTTTTCGAGTTCCAAAATGCGTTTAAAGATAAATTCTGATATTGAATTATGTATCTATTTCAGTGTTGT
Source organism: Hypomecis punctinalis (assembly GCA_949316475.1). NCBI lineage: Eukaryota > Metazoa > Arthropoda > Insecta > Lepidoptera > Geometridae > Hypomecis > Hypomecis punctinalis. The sequence continues at coordinate 5,420,385 of OX438823.1, forward strand.
TAAATAATCCCGCGTTTTGTTTAAAAATTAATACAGAATGATACCAGGGATAATATACAGGGTTATTGGTAATCATTTAGCACCCTCTTAGGGGCTTATTCTGTACATCAAAACTAACAGCTTTTGTTCAATGACTTATATCAAAACTAAAAAAAAACAGCTGTTTCATACATATTGTCGAGGGTACAATATTTTTCTATGGAACAACATTTTTTGAGATTTGATAAAAGTTTGCTGAACAAAATTTGTTAGTTTTAATGTACAGAATAAGCCCCTAAAAGGACGCTAATTGATTACCAATAACCCTGTACCTATAATCGGTATGAGCGCGCATTTATTCACATTGGCAAAAATATAGCGGAACTATTTTTTCTTCTGGCAATACTGTAAAGATACCCGTCAATTCCATGTGTATTTTTTTCAGGTAGGTATTCCAAGAGAAATACTTAGGTACTCTTATAGTGATAAGATAAGGAATAGTTGGGATAAATGCGACACTTATAGCTATTACATTAATAGCTTTTACCAACGGCTACGCCTGTGTGGTTTTTTTGACCGACGAACCACCGGAGGAGGTATACAATTCGACGCGTAGGTATATATATTTTTTTTATGTATAACGCATAACTTTTTTCATAGTGGTCCAATATTTTTTTATTTTATTTATATATTTTTATACCAATTTCAAAGTATACTCACTTTAAAATTTGTCCCATTTAAATGTTATCGAAATTGGCTGAGTCATTTTTGATAAATCAACAATAATGTGAAAAATGTTACATCGATCCGTGCTTAATATTTGCGTTCTAGAGATGCGCCCCGGCTTCGCACAGGTGTATTATACACATAAAAATTTCTCTTGAATTACTCTATCTATTAAAACAAACTGCATCAAAATCCGTTGCGTAGTTTTAAATATATAAGCATACATGGGGACAGACAGCGGAAAGCGATTTTGTTTTATACTATGTAATGATTCTGTACACGGGTGAAGTCGGTCATGCTATTTTTGCAAAAAATAATTATTAAATATAGGTTTGAATAGGTACATTATGCCTGATGTTAAGCAGATATGCGGTCTAGGGTGTAGCTCTCTACATAGTCGACGTACCACCTGCTCGTACTAAGCGATTCACTTCTTCCTTCATAATACGGAGCGCCAGGGATTGGAATGCCCTGCCTCCGTCATTGTTTCCTGATAATTACAATTTAGATGTCTTCAAGAGTGAATAGGTATCTTCTAGATCTACATGCTCCATCTTCAGCTATAACTTCGCTTTTCATCAGGCGAGTTGGTGGCCATATATAGCCTTATTGTACTTAAAAAAACCGGACAAGTGTGAGTCAGGCTCGCACATCGAGGGTTCCGTACAAACACATTGTTAAAATAATTAAAAACCTGTTTTAACATGTGCTAATGAAGTTCTTTAACATGACACCTTACATGATATAATTTACTCACTTTGAATTTTGAGCCCATATTTTGTGAATTTTGAGGCCCTATTTTTTGTAATTTAAATAAAAATGTTTTCAGATATATTCCTATATGTGTACTCTAAGACAATGTTTCTTGCCAAATTTCATAGTTCTATGTCAACGGGAAGTACCCTGTAGGTTTTGATTTTTGTGAGTGTCGAAATATGCGGTTATTTACGACATAAATGACTCTTACTTTTTTAAACGACAACTGAGAAGTTGTCTTTTCCACAACAGCAAGAATTCGTTGATATACGTATACAATTTAAATTTCAACTCGATATCTTTACGCGTTCCCGAGATAAAGAGTCTTGACATACACACAGACGGACAGACGGACAACAAAGTGATCCTATAAGGGTTCCGTTTTTTCCATTTAAGGTACGGAACCCTAAAAACGTAAGTTTAGCGCTAAAGGTATTAAACTCATGTGCCTACCCTCCACACTACGATCAGCGCTAAACTTACGTGCCGCTGGTACCCTTTCTATCTTTACCTATTACTATAGGTAGGCCGAATCGACAACAACTGGCGGCTGAGATGTAAGCTACTAGTCTCGAATAGCCCAATCTTGATTGAAGCTCCCTTAACAGCTACGCAGGATTGGATTTTCCGCAATTTGTAACTAACATCAAAGCCGCCAAGTTGGGTGATTTGCCTATACCGTACCTATTTACTAAAGATTTGAAGACATGATTATGCAAGCCGCTTTCAAACGTTCTTATTAGAAGTCTGTAGAGAAGGCCTATGTCCAACAGTGGATGTCCTATGGCTGAAAATAAGAAGAATGATTAAGCATGTACCTATTCAAATTTGCAAATAGTTAAGTTTATGAAATATTATATAAGTTATGTGTAAATAAATTTTTGACCAGAAAATTTGCAAAAGTGCCAGTGAGACAGCAGTAGCAAGAACTTACTTAATACAGCATTCATGATATTTCAACAAAACCATAGAGCTATTTACAACTAGAGAGATAGCGCTGTTGTCGCTTGAGGCAATTCTCAACCGCAATAATGTACTCGTATGGGCAATCGCTATCACTATATTCTTTAAAATTTAACTTGATCTCTGCGACAGCTGTCAGAAAAATCACGCCTATGAATCCCTGAATTTCTTAATAGCACAGACAGTACCTGTCAATGTCATACTTTATGGGCCTGCCGATTAGTGATGGGCGACGAATGATCGTGACCACAGAGTTTTAGATAGAGTTTTAATTAAAATATCGATAGTTTATACTGACGATATTTTAAATAAAACTTAATTTATCATTAATTTTATTGTATATTTTAATATCATAACATTTTTTTCATGTGTAATTAAATTAAACCTAATTATATGTTACATTAGCATCGATAATAGTGAAAAACGTCGATAAATACTATCGTTACATTATTATGAGTATTTAATTAATATCATAACATTATTTACATGTGTACATACTTGATCTTAAATAATAGTAAGTAAATAAAATCCAATTTCTCACTTTCAACTACTTATTCGATTTCATTACAACATTGTTTGAAAATCGATTTTTGCCACCACTATCTCAACTCTAAAAATGTCAATCTTCTATGTCAATGTCACTGTCGCAGAGATCAAGTTAAATTTTATAGAGTATAGTTGTCAACTGTCAAATATATGCATTGGAATTTGACAAGAATTTGACACTATAGGGACAAATACACTGCAACTAGCTGCTGCATCGAGATGTTTTTCATGTCTTTTTCTAACTCATGGCACATTAAATCAATGCATCTCTTTCTTTCCTTTCTCGATTGACCACATTATCCCTCTAGTATCTCTGTGACAAAAACTATTTTTATCTATGAAAGCAGATGGTCTATGGCTCGTCTATTAATGTCTATGGTCTTTTCTCTAGCCATAAACTACCGCCACATCCTGCCTTGATTTAAATCTTTCAATTTATTACTGTTTTAGTCTTTTTGCATTTTAATGTTATTTATTTAACAGTTTTAATTTGTTTACTGGTGCAACCCAAATTAAACTCACTATTGACGGCGATGCAACTTATTATAAAAAAAATCTATGAGACTCGTCATGCCACGTAATTAATTTTCAACAGTCACAATACTGATAATGTGATGTAGGTACCTATACCTACAGGCTGGAGAGCTGATGCTCAAATTAATTAATGAGTACTAAGTATTCCCTTCATTTAGACCCTCAGAATCTATAAGTTCAGTTAATATTTTTTTAAATTCTTACATTTTTTTTTATGACAATACTACACTACTACTACATAGAAAGCAATTGGATCATCCACAGACCCTTGAATGTCTAAAGATAATCCAAGTGTTCAAGCCCACTGCCAGTTGGCAGCGTGCCCAGCATGCTGGCAGCATTATAATTTAGCGCCGAAAATCCCCCTATTTGCTTTTTTTTCATATACCCTATCTAAGGACACTTGGGTTTTTGTAACTAAACTAGCGTTACCTTTCCATCTAGACTTTTGGAAGATACGTTGGAATATAGAAATATACAAACAATGATTTTTCGCAAAAAATAGCATGACCGACTTTACCCGTGTGCAGAATTCGCAAATATGTCGCGCGGATCGATGTAGCATTTTTACATTATTGTTGATTTATCAAAAAGGGCTCAGCCGATTTCGATAAAATTTAAATGGGACCAATTTCAAAGTATATATTGTAATCGGACTACTATGAAAAAAGTTATGCGTGGTTATACATAAAATATACATACATATATATCTACAACGCGGTCACATTAACTAGACGCTTGACCATGTGACGTTATTTTGGCGCTCAAGTACGGTGTGCAAAAAAAACCAGCCAAGTGCGAGTCGGACTCCCGCACGAAAGGTTCCAAACCATCTTCTATAAAAGATAAGTTTCTACCTGTTTATTATGATCGAGTAAAAAATGCTTAAAAATTAATGCGATGCGTTGAGTTAATGTGACCGCGTTATATGTATAGTTCGGCGGTGAAAAATACAAGACAGTCTACGCGCGTAAACCAGTACCCATAGCAGTCTGGTAATAAAGCAGTATTAATAAAAAAATAAATAAATATTTTGGGACATCTTACACACGGTCTCTGACCCCAAACTAAGCAAAGCTTGTGATATGGCTGCCAGAGACTGATATACCTACTACATATTTTAAATACATATTTATATAGATAGTACCCAAATAACACCCAGACACAGAGCAAACACTTATATTCATCACAAAAATGCTTGCCCTGGGTGGGGATTGAACCCACGCCTCTTTGATTCAGAAGTCAGGTTCACTAACCACTGAGCCACCGAGGCAGTCGATATTGATTGCGTCGCAGTCGAAAACTGGTTTTATTTTAGTCATTTGATTTTAGCCCTAATTTTTTCGCATTTTGATGTTCTTTCTTTAACAGTGTTTTAATTGATTTTCTAATTAGAAAATTAGGTAGGCATTTCAATAAAAAGTTTATTAAGGTGGGGAAATTCTTGCTCTGTGGGTCATTAAGTTTTAAGTGTTTCGTTTGGCTGTTAAATTAAGATTTGTTTGCTTTTTAATTGTATTATTACGGTTTTAGAAGCGTTTTTACCAGATTTTATTTTGTTTTGAGGATGTTTTTTAAAGTGAAACTTCTCATGCGACTTCCAATAAGATTGCGTTAAACGTTTAACGCTACCATGGACAGGGTATGAAAGCACTGTTGCGTTGAAGTTTCACTTCTTCCGCGCGGAGGGACTCCACGTTTTTTAGAGTTCCGTACCTCAAACGGAAAAAACGGAACCCTTATCCTTACCCCATCTGTCCGTCTGTGTGTATGTCAAGACTCATTATCTCAAGAACGCGTAAAGATATCGAGTTGAAATTTAAACTGTATACGTATATCTATGGATTCTTGCAGTTGTATAAAAAGAAAAACTTCTAAGTTATCGTATAAAAAAGTTGGAGCCGTTTATGTCGTAAATAACCGCATATTTCGACACTCACAAAAATCAAAACCTACAGGGTACTTCCCGTTGACATAGAACTATGAAATTTGGCAAAAAGCATTGTCTTAGAGTACACATATAGGAATAAATCTAAAAACTGTACATTTTTATTTAAATCACAAAAAATAGGGCCTCAAAATTCACAAAAAATGGGTTCAAAATTCAAAGTGAGTAAATCGTATTATGTAAGATATTTTCATTAGCACATGCTAAAAAAGGTTTTTAATTATTTTAACAATGTGTTTGTACAGAACCCTCGTGCGAGCCTAACTTGCACTTGTCCGGTTTTTTTAGTATAATGTTTATTAAGTAAGAGTGTACTAAGATGAAAGAGAGGCATTCAAACCGGCATTATAAACCGTTTTAACTATGGGACAAGCACATAATTGAAACAAAAACAACGGGCTGCACTCCAAGAGTGTCGGCAGAAGAGAAAACTTTCTCCCTCCGTCTTACGAATTTTCGATAACGTTACGTCATGTCTTGACGCGAGTTAACATTTTTTACCCATCCTAAAGGTAGCCGTGGTGGTCTAGAGGTAGTGACACCCGCCTTACAATTGTGAGGTCGTGGGTTCAAATCCCCGGTCCCGTACCAATGAGTTCTTTGGAATTTATGTACGGAATTTCACACCACTGGCTTTTCGGTGAAGGAAAACATCGTGAGGCAACCTGCATACGTCTGTAGAAGAAGTTCGATAGCGTATGTGAATCCACCAACCCGCACTGGGCCAGCGTGGTGGATATGGCCCAAACACCCTTCGTGGGTAGGCCTACGTCCTGCAGTGGACTATTAAAAAGGCTGGTACAGTACAGTACCCATCCCAAAAAGTGTACAACGTCGCTAAAGAAGTCTTCACTTCAAAAACACTTCTTATCCAGAGTCATTTATTGATAACACCACAGTTACTTACTAGGTACTTATTAGGTACAATCACAATAAATAAATTGGTACATTTCGACTGCCTCGGTGGCTCAGTGGTTAGTGGCACTGACTTCTGGATCAAAGAGGCGTGAGTTCAATCCCTACCCAGGTCAAGCGTTTATGTGATGAGCATAGGTGTTTGCTCTGTCTTTTTTCTTTTTTTTTTATTTCGAATAGGTTCGCGTTTGACTACACACTGCCTGATGTTAAGCAGATGTGCGGTCTAGGGTGTAGCACGCTTACCTAGAAGATACCTATTTACTCGGGATTTGAAGACACCCACGTTGTACTTTAACGGGTAGACATACCCAGGCAAAGCGTTCCACATTCCGGCTGTTCGTATGAGGAATGAGGATTCGAAACGCTTGGTTCTAACGCGCGGAATGTCCACCATAAAAGGGTGGCGCTTTGGTCGCGTCTGTCTAGCCGTACGATAGAAGAAAGGGGCAGGGGGGACCAGATTGTGCAACTCCTGGGCGCACTCTCCGAAGTGTATCCGGTAAAAGGCCGACAAACACGCTATCTTGCGCCGATGCTCAAGACTTTGCAGCTGCGACTTAGTCAAGGTACCGTTGTCAATCAGCCTCCTGGCTCGCCGCTCAATCGACTCCAGAGCCTCCAGTTGATATTTAGTAGAGCCATCCCAAAGGTGAGAGCAGTTTTCCATGTAAGACCTGGCTTGAGGTTTATAAAGACTAAGCAATCAGCTGTCTGAGTGGTATTTAAGTACTATGTAGTATATCGGTCTCTGGTAGCCGTATCACAAGCTTCAGATCAAATATCGTGTGTAAGAAGTTCAAAGCTCGGAGGATGACATAGGCTTTTTAACTCGGAACAATATAAGGTTTATACAGAATAGCACGTAGGCTAAGCCGTGGGAATAAGCTAGCATTTTATACTTGCAGAATCTAATGTGTAACTGCACGAATTTTACGATCTTTTACAATGTAATATTCAATTCCGACATTTACAAGCGAAGTTTACCTCAAATAAGGCTGGGTGTAGACACAACAGGGGTGAAAGCCTAGGGCGGGGCATTAGGCCTCCATTGTGGGGCCACCTGGCCTCTCCCATGGCTTGTAGGGTCACCATTATACCCACACCAAGCCGGATTATTCGTATTCTCAAAACAAAACATCAAAATCGGTTCATAATTAGCCGAATAATAATAAATAAAATACATACAAAAAACAAGCAGCCGAATTGAATACCTATTTTTTTTAAGTCGGTTGAAGACATTGTGAGATATTATTTTGAAACTTTCATAATTTTCTACAGAATTCCTACTCTTTCGTGTGGTTCCATTCATTTTTGATAGTTCTCCTTCGTCGCTGCCAGGAGCGTTTTAGTTTTAGGCGCCAGCGTAAATTAAATAGCAGCGTAAAAAGCGTTCTCTCTATCGAATGCCTAAAGTGAAAAAGAAACAGAACTATGCTATTTAGCTAATATAGTTACGTTGGCGCCTATGTAATCGGCGATTACTTTGTACAGTATTAAATTAATTGCTTTTCATACCACTTGCTCGAGAATGACTTATTATTATTATGTAATCTCAACGTAAAACGAATCATTATTATCTTAACACAATCTGGAGGGCTATGGAAGGTCAATAATGTTGTATGATACTCCCTAGGGAGTAAAGTGATTTAAATTTGGAAGATTATTTCGTATGAAATTTTCTTAACTAGGTACATTCAAGGACTTCAGAAAAAGGTTTTATTTTGTAAAATCAAATAAAACCTTATTAAATTGCAACTTTTTCACTTTAGACATTCGATAGAGAGAACGCTTTTTACGCTGCTATTTAATTTACGCTGGCGCCTCTGTAATCGGGCTTTTAGTGAGGTTATAATGTAAGTATAACTCAAATTCCCCGGGTTTTATTTTCATTAGTCATAAGTATTTATTGATAAAATGTAAATTTACACGTCATAAAAAAATATTACATATATGTAATACAAAACACATCTTTTTTTACACAGTGAAATAATAAATTAATTGCAATGTAACAATAATAACTTTATTGTTACATTGCAATTACATTGCATTGCATTTTCTCGCAGAAGGTATGAATAGTAGAGTAGAAGCAAGCCTGTCTTCGTCTTGGGCGTCTTGAACCCTGAACCCTGAACTTATACTTCGCCGCCCCCGGAGAACAAAATGACAATCGCTATTGTCTTGATTTTAATGTTATACCATATTCGACTTTAATGGAGCTTAATACATCTATACAATTTTTTTCATAATTTTTTTGTCGTTACTCATGAAGTTATAAAATAATGCAATAGTATTCGAAGTTTTTTATTACCTAAATAGTTTCGCGAATAAAATTGCCAGATAACAATAGTAAACATTTTCAACTAGTATCAAAATGATAATATCGATAGCCACAATATTCCCGTGCAAACGAGTCTATAAAAATAGTGCTATGGATGTTGTCATTTTATTTTCTATAAAATTAAAGCAACCAATGTTTACCAATAATTTGTTTCATTTTGAAGGCAAGAACAACAGTCCAAAGTTCTATTACCATACAAAAATGGAAAAATTATAACGAGGATACAATGGTAAGTGATATTAAATTTCGACAATTGAGCTGTTAATAATCATTGAATAAAATTATTATACAATATTGCAATATTTGTTTTCGCTTAGATGAACCGAGAATAAAAAGACAACGGACATAGAAAAAAAATGACGTTGATTAATTTTTATCAATATCTTATTTTGTTAATATCTATTTAATTATACTACTGTTAATTACAATACTTTTACAAAAAAAACATTCAAAAAAATATCTTTCATTTGAGCTCATTCACTTACAATACTGTTCAGTGAATCATCAGCAATCAACGAAAAACGGTTTTTTATTTTTCCTGGAAAGTTGTGATTTTGCGATTGCCATTTTGTTCTCCGGGGGCGGCGACTTATACTTGAACCCTGAGCGAAGCGAGCTTCACTCTAAATAATTACTATAGAGACCCTCGCTACGCTCAGGGTTCAATTGTCTCCCGTGACGTAAGACATCACTTAGTTCTCTTGGTACAAATGTATTTATTTCCTTTGGAAAATGATTTACTTACTACCTACTACCTATATTCTTTCATAACAATATTCATTTACAGGAATTTCATATTTTCGGATCTTATTGTCTTTAAACAAAAATCAAATCAGAAAATGTGAAATTCCATTCAATAAAAACATTCAATGCGGTTGTTTTATTCTGCATATTAATTGATTTTTTGAGCGACTGTACACAGTCTGGTCTCACTTTGCAAAATGTTCTTTCTCACGATCAAAATCTATTGTAGTCTTTGCTTACATTTTGTCTCATACAAAAATTTAGCTTTGCAAGATCGAACCAAATTCTATGTTACGAATTTTTTCTTGTTGCAACTTATATTATAATATCCACCAAAATAATTGACATCATGGCCACCCCACACTATATCCACTGCACCCCAAAATGGCGGAATCATATTTTATAATCTGTTAAACATTTTTCTTAATCTATTTTCGGCGGTGTCGGGGCGCTAACGACCAGGGACAGACAGAACAGACAACATGCTAGATACATTTTGGGGATGATTATGTTGGTACAATGGGAATATAGGTAGATATAGGAATAAAATCGAAAATAAATAATATCGCAATTTCGGTGCTGACCCAATGTTAGGCCATGGTGACGGACACTATATTTCAAAGTCTATTCATTCACCCATCAGCAGCAGAACGTCCACTGCTGGGCATAGGCCTCCTCCAAAGAACCCCATTGAAACTGGTTGGAAGCGCCCTGCACCCAGCGCGTTCCTGGTGTCTTAATTATATCGTCAGCTCACCTACGCTATGCTAGTTGGTACCTGATATCCATTCAAGAACTGTACCCCATCGGTCACGTTACTTCGAATTATTTGCCCTGCCCACTGCTATATTAACTTGCTGATGCGCTGAGGTATGTACTGTACTGTACTGTACTATACTTTTTTAATAGTCTACTGCAGGACGTAGAACGAAGTCATACCCTCGAAGGTTGATTGGGCCATGTTCACCACGCTGGCCCTGTGCGGGTTGGTGGATTCACACACGCCATTGAATTTCTTCTACGGACGTTGCAGTTCTTTTCGTTCTTTTACGGATGCAGGTTACCTCACGATGTTTTCTTTCACCGATAAGCCAGTGGTGTGAAATTCCGTATATAAGACTTAAATAAACTCATTAGTACGGGACCGGGATTTGAACCCACGACCTCAAGAGTAACAGACCAGCGTTACAACCACTATACCACCACGGCTCTATGTCCATAGTGTGGCTGATGACACAGTTAGGTATTCTGAATTATTCGCAGTTAATTTGAATTCTAATATTGTACATATTGTGTAATAAAATTAATCAACAATAAGCAAACCTTCCTAAACGTAAACACCAGTTTTCCTATCCACCTACTATTATACCTAATAAGCCCTAACCTGCATTACCCAGGTCCTAGCCTATTACCTAGGTCTCGTTAGGTTAATAACAGTCCACCTAATACCTAGAGCTTAGCGTGTTGTTAACAATCTGATAAATTCTGAGGTATGATATGAAATGTCGTGTGTAATTTTGTACGAATCAATTATTGAAAAGAATTAGTAAGGATATTTGCACACAGCACGCAAGATGATATCCATACTAATAATATATTTTTCATCACATCTATTCGAAAAGGACTACTTGGTTCGCCTTTAAGTGCGCCCAAAGGTGGTGTTTTCTATAAGGAACTTTATAAGTGCGCCGGAATAATCTTTGCCGCGCACTTATTGAATTTGGAAGTATGTATTTGTAATCTTAGTGTTCAACGCCAAGAAAATGAATTAAAATAATGTAAATATAAGTTTTCATTTGTTTTATTATTAGATACCATTTAATTACAATGTAGTTGTTACTCTACGTTTTATTAAATAATAATATTTATATATTAATATTCTCCTAGAAGTGATGAAAAGTAGAGTGTACCACTCGGGCGCAAAATATAATATTGTTTTATTGAAATTTATGATCTTATTATTTTTTCATCATATCGATTCGAAAAGGACTACTTGGTTCGCCTTTAAGTGCGCCCATAGTTGGTGTTTTCTATAAGGAACTTTATAAGTGCGCCGGAATTATCTTTGCCGCGCACTTTTTGAATTTGGAACAAATAAGTGCGACGGAATGATCTTTGAATTTGGAAGTATTTGTAATGTTAGTGTTCAGCGCCAAGAAAATGAATGAAAATATACTTAAATTTTTATTTGTATTATTATTAGATACCATTTAATTTCAATTTAGTTGTTACTCTACGTTTGATTTAATAGTAATAAATATGAGGCGCCATTTATTTTCTCATAGAGGTGATGAAAAGTAGAGTGTACCACTCCGGCGCAAAATATATTTTTGGCTCGGGCGACGTACTTTGAATCCCTCGCTACGTTCAGGATTCTACTAATATCCCTCTAATAATAATACTCTAGAATCCCTCACTTCGCTCTGGATTCAAAAAAGCGCCCTCGCCGTAAAAATATTATTTTGTTCCCTTATGAAACAATCTACTATAAATAGTGGTACTGCAGCGCGAGTTATTTTGACATTTAAATCGCAAAAAATCATTGAAAAACCGATTTTAAATGTCAAATTAACGATCGTATTAGAACGGTACTCGCGCTGCTGGCTTTGTTTGAATTACTTCAAGCTAATATAGCTTATTATATCTTGTGGTAGAAGACTTGAAACATTATCAGCAACTGAAACAGGCGTACCCACAAAAAACAATTGGGCCGTGTACACCACGCTGGGCAATTGCTGGTTGGTGTATTCACAAACGCCGTCGAATTTCTTCTACGGACGTATGCAGGTTGTCTCACGATGTTTTCTTTCACCGAAAACCCAGTGGTGTGAAATTCCATAGAAACATAAGTTCCAAAGAACTCTTTGAAACGCGACCGGGATTTCAACTCACGATTGCAGGTACTTATAGCGATATATTTTTGTAATATTTATTCAAAAATCTATCATTTATCAGTAGGTCTTTTAAAAATATAAACATTTTTTCTCATCAGAATACCAGCGTTGAGTGTTGGGTCCTTCCAGCACTCAACATTTTATAGCTGAGGTGAGTCCCTTTCGACACTTTCGTTTATAGGGTTCCGTACCTCAAACGGAAAAAACGGAACCCTTATAGGATCACTTTGTTGTCCGTCTGTGTGTATGTCAGACTCTTTATCTCGGGAACGCGTAAAGATATCGAGTTGAAATTTAAACTGTATACGTATATCTATAGTCTCTTGCAGTTGTGTAAAAGAAAAACTTCTCAGTTATCGTTTAAAAAGTTAGAGCCGTTTATGTTGTAAAAAACCGCATATTTCGACACTCACAAAAATCAAAACCTACAGGGTACTTCCCGTTGACATAGAACTATGAAATTTGGCGAGAAGCATTGTCTCAGAGTACACATATAAGAATAAATCTGACAAATGAACATTTTTATTTAAATTACAAAAAAATAGAGCCTCAAAATTCACAAAATATGGGTTCAAAATTCAAGGTGAGTAAATCGTATCATGTAAGGTATCATATACATGCTAAAACAGGTTTTTAATTATTTTAACAATGGTTTTGTACGGAACCCTCGAGGTGCGAGCCTGACTCGCACTTGTTCGATTTTTTCATTAGTTTTATAAGTTTTTTTTGTACGTGTTATGCATGTGTCGAATAAAGATATTTCATTTTTCATTTCTAAAAATCTTTCCTGGTAGGTAGGTACTCTCATGTCGTCCAAAATGGACGTACTTATACGCAAGTGAGATAGCTGCCAAACTCTACCTCACCTTTATTTTTTGTATCATCATCATCCATCCATCAGCCTTAAGACGCCCACTGCTGGACGTAGGCCTTCTCTATGGATTTCCAATAAGGCCGGTATGGAAGCGGCCTGCATCCAGCGCGTTCCAGCAGTCTTAACGCTTTAACATTTTTTGTTTGTATGATTTCATCGACTTGACCATTTTTTTTTGTTTTGGATTTTGGATCATAATATTTTATTAAGCGCTGTACTTATAAGTAAATTTATTAATTGAAGAAAGCACCATGTACGGCATGTAAACGATCAAAACGCAGAGTAAACGAACGCGAGTTGGTACGCGCGCTGTTTGGTCGATGCGCGCCACAATATTTGTGATTGTGGGCACGCTACCGGAGTTAAGGCGATGCCTTTACTCATTAAAAACTACTATGAAATGCTATTACTAATTTTTTTTTTTTTTTTTTTATTGGAAAATTACAAACCACAGACTCCAGGGTCTGTGCCTTTTGTTAACTAAAATATTCAATTATTCGATTTTACTATACAAAAAGAGTTAGTACAATAGAGATGGGTTAGTTTAAGTTTTAGCCTAAGTTAGTAGTTTCAGTGCATTGCGTGAATGCCACGAGCAAACCGGCGACCCGCATGCAGCACCCGATCACGAGTGTGACGCATGTGCCAGCCATCGCTCTCCTCGACCATATTTTAGGGAAGAGAACGACCCGACACACAACGCCGCCGCAAGAAGGAGCCATCGATGGCGAGAATGAATGCTCAGGGCATGCACGCAATGCTAAACTCTAGATATTACACACTTGTCATGATTTACTTTGTGAAAGCGATCATCCGCAGAGTCCGAGGCTACGACTCCGTGTGTTACTCGGTGGTTTCAACTCTGCTTGTGATCGCTCCCATGTCCTTCTATAACAACTCTGTTGTCTCCTCCCGGCCCAGAGCCTCCATCACCGCCTCGTTCCGATCTCTGATGGCCATCTGCAGGTTGTACTCTTTGATGGCCCTCAATGACGCGGAAGATGCACGCCGCACGAATCGGCTGATGGCATCATCTTCGATGTCGTCGGCGTAGTAAATGAAGGTTCCAGTGTGCCGTGATAATGCAACGACAGCGTGTGACACGCTCTCGTGTAGTTTCATTCCAGGCTTCGTTTTGATGGCGATTACCGACTCGTACGTTAGTCCCTGAGCTTCGTGGATGGTAAGGGTACGTGATCCTGCGCCCTCTCCATAACCCTGGCTGGTGAGGATTTCCTTTTCTTCCTGTGTATGCACTAAGAAAAGGGTGTTGGGGAGGGTTTTGGATATTTGAGCCCCCTTGAACCTTTTCTGCTCAAGAGACCTAATACGGGGAGCTGAGGAATATATACCAGAGTATATTTCCCTCAACGCATACGCGACATCCATTGGGTTCCTATGTGTGCAGAGCAACTCCTGGGTAATGTTTGCAACCAGGGTCGGGCGATGGTACCTCATCTCGAAGAGATTTTCTCTGTCGATATAAGGCAGCTGATTGACGTCTCCAATGAGGACAAGTTCGCTAGCACCAGACAGCCTTGCAGCCATTATTATGGCTCCGAAGTGGTTCATTAGAGCTTCATCCACCAAAAGGCGGCTGAAGCTCTCTTTTCCAAAACCATTGACGAGGGATGAAGCCATGGTTCGCACTCTGGATTTTACCAGATCTCCTATTCTGTGCGATAGCTTTTCTCTCAGGTCTTTTGCTGCCTCTGTTGTTGTAGTGATGATAGCGTCCTTGTCCACATCAAAGTGTCGAATCACCCATGTTGTCTTACCACAACCTGGTACCCCGTTGACCCATTGTATCTTTGGTACCACCCAGTCTTCCCAGTCTGCCTCGACGTCCGAGCCTCTTTCAATGGTTTTAGCCATCTCAAGGATTCTGTCGTCCAGCATTATCTTGGTGCACTTGGCGGTGACTACAATTGGGTCGTTCGATGGTATCGCGTATTTCGGTCTTCCTATTCGTTCCGTCTCTCTCTTATTCAGCTCCACGAAACCACTTTCTGCACTGTAAGCTGCCATATGCTGTCCTTTCATGGTCCCTCTGATGACTTGGGAAGTGACGTTATTGTATATGGCTGCTTCTGCCTCTTCGAGTCTCGATTTTAGTAGACTCTCACTTACCGGACCGCCTAGCCTAAAGAACTCCAGAATGTTGTCGCAGTTCTTGAGATTAACAATTTTTGTCGCTCTCAATAAGGCTAGGTATTCGATAAAGGCGTTTCTTGCGTGGTCTCGCGGGGCCGAGGTCGAGATATAACGGGGTGAATCGACCTGTCCCATGTCTGCTCTCGTTCGGGTTACCTGAGTTTGTGAAACCACTCTCGAGGTCACCGCTGTCTGTGGAGGTGGAATTTTAGGTGTGAATCGGAACAAACTCTGCGCCGCAGCACTGAAAAAACCTGATATAGTGCCAAAGTTACCACTTGGGCGGAATACAGTTCCCTCAGAAGCTGCTTTAAGCTCTGCTCTTTCTGAACCAGATAGGGTGGCTGAACTTGGAATGGGATGGCCCCAGCTGTCTGTTGCATTATTAGGGTCGTTACTTGGGGACTTCAGAAAACTCAGATTTTCTCCTCTGTCCTCATATACGACAACCTCGTGGTGTTCAGAGGCTTTGATACAACCCAGCCGGTCTACGGCTTCAGCTTTTAATCGTTCAACCACCATCGCATCCACGCTTATCACCCGGGGACTGTCTCCTTGTATGCTAAGATGTTCAAGCAATGAGCTAGCCTGCGTGAAAGGTGACTGGACGCCCCACTCGACTAGTGCAATCGTTTTGTTTTTCGATCTCACCAGTCGGAATTGGTGGCCGCCTGCCTCACACACTGGCATAGCGTCGTAGGATTTCCGCTTCATTGTTACTTTGGCGGTGCTCCCGTTAAGAAGACATGCTAGTCCAGGTGACAAGCGGACGCGTTTCCGGGCCCTGACTTGGCAAAAGCTTATTCCGAATCTTTCTCTGTTGCTGTCCATGAAGAGAGCCACACCACGGATACGAACCCCAGGAGCCCCTTTTTCCGCGTTTTCCAGAATTTTGTCGATGGTTACGCTTTTTGAGGGTACTAATTCTCGGACGGGAATTGCGCTCTGTGTCGCTTCAGTGGACTGTGTGAGTGTTAAGTGTGTCGAAATGGGATCAGGTGTTAGAGTGGAAGGAAATATGGTGATGTTAGGTATGGTGGAAAGTATTAAGGTAGTGCGGGATGGTAAGGTAGTGGGGAGTGTTGCAGTGGGAAGTGTTGCAGCTGGAATGTTTTGTTCGTTGGAGTGGAGAGTAGAATTTCTTTTGGCCGCAATTCTGAATGACCTCTCCATGAAAGACAGAAGAAATTGTCTACTTTTTGGATCTGCTAAGATGTTATGGAGATCCGAGACCACTAGATTTCTGTCAATCATTATTTCGAGGTCATGTCGTGCGGCCGAGAATCTGGGGCAATCGATGAGCACGTGCCAGACCGTCTCGGAGACATCGGGGTCGCACTCGCATCCGGGGCTGTTCTTGATCTTACATCTGTACAGATATTCAGCTATTCCTCCATGTCCTGTCAAAGCTTGAACCTGAAAAGGAGTCAGTTTTGTGACGCGCGTCACCCGATATGCATTTGCGATATCCGGGAAGAATGTCTGAGTGACTTTGCCTTTATCCGAGGTTTCATATCTTTATTCTGTCCTGCCACTTTCGGACTGATTACTAATTTTATTAAAACAAGTGTAACGTAACAGTTTTAAAAACCCGACTGAAAAAAGAACAACAGATAAGCAACGCACTAAAAATAATTAAAATGGTTTTAACCATTCTATTTCTGATTTTTAAATACATGACATACCTATTATGCATATTTTTCTAATATTTTTAATATTTCCTTTACTAGTAGGTAGGTTTGCATAAAAATAATAACTGCTTACAATTGGGCGCCTAAACCTGCCATTTTGTATTTTCTCTTGTGTTTTTGAAACGACTCTAACAATACCTAAATATTTGAAATCCATGCAGTTGCTTGAAATATACTACGTGGAAATAAAGAAATACACAAACATACCTACAACATACCTACGCGTGAAAACCAATACCTTTGGCAGTAGGGTAAAAAGCTCTTACATAATATATCGTCCATAATATATCGTCCAGAACACACTTTCGTACATAATATATCGTCCAGAAACCGACTTCATAGATAAGCAAATTTTATTCCTATTCCAATGTTATTTTATATTTATTGTTAATCTTTATTTTGTTTGGACAAGTATCATTATTTTTTTATGATATTTAATAAAAAAATATGTATAAAAAAAAATGTATCACAAGAATATATTATTGTACTCGTATCTATGTTGAGAAATAAATGAAATGAAAAAGTACACATTTATTATGCTGTACCAGCTTTTTTAATAGACCACTGCAGGACGTAGACCTACCTAAGAAGGGTGACTGGGTCATATCCACTACGCTGGCCCAGTTCGGGCAAATTCCCATACGCCATCGAATTTCTTCTACGGACGTATGCAGGTTGCTTCACGATATTTTCCTTCACTGAAAAGCCAGTGGTGTGAGATACCGTTTATAAATTCCAAAGAACTCTTTGGTACGGGACCGAGATTTGAACCCACAATTGTAGGGCGGGTGTCACTACGTCTAGACCACCACGGCTTTATAATATTAGTACACATAATTATTTTTTGCAAAAAATAGCATGACCGACTTCACCCGTGTACAGGATCATTACATAGTATAAAACAAAGTCGCTTTCCGCTGTCTGTCCCCATGTATGCTTATATCTTTAAAACAACGCAACGGATTTTGATGCAGTTTGTTTTAATAGATAGAGTAATTCAAGAGAAACATTTCTCTATGTGTGAATGTATATATGATGTATATATAATGTATATTTCTATATGTTTGATACACCTGTGCGAAGCCGGGGCGCATCGCTAGAGCGCGATGTAGCATTTTTCACATTATTGTTGATTTATCAAAAATGGCTCAGCCGATTTCGATAAAATTGAAATGGGACCAATTTTGAAGTATATTCTTTCCAATAAATAAATCATTATTGAAACCGGACTACTACAAAGAAAGTTATGCGTGGTTATACATAAATATATATACGCGTCGAATTGTATACCTCCTCCGGTGGTTCGTCGGTCAAAAATACGAATACAATTGCACCGCATGCATCGCCTTAACTGCGGGCTCGTAAAGCCGGGCCACACACGTCGACGCAGAAATAGCTCATCCTGCCTCATAATACTGAAACTATTAGCGCTCGCGCCGTCACCGACTAGCCGATCTTAACTGATCTACAAAGTTAAATCATTAATGTTGTTCTTAAACTTTTGCGATTTGAACACATTATTATTATACAGGGTTATTTCCAATCTTTCGCGCTGGATGCAAGCCGCTTCCAACCGGTCTTATTGGAGATCCATAGGAGAGGCCTATGTCCAGTAATAGACGTCCTTTGGCTGATGGATGGATGGATGGATTTCTAATCAATTAGCATCCTTTTAAGGGCTTAATCTGTACATCAAAACTAACAACTTTTGTTCTACGACTTTGGTCAAAACTCAAAAAATTGTATTGTTGTTCCATAGAAAAATATCGTTTACCCGCGACAAAATGTATGGAACAGCTGATTTTTTTTTGAGTTTTGACGAAATCCGCAGAACAAAAAGTTGCTAGTTTTTGACCGACAAACCACCGGAGGAGGTATACAATTCGACGCGGATATTTTTTTTTATGTATAACCACGCATAACTTTTTTCATAGTGATTGTATTTAAATAATTCTTTTTTTATAGGAAATAGTATACTTCGAAATTGGTCCCATTTAAATTTTATCGAAATCGGCTGAGCCGTTTTTGATAAATCAATAATAATGTGAAAAATGTTACATCGATCCGTGCATAATATTTGCGTTCTAGCGATGCGCCCCGGCTTCGCACAGGTGTATTATACATATAAACATTTCTCTTGAATTACTTTATCTATTAAAACAAACTGCATCAAAATCCGTTGCGTAGTTTTAAAGATATAAGCATACATGGGGACAGACAGCGGAAAGCGACTTTGTTTTATATTATGTAATGATTCTGTACACGGGTGAAGTCGGTCATGCTATTTTTTGCAAAAAATAATTATGATGTACAGAAAAAACCCCTAAAAGGATGCTAACTGATTAGAAATAACCCTGTATACTACAGGACTAATCACGAGATAAATAAAAAATGGTGCGTGAAGTCCCTCCGCGCAGAAGAAGTGATACTTCGACGCAACAGTGATTTCATACCCCTCCATGGTAGAGTTAAACGTTTAACGCAACCTTGTTAGAAGTCGCATTAAAAGTTTTACTTCATCATCCCGACGTTTCGACCGAGTTACATTCGTTTCGTTGTCAGTTGCATTTATCTCGTAATATTTTTTTTAATTTTTTTATTTCAAATAGGTTTGCGTTTGACTACACACTGCCTGATGTTAAGTAGATATGCTGTAATTTTAGTCCCGTAGTATACAATAATAATTGAAGCATTTACTTTAGTAGTAGGTAGTCAAGGCGTGGTGGTCTAGAGGTAGTGACACCCGTCTTACAATTGTAAGATTGTGGGTTCAAATCCCGATCCCGTACCAATGAGTTCTTTGGAGTTTATGTACGGAATTTCACACCACTGGCTTTTCGGTGAAGGAAAACATCGTGAGGCAACTTGCATAGTAGAATAAATTCGATGCCGTATGTGAATCCACCAACCCGCACTGGGTTAGCGTGGTGGAAATGGCCCGATCACCCATCGTGGGTAGGCTTACGTCCCGCAGTGGACTATTTAAAAAGGCTGGTACAGTACAGTACTCGTGTAAGTAGATACATCGTAGGACATCTTCCTGTAGGACTCATAACGTGGACTGTATATCTTTGCTGTTGCATTGCGCTGGATGCATTTAAAATAGATATCTTTGGAGGAGTACTATGTCCGGCACTGGCTGTCATATGGCTATGGTGATGATGAAATACCAAATTTCTTATAACGACTGAGAAATAGATCATCCTGCTTCATAAAACTGAAATTATTAGCGCTCGCAGTGTAACCGGGTAGCCGATCTTAACTGATCGTTAACAAAGTTGAATGGAAAACTTAGATGAAGATGTATTTCAGATAACTTAACTACTTAGGGTTTGATATCATCCTGCTTTCATTTTTTTATAGGGCTTGTGCTTTTAGTAGCTTTGTACTACTAAATACAAGACTTACATAATCTAAGACTACGTAAACTACTACTATACATAACAAACAATTGGATCATCCACAGACCCTTGAAGGTCCGATAAAGATAATCCAAATGCTGAAGCCCACTGCCAGTTGGCAGTGTGCCCAGCATGCTGGCAGCATTGCCACGCTGAATGGCAATGCTTATACGTTGAGCCAAATAAACACCAGCATTATGGTGCTTTTCCACCAGAGATGTGCTATGCAGCTATGCTGCGAATATGTGAAATCTACGCTGGTGGAAACGGTCACATATTTTCGTAGCGTAGATTTCACATATTCGCAGCATAGCTGCATAGCACATCTCTAACGTGGAAAAGCACCCTTGTGGTATACAGGTTGCGTTCACTAAGGATGGTGCTGGATACAGGTCACTTTCAACCAGTCTTATTTGAGATCTTTAATGGAGTCTATATCCTGGATTAAACGTTCTATGGCTTAAACTATGATGATAATGGTGATACCAGATTCTGCTATAGAAACTAACGTAGTTTTCACACATTTTATACCTTATAACGAGACTGAAGTCACGTGCACAGATAGTCACAACAACTAGGTATAGTTTCGATCGCGTTCAGCCATCTTTCTCAAGTTGGCGAGTGCTAGCGCGCGGAGCCGTCTCGCAATGATTATGTTGGCAATCTGAGGACGGAAGTTTATTTTTTTTGTGAAAAATATTTGTTTTTCATTGGTTTTCTTAGTGTCGTCGAGTAAATATATTTAATTTGAGTATTTTAATGACGAACTTTGAAAATTTGTGACATTTTTGATCTCTAACCTTGTCACCATTGACTTTGTATTTTTCTTGATGGTTGTCACCGTACCTATTATCATCTTTTTGTGTTAGTTTTTACCGACAGAAGTTAAACAATGGATAGGATAACATAGAACGTGGCGCTCATGGCGTAGTTTGACTAGGATTTTCGTACTGATCACAAAAGTCAAACAACAGTCAGTACGATTAATGTTTGGTTAGGTGAAGCCGTGGTGGTCTAGTGGTAGTAACACCCGACCTGCAATCGTGAGGTCGTGGGTTAAAATCCCAATCCCGTACCAATGAGTTTCTTTGGAACTTATGTACGGAATTTCACATCATTGGCTTTTCGGTGAAGGAAAACATCGTGAGGCAACCTGCATACGTCCGTAGAAGAAATTCGATGGCGTATGTGAATCCACCAATCCGCACTGGGCTAGTGTGGTGGATATGGCCCAATCACCCTTCGTGGGTAGGCCTACGTCCTGCAGTGGACTATTAAAAAAAAGGCTGGTACAGTACAGTACAGTACAGGTGACCATGGGCCAATCTTATGTCGATAAGCAACTGAGCGCTACCTAGGATCGGATGGCATGTTTAGGGCATTTTATACTATTATACTAGCTGACCCGTCAAACGTTGTTTGGTATAATAATATTAAAAAAATCACCAGAAAATTGCTAATATAAATAGAGATATATACTATCCTATCTTTCAAGTTGGACCAGTTGGACCAAACTGCACAAAGTGTACAAAATTTGCTTAAAATCAGTTCAGTAGTTGAGGAGTTCATAGCGGGCAAACAACGTGACACGACATTTTAATATACAGGGTTAATTTTAATCAATTAGCCTCCTTCTAGGGGCTTATTCTGAACATCAAAACTAACAAATTTTGCTCCGCGACTTTTGTCAAAACTAAAAAAAATTGCTTTTTCATAAGTAACAACCGTAATTCATTTATTTACCATTCTTACTACTGGTAGTAATATTGGTAGTGACACTTTTAATAAACCAAAACAATATCGTTCACCCGCGCCAAAATGTATGGAACAGCTGCTTTTTTTTAGTTTTGATAAAATTCGCAGAACAAAAGTTGTTGTTAGTTTTGATGTACTGAATAAGCCCCTAAAAGGATGCTAATTGATTAGAAATAACCCTGAATAAAGAAGATTAATGAATAATTTACCAATAAGTTAAATATCTGTACCTATCTGTTAAAAATCAAGTCAAATCAAATCATCCTAAGTTATGTTGTGATTTTTATCATTCACTGTCTGAGAGTTTCTATGCTGCTGGAAGGCCTCTGACATGGCTAAACTGTTAAAACAACCGGGGCCTACTATTTAACGTGTCATCTGAGCCACGGTAGCGCTCAGTTATAAATTACACCCGCGGTCACCCATCCGAATACTGGCCGCACTGAACGTTGCTTAACTTCGATGATCGCTAACGAACACCTAGTCAAACTACGTTATGAGCGCTACGCTATTCGTAAGTAAAGAGCACGTACTAACAAGCAAACAAGACAGATTGACACAAAACCGAAACAGTTGAAAACGTGAGAGAGAAGCCGATGTCGAGACGTGGGATAAACAAGGTTGAATAATGATGATAATGATAGATCTGTATCAGCCTTTTTTTAATAGTCCACTGCAGGACTTATGCCTACCCACGAAGGGTGATTGGGCCATATTCACCACGCTGGCCCAGTGCGGGTTGGTGGATTCACATAGGTACGCCATAGAATTTCTTCTACGGACGTATGCAGGTTGCCTCACGATGTTTTCCTTCACCGAAAAGCCAGTGGTGTGAAATTCCGTACATAAATTCCAAAGAACTCATTGGTACGGGACCGAGGATTTGAACCCACGACCTCACGATTGTAAGGCGGGTGTCATTACCTCTAGACCACCACGGCTTATATCACACACTTCAATATTATTGCGTCAGTCGAATATAATACGTTTCATACTTAAATGTATCATATTTCCGTCTTATTCGCACCTGTTTAGCGTAGAGAGTGCTGTAGTGCTCTCTCTTTCTGATTTTATAGAGTCAACACCTCAGGTAAGGCTGGGGCCAGTATATTTGATTTTAGTAGGCTCCTGCTGAAGGCCAATATTTTAAGTCAGATAGATAAACTTATATTATTAAATTAATTGACAAAATACGCATTATGTTAATAATGATGATAATGATAGATCAACAGTTCATAATTATTTTTCCCCAAAAATGACATAACCAACTTCAACCCTGTACAGAATTCGAGTAATTCGCTCGAGTCGATATATCAAGTTTCACATTACTATTTATTTGCCAAAATTGGTTCAGCCGATTTCAATAAAATTTGAACAGGACCACCTCTGAAGTATGATCTACCAAACAGAATACATAGTTCCAGCCCACATTCTATGGCTATAAAAATATTAAGTAAACTGCCAAATAATCTAAAAGATATCGAAAAGGAAAACTGTTTCATAAAACAACTAAAAAGTATCTTACTAACCAAATGCTATATTACACATTAGACGAATTTTTAACGATAATCTAGAAACATAATAATAAATCGTTCCAATACAAATAATAAAATTGCCATACCCTTATAGGGTCATATGTATAACTATACAAAACATGTTAATTAAGAACCGCATGTAAATTTCGTACCTACGTTACAATCATTTATTTAAGTTAAAGTTTGAAAAAAGAATTATCGAAGTCGGACTACTCTGTAAAAAGTTATAGGTAGGTACATCTATATATATAAAAGAAAGTCGTGTTAGTTACTCCACTTATAACTCAAGAACGGCTGAACCGATTTAGCTGAAAATTGGCAGGGAGGTAGTTTAGAGCCAGGAAAAGGACATAGGATACTTTTTATCCCGTTCCTTTATTTTTATTTTTTTAATAGTTATTCATATTATATTTTTCATAACATCTATTCCCTTAAAAAATCGTTAGCGAAACTGTCACCTATCACAACGACGCTAATAGGCCCAATTTCAAGGCACCATCGTAATTATAACAGTTAATTAGAATATTTCTGTTTCTTTTTCACTTTAGGCATTCGATAGTGAGAACACATTTTATACTCAAATTAAATTTAAGATGGCGCGTTCATAATTGGGCCTGATATGGATTGACGGAACGTAATAAGATGACAGGTGACATACATTGACTGAAGACTTTTTATGAATGTCACGCTTAGCATAGCAAAGAGACAAATTGTCTTTTCACCATTGTATGTCCTCGAAGAGGAAATATAGTATGGATTGACAATGACAACTGACATTAAAATTGGAGGAAATGTTTTTTCCTATGCCATGCTACATATTACAATGACGTTTAATACTGGGCCGTCATTTTGTCTGACATTAAAAATATTTTTAAATATACCACCGTTAGAGGTTAAACATGTTTCTTTATTCTACCTTTATGGTACAGAATCCATACTAATATACGAAGAAACAGATCGACTTGATTTTTAGGAGTAGTATGGCATGAGTATAAGTATCTTGACTCTAAGGTTATTAACCTTGACTGTGAACTGTGACCTTGACACGAACATACATTTCTGTTGGTTTGGTTAGGATTGAAAAGTGATAAAAGTGCAGCCCGCCTCAGTTGCGGTGCTCCTCATGAGGCACGCAACTTACCGGCCAGCCTCTCAGCTACTTGAGTTAAAAAGCCCTGAAAAGCGGCCCAACCACGAGTGCAAACTTCTAAGCTGCCAAGAGAGAAAAGACCCAAAAAATCGGGAGACATCGAGCGCCGCCTTCTCAGCAGTCTCAGAAGAAACCCAGAGAAGCGGCTTTATCTGGGATTCTCGCGCCGCCCATAAGCCTCGGCTACTAAGTTCCCCCGCCACGACAAGGCGGGAACTTAACTTAACCATATCTTAATCAACAGAAGCATTTATAAGTATAAGGTATTATGATTACAGGTTAGGTTTGGACAGTGGCAATGTGCAAGGGTCCTTGACTTTTTTTTATAGAGCAATACCACTAAATACAGGACTTATAATGTAAAACTTCATAAACTACTACATAACAAGCAATTGGATCATCCACAGACCCTTGAAGGTATAAAGATAATCCAAATACTCAAGCCCACTGCCAGTTAGCAGCGTGCTTAGCATGCTGGCAGCACTGGCACGCTGATTGGCAATGCTTTTACGTTAGCCAAATAAACACCAGCATTTTGGTCACATGTCGGGTACACCGGACGCCCAGAAAGACTTTTGACAACAAGACCGGCCACCACGGCCACAATGACTCAATTACAAACGGCTCAAATATGTAACCATTGCCCAGGTTAGCATATTTGCGCCGTTTGTGCTGCTCCGAATCAGCCAACGCTCCAGCCATTCTCTGAGTCTCAGAAAGATGTGACGGCACCAAACTATCGACGCAAGTCACGTCTCATACTATGGGCCGTCTACACTTCCATGGACCAGCTTCATACCCTCAGGCCTTTTGCCATCACCAAGCGCAAACCACCCATTCGGTTCGAGTACGGCTGCTATATTGGCGGTCGCAAAAGCCCTGCGTATGACATCGTTCACACTGGCGTGGCAACCAATTCGACCAGCGCTTCTTGAGCAAGAAAGACGGTGGTGACCGAGCTGGTCAACTAGGGTACTTGAATAGGTGAGACCGCTCAGCTATGTGCGGCGCGGCAGCAAGGTAGGTCGACTATCTCGACGATATCATCAATACCGCCGGTCGAGCTTGGTCACGGTCGGCAAAGAGCTGAGGCAGATGGCACTGCAAGAGAGAGGCCTATACCCAACAGTGGGACAAAGAAAGCTGCGGATGATAACGATGACGAAACAAATTAGTTGAACTTGGCTGTTTTTTGGGTTTGAAATGATTGTTTGCTACAATAATGTGTACCGTTTCACATTGAATTGGGGCTAATATTTTGTGATGCACTTACTATTACTTACTTTGTATCTACCGATTTTAGACCATAAAGCCGGAAACATACTATGGGACGCGGCTGACGGACGCGACTGACAGCCGCGACTTAGCAACAGTCTTAATACATCCGGTGTGCCAGATCGCTCTCGGACGTCCGAAAGCTCAAGGTCGTCCAAAGGTGATGTCCGCGACTGATGTCCGATAGTGTGCACGGCTCAGTGTACTTTCATAGTCTAGGTCGCGGCTGTCAGTCGCGTCCGTAAGCCGCGTCCGATAGTATGTTTCGAGCTTTACTGTCTTTACAAAAGTGAGATAGCTCAACCAGATCTACATTTTGGATGACAGCCATTAAACTTAAAATATCTTAAGGCGGTACGAAGTTCGCCGGGTCCGCTAGTATATAAATATACGCAACGACTTGAAAACATCCTTCGTTGTTTCCTTGGTTAAAAATATACCGGCGGTATCATCAAAAAACCTCTCGGAAGGTCTGTGACACTTGCACTTATGCATAATACTCTATTATTCTCGTCTAGCCCAACAGCCGATCTGAAATGATCTACAAAGTTGAATGGAAAATTTTATTTCACACGTAATATTTAGGGCTTACAGTATTGAGATTTTTGGATTGTAACCGACTTATGTGATCAAGGTGCTATGTTCGTGCGCCAATTCTCAGTCTCTGGCAACCATATCACGAGTTTTGCTTGGTTTAGTGTCAGAGATCGTGTGTAAGATGTCTCCTAATATTTTTTTATTATATTATTTACCGAATCAAGCCAACTATTCGAATTTTGTACACGGTTGGAGTCATTTTTTGCGATACAAATATACAAGGTTATTTCTAATCAATTAGCATCATTTTAGGGGCTTATTCTGTACATCAAAACTAAAAACTTTTGTTCTGCGACTTTTGTCAAACTCAAAAAAAAAAACTGCTGTTCCATTTTGTCGAGGGTAAATGATATTTTCTATGGAACTACAACTTTTTTTTGAAATTTGACAAAAGTCGTTGAACAAAAGTTGTTAGTTTTGTTGTAGAGAAGAAGCTCCCAAAAGGATGATAATTGATTAGAAATAACCCTGTATAAAGATGAACATAGAACCTTCTTTTCGGAAGTTAGTTAAAATATATCTACTAACCGTCGGTATCATCAAAAACCTCTCATGAGGTTGTGTAACACTGTGACACTTGCACTTATGCATAATACGCCATTGTTCTCGCCTAGCCCATGAGCTATTACAAACAGTAGTTACGTGTTAGAAAACTCATTTCAATTTCAAACTCAGCGCCTATTTGTAGATAGTTATACAGCCAGTTAGCAGTAGTGTGCAAAGGATAGAAAATTCTATGACTTTGTATACAGGGTTATGGTAATCAATTAACATTCTTTTGGGGGATTATTTTGAAGAAACGTACTTTTTGTGATAAGCATTTC
The DNA here is from genome assembly GCA_949316475.1 of Hypomecis punctinalis. Taxonomy (NCBI): domain Eukaryota; kingdom Metazoa; phylum Arthropoda; class Insecta; order Lepidoptera; family Geometridae; genus Hypomecis; species Hypomecis punctinalis. The sequence continues at coordinate 5,447,987 of OX438823.1, forward strand.
AAAAATTGACGCGCGCAGGATTTGTACCTGAATCTCTCTGGGATTCCGGTCCAGATGCTTTGTCCAATTAAGCTAGAACGCTGTCTACGAAGCCGCCAAATTAGTGAAGTGTTTATTATTTTTACTACCAACTACTACAGTGTTGGAAGCGCTATCTGTGAGAACCGCTAAACCAGTCAGTTGTTAGATTATTCTGTACATCAAAACTAACAACTTTTATTCAACGACAATCAAAGTTCAAAAAAAATTGTTGTTCTATAGAAAAATACATTCACCCGCGACAAAATTGCAACAGCTGATTTTTTTTGAGTTTTGACAAAAGTCACACAACAAAAGTTGTTAGTTTTGATATAAGTACAGAATAAGCCCCTAAAAGGATGCTAATTGATTGCTTATAACCCTGTATATGTACCTATAACTAGCTTTTGCACGCGTGATATTTTTATTTTTGTGCTATTTCATTTTTCCGGGATATAAAGTTGCCTTTGTCATTCATCGGCCTTTGAACTATGAGGTACGTCTACTTATTTATCCATTCCAAAAGTCAAGTCTATCGGGTCCTCTGATGCTGCGCGAAAGAGCATTTCTCTGTCACGTAGCAACAAAAACATTTTCGTATTTATAATAGGTACCTACATAGGTAGGTACCTATTATAAATACGTAGGTGAGAAGGACTAGTGAGGATTTAAATGTTAAAAGGAGATATGTTACCGTGGGCTTACAGCTTCGTACTTATTTATAATCGGTAAGCGTCAAAATAAACCGTCTTACTACAACAGTTTTACGCGCGCTTTAGACAATGTTTAACAGTACTAATAGCATCGTTAGACAAAGTTTAAGGCGTGTTTATAAGCCTTTTGTGATAAGGAAGAAACTGTTTGTTTTTAAATGTGAATTAAACGCGTCATGAGTTTTCTTAGCTAAGTATAATAAAAAAATGGTAGGTACGTCAGACTCATTTATTTCTTTTTTAATTTTCTTTCATCGCTAAGTTATGATTCATTTAATTTTAAGTTAAACGTTACATCTTGCTTTTAGTTAATTTTTTTAAATCTAGTTTTAATTTCCAAAAAATACATGTATTAAAATACGTATCTAACTGAGTAGTAGTTATACTAAACTAATTGCGTCATACATTAATAATAGGTACCTACCTACCTACAGTTAGTAAATATTTGAAATAAATCCTTTAAAATAATAACTACGTTCAAGTGATATTACAGTATGAATAGGGTCGGAATAGTCTGAAATGGTAGTTTACTTCCAACGTTGAAAATAACCCAATCTCTAAAATTACAAAAATATGTTCTAAACAATGACATGCAAAATAAAAAAATCTGGAATACCAACATGGCGTCTCTAACGAGGCGACAAGCTTTCCCGCCTAAATACCTGTCAGACAGCTGTCAAACGTCAATCCGACGGCATTGTTGAAAGGGGCATTGTTGGATTTGTTGACTAGTGTTGTTGCTTGTTTATTTATGCTAATAAATTGGATTTGTTTATTGAATTGTTGGAATGCGTTTTGTTTGTTGATAATCTACGAGTAAGTTGGGTGTTTAATATTGTTTGGGTACCTACCTATTTACTTAGAGAAACATAATTTCTATGCAAAAGGTAGAAAACTTTTTTGCCTATAATGTCTACCCCAAGTCAAATATTTTAAGCTAGTACTTAACATATTTTTCCTAACTTTCACGTTTATGTATCCGATTTAAAGTTGTACTTAAGTACCTAGTCACATTTAAACTAAATGTTATCTAACTAACTTAAGCTAAATGTTAGATATTTTTCAATGTTTTAATGTTAAGCAATTAAGCTCAGAATATAAAATAATAGTACCATAATGTTTATAAACGTAGTGGTAAATAAAGATTCCATTTACGTATAATATTAATTATTTTGTACCTACCTAAATGAAGTAAGTAGGAGTATCGAACGAGTAAGTACAACATACCTAATAGGTAAATTTTATTGTAGAAACTTCTGACATTTGAACAAAAAATAAGTAAAATCAGGTTTTTGTAAGGAAAGTTGTTTTTCACATCAGATAAATTGTTTGATTAATTTGAAATAAACTAAAACTCAGTAATTTTTACTAACAATTATTTAATTAATAAGTAAGCTCATGTACCTACCTAGAGCATTTATAAACGTTTAATTCTAATACTTTGTCTCATACAGGTATCTGTTAATCGATATTCCATTCTAAATCTATAAAATACTCAATTAAATTCAAATGCCACTCACGTAATCCATTAATGGGATAAAAAAGCAGTTGCCTATAAAATACCTAGGTACTTAGAATCAACAAAATAGAGTTATAAAAATAACACCACCTAGATCACGTTCCTCGCGACCTAGAAAAAAAAATCGTGCGCCATTTTCAAACATTGTATCAACCTACTAAATATTAACGACCAACCACTTCAATGTAAGTGTAGTCATCTTAATTGTCATTATTATGTTATAATACGTAAAAAACGTGTTTTTGAACGAATCAATAATTCATCAAGATGGCGCACTGTCCATCAAAATAATAATTCTGTCAAAGTTAAATCGAAACTAAGTCGGTTCGTTCAAAAGCGCTGCCAGTATTGATACATTACTACCAAGCAAAAGAGCCCATAGCGGCAAATTTACAACTGAATTACAAATCTACCAAGCCTACTAAATACACAATCAGGTTAAATCAATTGTAATAGTCCTCTCTCGCTCCAGCATCAAGTGACATACTCTGTAAGACAGAGACGAAACATTTTGCTGTGGACACACAAAAGCGCGCGCGGTTACGCCCACAAATCGTATAGGGAAGGGAAAAAGCTTGTTTGTTCGAGGGCGTGTCCCAACTCTATAACCCGGAGCGCAGTCGCTCGCCCGCCGCCGTCGCGAGCACATCGTTTGACGTTTCAATCTGACAGCTGTCACTGTCATCCGAAGAACAGTAGTGCGTGAACGATTAAGAAATCATGCTAATCAATCGATTAATATGTATCAAGCGTGTTTGACATTCGAATGACAATGTTTTAAATTGTATAATTTGTTGGGACTGACTTATTGTGTTGTGCATTCGATATTGATTCGATTAAGCTGATTGAGATGGCTTTTGAAGACCGCTGCAGTCCGAATCAAGCGAACAGCCCGGGGCCAGTTACAGGGCGGGTGCCTCCTCCTCACTCTGAAAACCCGGCTTACTGCCCTCCGAATCAGTATACTTGCACCACAATCGATTCAAGGTACGAAAGAAACATGACTGTTGTAAAAGTGCAGCCGACATCGCCACCACCGAGTCCAGAATACCAAAGCTACTTCAGACCTGACACCCCTGACGTCAAGCCATCCATCAGTCAAGATCTCCAACCGCCGATAACATTCTCAATCACCAACATCCTCCATCCAGAATTCGGACTAAACGCTATTCGAAAAACATCAAAAATCGAAGGACCAAAGCCCGCCGGGCCTAACCACAGCATTTTGTACAAGCCGTACGATTTATCAAAGCAGACTGATTTCTCGAAATATTCCTATGATTATTTGAAATCGAAGGAGAGCGAGTTCAACCCTTTACCTCCTTTGGGTGGTTTGAGACAGACGGTGTCTCAGATAGGGGAGAAAGAAGAGAGGCCAAAGATACAGGAGGCTCAGAAGAGACCAGATTCGGCCAGTTCCATGGTATCGTCTACTTCAAGTGGGGCGGTGTCAACATGCGGGAGTACTGATGCAAACAGCCAGAGTTCTCCTGGAAACGCAAGTCTGTGGCCAGCCTGGGTGTATTGTACCAGATACAGCGATCGGCCTAGCTCTGGTAAGTCTTTTTTTAATGTTATAAAGTTTTTGGGCGATTTAATATTACTAATATCAACATTAAATAATGATATTCTAATTTCAAGTAGCAGTACAAGTGTTCATTAAATTGGCCCAGGGTATTTACTATTTTGGAAGATCTCCTGCAGTAAATTTACTAAATAATTGCGTGATTTTTGCACAGTAAGTAGGATTATGTATAGAACGTAAATAAAAAGGTTAAGTTTCATTAAATATATAGTCTTTGGCATTCGTATTATTCAAAAATAATAATATTAATTGGAGAATTTTATACTCTGAATGGCTAATGTTTTAATATTGTGTTGTTTAATTTAACACGCGTTTTCTAATTAGTTGTTTATGTTTGTAATAACGGACGATATATTCTAGTATATCCATTATTTAATAAACAATATATTTATTTCAAACGAAAACTATTACATTTTTAGGTATTAGCAATTGTTTTTATAAGAAAGGTTTAATTAACAACTAACAACTCATTAAATTTCAATACTAATTTGTTACTCTATTAGTAATGATCCTGATATAATACCTATTTTCATTGTGTTGAAATCTTTTTAGGTCAGTTCTAATTAAATTTCAAAACGAATAAAAATTTACCGGATTTTGGAAACGAAAGCTTGTAGGCTCAAACCAAGAAAACGCGATGAAGGAAAAAGTGATACCTAATTGTTCTTTTTTAGAACATGAATCTTTTTTTTTAATTTAATCAATAAAATTATACGTCAGGCATATCTAAAATGAAACTACGAGTAACTAACGCACAGTTGTAACACGTAGGTACACTGTCTAAGAATTGTTCAGAATTATTTCGATAAAAATGTTTTACAATTTCTATTTTCAGATTCTCATACATTGTAAACTATTATATCCATATTTTTTACTACCTGCGTCTAACTTCACGCCTAGCAAACTTCTTCATAACTTCATGTCAAGATTGCACGAAAGATAATTTTTAAATTTTAATATACACGCGTTTATTATGAACACTTTATTAAACAAAAAGTTACTTCGGAGTATAGCTAGCCCAAGTTTTGTATTTTCCTTTATTTAATAATTTTAATTCGCTGGTTTCTATAGTTTCTATACATCGGATACTTACTGTACTGTAAAGTACCGGCCTTTTTAATAGTCCACTGCTGAACATAGGCCTACCCACGAAGGGTGATTCGAGCATATCCACCACACTGGCCCAGTGCGGATTCGTGGATTCACATACGCCATCAAATTTCTTTTACGGACGTACGCAGGTTGCCTTATGTTTTCCTTCACTGAAAAGCCATCGGTATGAAATTCCGTACATAAGTTCTTAATAACTCATTGGTATGGAACCGGGATTTGAATAAACAACCTCTCGATTGTAAGTCGGGTGTTACTACCACTAGACCACAACGGCTTTACGAGTAATTTACTTTTAAAAACAAAACACGGACTAATTACTTCGAAGTATGTCTGCGTTTATTACTTAGGTGATTAATTAATGTGTTTGCGTGCTAATAACTTTATTTTATGTATTTAATGTGCTGAACCAATTTGATACTAATTTTTCATCTTCAAAAGGTACTAGTAGATGGAGCAAAGGTAGGTCATGGTTTTGACTTACTTTTTTATTTATTTTTAAGCGTTTTTAGGAAAAAGGTTTTCATTTTCATTTTTTCAAAAGGAAAAAACGGAACCCTCATAAGATCACTTACAGTCACAGTCCGTCTGTGTGTATGTCAAGACTCTTTATCTCGGAACGCGTAAAGATATCAAGTTGAAATTTAAACTATATACGTATATCTATAGTTTCTTGCAGTTGTGTAAAAGAAATACTTCTCAGTTACCGTATAAAAAAGTTAGAGGCGTTTATGTCGTAAAAAATCGCATATTTCGACACTCACAAAAATCAAAGCCTACAGGGTACTTCCCGTTAACATAGAACTATGAAATATGGCGAAAAGCATTGTCTCAGAGTACACATATAGGAATATATCTGAAAATTGTGCATTTTTATTTTAATCACAAAAAAATAGGGCCTAGATTTTAAAAATATGGGTTGAAAATTCAAAGTTTTTTTGTTATTATTAGGTTCAATATCACTACTTAGTGTAGGTAAACAAAGTCCCTTCCCGCTGTCTGTCCCCATGTAAGTATGCTATACCTATCTTTAAAACTACGCAACGGATTTTTATGTGTTTGTTTTTAATAGATAAGTAGAGTGATTCAAGAGGAAGTTTTATATTATATAATACACCTGTGTGAAGCCGGGACGGGTCTCTAGTGTCTGATATTATAGCAAGCAGTACATACAGTTAAGTAGGTACAATAATTAGATACTTATATGTTTTTGTTTCATTCATTCATTAATTAAAGTTTTTGGTACATTACCCTTACTTTTATACATTTAAAATACTTATTATAGACAAGCTGACCCGACGAACTTTGTTTCACCCAATATCTTTAAAAATTATAGCCTATGTGTTATTCTGGTGTATATAAGCATCACTATTGCAATGTTTCTTCTTAATCCGTTCAGGTAGTTTCTGCGTGAAAGAGGAACAATCATCCATACATACAAACTTTCGCGTTTATAATAGGTATTAGTAGGATATTTGATTAACTTTTTATTTTAGTAAGTTGGACAATGTTATACAATTGACCGCGCAAGGCAAAAAGCCGCTTTTAACTGGTCTTATTTGAGATCCCTAGGGGAGGCCTATGGCCATTGATCGTTTTATGTCAGATGGACAGATAGGTTGCATAACTAATTGTCAATTCGATAGCCAATTCAACCTCCTAGTTAAGGAACTAGACAACAATAACCTTTTTACCGACCGTCCGATATCGAACCAGGTTAACAAAGCCCAAACGAACCGTAACGTTGTATAATTGTTCCAAACGTGAGTCCAATCGCTTAGAAACGGAATATATAAATATATTTGGTATTTTCTGTTGTGACCGTCATAGTTTTGTTATGGTAATTAATGTTGACACTTAATAACACGGGTGTGTTACGTGTTAATATAAAAAAAAACCGGACAAGTGCGAGTCAGGCTCGCACATCGAGGGTTCCGTACAAACACGTTGTAAAAATAATTATAAAGCTGTTTTAGCATGTGCTAATGAAGTTCTTTTAAATAACATCTTTCATGGTACGATTTACTCACTTTGAATTTTGAGCCCATATTTTGTGAATTTTGAGGCCCTATTTTTTGTGATGTAAATAAAAATGTACAGTTTTGCAGATTTATTCCTATATGTGTACTCTGAGACAATGCTTCTCGCCAAATTTCATAGTTCTATGTCAACGGGAAGTACCCTGTAGGTTTTGATTTTTGTGAGTGTCGAAATGCGGTTTTTTACGACATAAACGACTAACTTTTTTAAACGATAACTGAAAAGTTTTTCTTTTACACAACTGCAAGAGACTATAGAAATACGTATACAGTTTAAATGTCAACTCGATATCTTTACGCGTTCCCGAGATAAAGAGTCTTGACATACACACAGACGGACAGACGGACAACAAAATGATCCTATAAGGGTTTCGTTTTTTTTCTTTTTGAGGTACGGAACCCTAAAAATAAGCGTTGCTTAGCATTTCACACATTTACAGACGTAGGTAGGTACATACCTACGTATACGGGATTATCCAGAACTGTTTAGCAATGTCAGTAGTCTTCCGGCGGCTTCTAAAAACTAACTCTAACGCTAACCACCCGATCTAGACGAATTTACTTAGGAACTCTTTGGGCCTACAACAGTAGCGGAGTCTACTAAAGGCAGATTGGCCCAACGTTTAGGGCCATTAAGTATCTAACCAAAAGGAGTCGACACTGCAAAGCGTACCCCTCTGCCAAAAGTACGCGACCGACGGTCATGCTTTTTATATAAATATATCGGTCTGGTTACGCTTGTGTTGCGTTAATTTTCAGCTAGTGTTAGTTAATTACATTTGTGTGCGTGTATACTTGCTTTTATTTTGGTTTGTGTGCGTTTCTTCACCCCCCACTGACTTGGCAGACTTCGTTGCTTAGGCGTGTCGACGCCTTTTGGTTAGGTACTTAATGTTTAGGGCGGTAGGCCATATACAATGTGTTCGTCTACCGGTGTCGGAGCCTTAAGCGGTGACATCTATGGCAAATTTTGAACAACTTTTACTATGAGACGAACTCTGAAAACGTAAAAAAAACTTCTGCTCCATGCGATTTTTACAGACTTTCGACAAAAAGTACGGAATAGCCGTTTTTTGCGTTCTTCGAGTTGATCCCACATTAAAAGTTTTTTTAAATTTGCCATATATGTGTCACCACACACCGGTAGACAAACACATTTTATATTGCAATTTTTAAACCCACAAGCCGTAGAACACGTTACTTGCCGTAGCATTGGCAACATTGAATGAATGTGAACCTTAAACGATTCCGCCTTTCTATTTCTGTAAATTCTATGAAACAATTTCAGTAGCACGTCTAAGTCTGTTACTATACAGATAATATAAAATCGCAGAGATGTCATATAATTGCGTGTCGGTTGTTACTGTTGCCAACATTCAGAACTAGGTGGCGTTGACAACATGACGTGTCTTGTTCTGTCATTTTGACATAATTTGTGTGGAATTGGCCAATTACAGCCTTTGGCGGGATCGCGGGCGAATCATATCGCAACATTGTATTATTTTCTTAAACTTATGGCTTCTCAGTGTCATTATTAGGTATAATAGGTTCCTATAGCGTGTCACGTTATCCCTTCAACTGTCCAGTCACCAGATTCTGGTGACGAACAATTTGTCCCATTTCGCCCAGCCGCCAGAATCTGGTTAATCGCCCGTTTTTTCTTTAGCAATTTTTTGGACGTCTGCCTATTGTGCTGTCACGTTTTAACTTATACCAATTAGTAATAGGAAAAACAGAGAAGAATATAGTGTCGTGACTTTTTATTCGATTCCTACTTCGACCTCGTCTAATTTCGCCGACAAGTCGTCACACGTGCTCGGACGCGCATCGGAGTTTTCCAACCGTCTGCGTTTGTGATAAAAATGGTCAATTTGTTGGTGCGAAAGTGGCTTTGGTGCCCATTTTTCTAATTAAATGATGGAAGGGTAGGGGGAGGGTAAGTTATTTATACTTTTAATGCATTGGCAATAGATTATTGAGGTATTTTGCAAAAAATTCAAATTTTTGAGAGAGGAGATTTTTTTTTCAACTTCCTACTTTCCTAAAGATAACGTGAAATAAAATTTACACATTCTATAAATAGATTCTAATAGCTGAATTCAAGACAATTCCTATGATGTAAAGTTTATTGGAACTATTCATACAAAAATTACGAGAAATCGTGATTTTAGAAGGTAGCGGCGGAAATTAAAAAAAAATCGCGCGTGGCTGGACAAGATAGCGTTTTTGTCGTAAAGCGCTGGGACAGCTGAAGGGTTATAGTAATGCTACAGTTATGTAATTTTAAATTAAAAAAATCTTACGATTTCTCGCATTATGAACCAATTCGACGAAAAAATCTCATGTTACAATGCTTTTGTTTTCCGAATTTCATAGAAGCTTTTAGTAAAGGTTTCAACGCCTTACTGAGATAGGACTTTGTCTTAGTATATTGTAATCATCATTATTATCAAACTATACTACGGGGCTAACCACGAAATTGCGTTATGGCGAATAATGTAATGTTGTCAACGGCACCTAGTTCTGAATGTTAGCAACAGTAACAACCGACACGCAACTATATGACATCTCTGCGATTTTTTAATATCTGTATAATAACAAATTTTCTTAGACTTGCGACTGAAATCGTTTCATAGAATTTACAGAAATAGAAAGGCGGAATCCTAATAGGCTTTAGTCTCTTTATTTTTTTTCAAGCGATATTGTAATGGAAAAGATATTAGGTAGGTGCCACGGTCAGTCTTCAGAAGTGCCGCGGGTGGCATTTACAACTGAGCGCTACCGTGGCCAGGGTGACACGTTAAATTGTAGGTCCCGGTTGTTTTAACTGTTTAGTCAAGTCAAACGCTTTCAGGCGGCTTAACAATTCTGACACCAGGGCTGGCCCATCCTATACGAACTTCCTTCCTAGGTAGGTTGGACCCATTATGACCTTATGGAAAACAATTTTAGTACGTAGTTCTCTAATTAGAAATTTTAAATTCCCATTGACGCATTTTCAAATGAGATTTTTCTTACAAGAAAGGTCACTTATCACTTAAATACAAAAGTCGTGAATCGTCAAAACTCCTTGAAAAGTCAATGGAAAGTAAAAAACATCACAGTTGATATTAATGCTAAATATTTATTATTTTCGTGTATGTCAGATGTGTAGTACCTACGTGTAAGCATGACAGACTGACTTTTACCTGACATTGGCAAATGCGTTGACGTTTTTAGAATTTTGAGAGAGTTTATTTTACGAAAGTGTTTAAAAACATTTTTACACAGACGGAGATAATCTAAAAGAGATGCATTGATTTAATACGGTACGGGTTAAAAGAGGCATGCCATATATCAAGAAGGTGGGTGAAGCCAGATTTTGTGTCTAGGAATGTCAAATTTCAATACTTACACATTACGTTTTGACAGCTGTTAGGACAAAAAATCCGTGCATTTTTTTGATTTTGGTTCGAACAACATTCAACTAGCACTTGCTTGAACCTAGTTTTTATTCTGTGTATTTTTAAGTACCTGTGGTGCTTTTTTTTTCAGTGAAACCATCTATATTATGTCAATAAATATATAATTAAAAAAAAAACTTACAAATCTAAATACTTATTCGAAATAGTGAGAACTATTCAAAATGTAAAATTTATTATGTAGGCGCATAAGTACAAGAATATTTTCAGAAATTATTTAGGACCAAGATAAATATTATAATTCGTCCAGAACCCATGCAAATTGTGTTCCGTAGGGACTGACATCATACATAAACCATCATGCCTTATTGATATATGAAAATAAATCTGTCAGAATACTATTTCATTGAAAAGTAATAAAAAGTAAGCAGCTAGGTGATAAGATTTATAATATTGTGACATTTATCTTGTGTATCAACGTCTTTGCTGATTTTTTTCAAAGTTTTTTCTCGCGTCTTCCCAGAACATGTAGTTTTTTTTCCTCGTTAGAGGATTTTGGCTTTACGCGGGCAGTTATTTGCCATCATCACGAGTAGGTTCAGCTTGGCAAAAAAGTCTAAAAAGGAACTAATATTTTTCTTTCCTGGAAATTTATACCTAATCGATATATATATCATGGGAATGCTTGCAATCAGAGCCATTTGCTTAAATAATGGCCCCTCATTAATTTATACTTATTTTTGAGCCGGCTATGATTTAGTTAGTTTTCTTGGTGTTAATTTTAAGAACGAACTATAAGGATGGGATTTCAGGTTTTAACGTAGTGAACAGATCAGAAGGCAGGGTTATGGAAAGAAATAATTATTGTCTGTAGGCCCGTTCTCTACAATAGATTGACATTTCGGATATTAAACGTGTCTGCCTGTGACATTTGGGATATGATACGTGTCCGAAATGTCACATACATTTATTTTTCTATAAACCTCTAGCATCACTAAGAGATCCTATCTAATTTAAAGGAGTATCTTTTTACTTCACGTGAACATAATTTATAAGCTATAGTAGCTTGTGCATAGTAATAAATGTACCCATAATAATATAATGAGCTAGTATTTCACGTTCCTCGTGCTAATATTATGTACTACACTTATCATAGTAAGAAAATTACCAACATCCGTCTCTTTTCAACACTTACCAAAGAACGAGACAGCACTAAAGCAAAGCAACTATGTCCACTACATGTCATACTACAAAACCTGACTTTACATGTCAACGACTAGATTCATAATAATTATATAATTTTCCAATAAAAACTTAATCGTGTATAATTATTAACGTTCACCGTAAGCAGAAAACCTGTCTTTATAATAGCTCCTTAACAAGCCTACCAACCTACAAAAATTGCAATAAAATGAAGGAAAAATTGACAACATAATTATAGGCCCCCAATTATTGGAATCAAAGTCACGCGTTTATCAACCTTATATTAATGGTGATAAAAACGAAAACCGCACGTTAATTGGGAAATATTTTTTCACACTTTGACACTTGCGTTATTTCCCTTATAAGAATACCAAATTGTTTTTTACCACTACGTCATTTTTTTAGCGTCTTAGGCCCTTGGAATACAGTTGACAATGGCTCAAATTCAATTTTCGCAGTTGATTGAATAATTTGATCGAAATAATTTCTGCAAAGTTATTCAAACTGGAATTTAATTTCCATCTTGCTTTTATTACAAGGTACTAAGGTCTAAGGTGTTAAAGAAAATTTTTGAACAGTTGATTAAGTATGGTAGTTTCAGAATAGCTTGCAGCGATACAGGTGGAGTAATGAAACAATTTAGCCGTAATTATTTCGCGCGGTTATCAGCTGTTTTTTGCGCGGCCGCCATCTTGTTTAGGCACGCCCAGTGGCCAGTTTGAAAATGGAACGCTTTTGAAGTTGTGAATTAAAAAGAAAATCATTGCTGCCAGTTCATCGGCTTTGATTAAGGCGAATTTAAAAAAATTGGCGGAATTTCGAAAGTCGGTTTGAAATCAAATGCCATTTTCTTAATTTTGGAACACTGACTGACAGTTTGCAAAATGCAATTACGAATTTGCAAAAACGACTTAGCTTTGCGAAAGGTCGTAGCACTCGTAGCTATTGTAAGTAGGTAGGTACCTACCTATTCTACTTAGATTGTCAATCAGTTTCTGATAGTTAAATTGAAATTGGTATACTGAGCGCCACACAAATCGACGGATGGAAAGTTATGCGCAGAGCACTACACAAAAGCCGAAATATAGGCATTCGCGGGAGCCAGAGAGACGGGACACCGGGGCACACCCGCCCGTCAACCTCATGCCTCCCGCGCACTCCCTACGCACTACGACACGCAGCGTCTGAATTGTGCACACATGACATCCATATATACATTATTGTTGATTTATCAAAAACGGCTCAGCCGATTTCGATAAAATTTAAATGAAATCACATCGGAAGGCGAAAGTATCAATAGAATACACAAAAAAAAGAAAAATACATACAGACGAACTTAGCACCTCCTTCTTTTGGAAGTCGGTAAAAAGTCAAAGTCAAATCATATATTGCAACATATGAAATTTACATGCTGTACAAAAGTTAACTGACCTTGTTAATAAGCAATTAAGTTTTCCAATTGTCAAATGCTTTGTTGTTGTTTTGTTCACTTAAATATAAGTAAAAACTTAGGGATTAATTATTTTTTACTATACTGTCAATAGGACGTTAACCACTAGACATAGGCCTTCCCATTGGATTTCTTATAAGACTGTAGATATTTATGTTAAACTTATAAGGGTTATAAAAAAACTTATAGTTAACTTATTTAAAGTTGACAATTCAATACCTATTCTCAACAACCCGGCTTAATAAGAACAGTTGTTCGATCTAAATTGTAATTCGGATTCGACAATATGTATAAAAGAGCTAATTTTTAGGGTTCCGTACCTCAAAAGGAAAAAACGGAACCCTTACAGGATCACTTTGTTGTCCGTCTGTCCGTCTGTGTGTAAGTCAAGACTCTTTATCTCGAGAACGCGTAAAGATATCGAGTTGAAATTTAAATTGTATACGTATATCTATGGTCTCTTGCAGTTGTGTAAAACAAAAACTTCTCAGTTATCGTATAAAAAAGTTAGAGCCGTTTATGTCGTAAAATACCGCACAATTTCACACTCACATAAACCAAAACCTACAGGGTACTTCCCGTTGACATAGAACTATGAAATTTGGCGAGAAACATTGTTTCAGAGTACACATATAGGAATAAATCTGAAAACTGTACATTTTTATTCAAATCACAAAAAATAAGACCTTAAAATTCACAAAATATTGGTTCAAAATTCAAAAAGAGTAAATCGTATCATGTAAGGTATCATATAAAATAACTTGATTACCACATGCTAAAACAGGTTTTCAACTATTTTAACAATGTGTAATTTGGGACGTATGAAGAGAAAAGTTAAAAAAAAAAATCTTTTTTGTCGATTGTTATAGTACAGAGATTTTAACAACTTACTTCCCAATTTTGTGAAATTTTCTGGATTTGTACGGAACCCTCGGTGTGCGAGCCTGACTCGCACTTGTCCGGGTTTTTTCTCGAATTTCGAATTGACACAACAGTAAAAGTTGTACATACTGATGGTGTGAATCTCTTGAATCTGAATCTGAAAAATGAATGACCTCCTTTCTGCTTATTACACCAGTTCTGGATAACCCTGTAGGTATTATGACCTCACAAGTTCAGTTGTTCATAATAATGATTTAAATCACCTCCTTTCCGCTTAGTACATCAGTTCTTTAAAACCCTGTAATATGAATTCCCAAATCGTTTGGCGGCGTTCCCACCTGACACTTACATTGTATGTTCTCTACAAGAAACATATTGGGACAAAAACCAGTGGAGACGAGATGCGTGTAACCGGTTGATGGCTCATCTCTACCCCAAAATGTATGGAATTGTCGGCTTGTGTTTTGGCGGGAACGGGGAAAAGTCATGTCGCCCCATTGTATTATATTGTTAAACTTGTGTTTTATCGGTGATAATTAGTGAAAAATTGTGGTATTTCGTTGGTTATGAGCCGATTTACGTGCACGAGTGTAGCAAGTGAAATAATGTGACGTATCGTGTCGTTCCGTGTTGATACCAAAACTCCATAGACGCCTCTAGTAAAGTCTCCACTGCTTTACTGAGGTATGAATTGGACTATGATTGGACTTGACAGCGACTTTATCGGACTATGACGAGACTACGACAGTGACTATTTTGATAAAATATTATTAAAACTTAATACTTGACACTGGCACATGCACAATAATGCGACGCCAAAACTAAGAAGAAGAAGAAGAAGAAGAAGTTTTATAGCATAAAATTTAGCTACAGTCCGGCAAGTATAACTTGGCGCGGCTGTGCGCCACTGTGTTCAATGTCAGTGTACTTTTACAACTGCTTCTCTTGTGCCACTTTTTATCACTTTAGGCATGATGATAGCACAGTAGTTAACAAAATATTCGCAACGATGTTTACTATGAACTCGGAAGTGTCTAAGTGAATTTTCAAGATAGCCGTTTTAGTTCCTCAAATCGCCACCGCCAACTTATACTTGTAGAACTGTACATAGAGATCTCGAAGTATTGTACTGTACAGACCGCGTCACTCATATTGGCGGAAATGAAGTTAGCCACAAGCTGCGCAATACCCAATCAACGTGCGGCTTTGTGTGATCTTCAGTCCGGATTAGATATTGCTTACAGCTTGTAGCTAAAATTCATTTCCAGCAATATCTCTATGTAACTAAATTTTATGCTATGAAACGTCACTTTTTGACGATTTTGACAGTTGTAAGCCGACAATCTTCTTCTTTTGTTTGGCGTCGCATTGTTGTGCATTTGCCAGTGTTTGTTGTTCACTGCAGGACGTAGGCCTACCTGCGAAGGGTGATTGGGCCGTATCCACCACGTTGATCCGGTGCGGGTTGATAAATTCTAAATAGTTACCGAACTTATACGAAATTACTTACCAGCCACATTTGTGTGTATGAGTAGTATAGGCTAAATCCTTGTATTCCAAATGCCTGTTAAGGAGACGACACACAAACATACACACAGTCACACTCATCCACACAACTGTAAGTCGTATATATGTGAAGCTATGTGAATTCTTTATTTATGTGAAGTTAGCTACAATCTGCGCGAATCCCAAACAACGCGCAACTTTATGCGAGCTTCAGTCAGGATTAGATATTGAAATTGTAACTAACTTCACATCCGCCGACTTGTATAATTCGACCTATAGTGTGTGTATGAGTGGTGACTGTGTGTATGTTTGTGTGTCATCTCGCTAAGAGCTTCAGTTAGGGTTGGATATTGTAATGTAGCCAACTTTACATCCGCCGACTTGTTTGATTCAACTTATACTTGTGTGTATGAGTGGTGACTGTGTGTATGTTTGTGTGTCATCTCGCTAAGAGCTTCAGTTAGGGTTGGATATTGTAATGTAGTCAACTTTACATCCGCCGACTTATTTGATTCAACTTATACTTGTGTGTATGAGTGGTGACTGTGTGTATGTTTGTGTGTCATCTCGCTAAGAGCTTCAGTTAGGGTTGGATATAGTAATGTAGTCAACTTTACATCCGCCGACTTGTTTGATTCAACTTATACTTGTGTGTATGAGTGGTGACTGTGTGTATGTTTGTGTGTCGTCTCGCTAAGAGCTTCAGTTAGGGTTGGATAATGTAATGTAGTCAACTTTACATCCGCCGACTTGTTTGATTCAACTTATACTTGTGTGTGAGTGGTGACTGTGTGTATATTTGTGTGTCATCTCGCTAAGAGCTTCAGTTAGGGTTGGATATTGTAATGTAGTCAACTTTACATTCGCCGACTTATTTGATTCAACTTATACTTGTGTGTATGAGTGGTGACTGTGTGTATGTTTGTGTGTAGTCTCGCTAACAGGTATCAATCGACCGTTGCAGTTAGATTGATCAATTATCGCTCGAACTATTAACTAACTAACAAACGGCTGTTTAGTTTTTTCTCCAATTAGTGATGGGGTAGAGTCTGAGTCTTGGTCTTGGAAAAATTGGCATAACAACTTATACAGTAGGTATTACTAGCTTTTACCCATGCTATACCAAATAAACTTTATGATTTTCCTCCGTAAAAAGTAGTCTTAAAGATATTCTTATCATTAAACCATGTCTATGCAAAATATAAAGTCAATCCGTTTTACCGTTGCTACGTAAAATAGTAACAAACAAACCAATTAACTAACGAACTTAGTTTTGAATTCATCGATCGAACAATCTGAATCTCTTTAGCATCTTTAATGCTTCCATAAATGTAGGTAGACAGGTACTGTTTTAATTAAGTGATTTGTTTTAGTATTGTTTACAAATCTTTCTGTGTTATGATTTTATTTTGAGTGCTTTCCACACTAGATTTTATCTCAAAGAGTCTTATCTTTGTGATAAGCATTTCAAAAATCTGAAGCGAACGCAGGATTTGAATATGCCCCTTCGGATCACTAGCCCGACGCTCTAACCAACTGAGCCAGCCCGCCTTTCTTCTTCTTTTTTAAATACAAATCTTTCGTTCAGTATTTTCGAGGTCTGTTACAGAACCATTTTATACAGTTTTACTGACTTGCCATTATCATTAGCGTTAAAAAAATAACCTGTTGGTTTTCTATAAGTTGAGAAAGGTTAAAAAAACTTGGAACTAAAATGAATCGCTTCATCATTTACAAAAAGTAGTTTTGTTCTTGTGTACCAAGATTGTTTATTAATGTACTGTATCAGCCTTTTAATAGTCCACTGCAGGACGTAGGCCTACCCACAAAGGGTGATTGGGCCATATCCACCACGCTCGCCCAGTGCGGGTTAGTGGATTCACATACGCCAGCGAATTTCTTCTACGGACGTATGCAGATTGCCTCACGATGTTTTCCTTTAACGGAAAGCCAGTTGTATTAAATTCCGTACATAAATTCCGAAGAACTTTTTTGGTACGGGACCGGGATTTGGACCCACGACCTCACGATTGTAAGGCGGGTGTCCCTACTACTAGACCACAACAGATTGTTTATTATTCACTTCAAATATATTCTATATAAAAAAGATAATACAAATGATAGAATATTTATTTTGTTTTATCTTTTAAAACTCTCTGTTGCTTGCCTTATAATAGCAGTAATATTAATTCAAGACCAAGACTAAGAAATCAAGACTGCTCGTCACATCACTAGCTAAATACTCGGAATTATCATTAGCGCAACGAGTGTATCGATGCAGAGCGGTATTTGCAAGTAGGCCGGCGGGCGTGGCACACGGAATACTATTAGGGTTCCGTATAATATTAACTTTAATTATTTGCTTAAATTCAAGACACAGTAAAATTATAACACAAAAATGAATAAATCAGCTGCTCAATATCTTTTTAATATGTTTTCTGATACAGAACAACTGTTTTTTTAAATTGATTAATGTTCACAATGATGAATAATATCTAGAGTAAAATAATGTTTAAATGTATATGGAAGTTTATGCTAAGGATTATAACAATATGTGGGTGATGTAAGTATTAAAAATATGACACAAAAATGATGTGTGTGTTACACTCACAATTATGTTACTTTTGTGTTTCACAAAATTGTTATACGGGGTTATTGGTAATGAATTAGCATCATTTTGGGGGCTTATTCTGTACATAAAACTAACAACTTTTGTTTTGCTACTTTTGTCAAAACTAAAAAAAAGCAGTTGTTCCAGATGAACGATATTTTTTTTACGGAACAGTATTTTTTTGAGATTTGACAAAAGTCGCAGAACAAAAGTTGTTAGTTTTGATGTACAGAATAAGCCCCTAAAAGGATGCTTATTGATTACTAGTAACCATGTATACCAGACTGTTTAGAATAAAATAACTAAGACACAACATAAAGTGCTACTTCATTTATATTTAGAGATTAAATATAACATGCCGTTTTCCTTCACGTATCATACACGATATATCATTAAATTTTTGCTTGCTAAAAGCGTTCCAGTTTTCCTGCCTTCACGTAACCCTAACCACCGATCCATACAATGCTTTACCAAACTTGGAATCTTTTATAGTTCAACATTTCAATTCTAAGTAAAGACTAAGTAGGAACTCAACTTGTGAGTTACTAACTTGTATTCCTATTTAGATATCTTGATTCGTTATCGCATTAATTTGATTGAATAAGTTGGTATTAAGTTGCTTAGTTTTTATTTGCTTTGTTTATGACTAAGGAAGTATAACTTTCAAGTATAATTTATATCAAAGTTGGTATGAAGATATTAAGTTGAAACGTTTATTTTTTAACAATTGTGTTGTTTTCTTAAGGCAAGCTGTGAAATGAAAACAATAATATACAGAAACCATTTAAAGACAACATACTTATACATAATAGGTATTAAACGCAAACTGTTTAAGGGGGCGCCTAATGCCAAAATCAAGCGAAAGGTGTATTTTTAAAGACGTGGTGTAAAGGTAACGAACATAAATATCCATATTAAAAAAATACTATAAGAAAGGAAAAATCTATAGTAACAGAGTAATCGCGTAGAATTTTTGACAATGATAGGGATACTTTAGAAAAAAATTAAAACTTCGCGACATAAAAAAAAACATTTTTTTTCCAATCCTCGAAATGATCAGCGACAACACCACATTATTTTTGTCAAATTACGTAGCCAGACTATTGTTCTAGTAGAGTTGTCGATTAGTTTTTTTAATAAATGCTTAAATTTTGAATAAATAAATAAAATGTCACCTAAAAACGTAAGCTGGCGCTCGAAGCCAAAATCATGTTGAACTGTGTCATGCGATTTTCGACTCTAAACAAAGCACTATGGATGATAGCGGGCTATGCAAGAAGCGCGGGTGAAATCTGTTTTTTTCGTGGCGTTAGGCGCACTCTTAAGGGTGGGTCTAGTACATTTAGACAAACAACTTTAGTACTAAGACTTACTTGCTGATCCTAGCTCTGACGCAGCCGGAACGCTATTTGATTTGGTGAGTCGCCTCAAGTGATCCGAAATACGTAGCTAGTACTATTAAGTAGTTAGTAAGCCAGAATAAGTTAGAATATACAATGGGACTGCCATGAATTTTAAATAAATGACCCAAAAAATAAATTGGAATAAAAAAAACTAAGACTTGATAATTCGCAAAAAAAAACATTGCATTTTTATACATTTTGCCGCGCGTTGACAAACTTTTTGTATGAAAAAGCTAATTTTTTTCGTCTTTTTCCAAAAGTCCTAGGACAGAAGTTGTTTGTCTATACTCTATAAAATTTAACTTGATCTCTGCGACAGCTGTCAGAAAAATCACTCCTATAAAGTCCTGAATTTCTTAATAGTACAGACAGTACCTGTCAATGTCAAACTTTATGGGCAAGCCGATTAGTGATGGGCGACGAATGATCGTGACCACAGAGTTTTAGATAGTTTTAATTAAAATATCGATAGTTTATACTGACGATATTGTAAATAAAACTTAATTTAACATTAACTTTATTGTATATTTTAATATCATAACATTTTTTACATGTGTAATTAGATTAAACCCAATTATATGTTACATTAGCATCGATAATAGTGAAAAACGTCGATAAATACTATCGTCTATCGTTACATTAATATGAGTATTTAATCATAACATTATTTACATGTGTACATACTTGATCTTAAATAATAGTAAGTAAATAAAATCCAATTTCTCACCTACAACTACTCATTCGATTTCATAACAACATTGTTTGAAAATCGATTTTTTCCACCACTATCTCAACACTAAATATGTCAATATGTAACTGTCGCAGAGATCAAGTTAAATTTTATAGAGTATAGATGTATACTAGACCCGCTCTTTAAAGGTTTTGAGTTTAATGCCTTTGACCCTGTATAACATTTTAGGACATGTCATGACATGACCCTGAAATCGAAAACAAAGATAACAGTTTCTATTTTATAAAAATACAATTACCTATTTGTATGGAACACAGTTGTTTGTTTTGATGTACAGAATAATCCCCTAAAAGGATGCTAATTGAATACCAGTAACCCTGTATAAACAATACATCTTTACTTTTAACGAGCTCCTTAGCAGTTTGATACAGAGAAGTAATAAATGCCTTTTAAAACCAAGTTTCCACCACAACGGAGTGTAGCGGACCGTGGTAGAACATTGTAGTCCTTAAGTCCACTGCGTAACGGTCATATTTGCTTAGCGAGAAACAAATCACACTTGTGAATGGAGAAAAAATGTGAATTCGACTAAGACTGCACCAAAGCATTTAGTTCAGTTTGACTGCCTCGGTGGCTCAGTGGTTAGTGACCCTAACCAGGGCAAGTATTTATGTGACAAACATAAATAAGTGTTTGCTCTGTGTATGTAGTATATCAGTCTCTAGTAGCCATAATACAGGGTTATTTAGGGCCATAATTTAACCACGTATGGGTCTAATAACTCATAAGTATGTTCATTCAAAGAAAATACGCTGATAATTTGAAAGCATAGTAAGGCTAAATCATAACTTCACTTAACTGAACATGTAAATCAGCTCCTTGATCACGTCGGGGGAAAAAGAGATTATAAAAAAAATTAAAAATAAATTCAGGGTTATTTTTAACCAATTAGCATTCTTTTAGGGACTTATTCTGTACATCAAAAGTAACAACTTTTGTTAAACGACTTTTATCAAATTAAAAAAAAAATTCGCTGTTCCATAAGTTTGGTCGCGGGTGAACGATATTTTTCTATGGAACAGAGAAGTTTTTTTTTTTTAGTTTTGACAAAAGTCGCAGCCCCCTAATAATAATAAGCCCCTAAAATGATGCTAAATGACTAGAAATAACCCTGTATACTCAGAGCAAATAAAAAAATCAAGAAGGAACGTCGTTGAACAGTCAAGTGAAGCCGGTTTTTTATACATGTGTGAGTGCGTCGCTGCTGCGCCGCCATAGTTTGACTGACAAGCCAAGGCGTAGTTTCCTTGTACGTTGATGTGTGTGTAATTGTCTGTACACGGCGAGGCGTAGTTTTGGTCGGCCTCACTTGTTTGTTCACAACATTCTCTATTGATTTTTTTATTTGCTCTGAGCCTGTATATCACAAGCTTTGCTTAGTTTGGGGTCAGACACCGTGTGTAAGATGTCTTCTAAAATAAAATAAATATTTTAGTTGTAGGTATATGACGCCCGCGGTCACCCATCCCAAGACTGACCGTAGCGAAAGTTGCTTAACTTCGGTGATCGCTGACAACCACCTAATCAACTACGCTATGAGCGCTACAATTTAGGACATAACATTTTTGTATGCCCGATACATTTTCCAAAAAAACCTCCGAACCAAGTTTTTGTGCTAATTTGGCTCAAAACTGGCGTTCTTAGCAGGTTTATGGCTACCAATTGGCGCATAGTTCCGAGTATAGGCCATCGAGACGAATGAGTTAGTCGCTTTACTTAGGGAATCAAGTTATTAGAGGATTCTTGCAGACAAAAACTGCACGTTGGTGGGCTTGTGCAGTAAACGTTTGATACAGAAGGTTATGTTACTGCAAATCCAAAGTATAACTTTATATGATAATTTTGGTCTTTTTGATAATTTACTACGGGACTAATCGCGCACTAAAATTACGAGATAAATAAATACCTCCTCATCCCGACGTTTCGGCCGAGTTGCATCGACCGTGGTCACGGGTTGACTGACCTGTATCTATAGCTTTTATTAGTTTACAAGTTCAAGTCCAAGCCGCGGTGGTCTAGTGGTAATGACGCTCGCCTTACATTCGTGAGGTCATGGGTTCAAATCCCGGTCCCGTAACAATGAATTCCTTGGAATGTTTGTACGGAATTTCACACCAATGGCTTTTCGGTGAAGGATAACATCGTGAGGCAACCTGCATGCATCCGCAGAAGAAATTCGATAGTGTATGTGAATCCACCAACACGCACTGGGCCAGCGTGGTAGATATGGCCCAAACACCCTTCGCAGGTAGGCCTACGTCCAGCAGTGGACTATTAAAAAAAGCTAGTACAGTAAATGTCCAAAAGAGGTAACTCAGACCCTCATCATAAAAAACTATTACAAGAGGGCCAAACTGAAATTCGAGAAAATAAATAGGACAGATGCGCTTTGAATTTTAACGATTAATTAGACGATTTAATGTTCAAATAATATTTAAAAAATAATAAATACCTCACCCCATACCGACGTTTTGACCGAGTCGCATCGATCGTGGTCATGGGTACCCGTCAGTCTACCCGTGACCACGATCGATGCAGCTCGGTCGAAACGTCTGGTTGATGAGGTACTTGTATTTAATTTATCTCGTAATTTTAGTGCGCGATTAGTCCCGTAGTGGGTACATAATAATAATGTGTTCATATCGCGAAAGTTTAAAAACAAAATAGTTATGTTGTTACATTGTTAATAATTACCATTTATGCTGTAATTTTGGCACCAAAATGGCCACAACTGGGGCACCTGCTATATCAGCTATGTTTCATATATTTTGTTGATTCCTAGTGGCAGTTTTGTATGGAACATCTGATGTTTTTCTCGAACATTTGGGTTGGCCCATAGTAAAATTTGTTTATAATAATAGTCAAAATTTTGGGTTCGTTTGCCCTTTCTATGAATAACCCTAAATAAGGGTAATAGCTCGTGGAATAACCCTGAAAAAAGGAAGTAAGTAGCTCGTGAAAATACAGCTAAGTTCAAGTTAAAGTAGTTACAAAATACAAAAACCTCTTTCTACATATCCGTTTCACGGAACCCTAAAACAAAAGCTAACCCAAAATCAATGCCCACTGACTCTATCATAACAACCATTTCGCCAGAGCGAGACAGACACACTTTCCTGAACGAGTGTGAAGGAGACAAAGAACGCATTAGAACCCACCCACCCCATAATTTTCTACCATTAAACCCACGAAAATCAAAGGAAATCAATTTCTGTGCCTACTCAAACACTATTATTGCCAAACAAAAATATACTCTAATTTGCAAGAAATAGAGAGTAAAATCTCTAAACAGAATTTCAAAAGAAAACTTAACGTACTTTGTAAAGAAAATTCAACCTTAAAACAAATGGGATAAGGATTATAAAACTGCTCTTTGAAAATGAAATAGAAAATCTACTGAAGGTTGTACGAAGAAAATTGAACGACACGTTTTAACGATTTTGGTCTTTATTTCAATAGGCGTAATGTTGAATATTGGTTTAGTTTTGTTTTAAGGGTAATACAAGCATAGAATTCGTAATGATGTGTGATCGTGGAATGAATACGATATAAAAAACAAAAGAACAAAGAAAATATCTTAGAACGGTTTTTTTGTTCAAACGAAAATGATATTTAATTCATTGATTACTAGGTTCATAATGATATACACTGCTAAGATAGTTTGTAAAGGCCGGGTGGCTTGCCCTGGTGTCAGACTTTTTAAGCAATTCTTAGGCTGCTCTCGTGGCTATCGATATAACCGAGGTTATTTACACGCGTCTTACGAGCCACGATAGCGCTCAGTTGTAAATGCCACCTACGGTAACCCATCCAAAGGGTGACTGTGCCGATCTTTCGATCTATCAATACCATAGAACGTCTATCGCTCGACATAGGCCTATAGAGATGTCCAATAGGTAAGGTGTATAGGGTGGCTAGCCCTGGTGTCAATTTGTAAACCGCCTGAAGGCCTCTGACAACCGGGGCCTAACATTTAACGTGTCATCCGAGCCACGGCAGCGCTCAGTAGTAAATACCACCCGCGGGCACCCATCCTCAAGGTGACCGAGCTGAACTTTGCTTAACTACGATGATCGCTGGCGAACACCTACCTATATCCAATAAGACCGGTTGGTAGACTTGCATCCAGCACAATCTTGCGGTCTTCATGAAGTCATTCGTCGACCTTGTGGGAGAACGTCCTAAGCTGCGCTTACCGGTCGCTTACGTGGTCTCCACTCGAAAACTCTTCGACCCCATCGGTCATCAATCCACCGTACTATGTGTCCTGCCCACTGCTATTATACTGCCCACTGTACGTCATACTGCTGAATTGATGATGATGAGACTAAGTCAGATTCTACAGCAAGATACTTAGTCTTATAGCTACAGGGCGCGGCTTACAAACGACTTTGTATAATAAAATTGTAAACAAAATGGTATCAAGCACTAACTTGATCTTTATTTACCCATAGAGGTCTAAAGAGGGGTCTTTTCTTTACTCAGCGCGCAAGACACTTTATTAAGGGTCATACTCGTAGGTATGCTTTAGACTATATCTGTAGCTCGGGATTTGAACCCACTACCTCACGATTATAAGGCGTAACTACCATTAGAACACCACGACTTATAAGTCTAACGAGTCTATTTAATTTGTTTATACCTAAGCGCTCACAAACCACTGCATTCTGCGCTGCATGTAACGTAAACATACATTTTGAATTGAATGATACATAATACAGGGTCATAGGTATTAAACGCAAAACCTTTTAAGGGCGGGCCTAGTGCATCTAGGCAAAACACTTTTGTTTTAGGTACTTTTGGAAAATCACGAAAA
Organism: Hypomecis punctinalis; assembly: GCA_949316475.1. Taxonomy (NCBI): domain Eukaryota; kingdom Metazoa; phylum Arthropoda; class Insecta; order Lepidoptera; family Geometridae; genus Hypomecis; species Hypomecis punctinalis. The sequence goes on from OX438823.1 coordinate 5,472,994, forward strand.
AAAATCGCGGCAAATTGTATGGAGAAGCGAGTTGTTTATCTAGATGTACTAGACCTGCCCTCCAAAAAAAAAAACTAATTTCAAATAATAAATACTTACATAACGAGCTAAAATAAAATTCGAATACGTTTAGTACCTACAACCTAATACATAAATAAAATAATAATAATATAAGATACACTAATACATACAATTTGATATTAACAAAAAATTATATAGCAATAAATTAGAACAAAATTAACAACAGAACTACTGCGATGGCACCTGTGAAAGGTAAAGCATTTTAACGCTTTCCTTAAAAACATCAAGAGATGGCGCTTTGCGTATTGGAACAGGCAAAGCATTCCACAATTGGACAGCTTGAAAAGCAAACGACTCGCCATAGGTTTCAGAGCGCGCAGAGGGAGACATAAGAGTGAGGTTATCTCGAGATCTAAGAGGAATAGAATGAGAGGAGTGCCACTAAAAAAAGCAATATTTTAAGTAGCGTGGGGTGGCAGGATTAAAGATGGGAAGAAAAAATGATGGGAAGTTGCATAGAATACGGTTTTTTTTTACATCTTGAAGGTAAAGTCGCAGGCACGCTAATCTTTAAATTTAGCTAGTCTTTAAATTTTAGATCAGGTTCAATCAATTGTTATACGAGATCAGGATAAAATATTGTCAACTAGTTTATAAGTCCCCACTAGATGAGACATGTCCAATCTAGTGGACTCTGCGGGTATCAAGTACCTACTTGATCTATCATACCACATCCATATTGAAAAAGTAATAAAATTTTATTACATCTTGTTAGCGATCGACGGGTGACCGCAACAACCGCATAAGTACACTTTTAGAAAAAACCTTCTACCGACTGCGATGAAAGTGATATGAAAATATTTTTATTTATCAACTTAAGTACATTGTCAGATTAATTATAAGCTGTTCATTACCATACGACAAAAGGGAACTAGAAAACAAAAAAACATACTTAAAACATATATGTTTTTTTTTGTTGTGTTATTCAAAATTTGTAATGTACAGTAACCGATTTAGTTATTCACTGGTTTTTACCCGCGGCTTCGCCCGCATACGCAATATATCATTATAATTTATAGCCTATGTGTTATTCTGATATATAAGCTATATTATTGCAAAGTTTCATCTCAATCCGTTCAGTAGTTTTTTGCGTTAAAGAGTAACAAACATCCATACATCCATCCATCCATCCATCCTCACAAACTCTCGCATTTATAATATTAGTAGGATTAAAAAAAAACCGGACAAATGCGAGTCAGGCTCACACATCGAGGGTTCCGTACAAACACGTTATTAAAATAATTAAAAACCTGTCTTAGCATGTGCTAGTAAAGTTCTTTTATATGATACCTTACATGATACAATTTACTCACTTTGAATTTTGAACCCATATTTTGAGGCCCTATTTTTTGTGATTCAAATAAAAATGTTCAGTTTTTACATTTATTCCTAATATGTGTACTCTAAGACAACGCTTCTCGCCAAATTTCATAGTTCTATGTCAACTGAAAGTACCCTGTAGGTTTTGATTTTGTGAGTGTCGAAATATGCGGTTTTTACGACATAAACGGCTCTAACTTTTTTATACGATAACTTAGAAGTTTTTCTTTTTCACAACTGCAAGATACCATAAATATACGTATACAGTTTAAATTTCAACTCGATATCTTTACGCGTTCCCGAGATAAAGAGTCTTGACATACACACAGACGGACAGACGGACAGACGGACAACAAAGTGATCCTATAAGGGTTCCGTTTTTGCCGTTTGAGGTACGGAACCCTAAAAATGAAAATATATCTTTGTCAAATAAATATATTTGTTTGCAAAGTCTAGTAAAGATCCATTCCATTTATAATAACCGTTTTGAAACTAACTTCAAATGAACTAAAACAGAAAATTTAGTTCAGTAAAACTTTTCTTTGTCACATATTTTTAGTAATCATATTTTTAGTTCAAAAACTAAAAATAATTATCTCGAATACCTATTTATTTCACGATAAACTCTCCAAATTAGGTATTTTTATGAAAGTTAAAGTTAATTCAAAACTAACATACAGACACACAAAAATTCATTAGTTACAATAATTAGTAAAAGCATACCTAGATTATGAAAACAATCTACAATTCATTTTTCTTATAATTTTTTTAAAAGAGCAATTGCCCTTATTAACTACAACAAAATACTTACGTTAAAATACACACTCAGACTACGATTCATTTCATGTAATATGATAATTCTAATAAATTGCAAGTTTTCGGAAATAACGACTTACTTTTTAAAGTTTTTGAACTAAATTTCATGCAAATCCGTTCAACCGTTGCGTTATTGAGTGGGAAGAAACGCAAAACTAAAAACTTTCGCATTTACTATACTACTGTTATTAATGTGATCGATACCTCACCGCAAAAGCCATATAAGTCTAATTTTATTAAAATTTATTGTTTATATTTGACACATATTTTACGCCTCAGAAGGCCGACTTTGATGTAAATATTAGTGTAGTTTGTAAATTTAACGTTTTGACGTTTATTATTTGTTTAATCTTTGATCTTGATGATATATATTTGAGATATGATTTTATTTATTATGAAAAATTTGTGAAAACTAACATTTTATTACTTTGCGCGTAAAACTACTGAGCCGTGGTTTTCCGCGGGAGAAACATTTGATTGCAATTCAAAATAATCTTGCATTCATTTAAACGTGTCTTATGTAAACTATAGGTACTTGTTGGAAACCAAAACTGGATTGACCATGACCGAGTTATTAAATTTTTTCGAAAAAATATTAGTAAACGAGTGTAATAGACTTGAGTATAATAGGAAGCCGCGGTGGCTTAGAGGTAGTGACACCCGCCTTACAATCGTGAGGTCGTGGGTTCAAATTTCGGTCCCGTACCAATGAGTTCTTTGGAATTTATGTACGGAATTTTACACCACTGGCTTTTCGGTGAAGGAAAACATCGTGTAGCAACCTGTCCGTAGAAGAAATTCGATGGCGAATGTGAATCCACCGATTCGCACCGGGCCAGCGTGGTGAATATGGTCCAATCACCCTTCGTGGGTAGGCCTACGTCCTGCAGTGGACTATTAAAAAGGCTGATACAGTTATAGACTTTCCTCTTCGTATTATTTTCTAACTATTCGTAACATGTTCTCAACACGCCACGTAAATTTCATTTCATCATCATCAAACTCATTTAATTACCATATCAGCCGTAGGGTGTCTCCTGCTGAACATAGGCTTACACTATGGATTTCCAGTAAGACCGGAAATAACTAGCGGTTTTTCATTCAAATTTTATTATCATAATTATTGTCAACAGATGCACTGGTAGAAAGAATCAGCCTATGCAATTTAGGCCTGTACTCCGTTATGTAATTTTCCCTTTCAAATAAAACCGATTGAAAAACATAAATAGGTTTATATCTTTATCAAGTCATCAAAACGGATACAAGCCTAATTTTGAACCAAAATAAATTCCACGCTGACAGAAACTAATCAATATTGTATCAAATTTCATAAAATAAACCCAAATCCAGTCGCTATGAAGCTATCAAGAATCATTAAAAGTATCATAATGGCTATTAAAGACATTAAAACTAATATCAATCGTCGAAATATGCAAAACGACCACACTCGTTGATTGGTAACTGGATTTTTTAACTAACTGCTTTATTTGGTTTTTGGTGAAATACCTCGATTTTCTTATATACTTAAAATAATCTTTTACAAGAAAGGAGAAGGTTTGAAAAACTGATAATAATGTATTACAAGAAGTAGTGTGAGCTTAATAAGTACCTACATTAAGTCTAAGTAGTCTAAGTATGAACTGCGCTATGCTCGGAGTCTCTCTGCGAGATCGAAGTAGAAACAAGGAGATCAGTAGAAGAACCAAATTTACCGACGTAGATTGGGAAGTTGAAATAGAAGCGGGCAGGGCACATATCAAATAGTACTGACTACCAATGGAGTCGAAAACTCTCCAATGGAGACCACGTACCTGCAAGTGCAGCCTAGGACGTCCACCTACAATATGTATAGATGACGTCATAGAAGACTGTAGAATTGCACTGAGTGCAAGCCGCTTCCAAACAGTCTTATTGAAAATCTATAGATGAGGCCTATGTCCAGCTGTGGACGTAGTACTTACTAATTTGTTAATGATGATGATTAATGTCTTGATTTAATCATCGCTTCGCCTTTTGAGTGGACGTTCTACGCTATGCTGCGCTTGCTTCTACGTATACATTCATTCAAACAAACAATTAAAAACATTTTTATGTATAAAATACAAGTTTTAAAATAATGGCGACTATGATGGCAATAATAACTTAATTTGCGGGTCGATGGCCCTGACTCGAAGGTCGTTCGATCAACCATTCGAGTTAATGAAGAGGTTCCGTATATTTTAATTATATTTATTGTGAATGGTTTCTTAACTGTTGTTTTGTTGGAGATTTATCTGTTCTAAATATATGGAAGTTAAGTTAAAAGCATTCTTTTTAGCGAAGTAATGCTTTTGTTTTAGTTTTTATTGGCGTTTATGTGCATTGATCTAGATAGTTTAAAAGTAAAAGTAAAATTTATTGCTCAAACTGTGTAGAATGACGGTTGGTACAATTTTCTTAGTATCAACAGTCTGTCCTAGCGGACATGCAATTTTTGGCTTCATTTAGCCTAGCCTAGAGAAAATTATTAACTAATTATTACTACATATTAAATATTTACACTCAATAAACAATTACTCAATAACACCTAATAAACACTATATAAGAAAATAATATATAGAACTAGGAAGACATTTGAAACAATCTATATGTAATGATTTTATTTTGAGTGCTTTCCGCACTAGATTTTATCAAGAGAAACAGCTAGATGAATTTCTGATTGTTAAAACCTTGAATAATTTATTTTTCGTCAAAAATGGTACGCCATTTTCTCTCACTTCAACCATGTACAGAATTCAAATAGTTCGCACTAACATATGTGTCATCCAAATAGTAATATCTAAATTATTGTTGATTTTGCCAAAACGACTCAGCCGATTTCGTTAAATTTTATATGGAATCACCTCGAAAATGTACCATTTTGATCTAATTTTTTTTTAAGTCTCTCGTTGAGAGTCGAAACACGTGTCGAAGAGAGTGTAGTGCAGTGAGAATAATTATTTATTAGTGAAGTGTTTTCAATATTTTGTCATATTATTTTATAAAAGATTTTTATAATATTTATCAGTTGTTAACGGATTATTATTGTACTATTTTTAAAAATATATATAATATAGAGTGTAGTGAAAATAAGTGATATTTATTATTATTTTATCTATTTTATAAAATTAAGTTTTTAAATTATTGTAATATTAGTAATTGTTTGTAATTTTTTTTTTTTCATAAATGTCCTTAATGCCCTTTAACTTATTTGCCTACAACAAGATAGCGGAAATACACTAAATATTAATTCAAAACATAGATTTTTTAAGTCTGTTCACAATTGGCGAAAATATCGAGAAACAGACATAAAAAACATACAGACAACCACAGTACCTCCTCTTTTTTGAAAGTCGATTAAAATATGCAGCCAAAAACAAATTAAAAAATTAACAAGAAGCGTCCTCATACGAAACGATTATAGTTTTCGTTTACTGTACAAAGTCAAAGTCAAATCATTTATTGCAACATATGAAATTTACATGCGGTTCTTAGTTAACATGCTTTGTATAGTGATACATATGACCCTGTAAGGGTATGGCAATTTTATTATTTGTATTGGAACGATTTATTATTATGTTTTCTAGATTATCGTTAAAAAACTTTGTACTTTGTAAAACAAACTATGTACCAGTAAGCACCGCGTAGGACATCCACCCGCGAGGCGGAAAGATGACCTTATTAAGACAGAATCGCTCTGGATGCCTCTGGAGCCGATTTCAACCAGTCTTGTTAGATATCCATTAGAGAGGCGTATGTCCAGCGGTGGTCATTTTATGGTTGTGGTGGATAGATAGGTACAAACTTAAACTAAAGCTTAAGAATAGCAATGAGTAAGAAATAATCAAAACATCTAAAGAAGCCCCGCAATTACTATAAACATAACGTAATTAACTGAAATGAAAGTAACTTTACGGTCATTTTACGGTCGAGCGTAATAGTTTTTAGTAATCTACTAACTTATTATTTCCTAGTAGATAGACTGTAAAGAAACCGTAGTCAGAGAGCGTTCGACTTACAATCGAGAGGAGTGGGTTCAAACCCGGACCCGGACCGTTAACAAAGGGCACAAACCCTGGAGATTGTGTTTAATAAATAGTCAATAAAAAAAACCGGACCCGATTAGCTATGAGTTTTTTAAAATTTGTAATTGAAATCATTAATTGGTCTTGTGAATTAATTTTTTTGTTTAGAAATTTATTTGTTAAGGTCGAAGTTTAAAAAAATGACAGTTCGGATAAAGTATCCTAAAAATTTGTGTCCGAAACGTCGGTAAACCATTTTTTAGATTACAATATGATAAATAAAATAAGGTTGTATAAATTTTAATGTAATTTCTTGTGAGGATCTCTAATACCTCGAAATCAAGTTTCAACAGCTAACTACTTAATCATGGTTTTTGCTTAGCTTTTTATAACGCTGTTTTTGTTATCTTCCCTGTATCAAATTCGTAATTGTTTCGTGTTGGCCAAACAATTAGAAATCTGATACAACCTGTCAAATATTACACAACGAACTTGTAACCAGCCATTTTAATAGCTCACTACAGGGTGTAGGCCTAACTACGACGGGTGATAGGGCTATATCCACCACGCTGGCTCAGTGCGGGTTGGTGGATTCATATAAGCCATGGAATTTCTTCTACGGACATGTGCAGTATGCAGGACCTGCATATTCGATGGCGTATATGAATCCACCAACCCGCACTGGACCAGCGTGCAATCACCTTTCGTGGGTAGGCCTATGCCTTTCACTGGACTATTAAAACTGCTCAATAACAATTGGAACAATTTCGATAACTTTAAAAAATATTTATGGCCATTTTATAACAAAGCGCTTTTTCAAACAAATACGAAAAATCTCAATTCTGGCAATACACTATTTTCCTCGCACGCCGGCGATAATCCTCATTTACTGAACAGTCAACAGCGAACTAAACAAGCCATTCCGATTCCCACAACTTAACAAAACAAATTAACATTGTAGACAACTTAACAAAATAAATTAACGAAGACATAAAGCACTAAAAAGGCATAACTCGCTCTTGACAGCCCTAACTTCAAGCATTAACATTCCGCGCCAACCCTAACGGGAGGACAAACGGCAATAATTATATAATGAGGGACAATTCTGTCTCTTTGTTTGTTTGTATCTCAAATGTAGTAAGGAAACATATCTAAATACTTTAACTTTGCACGCTTCTAGCGTAGTTTGACTAGGTGTTCGTCAGCGATCATCGAAGTTAAGCAACGTTCATCGTTAATATATAAATTTCGGCTCATAATGGCACTTTTATAAGTACCACACTTATCAGCCAAATGAACCGAAAAAAAAACGCATCCTGAAAAGTCACCTTGCTAAATTCGTAAAACGCGTCATTTGCAAAATGTCACATTCGCAAAATGACATTCATGCCAGTCAATTTGACTCCCGCAGAATGTCACACTCCCAAAACGGCACATCTGTAAAATGACTCAGTCACAAAACATAACATTCGAAAAACGTCACAGTCGCTCAATTTCAAACATTTTTAGTAGATATCAGTACACAGTTTTTTGATACAAAAGCATTGAAATAGGCTATTTGACAACAAACAATCAAACAAACAAATAACTCTTTATTGTACACACAAAACAAACTAACAATAAATAGGTACATTAGTGAAATTCTTAAGATAGTGATATAGTGATAGTTATAGAAGCGATCTCTTCCAGGCTTCATTAATTTTGGTAATCCATACAGATAATAGCCTGAATAAGACATAGTTCAATTCATTTAAACTAAAATATGTCTAATTTTAGCAAATCGAACGAAACAAATTACGATATTTTTTTTATATTTTACCTGTGACGTAAACGCTCTAAGAAGGGCGGCGACTCTGGTGATGTCACGTGCTGGTAAACGAGAATTTTTCGATTGACTGTTGTTTGTGTAATTTGTGTTTTGTGATTTCGAAGTAATATTATTGGATCTGTAAGTTACTTTTAAAGTATTTTTTGTTAATTTTTAGATGTGAACTAGCGTATTTACCAGTATTAACTAACGTTATTTACTAGTGAGTGACGTCAAAGACCAGCGCCATTACAGAATGTCGTTTTTGGTGGGATTTTGAATATATATTCTTTAACACTGATTTTCATTGTGAATACAGTAGATCTCTCGGAAATATAAATGTAGTGTGCTTAGAATGTACTAACGAATAATTTAAAACGATTTCCAAAAACTAGTCAAATACTTTATTAATCAGTCTATTTTAGTATTGTAAAATCTGTAAGTAAAGTCGGATGCTGCGTCTAGTCATGTTACATTCCGGCGCGGCCGTAACGGCCAGCGGACAAATGAGCTTGATAATTTATTTATACAGAATGAATTCATTACTGGTCGGCGTCACGGCGGGAGAGAGGGCTAAGTGAAAATAATTACATTTATTTTAAATAATATTTTAATGTTGAAAAAATATTTTTTTTAACTCATTATGCAAATATATTACGTAAAAACATATGTCGCCTGACTACACAAAATATTTAAACACGGGTAAAACATTGTTGTGTACTGTCAAACTTTGTCTAAAGCCTTCGTAAAACTTTTGTGGTAAGACGGCGTGCTACACCCTAGACCGCACATCAGCTTAACATCAGGCAGTGTGTAGTCAAACGCAAACCTATTCGAAATAAAAAAAAAAAACAAAGACGGTTTATGTTTTTACTATGAAAAAGAATAAGATCTTACAAAGTCGACCCAGACTTTATACAGTAGCCCCAAAAAACGTTAAAATGTGGTAGACAAATTTTCAGAAGAAAACAATGGTATTTAATGCTTAATTATTTTGTAATTTCATATTTTCCAATTAGATTTTTGTTCAAGACCGTCATCACGACGCCATATTTTACAAGCAATATCATAATAATAAGAATAATAGGAGTGACAGAAATTTCAAAATAAATGGAGATTGTAACAAAAGAAAATCATAGGAAAAATCATACTCCAAAATAAATCTAACAAATAATTAGATACTGTACAGGGTGGCCCTAGCTCTGTATATTTTTGCATTATCTCCTTTACACAGTTCAATTTTTTTGATATTTAGCTTGTTCCTACATATCTCAATAGTTAAAATTTCTAATCTCAAACTCAAATATCATCAATAGAATACATTATTTTCTAAAACATAACATCATAACTTAGCCAATATGGTCAAAACTCCATCAAAGCTACAAAGTAGCGTAACTCTATCAAATACGGCAAAATGGCGTCCCATAAGTCAGGGGAGTAAAAAGTTGATTACATACGGCCATGTATGGGGTTCATTAACAGGGTGGCCCACCCTTCGGGCTAATCACCCTCGGTGTGAAATAATAGTCGTTTCCCTTGCTACCATTCTTTTTACTTACGAGTACTTTGTTATATTTGTCCCGACTGCCCGTGACCGCAATCGATGCAACTCGGTCGAAACGTCGGGATGATGAGGTATTATATTATTTATTCGAGATTTTAGTGCGCGATTAGTGCGCATCCATCCATCAGCCATAGGGCGTCCACTGCTGGACATAGGCCTCCCCCATGGATTTCCAATAAAGCTGGTTGGACACGGCTTGCATCCAGCGCGTTCCTGCGATCTTTGTTTTATCTTCAGTCAACCTAGTTGGTGGACGTCCTACGCTGCGCTTGCTGGTCCGGGTTTTCTTTCGAGAACTAGCCCCACCGGCAATCCGTTCTTCGAATCCCAATTCGATTAGGGCTATTTCTAATCAATTAGCATCCTTTGAAGGCTTATTTGTCAAAACTAAAAAAATAACAACTGTTCCATACATTTTGTCGAGGGTGAACGATATTTTTCTTTGGAACAACAACTTTAATTTGAGAATTGACAAAAGTCGTTGTACAAAAGTTGTTAGTTTTGATGTACAGATCATGCCCCTAAAATGATGCTAATTGATTAGAAATAACTCTGTAATAGTAATAATGAATTCAAATCGCGAAAGTTCAAAAACATTACTTCATTAAAACTAGCGTGAGTATTCATTATTAAAATTTATATGAACACAGGACGCCCGCGCACTGTGCAGGCGTCCGTTGTCGGGGGCGCGCGTATTCCCTGAAGAAGGAGTACTAACTATTCTGAAACCGGTCGGACGCATAGCGGCTCGACCGTTCAAATAATCGTGAGTTGTATCCGGTGTTCATATAAAGTTTAAAAACATGCCTAAGTAAGGTAGTGTTTTTAATCTTCAATCCAAAAGAAAAGATGGTTCTCTGTAAAGACGGTTTGTGGACGATTAGGCAAATATTTGGCGACTCTACCTTAATTTTACCTGATCATCATCTGAACCAATCCGATCGCTTAGTTTGATCGTGCCTCTCTATCACTTGTTCCACGATCTTGATTAAATGCTTGGCTCAGGCGGAACGTGACACTTTTTGTTGCGTGCAGCCGGCGTTCAACGATTTACAAGACGTTATGACGTCAACATTTAGCTAATAACATCTTTCTCCTCTTCCTTTCTTTCATTAGAAAACTTGACTATAAAGACTACTAGTTGACCCGCCAAACGTTTTTGACCGACGAACTACCGGAGGAGGTATACAATTCGACGCGCATATTTTTTTTTTATGTATATCCACGCATAACTTTTTTTATAGTAGTCTGATTTCAATAATTCTTTTTTAACTGGAAAGAGTATACTTCGAAATTGGTCCCATTTCAATTTTATCGAAATTGGCTGAGCCATTTTTGATAAATCTACAATAATGTGAAAAATGTTACATCGATCCGTGCATAATATATTTGCGTTCTAGCGATGCGCCCCGGCTTCACACAGGTGTATTTTACATTACTCTATCTATTAAAACAAACTGCATCAAAATCCGTTGCGTAGTTTTAAAGATATAAGCATACATGGGGACAGACAGCAGAAAGCGACTTTGTTTTATACTATGTAATGATTCTGTACACGGGTGAAGTCGGTCATGCTATTTTTTGCAAAGAATAATAATGGCATAATAATATTAAAAAACATCACCAGTAAAAATGCTATTATAAATGGAGATATAAACTATCCTATCTCATTAGTTGGATCGAACTACACAGTGTACAAAATTTTGTTAAAATCGGTTAAGTAGTTGACGATTTCATCGCGGACAAACAACGTGACACGAGTTTTTTATATAAAGAAGAAGATAAACAATTTATTTTAACTTTTTATATCATGTGTAGCTTATTCATTGAGAGTTATCTACTCTTATACAATTAAAGTCATTGGCTTTATTGTATCTTCCGTCAATTTAATTCAAGTTAATTAATTATTAAGTTAAATTACCCCAACGAGGGCTCGAGTGTAGGTCGGGTTATGGAGCTGTCTGAATGAATTTGATTAATACAAGCTTTTATTTAACTTGCAATGGATGTACCTATGTAAGTTTGGGTGGAATCTTGCAAGTTAAAGGTGACGTCCACAAGATAGATAGATAGATAATTCTTTATTAGCTTAACCAAATACAATACAAACACATGAAAAATATAAACATTAAAACTTAGTTATACGAAATGGCGGCCTTATCGCTTCAAGCGATTTCTTCCAGGCAACCATGCACGGACAAGAAATAGCACATTCACTAAAACAGCGGCCTTGGCAAAAAAAGAATTAAAAAATAAACAATGAACACTTATAACAAACAAAAAAACAAAGTGCTATATTATTCAGAGAAAAATCGAACCAAGATGATATATACGTGATGATATATCGAACCAAGATGATATAGATGTATACGTCATATGAAAGCTTGATTTATGGTCTTTTCAAAAATATATAATTTAGATTTTTTCATCCCTCCATATTTTTTTAAATGTGAAAAAACCTTTCAATAAATAAGAAAAAAAATCAATGAAGGAGGATTGAGCGGTAAAAAGTTATAACAAAGACATAGGCAAAATATTTCGCAATAATTAATGATATAAATACTTATAACGGTGAATTCGTAGCAATTTCTTTAAATTACAAGCCACTACATTAAAATACTTGCTACTACATTTTCAGAGTTAATTATTAAAGAAATAGAAAATGGAAATAATGAATAAGTTTGTATTTCCACACGCGAACCCACAATCACGTAGTGCGTGACTTGTAATTATTTTGTCAAGAAAAAATAATTATATTGGGCTTCCGTTCACACTCACGTGGCCAACTTTACTGGAGAGGCTAAAATAAATATTGGAACTATTTATAACGGAGCTCACCCTTCACGGGTAGGCCTACGACCTGCAGTGGACTATTAAAAAGGCCGGTACGCATAACCAAACTTTTCTCAAAATTTATCACCTTAACCTGTTTGTGATCTACCTACACTGATATACAGGGTTACAGGGTAAGTCGACCTATTCCCGTTAAGGGTGTGCAGTTTACTTTGTTTCTAACTAATTTAACTATGAAATACACTATCCTAAATTAAAAAAAAAAACAGATATTTGAAATTGGTATTTATAAAATTCCCAATTTTCGGCTATTAGCCCAGATATTTTGAAACGTGTGAGTCGTATTATTATTTTATTTGATTTTTACATGTGAAATAATGTTTTATGACCTCACTACACAATATTGTCCGTAAAATTAACCTTTTATAAAAAGTATTTGAATACAAATATCTCGAACACTGTGAGATTTAGGATATGGTGTTTCATAGTCAAATCAGTCAGAAACGTAGTAAACTACACACGCTTAACGGGAATAGGTCGACTTAGCCTGTAACCCTGTATAAATATACAGGGTTATTGGTAATCAATTGGCCATCATTTTAGGGGCTTATTCTGTACATCAAAACTTACAACTTTTGTTTAACGACTTTTAAAACAAAAAAGAAAATCTGATCGCGCAAAGTAGGGCAAAATCGAGCTCAAAGGGGTTAGTTACAGGCAAGCAAGCAAACACACAGGTGAAACTAATAAAAGCGTGATAAGAAAAATAATGTTCCATAGAAAAATATCGTTCACCCGTGACAAAATGTATGGAACACCTGTTTTTTTTGATTTGTCAAAATTCGCAGAACAAAAGTTGTTAGTTTACACAGAATAAACTCCTAAAAGGATGCAAATTGATTACCAATAACTCTGTATACATTCATCTTGCATAAATTTTACTAAGAAATCGTGGAATAATTAACAAAAAATGAAAGTGTGTTCTTACATAATTATGTCTTTTGGATTTGGTTTTCCGTTTCAAAAGCCCGTACATAGGTACATGACGATCTAGCATTATCAGCTTCTAATTGAATTTTGGAACACCCTTAACATTAAAATACTTATTATTTCAGCTAGTTTAGCATACAAGACCACGACAAGAGTTTACCGACGTGTGCAAAGGTGAAAGATATATGATTTATCATAACTCTGTCACGTTTTGACACGTCGATAGAATTATTTTATGGTCTGTATGCTAAGCCCACAGGTATTTATTTAGCATCTTAATTTTAAAGTTTTTTACAATATACAACTAGCGGTAAGTACGCGGCGATGGAGCCGCTCTATAACTATGTGCCCATACTGCCCATTGCGGTTGAGACCATGGGCAGTTGGGGGGCCGAGGCTAAAGCTGGAAACATACTATTACGCGGTTTACGGACGCGACTGACAGCCGCGTCTGATAGGTATCTAGACTATGAAAGTACACTGAGCCGTGCACACTATCGGACATCAGTCGCGGACGTCACCTTCGGACGACCTTAAGCGTTCGGAAGTCCGAGAGCGATCTGGCACACCGGATGTTTTAAGACTGTGCACATTGCTAAGTCGCGGCTGTCAGTCGCGTCCGTCAGCCGCGTCCGATAGTATGTTTCCGGCTTAAGGCTTTGGTTCGTGAAATTGGGCGGAGGATAAGGAACAGAGGAGGTGGGTTCCCCGCTCTGGGTGGTTCTTGGTGAAAAGAATGTCTATCGCTATACAGCGTGGTAATGCTGCTAGCATTATGGGCACGTTTTCACCGGGAACCATGAGGGGCGGGTTAATTAATAATAAATAATGAAATAAATATTTTGGGACATCTTACACACGACCTCTGACCCCAAACTAAGCAAAGCTTGTGATATGGCTGCCAGAGACTGATATACTACAGATACTTATTTTTAAATACATACTTACATAGATAGTAACTAAATAACACCCAGACACAAAGCAAACACTTATTAAATGTTCATCACATAAATATTTGCCTTGGGTGGGGATCGAACCCACGCCTCTTTGATCCAGAAGTTAGGGTCACTAACCACTGAGCCACCGAGGCAGTCTATTTTTTTCTACAGTCTATTTTTATTTTCTATATACGAGTATAATTGACTTGAATTTGTAAGTTTCGTTGTTATTTTCATTTTTTTTATATTGACATGTACCTAATAATAAATTTGACCTTAACCTTTGCATTAGATACGTAAATATATATATATATATTATAAAAAACTTATTATTATTATTATTTTAGCCGTAATCTTCCCACAGCTAGGCAAAGGCCTCCCTTCCCTTCATCCATTTTTCTCGATAGAGAGCTTTGGTGTTCCATTTAATACAGTGGGAATCAACCCTCCGATATGGTTAAACGGTTAAAAAAGATCTAAGAAATAAACAGAACTAGAATTCTGTTTAGTTTATTAGATTTTCTTTCGCCAACTGCAATTCCTAGTAATTTATTTGCTCCAAATAGGCAAGTATATTAAATCACCACAATCTTACGGAACCATCGTTGGCGTGCAGCTTTTCACTACCAAAGGAAAACTATAAACCCTTCTGTTCCTTCCTGTGCTAACCGACGCGTCTTATCAGAGGATTTAACACTTTACCCCCACGGGAAGTAGATTTAAAATCGGAAAACGGAGATCTTGACTTATGGCCTTTATTTATTAGGCGGCCGATTAGGACTCGGTTGCACTTTTGCTAGTTGTTTGAAATTGGAACATACGTTTTTAGAATGTTCTTTTTTATCGTCAAGAGCTTTTGACACTACGAAATCAGTGCATTTGCCATTGTCATCTTGTCGTTTGTCGATAAAATAGATAATATAATTAATACTGACGAAGGAGTTTTGTGCGGGAACGCGGAAAAGTCATGTCGCCTCATCTTCGAGCAAATATCTATAGAGTCACAATCGTGCACAAACGGTGTCCACGCCAAAACCATGCCCAAGCTACATAGTGGGCAGGCTTTTTAGTTAATAGTAAGGCGATTGCAAGCCAACTACAACGTCGCGCGATGCCAAAGTGCTCGATTACAAGCACTAATTAGGTGACATAACAACGAGATTCGAGAAAATGGGTCATTGTTAATTATTTAAAGTAAATAACTGAGTTGGTATGTATGACGACGCTCGGACATTTTTGTACTACTTTCGCTTAAGGTCGTAGCTCTGTTGATATTTGCTCGAAGCGCCTCATTGTATTATTTTGTTAAACTCGTGTATCAGTGATAATTAGTGAAAAATTGTGGTATTTCTATGATTATGAGCTGATTTACGTGCATGAGTGTAGGCAAGTGATATATTGTGACGAATCATGTCGTTCCGTGTTGTTACCAAAACTCCATAGACACCTCTAGTAAAGTCTCCACTGCTTTACTGAGGTATGACTTGGACTACGTTTGGACTTGACTGCGACTTTATTGGACTATGACGTGACTACAACAGTGACTATTTTGATAAAATATCAAAAATTATTAAAACTTAATACTTGACACTGGCAAATGCACAATAATGCGACGCCAAACAAAAGAAGAAGAATGCTGACGAAGTTGGCTGGATGCACGCCTCTTCTAAATGGTCTTATAATTCATATAAGAAGCCAACGTTAAGCAGGATGGCGTTCTACAGTTAATAATGATGTTGAAGATTGTCGGCGTAGAAGACTTAGGTATAGATTGATATCGGATGACAAATTTTGAAATGCGAATTTATATACTTTAAATTTTCCTTAAAATTTGCTCTCATCACTTTAGTCCACTACAATAGATACCTATTTGTGATTCTCTCTCTCTCTCTCTCTCTCTCTCTCTCTCTCTTTGTGATTTGTAAACTCACGTACCGTGAGTTTACCGTGGGTTTCTATTTAAAATTAGTTTCGTTTATTCCAAAATTTTCAAAGCACTTTTTGCCTATTTCAAGACTTTGACTGTCACGCCAGTGTCCACATCCGTACAAAATTATTCTATTTAAATTTCGAATCGCGAATTGCAGGAAAACCGTTTTAAACTGTAACAATTTCGTCCGCAATCAATTCTGACATTTATCGCTGTAAGAATAGAACAGGAAATAGCTCACACAAATCTTTTCGGTGTTTGAAAAATGTGGAACGAATTGCCGTTTGCTTACAAGCTAGTTTACACCCTAAATAGTTAGAGGTAAAGTCTATTTTCGTTTGTGTGTGTTACTATAGCTTCACGGCAGTTTATCACCAAATAAAATGGCCAGTAACTTTTTTATTCGTATTTTTAATTAAACAAGAGTTGCCAGTACCAGAATTTTCCGTAACGAGGCGGTCGCTGGCTGGAGATATATTGTTCTTGCACTTTTTAAAAAGGAAATTGGTTTCTTTTTTAAACGTTGAACGGTATGTTATTGCCAGTGTTGTAAAAGAAAATTATCGGATGGAGCTTGCGCTGGAATTTTCATTCTTTTTCAGAATGTTGGGGTTGTGGATAGTTATATATTTGGTTATTTATATTTAAAAAAAATGGAATACGAAATGGCAAAAATTCATTTTCTTCTTAAACCCGGTATTATGGTTACCTATGTTTAGGATTTTTACTAGGTAATTAAAACGTGGTGATGGCAAAAGGCCTGACGGCATGACGCTGGTCCCATGGAAGTGTGGACGGCCCTTAGTATGGGACGCAACTTGCGTCGATACTTTGGCACCGTCACATCTTCCTGAGACTCAGAGTAGGGCTGGAGCGGCGGCCAATTCGGCTGAGCAGCACAAGCGGCGCAAATATGCTAACCTAGGTAGTGGTTACATATTTGAGCCATTTGGAGTTGAGACTTTGGGTCCGTGGGGGCCGGGAGCTCATCTCGTTTTCAAAAGTCTGGTGGACGCGACGCGTGACCAAAATGCTGGTGTTTATTTGGCTCAACGTATAAGCATTGCCATTCAGCGTGGCAATGCTGCCAGCATGCTGGGCACGCTGCCAACTGGCAGTGGCTTTCTATGTAGTAGTAGTGTAGTATTGTCATTAATAAAAAAAAATTAAAACGTCTAATTATAATTAAAAATATATTTTGTCAATCTAGGCCCTATGTTTTTGTGATTATAATCAAAATTAACAGTTTTCAGATGTATTCCTATATGTGTACTTTGAGACAATGCTTCTCGACAAATTTCATAGTTCTAATATGTCAACGGGAAGTACCCTGTAAGTTTTGATTTTTGTGAGTGTCGAAATATGCAGTTTTTTACGACATAAACGGCTCTAACTTTTTTTTATACGATAACTGAGAAGTTTTTCTTTTACACAACTGCAAGAGATCATCGATAGTTTAAATTTAAACTCGATATCTTTACGAGTTCCCGAGATAAAGAGTCTTTACATACGGACAGACGCGTAGACGGACAACAAAGTACTATAAGGGTTCCGTTTTTTCCTTTTGAGTTACGGAACCATAAAAAAAAATTGACAATGATTGACAAAATCTAGAAAAAATAAGGGTTTGGTACTACTTATACTTACTACTACTAGAAATATGATTTTTACATAAATGATTCATATTTTATACACTTTTCAAACGTCTCTCTATTTTTAACAGGATTTTATTTGTTGACGCAGACAATCAAGGGAAGGAAATAGAAATTTTTTTGCGTTTTGTTTTTATTTTCGTACTAAATTTTGTTTCTTTTGTCCCCAGGTCCCAGAAGTAGAAGGATGAAGAAGACGGCGACCCCAGAAGAGAAGAGGCCGCGGACTGCATTCAGTGCAGCACAGCTTGCTAGACTGAAGGTTGGTCCTTATAACTTACTTAGTGTTTGAGCCTGCTTGGGTTTTTGCTTATTGACGGGCCTACGTAAGTAAAGAAAAATGCGGAATGGATTTACATTAAACTATCCTTCAGTTTACATGTACATAGGTTGTAAGATTCGAGTTAAAATTAATACTGAAGGAAATACGTCCGTTGCTTGTGGGCGGTCGCGCGCAGTAAAGAGGGCGAATCTTCTGCTGATTCCAGTTGCCATAGTTCCATATTTCGTTTCCCAATATTTGATTGACTTTATGAGCTGTGTGACCATTTGGTTGAAAATGGTCTGCATCAACACTTAGTAGCTCTCCGAACAGTAGCCGCGAGGGCTACTAAAGAAATGTCTTTAATCTTGATAAGTCTACAACTTCACTAATAATTTATTTGGTTAATCTTGATTCATACTCAAAAAGCGTGTTAGGACTTAGATAGTAAACAAAATTAATGCATTAAATGTAGGTGCACTTTCGCTCCGATTGAAAATACGATAACTGAGTCCGCCAAAGGTCGGCCGGCTTATTTATATCTTTTTTTATATACAGGGTTATTTCTAATCAATTAGCATCCTTTTAGGGGCTTATTCTGGACATCAGAACTAACAACTTTTGTTGTGCGACTTTTGTCAAAACAAAAAAATTGGTGTTCCATAGAAAAATAACGTCCGTATGGAACAGGTGATTTTTTTTTTGCTAATTGATTAAAAATAACTCTGTGTATTATCTGGAATCTACTAGATCATTCGTGACATTACTCGAATTAACTTACTTTCGCGCTTTAGATGTAAACAACTCGCTGTAATTTCCTCGCGCGCCTACCGCGTGACACCTTACTAACGTATGCTTTCCTTTCTGTTCAGCACGAGTTTGCGGAGAACCGGTACCTGACGGAGCGGCGGCGGCAAGCTCTCGCGGCCGAGCTGGGGCTGGCCGAGGCTCAGATCAAGATCTGGTTCCAGAACAAGCGCGCCAAGATCAAGAAGGCTTCGGGCCAGAGGAACCCGCTGGCGCTGCAGCTCATGGCTCAGGGGCTGTACAACCACAGCACGGTCACTGAGAGCGATGAAGAAGAAGAGATCAATGTTACGTAGAGACGAAAAAAAAAGCATATTAGAAATAGTTTTGATGAGGTCTCTATATGTATTAATAATCTAACACTGAACACAGAAATGGTGCCACTGACAATCATACAGAAGCACAAACACAATAAAACAACTGTCAAATTCAAAACACTCTTGTCACAAGCTATTAGAAGTAAACAGAGAATAGACAGTAAAGATGATAAAACTAATAAAATATTTAGTTGAGCTGGGGCTGGCGACCAGAATCTGACGAATCTAGCAAAATCTAACACTAAACGCTGAAATCATGCCACTGACAAACAAACAGATACACAATACCACAAACACAATAAAACAAATATATCAAAGTAGGTACAGGTACAGTGACGAAAGGCGATAGAGAAAAATAAATCATTGTTACGTAAATAGAGAAGAAAAAACAAAGAATATTAGAAATATTTATGAAGAGGTCTCTAATATGTATAAAGAATCTAACACTAAACACAGAAATCTTGCCACTGACAAACATACAGAAGCACAAACACAATAATACAACTGTCGAATTCAAAACACTCTTGTCACAAGCTATTAGAAGTGACGAACAGAGAATAGACAGTAACGATGATAAAAGTAATAAAACATTCAGTTGAGCTGAGGCTGGTGACTAGAATCTGACGAATCTAGCACTAAACACTGAAATCATGCCACTGACAAACAAACAGACACACAATACCACAAACACAACAAAGAAACATATTACAGTGGGTACAGTTACAGTGACGAAAGGCGATAAAGAAAAGATGTCGGAAATAAAACCTTTAAATTATGTTTGTCACTGTCTGTGTTTCTGCATGTTTGTTATCTGTCTTTGGTTAAATGACACTAATTAATACACATCATCTTGATTAAATTTAAATTTTAATCATTCTCTGTTCATGCAATCTCATCATGAACATTTTATTAAATTCCAAAAAAATTGCAAGTTAGTGCTCATTAATATCAGAATTAAATGACGCTGATTAATGAAGATAATTTTGATTAAATTTGAATTTTAATCATATTTAAAAATTATTTTAAATATCAAGAAAATGTTAAATTTCTTTCTGTCAAAGAAACAAAATTTATGAATGAACATGAAAATTTGAAGCTATCTAGGTACCTTTTTAAAATTCGATATTTTTAAAATAAATAATAATGTAATTATGTTAATAAGTATATAGATTTAGTAACTTACGCACAAGCTTTTTAAGGAACAGGTGTGTACAATAGGGTATTTGACTAGTTTTTGGAAATAATTTTAAATTATTCATTAGTACATAATAACCACACTACATTTATAGTTCCGAGAGATCTACTGTATTAACAATGAAAATCAGTGTTAAGGAATAGATATTCAAGATCCCACCAAAAACGACATTCTGTAATGGCGCTGGTCTTTGACGTCACGCACTAGTAAATAACTTTAGGAAATACCAGTAAATACGTTACTTCACATCTAAAAATTGACAAAAATACTTCAAAAGTAACTTACAGATCCTGTAATATGACTCCGAAATCACAAAACACAAATTACACAAACAACAGTCAATCGAGAAATTCTTGTTTACCAGCACGTGACGTCACCGAGTTGCCGCCCTTCTTGGAGCGTTTACGTCACAGATAAAACATCAAAATAATATCGTATTTTATTTTGTGCGATTAGCGAAAATTAGACATATTTTATTTTAAATAAAATGAAATATGTCTTTTTCAGGCTATTATCTTTAAGGATTACCACAATCAATAGTATATTTTCTATGTTGTCAAATACCCTACTGTGTATCAAGATTTACAACTATTACTTTGAAAATCCTTGAATGAATTGAACAACTTCAACTCCAGTAAAAATTACCTGTTCTTTTGTTGAAATACAATGAACAATTCGATTTGATTGTTTTCGTTTCAAATCAATTTCAGGGTTAGTCCCATGGTAAAATCATATTTTGATGTACTTACTTAAGAGGTTGTACGTAAGTTACCTACTAGTATAGGCCGAATTATACAAGTTGGCGGATATGAAGTTACCTATAAGCTGTGGAATATCCAATCAACGAGTAGCTTTATTTTACTATGGAAATGAACGTGGTTTTCACACATTTTATACTATATATAACGGGACTAAACTCACGTGTAGGGATAGTCGTAACGACTATAGTTTCGGTCGCATTCGGCGACCTTTCTCAAGTTGGCGAGTGCTAGCACGCGGAGCCGTCTCGCAATGCACTGAGACGTCCCGTTAGGTATATACAGGGTTATTTCTAATCAATTAGCATCCTTCTAGGGGCTTATTCTGTACATCAAAACTAACAACTTTTGTTCTACGACTTTCGTCAAAACTAAAAAAAAATCAGCTGTTCCATACATTTTGTCGCGGGTGCAATAATTTTTTCTAAGGAACAACAATTTTTTTTTAAATAAAAGTTGTTAGTTTTGATGTACAGAATGAGCCCCTAGAAGGATGCTAATTGATTAGAAATAACCCTGTATAATATAAAATGAGTAGCTTTAATATACCTAGTCAGGTCATAATTCTGTCACATGTTTAATATAAAATAATTGAAACAAGTTTATTCATTATGTAACCATTTATATACCAAAATGAACTTAGCAAAACATAAATTCTTATGACAATAAAGTTTATTCAAAATGACCTCCGTGATTTTGAATACAGGCCTTCAATCTGCGCGGCCAGTCGTCTATCGCAGCACGAACGAGGTCCATGTCAATATCGACGGCGGCTGCCTTAGTCAAAGATGTCTTGAGTGACTCCAAATTGGGATGAGGCTTTGAGCACGCCTTTTCCTCCAAGTGATAAGGAAATTGGTTGAAGCTCACAAGCTTCAGTTAGGATTATCATCACATAAAGCTACTCGTTGATTGGATATTCCACAGCTTGTAACCATTCGACTCGTATTATTCGTTCTGTAGCACGATGTAAATAGATGAGCACCATAATCTAATTAAAATTAAAATAATACAATATTATGGGTTTCTTAGGCTAAACAAAGAAGGCTTAGCTAGTTTTTAAGACGATAGTTCCTGAAATATATTAGAATATTGTAATTTTAAGGGTAATTTATTTAACTGTAAGTGAGCTAAAATCATCATTATCATTTCAGCAATAGGAAATTCATGGCCTAAGTAATTACAAATACAGAAAAAAAAAGCAAAATAATGTATTATCATAAAACATTTACATTGAACTTAAAGGAACGGAATGGAATGAACGAAAGGAATTATAATGGAACTGTAATTTTCTTGTTTTCGTAAATCCATCCATCAGCCATAGCACGTCCACAGCTGGACATAGGCCTCCCCTATAGATCTCCAATAAGACCGGTTGGTAACGGCTTGCTTTCAGCGCGATCCTTAATAAGGTCATCCGTCCACCTTGTGGGTGGACGTCTTACGCTGCACTTGCCAACGTGGTCTCCACTCGAGAACTTTTCGATTCCATCGGTATTCTGTTGTTTTCGTAAATAAAGTTCAAATATAAGCAAAATCAAACTCAATTGCGTTTGTGAAAACGATGCAAGTCGTTGCGCAGTAGCAATTTATTCATATGACAGCGTCGCAAGGAGTGGGGATTCGCGCAGCTTGTGGCGCCTTGATTCGGCCTATACCTATTGTATTATACACTAATTTCTATATGAAACACTCTTTGTATTGAGTAAACGAAAAAACCCCAGAGTAACTACTTTTCAGGTTTGGTCCATTTTCATAACTAGTTACGAAAAAGAAAATTTTCTTCGATGTTTAACAACTATTATTATATACCACGGGACTAATCGCGCAAAAAAATTACGAGATAAATAAATACCTCCTCATCCCGACGTTTCGGCCGAGTCGACCGTGGTCACGGTGACCACGGTCGATGCAACTTGGTAATTTTAGTGCGTGATTACTCCCGTGGTATATAATATTATTGTGTTCAAATCGCGTAAGTTTAATAACAACGTTTAACAACTAGTTAATAAAAAGGACACAGTGATCCATTGTCGTAACTATTTTCATAACTAACTAAGAAAAAGAAAATTTTCTTCGATGTTTAACAACTAGTTATTAAGAAAGACGCAGTGATCCATTATTTTAATAACTAGTTAGTTATGAAAATAGTTACGAAAATGGATCACATTCATAACTGTTTTTCATAACCAGTTACGTAAAAGGAAATTTTCTGCACTGTTTTTAGAACTAAAATACAGTGCTTTTTCTTAACTAAGAAAAAGAAAGAATTCTAAAAACCAGTGCAGAAAATTTCCTTTTACGTAACTGGTTATGAAAAACAGTTATGAATATGGACCAAACAAGTTTTGAAAGTCATTAAATACCTATCTTACTGAGAAAATTGAATTAAAATTCTGGATTTCGTTAAAAATAGTCAAGATGCGATGAGATAACCAAATAGAATAAAAATTACTTATAATATTGGTAATTTGTTATTTGTTACTGTAGATACCTATTTCATTAAAAAAGTAACGCACTTGACCGTTTTAGCACTCGTTTTGTGTTTTAATTAAGAACTATTTACAAATTTTGATTAGTTTTTAGTTTTACTGCCATTTTAATTAAAAGTTGTAAATAATCAGTTTTGTTTTGTAAATAATGTCATTTTATTTCATGAAATAGCTTCTATTTATGTTTCATTACTCTTAGTCATTTTCTTCCACAATTTTTGTTTAGAGTTTATTGTAAATAATATAAATTTAATAATTATGTGCTAATTGTAATAATTGTGCTATTTTAGCTGGTAAAAGAAATAAATTATTATAATGTTCAATGATAACAAAATTGGTTTCATTTTCCAACCACACTTAAAATAGTAACATAATAGGCCTAATTTTAAAGGCGCCATTTTAGTTTTGATAGCAATGTAGAATGTTCCTGTTCCATTTTCACGACATGCATTTGAAAGAGAGAATACTATTATTCGCCATTGTAATTTTTATAGTAATGTAGAATGTTCCTGTTCCATTTTCACGACATGCATTTGAAAGAGAGAAGACTATTATTCGCCATTGTAATTTTGATAGCAATGTAGAATGTTCTTGTTCCTTTTTCACGACATGCATTTGAAAGAGAGAATACTATTATTCGCCATTGTAACTTTGATAGCAATGTATAATGTTCCTGTTCCTTTTTCACGACATGCATTTGAAAGAGAAAAGACTTTTATTCGCCATTGTAATTTTGATAGCAATGTGAAATGTTCCTGTTCCTTTTTCACGACATGCATTTGAAAGAGAAAATACTATTATTCGCTATTGTAATTTTGATAGCAATGTGGAATGTTCCTGTTCCTTTTTCACGACATGCATTTGAAAGAGAGAAGACTATTATTCGCCATTGTAATTTTTATAGCAATGTAGAATGTTCCTGTTCCTTTTTCACGACATGCATTTGAAAGAGAAAAAACTTTTATTCGCCATTGTAATTTTGATAGCAATGTGAAATGTTCCTGTTCCTTTTTCACGACATGCATTTGAAAGAGAAAATACTATTATTCGCTATTGTAATTTTGATAGCAATGTGGAATGTTCCTGTTCCTTTTTCACGACATGCATTTGAAAGAGAGAAGACTATTATTCGCCATTGTAATTTTTATAGCAATGTAGAATGTTCCTGTTCCTTTTTCACGACATGCATTTGAAAGAGAAAATACTATTATTCGCCATTGTAACTTTGATAGCAATGTAGAATGTTCTTGTTCCTTTTTCACGACATGCATTTGAAAGAGAGAAGACTTATTCGCCATTGTAATTTTGATAGCAATGTAGAATGTTCCTGTTCCTTTTTCACGACATGCATTTGAAAGAGAGAAGACTTATTCGCCATTGTAATTTTGATAGCAGTGTAGAATGTTCCTGTTCCTTTTTCACGACATGCATATGAAAGAGAGAAGACTTATTCGCCATTGTAATTTTGGTAGCAATGTAGAATGTTCCTGTTCCTTTTTCACGACATGCACTTGAAAGAGAGAAGACTTATTCGCCATTGTAATTTTGATAGCAATGTAGAATGTTCCTGTTCCTTTCTCACGACATGCATTTGAAAGAGAGAAGACTTATTCGCCATTGTAATTTTTATAGCAATGTAGAATGTTCCTGTTCCTTTCTCACGACATGCATTTGAAAGAGAGAATATAATTATAAGTTGCTACATGTCGCCTTTAAAAAAGGATGATGACTGGGTAAAAAAATCGATAGTATAATTAATTAGTCCGTGAGTTAGACCATCAAAAATTACTGAACACGTATTTTTTCTTTTGTTAATCATACAACAAATGACAAAGATAATCCTTGTCAAAGTTTTGCAGTGAGAGTCGTGACGTCACCTCTCTTACAGAAGTCAGATATTTGTATGGCACTTGTGACGTCACGCGGAACTTTGACGGGCTATATCTTCATCAATTTTTGTTTAATTGACTAAAGATAAAATACGTGTCTTATATTTTTTGATGATCTATCTGATGGACTAATTTTATCTTTTTAGTCATCATGCCTATTACCGTATACAAGTCATTTTGAGGTCGCTGAAAAATTACCTAATAGCTAATTATAATAACGATGGATAAAATGTATATAACATCTGATTCTTAGTTTTTTTCGAAAAAACAATTTTTTCGTTCAGAATTGCTTTTTGTTTCGTGTATTTAGGTGACCCTTAGCACAGCCCGGACACCGCGATTTTTCATACAAAATCTGCTGTCTTACGCACACTACACAGTACTTACTCACAGACAACACACTTAAGGTGGGCACACACGGTCAGTTAAACTGATCAGTTTTTCGCGTCACTCCAACTGGGTGCTCATTCAGTTAATGAAAAGGTGGGAATTGGTGGTTCCATATTTGAAGACAGTGGAGCCATGATATTTCTTCGATAACTTGTGTTAAGTGTTTCAATTTTTCACGAGAAATTGGAACCAAAGTTGTTTGAAATTTGATTTTCCACAACTTTGATTCCTATCAACTTTTTCTAGGATCGATATTTTTTTAAAAAGCCGGTGGTGCCATGATGTTTCTTCGATAACTTGTGTTATTTAAACTTTTCATGAAAAATTATCGGAACCAAAGTTGTTTGAAATTTGATTTCCTACAACTTTTATTCCCATCCATTTTTACCAGGATCAATATTTTTTTTAATAAGTTAGTGGTTCTATTTTGTTTCTTCCATAACTTGTTATTTCAATTTTTCATGAGAAATTATCGAAGCCGAAGTTGCTTGAAATTTGATTTCCTACAACTTTGATTCTCATCAACTTTTTCTAGGATCGATATTTTTTTAATAAGCCAGTGGTGCCATGATGTTTCTTCGATAACTTGTGTTATTTCAATTATTCATGAGAAATTATCGGAACCAAAGTTGTTTGAAATTTGATTTCCTATAACTTTGATTCTCATCAACTTTTTCCAGGATCGATATTTTTTTTAATAAGGTAGTGGTTCAATTTTGTTTCTTCCATAACTTGTTATTTCAATTTTTTATGAGAAATTATCGAAGCCGAAGTTACTTGAAGTTTGATTTCCTACAACTTTGATTCTCATCATCTTTTTCTAGGATCGATATTTTTTTAATAAGCCAGTGGTGCCATGATGTTTCTTCGATAACTTGTGTTATTTCAATTTTTCATGAGAAATTGTCGGAACCAAAGTTGTTTGAAATTTGATTTCCTACAACTTTGATTCCCATCAACTTTTTCCAGGATCGATATTTTTTTTAATAAGTTAATGGTTCTATTTTGTTTCTTCCATAACTTGTTATTTCAATTTTTCATGAGAAATTATCGAAGCCGAAGTTGCTTAAAATTTGATTTCCTACAACTTTGATTCCCATCAACTTTTTCCAGGATCGATATTTTTTTTTAAAGTTAGTGGTTCCATTTTGTTTCTTCCATACTTGTCAATATTTCATAAGAAATTATCGGAACCAAAAATGTTTAAAATTTGATTTCCTACAACTTTGATTCTCATCAACTTTTTCTAGGATCGATAATTTTTTTAATAAGGCAGTGGTGCCATTTTGCTTGTTCCATAACTTGTGTTATTTCAATTTTGTGGTACAAACATGCAAACCATCGCAGTACCTATCGGCAATAGTTGACTACATTAGGACCCCGCTGGAATTATTTGATGAACTGATGCGATCATTTCATCAAGTGTGCCCAGCTTCTGGTAGTGGTTAATACATGGAGCCACCAATTCCCACCTTTTAATTTACTGAATGAGCCCCAATTGGAGTGACGCGAAAAACTGATCAGTTGAACTGACCGTGTATGCCCACCTTTACACACGAACGCTAAACGTGCATTTGTGTGCGGAACGTCTATGGCTGTCAGCGATCACCACGACGTGACGACATGCCGCGTGAGTGAGACAGCTGCGTATTCAATTTTGCAAAAATGAATATAAATCTAGTGCTTATGAAAGTATAACAATTAGGTACTTAATTTGGAAGCATTTTAGCAATAAGTAACCGATCTACTTTATTTGAAAGAAAATATCAAGAGAAAGTTACCTAATAATGTAAATAAGTTCCTTTTACTTATCCTTAGATAAACATTAAAATTTATTGTATTGTTACGTATTATTGACATTCAACCATACACAGCACAATTCTTCCCTATTGTCACAGTCTAGGTATTTTTTATTACAAGATCTACCGGGCAGTGCAGCCCGCGCGCAGAGTACACGATCGGTACATGAAACGCGGGGTGGAAGTGAGGAAGACTCAAACGGGTGGGGGGTAACGAGTGACCGTTCCATGCGTAGTTTTATTATATCTTCTTTGCCCAAACTAAGCTAAGCTTGTGATATGGCTGCTAGAGACTGATATACTGCGTATACATGTTTTTTGAATACATACTTATATTGATAATTACTAAATAACAACCAGACACAGAGCAAACACTTATGTCCATCACATAGATATTTGCCCTGGGTGGGGATCGAACCCACGCCTTTTTGACCCAGAAGTTAGGGTCACTCAACACTGAGCCACCGAGTCTGAGAATAAATTGATATACTTAAATGAGAATAAATTACACATTGAAGGAAAAGCCATAAATATAAAGTTACATAGAAATAAGTAAGTTAGTATAGACCGTTCGACCTTCCATTGTACATGATACATGATCTTAGACACTGTGGGCACGTAAGCAGTTGAACCATGCTCTGCTTAGGGGCTCTGCAATCACCCTGTATAATATATGCATATACCTTGTGTACTGTAATGTACCAGCTTTTTTAAGGGGGCGCCTAATGCCAAAATCAAGCGAAAGGTGTATTTTTAAAGACGTGGTGTAAAGGTAACGAACATAAATATCCATATTAAAAAAATACTATAAGAAAAGAAAAAACCTAAAAAGGGGAAAGTAATCGCGTAGAATTTTGAAAAATAATATGGTTACTGAAGAATAAAAATTAAAACTTCGCATCGTAAAAAAAAACATTTTTTTTCCAAATGCTCGAAATTATCAGCGACAACACCACATTATTTTTGACAAATTACGTAGCCAGACTAATGTTCTAGCCAAGTAATCAATTAGTTTTTTTAATATATGCTTAAATTATGAATAAATAAATAAAATGTCACCTAAAAATATAAGCTGGCGCTCGAAGCCAACATCATCGTGAACTGTGTCATGCGATTTTTGACTCTAAATATAGCAGCATAGATGATAGCGGGCGATGCAAGAAGCTAGGGTGAAATCTGTTTTTTTCATGGCATTAGGCGCACTCTTAATAGTCCACCGTAGGCCTACCCACGAAGGGTGATTGGGCCAAATCCATCACGCTGGCCCAGTGCGGGTTGGTGGATTCACATAGGCCATAGAAATCTTCTACGAACTTATACAGGTTGCCTCACGATGTTTTCCTTCACCGAAAAGCCAGTAGTGTGAAATTCCGTACATAAATTGCAAGGAATTCATTGGTACGGGACCGGGATTTGAACCCACGACCTCACGATTGGTAGGCGGGTGTCACTACCTCTAGGCCACCACGGCTTCACTAGGCCACCAAGGCTTCACTAGGCCACTACGGCTTCACTAGGCCACCACGGCTTCACTAGGCCACCACGGCTTCACTAGGCCACCACGGCTTCACTAGGCCACCACGGCTTCGGTGGACGGCGGTTTCACGGCTTCATACCTTGTGTATGAAGTGATTAATAATTTTAGACAGCATAGCCAAAACTTTGCCTAATCTACGTAGTGAGCAGACTTTTTAATTTAGTCGTAAGGCAATTGCAAGCCAACTATAGTGCCGCGCGATGCCAAAGTGCTCGGTTACAAGAACCAATGAGGTGACAAACGTCTACATTCGAGAAAATGGGTCTTTGTGAATTATTTAATGTAAATACGCCATAAGTCATCACAAACCAACACTGGACACCACATACTATGCAAAAGAGTTGTCTACAATTGGAATAGGTTGCCTGAGGATGTCATCTCAGCAAGAACTTTAAACACATTTAAGAATAGACTGGACCTTTGGATAAAGAAGGAAAACATTTCTTTGTCAGATAAATACTAATTTAATTCGACTCTGCTTGATATAGGCATATCAGTATACACTGCTCGTCTATAAACAAATAAATAAATAAATAGTTAAATTTAGGGAGCACTTAAATATGTTTTTAAAAACTAAAATAAAACTAAGGTGTTGCCGATATGGAGGCTTTAATACTAATGATCTTATTTCTAGTCTATTCTTACTGCTACCGTACCTCTATGTTGGTGGGCCCTTACGCAGCATTCCAGCTAACAAGGCGTGAGAACGCTAACTGCTGCGTAAGCTCTCTATCTGTCTCGCTCTATGATAGACAAGATGGTTGAGAGGGGTGCATAACTCCTCCCTCCCCAAATGAGGAATTATCGGAAACTCCGATTTCAGGCTTTTTCCGATAATTCCGTAGAACATGTCTAATTTCCGGGCGTAATGCGCATACTGCGCTTACAACTAAGCTTAAAATTACGAGTCCTAATACTACATAAACTAACACACTTATTCCAGAGTTATTCTTTGTTTCACTAACACTTTCCAACACTTCACTGTTTCTTGCGGCTACTGCTAAGTACTTTACGTCGTCTAGGTTCACCTCACGCATATTGAGTGCATGTGCACTTGGTAGCCTCGCGCCGGCCGGTAGCTGCGGCAGGTTGACAATGGGTAGAGGCGCCGCTGCTTCACTTTCCGTGTACACGCGTTTATGGTGGATTTTCATGCCTTCAATCTCTACGTCACAAGGTTCGTCTAGGGTAACGACGTATGTTCCAAAAACTGGGTATTTGGTCACTTCTTCTGCGCATTGCTTTGTGAGAGTTGTTCTGAGTCGCGTGAAGAGTATCCAATGTTCGGCGTTGATTTTCTGAAGTTTGACGTCTTCTACGTAGAGCGGATATTGTTTGCAGTAAGTGAGATTGCTGTCGTACTTCAGCAACTGCTCCTCGCAGGTGGGCCCGCTGTACAAGGCCCGGTTGTCGTCGTTGCACAGGAACTCCTCGCCAGCGGCGAGTGGGCGGCACGGTCGCGCGATCGGCAAGTACTTCATCCCTTTCGCCAATAGGTATGGGTATTGCGGAAAAATAGCAAGGGTTTGGTTTTCGGGTTCAAGGAAAATAGGTAGAGTGAACATTTTAAAATAACTATAAGTATTCTTATCAGTAATTGGAATTTCCATAATGAAAGTGACTTGATTTCTTTTTATGTATGACTTGACCGAAAAAGTCTCTTCAATTTTTACTAAATTTATTTCATTAGGCTCGTACACTAAGTTGCCTGTTTTTGATATCAATTTCAAGTGATGTAACAGCTCCGTAGAGTTGATAACAGACTGGTGGAGTACAGAATTTTTGCTGAAGGCTAATGCGGTCTCAATTTCGCTTAACTTAATAAATATAGTACGGAAGTTACTTACAAACAGGCTATACATGCCGAGTATGTACGATGTTATGACTAAGCGATTCTCGTGAGCTATTATTTCTCTTAATGACGTCTCAATAGCCTTGAGACGCGCATCGGACGTTATCGCATTCTGGTTAATCGTGTCAGTAACATTTACTAGGCTGTCCAACATTTTGGAGATAAAAGTAATTTTTTTCGAAATAACGACCTGGTCGTGATTTAGTTCGGAAGTAATTTTATCATATCTGAGTGCGTCATCGTGGTCCAAATTACCGGTTACAATTTTTATAATTGAACCTAAGGGGTTAATAATACCCCTCTTAAAACGCTGTGGGATCAATTGGCGGTATTTATCTATAGTTATGTCACGCAAATGTTCCGCGTGCATTAGCAGCCCCATAAAGTCGCGAGGAAATGTTTCATTTGCCGTAACCAATTTTTGAAATTCGTTGAACTTTGTTACAATAAAGTTTAGGTCGGTGAATACGTTGTCTAATTTAACGGTTTTGATGATAGTCCAACTGTCTATCTGCACATATGCTAAACCTTCCTTGACGGGGAGAACTCCAGGGTTTCCTTCAAGTGATTGAAGATGAAGGGCGGCTGTCAGTGTTGGCGCCCCCAGCACCAGGATGCACCACCTGTGGAGGGCGTTTTATATTTTTAATTGGAGCATTCGTATTTTTTCTTTCTGTCTCTACTTTTATGGGAATGACGTTTCTTTTAGCTGTTCCCACGACTTTTGCCTTTTTGTATCTAGCTTTATCCTTACTTTTTCTTTTGTTGATATCTTTCACGAAAACTGTTTCCTCTGGCAGAGGTTCGATTTGGGTCTCACCTCCTCGTTGTTTTCTAACCTTTTCCTTTTCTGCCATCATCCTCTCAGCTAATTGTTTGTATAGAAATTTCGTCCGTTTTTCATGATCCTTTACTAATTGCTGGGTGTAGGATTTTTGAAACTCTACGTTGAATGGGCTGTCTGTGTCCATGTGGCCAAACACGACTTCGAACGGGGTAAGGCCCGTGGCTGTGTGTATAGTGTGATTATACGCCATGATCGAGTACGTCATGATGGAGGCGGCGTCCGTGCACTTCTGTTCATATTTTGCTAATCGATATATTTCGATTATCGTCGAGTGGAATCGTTCGATTAATCCCATTGAGTTCGGGTTATTGATTGTACCTACATGACGTTCTATTTTATGTAGGCTGAGGAACTCTTTCATCAGCTCGTTGTTGAATTCCATTCCAGGGTCAGAGCTTATCTTTTTAGGGATACCATAAAAAGCGAAGTACTTCGTTAGGGCCCTTACAACTTCTGGTGTTGATTTGTTGGGTATTTCGATGGCCTGTCCCAATTTACTGAAGGCGTCTATAAGGGTAAGATAGTATTTACCCTCGATGGAGAATAGATCGATGAACAACTCCTGGAAGGGCGCGTCCTGTGTCTGTGTTAGTTGCAGAACTGGCTTAAGAGGTTTCCTGTCATATTTCATTTTTCGGCATGCTTCGCATGCGTTGATAATGGCCGAAACGGTTTCTTCCATTTTATTCCAATAATAGGTTCTCCGAAGTCTAACGAGTGTTTCCTTTATACCTCGGTGGCATGTTTTGCCCTCATGATATTTAAGAACAATCTCTTTTTGTTCGTTTTCATCTTCGACGTATACTACTCGTTCTGTACATTCATATAAATTTATCATATCCCTTTTAAATAGTGCTATTACTATATTACTGAACTGTCGCCGATGTTCTTGCTCTTCAAAATAGATAAAGTACTTGGTTTTGGGTCTGATGTACTCTTTTAGGAAATTTTTAATCAGTTCCGGGTTGTTGACGGGTAGGAAGACTTCTAGAATTTTGTGTTTGTCGTGTGATGTGTCCTTCACGTGGAGTTCGTTTTTGAGCCATGATAACACTAAAATTTGGTTAGGCTTATTGTCGATAGCTTCGTGTAAAATAGGTATCCCATTTGATTCCAGATCCGCTGCTGAGTGTACCGTTTGTGATTTGGTACTTTCCGTGGGTGATTGAATTACTGGGCGTTCAATTTCTAGCTCTCGAACGGTGTCTTCCGAATCTGGTATGCTTAAGGGTTCGTCTGTTAGACTTAGGGTCTCACTTGCGTCTGATATGGAAATGGTCGATGAGTCACGTCGCTGGACTTGGTTTTTTGACAATTTTTCGATGCTTTGAATAACCTCTGTCAGCTCTTCTTTTAATTTGCGGTCCTTGCTGTCAACGTTCGCTACCATAGAGTCTGCGTCGTCGTCTGTGTCGCTATCAGAGTTTAGGGCATTGACCTTGATTCTACTTAATGCATCCGCATTTGTGTTTTGTTTCCCGTTTTTGTAAATAATCTCAAAATCGAAATCTTGAAGGCGTAGTCTCCAACGTGTTAGTTTACTATTTGGGTCCTTAAGGGAATTTAGCCACGCTAAAGGTCTGTGGTCGGTGTATATGTAAAATTTCCGACCGTACAGATATGGGCGGAAATGTTTGGTTGCCCAAATAATGGCAAGTAGTTCTCGTTCTATGGTACTGTACCGGCTTTCAGTGTCACTCAAGGTCCTGCTCGCATAAGCTATAGGCCGGTCACTCCCGACTTGTCCTTGAGAGAGTACAGCGCCGAGGGCTACGTTGGACGCGTCCGTGGTTAGGATGAAATGCTTATCGTAGTCCGGATATTGAAGAAGTGGCGCATGAGTTAGGAGTTTTTGCTGTCCAGACGCATCTATTTTCTTGGGTACAAGATGCACAGGGGCGTTCCACGGAGAATGCGATTCCTGTATGATGTTATCTTGTAGCATTTTTTGTACCTGGCTGTTAATTTCTTCCGCTTGGGCAGGGGCTTGTCTATACGGTTTCACGAAAATCGGGTCCTCGTTTTTTGTTCGCATCTTATGCTTCACTTGGTTAGTGAAGGTCAGTGGCAATAGGTCACTATGAAAGATATCCTTATATTCTTTACACAGCGTAAAAATTTTTTCGCGTTCTTCGTCGTTGCAGTGATCCAATCTGAGTTTATTTAGGTTTTCTTCAAGTATTTTGTCAGTCTCTATATCGGTTGCATCTGTAGTGAAGTTGAGGTCGCATTTTCTTGCGGAGTCGCCCGATACTTGTATGGGCCGTGAAACTGTGAGGAAAACTCGTTCGTCGGAGGCGTTCTGGATAACCGTAGTAGCGTATCCATTGACACAGTTCACTATTGCGCTTGGCATTCGTATGCCGGGGCCAAATTCTCTATAGTCAATTATAGCTTCGCCTGAGTGTTGATCTATGGGAAGCTTGACGCGTTGTTCCGTCCTTGGTTGGAGCTCGATTACGTAATCCAGATTGGTGTTAATTATCGGAATGCATGTGGTCTTGGTTCTTAAAACCGAATTCTTAAGGTCTATTACAGCGTCCAGTTGTCTGAGGAGGTCGTTCCCGATTAAGCCGTCGTAGCGTGAGTCTACGTTGTATAAGTAGAATTTATGAGAGTCGCTACTTTGGAACGTTGGTAGAAGCGGTATTTCTATGACTTCTGTATGTTTGCTACGTGCGTGAGTACTAACGACTTCAAAAGGTTCATGTCTTATGTCGTTGTAAAAATACTGGTATGCCTTTTGGGGGCTCACGAATGACCTTGTACTGCCCGTATCTATCATCATTTTGGCATCTATTTCGGATATATAGATGTGGGGCAGTTTGAGAGTAGGGTCGCAGTTAAGTTCTATAACTTCTTGTCGGTGGAGGCTAGTGCCGGAAAATTTTCAGTTGGTTGCTCTGAAGGAGAGGTAATCTGCTGGGTCTCAGCGTAAGGTTCGATTTCGTCATAATCGTAGTAATATTCGTTGCCGTACTGACCATAGTACTGGTCCTCGTCGTAGTTAGTGAGCTCATTTAGTCTAAATCCTTCACGTCGTGGCGGCGCTGGTAGAGCCGTCCTCATTGTGACGTCAGTTGAGTCTAACGGAGTTGTCTGGGGCGGCTTATACCCGAATTGTTGAGGTGACATGCCTGCGCTGAGATTTGGCCTAAAGCCTGTCGGTTGCGGCTGATTGTTCCCAAATTGGGGGCAGTAGCCGAATTGCGGCCTGTACCCGAACTGTGGTGGATTAATCTGTGGCCGATATCCAAACTGTGGCGTACTGTTAAACTGCGGTGGGCGGTACCCAAGTTGCGGCCGGTAGCCGAAATTTTGTTGGGGAGCTTGCGGCATTCTGAACGGTGCCGGTTGTTGTCCAAAATTAAATTTCGGTGTAAAGGCATTATTATTATTTGGTAAAAGAGCGGGAGGTTTATACCCAGTAAGTTGGGGAGGCGCACCAAATTTAAACCCTCCAAGGTTTTGATTCTGGGGTAAAATTGGTTTAGGCATCGAAACGGGGGCGTTACTATTAAAGTTATATATACGTTTCCTCATGCTATATTGGTCATGGAAATTCACTTCTTCCAATACTATACTAAGGGCGCCCTCTAAAGTCGTTGGGTTTTTCAATCTAACTATGCGTACCATATCCTCTGGCAAATTATAGAGGAATACGTTCAAGGCTGTGTGGTTATAGATAACTGTTTTAGCCCGTTTCAGTTCCAGATCGTCAAGCAGATTAACTTTAGAAATCAAGAGTGAACGGGTACTCTGAATGCGATTGCAAAACTCTAAATAACTTTCGCTGGATTTAATTTTCATGCACTCTAGCTCGATATTAATACATTGTTCGCTACGCGGATCTCCAAAGTGTTGTTTCAGCAAACATTTAAGCTGGCTCCAGGTGACTACATCCTCGCGTTCCGATAACAACGCAGCTGCCTCATCGGTTAGTCTGCTCGTTATCGAATGGAATGTGTACAAATCCTGAGCTGCATTGCCTCTATACCTATTAATTACATATTCGGCTTTTCTTATGAATAGATTTAGATGACCCGGGTCTCCTCCGAAAATCGGAATGATGGTAATCATTTCGCGGGGTATCGGTACCATTTCTCCGTTTTGTGCCATTATTATAGAGTAATTAGTAGGTCAGAGGCCGTGTACACAATATTGTTATAAAACACACAATAAATTCGCAAAATGCAATAAAATACAACAATAGCCTAATATTAGCCGTAATATACCAAAATATGCGATAATTTCTTAACTAATCCGATTTATTTTAATCCTTGTTAAAACGGATATTTTTACTGAAAAGTGTGACTAATTTGTCTATTTTACTCTGTCTAGCTATGAATTCTATCGGAAATTATCTCAATAGTTGCACTTACTAACTTACTTATTGTAAAACTACTCGACCCGCTAAATGATTTTAATTCAGGTAGTCTCTAGCTTAGCTTACTCTACGTATTTTCTTATCACTAAAGTACACTGAGTAGAGTATTATACGCAGTCACTAGACAGTTATAATGAGAGAAGTCTTATCTCAGGATAACAATATATCATGGATCAAGGTAGGAGTTGGAAAGGAATGGCGAAAAGTTTTACTCACCAGCCGATCGCTGCCATACCGGGTGTCCCGCCACTTAACGAATTTATTTGGTTCGAGGATTCACTCACGCCGCGCCGCGATTCCGCGATCAGGCCAAAATATATGCCTGTAACGAAAACTAGCACAGCCTTCGACGAGTGAATCCTACCGGCTGCGCCAGTTAAATTTAGGGAGCACTTAAATATGTTTTTAAAAACTAAAATAAAACTAAGGTGTTGCCGATATGGAGGCTTTAATACTAATGATCTTATTTCTAGTCTATTCTTACTGCTACCGTATCTCTATGTTGGTGGGCCCTTACGCAGCATTCCAGCTAACAAGGCGTGAGAACGCTAACTGCTGCGTAAGCTTTCTATCTGTCTCGCTCTATGATAGACAAGATGGTTGAGAGGGGTGCATAACTAAATACATGACGGGCCTCGGACATTTTTTTATTACTTTCACTTAGGGACTGTGGCTCTGTAGATGTTAGCTCGAAGTAACAAATAGAAAAAAATCGCCAGGTCGATGTTTATTACCCAGCATCAACATAATAAAATATGTATATGAAAATTATGACTTGTATGTACGTAAGTATGTCATTTCTAGTGTGGGAACAATAAATAATAATCTAGAAATAAATGACATTCGTACATAATTACATGGCATTTAAGATTTAGCCACACAAAGCGTTGCGTTAAACCTTCACCGTCTTACCACAAAAGTTTTACGCACACTTTAGACAATGTTTAACAGGACAAATTACACGATTAAGCAGTGTTTAAAGTGTGTCATCTTTTGTGGCAAGGCGGTCACTGTTCAACGCATCAGAATTGATATTAAAATAACCAGGTAAAAATATACAGGGTGACTGGTAAACATTGAGCAACCTTTTAGGGGCTTATTTTGTACATCAAAACTAACAACATTTGTTCTGTAACTTTTGTCAAAACTAAAAAAAAAAATTGGTGTTCCATAGAAAAATATCGTTCACCCGAGAAAAATGTATGGAATAGCTGTTTTTTTTTTGAGTTTAAACAAAATTCGCAGCTAGTGTAACGCAAGGCAACCCATAGTTATTATAATTATCATTGCAAAAACTGTACCTTATTTGCGTTCCGCGATTGCCGCACCGCATCGTGTACCCAAGTCCTAACGCCATTATTCAGCCTGTGACAGATCTCGAAGCACTAAACTAAACTAAATTAAAACAAAGACTAAACAATTAGCGAACGCTTCAACACATCAAAGACAACATTTAACTTTGATAATGTTCTGCGGAACAATTAACGCAAGTCACAGAGCTTGTCTTAAATCAGAAACGACGGGAGAAAACCTTCCCCCTAAATAGGTACATAAACGAATGAAAGAAATAGGAAATATATTTTTAATTTTTTCAACGATATTTTAATTAGTTGTGATAATTTTCGTGCTTGATCTTCGACCGCAACGTTGTTTACCATCAGGCTCGTTGATGGTTGGTTGATGATTGAAGCTGTGGTGGTCTCTGATAGTAACACCCGACCTGCAATCGTGAGGTCGTGAATTCAAATCCCAATCCCGTACCAACGACTTTCTTTGGAATTTATGTACGGAATTTCACACCACTGGCTTTTCGGTGAAGGAAAACATCGTGAGGCAACCTGCATACGTCCGCAGAAGAAATTCGACGGCGTATGTGAAACCAACCCGCACAGGGCCAGCGTGATGGATATGGCCCAATCACCCTTCGTGGGTAGGCCTACGTTCTGCAGTGGACTATTAAAAAGACTGGTACAGTAGAGTACAGTACAGTTGATGGTTAGATTTTTGAAAGTTTGATTTGTGGTAAAAAAGAATGGCAGTAAAGTCAGTTTCCGGACAATAATTTTGCGGGATAACACTGTTGAATCAACAACTAAAACAAGCCGAATACTTTGGCCAATCTTGGCTATCGGAACGTGACACTAAATCAAAAACTATTCAGTGCAGTCGCTAAGAGCTATCTGGAGTAGCCGGATCTCAGTTTTATAAGAATTTCTACCATTAATACGCTCACTGAGAGCGTAAATGTGGCACAAGCGTAGCGAGCGCGAAAAAATTTCGATATCTTTATAGTAAATAGCAGAAGTTACCCAAACAACTCCCGAGAAATTGCCACAATATGGATTAGCTGATTTTGATAGCAAGTTTCAAATATTTTGTGTGCACGCCTATGGAATGACGTTTAATAGGGAGTGCATTTTTAAATATATTGTCTCAGAACAAAAAAAAATTAAGACAGAATGCTGTGAACAAACGAGTGATCGGCCTCACTAAAGTACGCATCGTCGTGTACAGACAATTACACACACATCCACGTTCAAGAAAACTACGCCTTGGCTTGTCAGTCGAACTATGGCGGCGCAACACCGACGCACTCACACATGTATAAAAAACAGGCTTCACTTGACTGTTCAACGACGTTCTCTCTTGATTTTTTTATTTCCTCTGAGTATATTGTATACGTTTTCTTTTGAGAACACTATTATTTATATTATTTATTTATTTAACAAATAAATAAATAATATAAATAAATAGTGTACTTAATAGTGCTTTTTAGAGTAAATAATAAATAAAATTATTGTATTCTATTTGACGTGTATGTCTAAGTAGTTGATAGGCTGAAAGACTATTGATTGAGGGTAGTATGTTTTATACTATTTATTATTTGTATTTGACTACCTCGGTGGCTCAGTTGTTAGTGAACCTGACTTCTGGATCAAAGATTTCGAGGGAAGAGGGTTCGATTCCCACCCAGGGCAAACATTTATGTGGTGAACATAGGTCTTTTCTCTGTGTCTGGGTGTTATAAATAAATAATATAATATATTATTTATTTATAAAGACTATCAGGCTGGTTGTGATATGACAACGGTATCGCGTCGGTTTTCATTTGCGCCGCTTGAAAGCCAGAGTTCGCGGTAAAACAGCTAAATCATTTCTAGAACCAGGCCCGCTTAGATATGATTTACACTGCTTGGTTACTGTTGTTATTAATTATTTTAGTTGGTAGCTGAATGTATGGTTACCACCGTTGTTTATTTGGTAGTTTAATTCAAGTTGAAATAAAACATAAAGGCCACAAGGTATAAATAAATAAATATTAGGGGGGGAGGGACATCTTACACACGGTCTCTGACCCCAAACTAAGCAAAGCTTGTGATATGGCTGCCAGAGACTGATATCCTACTAATATTATAAACGTAAAAGTTTGTGAGGATGGATGGATGTATGGATGGATGGATGGATGGATGTTTGTTACTCTTTCACGCAAAAACTACTGAACGGATCGACATGAAACTTTGCAGTAATATAGCTTATATATCAGAATAACACATCCTACTAATATTATAAATGCGAAAGTTTGTGAGGATGGATGGATGGATGGATGGATGGATGTATGGATGTTTGTTACTCTTTCACGCAAAAACTACTGAACGGATTGAGATGAAACTTTGCAATAATATAGCTTATATATCAGAATAACACATAGGCTATAAATTATAATGATATTGCGTCAAAAATCAAAATATCATGCGGGCGAAGCCGCGGGTAAAAACTAGTAGGCTATAAATTATAATGATATTGCGTCAAAAATCCAAATATCATGCGGGCGAAGCCGCGGGTAAAAACTAGTACTACATATACATAGAGCAAACACCTATGTTCGCCACATAAATGCTTGCCCTGGGTGGGGATCGAACCCACACCTCTTTGATCCAGAAGTAAGGTTCACTACTTCAGGTTCACCACTGAGCCACCGAGGCAGTCAAATACAAATAATAAATAGTATAAAACATACTACCCTCAATCTAAAGTCTTTCAGCCTATCAACTACTTAGACATACACATCAAATAGAATACAATAATTTTATTTATTACTAGCTGCCCGTCCCGGCTTTGCCCGGGTATGATTGGCTATACATATACTTACCACGTAATGTAGGTATGCGCCACACACATGCTAGACATACCGGATGAACCATTATGATGAGTTAAAACCTACCCAAATCGCGAGAGTTTCCGTAGTCTTAAACTGTTCGAAGTTTATGAAAAAGAGATAGTAGGTATTGGCATATCTAAATAAAAGTGAGTTCGTATGTGTTAGGTGGCTGTACATAATATATAGCCCTGATTTCAGAAAATGACAATGATGAGAATGAAAGCGACGTTAAAATATTACAGACCCACAGTCTATACATTCTACCCATGTAAGTTAGTTTCTTGATCTTGTCTTCACTCGAGAATTTTGAAAAACATTGGACATCAGTTCTACTTCTACGAATTGTGTGCCCTACCTAAGGCCTCTTCAACTTGCTAACCCAAAGAGCTGTGATGGAAGGAATCGAAGCGCTGGCATCCAACGTGTTCCGGACGTCACGACCAGATCTTAGATTCACGTGAAGACCTTCGCTACACTTGCCAATACATTGTCTACATTCGAGAACTTTAAGGTCGACAATTCATTTCACATACTATGTGTAGGGGCGTAGCTACCGCAGTATCAGCCGTGTCAATAATACGGGGCTCCCGGGCTACAGGGGCCTTAACGTGTGTAAGCAAAACCTAGTAAAATGTTATCCACAATGTCACTTAATATCGTGCTTCCCGAAAAAAAATCATCTCTTTTTTTCCCGGGTTAAGCATTCTTCCAAAAGTTGTCCTAAGAGGCAGAAATTTTATAACAACTGAAATCGTCTTCAGCTAGACTTACTTAGCTGATATAGGTAATTATATTCTATTCATTATCAATTATCAATTTCCTGAAAAAAAGGCAAGAAAAGTGTATATTTCATTTGAATTGTTTGGCTAGCTCAATTTCTAGGAGGAAGTGACAACTTATAAATAACCGTCTTACCACTAAAGTTTTAACAGTACAAATTGTACGGCTAAACAGTGTTTAAAGAGTGTTTAAATCTTTTGCGGTAAGGCGGTATATATTTATTTCAATTAAATGCAAGCATATTTGTTTCTTTTGTGAGAAATTAGTGATTTGGGCTCCCCAACTATGTTTGATTCTGGGCTCCTCCAAGGCACGCTACGCCACTGCATACCTATTTACTACCAATAAAACATAAATCGGCACACTAATGGCGGATATATATAACTTTGGTGGTCTTGTGGTAGTAACGCCTGTCCTACAATCGTGAGGTGTTGGGTTCAAATCCCGATCCTGTATCAATGAGTTTCTTTGGAACTTATGTACGGAATTTCAAATCATTGGCTTTTCGGAGAAGGAAAATATTGTGTGGCAATCTGCACCAACCCACACTGGGCCCTGGCACTGGTGGTGGATATGGCCCAAGCACCCTTCTCAATTCTCAATGACCCGTTTCCTCGAATATCGACGTTATGTCACCTAATAAGTGCCTGTAACCGAGCACTTTGGCATCGCGCGGCGTTGTAGTCGGCTTGGAATCGCCTTACGACTAACTAAAAAGCCTGCCCACTACGTAGCTTGGGCAGGATTTTGGCTCGGACACTTTTTTCACGATTGTGACTCTATAGATATTTGCTCGAAGTGAATTTTGTATTATGTACATTGTACAAAGTACATGAATTGCCAAGCGGAGTGAGCGGCGAAACGAAACTTTTATAATACTTACATTTTTGAACTCGTAATATCTTTGTAATAAAATGTCTGAATTAAATAATTTAAAAAGTTGCATAAAGCTATTGAAACAGTCTTGAATATTAAATAATTTATTTTGATAAAGATTAATACCATGATACAAATTAAGATCCTTTTCCTGCGGCGGTATTTCAATTAATTTTTAAGAATAAAAGAACAGTTATTACGGCTTAACTATAATAGTTAGATATATGCTGTTGCGACATTTTTTGTAAATTATTAGATATTTGCTCGAAGTGAATTTTGTATTATGTACATTGTACAAAGTACATGAATTGCCAAGCGGAGTGAGCGGCGAAACGAAACTTTTATAATACTTACATTTTTGAACTCGTAATATCTTTGTAATAAAATGTCTGAATTAAATAATTTAAAAAGTTGCATAAAGCTATTGAAACAGTCTTGAATATGAAATAATTTATTTTGATAAGGATTAATACCATGATACAAATTAAGATCCTGTTCCTGCGACGGTATTTCAATTAATTTTTAAGAATAAAAGAACAGTTATTACGGCTTACCTATAATAGTTAGATATATGCTGTTGCGACATTTTTTGTAAATTATGGTGTGTTCTATAAAGTCGTAGTACATTATTTTATTCCATCATCAATAGTTTTCGCAGCGCACGCGACGTAAGGAATTTTTCAGGTCTTTTTTTTACACCTTATGTTACATTATTGGAGTTTTAGTAAGGATCCCTAATTTTTTTTTAAATATAATATAGCTTATGTTACTCGGGGATAATGTAGCTTTCCAAAGGTGAAAGAATTTTTGAAATCGGTCCAGTAGTTTCGGAGCCTATTCATTACAAACAAACAAACAAATCTTTCCTCTTTATAATATTAGTATAGACTAGTTTTTACCCGCGGCTTCGCCCGCATACGCAATATATCATTATAATTTATAGCCTATGTGTTATTCTGATATATAAGCTATATTATTGCAAAGTTATATCTCAATCCGTTCAGAAGTTTTTGCGTGAAAGAGTAACAAACATCCATACATCCATCCTCACAAACTTTCGCGTTTATAATATTAGTAGGATTATTGCAAAGTTTCATCTCAATCCGTTCAGTAGTTTTTGCGTGAAAGAGTAACAAACACCCATACATCCATCCTCACAAACTTTCGCGTTTATAA
Organism: Hypomecis punctinalis; assembly: GCA_949316475.1. Lineage (NCBI taxonomy): Eukaryota > Metazoa > Arthropoda > Insecta > Lepidoptera > Geometridae > Hypomecis > Hypomecis punctinalis. The sequence continues at coordinate 5,516,451 of OX438823.1, forward strand.
TATTAGTAGGATTTACTCTAAAAAGCACTAAATCGTAAAACGTAATGACTACTCTAGCTATGCTACTATATAATCATGATATGCCATGGTGGTCTAGAGGTAGTGACACCTGCCTTACAATCATGAGGTCGTGGGTTCAAATCCCGGTCCCGTACCAATAAGTTCTTTGAAATTTATGTACGGAATTTAGCACCACTGGCTTTACGGTGAAGGAAAACATCGTGAGGCAACCTGCATACGTCCTTAGAAGAAATTCGATGGCGTATGTGAATCCACCAACCCGCACTGGTCAGCGTGGTGGATATGGTACAATCACCCTTCGTGAGTAGTATGTCATGCAATGAACCTACTACCTACTGGCTCGATTGCTGTAAATGTTCCGTTTCCTTACTTTAGAGGTACGGACACCCAAAAAGTAACTTTATTTTTTATTTCGAATAGGTTCGCGTTTGACTACACACTGCTAATAAAATTATAACAAAACATTTTGAGATATAGATATTTAAATTTAAAAATGTTGAAAAATAACTAACACTTGTGTGTGGATAAGTAAGGATCTATAGCCTGTCTCCATAGTAACATTTATCTTCCAAAATTAGCCAAGCTATTTCTCCGCTACATTAGCGGGAATAATGATCGCCTAACTACTCATTGATTTATGTGGGCAGAACTAATTGGAGACCAATTATACGTGTCATAGCTGTTGACGAATTGCCGCAGGATGCGTGGCATTTTGGTATAAACTACTTGAGTTCGTATAATATGCCGAGTGGTTAGCTCTGGTGAGCCCTCAGAATAAGAATTAAAGTAATAGAAACCGTACTAAAATAGCATCACCGTGTCCAATTTTAAATATGAAATTTAAGAGGTTTTAGAAAAAGATGCACATAGACGCCATACCCTAATCATCGACATTTTTTTTTTCACTTTTCTCGTCATACTTCGAAAATTACACATTGTTAAAATAATTAAAAAGCTATTTTATATGATACCTTACATGACACGATTTACTCAATTTGAGTTTTCAACCCATATTTTGTAAATTTAGGCCCTATTTTTTTGTGATTTAAATAAAAATGTACAGTTTTCAGATTTATTCCTATATGTGTACTCTGAGAAAATGCTTCTTGCCAAATTTTATAGTTCTATATCAACGGGAAGTATCCTGTAGGTATTGATATTTGTGAGTGTCAAAATATGCGGTTTTTTAGGACATAAACCGATCTAACTTTTTTATACGATAACTGAGAAGTTTTTCTTTTACACAACTACAAAATATTATCCTCCTCCTCGCGTCGATTTCCTCATGTCTGAGGGTCGTGACCTCCGCCTCCCAGAAGCTTCTCCTTCACTATGTTCTTCCATCGTCCTCTATCTTCAGCAACACGCAGCGCCTCATAAACGCATGAATCGAGAGTGGTGCGAATCTGATCGGACCAACGTATCGGACTACGACCTCGTGAGCGCTTGCCGTCGATTTTCCCTGTGACCATCAGTTTCTCGAGATTATCGTCTTTTCTCCTTGCAATGTGGCCAAAGTAGTCAAGGACACGTTTAAGACAGATGGTAGAGAGTCTAGTCGTGACCTTGAGCTGCTTAAGTATCGAAACGTTGGTCCGGCGAGCTGTCCATGGAATCCTGAGCATCCTTCTCCAACACCACATCTCGAAGGCATCGATGCGTCCACGATCTGCCGCTTTCAGAGTCCAAGTCTCGGCAGCATACAGAAAGATGGAGAATACTAGAGTGCGGACTAATCTTATTTTTGTTTTTAGTCTTATCCCCCTGTTCCTCCAAATCTTATTAAGCTGAGACATGGCCCCCTTCGCCATACCTATACGTCTTCGCACGTCACCTTCACAGGAGCCATTATTACAGATGCAGGAGCCGAGATAAACAAAATTGTCAACTACGTCCAAGTTTGACATCCCATTGATGTTCAATGATTTAGCTCTATCAACCACCATGAGTTTGGTTTTCAATCTGTTGATAGAGAGCCCAAGACTGCAACTAATACGCTCCATCCTATCCAGCAGCTCAGTCATTTCAGCTTCGTTTGCAGCAACAAGTGTCGTGTCATCAGCATACCGGAGGTTTGTGACTTTAACACCGCCGATTCTTACGCCTCCATTCCAGTTGTCGCAAGCTTGTCGCATTATATATTCTCCATACGCGTTGAACAAAATGGGGGATGCAATACAGCCTTGGCGAACACCTTTTCCAAAACAGAATGGCTGGGACAGCATTTCGCCAATCCTGACTACCCCTTTATTGCTGTGGTAAAGAGATTGAAGCAGTGCGGTGAGGTGTTTTGGCACGCCTAATAAAGTGAGGACTCGCCACAAAGAATTCCAGTCAACGCAGTCAAAAGTCTTACTGTAATCAACAAAACACAAAAGGACCGGCACACTATACTCATAAGCCTTCTCAATTAACTGTCTTACATTGAGGATTTGTTCCTGCGTGCCTCTACCCTTAACAAAACCGGCTTGTTCTTGTGGAATCTGCTGATCCAAGTAATGGCGAATACGGTTATTTAGGATATGGAGCAGAATTTTACTTGCGTGGGATATAAGCGCTAGGGTACGGAAGTTGTCGCACTGTTTTGTTGAGCCTTTCTTATGGAGCGGTAGAATTATAGATTCCGTCCAGTCTTCCGGCCACACGCCGCTGACCCACACCTTATTGCAAATGGCGTGCATTGTGTCGACACCCTTATCGCCCAGCGCTTTTAGTATCTCTGCTGTTATTTTATCGGGACCCGGTGCTTTCCTGATCTTTAGAGCTCTTAATGCTGCAATAACCTCGGAACGTAGAATGTCAGGTTCCATGTCTAGGTCCTTATTGAAAACAAAGACATTCCGTGCGTTCTGTGACTGGTCTTCATATAACTCTTCACAGTAAGTCCTCCATCTTTCCACGATTTCGTCTAGCTGGTGTAAGAGTTGCCCGTTGGTATCTTCAATTACCCATGACTTAGGCTTGAATTTTTTGGTAAGAAGTCGAACTTTCTTAAAAAGATCTGCAGTCTGATATTTGGGAGAATGATCTTCGATGTCTTGACAGATTCCATCGATGTAATTATTTCGGTCTTCTCTGCAATGTCCATCAATGATTTTACAAAGAACATTGTATTTTCTTCTCACTTCAGGGTCCTGCAGCCCCTTAACCTTCAGGTCCTTTCTTTCTTGTAGGTACTTGAGTAGTACATAAAATTGCCAGTCGACGTTCTAAAGTGTCCATTTCCACGCATATGAGTTTCACATAGGCCCAGTATACTGAGATTATAGCGCTCCATTTCTCTCTCCACGATGCTAAGTTTCCACGGTTTCAGCAACCCTCTTACATTCCACGTGGCAATACGATGAAGAGTTCGCTCAGTTGTTTTCTTCGTGATGGTCAGCTTAAGGCTTCCCTTTAAGTTGTTAGGAGCTCCCTTAGGAGCTTCGGTAGCCAATTTCACACCATTCAGCCCGGGTACCGAATGGCGCCGAGTGTTAGTCGGGTCGTCCAACAAATCGCATTCTCTTATATCTGTGTTCATGGTAGGTGAGGTTTTCTTGGGATCATAATCGCGGTGGGTTCCCTCGTCCTTCCGCATCAGACTTTTAGAGGGTATTTAGCCCTCCCGGCTTCTGTTTGGCGCTGGGTGGCCATGGCAAGATCAGGATATTTGCCGCCGCCTGAGACTCGGCGTTGACCTTTGACGGCAGGTATGGTCTCCCCTGACCAACCCTCCTCCTTTTTCATCCGGGCTTGGGACCGGCAACGGCGGAGTTAAAAATATATTATAGATATGCGTATATAGTTTAAATTTCAACTCGATATCCTAACGCGTTCCCGAGATAAAGAGTCTTGACATACGGACAGACGGACAACAAAGTGATCCTATAAGGGTTCTGTTTTTTTCTTTTGAGGCACGGAACCCTAAAAATAATTCAAATTGGCTAATCCAGCTCCGAGATATAATCTTACTAAAGAATTTGGTAGGGATAAAGAGGGGACGCCTTGTCCCTTTCCCACAAATCATATAGGTAGTATGGCGAATGTAAGTATGACACTTACGGGCAGTGACGCCATAGCCTGCCGCTCTTTGTCAAGCAATAATAAATATAATAAACTTCTTTATTTCTAAGTTGATTTTATTTTTGTTTTCGTTAATCAGCTCAACGAGCCATGGAGAGGGCTATGCTCGGAGTTTCTCTGCGAGATCGAATCAGTAATGAGTAGATCCGTAGAAGAACTAAGATTACTGACATAGCCCAGCGGATTGGCAAATTGAAGTGGCAATTGGCAGGTCACATAGCGCGGAGAACTGATGACCGATGGGGTCGAAAAGTTCTCGAGTGGAGACCACGTACCGGCAAGCGCAGCGTAGGACGTCCACCCACAAGGTGGACGGATGACCTTATTAGGACCGTAGGATCGCGCTGGATGCAAACCGCTACAACCGGTCTTATTGGAGATCATTAGGGGAGGCCTATGTCCAGCAGAAAATTAAAAATTGGAAATTATGAATAATTTGATTACTTGTTATTATTATTGTAAGGAGACAAAAAACCGTATTTAAAAAAAAAAAAAATAATGCACAATTATTGAATTAATTTGTCATATAAATTAGCTAGTCAATGTTAATTAAGTAATGTATTTTATTTATTGTATGTATGGAATTAAATAAAGCTTTATTATTATTATTATTATACTTTTATTTGTTTTACAACACACGGGTTGCCCCGGATCTTTGAAGGGCATTGATAGGGCCGAAACCAACACCAAGAGGCCCTTTTACAATCATTAAATAAAAAAATACAGTTTTTGGGTGATAGGTAGAGGGAAACTATTGTAAAGACGGGAATTGGTACTTCTTAGGCTATTATAATGAATTATTTCATGATTATAGGCTGGTCTATGGAATGAGGTGCGGCACCCGCCAAGTGATGCCTCATTTCAAAATATTTAGGCGGGTGGTGACTTGCCATCCACTAAATGGGCCCCCCATAAAGGCAACCGTAATTTGGCGCCGGAGGGGCAACATTGGTGTGGACGGCTTAGGGTGTCGAGAGGTGTGCTGCGCTTTCACTAGACGCTACTCGCGGCGTTATGCCCTTTAACACTTCCACCCTGGAGCTTAGGTTCTTAGCTCTTGCGGTTTCCACTCCAAGCCGGCCAGTTAAGGCAAGAGAGGAGTCAGGGGTCTCATTTAGCCCCAGGGAATCAGGGTTCGCGGTGTCGCCACTCACCGACGGCTCGCCACAAAGCCGCCCCTGCGATTTTATTATTATACTTTTATTTGTTTTACAACACACGGGTTGCCCCGGATCTTTGAAGGGCATTGATGGGGCCGAAACCAACACCAAGAGGCCCTTTTACAATCATCAAAATAAAAAAATACAGTTTTTGGGTGATAGGAAGAGGGAAACTATTGTAAAGGCGGGGAATAGGTACTTCTTAGGCTATTTTAATGAATTATTACATGATTATAAGCTGGTCTATGGAATGAGGTGCGGCACCCGCCAAGTGATGCCTCATTTCAAAATATTTAAGCGGGTGGTGACTTGCCATCCACTAAATGGGCCCCCCATAGAGGCTACCGTAATTTGGCGCCGGAGGGGCAACATTGGTGTGGACGGCTTAGGGTGTCGAGAGGTGTGCTGCGCTTTCACTAGACGCTACTCGCGGCGTTATGCCCTTTAACACTTCCACCCTGGAGCTTAGGTTCTTAGCTCTTGCGGTTTCCACTCCAAGCCGGCCAGTTAAGGCAAGAGAGGAGTCAGGGGTCTCATTTAGCCCCAGGGAATCAGGGTTCGCGGTGTCGCCACTCACCGACGGCTCGCCACAAAGCCGCCCCTGCGATTTTATTATTTTATTATTATTATTATTATGTCCAGCAGTGGACGTCCTATGGCTGAAATGATGATGATGACGATGAATCAGCTCTGTTTATGGTTAGCTGTTACAAGAGGATATCAAAAATATTGTCAACAACCTTGTTCAAAGCTTCTATCTATTCTATCTATACGATGTCAAAAAAGGCCTTTGTTTTTGTGTAAAGCCCTGATTACTGATTTGTTTTGATGTTGGCAGCCCTTTCAGGATAGGGTAAGTCCCGGATAGATGCCGCACTGGGATAGATGCCGCGTTTTCAAAAACTCCAATATGCGTAATTACCTATAACTTCTAATGCAAGTTATCCTTTTAACATATGGTTTTACAACAAGCTTCTTAAAGGATAGAAAGGATAGATGCCCCAACACAAATACGTTAATTTACTTAAATTATAACAAAAAAAGCGTTGAAAACTAAAAGCATAAGCTATGTTTTTGTTTGAAATGAGTACTAGCAAAAAATAATAGGTGAAATGTATTGTTTTTGTTGGAGCGTCTATCCTTAACCTTTATAAATAGTATAAGCTATTTTCAAAAATTATTTACGCACCATAAGTATATCATAAATACTTTATAGATCATGTTTACACATCACTAACTTTTATTAAAAATGTATTTCTCAGTGTGGCATCAATCCTCCGGTCTAATTTATCAGGTAGAGCGACTATCCGGGGTGGGGCATGTATCCGTGATATTTTAGAGGTCTACAAAATTTCTTTTAGTTCCTATTATTCATGGTTTTGACTGTTGACCTTCTATACTAAACTGTAGTCTAAAGACCGTACTTTCTGAACTCATAACCAGTTTTTGTATCTTGTGATTACCTACGAAGCTGTGAGACTATTTCAAAAAGTGTGGCATCTATCCGGGACTTACCCTAGCTACATGTTTATAAATATCGAGCACTCGACAAGACGTATGCGTTAGTATTGACAGATTTACTAACTTAGGGACCGCGCGTCGTCGACTTGACTTATGGATGAACTAGTAGGCGCATTCGACGATGCCTGCAATTCTAGTTAAAATATAAATATAGTAGTTTTTTAATTTATTTGGTGGCATAAAAAAAGTATCTTGAATTCCACAATCCTATGAAAGTTTATAAATGAAAATATAAAATGGTATTATTTTTTAATATATTTTTCATTTCATTTAATTTATTCATGCTTCTATACAGTACAAGATGTTAATAACAAATTGCAAATGCAAGTCCATAGAAAAGAATCCAAAAATAAACAATAAATACAAAATGTTAATGATAATATATTTACAATTTTATACAATACTAGTTTTTACCCGCGGCTTCGCCCGCATGATATTTTGTTGTTTGACGCAATATCATTATAATTTATAGCCTATGTGTTATTCTGATATATGAGCTATAATTATTGCAAAGTTTCATTTCAATCCGTTCAGTAGTTTTTGCGTGAAACTCTTGTTTGTTACTCAAACATCCATCCATCCATCCTCACAAACTTTCGCGTTTATAATATAAGTAGGATAGGATACAATTTTACACAATAACAATTATAATTTATCAGTTGAAAATTCGTCTATTGTATAATATGCTTTACAGATTAGGAATATAAGGATTTTTATATTTTCACGTTCTCTTCGAATAAAAGTTAGTAAGCAAGGGTTAATTAAACCGCGAGACGTGGAAGTTGCTTCATCGACAAGAGCCCTGCTTTGATTTAAGATGATGATGATGAAGCAAGGGTTAAGCACTAAGATTTCACGAATCCTACATAGTAAAGTACTTACTGCTTTATTTTTTCAATAAGGGAGACGTACCTAACTACCTAACTAAATGTCGTAAAACTTAAATTTCAGTGTCTGCACTTATAATGTACGCAAGTAAAGAATATATAAAAATAATACTACACGTAATTTAAGTACCTGAGTGAGTGGGTAAAAAAATCATTATTATAATTAGTCCGTGATTTAGATTATCAAAAATATTGGACGCGTATTTTTTCTTTTGTCAATCAAACAACAAATGACAAAGATAAGCCTTGTCTAAGTTTGGGAGTGGGGGTCGTGACGTCATTTCTCTTACAGAAATCCATACATTTGAATGGCACTTGTGACGTCACGCGTAACTTTGACGGGCTATATCTTTATCAATTTTTGTTTAATTGCAAAAAGAAAAAATACGTACTTATCTCATATTTTTTGATAGTCTGTTTGACGGACTAATTTTATTTATTTTAGTCATTATGCCTATTGTAGAATATGCGGATTTATAAAATATTCTGCCTAAGCACAAAACCTAACAAATGTGTGAATGAGCTAGCTTATATTTATTTATTTTAGTCATCATGCCTATTGTAGAATATGTGGATTTAAAAAATATTCTGCCTACGCACAAAACCTAACAAATGTGTAAATGAGCTAGCTTATATTTATTTATTTTATTCATCATGCCTATTGTGGAATATGTGGATTTACATATTAAATATTCTGCCTAAGCACAAAACCTAACAAATGTGTAAATGAGCTAGCTTATATTTATTTATTTTAGTCATCATGCCTATTGTGGAATATGTGGATTTACATATTAAATATTCTGCCTAAGCACAAAACCTAACAAATGTGTGAATGAGCTAGCTTATATTTATTTATTTTAGTCATCATGCCTTATTGTAGAATATGTGGATTTATAAAATATTCTGCCTAAGCACAAAACCTAACAAATGTGTGAATGAGCTAGCTTATATTTATTTATTTTAGTCATCATGCCTATTGTGGAATATGTGGATTTATAAAATATTCTGACTAAGCACAAAACCTAACAAATGTGTGAATGAGCTAGCTTATATTTATTTATTTTAGTCATCATGCCTTATTGTAGAATATTATGTGGATTTATAAAATATTCTGCCTAAGCACAAAACCTAACAAATGTGTGAATGAGCTAGCTGTAGCACCAATGCAAAATCTTTAAATATCTATGAGATGTCAAAACATGTAACATCCTGAAATATATAATCTGTGAATCTATGAAAAGCGGAATTATCACTCGTCAGAAAATTTCGACTTCTCGAATGAGAATTTCAACAAACTACACAACCCACTTAATGCACTCGTTTATTTTAGGGTTCCGTACCCATAGACATAATAATATCCTTAAAGCGTTTGTTCACGGCAATTTGTTTCGACGGACAACGAAAGGTTTTTTTCACCGGATTCGCGGTGGTGTATGGTTTATTATGAACGTGTATTGACGCACCGGACATCCATCCGGCTAAAAATATGGGTATTTGTTTTTTGACGGTCCGTTTTCCGGTGAAAAAAATGGCCGTGAACCACTCTTATAGTTGGACTTTCGCTGAAAATAAAAAAAAATGTACGCGACGTAACTTCAGACGCGAAATGACGATGACGACGAATGTCCGCAAACTTATTCTAACTTAAAGACTTTACTTACTTTACAATACTTACATAATATATTTCACACCTTCAAAGCCTAGGCATGATGAGTGTGTAAAAAATCATTATTAAGTATAATTAATTCGTGAGTTAGATTATAAAAAAAAAATAGACACGTATTTTTTCTTTTATCAATCAAACAACAAATGACAAAGATAAACTTTGTCAAAGTTTGGGAGTGGGGGTCGTGACGTCACGCGTAATTTTATTTACTTTGGCTATATCTTCATAATTTTTTGTTTAATTGAGTAAAGAAAAAACCGGACAAGTGCGAGTCAGGCTCGCACATCGAGGGTTCCGTACAAAAACGTTGTAAAAATAATTAAAAACCTGTTTTAGTATGTGCTAATGAAGTTCTTTTATATGATACCTCACATGATGCGATTTACTCACTTTGAATTTTGAACCCATATTTTGTGAATTTGAGGCCCTATTTTTTTGAGATTTAAATAAAAATGTAGTTTTCAGATTTATTCCTATATGTGTACCCTAAGACAATGCTTCTCGACAAATTTCATAGTTCTATGTCAACGAGATGTACCCTGTAGGTTTTGATTTTCGTGAGTGTCGAAATATGCGGTTTTTTGCGACATAAATGGCTCTAACTTTTTTAAACGATAACTAAGAAGTTTTTTTTTTACACAACTGCAAGAAATCATAAATATACGTATACAGTTTAAATTTCAACTCGATATCTTTACGCGTTCCCGAGATAAAGAGTCTTGACATAGATACAGACGGACAGACGGAAAACAAAGTGATCGTATAAGGGTTCCGTTTTTTCCATTTGAGGTACGGAACCCTAAAAAATACGTGTCTAATATTTTTTAATAGTCTATCTGACGGACTAATTATATTTTTCATCTTCTGCGTCCGTCTGCTATATTATCAAAACTCTACTGAACCATCTTCTATAATAAAACTCGTTTTTGCCACATCTACTAGATTTCCTCACGTCAAAACAAACAAACATCCAAGCAACTATTTTATCACTAAAACTTTATATTTACAACCGACAGAATCTGTCATTAGGAATCAATAAATATGATTTATACACTTTTTTGTTGTATTAATTTTCAAACGTCGACACTTTCAATTTGATTATTATTATTGAGGTGTTGAAGTGTTTATTTATGATTTTGAAGTTTACTGAACTCGCGCTTAAGTTAGATAGGTATTATACACCTATTACAGTAACGTGATGAAGGGCTATGCTCGGAGTCTCTCTGCGAGATCGAATCAGGAATGGGGAGATACGTAGAAGAACCAAAGTTACCGACATAGCGCAGCGGATTGGCAAGTTGAAATGGCAATGAGCAGGGCACATAGCGCGGAGGACTGATGACCGATGGGGTTGAAAAGTTCTCGAGTGGAGACTGATTCGATCTTTTAGATATCAGATCTGCTATCTGAAATCATAATGCTACTTGTTCCTTTCGCTACTATTTTATAACGTATGTAGGTATATGTATAATTATATTTATATATATCGTATATATGTAAGTATATTTAAAACTTAGATTGAATTAAGCTTGTTTAGTTTATTATTTATAGATATTTTCTTTGTTAATATCTATTTAAGGCCACTATTTCTTGTTCTTGTCAGTTCATATTCGTGCAAAGTTGCCTGGAAGAAATCGCCATGGGGGTTAAGGCCGCCACTTTATAATCATATTTTTTGTCGTATATGTGTAAATAGTGTTTTATTTTTCATATTGTTGTTGTAAATAAAGAGTTTTGTCTATCTGTCTGTCTGTCTGCATCGCGTTGTAGCGTGCTTCACGTAAGATATCTTTAAAACTACGCAACGGACTTTGGTGCGGTTTTTTAATAGAGTGATTTAAGAGGAAGGTTTATGTATATGTATTACACCTGTGCGAAGCCAGGGCGGGTTGCTAGTAAGGTATAATTGGAGCAAGGCACATTACTGAAACACACCCGCACAACGTTAAGTACAAAATTTTATTTTTAAATGCAATTAAAACAGTTTTTTTTTATTTTTTGATTTAATCTATATATATAAAAGAAAGTCGTGTTAGTTACTCCACTTATAACTCAAGAATGGCTGAACCGACTCGGCTGTAAATTGGTGGAGAGGTAGCTTAGAACCAGGAGAAGGACATAGGATACTTTTTATCCCGAAAATTGCACAGTGAAATTCCTGTAGGATAGGACAAAAACCTATCACAGGCCCAATTATGAAGGCACGATCGTAATTATAATAGCTAATTAGACTATTTCTGTTTCTTTTTCACTTTAGGCATTCGATAGAGAGAAAAAATTTTACGTTGCTATTAAATTTACGATGGCACCTTCATAATTAGGCCGAAAATTGATTGACGAAACGTAATTAGATGACAGGTGACATACATTGACTGCTGAATTTTATAAATGTCACGCTTAGCATAGCAAAGGGACGAATTTTCTTTCCTTTATTACGTCAGCTCGAAGAGGAATTAAACTATGGATCGACAATGATAACTGACATTAAAATTAGATAAAATCGTTTTTCCCTTTGCCATGCTACATATTACAATGACGTTTAATAACGGGCCGTCATTTTGACTGAAATTAAAAATAATTTTAAATCTACCACCATTAGAGGTTTAACATGTATCTTTATTCTACCTTTATGGTACAGAATCCATTATAATATACGAAGAAAACAGATCGACTTGATTTTTACCATGAGTAGTATGGCATGAGTAAACTTATCAACCTTGACTGTAAACTGTGACCTTGACACGAACATACATTTTTGTTGGTTTGGTAAGGATTGAACAGTATAATAACAGTGCAGCCCGCCTCAGGCCGGCACTCCTCATAAGTCACGCAACTTACCGGCCAGCCTCTCAGCTGCTTTAGTTAAAAAGCCCAGAGAAGCGGCCCAATCTCGAGTGCAAACTTCTAAGCTGCCTAGGGGGTAAAGACGCAAAAAAACGGGAGACCTAGAGCACCGCCTTCTAAGCTGTGTGAAAAGAAACCCAGAGAAGCGGCTCTACCTTCGATTCCCGCGCCGCCCATAAGCTTTGGCTACTAAGTCCCCCCGCCACGACAAGGCGGAAACCCGTACACTCTAACCTTATCTTAATCAACAGAAGCATTTATAAGTATAAGGTATTATGATGTCAGGTTAGGTTTGGACAGTGGCAAGGTGCAAGGGTACTTGACTTTTTTTTATAGAGCAAGTGCCTTTATTAATTACCACTAAATACAAGACTTATAATGTAAAACTTCATAAACTACTACTACATAACAAGCAATTGGATCATCCACAGACCCTTGAAGGTCTAAATATAATCTAAATACCCAAGCCCACTGCCAGTTAGCAGCGTGCCCAGCATGCTGGCAGCATTGCCACGCTGATTGGCAATGCTTATACATTAGCCAAATAAACACCAGCATTTTGGTCACACGTCGGGTACACAAGACGCTCAGAAAGACTTTTGAAAACAAGACCGGCCACCTCGGGCACAATGTCTCAATTTCAAACGGCTCAAATATGTAACCACTGCCGAGGTTAGCATATTTGCGCCGTTTGTGCTGCTCCGAATCGGCCAACGCTCCAACCCTTCTCTGAGTCTCAGAAAGATGTGACGGCACCAAAGTATCGACGCAAGTCGCGTCTCATACTAAGAGCCGTCTACACTTCCATGGGACCAGCTTCATACCGTCAGGCCTTTTGCCATCACCAAGCGCAGACCCATTCGGTTCGAGTACGACTGCTATATTGGCCTTCGCAAAAGTCCTGCGTATGACATCGTTCACACTGGCGTGGCAACCAATTCGACCAGCGCTTCTTGAGCAAGAAAGACGGTGGTGACCGAGCTGGTCAACTAGGGTACTTGAATAGGTGAGAGCGCTCAGCTATGTGCGGCGCGGCAGCAAGGTGGGTCGACTATCTCGACGATATCATCAATACCACCGGTCGAGCCTGGTCACGACCGGCAAAGAGCCGAGGTAGATGTCACAGAAAGAGAGAGGCCTATACCCAGCAGTGGGTCAAAGAAAGCTGCGGATGATAACCATAACGAAACACATTAGTAGAGATTGACTGTTTCTTGGGTTTGAAATGATTGTTTGCTACAATATTTGTGTACCGTTTCACATTAAATTGGGGCTAATATTTTGTGGCGCACTTACTATTACTTACTTCGTATCTACCGATTTTAGACCATTACTGTCTTTACAAAAGTGAGATAGCTCAACCAGATCTACATTTTGTATGACAGCTGTCTAACTTAAAAGTAGGTTATCTCCGTAACTGTCAACTTTTGATCAATGCTATCTTTACGAAAGTGAGATAGCTGAACTAGATCTACATTTTGGATGACAGCTATTGAACTTAAAAGTGGTTTATCTTCGTATCTACCGATTTTAGATCATTACTATCTTTACAAAAGTGAGAGAGCTAAACCAGATCTACATTTTGGATGACAGCTGTCGAAGATGAGAGCTATCGAACTTCAAAGTGGTTTATCTACGTATCTGCCGATATTAGACTATTACTGTCTTTACAAAAGTGAGATAGCTCAATCAGATCTACATTTTGTATGACAGCTGTCGAAATCAAAAGTAGTTTATCTCCGTAACTGTCAACTTTTTATCAATGCTATCTTCACGAAAGTGAGATAGCTGAACCAGATCTACATTTTGGATGACAGCTATTGAACTTAAAAGTGGTTTATCTTCGTATCTACCGATTTTAGATCATTACTGTCCTTACAAAAGTGAGATAACTAAACCAGATCTACATTTTGGATGACAGCTGTCGAACTTAAAAGTGGTTTATCTCCGCAAATGTCAAGTTTTGATCAATGCTATCTTCACAAATGTGAGATAGCTCAATCAGATCTACATTTTGTATGACAGCTGTTGAAATCAAAAGTAGTTTATCTCCGTAACTGTCAACTTTTTATCAATGCTATCTTCACGAAAGTGAGATAGCTGAACCAGATCTACATTTTGGATGACAGCTGTCGAACTTAAAAGTGGTTTATCTCCGCAAATGTCAACTTTTGATCAATGCTATCTTCACAAAAATGAGATAGCTCAATGAGATCTACATTTTGGATGACAGCCATTAAACTTAAAATATCCTAATGTAGGTATCTCCGTAAGGTTAGCTACCTACATTCATTAACTTTTGCGGTACGAAGTTCGCTGGGTCCGCTAGTATTATTTATAAATAAACTACCTACACTACTACTACATAGAAAGCAATTGGATCATCCACAGACTCTTGAAGGTCTAAAGCATTGTCATTCAGCGTGGCAATGCTGCCAGCATGCTGGGCACGCTGCCAACTGGCAGTGGGCTTGAGCATTTGGATTATCTTTAGACCTTCAAGGGTCTGTGGATGATCCAATTGCTTTCTATGAAGTAGTAGTGTAGGTAGTTTATAAAGAATATTAAATAAAAAAAAACATTAAAACAGTTAAAGCTTAAATAATCAGTTTTACTCATATTAAAACAATAACTCCTGGTGGGTGATTCTGTATGAAAACAAGCACGTGCTCTTTGTTTTTAAGAAATTAATATGAAAATTTCTTATTTTTTAAATAGCATTACTTAAGCTCGGTTTATAATTTATTTTAACGTCATTTTACATATATCAAACATGACGTTTTATATGTTAATCTACCTTTGAATAGTCTGCATATTTATCTGTTATTTATTTATATAAATCACATCGGTGCGGAGACAGACCTTTCTTGCCTATTGAGTACATAAAGTACCTATCTGATCACTGTCGTAGTAAACTACACCACACATGAAAGTTTATTTGCCTACCTTGGTTCTTAGTAGGTGCCTATCTACTTCGGTTACATTAATTGCTTTAAGTGGGTACCTATTCCTGCCTGTATAAAATATTATTGTTAAGTCGGTACTTTGACGTTTAGTGAGTCCTTATTTTTGTAACGAGATAAATAGTTTAGCCTAATAGTTTTGTATAATAATAAGTTGAGTTCACCTGCTATTTAATCTAGCACTAATCTAGTTTGTATTTTCTCTCATAAGTGAATTTTATGTAATTCTTTGAGAAAATAAATATCTTAAACCATAACAGTTCTACAAATGAAATTCAAGGAAATAAAAAAATTACTTACCGCGTTACGTTACGTTTTGTCGATAGAGAATCAGGCCCCTGTACTCGGAAGCTCCAGTGAATCGGCCTGCAGTATGCTCTACCTATGCTGCGTCGTAGAGTAGGTAGGATAAGGGGTGGAACAAGGCACGTTACTGAATCACACACGCACCAAATTAATTAGGTACAAAACTTAATTTTGAAATACAGCTAAAACAATTAGATAAAGTTTATTAAAAAAAGTTTCAGGCATCTTGAAACATCAATAAGTACCTACATAGTGTTAAATTTTTACTGTACTGTACTGTACCACACTTTTAATAGTGCACTGCAGGACTTAGGCCTACTCACGAAGGGTGATTGGGCCATATCCACCACGCTGGCCCAGTGCGGGTTGGTGGATTTACATACGCATATAAATCTTCTACGGAAGTATGCAGGTTGCCTCACGATGTTTTCCTTCACCGAAAAGCCAGTGGTGTGAAATTCCGTACATGAATTCCAAGGAATTCATTGGTACGGGTCCGGGATTTGAACCCACGACCTCACGATTGCAAGGTGGGTCACGTTATCACTAGGCCACAACGGCTTCAATTAAATTTGTGCTATGTTTATAAAAATAAAGAGTTTTGTCTGTCTGTCTGTCAAGAAAGAAAAATGTCAAGTCGATGTTTATAAACCAAGAAACATTATTGTTCTGAGACTCCCGTTCTCCGAAGCTCCCGTGAATCGTCTTGTAGTATGCTCTACCTACCCTGCATCGCGTTGTAGCGTGCTCCACGTAGGATATAAGGTATAAGTGGAGCAAGCCGCATTACCGGACCAGGACCACACACGTAGCCCGCCGCGTGCGCAGCGACTCGTGCAGACTAGGGGGGATACGACTTTTACACGTGAGATATTTCTCTACAATACTATAGACCAAACCAAAATAAGATCAAAATGAGAGTCTGTAGCACTCATTACTGTGGTGGTAGAGGTAGTGACACCTGCCTTACAATCGTGAGGTCGTGGATTCAAATGCCGGTTCCGTACCATACCAATGTGTTTTTTGGAATTTACATACGGAATTTCACATCACTGGCTTTTCGGTGAAGGAAGACATCGTAAGGCAGCCATTGTATTTACGTTCCTGGAAGAAATTCGATCCATTCATTAATCTATCCATCTATCAGCCATAGGATGTCCACTGCTGGACATAGGCCTCACATATATATCTCCAATAAGACCGATTGGTAGCGGCTTGCATCTAGCGCGATCTTGACTGAGTCGAAGCTGCAAAGTCTCGAGCATCAGCGTAGGGTGGCGTGTCTGTCAGCCTTCTATCGGATACACTTCGGTGAGTGCGCCCAGGAGTTGCACAATCTGGTCCCAGCTGCCCCTTTTCTTCTATCGTACGGCTAGACAGACGCGACCAAAGCGCCACCCTTTTATGGTGGACATCCCACGTGTTAGAACCAAGCGCTTTGAGTCCACATTCCTCATACGAACTGCCAGAATGCTGAATCCGCTAAAGTACAATGTAGGTCACTTCATTAAAACTACCTGACTGAACTGAGTATTCATCATAACTATAACAGAATACGGCTAAAACTCACGTTATAATTATACGGTCGATCCGCAAGGAATCCGACCAGTTTCGGAGTATTTAGTACTCCATCCTCAGGGAATATACGCACCCCCGTCGACTGGCGCGCGCGCACTGACCGACCGACGGATCGACCGTATAATTATAACGTGAGTTTTAGCTGTATTCTGTTATAGTTACAATGTAAGTGTCTTCAAATCTCGAGTAAATAGGTATCTCCTGGGTAATCTATATTCTAGACCTCATATCTGCTTAACATCAGGCAGTGTGTGGTCAAACGCAAACCGATTTGAAATAAAATAAAAATCCTGCGGTGCGGGACCTTGTGGGTGAATGTCATACGCTGCGCTTGCCGGTAGACGAGGAAAGTAGACGGCGTATGTGAACCACCAACTTGCTCTGTGTCAGCGTAGACGACATGGCGCAATCAATATTTGTGGGTCAATAAATATAGACTGATACAGTAAATATAGACCGAATCATACAAATCGGCGGATGTGAAGATAGCTACAAGCTATGCAATACCCAATCAACGCGCAGATTTATGTGAGCGTCAGTCAGGATTGGATATCGCGCAGCTTGCTCAAGTGGCTCCCTATTCGTCGTCGCCGGGATGCTCATATCCTTTCCCTTTTGTATAGCACCCTGTTTATTCCTTCGTCCCCACCCTATCTCCGAGAGCGTTTTCGTTTTCGGCACTCTCTATTGAGCCGTTACTTAAAATCTTCAGATAATCTCACTCTTAGTTTCCCTCGTCACAAAACATCTTTCTACGATTCTTCTTTTTCTGTGGAGGCAGTCAGACTTTGTAATGACTTACCTTTAGAAATTAAGCGTTCACCTTCATTGAACGTTTTCAAACAACTTGTGAAAGCTCACTATCTGAAATCATAATGCTACTTGTTCCTTTCGCTACTATTTTATAACGTATGTAGGTATGTATATATGTAGGTATATGTATAATTATATTTATATATTATATCGTATATATGTAAGTATATTTAAAACTTAGATTGAATTAAGTATATTTAGTTTATTATTTATAGGTGTTTTCTTTATTAATATCTATTTAAGGCCACTATTTCTTGTTCTTATCTGTTCATATTCGTGCAAGGTTGCCTGGAAGAAATCGCCATGGGTGATAAGGCCGCCACTTTATAATCATATTTTTTGTCGTATTTATGTAAATAGTGTTTATTTTTCAAACTGTGGTTGTAAATAAAGAGTTTTGTCTGTCTGTCTGTCTGTCTTGTAGCTAACTTCACATCCGCCAACTTGTATGATTCGGCCTATAACTACAGTTGTGGGATGTCAAATGCACTTAAGTACATATTCGAATTATATTCGAGTAATATCCACATTAAGTTCCTATTTTCTCGCCGCAGTAATCGTACGGGGGCAATAAACGAGCGGTATTAATAACAATAATACGATCCGCGCCCACTGACTCCTGCCTAAACTGTAGCTGCAGCTTATTGACTGCTGCTTACACTGTGACACTTTTATAGTAGCTTACTGACTACTTCCTTCTAGACTAGCCTGTTAACTATTCCCTTCCAAAGTAGGTTACTGACTGATGTCAAGAATCTAGAGTATTTTACTGACTTCCGCTTCTCAGTAGCCTCTGACTACTGTCAAGTGGTCAAGACTCTAGAATCTAGAGTATTTTACTGACTTCTGCTTCTCAGTAGCCTCTGACTACTGTCAAGCGGTCAAGACTGAGTCTCGAGTATTTTACTGACTTCCGCTTCTCAGTAGCCTCTGACTACTGTCAAGTGGTCAAGACTCTAGAGTCTAGGTATTTTACTGACTTCTGCTTCTCAGTAGCCTCTGACTACTGTCAAGCGGCCAAGAGTCTAGAGTATTTTACTGACTTCTGCTTTTTAGTAGAGTACCTACTGATTGCTATCAAAAGTTCAGAATGTTTTACTAATTTTGGCTTTTGACTGTTAGTAACCTACTGACTTCTGTCATGAGTCCAGAATATTTTACTGACTTTAGCTTTTGCTTGTTAGTAATTTAACCTGCTGACTACTGTCAATACTTCAGAATATTTTACTGAATTTTGCTCCATAGTAGTCTAAAGAATACAGCATCTTAAAGTAGCCTACTTACTACTGTCTTGACAGCCTGAATACTGACTTTATTCCCCTTAAACGTGATCTATTTTCCGAAAAAACAAACGCGACATTTTAATAAATGAACGCTCGTAAAAATTTAAAAAAAATATAGGTTCTCAAATCTTCATAGCCTGGTCCCAGATTATTATCTTTTATTTTTCTTTTCGTTATTTGGCTTTTCGGTGGAATAAAACATCGAGAGCAAATCCTGTGCATTTATCCGTAGAAGAAATCCGAAAGCATAGATTTGGCACAATCGCTTCTAGTGAGTAGGCCTATATTCAGCAATGAATAATAATTATCTGATATAGTGCAAAAATAGGTGGTGGTAGGTTTACAGGCGAACTCTACATAAGCGCTGAAATAAAAGTAAAGGTAAGGTAATAAGGCCGAAATACAAGTCAGCGGATGTGAAGTTATACTCTATAAAATTTAACTTGATCTCTGCGACAGCTGTCAGAAAAATTACGCCTCTGAATTTCTTAATAGTACAGTAATAGTACAGACAGTACCTGGGTCATTCTTTGGGACAGGGTTTTCAAGCGGCTTTACTTAAAAATAATATAAATCATAAAGTCAGCGAGCCAGTTTTTTTTTCGAGCCAAGCTTAAAACCTCTCTGAACTGGGACACTGATTATTATTCAATTATCTTTATAAATAAATATGATTAAAAAATGAAATACCCCCATTCTTTGATTTTCGTGGAGTGTCCCAATCCCCGATCTGATCACTTAGTCAATTATATATTTTAAACTATACGCTACATGGTTACAAAAAAAATACCACTAAGTCCTAAGAAGTTTAAAATGCTATACAAAATTAAACCATAGTTCTGAAAGAACTACATTGCCTACAAAAAAATTAAATGTAACTGTCCCGAGGTAGTTACTGATTTGCGTGGATTTTTATAATTGCACTAGCATATCTCTAAATTTGCGGCCTGATGTTGCATGATCCTAATTCAAGTTACAACTAGTCGCGCTCCGACTGCCGGGTAGAGTACTTAAGTGATGGTGCGTCGAGTTTTAAAAAAATAGAGGTAAGAACCTTGTTGCGCGGGTTTGGTTTCTCAAAACTTTGATTTGCGTGGTACAATTATCTCCGATGTCTGTGAATTTATTTATTTAGTAAAATATTGTAGCGAACAAATATGAAGTTACGTAACTTATATTCAAAACACAGTTTATTTGTTTAAAAGGTTTTTATGTAAATAAATCCTTTAGGATTTATTTTGATTTTCGTGGTCGTGATCTGCGTGGTTTACGTGGTAGTTTTGACCCACGCAA
The DNA here is from genome assembly GCA_949316475.1 of Hypomecis punctinalis. Taxonomy (NCBI): domain Eukaryota; kingdom Metazoa; phylum Arthropoda; class Insecta; order Lepidoptera; family Geometridae; genus Hypomecis; species Hypomecis punctinalis. The sequence continues at coordinate 5,536,851 of OX438823.1, forward strand.
ATCAATTTTTGCCCATGCATCCATCCATCCATCAGCCAAAGGACGTCCACTGCTAGACATAGGCCTCCCCTATGGATCTCCAATAAGACCGGTTGGAAGCGGCTTGCATCCAGCGCGATCCTGCGGTCTTAATGAGGTTATCCGTCCACTTTGTGGGTGGACTACGCTGCGCTTGCCGGTACGTGGTCTCCACTCGAGAACTTTTGGACTCCACCGGTCATCAGTCCTCCGCGCTATGTGCCCTGCCCATTGCCATTTCAACTTGCTGATCCGTTGGGCTATGTCGGTAACTTTGGTTCTTCTACGGATCTCCTCATTCCTGATTCAGAGAGACTTTGAGCATAGCTCTCTCCATAGCTCGTTGGGCTACTTGGAGCTTACTAATAAGGCCCATAGTGACAGACCACGTTTCTGTGCCATAAGTCATCACTGGCAACACACACTGGTCGAAAACTTTCGACTTGAGGCACTGAGGTATGTCGGACGAGAAGACGCTACTCAATTTTCCAAACGCTGCCCATCCGAGTTAGATTCGGCGATTGGCTTCTTTGTTGAAGTCGGACCTACCTAACTGGACTACTTATCCTAGGTAGACGTACGAGTCAACGACTTCAAGAACCGAGTTTCCAACAGAAATCGGGGTGAGTAAAACATGGGAATTAGACATGACTTTCGTCTTGTCCATGTTTATCTTAAGACCCACCTGTTGAGAAACCCGATTGAGGCCTTCGAGCATCGTGCTGAGCTCTTCCATCGATTTTGCATCCTTTCCATTCCAGGAGCTTGAAGGCGTTCTCCAAAGTAGTCGTAAACAGTTTTGGAAAAATTACGTCTCCCTGTCTTACGCCTATTTTTAAAGGGATCGCCTTGGAGCTCTCTTCCTGTACTCGGACCGACATAGTGGCGTTATTATACAACCACTTCAACACTTAGATGTACCGATAGTCAATACGGCATCGTTGGAGAGACTCGTGCACAGTCCATGTCTCGACCGAATCAAAGGCTTTTTCATAGTCCACAAATGCTAAGCAATGTAGCAGATTATACTCTTCGGTCTTCTGTATAACCTGCCGCAGCGTATGAATGTGGTTCATGGTGCGAAAGCCTTTTCGGATATCGGCTTGTTCGCAAGGCTGAATCAAGCCTGCGCTCGAGACGGTTCATAATGACCCTTGAAAACAGCTTATAAACATGGCTCAGAAGTGAGATGGGTCTGTATTTCTTCAATTCGGTGTATGTCTTGCTAAATTGCCCCACTCTCAGCTCATCATCGCTTCTTTTGCCCAACTTTGCGTTGAAATCCCCCATAACAACAGTAAAGTGGGTCTTAGATGTATGTATGGCCTGACTTACGTCTTCATACATAGTCTCCACTTCGTCATCTGGGTGTGACGAGGTCGGTGCGTATACCACAATGACCTTCAGCGAATACCTCTTGGAAATTCTGAGTATTGGATATACAACCCTGCTCGACACACTTTCGATGGTGATAACATTGTTAGCGAGGGACTTGTGAACGAGAAAACCGACACCACTTTGGGACCACTGGTCACCTTCCCGGTAGTAAATCAGGTTGCCGGATTTCAGAAATATCGTGTCCTCCGCCTCTCTACGGGCTATTTCGAGTCATTTTGGGCCCGCAATTTTTTTAACGTCGTCTTCCCATCTTGTGTAGGATCTTCCTTTGTAGCGCTTACCTGGTGGTCCATTCCAAGTCGTAACAGTTTTGGTCCATCTGCGATCTACCAGGCACGCTACATGCCCGGCCCATTTTCATTTTAATTTTTAAGCGTGGGATAGAGCATCTATTGCTTTGGTCTTGGATGTTATTTTCAAATGTCTAATCTTATCTTTTGTATTTTTTTTATGTTTAACATGCTGCGCTCCATTCCTCTTTGGCAAGTAGTTAATTTATTTTTAACTTTGTTGGTAAACTTCCATGTTTGGCATGCATATGTGAGACAAGAGATAATACACGAGTCCATGACTTATGTTTGAGCTTTATAGGCATATCGCTTTTAAATATTTCTTTATACCTTCAATAACTGTTGCTCATTATTATTTCTGTTGAATCCGACTTGTTTTCCCAAATAAATGTATTGCTCTACGTATTCAGGTATATGATTTCCAACAATTATGCTTGACTTGGTGTGATTTGACATAACCTTTGTCTTCGAAATATTCATTTGTAGGCCTACTTTCATGCTAGCATCATGTTTCAATCATATAGTATGTAGTTAGTTACTTGACTCTGATAGCAACACTAAATCATGAGCAAATCTTAAGTGATTGAAATATTTGCCTTGAATATACAATCCTTGTTTTTTCTAATAGATTCTAATATAGACAGAAAAATTCTCGAAGAGAGCGGGTCACGTTGTCTTACACCTCTACCAATAGGGAAACTTGGGCCAATGGTTTCGAGCTTAACTCTACCGGTGCTCTTTCCGTATATTTGTTTTAATACATCTATGTACTGAATTGCCACATTTTGAGCTTCCAGAGTTTCCCATATGCTTTGGTGTGAAAATGCATCAAACAGGTTGTTGTTGTTCCAACGTAGGTCTAACTCGTACTGTTACAAACCAAAAATTAATTGCTTCTCCAAAAGCATTAATAAAAGAATTTGATAAGCAGCTGATTCCCTACATGAATCACGTTTCAAATATAATATCACAGCACAGACACATCAAACAAATAAAATACAATCTGAAAAAAGACGAATGCATAATCCATTGCAACTTTAGCGAGAATCATAATGCAAAATATTTAAGAGAAATCCAAGCCGTTCACTTTAGAGGTAGTAAAAATAGCTGACTCTGCACACTGTAGTTTTATACTACAAAAAACATGGCAAAATGATAACGATACCTTTTTGCATAGTAAGCAAATCACTGCGACATGATGCACTTGCAATATGGGAGCATCTTCAGCCTATCCCAAAATTTACTTTCTTATTTTCTCTTTACTTTGTATCCAATTATCTTTCTGTACAATACAGAGATGAAACTTTGATTATCTAGCTTATACGTCAGAATAACATATAGGCTATAATTTATAAAGATATTGCGGGAAACGAAGTTCGCCGGGTCAGCTAGTAATAAATAATGTTGGACTGATTCTACTAAAAACGGTGTCTGCCTTAGTAACCTACCTATATTTTTGTTATTTTTTTTAATCTTTTTTTAATTTGTGTATTTTTGACAAATAATAAATAATGTTGGTCTGATACTACTAAAAACGTTTTCTGCCTTAGTGACTTACCAATTTTTTACTTTATCATAACATAATAACTTTTTTTCAATATGAAGGAACAGTAAGTAACTCATCTGAGAAAGTCAAATTAAAATTATCATTTTCGTGGGGTGTTTTATGATTTGCGTGGCCTCCATTTTTTAACCCCGATTATCTCTGTAAGTGTTTGGCTCTTTGAGGTGCCTCTTCTATAAAACATATTAATTTTACATATCTTTTTAGATTCTGGCAAGAAATTGAAAAAAAAATTGAATTTGAAAGTTGCCACGAAAATCACCAAAGAACGACTTACTCGAAGAATCACCCACCTGTCAATGTCATACTTTATGGGCATGCCGATTAGTGATGGACGACGAATGATCGTGACCACAGAGTTTTAGATAGAGTTTTAGCTAAAATATCGATAGTTTACACTGACGATATTTTAAATAAAACTTAATTTATCATTAATTTTATTGTATATTTTAATATAACATTTTTTACATCTGTAAATAAATTAAACCCAATTATATGTTAAATTAGCATCGCAATAGTGAAAAACGTCGATAAATACTATCGTTACATTATTATGAGTATTTAATTAATATCATAACATTATTTACATGTGTACATACTTTATCTTAAATAATAGTAAGTAAATAAAATCCAATTTCTCACCTTCAACTACTCATCGAATTCATTACAACATTGTTTGAAAATCGATTTTTTCCACCACTATCTCAACTCTAAAAATGTCAATCTTCTATGTCAATGTCACTGTCGCAGAGATCAAGTTAAATTTTAGAGAGTATAGTTACAAGATGAACCATGTCTAATCCTGACTGAAGCTCACATAAAGATTCAGATTCGATATTGCGCAGCTTGTAGCTAACTTCACATCCGCCAACTTGTATGATTCGGCCTACAGCACCAAAAAATTGACTAAACCTTAAAAATGCTCCAAATAAATCAAACAGTCGTGAAGCTCTCATAACAACAGTCCAAACAGTTCTTCCTTCAATACTCATAATGACGACTACAATGCTTTTATGACTTACACCAATGTTTGAACTTAAATCTTGCTTACCAACTTAACTTTACCGCCCAAAAACTCACCGCCTCGTACATTTTGTATTACAAAATAATTTAAACAGACGCATTGGTAACTTGGTCAACGATACCCTTTGACAAAGTTGTATTTGCGGTTGAAAAAATAAAACTTTCTAACATTTACACCGAAGAATAATCAAACGCAACCGCACTATAAATTTTGTTATAGACACATTCCAATAGCAAACTTATAATTTGCGGTTGAAAAACACTACTTTCAGTAGAAAAATGTACGTAACCGAACTGTAAAGTTAATTTTGTACAAGGCACGTACCAAAACAAAATTACATTTGCAGTTGAATCCCTAAAATTTTAGAACAAAAAGTAAGAAGGAAGGTTTTATTTTTGGTATTTTTAAGTTGGTATTGTTGAGAAGATAGTCAAATATTGAATTTGTAAGTAAAGCAGATCATGACGATCAAACGGACTGATCAAACAGACTGATGATGTTGATTGATGATAATTTTGAAACTGTAGCGTTTTTGTTTACACTTTCTAGTTAGTTTGATTTGGGATGGTAGCGGGTCCTGCTTTAATTGGTCAAAGGATCTTCCGTTTTCCGGCTGTTAATAACATTAATATTTATTTACCTATATTCTATAAAATTTAACTTGATCTCTGCGACAGCTGTCAGAAAAATCACGCCTATGAAGTCCTGAATTTCTTAATAGTACAGACAGTACCTGTCAATGTGTACTTTATGGACATGCCGATTAGTGATGGGCGACGCGTCGCCCATCACTAATCGGATGATGCCCATCACTAGACGAATGGTCGTGACCACAGAGTTTTAGATAGAGTTTTATTTAAAATATCGATAGTTTATAGTAACAATATTTTAAATAAAACTTAATTTATTATTAATTTTATTGTATATTTTAATATCATAACATTTTTTACATGTGTAATTAAATTAAACCCAATTATATGTTACATTAGCATCGATAATAGTGAAAACCTCGATAAATACTATCGTTACTTTATTATGAGTATTTAATTAATATCATAACATTATTTACATGTGTACATACTTGATCTTAAATAATAGTAAGTAAATAAAATCCTATTTTTCACTTTCAACTACTCATTCGGTTTAATTGCAACATTGTTTGAAAATCGATTTTTTCCACCACTATCTCAACACTAAAAATGTTAATCTTCTATGTCAATGTCACTGTCGCAGAGATCAAGTTAAATTTTATAGAGTATAGTTAAGTACTATTTTTTGTTTAAAGAAGATATTTCATAGCAGATCCAGACTATGTACCTACCTACCTTGCTTCATAATAAACTTAAAAATTTAGCAAAGGCTACAAAACACCCATATTTTTAACACGCTTTTACTTATGAGTTTAACCTGTATGTTTGCTTGCTTGCTTGGAAGCTTATAACCAACTCCTTTAAGCTCGATTTTGACCTACTTTGAGCGATGAGATTTTCTTTAAACTTTGCACACCTATCAAAGACCGATGACAATAGGTATATTATAAAAATTAAAAAAAAGAAATTAAAAAAAAATAATTAAGAAATTGATGAATCCTAAGCATTATTGTAGTTTTTTTTTAAACTATAATTATTTATATTATTAATGCTCAAGTAGGCAGACAGACAGGGAAGCGACTTTGTTTTATACTATTATTATATGTATAGTGATGAATCTATTTCTAGATACTTGTAATTATTGTTTAACTAGCTGACCCAGCGAACTTCGTTTCAAGCGATATCTTTATAAATTATAGCCTATGTGTTATTCTGATGTATAAGCATTGGTTTTGCGTGAAAGAGTGACAAATAGTCATACATACTCACAAATTATACGCGTTTATAATATTAGTAGGATAAGAAATGTATGACTTAAAAATTGGTTTTTGGCGGGAACGCGGAAAAGTCATGTCGCCTCATTGTATTACTTTGTTAAATTTATGTTTTATCAGTGCTAATTAGTGAAAAGTTGTGGTATTTCGTTGATTATGAGCTGATTTACGTGCATGAGTGTAGGCAAGTGATATAATGTGACGTATCAGGTCGTTCCGTGTTGTTACTTAAACTCCATAGACGCCTCTAGTAAAGTCTCCACTGCTTTACTGAGGTATGACTTGGACTATGTTTGGACTTGACCGCGACTTTACTGGACTATGACGTGACTACGACAGTGACTATTTTGATAAAATATCAAAAATTATTAACCCTTAATTTGGCAGAGATGTTTTTTTTTAATTACGTACAAAATATTTTTATAAATCTGTTTATTCTTCTTTGAAGATGCCTAAAAAAAATATAAAAAAATTGGAAACCCTCTAAATTCGCGAAAATCGTATGTATCATATAAAACACTTTGCCAAATACAGAGTAAAGTATTGATGTTAGACTCTGTACCTTCACAGATACACTGCCAAAGTAGAGTACTGAAAATAACAAACAAAAGTATGCTTTAATCATTAATTTTTATTATGAAAATGGTAAAAACAGTTTCTATTCTTAATAAGGCACAAACTAACCTTGCACTTTACACAACAAATGCTAGCTTGCCCAGTTTTGCACAAACGGCAACGACCCCTTTCTTCAAAAATAGGCAAGTGTCCTGTTCCGTCGCACCTTATATCGTCAATGGATCTTGCCACTGTCGGTTTTTTTATTGTTTGGTTTATGCACTGGCACCTCCTTGCTGTTCACTGCCAGAGATTGAAAAATCTGGCAGCGAAATTCTTTTAGAGCTAGTGGTCTCATACCCTTCTGTGCAAGATGTCGCCGGTGCAGTATCCATCCATTATTTATACAAATGTCTATAATTTGTGCAAGAATATTTAGGTACCACCTCCTTGATTTTATTTTGATTCTATAGAGTGCAATGAGCATGTTCGAAAGATCTACACCTCCCATATGCATGTTGTAATGTTTAATTACTTGTGGACAATCAACGTCGGCTTTGCTTTTTCGTTCTTTGCAATACATTTTGAGTTACTGGAGAAAAGGGCGTATTTTGTTTTGTAGGGATAGCTGGAGCTACAGAGGTAATTTCTTCATCTGAGGTATCACTATCCAGCAAATTCAATCTCTCGAAGGAAGAATCCAGAGTTGGCGGAGTAGAGCTGAGATAACAGTCATCCGGCGGTCGATCAAATTCTTGATCATTGTCAGATAGCTCACTATCATCTGATGGAGCATTTTCTTCGGGTACTAATGCTATTATTCGGTTTGCCCTAGCACGCTGAAGCACCTACGGACAACAACAAAACCACATGCAACCAAAAACCAAACCTAAGCATATAATAAGATAAGAAAAATAATTATAATATTGGCAAAATATAATTTAAAATAATGACGAAAACATAGACCACGTTAAAATATTCAAAAAACATGTACGGAACCCGAAATGACGTGCAACGTGACACACACTTCACCTCATTTTTAGCATCAAAACCAAGCATATATAATAAACTGACATTTTATAAGTATTTGGCAATGTATCTCTCCAGATACGAACTCAAAATGTACTAAGTTTCCGGGCACTTGGCAACGTGTCTCAGGAGATACAATTAGGTTAGAAAGTATGCCACAGGTTAGTAAACACATTTCCAAGCTGAATTTTTAGCCATACAGTTATTTTGATTCAATATCATTGGAATGCAACAAAAATCCTTTAGGATAGCTAATAAAAATAGGTAAAAATAATTAAACTTACAGCTCTGTTGTTGACGTGGCGCGACATCTCGGCTGACTGATTTAAATAGGGATGGGCAATGATTGGAAATGCAGTCGATAATTTTTTTTAGTGATGTGAAATATATTTCCTTAAATATATAATTGATCGATTTTGTATAAATAGACTTTTAAAAGCTGTAGATTTTTTTAAAGTTATTGTATCTGAGATGTCACAAAATCAAATTAAGGGTTAAAACTTAACACTACTTGACACTGGCAAATGCACAACAAAGCGACGCCAAACAAAAGAAGAAGAAGAAGGTACTTTCAAGGACTTTGTATACTATCATGATAAATCCATGGGTACTTGTAATTATTGTTCTTGTTCTAATCTTTATAAATGTGTTATTAAATGCCTATGTGTTATTCTGGTGTATAAGCATTGTTTTTGCGTGAAAGAGTAACAAATATTCATACATACTCAAAAACTATACGCGTTTATAATATTAGTAGGATAAGAAATGTATGACCTAAAAATTCTCATTCAAAATACGTTCGTACGTCTTCCCTTCATACACACTATCACCTTATTCTGTGCCCTCACCGCAAACCCACAAAAAGTTCTGGTTACCATAAATGTACTATCAAATAACATCAAAGATCAGCGGAAGCTTTCAGACAAACAACCCACCACTTAATGCCTACTTCCCAAACAAATCATTAAAAACTAAAGTAGTACTGAAATAGTAAATAAATTGTATTCCACATCAATGGGACTTGATTCAGGGGCCATTATGAGGTCAGAAGTGGATAAATATTTGATTTAGGGCTATACGAAAGCAACTGTGAAAAACGGAAGCTGAAATGCATCTGTACTAGTTACTTTTTTTGACGAACCAAAGTTACTGACATATAGCCCAGCGGATTAGCAAATTAAAGTGGCAATGGGCAGGACACATTGTTCGAAGAACGGATGGCCGATGGGGCCGGGAAGTTCTCGAATGGAGACCACGGACCAGAAAGCGCAGCGTAGAACGTCCACCGACTAGGTGGACTGACGATATAATAAAAATCGCAGGATCGCGCTGGATGTAGGCCGCTTCCAACCGGCCTTAGTGGAAATCCATGGGGGAGGCCTATGTCTAGCAGTGGACATCCTACGGCTGATAGATAGATAGTTACTTTTTCAAGCTGTAGAGAGGGCTATGCAATGGAGTCTTTCTGCGAGATTTATTCTGTTATATTGCGACAAAAACTACATAAAATTAAAGTCTTTTTATGTGTAGTTTTTGAACGGATACGAAAGATTCAGGAGTTACTGAAGGCGACGCCACAGATTTAAAATAAATTATTATAAAAATATAACCTATTGTTAAAAATAAAAGATTTTGAGATCCTGAATATCGTGTAGCAGCAGAGTCCTAGCCAAGACAAGTAAAACGAGCCCAAACACGACGGGTCTATCTTGTTTAGTACAGGAGTACCTATGGCCACCATCCGACTCCATCATCAGATCAGCTCCAGGGTACCACATTATTGCATTGTCACATAAATAAAAGCTTGCAAAAAAGTAATCGCAACTGAAAACCAACTCTGGTAGACAATTGCTGATGCTGATTGCTGATGTGGGCTGAAGTTAATCTTCCTTCTATCCTGTTTCCTAAGAGATATAATCTAAAGCTTTTCAAGATCAGAGTGAATCAGGTATCTTCGAAGTCTGCGTGCTTCATCTTCAACTACAACGTCGCTTACCATCGGGTCCGTTGGTAGTTAAGCGCGGACTTATTCGCGTTAAAAAAAATACAATATCATCATCCGTAGGATATTTACTGCTGGGTACAGTAAAGAATAGCCGTGGTGGTCAAGAGGTAATGACACCCGCCTTACAATCGTGAGGTCGTGGGTTCAAATCCCCGGTCCCGTACCAATGAGTTCTTCCGAATTTATGTACGGAATTTCCCACCACTGGCTTTCCGGTGAAGGAAAACATCGTGAAGCAACCTGCATACGTCCGTAGAAGAAATTCGATGGCGTATGTGAATCCACCAACCCGCACTGGGCCAGCAATAGCTTGGATATGGCCCAATCACCCTTCGTGGGTAGGCCTACGTCCTGCAGTGGACTATTAAAAAGGCTGGTACAGTACAGTACAGTAAAGGATTCAGTATAGATTTACAATAATATCAGTTGGTAAGCGGTTTGCTTTCAGTGCGTTTTTGTTGATTTGATCAAATCGACTGCCCGCTCTTCCCCTTGTTGGACGTCCTTCGCTTGCTCTGCTACTTTAGCTCATCTATTCATGAGCCATAGGACGTCTACTGCTGGACATAGATCTCCACTATGGATATCCAATAAGACCGGTTGGAAGCGGCTTGCATCCAGCGCGATCCTGCGGTCTTAATAAGGTCATCCGTCCACCTTGTGGGTGGACGTCCTACGCTGCGCTTGCTGGAACTCGAGAAATTTTTGACCCCATCGGTCATCAGTCCTCACATATCTCGTGCTAGGTATGTGCCCTGCCCACTGCCATATCAATTTGCCAATCCGCTGGGGTATTTCAGTAACTTTGGTTCTTCTACGGATCTCCTCATTCCTGATTCGATCTCGCAGAGCGACTCTGAGCAAAGCCCTCTCCAATCTCCATAGCTCGTTGAGCTACTTGGAGTTTATTAATAGGGCCCATAGTAAGTGACCACACAAGTCAGCTCATCACTCCGATAAAATATTGTTTTTTTTTAATGTAGGTAAAGAAATTTTATTAATGAAATAAAAAGCTCCGATTCTAAGAAACAATCACTAATTTTGACATACAAAATGAAAACCCGTCAAAGAATAAAAGCCGGAAGCGGCAACCCAAACATTCGCGCCACTTATTGCCTACTTCCTCTGTTAGAAAACACTCGGAAATCTAACTGATTCGAAATTTAAAGTGCTGGCGTATTGTACACGTTTTGGTGTGTACGGGACTCCATTTTGAATTTAGACGCTGCGTTTCGCCTACGTACATTTTGTTGTGACGTTATACTGTGGTAAATAAAATAAACATTTTCGATGATCTCGCATTTTTTTGTACGATTGGCAATGAACAATGCGCTCGCCTGAATAATGATATCAAGCATCATGCATCACTACATGGTATAAAACAAAGTTGGTTCCCGCTGTCTGTTTGCTTATGTCTTTAAAAGTACGCAACGGATTTTGATGCGGTTTTTTTACTATATAGAGTGATTCAAGAGGAAGGTTTATATGTGTAATACACTTGTGCGAAACCGGGTCGGGTCGCTAGTGTTCAATAATTGCTCATGACATGACAGGATAGAGTTCCAGAGCTCAGAAATTTTTGCCCAAAGTTTTGAACTAATAACAATCGGCACTGCGTTGACTGAAGCCGTGGTGGCCTAGAATTACTGACACTCGCCTTGCAATCGTGAGATCGTGGGTTCAAATTCCCGTCCCGTACCAATGAGTTCTTTGGAATTTATGTACGGAATTTAACACCACTGGCTTTTCGGTGAAGGAAAACATCGTGAGGCAACCTGCATGCGTCCGTAGAAGAAATTCGATGGCGTAATGTGAATCCACCAACCCGCACTGGGCCAGCGTGGTGGATTTGGCCCAATCCTTCGTGGGTAGGCCTCGTCCTGCAGTGGACTATTAAAAAGGCTGGTACAGTACAGTACTGCGTTGTCATTATTATGAGATATTTGATTGAATCTTAATTCTCACGTAGATTGTTTGATTGCAAATTGTACTGAAAACATGGGCGCTCTTTCCCTCAGAACAAGAATTAGTCTATCCCGTGTACAGTAGTGTACACTTTGAAATGCGACAATGCATTCAATTTTGAAGGTCTAGGTAACTGGACAGATTTAAACTAACCAAAGTGTCTTTGCGGGCTTTGCGGGGATTGCGGGCATTGCGATCTAATAGACAAGGAGAGCCACACTTTAAAATTATATTTAGAGCTATCAAAAAGGTTGGATCAATCGGCTGAATCACTGATGTAGTGTTTGGTGGTAAAAATGCCAGTTTTATGTTGGCCAAATTCTCTATTTTAGGATGAGCTAGGCAATTGTCAATAAATAAAATGATCTTGTTTTTGTTATTTCTTAACTGGGAGTCCCATTTGCGTAGAACTTTTTCGAAAATCTCAGAAGTCATCTAGGCCTTTTTGTTTGCTTCGTAATCAACTGGCAAAGATTTTCACATTTTTGACTCATCTGGGTTTTTTTGCCTTGCCTATGACCAATAATTTTCTTTTTTCCTCTGCCATACTTGATGCAACAAGCACGATGATTCTATCTTTTGATAATTTTCCACCAACGCACTTTTCCCCTTTAAATTTCAGGGTTTTGGCAGGAGTTAACTTAAAAAACAAACCTGTCTCGTCAGCGTTCCACTATAATGCACTTTTTCCCTTTAAATTTCAAGGTTTTGTCAGGAGTTACCTTAACTTAACTCATTGGTGCGGGACCACGGCTTCATGGCATTTTAAACCCTGGCGAGCTCCCGGATCTATTATTACCTACTTATGTACATACAAATAATTACACTGAAAATATGTTGAAAACACAAAATCATGACAGATTTTTATCCCGTGTGTTTCCAAACTACATCGTCAGAGCACAGAACGAATACAATCATTCGTTCAGATCAAAAAATGTATTGGCGCAAAGCTCTTGGACTATTAACTGAGCTGCCTACCGCGACCTGCCGTTTTGGTACTTGACTCCTTCGTGGATTTACACCGAATAATTCGTAGATGGAAAAGTTAAAAGAGTTTTAGATTTTTAGTCATGTCAGTGAAATAAATTGTAGCAAAAAGGGAACGTCATCGAATGGGACGAAAACGAAAAGTTCTGTCGGTGAAACGTCCGCTGGCAAAAAATCCTATCGGGGAAATTAGCTAATAATTATGAATCGTTCTGTCGGCGAACACTCCAATGGTGAATCGGTTCATCTCTTTCGTTCATGCAGTAAGTTTGTGTAGGCCAGGTAGTTAGCCCTGGTTTTTCTCGGTTAGACCTATAGTAAAAGTTGGCCATAACACTGAGTACAATAATGTCTGTAGCGCTCAGAGCGTAGTTTGATAAGGTGTTTGTCAGCGATCACCGAACTTCAGCAATATTCCGCACAGTCAGTCTTCGGATGGGTGATCGCGGGTGGCATTTACAACAGAGCGCTACCGTGGCTCAGATGACACGGTAGGTTGTTTGAACAGTTAAGCTATGACAGAGCCTTTTACGTGGCTTAAAACAATCATACATTTTGTTTATTGGTAAACCATAGTTGCGTAGACCATCAAATAGTAAGTATTTTGCTAAGTAGACCGATAACTTTAACATTACTAGCTGATTACTACATAACATACTTATACATTGTACTTACAAGCCTGTTAAATTGTTTTGTTTATTAATCAACTATAGTTGCGCAGAATAATATCTAGGTACTGAAAAACTAGGTTGTTAACTCTTGATAAATATCAAGGGTTAATGTAGGTATTGTGCCTAGTAATTACTAGGCACAATACATTACATGAGTAACATAACTACTTATTAAAAACCTCAGAGCAAAAAAGAATCAAGAGAGAATGTTGTGAATAAACAAGTGAAACTATACTAGCCAACTATAACTACGCCTCGCCGTGTACAGACAATTACACACACATCCAGGTAACTATGAAACTAAGCCTTGGCTTGTCAGTTAAACTATGGCGGCGCAACAGCGACGCACTCACACATGTATAAAAAACCGGCCTCACTTGACTGTTCAACGACGTTCCCTCTGGATTTTTTTATTTGATCTGAGTTAAAAACCTGATATTTCATATTTTTTCTACCAAACGACACGATGAAAGTATCAAAACAGCTAATTAACTTTAATTAATCATCATGTATTACAAAATCAACAAGCGAGCTATCAGAAACACAATCCTCGCACAAAAAACCACCAATCAGCAATCACAATCGAAATTGCACATCAAAAAATACCTTTGCATAATGTTACAAGAAAAACGAACAAAAAATTTCAAAAATCGAACAAAAACATTCGAAAATTAAACTATCAAAACATGGTACGCGACTCTAAATGGCATTGTAGGAATACCAACTCAACTTGGGTGGTCCGAAACTATGTAGCGCCGGCTCTTTCCGTCTTGTAGAGAAATGTCGTGCTGTCTCTCTCGTGTGAGAGTCGACGGTCAAAGATTATTTAGTGTAGAGTGTGATAAAGATGAGATTAGGTTCGTAAATGATTGAAACATTTTAGTTTGACTGAATTAATTAAAAGTTGTTAGTTTTATGAATAGGGTATAATATTTTCTATACTCTAGGGAAGTTATGATTACTGTACGAGTACATATCTACTCTGTTAGTAAAGAAAATATCACAGCATTTTTCTCAACAACGGACAAATTTTAGAATATCGAGATCATTGTTCTCATTATTATGACATTTTTGACGTAGTAACGTCTTTTCAAACGATGAAAAGCCGGCTGCACGCACCAAAAAGCATTACTCATTGTTACGTTTCGTCCGAGCCTAGCGTGCGGACGAGAGCGCGAAATAAGCGATAGAGAGGCATGATCGGCCTAAACGTTAGCCATGTAATGACGTCATCACGTGAAATTATTGTCCGTAAACTGACATTACAGACAACCAGTGCCGTGGGGTGCCGGCAGAGTAGAATAGCACCTCCCTCTAGTACCAGGTGTCGTAAGAGCCGACTGAGGTACAGCGGAACCGACTAATGGCGGTATAACCATTCAAATAAAAACGTAGCTAAAATGGCACAGGGCAGGGATGGGGAGCAGCATCTCTGTCGCGAAGCTACGTTTCTGCGATCGCCACCACGCCTGCCCAGCGCGGCGATTACGGGCAAATACCCAATATGGAACAACAAAAAAGACCAGGCCCCCAGTCCCCAGCAGCTCCGCTAGCCCGGGGCTACGGTAGCGGCCCCGGTAACGGCGGAGAAGGGGGTGCTAAGAATCGCTGGCAGACGCCCGGCTACCACTCCTGCAAAAGACGACTGGCCCTGGTAACACACAACGTACGCACGTTGAGGACTGACGAGAAGATTGCTGAGTTGGAAGAAGAGTTGAGTAGGTTGCGTTGGGATATTGTGGGGTTGTCTGAAGTCCGTAGAGAGGGGGAGGACACGATAACCTTAAAATCCGGCAACCTGCTTTACTACCGGGAAGGTGACCAACGGTCCCAAGGTGGTGTTGGCTTTCTTGTTCACAAGTCCCTCACCAACAACATTATTACCATCGAAAGTGTGTCGAACAGGGTGGTATACCTAATACTTAGAATATCCAAGAGGTATTCGTTGAAGGTCATTCAGGTATACGCACCGACCTCGGCACACCCAGATGATGAAGTGGAGACTATGTATGAGGACGTAAGTCGGGCCATTCATTTGTCTAAGACCCACTTCACTGTTGTTATGGGGGATTTTAACGCAAAGTTGGGCAGGAAAAACGATGATGAGCTGAGGGTGGGGCAATTTGGATATGGGCAACGGAACCCTAGGGGCCAGAGGCTGGCTGACTTTCTGGAGAGAGAGGAGCTCTTTATGATGAACTCTTTCTTCCAGAAGCCGCCTCACAGGAAATGGACCTGGATGAGCCCTGATGGTTCCACGAGAAACGAGATAGATTTCATCATGACCACCGAGAGACGTATATTTAACGATGTCTCTGTGATCCACAGGGTGAAAACCGGCAGCGATCACAGAATTGTACGAGGCACATTAAATATTAATGTTAAGCTCGAAAGGTCTCGCCTGATGAAGTCCACGCTCCGACCCACTCTTGAACATATCCAAAACCCCGAGGACTTTCAGCTCGAGCTCTCAAACCGTTTTACTTGCCTAGAGAACATTGCGTCGGTGGATGAGATCAACAACGGGCTCGTAGAAACTGTCCAAACGGTGGGTGCTAAGTTCTTTAGACCCCGCCGTTCAAATAAACCTCAGAAATTCTCCGATCATACTATAAATCTCATGGCCGAACGACGCTCGCTAAGACTGCAGTCTTCCGATGATGCAAAGTCATACAGGCGGCTTAATAGACAAATTTCAAAATCCTTGCGACACGACATCCGTCTTTTTAATACTAAACATATTAAAAAGACAATAGAGCGGAACAAAGGCTCCAAAGTGTTCGCAAGAGATTTGTCTATTGGACAAAGCCAATTGACAAAGCTGAAGAGAGAAGATGGCAGTGTAGCGTCGACCAAGGCAGAGGTATTGGAGGAAATTGAAAGGTTCTATGGACAGCTATATGCTTCGGTCGCTAAGCCAGTTGGCAGCGCGGCCAAAGATCCAAGAGCCAAGCTGACCCGACACTTCACCGAAGATATCCCGGACATCAGCCTGTACGAGATTAGAATGGCCCTGAATCAGCTTAAGAACAACAAGGCGCCGGGTGATGACGGTATCACATCAGAGCTTCTGAGAGCGGGTGGAACACCGGTACTAAAAGTCCTCCAGAAGCTTTTCAACACCGTCGTCCTCGAGGGCATCACGCCAGAAGCATGGAACAGAAGCGTGGTGGTGTTGTTTTTCAAGAAAGGCGACAACACCTTATTGAAGAACTACAGACCCATCTCACTTCTGAGCCATGTTTATAAGCTGTTTTCAAGGGTCATTACGAACCGTCTCGAGCGCAGGCTTGATGACTTCCAGCCTTGCGAACAAGCCGGTTTCCGAAAAGGCTTTAGCACCATGGACCACATTCATACGCTGCGGCAGGTTATACAGAAGACCGAAGAGTATAATCTGCCACTTTGCTTAGCGTTTGTGGACTATGAAAAAGCCTTTGATTCGGTCGAGACATGGGCTGTGCTAGAGTCTCTCCAACGATGCCGAATTGACTATCGGTATATCGAAGTGTTGAAGTGCTTGTATAATAAAGCCACTATGTCGATCCGAGTACAGGAAGAGAGCTCCAAGGCGATCCCTTTAAAAAGAGGCGTAAGACAGGGAGACGTAATTTCTCCGAAACTGTTTACAACTACTTTGGAGAACGCCTTCAAGCTCCTGGAATGGAAAGGATTCGGCATCAACATCAATGGCGAATACCTCACTCACCTTCGGTTTGCCGACGATATAGTAGTCATGGCAAAATCGATGGAAGAGCTCAGCACGATGCTCGAAGGCCTCAATCGGGTTTCTCAACAGGTGGGTCTTAAGATGAACATGGATAAGACGAAAGTCATGTGTAATTCCCATGTTTTACCCACCTCGATTTCTGTTGGAAACTCGGTTCTTGAAGTCGTTGACTCGTACGTCTACCTAGGACAAGTAGTCCAGTTAGGTAGGTCCGACTTCAACAAAGAGGCCAATCGCCGAATCCAACTCGGCTGGGCAGCGTTCGGAAAATTGCGTAGTGTCTTCTCGTCCGACATACCTCAGTGCCTCAAGTCGAAAGTTTTCGACCAGTGTGTGTTGCCAGTGATGACTTATGGCACTGAAACGTGGTCTCTCACTATGGGCCTTATTAGTAAGCTCCAAGTAGCCCAACGAGCTATGGAGAGGGCTATGCTCGGAGTCTCTCTGCGAGATCGAATCAGAAATGAGGAGATCCGTAGACGAACCAAAGTTACCGACATAGCCCAACGGATTAGCAAGTTGAAATGGCAATGGGCGGGGCACATAGCGCGGAGGGCTGATGACCGATGGGGTCGAAAAGTTCTCGAGTGGAGACCACGTACCGGCAAGCGCAGCGTAGGACGTCCACCCACAAGGTGGACGGATGACCTTATCAAGACCGCAGGATCGCGCTGGATGCAAGCCGCTTCCAACCGGTCTTATTGGAGATCCATAGAGGAGGCCTATGTCCAGCAGTGGACGTCCTTCGGCTGATGGATGGATGGATGGATGGACAGACAACCAATGTTTTTTACCATGGAAACACGGAATAAGAGAAAAAAAATCTGCTTTATAAATTTAGCCGATTCTGAGTTGGAAGTTTGTAAGGTATTTTTTACTGATTTTTTCCCAAAACCTTGGTTGGCACCATAGTAAAAGTTAAATTAACAATTTAACTTAATTCTTAACAACCCCTTTCCGGCTTATTTTTTTTTTGTTTATGGGGGGGGGGGGAATCTTTTACAGATACCCAGCTGCGTTGGGGTGCAGCTAGGTTATGTGGACTTAACCCACAGGGACGGCACTGGGATCGCCGATGGAACGCTCCAGTGCCTTCTAGCATGTACATTGACGTTTCAAAAACGATACATGCCTTATTACAACGGTGCTTAATTAGCCGTGCCGTTTTCTCCTCCGGCAGGTGCCCCTTTTAGTCAGGCAGGTTTAGGCAGGGGATACCGGAACCGTATTCTAACGCCCCGGTTCCAGGATTCTCGACTTAGTTTACCTACTCTTTCTGATAACGCTGCTTAGGAGAGGAAGTAATATCCCCCCTTTTTCTACCACGCGGCGAAAATATATGTACGTACTCCTGCTGTTTTGTTTAAGGCGAGGCATTTTCGGGCGAACTAGGATTTTAGGAGGTGAAGTGTGGGGGGCCGCCCGCGCATCACACGCGCGTGAATGTATGAACGGGCGGAGAAAATTTGGCAAAGGTCTAGCGTTGGCAAGCGCCCGATTGCAACTGACGCGTGACGGTGTAGCGGGCGGCGCGGCATCTTGTCAAACCGCTGGGAAATATTCAAGTTTTGGGATAAATATTTAATTCAAAAATATAAGAATTTAGTTGAAACCCAAATTTTAGCAAGTTCTTTTACATTTCCGTTTAAAAATGATGTGGAAAGTCAGAAATTTCATTATTAAGTAGACACATTACTAAGTATTCGATTTAGACTTTTTTTAAGCTGTTTTTGGATTTTTTTATGATCGAGTAAAGTACACCCTATCGTGTAACAAATTAGCACATTACTTAGACAATATCCTTAAGTATATCGTATATTTTTTGCAAGACCGATATTTAGTAGTAAATACCTACAAAATTTGATCTAGCAAAAGTTTTTCTCCGCTTCTTCACTGGTGACTCGCCTTAAGCGTCGAGACACACTCGCGCAAGCGCCCTGTGTTTATATTGTATATAGTATTTTACCACGTAAATGATAGTACTTTTATACTGATAAAACAAATCATGCCAAATTATTACCTAACCATTCCAAAATATTAAAAAATGTACAACGTTAATGTTCATGTTTTCACTTCTGTCGGACTCCCGTAGTGCAACCCTTTGTTTTTTTATGATTTTAGATTTAGCCACATAGCAAAACTTGTCTATTATGATGGCCTGATGGATAGATATTTTTTATCCATAAAACTAATATAACACAATGTAAAGCAACACCAATTTCAATGTAGTAATGACTTACTACAATGAAACGTGGTCTCTCACTATGGGCATAACCTTATATAGTAAGCTATTAGACGCTCACAATAAACCGGAAGTACGTTTTTTCTACAAATACCTAAGTAATTAGAAAATTACGAGTAGGTATTGAAGATTATATATTATGTGTTGGATAAAATGGTGTATCCAATTCTTGTAATTATAATTTTACAATTGTATTTTTTTACCTATATGTTTACGAGACATTTTAAATCAAAGTGCAAAATCAAACATGGCCATGTTTTTTTGTATGGGAGCCATGTTTTTTTTTAATTATTCCAAAAAGTACCAAGGTAGTACTCAATATTTTGTGAAAAATGTACTTATTTAAGCCCCACCCTTTTCGAGATCCCTTGGGGGTCCAATACCAGGAGATGGCCTTTGTAGGTTTCACCATTTTTTCTAAAATCACTATCTATCTTTATACGAATCTGTCATCAGTTTATTGTCATTTCAAATAGTTTCCTCAAAACAATCATCTAAAGATGAAAAAGAACCAATTTATGGCGGCCATATTAAAAAAAAAAACTTTTATCCAATGACTGCTGATAATTATGATGACGATGGAGGTATTTTATAAACCTTTGAGTGGCCGGAGCGGCATTAAAACTGAGCGCTACCGTAGCTCGGATAATACTATGAATTGTATATCCCGGTTATTTTAACTGCTCAGCGGTTTTAGCAACTCCAGGAGGCATACAAAATCTGACACCGGGGCTTACTTAAAGGACATTATCTCTTCTACACTTTAGTCTATGAAATTTCACCAACATTCGCGACAAGCTTACTTCCAAATTACAAATCCTGCCAACTTACAAACTTTATACAGGTGAGGGCGCTACAATCGAAATTACTATAGAATCCAGAAAGCTTCCGTAGAAACAACTTAGTACTTTGTTTTGCCAATTTTCTGGTGAATTGGTCGTATTGCACAACCTTCCCACTCTATGCACTTGTGACCTCTACGTGTCCTGCTCTAATTTGGATTAAATCTATCGCCTTCTCGCTCGCTCTTGGGTATAAGCTGGTGCATAATTATGTGCAGTTTAGTGATTGCATCTTTAAAGTAAATATATGCTTTTGCCCGCGGCTTGACCCGCGTGATATTTTGACTTTTGCATTATCCCATAGGCCTAGGCATAATAAGCCGTGGTGGTCTAGTGGTAATGACACCTGCCTTACAATCGTGAGGTTGTGGGTTCAAATCCCGGTCCCGTACCAATGAGTTCTTCGGAATTTATGTACGGAATTTCACACCACTGGCTTTTCGGTGAAGGAAAACATCGTGAGGCAACCTGCATACGTCCGTAGAAGAAATTCGACGGCGTTTGTGAATCCACCAACCCGCACTGGGTCAGCGTGGTGGATATGACCCAATCACCCTCCATGGGTAGGCCTACGTCCTGCAGTGGACTATTAAAGAGGCTGATACAGTACTGTCCCATAGGAACCTTTTATTTTTACCCACGAAGGGTGTTTGGACCATATCAACCACGCTGACCCAGTGCGGGTTGGTGGATTCACAAACGCCATCGAATGCTATGTAACAATTTTTGTCAAATAAATATATTTCATTTCATTTGATTTTACTAGCATATTCTGTACATCAAAACTAACAACTTTTGTTCTACAACTTTTCTTAAATCTCAACAAATTTTCCAAAAAAAAAAAATTTTAAATTGGAGTTAGCATAATTATGTACAAATAATACTTTTTTACATACCTAACAACTAATATTTACACTTGTTTGCAAATGTACACAGTATCTCATCTGAGGTTCAAGTCTCGCGGTTGTGGGTGGGCGGCGCGCGCGCTATTTACCTACACCGAGGTAATTACGTTTAGACCGTACAAATTATTTTTAAGAATTTTTTGTTGTTAATTTTGAAGAAAGTAAATACGAATTTCTAGAAGTTGTGGAACCAAATATGTTTGATGTACAGAATTTGCTCTCAACAGGATGCTAACTGATTACCAGTACTGTACCAGTATCAGTACAGTACTGTACCAGCCTTTTTAATAGTCCACTGCAGGACGTAGGCCTACCCACGAAGGGTGATTGGGCCATTTAATAAATAATAATAAATATTAAGGGACATCTTACACACGATCTTTGACCCCAAACTAAGCAAAGCTTGTGTTATGGCTGCCAGAGACTGACATACTACATATACATATTTTTAAATACATACTTATGTATATAGATAGTACCTAAATAACACCCAGACAGAGCAAATATCTATGTTCATCACATAAATATTTGCCCTGGGTGGGGATCGAACCCACGCCTCTGTGATCCAGAAGTCTAACCACTGAGCCACCGAGGCAGTCATACACCACGCTGGCCCAGTGCGGGTTGGTGGATTCACACACGCCATCGAATTTCTTCTAAGGACGTAAGCAGGTTGCCTCACGATGTTTTCCTTCATCGAAAAGCCATTGATGTGAAATTCCGGACATAAGTTCCAAAGAAACTCATTGGTACGGGATCGGGATTAAAACCCACGACCTCACGATTGCAGGTCGGGTGTTACTACCACTAGACCACCACGGCTATTGTGATTACCGGTAACCCTGTATAAAACTATACAGTGTCACAGAAAAGCAAAATCGTCAAGTTGAAACAACGACCTTGGCTTCGCTTCGCTCGATATATAAATCAAAAAGTCCGTCTTCGAATCAACTATCACACGTCTATTCTAGTATCGAAACGATATCATAACCATCTTAGATCAATTAGATCGATAGCGTCCATGTTGTGACTCCGATATGACAGCTCCGACAGTTTTGACACGTTTGACAGCTGTCATGACAGCCGAGCGGCGGGGCGTGCGACACCTCGGCTATAGATTGATTTTGTCTGTAGAAAAACAATAATAAACAAGGGAAAACGAAATCTGTAGATACGAGTAGATATACTAAAGGAATGTCTTTTTTGCAATTTTGAGTTCTTTTTGATGTTAGCAAATAGAAATAAGGTCTCATTATGCTTATGATTTTGGATAAAACGCATATTATCAAATATTGAGTGTTTTTAAATATCTAAGGTCAATTATACCGAGATAGAGTTTATGTCGTGACTCCGTTAAGACATCTCTGACAGTTTTGAAACGTTTGACAGCTGTCATGACAGACGATACCTTTGTTTTGTCCAGGGGAAATCTTATAAAGATTACCGCACCTCGGGGCAGGCGGGTGGTTATGTTGGAGTCCCCGTCCATTGCTGGACGGTATACCCACCAAAACCCCTGGGTGTTCCGCCACTGCGCTTGGTATCGGGGCCACGAGCACGCTTTCGCACTCCTCCGCGGCACCCGACAGCGCTGGCCTAAACCGGGCCCCACCTCGGAGCGTAGGCTCCCTCCAGAATGACGATGTACCGAACACCAGACACATCGCCACTACCTGGGACCAACCAGCACTGGGCGTCGGACAGCACCCGTATCCAACAGCCCTGGTCCCGATGCAACGGCTCAATAAACTGACCCCGCGCCTGCCACTACGGCTGCAGAGGATAGGGAGAGCGGCCGACGACATACCGACATTCCTCTTCCCCTGCAGCCCCAACACGTCCGCCATCAAAATTGGTGGCGACCCCGTCTAGGCCGCGGAAGGTAGGGTAGGCAATAGGCCACACACCGCTAGATCCATGCCGCCGCGGCCCCTGCCCCAAAAGGGCACGGCCGCAGTGTCGCAAGCGCGATACTACAGTCCACCTCAGTCGGATATGGTGCCCACCTCAGCAGGGTGCAGAGCGCACCTATGGGGGATGTAGAGGAGGTATACAGAGCCCACCATAGTCCGATGCCGAGCAAGCTAGGGCAAGCACCACAAACAACGACCTACCACTTTGTTGGCCAGCCTCCGAACGGACTTGCGGTAAGAGTCCGGAGAGGCGGCCCCACCTCGGATTCCTCTTAGCTTCACCAGGCTGGCAAGACCTGGTTACTAAGCCCCCTCGCCACGACAAGGCGGGAACCCACTCGGAGGGGATGACAGATCGCGAAAGCTTAAAAACAACGTACCTACCTATAATAAACTGTTGTATGATGTAACATATCTCCTTTAACAGTGGCTGTTAGCCTGTTAACGACTTACATTATGGGACGTTTCCAAATAATCCGTAGAATAATCAAAGTTACCGAAAAAATCACCGAATTGGCAAGTTTAAATGGCAAAGGGCAGGGTATGTCGCTAAGTGGAGATCACGTACCGGTAAGCGCAGCGGAAGACGTCCACTAACAAGACGGACATATGATCACATCAAGACCGCAGAATTGCGTTAGATGCAAGCCGCTTTCAAGCGGTCTTATTGAAGATCCATGGGAGAGGCCTATGTCTATCAGTGGAAGTTCTATGGCTAAAGAATGGATGGAAGGATCCCTAAAAACAGCTTTTCTATACAATGGTTTCCGACAAAATGTATTACATAGAAGCCGTGGTGGTCTAGTGGTAGTGACACTCGCCTTACGATCGTGAGGTCGTGGATTAAAATCCCGGTCTGGTACCAAAGAGTTCTTTGGAATTTATGTACGGAATTTAACACCACTGGCTTTTTGGTGAAGGAAAACATCGTGAGGCAACCTGCATAGTAGAAGAAATTTGATGGCATAAGTGAATCCGCCAACCCGCACTTGGCCAGCGTGGTGGATATGGCCCAAACACCCTTCTACGTCCTGCACTGGACTATTAAAAAAGGCTGAAAGTATTACATAGGTAATTATTTATTGTCATAAGGTTTCTCTGAGATGATGATGATGATATTTAGGCCCGACACAGCTTTTTTGTAACGAGGTGCAATGTAAGGCTCGGTCCACACGAGATGCGATCTGCATTGTAAATTGATATATATTGGCGGCGACCACCCAGCGCGCGAGTTTTATTCTGTTTGGCCCGTGATAGATAGACGCGCATCTGATTGGCCGCCGAGATAGGGTTGGCACTTTAAAAATATTGTTAGTTTTTAGTAGTTATTGTCCTGTTTTATTCTATGTCCCACTGCAGAAGCAAGACCTCAATTTAAAACTGTAAATCTACTTACTCAAAAATATTACTTCAACTCTTAAAGTACGAGTAGGTATAATACATTATACAATACAGGTATATTTTCAAGGGTATACCTTTACTATTTCTAAGCGGAAATAACGTCTCGAAAACTTATTATTATGAACAATTTTATTTTCAGTGTGAGATCAATCCTGGCGGGCCACGAATTATTTAGTTCGTGGTGTCAGAACGAGACAGCGTTATGGCAATGTATATATCTATCACTTTTTCACACGTCGAAATGAGTCTTTTCGTGGCTATTCGTGGTCGCATGCTTGACTAGCTGAGCTGCTGCTCCGTACAATTTTTTTTAAAGTAGAATATTTTGGTTGTAATTAATTATAATTAAGTTTCTTAAGAACGTAGTAGATATAAGATATATATTTTTCTGACTAATCAAAAGCGTGTCTGACTCTCATTTGTATAATTTATCTATGTTTTATGTATTTAAAACTATGTTTATGTAGTATAACAGTCTCTGATAGCAATAATTATAACAAGTTCTGCTTAGTTTGGGGTTAGATTGGGGATTAGGATCGTGTGTAAGATGCCCCCTAATATTTACTATTATTGGAGATCCATATGAATGGGGCTATGTCCAGCAGTAGATATCCTATGGTTAATACGACAAACCACGATTGTTACGACGAGTTCTAATAAGCTAGGTGGCTATCCCTAGTGTCAGAGTTTTACTCCTGAGTTTTATTTAACTAATTACCTTGTCACTTAAGTATCACTCAAAGTATTAAAAAAACAAATTTGTATTTGCTAATTAAATCTAAAAACTTAAAGGTGCCAGCCCTACGTGCTGATTGGTCGGCGCCTCGCACATTCTATTTTCAAAATACCTCATTGTATTGAACCCGTTCGATTTTCAAACAAACTTAATTAAACATTCTTAATATAAACACCTTATGAATGGCGTAGTGAGTAAGGGGTCGGGTTAAAATAAATAGAGTGTAAGTTCAATACCCTTAGCAAATGTAAACATGATAACATTTGCACAATAAAAAATACAAAATAAAAAACGTTCCGCCTCACCACAAAAGATTTAGACACTCTAAACTCTGTTTAACCGTGCAATTTGTACTGTTCAACATTGTCTAAAGCGTGCGTAATACTTCTGTGGTAAGACGGAATATTATTTTTCAAATTATTTAATAACTAGCTGACACAGCTAACTTCGTTTCACGCAATCCTACTTCCTACTAATATTATAAACGCGAAAGTTTGTGAGGATGGATGGATGGATGGATGGATGTTTGTTACTCTTTCACGCAAAAACTACTTAACGGATTGATATGAAACTTTGCAATAATATAGGTTATATATCAGAATAACACATAGGCTATAAATGGTAATGATATTGCGTCAAAAATCAAAATATCATGGGGGCGAAGCCGCGGGTAAAAACCAGTATCTTTATAAATTATAGCCTAAGTGTTATTCTGAATCTGGTGTACAAGCAGTATTTGCAATAGTAATGCTAAGATTCATCTCAATCCGTTCAGTAGTTTTTGAGTGAAAGAGTAACAAATATCCATACATACTCACAAACATTCGCGTTTATAATTTTAGTAGGATTACTGTACTGTATCAGCCTTTTAATAGCGCACTGTAGGACGTAGGTCTACACGAAGGGTGATTGGGCCATAGCCACCACGCTGGCCCAGTGCGGGTTGATGGATATTAGTAGGATTATGGTACACAAAAGGTACATTTCATTATAATATTTTGATACGACATGTTAAAGTTTTGTTTAACTGAAAAATAAAAGGTCTAGTGCATAAAAGATTCTGAAGATTTTTAGCGATTAAAATAACTGGGGCCTATAATTTGACTTGCCATCCGACCCATGGTAGCGCTCAGTTGTAAATGCCTCGTACCTTCATTGTACCCTCATACCCTCGTATTTAAGCCATGGTAGTTTAGTGGTAGCTACCCGCCTTAATATTGTGAGGTCGTGGGTTCAAATCCCGGTCCCGTAACAATTAGTTCTTTGGAAGTTATGTACCTACGGATTTTCATGACACTAGTAAAAAAAGCGCTTTTGGTGAAGGAAAACATCGTGAGGAAACCAAATGTTCATAGAAGAAATTCGATGGCGTATGTGAATCCACCAACCCGCACTGGGCCAGCGTGGTGGATATGACCCAATCACCCTCCGTGTGTAGCCCTACGTCCTGCAGTGGACTGTTAAAAAGCTGGTACATTACCTATTGATGACCACTACTGACTACACTGTGCTGTACCGGCCTTTTTAATAGTCCACTGCAGAACATAGGCCTACCCATGAAAGGCGATTGGGTCACGCTGGCCCAGTGCGGAAGAATGGCGATTTGTGACTAAACAGGCCAAAGTTATGAAAACTCTTTGATGACTACAAAATGTAATTATTTCAAGTACTAATTTTAGTTGGATTTTATTATAGACTAGTTTTTACCCGCGGCTTCGCCCGCATTATATTTTGATTTTTGACGCAACATCATAATAAATTATAGCCTATGTGTTGTTCTGATATATAAGCTATATTATTGCAAAGTTTCATCTCAATCCGTTCAGTTGTTTTTGCGTGAAAGAGTAACAAACATCCATCCAACTATCCTCACAAACTTTCGCGTTTATAATATTAGTAGGATCTTATAGTCAAAGAAAAGACTTCAACGAGTTCATAGTAAGTAAGTAAGTATATTAATATATATTAATTATCTTTAGACCTTCAAGGGTATGTGGATGATCCAATTGCTTTCTATGTAGTAGTAGTGTAGTATTGTCATTATTAAAAAAAGAGGGCAAATAATAGGCATGATGATTAAAAAATATAACTAGAGAGTAAGATACATTACCAAATAAAAATCGGCAAAGTGCGAGCAGGACTCGCACACGAAGGGTTCCGTACAGTATGGAAGCCCCCATAATCTATTTTATTTTGAGTATTTATTTTTGTAAGGAATATACAACTTAATATTCTGTGCATATTTCAAGCATCTTCCTGTTGTCGTTTTTTTTTATTTAATGACAATACTACACTACTACTACATAGAAAGCAATGGGTAGTGGCAGTGGGCTTGAGCACTTGGATTATCTTTAGACCTTCAAGGGTCTGTGGATGATCCAATTGCTTTCTATGTAGTAGTAGTAGTGTAGTGTTGTTGTTATTAATATCAAGCAAAATAATGTTTCTTGTATAGGAGCCCCCTAAATATAATGAAGAAATTAATTAATTAAATATTCTGTGAATATTTCAAGCATCTGTCACCGTTATTAATATCGATCGAAAAACGGCTAAAAAATCAGGTTTGTTGTATGGGGCCCTTAAATAGTTATTTATTTCAGTTTTTAGTATGTTTTGTTATAGCAGCAACAAAACTACATCATCTATGAAAATTTCAAAGTTCTAGCTATAACCGTTCATGACATATAGCCTTGAGACAGACAGACAGACAGCGGAGTCTTAGTAATAGGGTCTCGTTTTTACCCATTGGGTACGGAACCCTAAAAATATTAGACACGTATTTTTTCTTTGGTCATTTAAACAAAAATTGATGAAGATATAGCCCGTTAAAGTTCCGCGTGACGTCACAAGTGCCACACAAATGTATATACTTCTTCGGGTTTTCCGCAGTTTGTAGCTAACATCACAGCCGCCAAGTTGCATGAATCGGATCTTCACTTTACTTTTGGATTACATTATGATATCCCTAATCATTTAGCAACCTTTTAGGGGCTTATTCTGTATATCCAAACAACAACTTCGGTCCTGCGACTTTTGTTAATACTAAAAAAAAAATCTGTTCCGTACATTTTGTCGCGGGTGAACGATATTGTTCTACGGAACATTTTCTTTTTGAGTTTTGATATAAGTTGTTTTTTTATACAGGCAAAAGTGCCTTTATTAACTACAATATGATACAATACTACTTTATATGCTAAAACTACCTACACTATTACTACATAGAAAGCAATTGGATCATCCACAGACCCTTGAAGGTCTAAAGATAATCCAAGTGCTCAAGCCCACTGCCAGTTGGCAGCGTGTTAAAGTTGTTAGTTTTGATGTACAGAATAAGCCTCTAAAAGGATGCTAATTTATTAAGAATAACCTGTGATTATGTACCTGTCTAGATACCGCATTAGCAGAGCAAAGAGCAAAACGGCCCAACAAAATAAATATCCTATCCTACTAATATTATAAACGCGAAAGTTTGTGAGGATGGCTGGATGGATGGATGTATGGATGTTTGTTACTCTTTCACGCAAAAACTACTGAACGGATTGAGATGAAACTTTGCAATAATATAGCTTATATATCAGAATAACACATAGGCTATAAATTATAATGATATATTGCGTATGCGGGCAAAACCGCGGGTAAAAACTAGTGGCCCATATAATTATGGTGCCTATCCATACAAATTTCAATTTTACGCGCTCATTGTCAAACATCTGGGCCGTTTTCTTTGTGATTAATATTTATGTTTATCCATCTAGACAGATGTATAATCTAAGAGAATAACCCTGTAAATTACGCAATATATATATATATATATATATATATATATATATATATATATATATATATACTAGTTTTTACCCGCGGCTTCGCCCGAATACGCAATATATCATTACCTATATTTTATAGCCTATGTGTTATTCTGATATATAAGCTATATTATTGCAAAGTTTCATCTCAATCCGTTCAGTGGTTTTTGCGTGAAAGAGTAACAAACATCCATCCATCCATCCATCCATCCTCACAAACTTTCGCGTTTATAATATTAGTAGGATGTGTTATTCTGATATATAAGCTATATTATTGCAAAGTTTCATCTCAATCCGTTCAGTGGTTTTTGCGTGAAAGAGTAACAAACATCCGTACATCCATCCATCCATCCATCCATCCATCCATCCTCACAAACTTTCGCGTTTATAATATTAGTAGGATACACGAGTACGTCTTTTCAATCTTGAAACAACTTTCCAACTCTCTCAATTACTTCGTCTGTCCTTGTAGGCGGACATATAACACTACAGCTGATCGAACAAATGAACACATCAAAACAAATTTAAGAGACGAAACTATCAATCAAAAAAACCTTACCTCATTACGTGCTCAAGTTTCATAAAAACCACATCGAATTAACGAGATGTAAGAAAACAACTGTAAAATATCGAAAATGAAAAAAAAAGTGTGACGACACAGATAACCGGGGTCAACGACCTTTTGACGGGTGGATAAAAATGTTGGACCACCCACGTTGAAGGCTGAGCCGGCCGGGCTGGGTAGACGGGCGTCTTTTGTGGCGCGACTTTTGTACAATAAAGGTGACGTCCACAAGTGGTAAATTATTCAGAGAAAAATCGAACCAAGATGATATATACCTACATCATTTGAAAGCTTGTTTTATGCGCTTTTTAAAAATATTTCATTTAGATTTTTCCATCCCTCCATATTTTTTTTAATGTGAAAAATAAATTGTATGAAAAATAATAATATAGCTTTTTAATTTTTCTAGTTTAGCAACAATAAAGTGCTTCTATGGTTATTTTACTTGCATTCGTAGCAGATTCTTCCACATTCATCTCTTAATTTGCTAAAATTAAAAATATTAACCTACCAGTGTGACCAGTTAGTAGGTACAATGTGACAAAAAAAACACTTAAAAGTGTGTCTAATTGGTAAAAATGCTTTTATTTAACAACTTGGAAGTTACTTAATCAGGGTTAATAGAGATAAACTACCTATTGAGCCAAATATATTTAGTAATTTTAATAAATTCAAAATTAATTTAAAAAAAATCGGAAGGCTCTTTTACATTTTTAACTGATGTAATAAATAGACTCAGAAAAATATGAACTTTCTCGAAATGTAACGAGTGTTGTGGTTAAAATTTTTGATTATTATTATACCAGCCCCTATACATTTTGTGGACATGTCCTTTAGAGTACCTATGTGCAAAAAGAAATCTTACGGTGAGAGGCGTTACGGTGAACTATTAAGAAGATTTAAATCAGCAGCCAAACCACCATATTTGGTAGATGCGAGTACTGCTGAAAACCAAATTGGTGTCTACTAAGTATCAAACACTTTTAGTTGTACCAGCAATGACGGAGCAGTGTTGTCAGTTAGTAATTTTTTTTTCTGACTAATTTGCTGTCTATAGAAAAGCTCTATTCAATGAACACAAGAAAATGGTACCGTCGCCGCGACGTTTCCAAATTTTTACCGACTTCCAAAAGGGAGGAGATACTATGTTCGTCTGTATGTATTTTGTTATTTTTTTCTGTACGTTCATCGATATTCTCGCCAATTGTGAACCGATTTAATTTTTTTTTATTTCGAAAGGATCTTAAATTTTATCGAAATAGGTGGCTCG
This sequence comes from Hypomecis punctinalis, assembly GCA_949316475.1. NCBI lineage: Eukaryota > Metazoa > Arthropoda > Insecta > Lepidoptera > Geometridae > Hypomecis > Hypomecis punctinalis. Next base: position 5,567,631 of record OX438823.1, read on the forward strand.
GCTTATTTTCATTTTTTTTGGTAAATCAACGATATTGTAAACTTTCTTTTTGCGATAAACATTTCAATAATTGACGCGCTCGCAGGATTGAACCTCTGGGATTTGCGAACGAGTCAATTTTTGAAATGTTTATCACAAAGAGAAAGTTTCTATAAACCTAGTGTGTGAAGCACGATAAAAATCATTTCAACAATAATGTACGTGGATGTCACATCTATTTGTGCAAATTATTCGAAGTTTTTAGAGGTGGAGCGATTTTAAAAAAAAAATAATTATGAATTTAAAAAAGCGGCTCATAAAACTTATGTATCCCGTCTGCCGAGCCCGCAGTCTCTCACAGTACTTACTCAATATGGCCACAACACCTTACAAATAAATGTGCCTTTTATGACAGAAAGTAAGAACTTTGTTATAATGTACGGGACGGGAAACCGATAAAATGTTATTGGGATCATCGAATGGAGACTCCGGGCGTATTAACTTAGTTGCTTAACAGGTGAGCTGTGGTTAAACGAATGTTGGCCAACTGTCAAATTTGTAATCAAACGATTACACCATTCGTCATCATTTTGACTGCCTCGGTGGCTCAGTGGTTAGTGACCCTGACTACTGGATCAAAGAGGCGTGGGTTCGATTCCTACCCATATTTATGCGATGAACGTGTTTGCTATGTGTCTGGTTAGTTGTTATTGGTAATTATTGGTTTATTACGGATTACGGATTTTTATTGTATTTTGTTAAATGCACTTTTTATGTTATTAATAAGGAATCATACTATAGGTAACGTTTGCTGAAATATGTTAGCATGCACTACAAATGACCTGTAACTAGTTGTTATTAATAAAGAGTACGAGTATGAGTATAAGTATCTAATTAAAAATAAACAGCGTTATTTGTTTATCCTGTACTAAGCCGATAGGGGGTGATTTAGACCATCATTACGAACAACATTTAACATGAGGACACAAAAAATTCGAGAAAAATAATCATCAGCTTTTTCATACATTTTATTCTCGAATGATTTTTTTTTTCAAATTTTGTGTTGGCCCTATAGTAAAAGTTGTTCGTAATGATGGTATGTACCTATCACCTCCTTTTGGCTTAGTCCAGGGCGAGTAAATAACCCTGTTATGTAGTATATCAGTCTCTGGCAGCCATATCACAAGCTTTGCTTAGTTTGGGGTCAGAGGCCGTGTGTAAGATGTCCCCCAATATTTATTTAACGAAGTTAAGGCACGTTAGGCACAGTCAGTCTTTGGATGGGTGACCGCGGGAGGTATTTATTTACAACTGAGCTCTGCCGTGGCTTAGAAGACACAATAGGTTGTAGGTCCCGGTTGTTTGAACCGTTTAGCCAGAAGCAAAATTATCAGAATTCAATTTATATTTTTTTTTCAGTTTTTTTATTTTTCAAAAATTCAATTTTATCAAACACTTAAAATACTGACACTTCATCATGATGTGGTGGTAGCTATGGCTAAACACTCGGCCTATACTTGCTAACTAACTAATACGAAGTCATGGGTTGTTGGAGTAACATACCTACTGTACTTGTCGCATTTTTATTCACCAGCTAGTCAAGCATGCGACCACGAAAAGCCACGAAAATAACTCATTTCGACGTGTGAAAAAGTGACAGATATATACTTGACCATAACGCTGTCTTGTTCTGACACTACGAACGAAATAATTCGTGGCGCGCATACTAGCCCGGCTGGTGGGTGATTCTTTATGAAAATGATATGAATAAATGGTATAGGTGAATCTGTTGTAATGTATTTATTTCTCAAATAACATAAAATAACCTCGGTTTATTATTTCAACGTAATATTCTTCAAACATTTCTCCAAACGAAAATCATGGAAATAAAAAAATACTTACCGCGTTATATTACGTTTTGTCGATAGAGAATCAGGCCTCAGGCGTTTGCATTTTAGCATTTTTTTTAAATCGTGAAAGCTGTACTTACTACAGAATCGATTGTTACTCTATAAAAAGTAAATCGATAAAGCAATAAGATCGAATCAAGTGTGAAAACAGACAGCGGCGCGGAATGCGGAACACCCCTGAGCTTGGGACAGTCGGTTCACATGGAGGTTTCAACTTAGGAGTGGTGAGGTTCTTTGTTATTTTACAAAATTTGTTTTGCATCCCTTCCATGAATATAACAAACTGACTGACCCGGCGAATTTCGTTTCACGCAATATCTTTGTAAATTATAGCCTATGTGTTATTCTGATGTATAAGCATTACTATTGCAAAGTTTCCTCTCAATGCCGTTCAGTAGATTCTGTGTAAAAGAGTAACAAACATACTTACATACATACAAACTTTTGCGTTTGTAATATTAGCATGATTAGCCAAATATTGTCGACTGCCTCGGTAGCTCAGTGGTTAGTGATCCTGACTTCTGTATCAGAGAGGCGTGGGTTCGATCCCCACCCAGGGCAAGCATTTATGTGATGAACATAGGTGTTTGCTCTGTGTCTGGGTGTTATTTAGGTAGTATCTATATAAGTATATATTCAAAATATGTATATGTATTAGGTATACGAGTATCAGTCTCTGGCAGCCATATCATAAGCTTTGCTTAGTTTGGGGTCAGAGACCGTGTGTAAGATGTCCCCTAATATATATTTATTGTTCTATAGAAAAATACTAAAGCTTCACTAACTAACAGACTAGTCAAATTATTAGAAACTTTTGGGAGTTTTCTTATAGCTCAACACATTTTTAGAAACCGCATTTGGCGGTAATGTAGGTCAATAGCTTATTATTGCTATTGAGCAATAATAAGCTATTGACCTACATTACCGCAAAACTAATAAAATCATAGCTCAGCAAGCAATTAGATAGTCAAAAAATTATTATAGCATATATTCGTACTAGCATAGGTATGTAATATTTACATCCTCTTAGATAACAGTTTCTATATAGTTGATCGAGGAAAGCAAATATCTCCGTTTTAATAGATCGAGCGAATGCGAAGATTTCCGTTTTAGCACGGCAATTTTGCTCTCGTCTGTCCAGATATTGGTTATCCTCTACAGGTAGCATTTTTCAATAAATCTCGACGAAACTTGGTGCACAGGTTCTGTACATTAATAGATTTTTAGCTGTTGGTGGCTTTTCAAAATGTTTGACAAACTCTTTTTTTTTTAAAAAAGAGCTGAAGGAGAGGTTTGCTGTCAGGCTATATATCACCTTATCTCGATAATATTTGACAAAATTTCTTAGTATCTAAATCCTAACAAGATTCGCGAGTATGAACCAAACTGGTTAAGAGCGAGTCGAGATACAGTCTTATGAAGACTGAGATGTCACTTCATTAAAACTCGCATGAGAATTAATTACACTAAAGAAAACACCGGTTTTTACTCACGTATAATATCGCGGCCGGGCCACTGGGAACCCGACCGGTTTCAGAGTAATTAGTACTCCTTCGTCAGGGAATACGCGCGCTCCCATTCCGTAAGTGAGTAAAAACCGGTGTTTTCTTTAGCAGACTGAGATGTGTCGAGAGGTCTACAGTTCGCAAAACTACTAGCTATAGATATACATACGTTCCTACAAGGGTGCATGGCAACTTTATTACAATTCGCAAAGTACCGTACCAGCCTTTTTAATAGTCCACTGCAGGACGTAGGCCTACCCACTAAGGGCCAATGGGCTATATCCACCACGCTGGCCCAGTGCGGGCCTCACGATGTTTTCCTTCACCGAAAAGCCAGTGGTGTAGAATTCAGTACATAAGTTCCAAGGGAACTCATAGGTACGGGATCAGGATTTGAACCCACGACCTCAAGAATGACAGGCCAGCGTTACAACCACTAGACCACCATGACTTCGCAAAGTAAAACACAGTATACCAAATCGTTCGCCATGTAAGCCAATTCACGCAAAGAAGAATTCGACGCGCGCGCCCTACGACATTTTAAATTAACTGTTTCACTCTCATAGTTACACTTATCTAGGTTGGGGGATAAAAATACACTGCATTTACTATTATTTACATTGTATTTTTTATTTTAAACAGTATAACGGCAACACAGTATCACAAGCAAAACAAAGCAGCGTAAAGAGAGTCTGCGATCTATAACTTGCCATACAGCCATCGACTTAGCATTTTTCGACCGACGAACCACCGGAGGAGGTATACAATTCGACGCGTATATATATATATTTTTTATGTATAACCACGCATAACTTTTTTTATAGTGATCCGATTTTAATAATTCTTTTTTATTGGAAAGAGTATACTTTGAAATTGGTCTCACTTAAATTTTATAGAAATTGGCTGAGCCATTTTTGATAAATCAACAATAATGTAAAAAATGTTACATCGATCCGTGTATATTTGCGTTCTAGCGATGCGCCCCGGCTTCGCACAGGTGTATTATACATATAAACATTTCTCTTGAATTACTCTATCTATCAAAACAAACTGCATCATAATCCGTTGCGTACTTTTAAAGATATAAGCATACATGGACAGACAGCGGAAAGCGACTTTGTTTTATACTATGTAATGATGTACACGGGTGAAGTCGGTCATGCTATTTTTTGCAAAAAATAATTATTTTGTTTTACCGTATATTATCTCTGTACTGAATGAAAATTGTAAAATACCCAATGACTCGTCATGCGCTTTGGCGTTGCAGTAAGTATGATTAGGAAATGAAATAAATAAATAAATAAATAAATGACAGTACTAGAAACGTATCAGACACAGAAAACAATAAGATACGATCTACTTTGCCCACTACAACGTACCTACATACGTCAACATTAGTCGTCGAAGGAATTTTGCCGTTGCTGAAACTCTATAGAGTCACAATCGTGCAAAAAAAGTGTCCGATTTAAAACCCTGCACAAGCTACGTAGTGGGCAGAAATTCTGGTTAGACGTAAGGAGATTGCAGGCCGACTTCAACGCCGTGCGATGCCAAAATGATCGGTTACAAGCACTAATTAGGTGACATAACGTCGAGATTCGAGTAAACAGGTCATTGTAAATTATTTAATGTGAATACCTAAAAAGCTATGGCGTTCTAAAGGTGACACCCGCTTTACAATCGTGAGGTCGTGGGTTCAAATCCCCGGTCCCGTACCAATGAGTTATTTGGAATTTATTTACGGAATTTCACACCACTGGCTTTTCGGTGAAGGAAAACATCGTGTGGCAACCTGCATATGTCTGTTGAAGAAATTCGATGGCGTATGTGAATCCACTAACCGGCACTGGTCCAGCGATGTGAATATGGCCCAATCACCCTTCATTGGTAGGCCTGCGACCTGCAGTATAGACTATTAAAAAAAGGCTGGTACAGTACAGTAAATACCTAAGTCGATATGTATGACGGCGCTCGGACTTTTTCCTATTTTTTCTTAAGGACTGTGGCTCTGTTGATATTTGCTCGAAGATGACACGCGACGTTCCCTCGATGTTCTACAAAAAATGCGAAAACAGTGGTCGAATCACGATCCTCTTAATAAGTGCCAATGTCAATTTAAACTTTTTCCACCCCCGTCCCACCCCTATTCTTAAACCCTCTTGTAATCCACGTCACGGATGACGCGGCGGCATCGCGAATCAGGAATGTGGGTTCAATTCCCAGCACTTTTAATTTAGTTTTTTTGACACTTTGTTTTAGGAATGTTGAAATTGTCTTTTTTATTTGATTGTTTTTGTCAGACGAGAGAATTAATTAAATTGAACAGACAGATCGACAGTGATATTTTTACCACCGATGAAAAAGGAGGGGTGTTATAATTTGACGTGTTGGTATGTCTTACTGTACCATGATTGTTTTCAAACGAGTAGTGTGACTCTGCATTTGGTTGTTCATAATGATGAGTACATAAATCCAGGTTGAATAAAACTCCTAGACGTCTGTGATGTTAGCTACTAATAACTACAAACTGCGCAAAACCCAACCCTAACTGACTGATCGACTGCTCACATAACAGTTTTTGTTAAATTGCATATGTAATTTTTACATCCGATTCTTAGATAACATCTTATAATAATGTCAAATACACATGAACCTTCAAGGCATATCGAGGTCTTTGCTTTTGGGGTATGGCAAATTATTAATTACATTGGGACGGCTCATTAATTAAATAAATTATAATTACAAACAAAAAAAGTATCATAACAAAATCAAAAACAAATTATTATCACAAAATTAAAATTAAATTATCATTACAAAAATTGCGCGATGATTGGTATCGCGCAACTTGTAGCTAACTTTACCGCCTCTAAGAAGTTTAAGTAGATAGCAAAAGACCACGAAGATTCGATCTCGTAGAGAGATATCTCTACGAGATCGAATCTTCGTCAGAAATGAGGAGATCCGTAAAAGAACCAAAGTTACCGACATAGCCCAGCGGATTGGCAAGTTGAAGTGGCAATGGACAGGACACATAGCGCGGAGAACTGATGACCGATGGGGATGAAAAGTTCTGGAGTGGAAACCACGTACCGGCAAGCGCAGCGCAGGACGTCCTCCCAAAAGGTGGATAGATTAGGAAAAGATGGATGGACCTCATTAAGACCGCAGGATCGCGCTGGATGCAAGCCGCTATAATTATACCAACCAGTCTTATCGGAAATCATTGGGGGAGGCTTATGCCCAGCAGTGGACGTCCTATGGCTGAAACAACGCAAAGTCCACGTGTACGCTCACCTACCCGTTGGTCTGATCAAATCAATTTAAGTTGTCTTCTCTGTGTCTGTTGTTCTTCCAGTTTCAACTGCTTTGAAGAAAGCCGAAGTTAGAGCGGCGTGGAAGCAGCTCCTCACTGATTTCTTCAAGGCATTTCAAGACGGGCACAACCTTCACCAATGAAGAGAACGAATAAGAAGAAGATGAAGTTAAATTCAGCCTTTACTTTGGAAAGCAATGTTGTTGTTTAGCAGCATGCAGCATTCGTACCGCCAGGGAATAGAACAGTCTTCCTGCTTTCATGTTTCCTAAGAGATATAATCTAAAGCTTGTCGAGATCAGAGTAAATACTCGTAGGTATCTTCTAGGTCTGCGTGTTTAATCTTCGACCACAACGTCGCTTACCATCAGGCGATTAGGTGGTCAAGCGCGGACTTATTCACGTTAAAAAACTTAGGTATGTGAGCAGTGTTGTATTTTGTTGTAGTTACTAAGTCACTTGCCATATTTAACTTTAGAGCTGATAAAAAATGTTAACTTTTTATCTTTTTAACGGACTTCCTAAAAGGCGAAGGTCTTATATTTGTTCCTATTTAACGGACTTCGTAAAAGGAGAAGATTTTATGTTAGTCTGTTTACAATCATGTATTTTCTATTATCTTTTTTAGTTAAAAAAAATATTTTTTAATTCGAAATTTTATCGAAAGCGGCTGTGCCATTTTTGAAAAATCATACTAATATTATAAACCCGAAAAGTTTGTTGGTTTATTCCTCTTTCATGCAGCAACGGAGCAACGGATCGACTTGATTTTTGGCATGGAATGTTCGAGGGAAGGAAAGTGACATACTACAGGCTACTTTTTATCCCGAAAAATAAAAGGTTCCTGTGGGATAGCACAAAAGTCAAATTCCACGCGGGCGGAGCCGTGGGCAAAGCTAGTCAACAATAAAGTAAAAATGGTATAATAAATTCAAAAATTAAATCAATTTTAGCGAACTATTCGTATACGAACAAAACTTGAAACGAATTTGTATACGATGTAAATTGGTTTTGCCATTTTTTGCAAAAAAAAATTATACCAACCTCTTCTCCTTCACCCGCATTTAATTTTGTTTTTCTACTATTCCAAAGAAACCTTCGGATAAACATAGTCTATGACAATCTCCAATTTTAAAACTATTATCCTAACAAAAAATAAAATCGATCTTTCGCTCTATTGCTACCTAAAAGAGAAACAAACAAATCAACAAACGTATTTTTGGATTAAAGTAAGTTCGTATAGGGCGGGTGGCTAGCCTTGGTGTCAGAGTTTTTAGGCCGCCTGAAGGCCTCTGACATGGCTAAACGGTTAAAACAACCGGGACCTACAATTTAACGTGTCATCCGAGCCACGGTAGCGCTCAGTTGGAAAATGCCACCCGCGGTCACCCATCCAAATACTGACCGTGCGGAACGTTGCTTAACTTTTGGATTTATAATAAGTAATACTAGTTTATCCCGGCGGCTTTGCCCGCGTGATATTTTGATTTTTGTGCTATCCCATAGGATCTTTTATTTTTTCGGGATAAAAAGTAGCCTATATCACTTTTCGTTTATCAAACTATGTTCATGCCGACAATCAAGTCAATCCTACGGATTATTATCCTACTAATATTGTAAACACGAAAGTTTGTGAGGATGGATGGATGGATGAATGTTTGTTTCTCTTTCACGCAAAAACTACTGCACGGATTGAAATGAAACTTTGCAATAATATACCTTATATATCAGAATAACACATAGGATATAAATTGTAATGATATTGCGTTAAAAATCAAAATATCATGCGGGCGAAGCCGCGGGTAAAAACTAGTTAGTAATAATCCGTAAGTGTAGGATTATAATCAAGTCAATCCTACACTTACGGATTATTATTAATAACAATCCGTAAGTGTAGGATTGACTTGATTATTATTGATGGATAATAATAATAAATATAATCGGTGAGTGGCGACACCGCGAACCCTGATTCCCTGGGGCTAAATGAGACCCCTGACTCCTCTCTTGCCTTAACCGGCCGGTTTGGAGTGGAAACCGCAAGAGCTAAGAACCTAAGCTCCAGGGTGGAAGTGTTAAAGGGCATAACGCCGCGAGTAGCGTCTAGTGAAAGCGCAGCACACCTCTTGACACCCTAAGCCGTCCACACCAATGCTGCCCTTCCGGCGCCAACTTAAGGTAGCCTTTATGGGGGGCCCATTTAGTGGACGGCAAGTCACCACCCGCTACGAAATTTTGAAATGGGGCATATTTAGCGGGTGCCGTACCTCATTCCATAGCCCAATTTTACAGAACATTTAATATTTCACCTCAATAGCCCAGTTTCAATATTTCAAGTCTTTTTATATGCCATAGTTTGTCTACAACGCTATCCTTTTTATACGTACTGCTGTTTTTTTTTATATTTCAATTGTAAAAAGGGCCTCTCAATGTTGGCTTAGGCTCCATTGATGCCTATTAAAGGACCAGGCCAAGCCTGTGAATTCGACTGAATAAATAATAATATTGTAATAAAACTTAGATTTAAGATAATAAATGAATATGTGAATAAATATAATAATAATCCGTCGCTCTGTTGCTGCGAAAGCTTGCTTGAAAGTACAAACTAATACACCAACAAATACAATATCGAATTTATAATATTTAATATTAGTAAGAATAACCCTATACTAACGCCATGATAATATTTCTGTTATCATTTTAGTCTAGATTTAAATTAAAAAATGAAACAAATTAGATTTTGACACTTCTTTTAATCAGATTTTTTCTATAAATTGCTACTTTTCAAAAAAATATTGACAATACATTGAAAAATAAAACAAAAATAACGTGACAAATCTGTTTACTACTTGTGCCCTTAAATTAGGTTCTTTTTAACGCATTTTCAATATATTGTCAATATTTTTCACTAATACTGCTACCATTGCACAATAAATAACTTAATTTTTAATTTAGTTTTAATTAATTAAAGAAATATTTACAAAAACAATTTAAATTTAATAGTTAGTAGATACAGATCGAGTGGGACTATTTTAGTTATATTTGCGTATTTAAAAAAATACGGATAAAATTTTGTTTAGAAATTATTTGAAACAAATTCATGATTAAATTACAATATTCTATCCGTAATTTTAAAATACATAATTTTTGAAATAACAATCCCAAGTTATATTTTATTTTACAAACAAAATTATATTACATTGTTTATTTAAATTTTATCAATAGATATTTTAATTCTGTTGCACAATAATGCACTGTATCTTAATTGATGTTTAGTAAAAATTTCCGATAGCACTAAATTTAGTTCAGTTAGTTGACATTAGATCACACGCCATTGGTTTTATTCTATGTTTTACTAAACAAAACTTAGTGCTGCGTCTGTCTCTTACTAATAAAATACTAGAAAGTTATGACACATTTCAGTGTTGTCAAAATATATTTTTACGAAACCAGAGCGAACGCAATTGTTGTCAAATGAACAACAGTTTTTAAGTGTCGTTGACAATACAGGGTTATTCCAAATCAATTAGCATCCTTTTAGGGGTTATTCTGTACATCAAAACTAACAACTTTTACTCGGCGACTTTTGTCCAAAATTTAAAAAAAAATGTTGTTGCATAGAATGATCGTTCACCCGCGACAAAATGTATGGAACAGATGATTTTTTTTTCGAGTTTTGACAAGAGTCACAGAACAAAAGTTGTTAGTTTTTATGTTCAGAATAAGCCCCTAAAAGGATGCTAATTGATTTGGAATAACCCTGTATAGGTGACTATAACGTCAATATAATGCTATATATTCTTTATGTATAAAACTTTTAGCATTTCTGAAACCATACATGTACTTAATATGAGACATTTTTAAAAACTTTGAATTTACTGTGTAATACATAGATTGGTTCAAATCGATCTATTATTCTAAGATATTTTATTAATACTAAATATTGCCTAAAATAACATTTTAATACTTATTTATAACAGTAGTTATTTTTACACAACATCTTAACTATTTACAAAGTCCCAATAATTTTTTTAAATTTTATTTTATATTCTTCTTTATGAAGTCAACCCAAACTCATATACCTCGGATACATGCTGAATTATACTATATAACTTGGCGGCTTTGATATAAGCAACAAGTTCCGGATAACCCAATCTTTGCGCAGATAATATAATAATAAATCATTTATTGACTATAAACTTTTTGACAATATTCTTGCTTAATTATTAAACATGAAGAACTGGCTGGCGCCCATACTAGTAATTAAACTGTATTACAGGCGCCAGAGCCCTCCGACGAAATTTGACAACATAAAAAAAAGTACATATAAGAATCAGAGAATTACAATTATTACATTTATTAATTTTGAAGAAAAAAAAAATATAAAATAATACTTACAATTTCTGTTTAAAAAGAAAGATTTGATTTAGTTAATTATACTACATAAAGTCAATTTTAAGCATTTCAATCTATAAACCTTACAGATACACTTATTACACACAGTTTTTACTCTTGCACAGTAAGGTGTCAAATTAATATCAATTAAATAATAATTAATAATTCAACGCAAGACGGTTCCGTGTGTGTGTGCGCGTGTGTTTGTGTGAGTGTGTGTGTGTGTGTGTGTGTGTGTGTGTGTGTGTGTGTGTGTGTGTGTGTGTGTGTGTGTGTGTGGGTGTGTGTGTGTGTGTGTGTGTGTGTGTGTGTGTGTGTGTGTGTGCGTGTAGCGTGTAGATATGTTAAGTGAGCTTCAGGATTGGACTATTCGCAGCTTGTAGCCAACTTCACAGCCTACAAGATGTGTTATTCGGCTTATGCTTTAGTTTTAGGATACACTTCCTCCATAAATCCACCAATGAAATCATGTCTCAACTATTTTTATTTTATTGGTAATTTTTTCCTCACACACTTCTTGCCCTTCATGAAAAACAATCGATTCGTTGAGATAACGTCCCTGATCCATGACTTGTAGAGTCAGCAAGTTGTCGTAAGCTGAAAGCTTTATTATTGAGCCTTTTGTCTTTCAGTGACCCTCCTTACCTATCAGTCCTTAGACTGAAGATAGATTAGACGAAGACTTAGACTTAGAAGATATTTCACTTTTACCATTCAAGATATGACAAAGCCTTTTTAATTTTGGCCCGTTTTTTCTAGAACCAGATCTTAGTCAAATCTTCTTTGGAAACTAGACAGGCAGCATAAAAGTAGGTCAAAACGAAGTTTTTTCAGACCCAAATTCATTGTAATACTTTGTAAAGATTAGCTTTATTTTATCGAGAAGCTTTTTTTAAGAAAATGTTTTCAGAAAATTAACAATTCAAACCATATTTTTTTGTGTTCAGAAGTTCTAGTTCTGCCTGTCTGATCTGTAGTGCCAACGGATTCCTCTGCCCGAAGCCTTCTTGATCTTGTGTCTGGCAGGAGACTACAGTTGATATGATGAGCATGATGCCCTTTTTTGAATATGATTTTAGCCTAGAAATCCTCACCAAAGACGTGTACATAGGTATATGAATTCTCTAAAGACAGTTTTTCGAACCCACAGTTGCTACCTTTCCAAATCCCTATTAAACCAGTGTGGTAAATATCACTACATCTCTTTTCGAAGGTCGATCTATGATGGTCTGTTCAATTTCAATAGTATATTGGACTGTCAAAGGATTAAACGATACAATTCATATACTGTTCAATCTCGCCTAAACGCAATTCTGCTGCTCCCTTTCCCTAGCTTTCATCTCAGGTTCTTCCTCCTTTTTTGTCAAAGGCACCGTGCTGAGTTATACAGCCTCTGAGCCATATTGCTATATATTGATCTTATGTCTTGCAAATTTAAGCTAGAGACTACATACAGCTGATGGCACGATGCCTTCTTATTTGCAGTTGTTTTGAAATAAATTGCGCTCAAAAACTTCTCGCAAAAAGATGAATTAAACAGGAAATTCTTTAAGTCACTTAGTTGCTAAACTTTCAACCCCCAATTGGTCCAGCGTGATACAGATCGCTCCATCATTTTTCGAAGGTATATCATGTTGAATTATCCATGTTCAATAGTAAGGATGATCAAAGATTCATACTGTTCCACTGCTGCTCAGTTTCGCCTAAACGCGATTTTGCTGCTCCCGCTCCCTCGCTTTCATCTCTAGTTCTTCTTCTTCTTTGGTCAAAGGCACCGTGCTGTGGTTGTACAGCCCCTGAGCCATGAGCTGCAGCGCCAGCGGGTTCCTCTGGCCCGAAGCCTTCTTGATCTTGGCGCGCTTGTTCTGGAACCAGATCTTGATCTGAGCCTCGGCCAGCCCCAGCTCGGCCGCGAGCGCTTGCCGCCGCCGCTCCGTCAGGTACCGGTTTTCCGCGAACTCGTGCTGGACAGAGAAAGAGTAAACGTTATTGAAAGGAAAGACCAAGACATAAGTACCCGGACTGAAAAGGGTTGATGGGATAAACGATTCCTTTCAAGACCACAGAATTTTCAGGTTTTATTTGCAACATAATGCTTTTTTTATTGAAAATTACTAACCACAGACTCCCCAGGGTCTGTGCCTTTTGTTAACTAAAATTTACAATTATTTGATTATACTGTACAAAGAGAGTTAGTAGGCTTATAATGCTGTAAACATTTTGTTTTAATAATGGTTGTAAATAAAGAGTTCTGTCTGTCTATCTGTAGTTAAAATTGATACCTAGCCTACAAAAAATCTTACTGGAGAAATTCAAAGAACATCTACCATCTGCGTCAAATATCTGTGATCATAATAATAAAGTGGTCAATGCCTACAGCTAGTTGGCAGCGTGTCCAGCATGCTGTCAGCATCATCGTGCTGTATGAATAAGTTGCATCTTCTAAATATTAGTACTAGTATTTTCGTTTTTTTACTATGGAAATTTACGTGGTTTTCACACATTTTATACTATATATAACGGGACTTAACTCACGTGTAGGGATAGTCGTAACGACTATAGTTTCGGTCGCATTCGGCGACCTTTCGCAAGTTGGCGAGTGCTAGCACGTGGAGCCTCTCTCTCTGCACTCTCAGTGCATTGCGAGACGGCTCCGCGTGCTAGCTCTCGCCAACTTGAGAAAGGTCGCCGAATGCGACCGAAACTATAGTCGTTACGACTATCCCGTTATATATTTTCGTTTTATTCAAGTCAACCAAACAAACAATCATATTTTTGAGGATAAATAAGCTCCTGATCCTCACAAACTCAATATCGTAGTTATTCGTAACAAACTGTTTAAGCAGTTTGCGGTAGCAGAAGAGATTTTTTGAAAAGTAGATTCAGTCAAAAATCTACATAGTCGTATGTAGATTTTTGACTGAATTGGTCTATAAAAGTACCTAGTTACCCCGCGATGTTTTCCTAAATGAAATAAAAATGCATAAAGATCGATGTCGTTTTTGACCGACGAACCACCGGAGGAGGTATACAATTCGACGCGTATATATTTTTTTTATGTATAACCACGCATAACTTTTTTCATAGTAGTCCGATTTCAATAATTCTTTTTTTATTGAAAAATAATCTTGTGACAATTTAACACACTCATGCGAAAATGTTTAGCCATGTATCCTACTAATATAATAAACGCAAAAGTTTGTCTGTATAGATGTTTGTTCCTCTTTCACAAACAGGTATACAATTCGACGCGTACTTATATTTCTTTTTTTTTTATGTATAACCACGCATAACTTTTTTCATAGTAGTCCGATTTCAATAACTCTTTTTTTATTGGAAAGAGTATACTTTGAAATTGGTTTCATTTAAATTTTATTGAAATCGGCTGAGCCATTTTTGATAAATCAACAATAATGTGAAAAATGCTACATCGATCCGTGCGAAATATTCGCGAATTATGTACACGGGTGAAGTCGCTAATTTTTGCAAAAAATAATCTTGTTAAACTTTCGCGATATTATTATATACTACGGGACTAATCGCACACAAAAATTACGAGATAAATAAATCCCTCATCATCCCGACGTTTCGGCCGAGTTGCATCGGCCGTGGTCACGGGTAGACTCCATGGGAGTCTATTCGGGATGATGAGGTATTAATTTATCCCGTAATTTTAGTGCACGATTAGTCCCGTAGCATATAATAATAATGCGTAAAGATCTATATTTTAAATACCTTTAACCTAGCCAGCTGGGGTCCAGAGAAGGCAGTCCTTGGTCGCTTCTCATCATTGTTGGCGGCGCCGTCTCCAGGTGGTTTCTTCGGCCGCCTCGTGCGAGGACCTGCCAAGGAAAGCTTTAAGAAGAACGGGTTTTGTATGTCTACAATAAGCCTACTGTAACGTAACATAACGTAACCGTTCGTTTGATTTATAAAAAAATTGATTTGATTACTTTTAGATTTATTAAACTTTATAGCTTTATAATACCTATATGTTTAGCATTATAACCACTAAAAATATTTATGCTAAAAATCATAAAAGAGTTTCATCTTTTATGATTTTAAACATTTTTTTTCATGAATAATTGCATAATAAATAGTTTCATCTATGATTTTTAACAAAATAATTTTTGGTACACATAAATACAACCAAAATATGCACAGGCAAAATAACATAAAAACAACAAAGTTAAGAAAAAATGCAGGCAAATACAACTTATTTGAAAAAAAAAGCGTACTTTTATTCACAAATAAAAATCAAGTCAAAAACATATGGTTTATAAATAAACAACATAAAAATGTAAATACACACACAAACTTAATCAATGCAACAGGCAACAAGACATTAAATTAAAATAAACAAAAACACACAAAAATCAATATACAAAGACAAAACAAAACAATCTTCAAAACACAAGCGGCATCTTCAGGCAGTTTCTTCCAGCAAAGCCCCATCAAAATCAGTCCAGCCGTAGAAAGCCATACAAGAGGACGATGCAATATCTTAACCAATTCAGCTGCGCGTAGGACGCGCCTCGTAGAGTATAAAATTGGTCAAAATATTCCACCGCCCCCCTGCAGGGCATGCAGGCCGTAGAAACCATAAACTTAAATAAAATCTAGAAATAAAAAAATGCAAGCAAAATTTTTTTTATTTTACGCACAACAATAATTTCACTTGATCTTTTTTGCAACGTATAAAATTGGTCAAAATATTTCACCAACGTTTTGTGTGGAAATTATAAATTTTTATATAAAATTTAGAAATCCAAACCTAAAAAAATATATAAATTTGTTTATTTTTTTGACGAACAAATAGATGTACTTTTTCGAAAATACGTTTTAATTAACTTGGGTTTGACCTTTGCGACGTATAAAATTAGTCAAATTATTACATCGCCCTCTCAGGGGCATGCAAATCTCATGGAAAAATTATTATGCACTTTAATAAAATCCAGAAATCCAATCCAATTATAATAATATGTTATAATAATACGAGTATGTTGTGTTTATGAAATACCATTATCTTAACCAAAAAAATTGCTCTTTTAATTTTATTAACGCAGGTACAAAATTGGTCAACATATTCCACCGTTCGTTTGTTTATAAGGTGACCTAAACCAAAAATTTATTTACTCTTTTATTATTTACGCTTTTATTAAATTAGTGATGCAGATATTGCGTGTGTCTGGAAACCCAAATCAAGAATAAAAATAACAATTTTTTGCTTTTTGACGTATTCATAATTTTATTTGACCTATGACCTATGTATGCAATGTATACAATTAGTCAATTTATATGCTACCGATTTTATTTTTGGTATTTACTTTAAAGTCTTTTCACTTCAATTTTTATATTAGTTAGCTTAGCCTTACTAATTTAGTTTTCTAATAGCTTAAAAGCTTAAAAATAACAAATAAAATAAACAAATTGCAACATTCTCACGTGAGTCCCGTGAGCGCGTCTCGTACTTACTTCGTCCTAGAACAAAAGAAAACAAATAATTAGAACAAGCTGAAAATTAGCAGAACAAGCTTATAATAAACAAATTAGTGGTACAATTTGTAAAAAAACATAGCAAAAAAAATTGTGTGGCCACAGGATTCGAACCTGCGTTACTGCTTCGCTAGTGTTCGTCTCGCTGCTTTACCAATTTGGTCTAATAAACCTGTATTAAAGGATCTGAGCTCAAGACAGATGTAGCAATTAGTCATTTTATTTTTTGCGAAAATTAGAATGACCGACTTCACTCGTGTACAGAAATCGCGAATATTTCGCACGGGTCGATGTAGCACATTATTGTCGATTTATCAAAAATGGCTCAGTTGATTTCGATAAAATTTAAATGGGACCAATTTCGAAGTATACTCTTTTCAATAAAAAAAGAATTATTGAAATCGGACCACTACGAAAAAAGTTGTGCATGAAAAAAAAATATATATACGCGTCGAATTGTATACCATTTTCGGTGGTTCGTCGGTCAAAAAATTTGCGAATGAGTGTAAAAGCTACCAAACTTTATTGCATCAAAATCGCTGCACCACTTACTCTATGATTATCACTCTTCTAACGACAAAATAGTGCTCATAGCCTAATATGATTAGGTGTTTGTCAGCGATCACCGAAGTCAAGTAACGTTCGGCACGGTCAGTCTTTGGATGGGTGACCACGGGTGACATTTACAACTGAGCGCTACTCGAATGACACGATAATTTGTAGGTCCCGTTTATTTTATTTGTTTAGCTATGTCAGAGGCCTTTAGGAGGCTGACTCTGACTCTGACACCAGCCCCTCTACCGCCTAAGCAATAGCAATCGTAATATTTTAGTCATTTGGCACCGCCTATGTGACATTAGCCATCAATTGCTTTGCACGGATTGCGAAAGCAATTGTTGCATGAACAACTTTGATGGCTAACGTCACATAGGCGGTGCCAAATGACTAAAATGAAGTCATAAACGATTGCTATTACGATTGCTATTGCTTTAGGCGGTAGGGGGGCAGGACTAGCCACCCGGCCCATACGAACTTACTTAGATAATACTACTTATTAACTATTTTTTTCATTTATGGTTGCCTGGAATAAATCGCCGTAGTAATTGATAAGGCCGCCTGTTTATAAACATATTTTTAGTCTTAAATGTGTACATACCGTCTTACCACAAAAGTTTTACGCACGTTTAAACATTGTTTAAAGCGTGTTTAAATCTTTCGTGGTATGCGGTAGGTATAGTGTTTAATTTTTGCTTTGTGGTTATAAATAAAGAGTTTTGTCTGTCTGTCTTTTTCCGAAAGTGTCTGTCTTTTTCCGAAAGCACGAGTATATTAGATAGCTGCTAAACTCTATCTACTTCTTAAGGGACAAAGATTTATAAAAATAAGCCTTATAAGCCATGAGTCAGCCGGCGCACACGCATGCAAAGTCTCGAGATAAAATCTTCGTAATTACTCTGTTATGTCTTAATTAGTGGCTCGTGGGTGGTCCCGGACTTGGACTTTGGACTTTAGACGGTGCTGTAGAGGACACTCATGCGAAAATGTTTAGCCATGTATCCTACTAATATAATAAACACAAAAGTTTGTCTGTATAGATGTTTGTTCCTCTTTCACAAACAGGTATACAATTCGACGCGTATATTTCTTTTTTTTTATGTATAACCACGCATAACTTTTTTCGTAGTAGTCTGATTTCAATAATTATTTTTTTATTGGAAAGAGTGTACTTAAAAATTTGTTCCATTTAAATGTTATCGAAATCGGCTGAGCAATTTTTGATAAATCAACAATAATGTAAAAAATGCTACATCGATCCGTGCGAAATATTCGCGAATTCTGTACACGGGTGAAGTCGGTCATGCTAAGTTTAACAAAAAATAATCTTGTGACAATTTAAAATTATTTCGAAAAGTGTTTAAATATACAGGGCTATTCCTAATCAATCAGCATCCTTATAGGGGCTTACTCTGTACATCAAAACTAACAACTTTTGTTCTGCGACTTTTGTAAAACTCAAAAAAACTTGTTGTTCCATAGAAAAATATCGCTCACCCGCGACAAAATGTATAGATTCAGCTGATTTTTTTCGAGTTTTGACAAAAGTAGCAGAAAAAAAGTTGTTATTTTTGATGTTCAGAGTAAGCCCCTAAAATGATGCTGATTGATTAGGAATAACCCTGCTAGTGTATAACTATCTAATTATACACTAACAGGGTTATTCTTCAAATCTATGTTTTGAATTAATATTTAGTGTATTTCCGCTATCTTGTTGTAGGCAAATAAGTTTAAGGGCATTAAGTGCATTAAGGACATTTATGGAAAAAAAAAAAAAAAATTACAAACAATTACTAATATTACAATAATTATACATTTAAAAACTTAATTTTACAAAATAGATAAAATAATAATAAATATCACTTATTTTCACTACACTCTATATTATCAAGGGTTATTCTTGCAGGCTTGCCCCGGATACGACTTAATTCGGTAGGTAAGTATAAATTAATATTATACTACTTATATAAATATTTATTCTAAAAGTTATTAAAAACCGCATTGTATTAATTTGTGTAGTTTAGAACATTTAAAATGATCTCTTTTTTAAAAGTATGTATAAAAGTGCTAATAGTATGAACAGTTTTAAATCTTTTTGTGGTTAGTTATAATAATTATTTTAATGTCTAATTTTGAATGTAAGTATAAGACCGAATTTGGTTCATCTAGGCGTAAGAGGGAAACACGAAGCCTTAAATTGTAAGTAAAACAAATACCTATTGCATGTCCGTTAGGATAGTCTGTTATGTCTAAATAATTTTATAACACCTTAGTGTACACAGTTTAGAGCAATAAATGATATCTTTATCTCTATCTAAGCCAATACACAGACAGATTCACGAAAAGCGACTTTGTTATATAATATTAATTTAGTAAATATAAACGATAATCGAAATCGAAATAACACAATAAAATTAAATGTTCTCTACTAACAAGTATTTTGCAACCAAACGCCTAATAGAATTTCCCAATGAATTTAACCACTGTGCTATTATTGCCAATCAGTAGATATAGAAATAAAAATGATTCTTACAATAAAAATAAACAACAAAAACCACTAAACCAACCTCAAATTACTATAATAAAACAACCGGAACATAATCATTAATAGTTTTTAACAAACTTACAACAAAGTTGGCTTCCGTACGAATCGGAACTCCTTTCATCTAACCGCTTCATTAAAAAAAAGTTAAACAAACAATGACTCTTAATTGCTACTTAAAATTCCGTAATTAACAATCGTAAAAACAAGCAAACATAAACTTTATACCCCAAAAAATAAAGTAAAAAATAAAACAAGCAAAACTTATCAAAAATTACGTTTAAAAACGCATTTTAGAACGAAACGCATAGAAATTTAAATTCTTCATTGGCTGGAAATGATTTCAAATTTTTGAAAAAAGAATTTGAACGTCTGTGATCGTGTGTCGAATTTATAATTTCTTGTACGATATTTAAAATTCTACTTTTGGTAATGGAGATAGAGTTTAAAATAGCATGACTATTAATTAGGTTCTTTATCGTACGAGTTGTAATGATATCATGATTGTACGATGACCACGGTATCTATAAAATTAAACCAGGGCGCTACTATCGCTCTTTTATGAACAAAATTAAGGTTTTCCCTTACAAAAAAATTAGTTACGTATTCCACCACTGGCACAGATAATGTTGTTGAATGAAGACGCGAAATGTCTTCATTATTTAACTTCGTTGGTGGCACCGGCATTAAAAGAACCCAGCGGGAATTAAGTATACTTTATTTTTAATTGTTGCTGTAAAAGTTTTTTTTTCTGTTGATAAACTTTTGAATTGTTACGCTAAAAGCTAATTGACGTCATTATAAAGTTATCAAGTGTAAAAAACCTACATGTTTAAATATTAGAGGACAAAAAATGTAGGTTTAAAATTAATTGTAATGATGCCAATTCTGCTGTGTCTATTTTTGACCGACGAACCAACCGGAGGAGGTACTCAATTCGACGCGTATATATATATATATATATCTATATACTAGCTGACCCGGCCACGCGTTGCTGTGGCTAAATAAATTAAAATTGCGACTATAATTTGCGATTTAAACTATCCTATCTCTCAAGTTGGATCGAACTGCACATGGTGTGCGAATTTTATTATAATCGGTTAAGTGGTTTGGGAGTCCATTGTGACTCGAGATTTATATATATTAAGATACGCGTCGAATATATAAATAATATATATCTAGTTTTTACCCGCGGCTTCGCCCGCATACGCAATAAGTATATCATTATAATTTATAGCCTATGTGTTATTCTGATATATAAGCTAAATGATTGCAAAGTTTCATCTCAATCCGTTCAGTGGTTTTTGCGTGAAAGAGTAACAAACATCCATTCTCACAAACTATCGCGTTAATAATATAAAGTAGGATATTTTTTATGTATAACCACGCATAACTTTTTTATAATAGTCCGATTTTAATAACTATTTTTTATTGGAAAGAGTATACTTAGAAATTGGTCTCATTAAAATGTTATCGAAATCGACTGAGCCTGAAAAATGCTAAATCGATCTGTGCGAAATATTTACGAATTCTGAACCTACACATGATACCGTCATGTGTAGTCATGCTATTTTTTGCAAAAAATAATTATCTAAATTTAATTTAACCACTTTGTAAAACTTTCCATTATGTATTTAATCAGACATCATAAAAATCAAGTGCCGTCATCTTTTGGCATCGCACGGTCGTTGCATTTGCCATCTTAATGTTACATTTAGTTTTCTTACTTTTCTTGTTCTTGTCCTTTTTATCCAATTTCATTTGGGGGATAAAGACTAAAAGGATAAAAGCAAAAAGGTGCGCGAAAAAATTAAAAAGAAAGGAATAAGCAAAATTTACATCTATTTTAATAGGTATTTACAAAATCATCAGTTCTTAAAAAGCGTGTATTAATCACTCAAAGTAAAAAAAACATCGCACAGTTTTTACTAGACCACCCACCCACCTTTTTAGTCGATAAATTATTTAAACATCCTAATTATATCCGTTAATATATTAATCAGATCTAGGCATAATGAGTTGACATGCTAGAGCCTAAATTAACAAAAATATTTGAGACATTTTCTTGTGACACACGGTTGCGACAATTAACAAACACGTTAATTTCACATGTCACAGAAATATGTTTTTATTTATTATTTATTTATTTATTTATCCATTGCTTGCCGCATTTACAACGTACGCCAAGGCATGCGACAAGCTAGCTTTTTATACTACAATACTTTTGGTTTTTGTCTTGATGTCATCGAAAAGTTCTCGAGTAAAAACCACGTACCGGTAAGCGCAGTGAAGGATGTCCTCTCACGAAGTGACCAAATGACCTCAATAAGACCGCAGGATTGCACTGGACACAAGCCGCTTCCAACCAATCTTATTAGAGATCCATTAGGCCTATGTCCAGCAGGGGACGTTCTGAGGGCTGATGGATGGATGGATTAACTTACATTAAAAATAGCATTGAAGCAGATTTTATCTAATGGATCTATCAAATTCTGACTTTACGACAAGTTTTTAATTCTACTGCTTAACCGACAACATTATACAGGGTCATTTCTAACCAATTAGCATCCTCTTAAAACTTTTGTTATGTGACTTTTGTCAAAAAAAATGTTGTTCCATAGAAAAATTTCGTTCGCCCGAGACAAAATGTATGGAACAGCTGTTAAATTTATTTCTGAGTTTTGACAAAAGTTGCAGAACAAAAGTTATTAGTTTAGATGTTAAAACTTTGACACCAGGGCTAGCCACCCGGCCTATACGAACTTACTTACTTACTTTAGTTTAGATGTACAGAATAAGCCTCTAAAAGGATGCTAATTGATTAGAAATAACCCTGTATACACATAAATAATTATTGTTTCATTACATATTATCTAATAATTCCAACGTAGAATGTACTCGTACTAAGAGGTGACATAAAATTTAATCTTTGCAAATTGTTAATTGTATTGTAGTTTAGCATGTACCTACCTACTAACATTTTGTTAAAACTAATGAGTACCAAGTACATAGCTAGAGTATGTGCAAAAAGAGAACCGTCTTGGCGTTACAGGGAACTAACAAAAATATTTTAATCAGCAGCCAAGGTACCGACTATACTTGGTAGACACGAGTACTGATGAAAACAGAATAGGGTATTTTACTATGAACGAGATAAAATCTGTAAATGTATTTTTGAGATAGCTTAGGCAAAAAGCGATGTGAAAATGTTATAAATCATAAAACAACAAAATACATTTTAAAAATCAATACAAAATATTCCGTTTTTTTTAATCTGTGCATAAAATAGTCTCCGCTATGTTATGACGTCATCCGGCTATGTAAACATTGAATAATTTGTCGGATGTTTGTACACTACTATTCCAGGAACAGCACACCAACGATAACTCATTATTAACCATTTATAATAACTCTTTTTTTATTTAAATCTCAAACTTACAAACAAAGACACCATCGTGAAAAATATTTACACGCATTGTTTACATAGCCTAGTGACGTCATTCATCACCACAGAGTAAAATACCGACATTCATCGTTTTCGTAAATTACGCGCGAAATTTTGAAACTGTAAAATTAAAATGCATTTTTAAAGCACTTAACGATTGAATATTTTTTTGTATTTTTTTTTTAGTGATTCATTAGACCAACAGAATATAAGTGAGATACTTTTCAAAAATGACTGTAATACCCTATTGGTGTCTACCAAGGTTCAAACACTTTTAGTTGTACTAGCAATGACAGAACAGTGTTGTTTTTAACAAAATTAGTAAAATAGCACACGAGCGACCTCACCTACGACACCTCTTTTTGCACTTTCTCACTTGACTCTGCTCTACATTTTCTCCCGCAGTGTGTCCCACGAGAAAATTCACAAAAAAGTATCGCGTACTAAAATACCGTTAAAAATGTTAAAATTATATGCTAATGCGACTACTGACCAGAAATTAATAAATTTTAATGTGACTTTTATAGCTTTATTATGTTGGCGCGCATTTAATGAGACGCCATGTTGATTTTTTGACAGTTGACTTTTTTTCTCATCGATTAACGAGATTTTAAAAATATTTATGTGTATTTATGGACATTGATGGGTAAACGAGTTTTTGCGTGTGAATTGGGATAAAATAACATTCAGTAAGTTATAATATATTCTTAATTTTATGTTTGTTTTGACGTTGGCTAAATGTTTCAAAGTTGTATAGTCAAAGTTTAGGTGTTTATTTGGTATGTAGAGATCTTTATTATAAGGCATCTGAGAGACCAAAAATAAATACTTAAGAACCCAGCGCCCCTAAACTGTTTTTTTTTTTAAATCATTCATTAAAAAAAATGGCAAGAGGACAAGACAAATGGAGCAAAAGGGTGACGTGGTGGTACCCAAAGGAAGGCAAAAGGAAGAGAGGCCGACCACAGAAAAGGTGGGCCGACGATATTAGGCAAGTCGCAGGTGTTACATGGAACAGAGTGGCCCATGAAAGAAAGGAGTGGAAAAGGTTGGAGGAGGCCTTTGCCGACTGGCAAACAGATCTTGGCAAAATAACCAAGGATCAAATATTAGTTTAATTTTATTAATATATATTAAGTTTAAGTCTTTAAAGTTAGATACTAAATAAGTTTATATAGTTAATGTTAGCTAAACAAGTCTATATGTTAGTAAAATAAGTTAAATAAGTTTATATAGTTTTACATAAGTCTAAAAACCATTGTAAGAGATCTGAATAAAAGGCTATATTATTATTATTTTATTATTATTAAAAAAATATCAAATCCGATCGTCGTTCCATTGTTGCGTGAAAGAGTAGGAAACAAGCCTAAGTACTTTATTTTTAAGTTTATAATATTAGTAAGGATAGAAGTTTTAACTTTACATCACTTTACTTTAAATCAGCGAGATTTATCAATGCATTAAATAAAGTCATCCGATCCTACATCGAAATATTCAGTTATTAAACTGGTTTTAACGTTTAATTTATCCGTAAAAAGTTATTTTACTATTTATTTGGATACCTACTAGCTTTCCCCACGGTTATTGCCGTCGTGATATTTTGATTTTTGTTCTATCCCCAACATGGAATCTTTTGATTAACTGGAAAAAAATTATGACATTTTTTTAATTTTCCGGGATAAAAAGTATACTCTACGACACTATGTAACTTTCAAACTATTTCCATGCAAAAAAATCAAGTCGATCACAACCTCTGTTACTGCGTGGAAGAGTAACAAACCGACAAAAATATACTTTCTGATATTTGTAAAAACATGTAAAGTCAAATTACCCGCCATTAAAATCTCAGAGCAAATAAAAAAATCCAGAGGGAACGTCGTTGAACAGTCAAGTGAAGCCGGTTTTTTATACATGTGTGAGTGCGTCGCTGTTGCGCCGCCATAGTTTGGCTGTCAAGCCAAGGCGTAGTTTCATAGTTACCTAGATGTGTGTGTAATTGTCTGTACACGGCTAAGCGTAGTTTTGGTTGGCTTCACTTCTTTGTTCACAACATTCTCTCTTGATTTTTTTATTTACTCTGAGATTATTTATTTATTTGTTTATAGGCGAGCAGTATAAACTGATGTGCTTATATCAAGCAGAGTCGAATAAAATTAGTATTTATCTGTCAAGGAAATTTTTTCCTTCTTTATCCAAAGATCCAGTCTATTCTTAAATATGTTAATAGTCTTAGCTGAGATTACATCCTCAGGCAACCTGTTCCAGTTGTAAACCACTCTGTTGCTGAGGATGTGGTATGCAGTGTTGGTTTGTGAAGGTGTAGGCTGTAGAGGAACTTATGGCGTCTGCTGTCGCGTATGTTTTCCTTCAATGTGTACATGTCGTGAATAAAATAAAATTTAAAATTTAAACTAAAAATAATTATGAAACTGGCTTTAACTCTTATTTTCTTAGTAAATAAATCGTTACTTTACTTTTTTGTTACACCAGGCGTAAATTATAGCTTAATTTACAAAATAAACAGAAGGTTAAGGGGTGCTTCGAATTCAGTTATGCATCTAAAACCATCAAATTACGGGTCAAAATGTATAACTGCCGGATTCCTGACATGCCGTTCCGAATTCCACCTTAATTGTGCTTTAAGCATAAGATTAAGTGTTAAACTTTAACGGACTTAATGTCGGAGCTTAGTTTTTGAAACGAGAAAATATAATCGTATGTTATGCAATCCTGATTGCACTCAGATATACAGGGTTATTTCTAATCAATTGGCATCCTTTTGGGGCTTATTCTGTACATCAAAACTAACAACTTTTGTTCTGCGATTTTTGTTAAAACTCTAAAAAAAAATCAGCTGTTCCATAAATTTTGTCGCGGGTGAACGATATTTTTCTATGGAAGAACGAAATTTGACGAGTTTTGACAAAAGTCGCAAAGCAAAAGTTGTTAGTTTTGATGTACAGAATAAGCCCCTAAAAGGATGCTAATTGATTAGAAATAACCCTGTATTGTTAACTAGCTGACCCGGCGAACTTTGTCTCACGCAATATTTTTATAAATAGCCTATGTGTTATTTCTGATGTATAAGCATTACTATTGCAAAGTTTTATCGCAATCAGTTCAGTAGTTTTTGTGTGAAAGAGGAACAAACATCCATACATACTAACTTTCGTTGTATTAGTAGGATGGTCAGTCAGTTCTTGCTTGGATTTGTGACCATTTACTAATAACCTACAGAGTCTAACGTACTGTACTGTACTGTATCAGCCTTTTAATAGTCCACTGCAGGACGTAGGTCTACCCACAAGGGGTGTTTGGGCCAAATCCATCACGCTGGCCCAGTGCAGGTTGGTGGATTCACATACGCCATCGAATTTCTTCTACGACGTAAGCAGGTTGCCTCACGATGTTTTCCTTCACCGAAAAGCCAACGGTGTCAAATTCCGTACATAAATTCCGAAGAACTCATTGGTACAGGACCGGCATTTGAACCCACAACCTCACGATTGTAAGGCGGGTGTCACTACCACTAGACCACCACGGCTTTAGGATGGAGTCTAACGTACTGGCGAGTTTGATAACCTCCTCCGTTCCGTTTCGTTGGTTAAAAATAGAGCAGCAGGAGTTTTGACACAACAGTTTTGGCTAGAGACTCTAGACCTTGTAACCATCCATCCATCCATCCATCCATCCATCAGCTATAGGACGTCCACTGCTGGACATAGGCCTCCCCCTTGGATCTCCAATAAGACCGGTTGGAAGCGGCTTACATCCAGCGCTATCCTGCGGTCTTAATGAAGTCACCCGTCCACCTCCTGGGCGGACGACTTACGCTGCTCTTGCCGGGACGTAGTCTCCACTCGAGAACTCTTTGCACCCATCGGTGATCAGTCGTCCGCTTTCAGTGTTTCAAAAATATCTAGTTAGATTCGAGTAACGCACTTAGTAAGTAAGTCAGTACAGTCCGTGCTCGCTAGGAGCCGAGCTGCGCCTAATTTGACCGAGTACACAGATGCTTCGCGGGCTATGGGTGGTCCGGCCACCCACCCGGCGCACAAAACTATGGAGCAGCGAGGTGGGAAAACTTTTGGTTACATTTTATACGATCTAGAAGCGATCTCCGAGCAAATAAATTAAGAGAGAACGTGGTTGAACAGTCAAGTGAGGCCGGTTTTTTATACATGTGGTGAGTGCGTCGGTGTTGCGCTGATTTAGTTCGATTGTCAAGGCGTAGTTTTCTTGTACGAGTATGTGTGTGTCACCGTGTCTGAACACGGCAAGGCGTAGTTCTCAACATTCTGTGTTGATTTTTTTATTTGGTTAAAGGAAGAGATAAACAAAGTCGTATTGGGCAAGTAGGTAAATATGATTGTGATTGCTTCGGATTCAAAGTCGTCGTTTAGAATTTATGCAGGGAGTTGTACACCACTGAATTTTTGGTAGGAAAATGTTGTGACTTTGTGAGAAAAGCAGCATACGTTCGTAGATGAAAATAAATTATTTATTTAATTAGATTGCACAACGTCATCAGATTGCGTCAGATTGAATATGGGTTTGCGTAGTAGAGAATATGGTTCAATCTCTCTGAGTGTGTAGGTTTATATTACACAGTGGACTCTTAAAAAGCTAAAAATACAGTTTAGACGACTTCTGACTATGATCCTGATGTAATTGTGACATACGCTGCGACAACATGTTTACTATCTATTGGGTAATTGTTTTGGTGTTTTGTATTAAATAACAATAGGGAAATCTCGAGCTTTTAGGTTGTTTACTTCGTCAAACACAACGGCATCGATTATTCTAGAGATTTCGAAGCAACTTTTATCTAGATATAAATAAAGCGATGGCTTTTATTCCACTCCGTTATCGTGTTTACTATCGAAGCGAAAGCATCTCGTGTTCAGTCTAGTATTCAGTCTGTGAATATCAGTGGCAGAGTGAAGTATTTTGTGCGAACCAGTTGTGTCTCGTATTTTGTGAAGTGATTGTGTTTATTACACAAAAGTGCCAAGTGAATCGGCGTTTTAACTGAATATCCAAAAACCCATCTTGTAACACTACTGAAGATAATGATCGCATTCTTCCTATACGTCTTTTGAATTGGAACGCCCAAAAGTCTAACTAGATAGCATCGTCGAACTTTGTAAGTGATCAACATTTCACTATTAAACTTTTTAAATAAAACATCCGGTATACCTTAACTAATGAAATGTAAAAATAAATAACTTTACATTTAAATCGACTCCACACATGTCCTATCCCAGCTTGCTTGCTCATGTCACCAAAACATTTTCAAGCTTGACTGGTCTGCCATAGCATCTCATACAACGCCAACACAAACCAAATCCAACCATATCACTTACCAATACGTCCTAAATTCCCTTAACACACAATCGCAGATATATCAATAAAAACCCACAATACAATAATCACCTTATTTGCTACGTGTTAGAGATGATTTTTAATTGCATGTCATTTTCTTGGAATTTCTTATAAGAATTGTAACTGGTTGTGTTAGACTCTATTCTGAGTGATATAAAGGTGGGTTTTGAACGTACTTTGCGCAGTTATTTAAAGAGTGACCCTGTGTGATCTAATTGAGACGTTTTCCGTTCATCTCTACGTCTTTTTGTCTGTCTGTCTGCGTGTCTTCAAATGTTAGTTGTTTATTGTTTTTTTTTATCGTTTCTACTTCCTTTGCCTAAGTGTCTATAAAACCTAGAACTCTGGGGTGGTATTACTGTAACATGTACTTAAATAGATATCATCGATCCATTTGTTGTAAGATGTCCACTACTGGACATAGGCCTCCAAAAAGGTAAAGTTCATAGATTTCCAATCGCCTTAAGGCGCTGCCCAAAGACAAAAATCCGTTAAACGTCATGTTTTTCGTCGCATAGTTATTAGTTCACAGGAGAGACTTTTACAATAATATTGCAAAAAAAATATCTGGTATCTTCAAAAAATTCACAAAAAAAGCTTTAGACAAAATCTTTCGTTTCGCATTTCTCAATATTTAGATCAATACTATATTTTTTGTAATCATAAAATAGGAAATTTTCTAAACTAAAGACATATCTAAATATTTTATTGCAAACACGGCTTCATTTCTTTTTAAACGAACTAAAACTGCGAAAAATTATCAAATTCTTATCTCGAGGTTCGTCTAAAAACAAGCGACACGCGATTTTAGACTCTATTTGTATACTGCAGACATTGTTGTAAAATACCTAAAAGTTTACTGTTGTAGCTTAACGTGGATTTGCTCTGTTGATTATTTCGTCGGTCCACCAAGTCGAAATAAAATTCAGATGTAGGTACAATACTACCTAAAAGACTAACACTATCATTACAAAGTATAAGACAAAGTCGCTTCCCGCTGTCTGTCCCTATGTATGCTTATATCTTTAAAACTACGCAACGGATTTTGATGCCGTTTTAATAGATATTAGACTATGACTATGATAGAGTGATTCAAGAGGAAGGTTTTCAAACTAGTATTTTGGGCGGTGCGCGGGCCGCATGCGGCCTGCGAGGGAGTTCACTACACATTTGAATCTGCATAGGAATCGTCAGAGTCAGGGAGTCTAGGAGCAGGTGATGTACTGAAAAAGAACCAATGTATGGCGGCCATATTAAAAAAACGGATTTTGATGCCTTTTTAATATATGTTAGATGGAGTGATTCAAGAGGAAGGTTTATATACAAGGTTATTTCTAATGAATTAGCATCCTTCTAGGGGCTTATTCTGTACATCAAAATTAACAACTTTTGTTCTACGACATTCGTCAAAAATCAACTGTTTCATACATTTTGTCGCGGGTGAACTTTATTTTTCTGTGGAACAACAAATTTTTTTTTGCGTTTTGACAAAAGTCGTAGAACAAAAGTTGTTAGTTTTGAAGCACAGAATAAGCCCCTAAAAGGATGCTAATTAATAAGAAATAATAATATATAATACACCTGTGCGAAGCCGGAGCGGGTCGCTAGTTCAAAATAAAAGTTGAAAATTTTCTAAAATCAACCAAAAATGCTAAAAAATAGCCTTGAGAAAACTAAATGAAAGAAAATGGATCACAGAAAACGATCTTCAAATTATACAACATAACAAGATGTTGCTTCGCAAAGTAACTATAAGGTATGTAACTTAATGTAACTCTTACATTGGAAACACACAATTGAACATGTAATCCAAGCCACGGTAGCGCTCAGTTGGAAATGTCACCCGCAGTCACCTATCCGAACATTGCTTAACTTTGGTAATCGGTAAGAACCACTTATTCAAACCACGCGATGAGCTCTACATGGCGTATTATAAGAGAACCCGTTGAAAATACGTAAGCAATATAATAAATATGTAGTGTTCCAAATAAAAGGCAGAAAACATTTAGATTAAACCTCGAATTAAAAATATTGAATCATCGAATAACTACCGAGCAGGATTGTAATTAAGCTATTATAGCTGTTGTAGTGTAGGAGGTTGTGTTCAGTTTTAGTAAGGTTAAATTGTACCTTGTCCATACAAAAAACGTATTTAACTTTAAGCGCAGCTGCAATAGCAAAATTGCAGTTGCACATTGATTGGGTTTAAGTTCGTATAGTAAGTTCGTATAGGGGGGGTAGCTATCCCTGGTGTCAGAGTTTTTAGACCGTTAATTACTTTCATTGCTTTAACCATTAAGCCATGTCAGAGGCCATTAGACATGGCTAAATGGTTAAAAACCGGGACCTACAAATTAACGTGTCATCTGAGCCACGATAGCGGTCGGTTGGTGTTCACAGACTTCATTGAGATTCCGTCTCTTTATATATATTTTATGTATTAAAAATAAAAACATTTGGTTTAAACTTCGTATAAGAATATTGAATCATCGAATAACTACCGAGCAGGATTGTAATTAAGCTATTATAGAGGTTATAGTGTAGGAGATCGCGTTCAGTTATAGTAAGGTTAAATTGGATATACCGACATACAAAAAAGAAGTTTAAACAAAGTGAAAATCAATAAATAAACTAATATACACATTTATGGCATTTGTGAAGTTAGATACAATCTGCCTACTGCCTATAGGTATAGGTGTCCCATTTTTAGCGCAGATGATATAACAAATTTGCTACTGCGTAATCCCTTCTTTGTGTTCACATAAGATGTCGTGAAAATTCGGTCTCTCTGTATATTTTATACATTAATATTCAAAAATTCGGTCCTTCTTGACTGCCTCGGTGGCTCAGTGGTTAGTGATCCTAACTTCTGGATCAAAGAGGCGTGGGTTCGATTCCTACCCAGGGCAAATATTTATGTGATGAACATAAGTGTTTGCTCTGTGTCTGGGTGTTATTTAGTTACTATCTATATAAGTATGTATTTAAAAATAAGTATATGTAGTATATCAGTCTCTGGCAGCCATATCACAAGCTTTGCTTAGTTTGGGGTCAGAGGCCGTGTGTAAGATGTCCCAAAAATATTTATTTATTATTATTTTCTGTATATTATTTTATATATTAAACATAAAAACATTTGGATTAAACTTCGAATTAAGAATATTGGATCATCGAATAACTATCGAATATTGTAATTTAGCTGCTATAGAGGTTGTAGTAATATTGACCGTTAGCTCTCCCACTATGAGAACAACTCGCAAAATGAAACATTCCATTCGTATTAGTCACGCATAATATTTTATAATTTCGTTTCATTTTAATAAAAATGACTAGCTTAATACCGCGGTTTCACTTGGAATTTAATTTTTCATGCATTTTTCTTTGGAAAACTTATAATCGTGAGTTCATGAAATCAAATACCGTGTCTTACCAATCAAGAATAAGTACATAAATGTTAGTATAGGTCGCTGGTTAGCCCTGGAGTAAGTTTTAAGCCAGTAAGTTTAAAGTTCTAAGTAAATTTATAAAATATATTGTATAATGCAAAAATATACTAATATCGAGCTTAGGCTATAACCTAGTGAAGTATTTAATTATTTGCTCTATTTAATTTGGTAAACGATTTTCTTATTATTTTCTTTTATTTTACAAGGAATTTTATTGTACTTACGGGACTTATCGCGCAATGCGGACGGAGGAACTAGTCATTGGATTGAGCTCCACGACCCGAAAGTACTTTCCACTGATCGACATTATTTCTCAAGAATAGTTCGTGAGGCTGTAGAAATTAAAAAGCACCGTAATTTCAACCGAGATTGTTTCAAACTATCAGTGTCGTGGAATCCTGTAGTCGACAAATGTAAACTGCGTGGTGTAGGCATAGACCTTTACAGATAGGTACTGTCAGTGTGGTGTGTCGTGGTCACAATTTCAATTTGAGTGACACGGCGTCGCATTTAGGCTGCCCGTGACCACGACCAATGCAACTTGGTCGAAACGTCGGGAGAAAAATAAAAAGAGGTATTTAATTAATACGAGTATATCTCATGTTTTATTGTGCACAAGTCCCGTATTAATGTAGTAGTATAATGTGTTCAAATCGCGAAAGTTTGAAAATAACAAGGAATTTTATTTTTTCGAATATGTATCTTTTGACATTGCTTGTAAAACATGCCATTGAACAAAAATCAAATTTGAAAAAAAAAAATCTAATCAAATTAAGCATTCAATGTGTTTGTTTTCCTCTGCGCTTTTATTAACTATATTTTAATGGATCTTTTGAGCTACTGTACACAGTCTGATCCCATTTTGTATTGTCTTCTTTTATACAGAAATATAGAAAAGGAGACGTCCACAAGTGGTATATTATTCAGAGAAAAATCTAATCAAGATGATATATACATCATTTGAAAGCTGGTTTTATGGGCTTCTCAAAAATATCAAATTTTGATATTTTCATCCCTGCATTTTTTTTTAAATGTGACAAATAAATAATACAGCTTTTTATTTTTGTAGTTTAACAATAATAAAGTGCTTCTATCGTTATTTTACTTGCATTTGTAGGTGATTCTTCCACATTCATCTCATAATTTGTTAAAATTAAAATTTTTAACTTATCAGTGTGACCACTTAGTAGGTTCAATGTGACAAAAATACGCTTAAAAAGTGTGTCTTATTGGTAAAAATGCTTTATTTTTATTATTTGGAGATTACTTAATCAGAGCTTAATTTTATATCTTTTCTATACCGCAATAAAAGGTTGTATCGACTATAAATATGGTAAATCTCTTTTTTACTACAGTGTAGGTGTTATATTGCTGCCAATTTGTATAAATAATTGACTGGAGGCGCTACAATCGCATTTCTTAATATAAAAATTCCAATCTCGGGCTACAATTTTTAGGTCGTCAATTTCACCGTCTACGATATTTTTTTACTACTGCCAAGTTACTTCAGAAGTTGCACGAAAGCGCTATAGTCGCATTTCTCACTCAAAACTGTTAATTCCTTAACTATAAACATTTAGTTCATGAATTTCATCGTGTCTATAATTTTTCAAGTTATACAGTGTTAGAGCAGTTTTTGTGTAATCTTGGCGTAAAATACTTTTGTCTATTGTTATGTTTGTTTATAATCGTTTTAATTTTATTTTTGGAAGCCATTCTTGTAAAGACTACACCTTCGCTTTTCTATACTTACAAGGTACCAAAATATCAAGAAAACAAAATTTAAAAAAAAAAGATCCTACATATAAAAGTTGTCATTGACAGTTTACAGATGGTGAGATGAAGTTCACCGGGTCTGTACCAGCCTTTTTAGTAATCCACTGCAGGACGTAGGCCTATCCACGAGGGGTGATTGGGCCATATCTACCATGCGGGCCCAGTGCGGGTTAGTGGATTCACGCCAAAAAGATCCTACATATAAAAGTTGTCATTGACAGTTTACAGATGGTGAGATGAAGTTCACCGGGTCTGTACCAGCCTTTTTAGTAATCCACTGCAGGACGTAGGCCTATCCACGAGGGGTGATTGGGCCATATCTACCATGCGGGCCCAGTGCGGGTTAGTGGATTCACGCCACGAATTTCTTCTACGGACGTATGCAGGTTGCCTCACGATGTTTTCCTTCACCGAAAGGTGTGAAATTCCGTACATAAATTCCAAAGAACTCATTGGTACGGGACCGGGGATTCGAACCCACGATATACAATGGTGAGGTGTAAGGCAGGTGTCACTACCTCTTGACCACCACGGCTTCTTCACCGGATCAGCTAGTACATAATACATATGAAATTTGCTGTATAAATGGCTCGTGTAAAGGTAGGCATAAAATAAATACCGCAATAATTGATCCAGGTATTTGAAGATCTCCGTTTTATACACGGAGATTTTACTTTCGTCTGTCCAAATGTTGGTTATCACGTACAGCAGCCCCCCCACCGCCTAAGCAATAGCAATCGTTTATGACTTCATTTTAGTCATTTGGCACCGCCTATGTGACGTTAGCCATCAAAGTTGTTCATTCAACAATTGCTTTCGCAATCCGCGCAAAGCAATTGATGGCTAACGTCACATAGGCGGTGCCAAATGACTAAAATGAAGTCATAAACGATTGCTATTACGATTGCTATTGCTTAGGCGGTCGGGGGGCAGGTCGCATATTTCAACAAATCTCAATGAAATTTGGTAGCGCTCGTATCGTAGTTTGACTAGGTGTTTGTCAGCGATCACCGAAATGAAGCAACGTTCCGCACGGTCAGTATTTGGATGGGTGACCGCGGGTGGCATTTTCCAACTGAGTGCTACCGTGGCTCGGAAGACACGTTAAATTGTAGGTCCCGGTTGTTTTAACCGTTAAGCCATGTCAGAAGCCTTCAGGCGGCCTAAAAACACTGACACCAGGGCTAGCCACCCGGCCTATACGAACTTACTTAATGAAATTTGGTAAAACTAGTTCTATATAATTATATTTTTTTGTCGTCGGCGATTTTAGATAGGATAGGGAAACACCCGGGGTGTTTCCCTCAAAAAAGAGGTCGCGCTAAATATTGATCAACCGATTTCGATAATATTTGGCAACATTGCAAAGTATCAAAATTCTAACAAGATTTGCGAGTAGGAACCAAATCGGTCAAGAGCGAGTCGAGATATAAGCATAAGAAGATCCAGTTAAAGAAATGTTTCGCGAGATCTACTGCTTAGAGAACTACTAGTAATATTATATTCAACTCTAGGAAATGATTATAAAGCCAAACATATAGAAGTAAAATTGTGGCGCGACAGTAAAATTAATCAGTAAGTGTATAACTATGGTGTATTCTGTGTCGTAAGCTGATCTCCCGTGTCACGTGGATGGAGGCACAGGACAGTACCGCCGCAGGGGCAACTGGATATTACTGCATTTCCACGATATGGTGAAAGACAATAGCAATAAAATGGGCACGACTAACTAAAACCCTGCCCACTATGTAACTTGGGCAGGGTTTTGGCTCGGACACTTTTTGAAGTGAAACTTCTAACGCGACTTCCGTTAAACGTTTAACGCTAGCATGGAGGGGATATGAAAGCTCTGTTGCGTTAAACGTTCAACGCTCCTAAGGAGGGGGAATAGGTACGAAGTTTCACTTCTTCCGCGCGGAGGGGAGGGAGGATTGTTCGGCACAATTGCCACTTGGTGTAGAATTGTAGATGAATCGGTCAGATGACGGTCTCTGACCCCTGAACTAAGCAAAGTTGTGATATGGCTGCCAGACTGATATAATACATAAACATAATTTAAATACATTCTTACATAGATAATACCTAAATAGCACCCAGACACAGAGCAAACCCAGACACTGGGTGGGAAACAAACCCACGCCTCTTTGACCAGGAAGTCAGGGTAACTAACCACTGAGCTACCTAGGCCGTCAAATTTTCTTGCTTCATGAACTATACTTTTAGTTGCCTGAACAAGAGAATTTGATCGCCCCGGAAGCACAGTGGTTGGTGACCCTGACACCCGGGATCAAAGCATGGCGTGGGTTTAATACCCAGCCAGGGCAAGCAGTGCTAAGCAAAGTACTAAGCTAAGTCTAAAACCGGAAACATACTATCGGACGCGGCCTACGGACGCGACTGACAGCCGCGACTGATAGGTATCTAGACTATGAAAGTACGCTGAGCCGTGCACACTATCAGACATAAGTCGCGGACGTCACCATCGGACGACCTTGAGCGTTCGGACGTCCGAGAGCGATCTGGCACACCGGATGTTTTAAGCCTGTGCACATTGCTAAGTCGCGGCTGTCAGTGGCGTCCGTCAGCCGCGTCCGATAGTATGTTTCCAGCTTAACGCTAGTGCTTAGTGCTGAACCAAACGGTCCAGTTTGACCAGCACACGTGCGTTAAGCTGCTTCGCGGTGGTTCTAAAAATTAAGTCATCACTCACCGACTCGTTTTGTTGCTTGTTTTTTTAAATACCAACTTGGACGGCGGTGCGCGAGATGTGTGTACGAGAGAAAGAAAATAGCCAAGAAGACCGGTAAAAAGAATCATTAAAATAGGGATGAAGACTGGTTGAAAAAATTATTAACATAATTAGTCCGTTAGTTGAATTATCAAAAACAATCTAAAAATATTTTTATCTTTAATTTCTCAATCAAACAAAAAATAACAAATTTTAAGCGTTTCAAAGTTCGGGAGTAAAAAGTGTAGCTAAACGTGAAGTACTCGTAGGTAACATACCGTCTTACCACAAAACTTTTACGCACGCCTTAGACAGTGTTTATCAGTACAAATTGCAAGACAAACCTTAAAACGTGGAATCTAACTGATCTAATATTCTGTACCAGCCTTTTTTTTTCCACTACAGGACGTAGGCCTACCCACGAAAGGTGATTGGGCCATATCCACCACGCTGGCCCAGTGCGGGTTGGTGTATTCACATACGCCTTCAAATTTCTTCCACGGACATATGCAGGTTGCCTCACGATGTTTTCCTTCACCGAAAAGCCAGTGGTGATCTAATATTAGTCCACCTAATTATATTTTTCGTACCTTGTAAAAAATAGCTTGATACGCGAGACGCGCTATAAAAATTATGGTGGGTACTTGATGGGAGTCATTACGCGTATGTCAATGTCAATGTCTCGCGTATTTTTTTACCGACAAACCGGAGGAGGTACCTACTCAATTCGACGCGTATTTTTTTATGTATAACCATGCATAACTTTTTTTATAGTAGTCCGATTTCAAGAATTCTTTTTTTATTGGAAAAAATATACTTGGAAATTTGTCTCGTTTAAAATTTATCGAAATCGGCTGAGCCATTTTTGATAAATCAATAATAATATGGAAAATGCTACATTGATCCGTGCGAATTTTCCGCGAATTCTGTTCTCGGATGAAGTAGGTAATGCTATTTTTTGCAAAAAATAAACTTGTTACAAGGTTTAAGTCATCTAGCCGATTGTGGGACAGAAAACATTTCCCTTATTTCTTCGGTGGCTATTTTTTTCAGTGTGGTCGGTGTCACGTTTAAATGTGTGAGGTCAAATTTGCCACTCGATAACGTCACGTTTATTTACAAAAACCAAAAAGGAAAATTCCGACCCTGACTTGATTGTTACCATATTATTATCATATCAGTCAAATCATTTATCATTAGTGCCAATTGCCCTAACGAAATTAGCATAAAACAGAGATAGTGGGAAAATAATTATATACCTACTGATGTCCATACTACCTACTCTAAACATTTTCCAAATAATTATTTTATGCAAAAAATAGCATGACCGACTTCACCCGTGTGCAGAATCATTACATTACATTACATAGTGTAAAACAAAGTCGCTTTCTGCTGTCTGTCCCCATGTATGCTTATATCTTTAAAACTACGCAACGGATTTTGATGCAGTTTATTTTAATAGATAGAGTAATTTAAGAGAAATGTTTATATGTATAATACACCTGTGCAAAGCCGGGGCGCATAGCTACAACGCAAACATTATTTACGGATCGACGTAACATTTTTCACATTATTGTTGAATATCATAAATGGCTCAGCTAATTTCGATAAACTTAAATGGGACCAATTTCGAAGTATACTCTTTCCAATAAAAAAAGAATTATTGAAATCGGACTACTGGGAAAAAAGTTATGCGTGGTTATACATAAAAAAAAATATACGCGTTGAATTGTATAACTCCTTCGGTGGTTCGTCGGTCAAAAAGTGACCAAGTCACTGCGTTCGATTACATATTTGCTCTGTCTAAATCTACTTTTGTCGCTATTGAAAAATCACAAAATACAATGCCCTAATCCGAAAAGAGGTAGGCTTTTGTGCTATTTTACGCAATAACACTTAGTCAATCGTTTTTGTGCAAAATTTAAGTACTTTTTTCAAATACCAGCTTTAATCCTATTGCATAATCCCATCCAAACTCTTTTATAATCCTTATTTTGACAGCAAACTTTGAATGGGCATAAAAAGTCTGGCGTAAGCGGGACGGAGCTATCTAGCAGACAGAGACAGAGATGGTCCTCACTCGTTGGGTGGTATGGTGAATCACTGAACGCTTATGGGTAGCTTGGATAGGATTAAAAAAATATAGGGTAGATTTCGGAGGTTTTCAATTTTGGTAGAAATAAAAATTCTGGAGGTTTTTAAAAGAATTAAATTAATAACAGTACTAGCAGATTAATATTCAATGCTCTATTAGATCATCATATCAATTATAAGACTTCTATTTCTAGACATATCTTTGCCTATAGATTTAAAAAATAAACAGTGTGAAGCGGCTTGTATCCGACGCATTTTTGCGGTCATAATTAGACAGTTTTTTCAATTGATTTGTTGAGGAATATTTCAAGCAATTTACTAAAATTACAATTGTTTTATAATTTTAAATATAAAGAAGATATTACAAAGTGGAACCAGACTGTGTACAGCAGCTCAAAAAATCCATTAAAATATAGTAAATAAAAGCGCAGAGTAAAACAACCGCATTAAACGCTAAATTTGAACGGAATTTCACATTTTCTAATTTGATTTTTGTTCAAAGCCGCCAACGCGCCGCCATATTTTACAAGTAATCTCAAAAGATAAAATAGACAAATAAAGCAAATAATTGACGTAATAGCCAAAGTTCGATATATTTTCTCTTATGAATTGGATTGTAATTTCAATAGTAGATAGAAAAAAACTAATTGAGAAGACATAGAAGCTATTGGTTGAGTAACAGTTACTTAACTTTTTAGTTTTTTTTGACAACTTGAAAATTTAAGTATTTATTCGAAATTTTAAAAGCTTTTTTTTTCACAAATTTTTTCCCTTTCCGTTAGTAAAATATTAAAATGAAATCTACCCTCCCGCCCGCTATCGGTGCCAGACGTGTTAACTCTATGGTTTTCTAATGTCATTTTTTGTGTCCACTCAAGTAGGTGCGTATAGAAAAAGATGTTTGTCTATGTGGAGAGTGTAAACAACAATTTGGTAAACAAACTTTTTTTAATGCGAAAATGGACACCGATATTCTTATTTGATATAAACTAACTAACTAATTATATTAGTTTTGGGAATGTAATTTGTTTAGCTTAGGTCACAACTTACTTATTCCTATTCGTAGAGCCAGGAATAGGAATAGTCTGCTGGCTTTCCTGTTTCCTGAGACATATTTATAACCTTAAGCTTTTCAATGTCATGGTGTACGACTGTACGTGCTTCATCTCTGACTACATTGTCGCTTACTATCAGGTGATTTGGTGGTCTAGCGAGGACTTATAGAGGATCTATCATCGTAAAAACAAAAGTTTCGTGAGGCATCTGCATACGAAGATCCGTAGATGAAATTCGATGGCGTACTTATGTGAATCTACTAACTCGCACTGAGCCAGCGTGGTGAACACGGCTCAATCATCTTTCTTGGGTAAGTCTATTGTTATCCAGGGGACTATAAAAAGGCCAAAGTAGTGGACTATGAAAACAGTACAGTGCAGATGACTCATCATATGGGCACACGTGACGCTTAACATCAAACGAAAGTATTACTCAACCATCTATTGTATAGAAAAATAAAACCAAAAAATATATATCAGCTGCTCAGTTTACTTAAAGCAATGCTCTTTTATCCATCCCATAAAAAACGTATAAAATACTCTATTTCCGAATCGTATCTAGCCTTAAAACACCATTAACTCTTCCCCATTGTTACGAACGGATAACCTCAAAACGGCGGCCATCTTGACATTAATTTGACAGCTGTCAAAACAGCATTTGGGCCGCCATGATGGATAGCCATTTTTTGTTTATTTGCTCACGGTTGGACAATTAGGTAGCTACTGTTAAACTATTGTTCTTATGAATATGGAAGTATGTTTGTATGTCCTTTGATTTATTTTAGTAAAGAGTAGCCGTATGTATATGAAATGTGAATGTGTATTTTTTTTTTTCATCTTGCCAACTCGTGCCATAAAAAACAGGCTTAAAGCCGGAAACACACTATCGGAAGCGGCTGACGGACGCGACTGACAGCCGCGACTTAGCAATGTGCAGAGTCTTAAAACATCCGGTGTGCCAGATCGCTCTCGGACGTCCGAACGCTCAAGGTCGTCCGAAGGTGACGTCCGCGACTTATGCCCGATAGTGTGCACGGCTCAGTGTACTTTCATAGTCTAGATACCTATCAGTCGCGTCAGTAAGCCGCGTCCGATAGTATGTTTCCAGCTTAAGGCTCGCAGTGTTTTGTGTGTGACATGGACAATGTATCATAATGTACATAATAATACATTATAATGTCCATAATATTATGATACATAATACGAGTACCGTCCAAGTAGTCATATGTGTGCGCTCGGTCCAAGCTAACTAGAAAAACCCGGCTTCAGGCTCACAGTGATTTGTAGGCATGTCATATTGACATTGTATAATGATGTATATAACAATAATACATTATAATGTCCATACAATGTACCTATACATTTTAATCTAAATTTGACTCGATAAGACAAAGTTGAGGGCAAAAACTAGTTAATTTTATATCTCGTTTTTATGACTTTGTGCCACTGGGTCAAAGGCGTGACATAAAAATTAAGATTTTATCTGTTTAACAAATTAATAATAGAGATAACGGTTTTTTAAAATTGATGATTGAGTGGGATATGTAATATTTTTTGAATGCTAGAGGCGTGCACTTAATTAAACAAATTTTTAAAAACATTATCACGTAAGCTCTTATAGCGCAGTTTAACTAGGTGTTAGCGGTCACCAAAGTTAAGCAACGTTTGGCACAATCAATATTCGGATAAGTGACCGCGAATGGCATTTACGACTGAGCACTCCCGTGACTGGACGGATACGTCAAATTGTGGGTCCTAATTCTTCTAATTATAACCGATTATCCATGTAGAGACCTTTAAGCGGCTTAAAAACTCTGACGCCAGGGATTGTCACCCGGTCTAGACTAAGC
Source organism: Hypomecis punctinalis (assembly GCA_949316475.1). Classification (NCBI taxonomy): domain Eukaryota; kingdom Metazoa; phylum Arthropoda; class Insecta; order Lepidoptera; family Geometridae; genus Hypomecis; species Hypomecis punctinalis. The sequence continues at coordinate 5,609,102 of OX438823.1, forward strand.
CTTCAAAGTATTTATAGCTACCATGGATGTATGATTGTATACAACATCCTTGATAGCTACATTAAATGTCATAACAACGTTATAAAGCTATTTAGTAAAATAAGTACTCACTCCCGTTCAATGACAGAGTTATTTACCAAGCCTAAACTGTTCCGAAATAACAGCTTCCAAACCGTAATTTGATGAAACAACTAATAACCAATTAACCCAAAACAAAAGACAGTAACAGAAAATTACTCAACGCGTTCCGTGAAACGGAACGTCACCCCACAAACACGCCATTTATTGCCCTGTAATTGAGTCAAAAATAGTCCCAACCGACAACTAAGGACGTATCGAACACGTAAATACATCGACAGCGACATTACACCGCACTAATCACGTATTAAAACGCTAAATGCTTCCAGAATTAAACGTCTCAGAAGCACCGATGCGTGAAACGGAACGGCGCGCTTGACAGCTGCTTTTTTTTCATGTCGGCGCCAAATTCTCTGTCACTCTGACAGATATGATTTACGCGTACGTTCGGAAATAAATACGCCATCGAGATCGGCCTAATAAAAAATGTTGTGAATTAATAAAATTTAATATGGCCGACCACACACGCGGATTGAAAGGATTGTTTTTTTCTCGTGTTAATAATAGAAGTCTAATTGGTGATGAATTTAATAGGTGCCGTGGACTAAAAATATAACTACGATTAGATTTGGGTTCTGATGTAATCCATACGGTCAACACAGATGCTTCAAGCTTTTTAATCTTGTAGTTCAATCTTTTTTTTTGGCTTCTGCGTTAATTTATTAATAAAACAAAATGTTTTGTTCTTTTTTCGGAAAACGCACAACGCGTTGATGTCTTTTCTTTGGCACTTTTAAGACATTTGTCTAGATCTATTAGTAACTTTTTATGACTTTGTAGGATTAACTGATAATTTCGATTGTTGAGTAAATATATAAATGAATGATAAAACGTCTTAAAAATATGACGATGGATTTTTGCTGAGGGTTAATGAACCTTTTCCGTGATACAATTATAGCGTTGCCGATGTCAGGATGGTCTGATAGTAAATAAAAGTACAATACTTCTGTATTATGAATTCAGTGATATTTTTTTGGCTTAGGCTTAATTACAAAGCAGGGTTATTTGTCAGTCATAATTTCATCATCATCATCATTTGTATTGTTTGTGTTTGTTTGTATGCTATATAAATAAATACAAAGAAGCTCAACGTACTATGGAAAATATGCTCGGAATTTTCCAGCGTGAATTACAGTGCCCTGCCTGGCTAGTGTAATCACCACGAATTAATTATTTCGACGAGAATGAGACAGATTTATCTGTCACATTTTCACACGTCGACAAAACTTTTTTCGAGGTCTATGATAAGCTAGCTGGGCACATAGTGATAGAAAGGATCTTGAAAGTACCTGAATGGACTATATATGTACAGCAAGTGTAGCGTAGGACGTTTATCAACGTATTAAACCGATCAATGATCTAGAGTTGGACTATGCCCAAAATAGACTTTGTACTTCTTCTTCTTTTGTTTGGCGTCGCATTGTTTTGCATTTGCCAGTGTCAAGTATTGAGTTTTAATAATATTTGATATTTTATCAAAATAGTCACTGTCGTAGTCACGTCATAGTCCAATAAAGTCGCAGTCAAGTCCAAACGTAGTCCAAGTCATACCTCAGTAAAGCAGTGGAGACTTTACTAGAGGCGTCTATGGAGTTTTGGTAACAACAAGGAACGACATTATACGTCACATTATATCACTTGCCTACACTCATGCATGTAAATCACTATAATCAACGAAATACCACAATTTTTCACTAATTATCACTGTTAAAACACAAGTTTAACAAAATAATATAACGACGCGATATGACTTTTCCGCGTTCCCGCCAAAACTCCGACGTCGTACTCTGATATGATGATAATCATACTCGTAATTTATTTTCAAAGTGTGTTTTTAATAATTTAATTACGAAATTTCTATGCGATACCTATTTCCAAAATTGGATACCTACATCCGAAATCGGATACTTTAAGTTGAAATCAACACGACACACGACTAAAAACAGAAAAAACATCAATTAACTTTTTAACGTCAGTCAAAGTGACTGACAAAAAATTGTCAGTCGCTCGTGACAAATCGAGCTCTAAAGGCATTTTTACACGGTCAAGCCGAAGATAAGTAAAGACTTGACGGATGGGGCTTAATAGCGCAATTAATATAAGTCTAAGTAAGATAAATCTTAGTTTTTTACTGTTTTAAAACTGTTAAGAGGAAGGAAGTGTTATTCGAGCTTTCATAGACCTGCAGATTTTTATGTAGGTTAAAACATTTAAAATGTTGTACTGTACTGTACCAGCCTTTTTAATAGTCCACTGCAGGACGTAGGCCTACCTACGAAGGGTGATTGGGCCATATCCACCACGCAGGCCCAGTGCGGGTTGGTGGATTCACATACGCCATCGAATTTCTTCTAAGGACGTACGCAGGTTGCATCACGATGTTTTTCTTCACCGAAAAGCCAGTGATGTGAAATTCCGTACATAAATTCCAGAGAACTCACTGGTACGGGACCGGGGATTCGAACCCACGACCTCACGATTGTAAGGCGGGTGTCACTACCTCTTGACCACCACGGCTATTTAAAATGTTGACTGCCTAAAAATACCTAAAAGGGATATCGGTAATCTTTTTACAATATTTAATTTCTCTCGACTTGTTTTGTTTCAGTTGAACAGTTTGTGTTTGTGAATCTTTTTGTTTAGGATAGTTTATTTTAAAATATATTACACATACAATTCATACAATTGACTAAGTCACAAAATCTCTGCCGTTACTATTTAAATAACATTTTCGTTCCGCTTTGATGAATTCGTCAATAGAATAATATATCTTCGAGACGAGCCAGTTTTTCAATTTCATCCTACTAATATTATAAACGCGAAAGTTTGTGAGGATGGATGGATAGATGGATGGATGGATAGATGTATGGATGTTTGTTACTCTTTCACGCAAAACTGCTGAACGGATTGAGATGAAACTTTGCAATAATATAGCTTATATATCAGAATAACACATGGGCTATAAATTATAATGATATTGTGTCAAAAATCAAAATATCATGCGGGCGAAGCCGCGGGTAAAAACTAGTCAGTGACGTCAGTCGGCAGACAGTGACCTAGCCTGCTGACTGACGTCACTGATGCAATCAGTGACAATATATTTAAAATTAAATTGAAAAACTGGCTCGTCTCGAAGACATATTATTCTATTGACGAATTCATCAATGCGGAATGAAAATGTTATTTAAATAGTAACGGCAGAGATTTTGTGACTTAGTCAATTGTATGAACTGTATGTATAATATATAATTATTAAACTTAATGCGATTGAATTTTATTATAATTTTAATTTTGTATAATTTTTAATAATTTTTTTTTATTACTAATCAAATGAATTTTGTAACTTTAATTGTTACGTAGTGAACTATTTTTTATTTTGTTCAATATTTTTGTATCTACTATCTACTTAACAAATGAATGGTCTAAATGATTTAACTAAGATTTGAATGACATGTAATTTTTAAAACCAAATTACCAATAAATATGTTTATCTGTTTATACACATTAAATTGAAATTGAATATTAAAAAAAATATTTGCGTACAAAGTAAGCTTTAAATATTATTTGTTATCCGCAATTGAGATGCATAACTTCACATAGAATGACATTTAAATTTGTTTTAAAAAGAAACATGCATACGCCAAAATAAATAAGTCAACTTTTTAACAAAATTAATTTTAGTATTTAAAATTCATTTTAATCAAGTTATGACAATTAATTCGTTTCGGCCGCGTATGTAACCGTATTTTGTAACCGGTGACAAAAGAAGGAAATTATCTCTTTTCTCATTACCTACCCAGACTAATAAATATTTTAAATTAGTTACTATGAAATTTAATTACTTAACTTGATATCTTATATTACGGAACTTATTGAAGGAGCGCGAAAGTCTCTCACCTCCTCTTAAAACGTTAAACTTTTTAAAACTTATCGGATGAAATTGCTCAACATCCGTCAAGATTTCCGAGCGGCCATAAAACATCTCCAAGTGTTATCGACTCAAGTTTGATGAAGTTTGATTTCATATTAATTCTATCTTTTAACTATTTAACAGGTTAGCCGCTTGACCACTTCTGTTGTTAAATCATCCATCCATCAGCCAAAGGACTTCCACTGCTGGACATAGGCCTTCCCTATGGATCTTCAATAAGACCGGTTGGAAGCGGCTTGCATCCAGCGCGATCCTGCGGCCTTAATGAGGTCATCTGTCTACCTTGTGGGTGGACGTCCTACGCTGCGCTTGCCGGTACGTGGTCTCCACTCGAGAACTTTTTGACTCCACCGGTCATCAGTCCTCCGCGCTATGTGCCCTGCCCATTGCCATTTCAACTTGCTAATCCGTTGGGCTATGTCGGTAACTTTGGTTCTTCTACGGATCTCCTCATTCCTGATTCGATCCCGCAGAGAGACTCCGAGCATAGCCCTCTCCATAGCTCGTTGGGCTACTTGGAGCTTACTGATAAGGCCCATAGTGAGAGACCACGTTGTTTAATACTTGTCACTTATTTCTTATTTTATGTTTTTGTGTTACCTACCCTCAAAAAGGGGTAACCTGAAAACCAGCGCTGAGTGTTCGGTTCATACATGTACTCAGCATAATTCAAATTCAAAAATTCAAAAAGTATTTATTTATGTAAAGCACATCAAGTTTTCGGAGGCTCTAGCTGCCAAGCTGGAACCCGTGTTTCGGAAACTAGTTCCTACTCAACGAACAATATTATGTTGTGTCCATATTTATTTAGAAGTTTGCTTTTATTTTGAACATTAAAATTAGAAAATAAGAAGAGATAAACAAAAAATAAAAACAGAAATATGTAGTTCAGATTTGACATTCAGTATGATATTTTAAGATATAATCTATCTATATATATAAAATCGTGATTCACTGACTCACCTATCACGAAATCTCAAAAAGTACAAGTGGTAGGAGTCTCAAATTTTACAAGGGGGATCCTTTTAGGATATAGGTGCTCACTAAGATCGGATTTTGCGAAATTCAAGCCCTAAGTGGGTGAAATTGCGTGGCAAAGTTTGTATGGGAGAACGCGATTCCTTCAACCGACTGCCTTGAAATTTGGCATAGATTGAACGCGTATTTCGTATTTTTTCGAATAGTATCAAAATCAAAATTCATTTAATTCAGGCATTTGCACCCATATTCACAAAACAATAAAATAAAATAAAATCGAATTAAATTATGTTAAATGTCACCAGTTACAACAAACACGAAAATCATAGCCTTCTCTTCGGCACTGGTACGGAAACATGTCTCTCGCAACAGTGCCGGAGGTAAGGACAGTCAAATCTGGACGCAATCATTTCCAGGATGCAGTTGGAGCTGGCCCGCACTCTGCGCACCAAGGACGCGGCTCGCGCACGCATCACGGCATGGAAACATGGCGTGTGTGCGTCCGCAAACATGCCACTTGGTCTTGATTACGTTCTCCCCATAGTACATCTTTATTTACATTTGTAATTTTAGGCACAATCTTGGAGGTAAGCACTGTGAGATTACACTCAATAACAAGCGGATAATGGTCAGACCACCGAGTGTCATAATCTACGCTAACATTTACAATAGACAAGTATCGCCTATCTGGGTTAAAAAGGGAAAAAAAGCTATATGTATAGTTTATGCTTTATTTTTGTCTGTTAATTAATTTTTTTATCTTAATATTGTGAGGCAAATGTAATTGATTCAGGTCGTTTTTACCTCTATAAAGATTTTTTTATTTGTCACGTAAGGCGTATCAAAGTTCTTGGAATCTGTGAAGTTAGCCACAAACCGCGCATATTTCCGCTTCTCGCGCCGCTGACATAACGTATTTATTGCCACTGCGCAATGATTCGCCTCATACTCACAGACGCCAAGAAGTTTAATTCAGCCTAAATTCGTTAGTAAAATGAAAGATGATTGTAATTTTTTTTTAACTCCTTTTTTTTAATATAATGACAATACTACACTACTACTACATAGAAAGCAATTGGATCATCCACAGACCCTTGAAGGTCTAAAGATAATCCAAGTGCTCAAGCCCACTGCCAGTTGGCAGCGTGCCCAGCATGCTGGCAGCATGGCCACGCTGAATGGCAATGCTTATACGTTGAGCCAAATAAACACCAGCATTTTGGTCACGCGTCGCGTCCAAAATATAATTGTAAGTAAATTGTATTTTGTTTTTTCTATACCAATAGTATAAAAAAGTTTGATTGTTTGTTTGTTTGCATTGAACAAGCTCCGAAACTGAACTGATTTGAAAAAATATTTTACTGTTGGAAAGCTACACTATCTCCGGATGACATAGGCTATATAAAAAAAATTGGGAAATTTACTAAAACTCCTATACCTTCATTACATGGTAGGCATATAGGCACAATACTTATAAAATCTGTCTTCTTTACCTAATCATACCCGGGCAAAGCCGGGGCGGGCAGCTAGTGCTCGAATTAGAATGTCATTGTAACTTTTGGCCGATGTAGATAGAATATTCATCCGAGATTAATCATAGTAAAGTAGGCCTATGTCCAGCAGTGGACTATTAAATAGCAAGTAAAATTGTAGTTATTACATTTTAGTACCTATTTTAAAACTCATTTTGGTCGAGTTAGATACACTAAAAGCTCACAAGTTATTAATTAAATCAAATTGTTGCGGGTGAAGCGCGAGTGACGTTATTCTCAATCTCGAGTAGGCCTATGTCATGCAATGGACTATTAATAAGCCGGTAAAGCTGTAGTTAAATTTTATTTTATTTTAGTCAAACTAGAGACACTAAAAGCTCGCAGTTATCAATAAAATCAAAGTATCGAGTCCTATAATCGAGCCAAGCGAGTGACGTCATTCCCACGCGTGGGCTGGATGGCTCTATACAGCGAAGACCTCACACGAAGACTGGAAGATTATGGTCGTAGCACACTTATCACCACTCATATACGGAGTGTTTCTCTGTACTCATCACTGATCATCTTTTATCATTGAACCAACCCAAAAATCGCAAACAAAAAACTGTTTTTTCGCCACATCAAGCCTCAGAGCAAATTAAAAAATCAAGAGAGAATGTTGTGAACAAACAAGTGAGGCCGACTAAAACTACGCCTCGCCGTTTAAAGACAATCACACACACATCAACGTACAAGGAAACTACGCCTTGGCTTGTCAGTCGAACTATGGCGGCGCAACAGCAACGCACTCACACATGTATAAAAACCGGCCTCACTTGACTGTTCAACGACGTTCTCTCTTGATTTTTTTATTTGCTCTGAGTTTCAAGCTTGGTCTTTCAATTATTGCAAGTTTTGGACTAAGTAAATTCGTAAAAGACGAATGGCTGGCCCTGGTGTCAGAGTTTTTAAGCCTTCTAAAGGCCTCTGACACGGCTAAACGGTTAAAATAACTGGCACTTACAATTTAAAGTGTCATCTGAGCCACGGTAGCGCTCAGTTGGAAATGCCACCCGCGGTCACCCATCCGAAGACTGCCCGTGCTGAACTGCGGTATTAAGGTCACCTTTGGGATGGCTCTGCCAAATACCAGTTGGAGGCTTTGGAGTCCATTGAAAGACGAGCCAGGAGGCAGATAGGCAACGAAACCTTGACTGAGTCGAAGCTGCAAAGTCTCGAGCATCGACGTAGGGTGGCGTGTCTGTCAGCCTACTATCGGATACACTTCGGTGAGTGCGCTCAGGAGTTGCACAATCTGGTCCCACCTGCCCCTTTCTTCTATCGTACGGCTAGACAGACGCGACCAAAGCGCCACCCTTTTATGGTGGACATCCCACACGTTAGAACCAAGCGTTTTGAGTCCACATTCCTCATACGAACTGCCAGAATGTGGAACGCGCGTGGAGTCTGTCTTTCCGTTAAAGTACAATGTAGGTGTCTTCAAATCTCGAGTAAATAGGTATCTTCTAGGTAAGCGTGCTACATCCTAGACCGCATATCTGCTTAACACCAGGCAGTGTGTAGTCAAACGCAAACCTATTAGAAATTTAAAAAAAAAGGTATTAAGGTCATTGCACACTTATCTCCACTCATACACGGAATGTTCATCTGTATTCATCACTGATCAATCATCATTGTACTAACCCTTAAATCGCAAAGAAAAATGTCATCGTCAAAAGAGAATCCAGTTATTCAAGCATGCGACCACGAATAGCCACGAAAAGAACTCATTTCGACGTGTGAAAAAGTGACAGATATATACTTTGCCATAACACTGTCTCGTTCTGACGGTTCAATAAACTTTTTCGTAGAGAACAGCTGGTTTTTCGCCCAAGCTTGGTCTTGTAGTAAAAGTTTTTTATAATGGCACAAATGCATCCTAGTCGGATTATTGAAAGTGTTCAATCAAATACTTATTTTAAGTCTTCATTACTCATTGAATCAGGCGTTACTTTGCGTAAGTACATGTTCAAATCTTTGTTTTGAATAAATATTTAGTGTATTTCCGCTGTGTTGTGTTGAAGGCAAATAAGTTTAAGGGCCCTATTCAATAAATTAATTTTAAAAAACTCACAAAAACACTATAACAATCTTATATTTTTAAAAACAAATTAAGTGAAAATAACTAATTAATAAAGGTGACGTCCACAAGTGGTATATTAATCAGAGAAGTATCTAACAAAGATGATATATTGTTTTATGGGCTGCTGAAAAATATTTAATGTTGATTTTATCATCCCTGCATTTTTTTAAATGTAAAAAATAAATTGTTTGAAAAATAATTATACAGCTTTTTATTTTTACTAGTTTAACAATAATAAAGTGCTTCTAGCGTTATTTTACTTGCATTCAAAACTGATTCTTCCACATTCATCTCTTAAGGTGACGCATTGATAAACTATAGTTTCAAAATCGAGTACCGCGCCCCTTCACTCGGACAAAATTTTACGCGGTCTCACTTGACAGGATCACGCCAGAGCGGCGGGCGGCAACGCTGGGCTAGCGTACGTGGCGCTGCTAACGGCGCGGCGGCGGCACGCGTCAACTCAATTTGCCTAGAGCATAGATAATCATGGAGTCGCCTTGTCCTTAATCAACAATTTAAAAAAAAGGCAAAAATTATTTTGATCTTTTTAATGTTTTTTTTTTTCATACAATACAGGGTTATTTCAACTGCTGTTTTTAAACTTTCGCGATTTGAACACATTATTATTATATACTACGGGACTTATCGCGCTCTGAAATTACGAGATAAATAAATAACTCATCATCCCGACGTTTCGTCCGAGTTGCATCAACCGTGGTCAAGGGTAGACACTCCGTAGAATAGTGAGTCTACCCGTGACCCGCAACAAAATGTATGGAACAGCTTTTTTTTTTTAATTTTGAGAAATGTTGCAGAACAAAAGTTGTTAGTTTTGAGAAATGTTGCAGAACAAAAGTTGTTAGTTTTGATGTACATATACAGAATAAACCTCTAAAAGGATGCTAATTGATTAGAAATAACCCTGTATACAAATTAATGTTGATTATGTACAGGTATCATAATCAATGAACTTATTTTTATCGTGCTTCACACACTTAGAAAAGGGTTTGGATGCCAGAAATAAAATATTTAGTTAATCGGTTTAAAATATAAATCATTTATTTACCGATATTTGGTAGGATAGGTGCGAGTGCGGTCTAGCACAGCTCTATAAGAACAGTGGTGAGGAATTCATAATAAGCATTAAAGTTGTAGAACAAAGGGGTATTTTACTATAATGTAAACGTCGTGAAGGAAAGAGAAACACTCACATACATTACATGTTAGAGTGAGATAGATTAGTTTTTGTATCATATTCCAACACGCCCCCTCAAAAATTAATCTATTTAAAAATCAATTCCTATTTTGATAACGAAATTTTATACAATTAAAATAACACAACACACCTTCCTACCTTGTCTGGGGATACATTCAAATTGGTTCAACATTTGTTGCGCAGGATTGGGGAAAACCCAGAAAAACCCAATCAAACCAATTATTCATCTTAAATATACTGTTTCAGTAACTCTACAATTTAAATATCAAAATGTTATTTATTTATGCATACAGTGAGTTACATAGGCTTCAGTAATTGAAACTACCTTTTCAATAAGGTATAGTATTGTACTCTGATTCATATTGTTCAAAGAATTCAAACAAATAGTGTGCTTTGATGATTGTTCTAATACACTACCACTATAAATATCATAACAACATTACTTCTCGTGACATAAATATTTGGCTCAGTTCTCAAATGTCCTTTTTAAATTAAATCTGTGGTCCCTTTCAACTCTTTCAAGTATCGTACGAGTAGGTCCCTTTTTAAAATGTATCAAATGATTGTTATTGTTATCAAATCTGCTGGATGTTTACAACATTATGTCGGTTGATTCTACAACGGGCTTTTGTATTATCGTTAGAACTTCTATACTATCTATTCTACTATCGTTATCGCTAGATCGTAACGATCTACCAGATAAGAGCTAATTGTCTCTCATCTATTTCCTGGTTCTATAGAGTTCACTCTATTGACCACTGGCTTTATAAACCTTTCGTTTACCACATCTCACACCTTGTATTAATTCGGTTCATACTAATTTAGTGAACTTACTTACAATATCTCTTGACTTCAATAAATTAATAAAAATAAATTCATTAAACTTAATAAATTAGTAATTTAAACAAAAAAAAATAGTCTTCAATAGAATAGAAGTCAAGATTAAAGTACATTATTTTATGATTACATTTTTTTTTTTGTGTATACCTGGTTACATATACCAATAAAGTCATTGTATCATTGCACCACTAATAAAATTAGCATCAACAATAACAACAACGAAATCGATACCAATAAACCATAGAATAACACCAATAAAGTCTATGTACCATTGCACCACTAATAAAATTAGCATCAACAGTAACGACAATATTGTTAACAATAAATCAAAGTAATCGGCCAAGATAACTTTCACTGATTTTTCATCAAACTTGGTTCCATCGTTAAAATTTTAATTTTGAACCGAATAATACTGCCGCCAGATGCGACTAAATTTATAATTTATTGGTGTGTTAGCGACGCACAAAATGCGTTATTCAGTGCTTTGTAGGGCTCAACATCTTAGGTTTCAGAAGCAGTTGTCACTGACTTCACCTAGATTATTTTCCGAGACCTTACTTCTGAACGTTTCATACAATACGTTCTTTATTCTCCGTACGTAATACGTACTATTTATCATACCATTTATTTGTCAATATGATGCACTGTTTAGTGGTAGCCAAATACCCGCTATAATATTGCAAACAGAACTCATTATCATTATCAATTATTCATTTGACAAACTCAACACCATTATTTACACCATTGACAATTTTTAACTTTAAATTATATTGAGCTTAGCAAAATAATTTCGGAAATATCGGAAGGACTATAGATCACATAACTGTATGCACGTCAAATAAAGGGTGTTTTATATTAAACCTCTTTGATCGGTTACATTATTAATTCACCATTAATACGTATATACTTTGCAAAGTTTATCATTCTGTCGAATTTATCGTATTCGCTCTCAATCAGTGAACATTACTTTGCTTTTTAACATATAATTTGCTTTGCCAATGTGGATTAATATCCAACAATTTGGCCATTTTTTTTTATTTACGCCTCTATTTAATGAGCTATCAAAGAATAAAAGCAAATATCTCAACTGAGTTATGCCTGATCAAAATCTTTGTGATAAAGCAGGGAGAATAATTTTAATTTCGTTTATTTAAAAGAAGAAAAAATAATAACCCTATCGACAACTTCCTCTTTTTTGAAGTCGGTAAAAGACAATACTATAACCGTGATAATTTAAAAAAAGTGTTTAAATTTACCGTTTCCTCTGAATCCCCAGATGTCGGCAACACGTTGTGTAACTCTGCGTATGTTGGTGATATTTCTGGGTGGCTACAAAATAAAATGATGTAATTATATAATTATTAAAAAGTTAAAGCTAACACAATTATTTAGGTGATAGAACATCACCTAATAAATATCATTATTTTAGATAGGTTTCTAAAATATCAAGAGACGACTCCATAGCTTTTTGTTCTGATATTTGTTTCCTACAGTATGGTTAGTTTGTACAGACAAATCTTAGTAGGTACACACTTGAAAATAAAGAATAGACGGAGTATTATTACTAGATACTTTAAATTGATTGCTGACATGATAGATAGGTACTTGGCATGGACTCACTCTCTATCTACTGGCCCTGTTGAGGATGTGGATTGACAATCGTCAGGTTGCAGTTTCCGTTTTTTTGACCTAAAAAAATTGTAAATATAGGTAAATGCAGAAAAATTGAAGTACCTAGGTAGTAAGAATGTGATAATCCATAATCTGTAGACGAATGTGTATTTGCCAAATATAGACTTTATTATTAGGGCATTAGAGTGCAACTATTTATTGCAAGTTTATTATATATGTAATTCGACTTACCCAAACATTCCGTCATTTTTTTTAGGTTTTCTTTTTCGTTTTTGTAAAAACAATTCTTTCCGCTTATTTTTCCTCCCCATTTTCTATGCACACTTGTTCACTACTATTTACACACTACCAAATAAAAATACTAAGTACCTAACTTACTACCTACTATAATAATGTTCTAAAGCTACAATATAATATAGTACACTAAAGTCTAACTTATAATTTTGAAAATAATTCTGAAGTAAATTACTCGGTTGTCGTCGCACAGAGTACCTAGAAGACAATAACCAAAAACAAACAGCACGCATCTCGCGCCGTCCGTACTTTGCGGCGTTGCCAGCCCGACGCTGAGCGAATCATGCGCTCGTCGGAGTCGCAACGTCGCACCGGTACGGCGGCGGCGGCCCAGATAGTGCCGGATCAAATATTCTGAGCAAACACTGTAGAGTAAAAGCTAAACTAGAGTAGGCGCGAAGAGATTTGATTGAGTTTTTAATTAATTACTCATAATATACAATTTAAAAAAAAAAAATTCTCGGTTTATAATAAAGAAAAGGGATCTGGCTATTTTATTCGTAAAAAATAATGGGGTGTTGTCGCTGATAATTCTGAGCATTCGAATTACTAAAATTTTTTTGGTGAGCAATTTGTTTTATTTTTTTTTTAATAAAGCCGGTTACTTTTCAAAATTTTGTCCGGTTCATTCAATTTATTAAGATTTTCCCTTATCTATGACATTTTTTAAATTTGAATCGATATCATTCATCCTCTCACATCGCGCATTCAAAAGTACTCGTTTTTGCCGTTTTCGTGTTTCTCGGCCCGGTGCCTCGTCTTAATTTGCTAAAATTAAAAATTATAACCTACCAGTGTGATTAGTTAGTAGGTAGGTACAATGTGAAAAAAAACACTTAAAATGTGTCTAATTGGTAAAAATGCTTTTATTTAACAATTTGGGGGTTACCTACTTAATCAGAGTTCCTAGAGATAAACCACTTATTGAGCCAAATATAATATTTTTATATCCTAATACAATAAAAAAATAATTTAAAAAAATCGCAGGGCTATTTTTTGATTCTAACTGATGTAATAGACACAGAAAAATATGAACTTGCTCGAAATGTAACGAGTGTTGTGGTTAGAATTTTTGATTATTATTATACCAGCCTCCATACATTTTGTGGACATGTCCTTTCACTCTTATTTTCCCTGCACTCTATTAAAAATAATCCAATCCTCGCGCAGCTGCTAGTGCTACAAATAAGCGAGCTTCAGTCAGAATTGGAATCCGCAGCTTGTAGCTAACGTCGTAACCGCCAACTTGTATGATTCGCACTTTACCAACACTTAACCGCATCCGTCACCATAGTGACGTGGAGTGTTGTTTTCACATTGGTCTTATCATGGATGTACTATAGGTAATACGTGTATATCGCAATCTCCAATACTATTTGAAACTGGGAACAAGCTCATAGTAATAGAACTTATAGTAAAGAACCACAGAGCTATTACAATACAACTAGAGAGAAGCGCTGTTGTCGCTTGAGGCCATTCTCAACCACAAAAATGTATGGAAAATCTTGCCCAGAGCTGTCAAAACTGTCAAATATAAATTGGAATTTGAAATTACTGAGAGAAAAGAACGGCAACTAGTCACTGAATTGAGATATTTTTCATATCTCTTTCTAACTCATGCCATATTAAATCATTGCATATCTTTCTTACTTTTCACGAAAGACCATATTATCTCGTTGGTAATTCTGTGTAAAGAACAGATATTTGAAGTGTAAGTAGTACAAATGTGAAGTCCAGAGGCGGTGCTAGGCACAGTCGACGTGGGCCACCGCACACGGCCTTGCGCCCGAGGGGCCTCGTACTTAGAAGGCGTATTTTTTATGTCTCTTTCTCACTGATGCCTTATTAAATCAATACATCACTTTCTTTCTTTTCTCGAACGACCACATTATCCCTCTGGTATCTCTGTGATAGTTTGTGATTGGTCATTATTATTATATACCTAGTTGCATCGACCGTGGTCACGGGTAGACTCAACTAACTAGTCTACCCGTGACCACGGTCGATGCAGCTCGGCCAAAACGTCGGGATGAGGAGGTATTTATTTATCTCGTAATTTTAGTGCGTGATTAGACCCGTAGTATATAATAATAATGTGTTCAAATCGCGAAAGTTTAAAAACAACATTTGTGATTGGGCGACGCCATTTTGGGCTGAAACTTAGCTCCAAACCAAGTGACTTATACCCGTTCTTTTTATTCTTACATCCGTGGCCTTGCGCCGGTCCTCGCGTCAGGCGCGTGGGAGGAATGGCTCTATAGACCGCACACGACGTCGATATAGTTGTCAATCGCTCACCCGCTTATACATGCTGATACCTAATTGTTAATTGTGTATTTATTCACATTCATTTCATTATATTGTATTAAAAAATAAAAAAAATAAAAAATCAGCAGTTAATACATTCTGTCGCGGGTGAACGATATTTTTCTGTGGGACAAATTTTTTTTTTGGGTTTTGACAAAATTCGCAGAACAAAAGTTGTCAGTTTTGATGTACATAATAAGCCCCTAAAAGGATGCTAATTGATTAGGAATAACCCTGTATTGCCAACAGCTAAATTATTATATATAGGCATTTTTTTTTGCATTTTTACACTATATTTAGTATGCAGTTACACTTTTTAATTCTGAGTGCCTGTGTGTTTGAGTGTGTGTGTGAGAGAGAGGGTGTGTGTGTGTGTGTTAAAAAGTACCTATAAATGTTTTAGTACATGACGTTGTTGAATTAAACAGAGGTGATTGGCAGATTTGGCGAATTTGAATACCTAAGAATAGGCCTATGTTCGTTCGTTTCAGCTAGGTATAGGACGTCAGCCGCGTGGCAGGAATGATTCTAAGTATAGACCTCACACGACGGTGATATAGTTGTCAATCGTTTACCGGAATTTACTACTATACCAAACTGTTTATTGTGTTTTATTCATATTCATTTGAGTAAATTATGCAGTTGATTGGGATCCATTCATCAGCTATAAGCCGTGGTGGTCTAGAGGTAGTGACACCCGCCTTGCAATTGTGAGGTCGTGGGTTCAAATCCCCGGTCCCGTACCAATGAGTTCTTTGGAATTTATGTACGGAATTTCAGACCACTGGCTTTTCGGTGAAGGAAAACATCGTGAGGCAACCTGCATACGTTCGTAGAAGAAATTCGATGGCGTATGTGAATTTACCAACCCGCACTGGGCCAGCGTGGTGGATATGGCCCAATCACCCTTCGTGGGTAGGCCTACGTCCTGTAGTGGATTATTAAAAAGGCTGGTACAGTACAGTACAGTACATCAGCTATAGAATGTCCACTGCTGAACATAGACTTCCCCAATCGATTCCTAATAAGCCTGGTTGAAAGCGGCTTGCCTCCAGCGCGTTCCTGCGGTAAGTAAGTTCGTATAGGCCGGGTGGCTAGCCCTGGTGTCAGAGTTTTTAGCCCGCTTGAAGGCCTCTGATATGGCTAAACGGTTAAAACAACCAAGCCCTACAATGTTTCTGGATTTGCTCATCTGATACGTGGCCTCAATTCGAAAGCTTCTTGTTCTTAGAACTATGTGCCGTACCAACTGCCATTTTAACTTGCTAATCCGCTGGGCTTCTGTTAGTAACTTGTATTCGTCTGTCCTTTCTATTACTGATTCGATCTCGCAGAGAGACTCCGAGCTTAGCCCTCTCCATAGCTCGTTGTACTGTACTAGATTTTTTAATAGTTCACTGCAGAACGTAGGCCTACCCACGAAGGGTGATTGGGCCATATCCACCACGCTGGTCCAGTGCGGGTTGATGGATTCACATACGCCATCGAATTTATTCTACGGACGTATACAGGTTGTCTCACGATGTTTTCCTTCACCGAAAAGCCAGTGGTGTGAAAATCCGTAGGTACATAAATTCCAAAGACTTTATTCGTACGAGATGGGGATTTGAACTCACGACTTCACGATTGTAAGGCGGGTGTCACTACCACTAGACCACCTCGGCTCTATATATAGTATTTAAGACGTTATCACCTTAAAAATAATATTTATATAATGACAAAAATACTCTGAGAGCTCTAGATTTTTGCATATTATGTTTCTACTTGTAAACGTGTTGTTAGTTAACTAGATTTATTGTTAAAATAATTGCAAGCATTTATATAGAGTTTAACTAAATTATTATAATAACTTGCAAAAAAGCTCGCCCTGTGAGCTATTGTAAAATAAAACCCTCCATTCGGCGCCCACGCACGTATTTTGCGAGAGTACCTACTACAACATACACTTGCATAGCAGTAGGTTAAACTGCTACAAAGTTAATTTAAACCAGAGCAAAAGCTTTTGAAAATCAGTCATCACTGCCAGAATGTGGAACGCTTTGCCTGAGTCTGTTTTTCCGTTAAAGTACAATGTAGGTGTCTTCAAATTTCGAGTAAATAGGTATCTTCTAGGTGAGCGTGCTACATCCTAGACCGCATATCTGCTTAACATCAGGCAGTGTGTAGTCAAACGCAAACCTATTTGAAAAAAAAAAGTCAATACGGAAGATACTATAAATAATTTTATTTTTTATTATTATAATTAATTATATCTTAATCTGCGAATGTAGTTGGTAAGACCCTGAAGGTAAAAAAAAAGTAAGTTCGTATAGGCCGGGTGGCTAGCCCTGGTGTCAGAGTTTTTAGGCCGCCTGAAGGCCTCTGACATGGCTAAACGGTTAAAACAACCGGGACCTACAATTTAACGTGTCATCCGAGCCACGGTAGCGCTCAGTTGGAAAATGCCACCAAGGTAAACAGTATCTACAATACAAGCTTTTGCTTAGTGTAGGTCCTGTATACTTCGGAATTGGTTTCATTGAAATTTTTACGAAATCGGCTGAGCCATTTTTGATAAATCAATAATAATGTGAAAAATGCTACATCGATCAGTGCGAAATATTCGCGAATTCTGTACACGGGTGAAGTCGGTCATGCTAATTTTTGCAAAAAAAAAATATTGCAGCAACTATCTTACTATATATATTATATAATATTATAAACGCTTAAGTTTGAATGTATGAATGTTGAATATATTTATTCCTCTTCCACGCAAAAAACTACAGTACGGATTGAGATTAAACTTTGCAATAGTAATGCTTATATATCAGAATAACACATAGGCTGTAATTTAAAAAGATATTGCGTGAAATGAAGTTTGCCGTGTCAGCTAGTGTATAATAAAATCGTTGTACCAAGGTTTCTTACTGGTTATTGTTATACGTCGTCAAACCTACACTATTTATCATTGCGCGTAAGGTGCGCACTTCAAATAAAAAGGTATTTAAGACTGGTTTTAAGAATAACTCCATTATTTATTTATCTTATTGTTAAGTTTCGTGGGAACTGAACAAATTGGCTTTATTTTATGGAGATAAGGAAGTTGGGTTCTTTGTTTATTTATTTATTTGTCTTTGGGAATTATTATGTCAGCGCTGTCAGATATGGATAACTAAGTATTGGCAATTTTTAATACAAAACATATATATTAATAGTTTCAAAATTAGCATAAATGAAAGGAACTAACTTCCAAGACCTATGTACAAGACCTATGTGCAAGACCTATGTCCAAGACCTATGTCCAAGACCTATGTCCAAGACCTATGTCCAAGACCTATGTCCAAGACCTATGTCCAAGACCTATGTCCAAGACCTATGTCCAAGTATCTCCAAGACCTATGTCCAAGTATCTCCAAGACCTATGTCCGGCAAGGGAGGCCTACCTATGTGCAGTAGTGGACGTCCTATGACTAATGGATGAACTTCCAAGACTTAAGTTCTAAAGTTCTAAGCACATAGGGAGGAAACTAGAGCCACTAACTAAATGTAGCAATGTAACATACCGACATTTTCATGTCCACGACTGAACATAGGCCTATTAACGAAGGGCGATTAGGCCATATCCACCACTCAGTGTGGATTTTTGGAATAACAGACGACTTCGGATTCATGTAGATTATGATGTAGTTTATTTTATTGTTGATTAGGAATTTTTAGTAACTTTTTTTCATTATTTTATTATTATTTTGTTTTTACGTTTACACCGTCCTTGTCGTATTTACGTTTCCTCGCATCCAAGAGAGGTTGTCTGGAAGAAATCGCTTTTAGCGATAAGACCGCCTTTTGTGCCTTTTCTGTCTTTGTTTCTTTTGTTATGTTTTCTTGTTGGTGTCAATAAAGTGTTGTTGTATTGTATTGTATTGTAGATTTCCTTACGATGTGTTCTTTGACCTTTGTGGGTGCTAATATTTCGCATATCGTTTTTTTTTTTTATTTCTTAGGTAGTCGTAGGTATACAGGGTCATAGATATTGAACGCAAAGCGGGGGCGGCGGGTCTGGTACATCTAGAGAACTTTTGTACTACGACTTTTGAAATTTCGTAAAATATTCGCTTCTCCATACATTACCGCGCGTTGACGAACTTTTTGTAAAAATAATATAAATATAGTTTAAAAAAAAAACTAATAAACACGCTCAGCGGTCATCAATTTTTTTTATTTTATAAACGTATTGTCATCTGTCTTTGATAGGTGTGCAAAGTTTAAAGAAAATCTGATCGCTCAAAGTAGGTCACAATCGAGCTTAAAGTGGTTTGTTACAATCAAACACACAGGTGAAACTAATAAGAGCATGTTAATTGTTAAAAAGCTTTTTTTTTCTGCAGTTCAGTGCAGAATTTAGCCACGTGCCTATAAATAGCCACGTCATTTAAAAATTCTATCGGCCTCTCGGTATATAGGTATAAACTTTATCACTGCACTAAACTGCAAATTCATCGATCTAACGTGTTAGAAAGAGAGCCGCTGACGTCACGCGCCACGTTGTTTGACTCGCTCGCACGCGCGGTAGTTTTGTTGGTTTTGTTGTGTTGGATGCCATGGTATCAGACGCGCGGGCCACCCAGATGATGCTGTAGGGTTGGCAATATGACTTTTTAATTTAATTTAATAACATTTCTTTTTCTATAATTTTTACAATAAAATTAAAAAAATAAAAATTATGTACTTAAAAAACTTTAAAACTTATAGTAAAATAACAATAAAAACTATTCTGAAAACACCGTTTTCTCACTTTTACCAAACGTAGCAAAGCACGCGTGAAAATATTGGGGTGTTTTTTCATACGTATTGTACAAAACTGATGCTACACCACTGGTTTGACCTGCAATATTAAAACTTAATAATAATAAATTATGTTCTGATTCTTTTTTATTTCCTTTTTATAGGGCATTGCGGCTCGCAAACTTTTTATAGAAGTTTATAGTCTTTGAAGTGGGGTCACAACCTGGACATTGAAAAATGCTAGCCTTGATGCTAAAACTAGTTCTTATTTAATATCCCACTTGTTATAGAAGTTATATTTTTAATAGGTAGGTAATGTTTACTATAATAGGTACTCATATTTTTGATACAGAAATTTTACAAGTTTGTTAAAGAAATGCCATTGATTGGGAGATATTTTTTTTAACAACATTGCATTCAGAATCATCGTCACTAGGTACATACAAAAACTACCTATTATAAAACAAAGTCGCTTCCCTGTCTGTCTGTCCCTATGTATGCTTATATCTTTAAAACTTAGCAACGGATATTGATGCGTTTTTTTAACAGATAGTTTTTTTAAATATGTTTATATTCAAGGGGACGGTTTATATGTATATGTATAATATACCTGTGTGAAGCCGCGGCGGATCGCTAGTCTTAAAAATAAACCTGTCAATAACATATTTTAGAAGATAAAGTACCTACACATTAGAAAGTTAGAAAATTAAATAATAGTTTGTATAATCTAGATGTGGGCAGCCCTATCGTATAAAATATAATTATCAGTAAACTCCTTGCAGAATTAATTTGTCAAAACATACGTCCGGCGGAACATTAATAACGCGGTTACTTTGTTAAATAATACGTGAAATAATCAGAGAGACGCGTTATTGATAACTTTGATAATACGCTTTTGCATACTAAGATTTTTTCAAGTAATCTTGGCGTCCTATATCATACGTATTTGCCGCCATTTGGTAAGTAGGTAATATGAATGGATAAGTATTTGGGACGAAAATACCAATGAGAATGCAATATACAATTTGTTTTATTTTCATTTTGGCGTTGTAGGTATGTCTTTGGCTATGTTGCCACTAGCCAGTCTCGTCCAGGTGTTGCCGCAAAACTTTTGGATGTCATCACGCCACCGTTGTATCTATGTCTTGCATTTGCTAGTGTTAAGAAAGAACCTGAAAATGGAGGCTCGCTTTCCTTTTGACTGGATATCAGCGTTGCATATTTAGCGCATTAAGACTATTATTATAGACCGTATAATAATTAGTACATAAAACTCAAGGTTTTCAAAGCCTTGGATAAAAGCTCATCCTAGGTTATCTTCTTACCTAGGTATACTGATCCAAAGGGAATAACTAAAACCATCATTATGAGCAACTTTTACTATGGGGCCAACTCTTAATTCGAGAAAATAAATCAGCTGTTCCATACGAAATTGCAACTTGAAATTGACAATATGTAGGCATAAAATATATAATATATTATGTTCATATATATATGGTCTGAATTACCATCTTTTGGCTTTGTACACCAGTTCTGGATAATCCTGTATAGATAGTTTTTTTTTTAATAAGAACATCAACGAAATTCAAAAATATTTTAGACTGCACCCATAAGCTGCCAGATCAGGAACTAAACAACTTAATACTCGTGTACTGTTTAAAAATAAAACCTCCCCTTCTTTGGAAGTCGGTTAAAAAAAGTACATTAATTCACATCACAAAGTAAACAAATAAAATGCTAAATTCATTGAGTAAAGTCACCCGCCGGCCTGGCAAGGCAGATAAACCACTCTTACACACCATTACTTAATAGTAGGGTGAGTATAATGTTCTACGTTTCTAGGATAAATATTGGATGCTAGATCTACCTAACCTATTTTTTACGAGTGTGGAATTCTTCGAAAGATGCCCGACTGCTTTGGGGTGCAGCCGGGTTATGTGGGATTGTACCCACTAAAACTCCCTCGGTGGCCAGCATTTGTGCTTTTCTTGGGAGCTCCGGGATCCCCAGAGGCTCACGCACCAGCGCTCCTAGCTCTTTATTAGAATTATTTAAGAGGAAAGGTCCATCTAAGTTAAATTTAAGAAGCAATACCAGGAAAAACTAACTGGTGACTCTTTCTCACAGGATGACGAAATCGGAGATGTGTGTATATATTGGTGGACCCGCTATATACAACCGAATACTCGTAGAAGTTCGGGATGCACCTTCCGCTGGGTCGTTTAGGAATAAATTAAAATATTGACTACATTAACGACTATTTTATGATGTAAATGACTTTTTGAAATTACCTGAATTGTATTAAGATTTTGTAACTGATTTGGTAATTGCCTTCTATTTTATTTTATTTTCGTGCTATATTGTATAGTGCCCTAATGTAATGTTTACTTATTGACTTGTAACTAATGGTGTTATGAAAAAATTACTATATGACTATATATGACGACTCGAGCCTGCCTAGGCTAGCACAGTCCTCTACGACAGCTTTGCCACGCACATTTTCGTCCTCCCCGGATCCGTTTAAGTGAATGGCAAGAGCCACATCTCTAACCATTCACGAGCCCAGAGGTCCCCTTTTAGTAGGTTCTTACTACAGGCAGGATACCAATGCCGTATTTTATCCATCTTTAGTCAATATAATTATGTGATTTGGTATTTTCATTACTACAAGAACTATTTGTATAACCAATAAGTAAGGAACAGTAGATAACATTTCACCTCACGCCCTTACGAAAGTAGTGACACAGCCAAGCCGTATATATTGACAAAAGGTGTAGAGTTTGTGAAGTAAGAGCTTGTAGAGTTAAGTCCTGTAGAGTTAGAAGCTTGGCTCTACATGAGATCTGATAACTTTTTGATTTTGCGAGTAGTAGTGTCATCTTAACCTCATTTTACATGAAAATGTTTGTTGTTGGATCAAAATTTACTAGAAGTTTGTAACATTGATTATGTATGTATAATTCTTCGATCACTTATTAATTGGTCACCCTACAATAAAATGACAAATCATCGGGGTTTGTAAATTATTTAGTTTATTGCAAACAGCCACTCCACGCCAGCCGTATGCTAAACTGGGAATAGATGATTACACCCCTACGACACATCCATTTATATATTATTTAAAAATAAAATAAAAGAAAAACTTTGAAATTAGTTCAGTTTAATTCAACAGTCCTTAGACACACCTAGATCCATTTCATCATAGAAATGTTTCATAACACGGGCAAATTAGAATGTTCCATTGTCATATAAAACTTTTTCGAATAAAAATCTTTATTGTAGGCGAAAATCCCAGTTCCAATAATATTTTTGACATTGGTTATAGCAAGCTTTTCGATTCACTAGTATATGGTCAAAATGGGCAAAAAAAGAATGTTTCACTTAAAAAAACCTTTCGGGATAAAAATCTTTAAAGGTGCCGAAAATCCTAGTTCTAATAATATTATTAACATCCTACTTCCTTCCTACTAATGTTATAAACGCGAAAGTTTGTGAGGATGGATGGATGTATGGATGTTTGTTACTCTTTCACGCAAAAACTACTGAACGGATTGAGATGAAACTTTGCAATAATATAGCTTATATATCAGAATAACACATAGGCTATAAATTATAATGATATTGCGTCAAAAATCAAAATATCATGCGGGCGAAGCCGCGAGTAAAAACTAGTTGGTTATAAAAATTCTTTAAATTCAAATGGTCACCCTACAATAAAACACCGAATCATCGGGGGGTGTAAATCGTTTAGTTTATTGCAAACAGCCACTCCACACCCGCCGTATGCTAAACTGGGGGTAGCTGATTGTGACCATCGAGTTTCCACCCCTACAAAACATCAATTTATTTATTGCTGAATAAAATAAAACAAACGAAACAAAGCTATATCTTATCTACACCTATGAAGATCAAACTAGCACTGAAACAGAAAATCAGCTGTTCCATACAAAGAGTTTATTGGCTTTCGAAAAAAACGTGTTTCTTTTTGACCGACGAAACGGAGGAGGTATATACTCAATTCGACGCGTATATATTTTTTATGTTAAGCCGGAAACATACTATCGGACGCGGCTGACGGACGCGACTGACAGCCGCGACTGATAGGTATCTAGATAATGAATGTCCACGGAGCCGTGCAAACTATCGGACATCAGTCCGCGGACGTCACCTTGAGCATTCGGACGTCCGAGAGATCTGGCGCGCCGGATGTTTTAAGACTGTGCACATTGCAATCATCATCATCAGCCACGTCCGATAATATATTTCCAGCTTAAAGCTCGAAAAATTCTATCGGACGCGGCTTACGGACGCGACTGACAGCCGCGACCTAGACTATGAAAGTACACTGAGCCGTGCACACTGGCTCAGTGTACTCAGTGTATTATCGTTAAAAAATTCGTCTAATGTGTAATATTGTGTGCATTTCCATAAATGGACTATTTTTAGTTGTTTTATGAAACAGTTTTCTCCTTCGATATCTTTTAGATTGTTTGGCAATTTATTGAATATTTTTATAGCCATAGAATTTGGGCTGGAACTGTGCATTGCTAAGTTAAACTTTAGTTCTAAGAGTTTATGTCTACGCTTTGTTGAAATAGTCAGGGTGCTTTTTGGCAAATTTGCATATTTCAAATATATAAATAGATACCAGGGACATAATTTCAAGTTTTATAAAGTATGGTTTATGGAATTTTGGTTTGGTAATATCGGGAGTTTTCATATTGGCAAGAATACGAATACATTTTTTTTCAATTATGAATACTTCATGCGCGTTTACACTATTCCCCCATAAAATAATTCCATATTGGAGCCACGAGGACGCAAAGGCATGATAAGCACTTTCAGCTGTCGGTAACTAAAAGCTTTCTATGGCATAGTACAAAAACCGAAATATGACGCGGTAAAACCAGTTATGTAATAAATCTGAAAGTACATGTACTCGTACCTAATGACCCGGCGAACTTAATTTCATCAACTCAAAAATCTTTGGCACAACCACTTTTCTAAATCACATGATATCACACAAATGCATAGTTTACGATTCTCTATAGAACATACAGACAAACATTTATTTTTATTGATCGAGCGTAAGTGAGGTCTCAGAGTCTACTGGGACGAGCCGGCACTTGGGTGTATGTTTGTATGTATATTTGTTCGACGATAACTCGAGTACCGCTCAACCGATATCCATAAAATTTAGCATGAATGTATTTTATATTTATAGAATTTTTAAGTTCGAATATGAGCATTTTCTGTTCAGTGGTTGCGAAGATACGAGGGCCGTGGTAAAAAGAGGCCAAACGGCGCCACTTTCCGCGGGAGTTGCGGATGACTATTTTAAACATTTCACCGAATGTTATCTATGTCTTTCAACATTAGTTTAAAAAAAAAAACTTTCATTCAAATTTTGTTACATTTTTTTTTAGATCCGAGTAGGTATTTATGATATTAAAAAGAAATAGCGCGATATTTGACTTAGAGAGTGTCAACTACAAGCTAATATTATTTTACACGCCATTCGCCGCGTGTAATTTTTAGTCCTATGTCTGTAGTTATTCCTTATATGTACTTGTACTCAAGTAGTAGGCGTTTCAAACACAGGTATATAATTATTTAAAAGCACAGTTGACAGCGATCCTGAATTTTGTCGGCAAACGGAAAACATCAAAGACAGTGTAAAATGGAACCCTACAAGTTTTTAGGATTCCGTACCCAAAGGTTAAAAACGGGACCCTATTATTAAGACTCCGCTGTCCGTCTGTCCATCTGTCTGTCTGTCACCAGGCTGTATTTTATGAACCGTGATAGCTAGATCCAGTTAGGTAGCTCCGACTTCAACAAAGAGGCCAATCGCCGAATCCAACTCGGCTGGGCAGCGTTCGGAAAATTGCGTAGCGTCTTCTCGTCCGACATACCTCAGTGCCACAAGTCGAAAGTTTTCTACCAGTGTGTGTTGCCATTGCTCGGAGTCTCTCTGCGGGATCGAATCAGGAATGAGGAGATCCGTAGAAGAACCCAAGTTACCGATATAGCCCAACGGATTGGCAAGTTGAAGTGGCAATGGGCAGGGCACATAGTGCGAAGGACTGATGACCGGTGGAGTCGAAAAGTTCTCAAGTGGAGACCACGTACCGGCAAGCGCAGCGCACCCACAAGGTGGACGGATAACCTCGTTAAGACCACAGGATCGCGCTGGATGCAAGCCGCTTCCAACCGGTCTTATTGGAGATCCATAGGGGAGGCCTATGTCCAGCAGTGGACGTCCTTTGGCTAGTGGATGGATGGATGGATACCTAGAGAGTTGAAATTTTCACAGATGATGTAATTTTGTTGCCGCTATAACAAATACCTACCAAAAACAGAAAAAAAACTTAAGGGGGGTTACTATACAATAAACCTGATTTTTTTCACTCCCATTCAGTACGGAACCTTTCGTGTGTAAGTCCGACTCGCACTTGGCCTATTATTTACACTTAGTAAACCATAGTATATCAGTAATAACGTACTCATATGTTACTTCTACGCAAAATCTATACAATTATCTTTCTAAAGATATACTACGCCTTAGACCTATTATTACAAATCCTAACTGTAACTCTCCTTCAGTAATTCTAAGTAATTACGAAGCATAAGCTTCTAATTAAAGTTCTAAGTAAGTAAAGCCGTAATTACTAAGCACACTAAGTAATGACTAAGTAAAAAATGTAATACAATCACTTCACACGTAGAACTTAGTAATTATTATGTACAATTAGGTAAATAGTAGTATCTGCAGATATACGAAAAAAAATGTTTAGGGATTGGGATTTTCCGGACATTTTGGTTTTGGACGGATAGTCCGAATACGTATCCGGCAAAATTTAGCATGAAATAATTTAGTTTCATTATATTTATTAAGACGAATGGTTGACACAGACACACTTTTTAAGTAGGTCAAAAACAATCTACAATACAGTAGGTATCCACTTGTAAAGAAACCCAATTACTCACACGTATATAAATTACACACGATATATCATGACATTCATCACATTCATTAATTAATAACATTTTTTTTAAATTAAGTTAATTTCTGTCATATAATCATAAATTACATTCACATCAAATTTTAGTTATTCTCGTCATACATCGAATATTACAATACTACACTACTACTACATAGAAAGCAATTGGATCATCCACAGACCCTTGAAGGTCTAAAGATAATCCAAGTGCTCAAGCCCACTGCCAGTTGGCAGCGTGCCCAGCATGCTGGCAGCATTGCCACGCTGAAAGTTTAGTTAATATATATATGTACCTATAACAAGACTAATCACAACAAGGTGCTAGTTTATGTGTAATGAAACCTACCAAACCAAATCATTCCATTTTGGTAGAATTTCGTCAGTCGATAAATAATAAATTAAAGAGAATGTCAAATTATAAAATTAGAATAAGATACGTTCTAGACCACTTCTTCCACAAGTCAAATAAAGTAGCGCAGGACGTTTGCCCAAACCAAATAATAGTTTTATTTACTTCAAAAGTTTAAGCTAATGAAACTTATTTAAATTAATAGTCCTCCGAACAGTAGACCTCGCAACCTCACCTTGATAAGCTTTTAATTTTGGCTCGCTCTTGACTGATTTGATTCATACCCCCAAATCTTGGTAGGATTTAGATACCAAACAATCTAGAAAAATATTATTGAAACCGGCTGATAAATAGCGTGACAGCAAATATCCCCTTTTATGAGAGAAATGCCCTATCAAAAAATGCGGACGACAAAAAAAATAAATTAATATATACAAACCGTGTACCAAGTTTCGTTGATAAATGCGACTTATAGAGAAAAACCAACATCTAGACAGGAGAAAACAAAACCGCCGAGTAAAAAGAGAGACCTAGACCGCATATCTGCTTAACATCAGGCAGTGTGTTGTCAAACGCAAACCTATTTGAAATATAAAAAAAAAACCTTCGCATTGTTTGGACAATAAATATAAAAGTCACAAGAAAGTTATTGTCAAAGTGCTATTTATCCAACCACTTGATTTAGAAACTGAAATAGATCTGTCTAATGTGACATGTAACATGGTTAATGTGAATGGTGTTTTATAATCGTCTCGGCCATAGATAGGTGTTCACTGGGTGATACGTGTTCAGAAAGCCATTCTCTATTGATTTTTCATCACATCTATTCGAAAAGAACTACTTGGTTCGCCTTTAAATGCGCCCAAAGGTGGTGTTTTCTATAAGGAACTTCATAAGTGCGCCGGAATCATCTTTGGCGCGCACTTTTTGAATTTGGAACAAATAAGTGCGACGGAATGATCTTTGCCGCACACGTTTTGAATTTGGAAGTATTTGTAATGTTAGTGTTCAGCGCCAAAAAAATTAATGAAAAGAATATAAATATAAGTTTTCATTTATTTTATTATTAAATACCATTTAATTTCAATTAAGTTGTTATTCTACGTTTTATTAAATAATAATATTAGTATAAATATGAGGCGCCTTTTATTTTCTCAAAGATGTGATGAAAAGTAGAGTGTACCACTCGGGCGCAAAATATATTTTTGGCTCGGGCGACGTACTTTGAATCCTTCGCTACGTTCAGGATTCTACTCTAGAATGTGAGGGATTCTAGAGTAGAATCCTGAACGTCGCTCTGGATTCAAAAAACCGCCCTAGCCGTAAAAATATTATTTTGCTCCCATACAATGATATACATCATTGATGATACAATCTACTATTTCATCATTGTTATCAACAATAGAGACGGTCGTGGCAAATTCCTATCCGGCATAAAATTGTATCATCCGTCCAAATTATGGAGTACATCTCTACTCTTGGGTGATGACAGGCGTGTATTATAATTACAAAGTAGATTGTTGTTCTAATTAGTGGTTTAACGAGTATTCTTAGAAAGGTGGACTTGATTTTGAAATTATCTATGTAACAATAGTTTCACGAAAGCATGTATATTGCTTTTTGTTGAAAAGTTTTGTTGAGCGGTGTTACTGGCCCGAAAGGAAATTTTTGTACCTATTCATTGTTATAGATGAAATTTATAAATTAGTACTGCACTGTACCAGCCTTTTTGATAGTCCACTGCAGAACGCAGGCCTACCCACGAAGGGTGATTGGGCCACATCCACCACGCTGGCCCGTGCGTGTTGGTGGATTCACATACGCCATCGAATTTCTTCTACCGACGTCTGCAGGTTGCCTCACGATGTTTTCCTTCACCGAAAAGCCAGTGGTGTGAAAATTCCGTTTATAAATTCCAAAGAACTCATTGGTACGGGACTAGGATTTGAACCCATAACCTCACGATTGTAAGGCGGGTGTCACTACCTCTAGGCCACCACGGCTTACAAATTACTTATTATAAATGATATAAATGAGTAAATATTAATAATAAGTAGGTAGGTAGTACTAGCTTATATCCGTGGCTTCGCCCGCCTGATGTTTTGATTTTTGTGCTATAATACAAAAATCTTTTATAAATATATTTTCATATAAAAAGTAGCATATGTTACTTTCCGTTTTTTAAACAATGTTCATGCCAAAAATCAAGTCAATCCGATGCTCAGTTGCTGCGTGAAAGAGGAACAAACCAATAATACACTCTCAGATTTTAAATATTGATAAAGATTATTAAAATATTTTTAAAGGACTTTAATTTTATTTGGACGTCATAATCAACAGAGAAAAGCAATCAAGAAAAGCCTTGGTCCAAACGAAATCAAAAAATATTTGAAAAGTTAGGTTAGGTTAGGTTTTTACATTACATTATTGGGTACTAATAACGGAATACTGATATATATACTTACAGGTATATATGTACAATGTGTTTGTCTACCGGTGTCGGAGCCGTAAGCGGTGACATAAATGACAAATTTTGAATAAGTTTTACTGTGGGATCAACTCTGAAAACCCAAAAAATACAGCTTTTTCATACTTTTTGGCGAAAGTCTATAAACAATCGTATGAAACAGCAGTTTTTTTACGTTTTCAGAGTTGGTCCCACAGTAAAAGTTGTTCAAAATTTGCCATAGATGTCACCGCTTAAGGCTCCGACACCAGTAGACAAATACATTGTATATATAGTAATAGTAATATTTTTATTATTGTATCTATCACGTTATGTTTTCGTATTTTTCTATTTCTTTAATCAATAATCTCTAATTTTGCACTAACTTTTTGTCGACTAAAGTTTCAAAAATCTAAGTAAACCCAAAAGTAGCGAAGTAAATCAAAATGAAGAGCAAAAACACTATTTGATTTTACTGTCAAATAATTGAATTACTCGGAAAAGTGTTTTGAAATAAATTGGCAACACAAATGATGCCATTTGCCTCAGTTGCTCCACTGCTGAACGTTGACTTTAAAAACTTAGAAATTGAAAAATCTATTTGGAACTAACCTATTGTGTGGTTAACTAGGTAGTCTAGACAAAAATAAAAATATAATGAGGTTAAATCTGACAGCTCTGAAAAACTACATTGAACTAAAACGAGAAATTCGTGACAAAGAGCTAGCTACCTACTTTTATTGCACACTGAAAATTATCTTAAATATCTTATACAAGACTAGCTGACCCGGCGAACTTTGTTTCATGCGATATCTTTAAAAGTTACAACTCAGGAACCTTCTTTGGCTCATACACAACAACTTTGCTAAAGATCTTTACATGATCTAATGCATAGTTTACGATTCTATAGGTAAAGGACATATCAGACAAACATTCATTTTGCAAAAAGGAGAGAAAACCAAAATTTCATTTATTCTCGACAAAATGTATGGAACAGCTTTATTTCATAATTTCGGGGTTGGTTTCACAGTAAAAGTGGTTCATAGTGAGTGTTTTTGATAAATTCTGTTAATAATAGGTATACGGAAATGTAATTGTAATGTAATGTACGGAATTTCACACCACTGGATTTTTGGTTAGGAAAAACATCCTAAAAAAACCCGCATATGTTCGGAGAAGAAATTCGATGGAATAGGTATGTGAATCTACTAATCCGCACTGGGCAAGTGTGGTCAATGGTCATCATGTGGCCCAATCACCCTTCATATGTGGACCTACGTCCTGCAGTGGACTATTAAAAAGGCTGGTACAGTAAGGATTCTGTGCTGCTATCTCTAGTACCCCGACTCAAGTTAAAATGTTAATTTCTCTTTTATCCTAGAAACTATTGTCTAGTAAGACATTAGAGCTCATCAATTTTCGAACGCATCTGGAAAGGGCGCGAACTCGCAGCTGTCAAAAGTGACAGGCCGCCATCTTGGAGGATTCCCGCCAACTCTCAATAACCCGCGGTAATTACTCAGGCGATTAGTCAAGACGTATTACTTGGGGCGTTGTTTACACCGGTGAGTAACAACGGTAGCTAAACACTCTTAAGTCCTATGCCAAAATCTGATAAAAACACGACAACAATTTAAAACAATGAAACTATGATCTTTTGCGATACGATTTTCGAACGCATCCTGATGTGGTCGCGAACTTACAGCTGTCAAAAATGACAGGCCGCTATTCTTCTTCTTCTTCTTCTTAGTTTTGGCGTCGCATTATTGTGCATTTGCCAGTGTCAAGTTTTAAGTTTTAATAATTTTTGATAATATCTTATCAAAATAGTCACTGTCGTAGTCTCGTCATAGTCCAATATAAAGTCGCTGTCAAGTCCAATCTTAGTCCAAGTCATACCTCAGTAAAGCAGTGGAGACTTTACTAGAGGCGTCTATGGAGTTTTGGTAACAACACGGAACAACATGATACGTCACATTATATCACTTGCCTACACTCATGCACGTAAATCAGCTCATAATCAACGAAATGCCACCATTTTTCACTAATTATCACTGATAAAAACACAAGTTTAACAAAATAATACAATGAGGCGACATAATTTTTCCCCGTTCCCGCCAAAACCCCCAGGCCGCTATTTTGGAGGATTCTCGCCTACTCGATCTTTTTTTTCATAATTAATAGAATATTTATTTGCCGTAAAATAGTCCTTGGCAAAAAGGGGAACAAAGCCATAAATAATCCCCAAAAAACATATTTACACAACATAATATATTTCTTTGATGAAAGTACTTACTAAATACGGATGGTTCTTTGGATCATAAGTACCTAGATATAAGAAAACTCAACGCTTGGCTATTGACTTGACAGGTGTCAATGTAAAAGCTGTCAAATTAAAGTAAAATACTTATTTTGCGTTTAAGACGTCTCTATGGCACTCTATACTGAAAAAAATACCATATTGGTTTCAGATTCTAAGAATATTTAGACATCTATTGATTTAACGATAACTTTACTTATTTTAATCTAAAAACTATACGTTACGGTGTGAAACGTAGTCCTCCTTTAACTTGAGAATTCAAAGGTAGGCAATGGGTCCAGCCTGCTCTCGTTAATTACATTCTGTGAGTCAACAGACAAACAAACAACGACATGCTCTGTGTACTATGTAGTAATAAACAGAGTTTTGTTCTTAACACCATAGGATTTTCTATGGTAAAGTCTTCATTGCTTTACTATGATATTAATTATTGAACTTGATCATGACGTCATAATATGAAGTTTTCAAACTATCAATTCAATTTTCAATTGGTAATGGCAAATGCATAAATCGTGCGATGCCAAAAAATGAAAAGAAGAAAGCTTGTTTTACTGACAGCTGTCATTTCGTACTTGACAATGGCAAATATTCTAAATTTGCAATAGCAAAATGAAAAATTAAAACGACTGTATTTGAAAAACTAAGAATAACACTCAATTTAATAAGGTGCTGTGTGAAACGCAGTCCTTTCTTTAACTTGATAATTCAAAGGTAATGGCTCCAGCCTGTTTCCGTTAATAGCATTCTGTAAGTCAACAGACAAACCAACAACGACATGCTCTGTACTCACTATTATTATAATTATAATTGTTACAATAACTGTAGGAAATAAATAACTGTTATTATAGTAACGAGGTTTGAGTTATGTAGGAAACTGGAAAAAACTAGATTCACATAGGAATGATATGAAATTACTCCATTCTATATTCTACGACATTTTGCTTTGCGATGTGCACTGACTGGTATTTTATAGCCATACTAGCTTTTGCCCACGACTTTATTATATTATGAAAATCGACAAAAAACAATAATTGTTACTTACAAAAAAAAGTGCGAGTCGGACTCACGAACGTAGGGTTCCGTACCGTATGGAGTTTACCCTTTAGAATTTAGACCCATTTCAGCGTCAACCGGCAAAATTGTCAAGTTTGTTGTTTGGGAAATTTTTGTTTTATTCTGTTTTTGCCACTATGGCAACAGAAATAGGTACATCATCTGTGAAAATTTCAACTATCTAGCTATCATGTTTGTTGAGAGACAGCCTGGTGACAGACGGACGGATAAAGGAGTCTTAGTAATCGGGTCCCGTTTTTACTCACGTTTCGCCTTTGCGTACGGAATCCTAAATATGTTCACTTCTTTTCATTGCTATTTTCATGCATTGATAATTTGTTTGCGAGTTTTTGGTTCAATTTGTTTGGTTAATTCAAATCTTTATAACCTTGGTTGTCTCTATAACCAACTTTTGGTATACAACACGTATATGTCGGTCTTCTTAAAT
The DNA here is from genome assembly GCA_949316475.1 of Hypomecis punctinalis. Taxonomy (NCBI): domain Eukaryota; kingdom Metazoa; phylum Arthropoda; class Insecta; order Lepidoptera; family Geometridae; genus Hypomecis; species Hypomecis punctinalis. The sequence goes on from OX438823.1 coordinate 5,642,437, forward strand.
ACACCCTCTATGCTGTATTGTAATCTGAAAGTGTAGGTAGGAGTTTTGGCGGGAACGCGGAAAAGTCATGTCGACTGATACATACTGATAAATACGCAAGTTTAACAAAATAATACAATGATGTATTATTTTGTTAAACTTGCGTATTTATCAGTTATAATTAGTGAAAAATTGTGGTATTTCGTTGATTATGAGCTGATTTACGTGCATGAGTGTAGGCAAGTGATATAATGTGATGAATCATGTCGTTGCGTGTTGCTACCAAAACCCCATAGACGCCTCTAAAGTCAATAAGTAAAGTAAAGTAAAGTCTCCACTGCTTTAATGAGGTATGACTTGGACTACGTTTGGACTTGACCGCGACTTGATTGGCCTATGACGTGACTACGACAGTGACTATTTTGATAAAATATGAAAAATAATTAAAACTATTAAGTTTTAATTATTTTTCATATTTTATTGTGAATTTGCCAGTGTCAAGTATTAACTTGACACTGGCAAATGCACAATAATGCGACGCCAAACAAAAGAAGAAGACGAAGAAAAAGTGTAGGTATACTACGTACCACCAAAGATGAGACTTAAGAAACCACTTTGGTTTGTAATAAATATAAAAGTTCAAAAAATAATAATTAAAAAACGTTTATAAAACGTTTAATAGATAAATTCTGGATAATTAGTTTGTACACGACTGTACCTGCGCAAGATCTCCCCCTCCCCTGACGCTCGTCAAGTCTCATCTTTGGTGGCACGCACTATACTTGTGTCTTTCACGCAGCTACAGAGGGAGAGACCAACTTCATCTTTGCATAAATAAGTTTGGTTCACAGGGCGTAACGTGACACTGGCTTCTTTTTATTCTCGAAAAATAAAAGGTTCCGATTTTCGAGCAAAACAATCGACAAAAAAGTGTCCGAGCCAAAACTCTGCCCAAGCTACGTAGTGGGAAGGCTTTTAGTAAGTCGTAAGGCGATTGCAAGCCGACTACAACGGCGCCCGATGCCAAAGTGCTCGGTTACAAGCACTAATTAGGTGACATAATGTCGAGATTCGAGAAAACGGGACATCGTGAATTATTTAATGTAAAATATCTAAATAGATATGTATGACGGCGCTCGGACATTTTTTTACTACTCTCACTTAGGGACTGAGGCTCTGTAGATATTTGCTCGAAGGTTCCGATAGAATAAAACAGAAAAAGCCCAAAAAACCCGTTTATTGCCCGTGGTCTTACCAGACGTACTACTAGTAGGACCACGGGCAAGAATATTTTCCCGTGGTCCTACCAAGCACTCTAGTAGGACTACAGGAAACAAATTCGTGCCCGTGGTCCTACTGATATTGCAGTGTCATATTTCATATATCAGGGTTTTAGCCCCATTTTGCCCATAATTGATCTTGAAATCAAAGAAAACCAAACGTATAAACATTTCCTTTTTTTTTAGTTTCAAAATGACAGACGTCAAAGTGACAGCTGTCATACTTAAAAGTGGATTATCTCCGTAACGATCGAATTTATACTATTGCTGTGTTCACGAAAGTGATAAAGTTCAATGAGATCTATATTTCAGATAACAGCTCTCAAATGTAACGGAGATAATTCACTTTTAAGTTTGACAGATGTTACTTTGACACCTGTCATGTAACTAGTAGGTATAAATTCTAAAACATGACAGATATCGCTATGACAGCTGTCACTTTGAAGTCTGTCATTTTAGAAACTAAAATAAGTAAGTAATTAAAATACGTTTACAACGTTTACAACGTTTAAATACGTTTTAAAATACGTTTGGTTTTCTTTGACTTCAAATTCAATTACCTAGGGTTAAAATGGGGCTAAATCCCTGAAAATATGTCACTGCAATATTAGTAGGACCACGGGCACGAATTTTTTTACCGTAGTCCTACTAGAGTGCTAGATAGGATCACGGGACAAAAATTCTTGCCCGTGGTCCTACTAGTAGTACATTTGGTAAGACCACGGGCAACAAACGAAAAACCAGCATATCACGCAGACGCAAAAGCAAATATATCAATAAACTATCTTATTGTCACGAAATAGCAATAAACCTATACAAAAACTAAAATATTTTGAAAACTGCTTAGTAATCTGATAGTAGTTGAGAAGATCTAAGCGGGTACCCAGACAGACAGACACACATTAAACGACTTTGCTTTATTATGCAGAGATAATGTAATAAAAAGACTACAAATAAAACTCAACGACTCAAAGTCAATTGAGCATCTAAAACGAGATAAATCTTTATGACGTACACCTCGCACTTTTATAATTAAATTATAAAGATTGCAGCGTAATTAAGGCATAAAATTAATTATTATTGCGCTACACAATAGGGATTTATATTATTGCTTGAGTTTTATATATTGAGTTTTATATAATTGGGATTGAGACCACCGCAGAACTGAATGCTAATAAATCGATGAATCGTTTGTTGTTTCAACCATAGGTAGGACAGGACGTTCACCGTCGGACATATGCCCTATAGATCTCCAATTTTCGATGTGGTCATACGTCCAGCTGGGTCCTACGCCTACCGTCCTGCGCTGTGCTTGCCGGTATGTGGCCTCCACTCGAGACTTTTCGATCCCACATGTCATAAGTATGTGCTATGTATCCTACTAGGGAGTAGGATACATGTGTGTTTCATACATGTGTTGAGTGGTTTGGAAAGTTCAAATGGTATTGAGTAGGGACTCAATACCATTTGAACTTGCCAAATCCACTGAGCTATGGCGTTCTTCTAAGTATCTCCTCATATCTGAATCGACCTCGCACAGAGCCAACCATATAATATTAATATAATAACGACTGACTCGGTGGCTCAGTGGTTAGTGACACTAACTTCTGGCAAAGAATATATAATAATACTACGTACGTGCTTCTGGTTCAAAGAGGCGTGGGTTCGATCCCCACCCAGGGCAAATATTTAAAAGTTTATTAGTAATTATCGATTTATAATGACTGCCTCGGTGGCTCAGTGGCTAGTGACTCTAACTTCTGGATCAAAGAGGCGTGGGTTGGATTCCCACCCAGGGCAAACATTTATGTGATGAACATAAGTGTTTGCGTGTCTGGGTGTTATTTATGTACTATCTATATTAGTATGTATTTAAAATATGTATAAGTAGTGTATTAGTCTCTGGCAGCCATATCACAAGCTTTGCTTAGTTTGGGGTCAGAGACCGTGTGTAAGATGTCCCCTAATATTTATTACATAAAAAAAACGTCATCACGTCAAAAAATCATATCACTATCACTACATAGTATAAAACAAAGTCGCTTCCCGCTGTCTGTCCCTATGTATGCTTATATCTATAAAACTACGCAATTGATTTTGATGCGATTTTTTAAAAGATAGAGTGTTTTAAGAGGAAGTTTTATACTTATGTATAATACGAAGCCGGGGCGGGTCGCTATATGAAGTTGTACTGACAGACCTGACACAGCAAGATACATATATATTATGTACGAACAAACGGACAAAATCGGCGTTCTACAATATTACAGACTAGCTACGCCCTACGGCTGTACCGCCATCCTACAACCTAACTATTATTACCATGACTATTATATTAGCTTAACTAATAACCACTTCCACTGCACTTGTATTAGCTTAGCTAATGATAGTACGGTGTAAAATGTACAAGCTATACAGTGTAGTAGCTTTAAGCTATATTTGAACAGCTTTGAAGTTTTGCCGACAATATTTAGCACACAAAATTATGCCGTAGAGCGTATGTACCTATGAATCTAAACACTCATAATACGAGTTCATATTTTATAGACGAGTGAAAATGTGACAATAGGCATTATACAATGTGTTTGTCTACCGGTGTCGGAGCCTTAAGAGTGCGCCTAATGCCACGAAAAAAATAGATTTCACCCGCGCTTCTTGCATCGCCCGCTATTACCTATATTGCTTTGTTTAGAGTCGAAAATCGCACAGTTCACGATGATTTTGGCTTCGAGTGCCAGCTTACATTTTTAGGTGACATTTTATTTATTTATTCAAAATTTAAGCATTTATTAAAAAAACTAATCAATAATTCTACTAGAACATTAGTCTAGCTACGTAATTTGTCAAAAAAATTGTGGTGTTGTCGCTTATAATTTCGTGCATTGGAATAAAAAGTTTTTTTTTATGTTGCCAAATTTTATTTTTTTTCTAAAGTATCCATATCATTGTCCAAAATTCTACGCGATTACTCTGCTACTATAGGTTTTTTCCTTTCCTATAGTGTTTTTTTAAAATTGATATTTGTATTCGTTACCTTTACACCACATCTTTAAAAATACACCTTTCGCTTGATTTTGGCATTAGGCGCCCCCTTAAGACGAGGCATCGGGCCGAGAAACACGAAAACCTTGAATGCGCGATGTGAGAGGACGAATGATATTGATTCAAATTTAAAAAATATCATAGATAAGGGAAAATCTTGAAAAATTTAATGAACCGGACAACATTTTGAAAAGTGACCGGCTTTATTAAAAATAAACTTACAAATTTCTCACCAAAAAAAACTTTAATAATTTGAATGCTCAGAATTATTAGCGACAACACCCCATTATTTTTTTCGAATAAAATAGCCAGATCACTTTTCTATTTTACAAACTGAGAAGTTATTTTTTTTAATGTGTGAACACATTAAAAAAATAACTTCTCGGTTCACATCTATGGCAAATTTTGAACATCTTTTACTATGAGACCAACTCTGAAAACGTCAAAATAAACTGCTGTTTCATACGATTTTTTACAAGAGTTTCGAGAAAAAGTATGGAATAGCTGTTTTTTTTGCGTTTTCAGAAGTGATCCCACAGTAAAAGTTATTCAAAATTTGCCATAAATGTCACCGCTTAAGGCTCCAACACCGGTAGACAAACACATTGTATAACTGTGTATAAAAATCATTATCATAAGTCCGATAGATTATATAAAAATATTGCACTCGTATTTTTTCATTTGTCTATCAATCAACAAATGACAAAGATAAACCTTGCCAAAGTTTAGGAGTGGGGGCTCGTGACGACACTATTGTGACGTAGACTGGTCATTTATAGTGCACTCGTGACGTCACGCGGTACTGTAACGGGCTATATCTTTGTCAATTTTTGTTTAGTTGACAAAAGAAAAAATACGTGTCTAATATATTTTTTTTATCTATCTGACGGATTAATTATATTTTTTTAGTCATCTAGCCTATTATAATAGTAGATCTACAAACAGTAGATTTACGGTACATCACTTTGACATACCTCAGCCTCAAGTCGAAAATTTCGACCAGTGTGTTGCCAGTGATGACTTATTGCACAGAAACGTGGTCTCTCACTGTGGGCGTTATTAGTAAGGTCCAAGTATCCCAACGAGCCAACGGGCTATGCTCGGAGTTTCTCTGCGAGATCGAATCAGGAATGAGGAGATCCGTAGAAGAACCAAGGTTACCGACATAGCCCAGCGGATTGGCAAGTTGAAGTGGCAATAGGCAGGGCACATAGCGCGGAGAACTGATGACCGATGGGGTCGAAAAGTTCTCGAGTGAAGACCACGTACCGGCAAGCGCAGCGTAGGACGTCCACCCACAAGGTGGACGGATGACCTCATTAGGACCGCAGGATCGCGCTGGATGCAAGCCGCTATCCCGGTTGATAATTATTGGAAATCATTAGTGGAGGCCTATGTCCAGCAGTGGACGTCCTATGGCTGAAATGATGATGATGATGATGACTTTGACTAAATCTTCATTAGTCAAGTCGACTCGCTCTTGGCCGATTTGAATCATTTTCGCAAATTTTGTTAAGATTAGATTTAGATACTTACTCAACAATGTTGCCAAATCATATTGAAACCCGCCAATAAACTGCGCGACGCGAATTTTCCTCCCTTTTTGTTGGAAATACCCTCCCCCAACAACTGACGACAAATAATAATCCATTACTTAATACCTACCAAAATAAAACCTGTATTTCGTCGAAATGTGTTGATAAATGCGACCTGTAAGTGAGAATCAACACCTGAAAATCAAAATCAAATCGACGAGTTAGAACCTCAGATCAAATAAAAAAATCAAGACAGTATGTTGAGAAACATACAAGTGAAGCGTGCAAAACAACGCCTCGCCGTGTACAGTCAAAATTGCACACAAATATGTGCCTACAACGAAACTACGCCTGGGCTTGTCAGTCAAACTATGGTGGCGTAACACCGACGCACTCACCACATGAAAAAAAAACTGGCTTTACTGGTCTGTTCACGACGTTGTTTCTAAATTTTTAATTTGTTCTGAGGTTAGACCTCGCTTACTTCGCTCGTTCAGTAAAAACACACATGAAAAGTACAACTTTACGAAAATCCAGTAGCTACCTACCTACATACTCCAAAAACTCTTTAACCCTTCTCAACGCCATCTCGTGACAACCGTTACAAACTCCAACTGTCACAGATTCGAATTAGGAATTCCAATTATTCCCGCCTAATAAAGCGATGGTGCCAGTCGTTGACGTACTTTTAATTGGGAAACTTAGCTGGGGTGATAAAATTGGAGTAAGCTTGTTGGAATTATTTTGTTAGAATCAATAGCAGAGTTCGTTTTTCACCGGATTCCAAAAAGGAGGAAGTACTATATTTGTCTTTATTTTTATTCCTTGTAGGTTTGCGTTTGACTACATACTGCCTGATGTTGAGCAGATATGCGGTCTAGGATGTAGCACGCTTACCTAGAAGATACCTATTTACTCGGGATTTGAAGACAACCACGTTGTACTTAAGCGGGAAGACAGACCCAGGCAAAGCGTTCCACATTCCGGCTGTTCGTATGAGGAATGAGGATTCGAAACGCTTTGTTCTAACGCGCGGAATGTCCACCATAAAAGGGTGTCGCTTTGGTCGCGTCTGCCTAGCCGTACGATAGAAGAAAGGGGCAGGTGGTCTGTAGGTATATATTTTTTGTGTATGTTCATCGATATTTTTCCTAATTTTGAACCGATTAAAAAAATTTTTTTTATTTCGCAAGGGTGTACTTCCGAGGTGGTTCCATCCACATAAAACGGGCCCACGGGGGGCTCAATTGTGGAAAAGGCCCGCATCAACAATTAACAAGTAAGAGGTTGTTCCACCCCGTATAAATTTTATCGAAATCAGTTTAACCGTTTTTGATAAAATACTGTACATAGATGTCACATAGATTTGTGCAAGGTATTCGAACTCTGTACACGGTGAAAGTAGATGGTGCCATTTTTAGGGAAAAATAACTATGTAAGACTATTGTATACCTAAAAATTCCTTATTTAAGCTGGAAACATACTAGAGGACGCGACTGACAGCCGCGACTGATAGATATCTAGACAATGAATGTACACTGAGCCATGCACACTATCGGACATCATTCGCGGACGTCACCTTAGGCTGACCTTGAGCGTTCGGACGTCCGAGAGAGATCTGGGGCCTTATTTTGTAAGCGCTCTGGCGTTCGGCTTCGCTTTTCCTCCCGCTCACTCTCGCGGCGTGAGTAACTGGCGCGAGCAGGAGAAAAAGCGAAGCCGAACGTCAGAGCGCTTACAAAATAAGGCCGCTGGCGTGCCGGATGTTTTAAGACGTGCACACTGCTAAGTCGCTGCTGTCAGTCGCGTCCGTCAGCCGCGTCCGATAGTATGTTTCCATCTTTACAGTAGAGTAGGAACTTAGGAAGTACTCGATTTGAGCTACGTCAAATGGTCGGATTAAATTTAATCTTCATAGACTTTATCAAAGACCGATGAAAATACGTTCTTTAAAGTACAATTTATGAAATTAAATTAGATTTTAGGGTTCTGTATCTCAAAAGGAAAACAACGGAACCCTTATAGGATCACTTTGTTGTCCGTCTGTCCGTCTGTCCGTATGTCAAGACTCCTTATCACTGGAACGCGTTAAGATATCTAGTTGAAATTTAAACTATATACGTATATCTATGGTTTCTTGCAGTTGTGTAAAAGAAAAACTTCTCAGTTATCGTATAAAAAGTTAGATTCATTTATGTCGTAAAAAAACACATATTTCGACACTTACACAGAAACCTACAGTACTTCCCGTTGACATAGAAATATGAAATTTGGCTAAAAGCATTGTCTCAATGTACACATCTAGGAATAAATCAGAAAAATTGTACATATTTATTTAAATCACAAAAATATAGGGTCTCCAAATTCACAAAATATGGGTTCAAAATTCAAAGGTATCATTTGAAAGAGGTTCATTAGCACATGCTAAAACAGGTTTTTAGTTATAATTTTAACAACGTGTAATTTTCGATACGATAAAAATACGTATATATTTACGATAAAAGTGAAAAAAAAATAAAAAACTTTTTCGATAATTATAGTATACTTAAGAGATTTTAACAATTTACTTCCCAATTTTGTGAAACTTTCTGGACTTGTACGGAACCCTCGTTGTGCGCGCCTGACTCACACTTGTCCGGTTTTTTAACTAAATTAGTTCTTTAAACTATAATTTGTTTATTGTCGATTGACAATCGACAAATTAGAGACAGAATGCTGTACAACACTGTTCCCCATTTTATCGATATCTTGCGCTCGCACCACTGGTCGATTTCTTCAGCGCCATTAAGCCGAGTCTTCAACGACTTTTTCCTCACTTTGAACGGAGAGCGTGAAATAGATTTTTAAAATTGAATTTAGCGGGCGAAAACATTTGGAAAAAAACTGCAAAAATTGCAGACGATTCTGATTGCGGTCCCGTATCCATGAGTTCCTTGGAACTTACAGACTAGCTGTTGCTCGCGGCTTCACCCTCGTGATCTATCATAAGAAATCAAGAATAATCTTGAGAAAAATAAAACCAGGATATACAAAACAAGTCTAAACCTTTAGGCCACATCTATGCAAAAATTAAATCGATCACTATTTCTGTTGCTGCGTGAAAAAGTAACAAACAAACCAACAAACACATTTTCAGATTTACAATAGGTATTAGTAAGGAGTAAAAATATTAATCAAATCAATCAAATCGTTTATTTGCTGAGAATACATGTACAATACAAGTCAGAATTGGTTAGTCTTATAATATTTACATTGCATTCAGTCTGCAAGCAAATATTTATTTACTTATTACATTAATTTCTTGTTTAAGTGCATCAGTATAATCTATAAGTTATTAAAATTATTTTATTCCTTAATACTATAGAAGCAATTCGTTAGAAGCCAGTCGGTTAGTGTTTTCTTAAATTTATTCCCGTTCAATATTTTGAATTCATTAGGTACAATATTATATATCGTTATACACATGTTATAAACATTTCTTTTGTAAATGTCTTTTCTGGCAGGAGGTTGATATAATAGGTTTATGAACTTTATTGACGTGTTATGATGTCATTACGTTTATTGAAATATTCGGGGTGTTCTTTGGTGAAAATACACATGGCTTTAATATACATGCATAAAATTTAATATAAAAGCATTGTGTGAACAATGCTTTTCGGTGAAGGAAAACACTGTGAGGCAACCTGTATATACGTCCGGAGAAAAAATTCGATAGCGTATGTGTATGCAGATACTCATACTGGGCCAGCGTGGTAGATATGGTCCAATGGCTTTTCGTGTAAAGGCCTATATTCAACAGCAAAATTTTAAAAAGGCCGGTCAGATAAAAGAGAGTATAAGCTGCGACCGTTTGAAAGAGAAAATAACGCCCCTGTGCCTACATACTTACTTAAGCAAGTAGGTATGTAACTACAGAGGCGTCTTTTATATATTAATATATAATGACGCTATATATAAAGTTAATCGAGGCTCTACTTGCCTCGATTAACCGGACTAATTTGTGTCGTTGAGCATTCGGATAGTTGACAATCCGGATAATCGAATGAACGAAAAAAGCTGTTGGCTTAAGAAGCTAAGATAAGGATCTTACGTGACCTACGACCAGCCCCTCCTTTTTTAGTTGAATTAATAATATTTATGCGATAACACCACTGTGTAACACACTCTCTTACGCTCGAAATAATATAATAAGGTCTAAGATCGCGCGGGGACGCAGCGCAGTGGCTGCACTTAGCAACAATAATCGTCCAAGTGCTGGTCAAACTCGCGCACGAAGGGTTCCGTACTGTATGGGAACCCCCCTTAAATATTTATTTACATAATTAATTGTTGAAGTTGAACATTCAACTGAATATTCTGTGAATATTTCATTTCAAGCGTCTATATACCTGTTATCGCATGTCGAGCAAAGAACGGCAAAAAAATCAGGTTTTTTGTAGCCCCCCTTAAAGGAGCCGCTCTTAATTTATTTTTTTTTTTTTTTTTGTTATAGCGGCAACAGAAATACAGCGTCTGGGAAAATTTCAACTGTCTAGATATCACGGTTCATGAGATACAGCCTGGTGACAGATGGACGGACAGCGGAGTCTTAGTAATTGGATCCCGTTTAACCCTCTGGGTACGGAACCCTAAAAACAATTCGCGAAGAGCAAAGAAAAAACGGGGCGCAAACGGGTTATAAAACTTCTAACATGCCCGTCCCGTATGGATTCAACTTTAACAATACATTTTGTCGTTCGCTTGTAGCATTCCGGATAATCAAGAATCCGTATAACTGAGGGCCGGATAATAGAGGTTCCACCGTACGACCTACAGCATTAGAAATCAACAATAACTATACATTACCACCACCCACTTCATTAAAATAGCACCTAATTACAATTACATTACCACTCGTATCGAATACAGCAGGTGCTCAGTTTCGCACCTCGACGCCTTCGTAACTACGCTAATAACGTGTTATTATCAGTTAATCATATTCGTTACGTAATTAGCTGTTAGCACTTGCTATTCGATATAACAACGGTTATTGATAATTCTCAATCTAAGTACCTACAGAAATGTGGACGATTTCTCTGACCCCAAACTAAGCAAAGCTGCCTGATATGGCTGCCAAAGACTGATACTACATACGACTGCCTCGGTGGCTCAGTAGTTAGTGAACCTGACTTCTGGATCAATGACGCGTGGGTTCGAAAGACAACTTTTTTTTTGAGATTTGACAAAAGTCGTTGAACAAAAGTTTTGATGTACAGAATAAGCCCCTAAAGGGAATCAATAATAACCCTGTATAGAAGCCGTGGTGGTCAAGAGGTAGTGACACCCGCGTGTACAATTGTGAGGTCGTAGGTTCGAATTCCCGGTCCAATAAGTTCTTTGGAATTTATGTACGGAATTTCACACCACTGGCTTTTCGGTGAAGGAAAACATCGTGAGGCAACCTGCATACGTCCATAATTTCGATGGCGTATGTGAATCCACCAACCCGCACTGGGCCCGCGTGGTGGATATGGCCCAATCACCCTTCGTGGGTAGGCTTACGTCCTGCAGTGGACTACTAAAAAAGGCTGGTACAGTACAGTACAGTAACCCTGTATAGATAATCCCCGGTACCAATGAGTTCTTTGGAATTTATGTACGGAATTTCACACCACTGGCTTTGCGGTGAAGGAAAACATCGTAAGGCAACCTGCATACGTCCGTAGAAGAATTTTGATGGCGTATGTGAATCCACCAACCCGCACTGGGCCTGCGTGGTGGATATGGCCCAATCACCCTTCGTGGATAGGCCTACGTCCTGCAGTGGACTACTAAAAAAGGCTGGCACAGTACAGTAACCCTGTATAGATAATACCTAAATAACACCCAGACACAGAGCAAACACCTATGTTCATCACATAAATACTTGCCCTGGGTGGGAATCGAACCCACGCCTCTTTGACCCAGGAGTAAGGGTCACTAGCCACTATGCCACCGATGCTTTGCCCTGATACCGGGGCACTAGAATACGGCATCGGTATCCCCTGCCTATCATAGAGCATAGCCATGGAGAGGGCTATGCTCAGAGTTTTCTCTGCGATATCGAATCAAGAATGAGGAGATCCGTAGAAGAACCAAGGTTACCGACATAGTCCAGCGGATTGGCAAGTTGAAGTGGCAATGGGCAGGGCACATAGCGCGGAGAACTGATGACCGATGGGGTCGAAAAGTTCTTGAGTGGAGACCACGTACCGGCAAGCGCAGCGTAGGACGTCCACCCACAAGGTGGACGGATGACCTTATTAGGACCGCAGGATCGCGCTGGATGCAAACCGCTATCAACCGGTCTTATTGGAAATCATTAGGGGAGGCCTATGTCCAGCAGTGGACGCTCTATGGCTCATATGATGATGATGATGATGATCCCCTGCCTGCTTGTAGTAAGAACCTACTAAAAAGGGACCTCTATGACTCTATGCCCGTGAATGGTCAGAGATGGGGCTCTAGCCATTCACTCAAACGGCTGGGAGGAAGACAGCGTGTATTAGGCAAGATAAGACTTGTACTTGTACTAGTCGAGTAGTCGTGCAAAGTCCTGGAAGTCTGGAAGCACCAGTTCGTTACCTTGGAGATACCGGAGCACTCAAGAAAGCAAAAGGGCTGGCCACCGAGAGAGTTTTAGTGGGTACAATCCCACATAACCTGACTGCACCCCAAAGCAGTAGAGCACCTTTTTGCATTTGAGAATGTGAATTCTGTGAATGTGGCTGTGGTGTGTGTGGCCGTGTTGCGTGTGACTGTGAATGTGGCTGTAGTGTGTGTGGCTGTGAATGAGGCTGTGGTGCGTGTGGCTGTGGATGAGGCTGTGGTGTGTGTGGCTGTGAATGAGGCTGTGGTGTGTGTAGCTGTGGAGGTGGCTGTGGTGTGTGTGACTGTAAATGTGGCTGTGGTGTGTGTGGCTGTGGTGTGTGTGGCTGTGTTGCGTGTGACTGTGAATGTGGCTGTGGTGTGTGTGGCTGTGAATGAGGCTGTGGTGCGTGTGGCTGTGGATGAGGCTGTGGTGTGTGTGGCTGTGAATGAGGCTGTGGTGTGTGTAGCTGTGGAGGTGGCTGTGGTGTGTGTAACTGTGAATGTGGCTGTGGTGAGTGTTTCCTTTTTTTTTTCTTATATGCTTAGGATCATTGCTGAGCATAAAATCATAAAATGCTGACAGATCCAGGTGGTTTATTAAATGAACCATAAATCGTAAACGGCTTAAAAATATCTTTGAACGTCTACAATTTGGTCAGCACAAATAACCTTCCTTATCTATTAAGACCGTTGAGAGTCCACAAATTTGCAGCATCATTGATCCCCCTCCATTAAACACAACAAGAGTGTATTATTCGATAGGCACAAGTTACTATCCCCAATTTATACTTACAATTGAGCTGTGGCGGTACCATCGCAGTTTTAGAACAAACATGACGCTTTCTCTCAGAAAAAAAATAGTTCTGTAGTTTGGCCAAGTAAACGAGATAAGCTGGTGACGATACCCAACTTATGGTAGAGTCCCTACTTATAAGATTGAGTCGTAGCGCTACCGTCGTAGTTTCTATACTAAATTCTCGTATTCTGCTTTAAAATGTTAGTTCCACTGTTTGGTTAACTGAATGAGGTAAGTTGGGAGACGTACAATGAAGGGACAATACCGTGAAAACATATGTTTAGTTAAGATCATAGGGGAAATAGTGATGGGACATTTTGGTGGAAAAAATATCGATAACTATATTTTTGGTAAAATTTATTATCTACCTTACCTATTATAATAATGATACTAAATGTGACAAACAATTTTTTTAGTAAATAAATAGAAAAAAAACGGTAAAACAATTAAATATGTTATCAGAAACAATATGTAGTTTCTTTTATTCGTAAAATATTTAAAATTAAATTCCATTAAATTTGAAATATATTTTCAAACGACCAATTCGTATTTTTTCTCTCCTATTTTGTGTTTTTCTCTACTTTAAGTAATTTATGTAAGTGTCTTAAGGTATATTTCTAGAAGTAAGTAAGTACATAATATACATTTTTTACACAAGACTAAATAATAAAATTAAAAAAACGCAACAACATTACTATCGCAGCTTACAAGACAAGAGAGCTGATAACTACGGCTAAACTGATTTTGATAAAACACATTTTTTTTAAATATTTTTGGACATCTTATACATGGCCTCTGACCCCAAACTAAGCAAAGCTTGTGATATGGCTGCCAGAGACTACGTATACTTATTTTTAAATACATACTTATATGTATAGATAGCAACTAAATGACACCCAGAGACAGAGCAAACACTTATGTTCATCACATAAATATTTGCCCTGGGCGGGGTTCGAACCCACGCCTCTTTGATTCAGGAGTTAGGATCACTAACCACCGAGCCACCGAGGCAGTCATTTAAACCAAAAAATCAGTTCATCCGTTTGGGAGCTAGGTACAATGCCACAGACAGACACACACACAGGCATACACGTCAAACATAAAACACTCCGTTCTTTCTGCGTCGTGGGTTAAAAAATAATGTAGGGTGGGATAGCAATGTATACAGTAAATTCACTACAACCAGAATTGTTAAGCTATCAACTCTTGTTAAGATGCTATCAACTGCTCTACAATAATTGAATCTTCGCAAGATTGCACGCAAAGATACAACGATTGAATAATTACGTAAATACAGTTATCATGTGCGGCTGTTGCACTCAATTTGCGGCCCGCTAAGGTAATTTAAATACTAAGAAGTTAGCGGTTGGAAACTGCGGTCCGCATAATATAAAAGCTTATTTTAATCACCTAATGAAATGAAATGAAATCATTTATTGTCAAAATAGTTACACCGATAATTAAATATTAGCATCGATGTTCCTATTTATGGACTCGTCCAACATGATATGATAATAAAATAAAGCAGTTTTTTATTTATAATGTAAATATACCTATAGTCCTTTACCCTATAAAAAGTAATTGTTTTAGATATAAGTTGTTATTGTTGTTTTTTAAGGTTTATTACAATAAATATTTGAATCTTGTGACACACTAGTGAATAAAATATTATTTAGACTAAAAAAAAAAACATAACAAATAATAATTAATTACATTAATTAAAATTAATAATTAAATACAAACTGAATAAAACCATGCTCAAAAACCATGCTATTTTGTGTCACCGTCAGAAATGAATGTAGAATGGATCAATTAATATTTGTATTGTAACTAATACATACAAACAAACAAAATCTAATACGGTGTAACTATACCAACTTTTAATCAAACATTGGTCTTCCCACAAAAGCCATTTAATTATTATATACTACGGGACTAAAATTACGAGATAAATAAATACCTCCTCATCCCGACGTTTCGATCAACCGTGGTCACGGGTAGTCTATCCGTGACCACGGTCGATGCAACTCGGCTGAAACGTCGGGATGAGGAGGCATTTATTTATCTTGTAATTTTAGTGCGCGATTAGTCCCGTAGTATATAATAATAATGTGTTGAAATCGCGAAAGTTTAAAAATAACAAAAGCCATGTAGGCTATATCCACCAGGCTGCCTTAGTCCTTCTTCAGGTTTGGTCGTTTAACGAATGTATGGCCTCCATCACTGGAAACCGAGTGATCTGTTTTGAAAATTTCCTAAGAATTCATTGATACGGGACAGAGATTAAAACCTTCCACCTCACGAGTACAAGGTGAGTTGGGTTTTTTTTTTTGTTTTGAACACAGCCTGACCCGGTATATACTTCATAAATATATTGGGTAAATGATAAAAACATAACGAATGCAGATTTGAAAATAAAGACTGCATTTTCTATCATTTAGAAATTAAAAGCGGGCCTGGAAAAAAGTGAGGTTTAGCACACAATAGAGAAATCTAACTACAAACAAAAACGCCTATCATTTATCGATAATAAAACATAATTATTGTTTGCTGTACTAATAGTGCAGTGTCAGATATATACCTATCTTAAGTTGCAAGGTAATTATTTCAGCAACTTCCTGATTGCAACTCTAAACTATTGCAATAAGAGCTATATTTGTATCACGTTTCAGATTGATAAAAGCGAAATTGATGGCGTAGTTTAGAAGAATTACCTACTCATACATTGACTTATAAATAATGTATATTTGCTAATTTTGTACATCAAAAACCCCGTGGGCATAGTAGGATTTTTCTGGAGACGAACACAAATTTGATGATATCAATGTGATTAATACTTTTACTATGGTGTCAATCGCGAAATTAACAATCGTTCAATACATTTTGTCGAAGGTAGATTGACTCATTCTCTGTTCTAGAAAGTAGAAGCGGACCCCAAATTAATAAAGTTGAGCACATCTGCATGATAATAGAGAAATCTAGCTACAGACAAAAACGCCTATCATTTATCGATGAAAAAAGATAATTATTGTTTGCGGTACTAATAGCGCGGTTCCAGGGGGCTAATTCAAGTAAAATCAGACTAAACTGAACTTATCACTTATTCCGCCATAGAAAATGTCAAATAATACACGCTGTCATCTACCTACCGTAATTGAAACGATTTTGACAGTTTCACGAAGCAAAAATAAATAAATATTAGAGTTGAAATCATTTATTGCAACATATGTAGAAAGATGTGTTAGCACCCGGACAAGAAATTTTGATTCCCGTATACTAACGTCTTCCAACGTGTTAACTAGAATTTAAATTAAAAGAAAACTGAAAAATAAAAATTAAATCAAATAAAAAATACATCAAATTAATGTGATGAGTATACAATGCCAAGTGATTAATAAAATTAAAATTATACAATTTGGAAATAAGTTCTTAAGTAAGAACAGATTAACTATAACAGAATACGGCTAAAACTCACGTTATAATTATACGGTCGATCCGCAAGGAATCCGACCAGTTTCGATCCGATCAGTGCGCGCGCGCCAGTCGACGGGGGTGCGCGTATTCCCTGAGGATGGAGTTCTAAATACTCCGAAATTGGTCGGATTCCTTGCGGATCGACCGTATAATTATAACGTGAGTTTTAGCCGTATTCTGTTATAGTTATGATGAATACTCACGGTAGTTTTAATGAAGAACCAACAGATTATAAATTATAGAATATATTACTTATGTTACAATGTTCCATACATTGTCATTATGAAAAGATCAGATCTATACTGTGCTTACTTGCTGCTTAACCACTGTTACTCTTATTTGTTGTTTATATTTGTTCATGTATGTCACGAAATAAACTGTATTTCTTTCTTTCTTTGTACACTAAATAGGACTGTATGGCAGAAATTCTCATCAACACAAACAGAGATTTAACGCATCTGTAAGAAAAGTGAACTTGTGTGCGTGCGTAATGGTTTTAACCCTTTAGTATATACATAAAAGCGATACATTATTATATATTAGAGGACATCTTAAAGATGGTCACTGACACCAAACTTAGCAAAGCTTGCGATATAGCTGCCAGAGACTGATATAGGTATCACATACATATTTTAAATACAATCATCCAGACACAGATCAAACACCTATGTTCTTCATATGCTAGTCCTGGGTGAGAATCAAACCCACGCCTCTTTGGCCCAGGAGGCAGGGTCACTAACCACTGGGTCACCGAGGCAGTCAAAAATACGTAAGTATATGGTTTAGAAATGTTCCAGTTTAGTTTCGTCTTCGGTAACTGAATTAGGGCCCTAGACTGGTATCTATATCATTGTTGCAAGCTAATTACCTGTTACACTTGAATTTTTCCGATTGCAACTTTATTTAATTGCAATAAGAGCCATTTTGGAATTTCGCTGTGTCACTTATTGCCCCCCTTACGGATCTTCTCATTTCTGTTTAGATCTCGCATTGAGACTCTTAAGGTGGGCACACACGGTCAGTTAAACTGATCAGTTTTTCGCGTCACTCCAACTGGGAGCTCATTCAGTTATTGAAAAGGTGGGAATTGGTGGTTCCATATTTTAAGACAGTGGAGCCATGATATTTCTTCGATAACTTGTGTTAAGTGTTTCAATTTTTCATTAGAAATTATTGGAACTAAAGTTGTTTGAAATTTGATTTCCCACAACTTTGATTCCTATCAACTTTTTCTAGGATCGATATTTTTTAATAAGCCGGTGATGCCATGATGTTTCTTCGATAACTTGTTTTATTTCAATTTTTCATGAGAAATTATCGAAACCCAAGTTGTTTGAAATTTGATTTCCTATAACTTTGATTCCCATCAACTTTTTCCAGAATCGATATTTTTTTAATAAGACAGTGGTGCCATTCTGTTTCTTCTATAACTTGTGTTATTTCAATTTTTCATGAGAAATTATCGAAACCAAATTTGGTTGAAATTTGATTTCCTACAACTTTGATTCCCATCAACGTTTTCTAGGATCGATATTTTTTATCATAAGCCGGTGGTGCCATGATGTTTTTTCGATAACTTGTGTTATTTCAATTTTTCATGAGATTTAATTGGAACCGAAATTGTTTGAAATTTGATTTCCTACAATTTTGATTCCCATCAACTTTTTCCAAGATCGATTTTTGTTTAATAAGTTAGTGGTTCCATTTTGTTTCTTCCATAACTTGTTATTTCAATTTTTCATGAGAAATTATCGGAACCAAAAGTTGGTTGAAATTTGATTTCCTACAACTTTGATTCCCATCAACTTTTTCTAGGATCGATATTTTTTTAATAAGCCAGTGCTGCCATAATGTTTCTTCGATAACTTGTGTTATTTCAATTTTTCATGAGAAATTATCGGGACCAAAGTTGTTTGAAATTTGATTTCCTACAACTTTAATTCCCATCAACTTTTTCCAGGATCGATATTTTTTTTAATAAGTTAGTGGTTCTATTTTGTTTCTTCCATAAATTGTTATTTCAATTTTTCATGAGAAATCATCGAAGCCGAAGTTGCTTGAAATTTGATTTCCTACAACTTTGATTCCCATCAACTTTTTCTAGGATCGATATTTTTTTAATAAGCCAGTGCTGCCATGATGTTTCTTCGATAACTTGTGTTATTTCAATTTTTCATTAGAAATTATCGGGACCAAAGTTGTTTGAAATTTGATTTCCTACAACTTTAATTCCCATCAACTTTTTCCAGGATCGATATTTTTTTTAATAAGTTAGTGGTTCTATTTTGTTTCTTCCATAAATTGTTATTTCAATTTTTCATGAGAAATCATCGAAGCCGCAGTTGCTTGAAATTTGATTTCCTACAACTTTGATTCCCATCAACTTTTTCTAGGATCGATATTTTTTTAATAATCCAGTGGTGCCATGATGTTTCTTCGATAACTTGTGTTATTTAAATTTTTCATGAGAAATTATCGGAACCAAAGTTGTTTGAAATTTGATTTCCTACAACTTTGATTCCTATCAACTTTCTCCAGGATCGATATTTTTTTTAATAAGTTAGTGGTTCTATTCTGTTTCCTCCATAACTTGTTATTTCAATTTTTCATGAGAAATTATTGAAGCCGAAGTTGCTTGAAATTTGATTTCCTACAACTTTTATTCCCATCAACTTTTTCCAGGATCGATATTTTTTTTTAAAGTTTGTGGTTCCATTTTGGTTCTTCCATACTTGTGTTATTTCAATATTTCATGAGAAATTATCGGAACCAAAAATGTTTAAAATTTGATTTCCTACAACTTTGATTCTCATCAACTTTTTCTAGGATCGATTTTTTTTTAATAAAACAGTGTTGTTTTTTAATAAAACGTTTTGTTTCTTTTATAACTTGTGTTATTTCAATATTTCATGATAAATTATCGGAACCAAAAATGTTTTAAATTTTATTTCCTACAACTTTGATTCCTATCAACTTTTTATAGGATCGATATGTTTTTTAATAAGTCAGTGGTGCCATTTTGCTTCTTCCATAACTTGTGTTATTTCAATTTTTCATGAGAAATTTTGGAAACCAGAAATGTTCGAAATTTGATTTCCTAAAACTTTGGTTCAGATTTTTTTTGTTTAAAAAATTACGTGAGTTATTGAAGATTCAGTTAATCATCGAAGTGGTACAAACATGCAAACCATCGCAGTACCTATCGGCAATAGTTGACTACATTAGGACCCCGCTGCAATTATTTGATGAACTGATGCGATCATTTCATCATGTGTGCCTAGCTTCTGGTAGTGGTTTATACATGGAGCCACCAATTCCCACCTTTTAATTTACTGAATGAGCCCCAATTGGAGTGACGCGAAAAACTGATCAGTTGAACTGACCGTGTATGCCCACCTTTAGCATAGCCCTCTCCACAGCTAGTTGGGCTACTTGAAGTCAATAAAACATATACCTAAGTAGGTACAAGTGGTACCTAAGTAAGCCGTGGTGGTCTAGTGGTAAGGGTACCTTCCAATCGTAAGGCCGTGGGTTCAAATCCCGGTCCCGTACCAATGAATTCCTTGGAATTTATGTACGGAATCTCACACCACTGACTTTTCGGTGAAGGAAAACGTGAAGCATGCAATGCCTGCATACGTGCGCTGTAAAATAAATTCGATGGCGTATTTGAATCCCTGACCCGCACTGGGCCAGCGTGATGGATATGGCCCAATCACCCTACGTGCATAGCCTTACGTCCTGCAGTGGACTATTAACAAGGCTGGTACAGTACTGTACCTAAGTACGAGTAGGTATATTCCGAATCAAAAAACTTGGCAGCTGTTATGTTGCATAGTGGATAGCCCAACCCTGGCAAATAGGTACTCACATACTCGTAACAGCTGCACAAGAAAAAAGGCGTCGTACAGATGCGCGACGCCATTTTGCTTTTTTTGCGATGACTGCCTCGGTGGCTCTGTGGTTTGTAACCTTAACTTCTGGGCCAAATAGGCGTGGGTTCGATCCCCACCCAGCGCAAATACTTATGTGATGAACATAGGTGTTTGCTCTGTGTCTGGGTGTTATTTAGTTACTATCTATATAGTATTTAAAAATAAGTATATGTAGTATATCAGTCTCTGGCAGCCTGTAGAGAAACTAACCTTTTTGTTAGCTTCTCTACATTCAAACTCTTTCGATGATAACACTGCCCATTACACAATTCTATGTATGAAAATTTAAAATACTTTTGACAGGATCAGCCATCCTTGTTTTAAAATTCTGGCAGTCTTGGGAGAGAAGTCATCAAGTAGACACGAAAGATGGTGCATGTCTCGTGGTGTTTTTAAGAAAGTATGTGGTGTTAGTACATGTTAATGTGTGATCTTTGAACGTGGTGACGGGTCCCACAGTGAAGGCAGCATGAGCGTCTGGTAAAATTTCTTTGCGAGGCTTCGGTCTCTTTGACCTTGTTTCAGGAGGACCTCATCTTTTGGGGCCACTGACCTTGCCACTTACCTTGGAGTACCGAGCTAGCCACTTACCTTGGAGTACCGAACTAGCGCTACATGTGCCTCCACCTCAGGCGCCAGAACAACACCACGGGCGTCTTCACGCTAGCATAGCGCCCAGCTAGCGCACGAGCGCCTCCACCTCAAGTGCCAGAACAACACCACGGGCGTATTCACGCTAACGCCCAGCTGGCGCTACAGGCGCCTCCATCTCAAGCGCCCTGCTGGCGCTACGACTATCGGCGGATCCAGCTTGTCTACGCACCAACCTCGGCCAGCCTCCAGTGTGGTTCTTTGTGTGCTACCCTCTCCCCTGTTTGGCTAACATTCCATGGACTCTTTTCTTTTCAAAATTTTCTCTGCGTACCCCGTTTGCAACACCACAAGCCATATCACTAGCTTTGCTTAGTTTGGAGACAGAGGCCGTGTGTAAACTGTCCCCAAAAAAAATAATATTTAGCTAACTTCACAGCCGCCAAAAAGTATGATTCGGCCTGTAATGCTTAGTAATAATTATGTTGGTAATGTAATCAGAATATCCTTTCACATGGCCGGCTCGCCGTCACAATAGTTAGCATAATGTAATTCGCCGCGACGCGAACGCAATCACTCATGCGTGTGCGCATATCACATGATATGAGAATCGCTTACTGACTTACATGAGGATTGTGAGAAATGTACTGTTTGTGTTAAATGGGGCAAGTGCCTCTATTAAGTGCCTCTACAATAATCCTACTTCCTACTAATATTATAAACGTGAAAGTTTGTGAGGATGGATGGATGGATAGATGTATGAATGTTTGTTACTATTTCACGCAAAAACTACTGAACGGATTGAGATGAAACTTTGCAATAATATAGATTATATATCAGAATAACACATAGGCTATAAATTATACTGATATATTGCGTATGCGGGCGAAACCGCGGGTAAAAACTAGTATAATATTATAAACGCGAAAGTTTGTGAGGATGGATGGATGGATTTATGGATGTTTGTTACTCTTTCACGCAAAAACTACTGAACGGATTGAGATGAAACATTGCAATAATATAGCTTATATATCAAAATAACACGTAGGCTATAAATTATAATGATATTGCGTCAAAAATCAAAATATCATCCGGGCGAAGCCGCGGGTAAAAACTAGTAATATTATAAACGCGAAAGTTTGTGAGAATGGATGGATGGATGTTTGTTACTCTTTCACGCAAAAACTACCGAACGGATTGAGATGAAACTTTTCAATAATATAGCTTATATAATAATATCAGAATAACACATAGGCTATAAATTGTAATGATATATTGCGTATGCGGGCGAAGCCGCGGGTAAAAACTAGTAAGTACATATATGTATTGTTGTAATGCCATTTTTGGCGAAAAATCATTATGTAATTAGTATTTAGTTGCCAAAAATGGTATTAATTTATAACCGACATCATTATGATGATTCCTTTTGTTGTATGTATACATTCAACTATAGAATATGTATGTATGTATATATTCAACTATGTATATATTCAACTATAGAATAGTTGAATTTTTCTCTTCAGCTAAGATGTTGTAATATTTACAATATTAAAAAGGATCATCATAATGTATAATCATATTTTGGAAGGTTACATTTTATCAAAATTAGCGCAGCCGTTTATGAAAAATCAACAAAAAATACTTAGATGTCACATCGATTCCTGCAAATTATTCGAATTCTGAACACGGTGGAAGTTGGTATTGCGATTTTTTGCCAAAAATAAATATAGATGACAGCAATATGTTCAAAATATAAGTCGATTTTATATTGATTTAAATAGTCTAAAATATTTTTATCGACAACAGTACATCACTAAAAAGCAATTTTTCCCACCCTCCCGGAATTCCGTATAAATATTTATCGAGTGTTCACGGCGCGGAACCCTAATTTGATTAGTTTTCCGTCTGTTTGAATTAATGTACTGGCACCTACTTTGTATTATTAGTTTTATCAAAATCGGTTTAGGGTACCATTTTATTTTTGAATTTTTCTTTTCAGCTATTAACACTGCAGTTATTTAGTTGTAAGTAATTTCTACAATATTAATAAGTGTTAAATCTGCTTGCCCTATGCATAATCCAAAAGGTACTGTTCTGTACTGTACTGTCCCAGCCTCTTTTAATAGTCCACTGCAGGACGTAGGCCTACCCACAAAGGGTGATTGGGCTATATCCACCACGCTGGCCCAGTGCGGGTTGGTGGATTCACATACGCCATTGAAATTCTTCTCCGGACATATGCAGGTTGCCTCACGATGTTTCCCTTCACCGAAAAGGCAGTGGTGTGAAATTCCGTACATAAATCCCAAAGAACTCATTGGTACGGGACCGGGATTTGAACCCACGACCTCACGATTGTAAGGCGGGTGTCATTACCTCTAGACCACCACGGCTTATCTAAAAGGTAGGTAAACCCATTGCAAACGGTCACTCTTAATAAGTATACAGGGTTATTCCTAGTCAATATATTTTTTGTCACCAAATAATAATACCGAAACACTCCATTCATTCTTCAGGTGTCGTAACTGAAATTATCGGCATCAAGAAAAATATACCGCTTTGTGTAAATAATTATAATAAGTACTTATAGAAAATCGAAAGTCACTGAAATCTCACAGCACAGGCGTTTTGGCCTAGTGTGGGTTTCAGGGTACATTAAATATTGTAAATGTTCTATAAATAAAGGTGACGTCCACAAGTGGTATATTATTCAGAGAAAAATCGAACCAAGATGATATATACATCATTTGAAAGCTTGATTTATGGGCTTCTCAAAAATATTTAATTTTGTTTTTTTTATCCCTCCATTTGTTTTAAATGTGAAAAATAAATTGTATGAAAAACAATAATACAGCTTTGTTTTTTTTCTAGTTTAGCAATAATAAGTGGTTCTATCGTTATTTTACTTGCATTCGTAGCTGATTCTTCCACATTAATCTCTTAATCTGCTAAAATTAAAAATTATCACCTACCAGTGTGACCAGTAGGTACAATGTTACAAAAACACTTAAAAACTATGTCTAATTGGTAAAAATGCTTCTTTTTAACAATAATGGAAGTTACTTAACCAGGGTTACTAGGTATAAACTATCTATTGAGCCAAATATATTTAAATATCCTTGTAGATTCAAAATTAATTTTCAGAAAATCAGAGGGCTCTTTTTTGGTTTTAACTGATGTAATAGACTCAGAAAAATATGAACTTTCTCAAAATGTAACAAGTGTTTTGATTAGAATGTTTGATTATTATTATACCAGCCTCCATACATTTTGTGGACATGTCCTCTACTAAATATATAAGTACTAACATTCAATAATAAGAATTTACTAACACCTTGTAATACCTTAGCTCAAATAAAATTTTTTTTTGTTGTAAATTGTTAATTAGCATCATTTTGGGGTCTTATTCTGAACATCAAAACTATCAACTTTTGTTATACGACTTTTGTCAAAACTAAAAAAAAATATTCTTCCTTAGAAAAATACCTATCGTTCAGCCGCGACAAAATGTATGGAACAGCTGATTTTTTGTTTTGACAAAAGTCGTAGAACAAAAGTTGTTAGTTTTGATGTACAGAATAAGACCCTAAAAGAGTAGAAATAAACCTGTAGGTATATACATTACGCATCACGTTGTTGTCCGTGATGGATTTCTTAATCCTTAACTTTAAAACCAATTTGATTGCGGTGTTGCTCACAATCATTCACTTACTTATACACATACTCACACACACGCCCTAATATCTCTCGCATGGAATCCTTGATCTCTCGTTGTTAAAAAACTGGCATGTTATTACAAATAAAGGTGACGTCCACAAGTGGTATATTATTTAGAGAAAAATCGAACCAAGATGATATATACATCATTTGAAAGCTTGATTTATGGGCTTCTCAAAAGTATTTAATTTAGATTTTTTTATCCCTCCATTTTTTTTTAAATGTGAAATATAAATTGTATGAGAAATAATAATACAGCTCTGTATGATTTCTAGTTTGGCAATAATACAGTGCTTCTATCGTTATTTTACTTGCATTCGTAGCTAACTCTTCCACATTCATCTCTTAATTTGCTAAAATTAAAAATTATAACCTACCAGTGTGACCAGTTAGTAGGTACAATGTGACAAAAAACACTTAAAAACTGTGTCTAATTGGTATAAATGCTTCTAATTAACAATAATCGAGGTTACTTAACCAGGGTTGATAGATATAAACTACCTATTGAGCCAAGTATATTTAATTATACTAATAGATTCAAAATTAATTTTAAAAAAATAGGAGGGCTCTTTTTTGGTTTTAACTGAAGTAATAGACTCAGAAAAATATGGACTTTCTCGAAATGTAACGAGTATTTTGGTTCGAATTTTTAATTATTATTATACCAGCTTCCATACATTTTGTGGACATGTCCTTTGTAAATTGTTTCAATGACGAAGCCGCGCAAATTCTTTAGAGTAATTATATTTCACCGGGCCACCAAGATACAGACATCGCCTAGTTTGGGGCCCACCGGCACTGCGCAACATCGGCAAATGTTTATTTAATAATATTATAATAATACTAAATACCTATTTACAAAATTGCCTTACATTTGCTAGCCAAGAAAGGGTAGATGAACTTGTAATGTATTACTACTATGTGTTACAAACCAAATGTCATCAATGTGCCTACCTTCCTACAGGGGCAACATTTTAAAATTTAATTATGGGTTATTTTAATGTATAATTTGCGCAAATTTTGTTAACTTTATTTTGGTAAATAAATATATTCTTATTTAAACAAATTTTGCTCAGTGTGCACTTGAGCGACGTTAGTATAAATCCCGATTTGTAATCGTATTCGTTTATTATATTTTTAAAATCTGTCCGTACCGGGGCAAAGCCGGGATGGGCAGCTAGTCAACTAGCAACTCTATAGATACCTAACTTCTCTCAAAACCCCTCCCCTAACAAGCCTATATCTAATCTTCACACCCTTCACTTCATAAACAATTTGCCAAATCAAATCCGGGCGTTTACAACCGCATCATAAACGATATAGCATTTGGGGAGGGCTCCCTTATCGGGAAATACAACCCTAGTCGTTATGTTAGGGGTTGGTTGAGATGAAACATCTTGTTATCATCTTCTGCAGATGTTTTATTCCACTAGAAGACGACCTATCTTAGCTAGGTACAGAAATTATAAAAAAAAATCAAAATTTGCGTTTTCTCGGAAACTGACTACCTATGTATAAAGAAAAAATATTCCAAGTTTTCGGCAAAATTTAATAACTTGTCGTGAGCGAGAGAGTATGGTCTACTCTCAGAGCAAATAAAAAAATCTAGAGGGAACGTCGTTGAACAGTCAAGTGAAGCCGGTTTTTTATACAAGTGTGAGTGCGTCGCTGTTGCGCCGCCATAGTTTGACTGACAAGCCAAGGCGTAGTTTCATAGTTACCTGGATGTGTGTGTCATTGTCTGTACACGGCGAGGTGTAGTTTTGGTTGGCTTCACTTGTTTGTTCAACAACATTCTCTCTTGATTTTTTTATTTGCTCTGAGGGTCTACTTAGCTACGAGTAAATTGACTAAAGCATCGGGAAGGAAACTTCCCGATGCTTTATTCAATGTCTTTAGTCTTTGAGTATCAGTTACGCAGGTTCAAATCCTGCAATCATAATACATTTTACAAGCTTTTATATAGTTTCACCTGTCCCGTTGTCTGTCTGTCGGTCTTTAATCAAATTGCAAGATTTGTTAAAAGTTAAATTTGATCCACTTCCCGGTTTCCGATTGTGCTGAAATTTTGCGTTCATGTTTAATCGCGTGACAATGCAACATTATGATAACACGGTGCTGATCTAATGATGGAGCTGGAAGGTGGCCAAAGGAACTTTGCAATGAAACGACACAACCGCATCGAGTTTGGGTTCATTTAAATAGTCTGGGCGAGTAGTTTGTCTTTCAATGGTCCAGGATCTTATGATGATAGACACTCTGTTATGAAACGACGCAACCCTATCAAGTTTCGGCTCGTTTGATTCGTCTTCGCGAGCACAGCTTGTTTTTAGAAAAATAATAGGTTGTTTTTAATATTTGTTTAAATTGTCTGTCACAGGAAGAACTCTTATATGCCGTGTTGTTAATACTACAAACTAGCAGGAGTTCAGAACTTACCAGAGCTGGGGCGGTCGCTGTAGCGGGTGCAGTAGACCCAGGCTGGCCACACCATGCTGCCGTCCGCTGAACTCGCTGCAACACACCACCATTACATTAAAGCTTCGAGCAAATATCTATACAGTTACAATCGTGCAAAAAAAAAGTCCGAGCCACAACTCTGCTCAAGAAACGTAGTATAGAACCAGAAATGACACCACCATGGGACATTAAGGACGTAACTAGGAGGGGCAGGGATGAGCGGTACCCGCCCAAATATTTCTTATGTCCACCCCTGAAAAATTGGAGTTCAATATTTTCTATTTTTCTGGGTGTGCTAAAAGGCTGCTCCCTTTAGAGAAGATCTCCAACTACGCCAATGATTATGGAGTATAACATTCACTACAACATGGACCATTAAATACCAGAGATACAGAGTGAACGAAGTCACAGGTTTGACTCTAAAATTTTGCTTTTGTTTGTCCATGGATGTACACACATTTTTCAACGAATCTTGATAAAACCTGGACTTGAATACTCGGGTGGTATGCCCCATTTTGATTTTAAAGACGTTTCACGCCATCCTACTTCCTACTAATATTATAAACGCGAAAGTTTGTGAGGATGGATGGATGGATGGATGGATGGATGGATGGATGGATGGAGGGATGGATGGATGTATGGATGTTTGTTACTCTTTCACGCAAAAACTACTGAACGGATTGAGATGAAACTTTGCAATAATATAGCTTATACATATATCAGAATAACACATCCTACTAATATTATAAACGCGAAAGTTTGTGAGGATGGATGGATGGATGGATGGATGGAGGGATGGATGGATGTATGGATGTTTGTTACTCTTTCACGCAAAAACTACTGAACGGATTGAGATGAAACTTTGCAATAATATAGCTTATATATCAGAATAACACATCCTACTAATATTATAAACGCGAAAGTTTGTGAGGATGGATGGATGGATGGATGGATGGATGGATGGAGGGATGGATGGATGTATGGATGTTACTCTTTCACGCAAAAACTACTGAACGGATTGAGATGAAACTTTGCAATAATATAGCTTATAAATCAGAATAACACATAGGCTATAAATTATAATGATATTGCGTCAAAAATCGAAATATCAGCGGGCGAAGCCGCGGGTAAAAACTAGTAGTGAAATGTAAAAGTTCCATGTGAAAGAAATATCCACAACTGACTTCACATTGAAAATGTCGTCATTTACATAGAGTTTGTGCTAAAAGAGAAGGGTCGTAGGAATTGAAATTGCCCGTGTGCCATTTTACTAATTCTGTTACGTTGACAACACTGCTCTGTCATTGCTAGCACAACTAGTGTTTGATAGACACCAATTCGGTTTTCATTAGTACTCGCGTCTTCCAAGTAGTCTGTACCTTGGCTGCTGATTAATACTCTATTGTTATTTTTATTTTATTGTACCAGCCTTTTTAATAGTCCACTGCAGGACGTAGGCCTACCCACGAAGGGTGATTGGGCCATATCCACCACGCTGGCCCAGTGCGGGTTGGTGGATTTACATACACCATCTAATTGCTTCTACGGGCGTATGCAGGTTGCCTCACGATGTTTTCCTTCACCGAAAAGCCAGTGGTGTGAAATTCCGTACATAAATTCCAAAGAACGCATTGGTACGGGACCGTGGATTCGAACCCACGACCTCACGATTGTGAGGCGAGTCACTACCTCTTGACCACCACGGCTTGTTATCCTATTGTTAGTACATCGTAATGCCACAACGATTCTCTTTTAGCACATATTCTACATCTGGAGAAGAAATTCGATAACGCATGTGAATCCACAAATCTGATGATTGACTCGCATATTTGAGGGTATGCCTTGTGCTGAGGTATAAGGCTGATATAGTACAGTATATTGTTTACAAAAAATTCTTACCCGGTGCAGAAGAATTACTCCCACTATCGTCTGACTTCGACAAATCAATAGCTCCTTTATCACTAGGCTTCACTTCTGGCACTCTAGACTCTTCCGGCTTTGCAATAGGATCCTTAACAACCGCGCTTTTAGGTTCAAAATGCCTCGTTTTATCCCTCGCTTTTCTTTTATTCAAAGGATCTGTAATCCGCCTCCCGAAATCAGCCTTCAAAATGTTATCTATACTGAACTTTAAGCTCTGGTTCATAAAGTCCCTTTCAGATTCATTTTCCGGCGACTTCGGCATGTAAAGTCTTCTGTTCTCGTCTGTTCTTCTTAAATCTTGACTCTTTCTATAGCCGAAGTTTAGACCGAATTGCGATGGGTTAAGATTCATATTAGCTTGCGGTAGAGGCATTCTCGCTACTCCTGATTTCAAGTCATGACTTATTAAAGGATTTTGAAATAGTAAAGGTTGGTTTAGGAACATTAAAGGGTTTGGTGTTATTGGACTCGGCCTTAAAAGTAACGGTTGATTCATGTTTATATTTTGACTTAACTGCGATATAGCGTTTAGGTGCGTTTGTATGTGTTTGAACGATGTGAGGCCCTGGTCGGATCTTTCTGGATGTTCGAAATTCGAAACTGGGGCTTCATTTCCAACGGACAAAACTGTGTCGTCACTCGAACAGGAATTTTCATCGTCTACGCTTATTTCTGCTCTGGACACGTCCTCTTCGTTCAAAGGACTGACGCTTTCTGAATTTCTACTGTCTTCAAAGTTAGGAGTGTTTTGTAGCAGCTTTTCAGTTGAAAAGACATTGTCGGGACTGTTGCTGTCGCGTTCCTTTTTAAGGACGTTGTGGATGGAGAAAGAGGACGTGTGTATTGGCTTGTCTTCTTCTTGGAAATCGGGGGTGGTGGTGTCTCGTGTATTGGGGGAATAAGGCTCATCGTCGCTGGTTTCTTGGATCTTGATCGGGTCTTGAATGTGCGTGGAGACCGCCGCCATCTTGGTTTCTGATGGTTACGCCATCTGTTGGTGAAAATGTTGAATTAAAATGATGGAAACTAAATATTAGGATTGCTAGATTGTCTGAACATGATAATGTAGATAAGACTTTGAAATAATTTTAAGCGATTTCACACCTGTGATTTTTCTAACTCGTGCCGTATTGGGTATATCAATGCATCTCTTTCAGATTATCTCGATCTACCACATTATCCCTCTGGGATCTCTGTGGATGCAATAGATACCACGGACCAGCGCTGATTCGAATAAAACGTTTTTATTTTCAAGCAAGATTAGCAATCTAAAAGTACGAGTATAGGTTACAGGATTATCCTGAACTAAATGTACTAAGCCAAAAGGAGAAAAAATAATCGGCCAAGTGCAAGTAGTGCCTCGCGCACGAAGGGTTCCGTACCTTGTGAAAGCCCCCTTAATATATTTTATTTTAATATAACTATTTATTTTTAAAATAAATATGCATCTCCCTGTCACCGTTATTAATATCGAGCAAAATACGGCTAAAAATTCAAGTTAGTTGTATGAGAGCCCCCCTTAAATATTTATTTATTATTTTTTTTTAATATTTATTGTTATAGCGGCAACAAAAATACATCATCTGTAAAAAATTCAATGTTCTAGCTATCACGGATAGACAGACGGACGGACAGCGGAGTCTTA
Organism: Hypomecis punctinalis; assembly: GCA_949316475.1. NCBI lineage: Eukaryota > Metazoa > Arthropoda > Insecta > Lepidoptera > Geometridae > Hypomecis > Hypomecis punctinalis. The sequence continues at coordinate 5,673,423 of OX438823.1, forward strand.
GTAATAGGGTCCCGTTTTTACCCTTTGGGTATGGAACCCTAAAAACAGTTGTTTTATAAATTTTGTCGATTGCGAATTGCAACTTTGTATCGAAAACCTGTTTTTTTTTTTTCAAATTTTGCGTTGGCCCAATAGTAAAAGTCGTGAAAAGAAGCCGTGGTGGCCTAGAGGTAGTGACACCCGCCTTGCAATCGTGAGGTCGTGGGTTCAAATCCCGGTCCCGTACCAATGAGTTCTTTGGAATTTATGTACGGAATTTCACACCACTGGCTTTTCGGTGAAGGAAAACATCGTGAGGCAACCTGCATATTTCCGTAGAAGAAATTCGATGGCGTATGCGAATCCACCAACCCGCACTTGGCCAGCGTGGTGGATATGGCCCAATCACCCTTTGTGGGTAGGCCTACGTCCTGCAGTGGACTATTAAAAGGCTGATACAGTATACAGTACAGTAATAGTAAAAGTTGATCATATTGATGGTCCCAATTGCCTCCTTTTGACTTAGTACCTACACCAGTTCTGGATAACCCTGTATAAAGTATGACTGGATATAAGCCTCTTCCAACCAGTCCTTTCTCTTCTGATCCTCATGATAATGAAAGAAAGTAATGTATTATGGGACTAGTTTGTACAAAATCAGTGCATCAAAACGTTAAAAGTACTACCCATAAAATTCTCTCACAACTTCACACGAAACTGACCTTTATGGCCCCAAACCCCATCTCCCACCCTTTAAGTAAAATCCTAATCCCATAAAACCGAAATTCGTCTGCATTCCATACATTATTATGCCCCAATTATTTCAAAAATATAATAACAACTTGCACCTCGGGAATTGCGAAAACGTGACGCGAAAATAAGTATTTTAACACATTAACGATGAACGAAATACAATACTAAAATATACCTTAGATGTATTAAAATAAGATCTAAATTGCTTCTACCACTTTACGACTTAACAAATATTATATTTCGAACTCTAAATAACTCTTATTTCTAAAGCTATAAGATTAAATTTGGATCGTGTAGTTATAAATTTCAGGTTAGACGGTGGTTCGTTTTGCTAAGTTAAGTTTTCAGTTAGGGTCGATCTTATTACTGTAAAATTATGGTTGTTTTTGGCTTGGCTGGTTGCTGGGTTACTGTGGTGGGTATTAAACGAAATGTCTGGGTGCTGCGATGTGTGTGGTCTTGTGGCGACGGTGGGAAAAGTGCTCTACTTCAGTCTGAGCCGATTTTCAGGAAGGGGAGGCACTTAGTTTGTATGTGAGATTTCTTAATGTCAAGCCAATTTTTTTCAGACATTTTCGTATTTTATTGAAGCGAAAACTTCTTTAGCGGCTTTGTGCACTTTTTTGGATGTTAGTGCGAGATTTTCGCTCGAGCTCGATCGCGTTAACGTTTGATGTGATTTCTATGGAAATGGCACAGCGCCATCCTGTGTCACGTACAGAAAACTGAATAGCTAAGTGTGAGTATTTTTTACGGTAATGTAACGAGCGCCAAACCGATCGAACACGAGCGCGGCAACGTCTGTGATTGGCTAATTTAACCGTGTGTGTCAATGTACTCGCGTGTTAAAGTAATTCGATTTGATTTGCAAATCTTCCACTTGACACTCTGATCGAAAATGTAAGACGGAGGGAGCAAGTTTTTATTTCTGCCGACACTCCCGGAGTGCAACGCATTGCTTTTTTACTTTGAAGAATTGATATACCTATTATGCTGTTCAAAAGTAAATACCTACCTCATTACATTTCTATGGTAGTTTATTCAGGTAACGCCAGTTCATAATCATATTTACTAGTTTAGTTTAGTGTACATAGTGTTTAATTCTAACTTTGTGGTAATAAATAAAGAGTTTTGTCTCTCTGTCTGTCATACTAACCCCTCATAACTTAATATTTTTTAACAATTGGTTATAGACACAACGTAGAGCATCATCCGTACCGTACGATGTCGCATTACGTTGCATCGGTTGCCGCAGCAAGTAAAGTGGTCACCACTATCAATATGTAGATTGCTGCTTGTCCACTTGTATGTACTGATTTGCAAGCTTCTTTACCTATAACAATATTGTCCGCTTTCTTGTAAATAAGTATTTAACAAGAAATGTATCATCAGTATATCAGCCGCGAACCCCGGAAGAAAGCTACTGCTACAGACTGTTAGAAACCTCTATCAGCCCGCAGTTTGTCGCATTTTTAATTATCAATTATCATAATTAAATTTTCAGAGCGAGTTATCATACTAATATTATAAATCCGAAAATGTTGTTGGTTTGTTCCTCTTTCAAGCAGCAACGGAGCAACGGATTGACTTGATTTTTGGCATGGATATAGTTCAAGGGCTGGATAGTGACATAGGCTACATTTTATTCCAAAAAAATAAAAGGTTCCTGTGGGATAGCACAAAAGTCAAAATACCACGCGGGCGGAGCCGCGGGCAAAAGCTAGTCCTACTATCCTACTAATATTATAAACGCGAAAGTTTGTGAGGATGGATGGATGGATGAATGGACGGGTGGATGGATGGATGGCTGTTTGTTACTCTTTCACGCAAAAACCACTGAACGGATTGAGATGAAACTTTGCAATCATGTAGCTATTATACATCAGAATAACACATAGGCTATTAATTATAATGTTATATTGCGTATGCGGGCAAAGCCGCGGGTAAAAACTAGTTAATTATAAAAATAATATATTTTTGTCACTAGGTACGAACCCGGGTGCTCTTTTAAAAGCGATTTTAGGATAAAGATAGGAAATACAAAATAATATACACGTTGTATTTTTTCTGCAATGTAGAGCATCATCCGCACCGTACACGATGTTGCATTACGTTGCATCGGTTGCCCGCAGCAAGTAAAGTGGTCACCACTATCAATATGTAGATTGCAGCTTGTCCACTTGTATGTACTGATTTGCATGCTATTTTACCTAAAACAATATTGTCCGCTTTCTTGTAAATAAGTCTTAAATAAATAAATAAGTTCGTAGGCCGGGTGTTTAGTCTTGGTGTCAGAGTTTTTAAGCCAGGCCTCTGACATGGCTAATAGTACCTATTTAATAAGATAATAAGCCCGATTACAGAGGCGCCAGCGTAACTATATTAGCTAAATAGCATAGTTCTGTTTCTTTTTCACTTTAGGCATTTGATAGAGAGAACGCTTTTTACGCTGCTATTTAATTTACGCTGGCGCCTCTGTAATCGGGCTTATTATCATTATATCAGCTTTACAGGCTGGCTGTGGCTTGGCTAAACGATTAAAACAACTAGTTACAATTTAACGTGTCATCTGAGCCACCGCAGCGCTCAGTTGTAAATGCTATAAATTGTAAATGCTGAGCGCCACAAAAATTGAAGGATGGGAAGTTAGCCGCAGATGACACTTCGCCGTGATTTGCTAATTATTGCGCATGTGTGCACAATGCCTATACAAATGGCGAAGCAGTGAGCTCGGGCGTAGGAAGCGCACGGGAGGCATGAGGTTGGCGGGCGGGTGTGCCCCGGCGTTGCCTACCCATATTTCGGCTTTTGCGCAGAACGCTGCGCATAACTTCCCATCCTTCAATTATTGGGGCGCTCAGTATACCCGCGGTTACTTATCCGAAGACTGAACGACTTTATTTTTGTAACAAGGTACGAAAAAGGACGCTCTTTTAAAGGTTTTCAGACAAAGAAAACAAAATTACATCCATACTAATTTTTTTATTTATTTGAGATGTAGAGCATCATCCGTATCCGTATGCATATTGCATCTGGTTGCCCGCAGCAAGTAAAGTGTTCACCACTATCAATATGTAGATTGTTGCTTGTCCACTCGTATTTACGGATTTGCATGCTATTTTACCTATAACAATATTGTCCACTTTCTTGTAAATAAGTCTCATAAAAATATCTAATAAGACGTCAGAAGACTCTGGATCATCCACTCTTAGACAGACTGATAGAAACGGGTGGTGTACATAGAATAGCATGTTTGTGCATTTTTAATATTCAATTATCACAATTTAACTTTCAGAGCGACTTATCAGTTATAAATAGCAAATTATTTATTTTTCTATAAGTACATCTAAAAATACAGTTTCTTCTGAGTGAAATCAATTTTTTTTTATATTATGGGACATCTTACGCACGGCCTCTGACTCCAAACTAAGCAAAGCTTGTGATATGGCTGCCAGAGACTGATATACTACATATACTTATTTTTAAATACATACTTATATAGATAGTAAGCCCGATTACAGAGGCGCCAGCGTAAATTAATCAGCAACGTAAAAATCGTTCTCTCTATCGAATGCCTAAAGTGAAAACGAAACAGAACTATGCTATTTAGCTAATATAGTTACGCTGGCGCCTCTGTAATCGGGCTTAATAACTAAATAACACCCAGACACAGAGCAAACATTTATGTTCATCACATAAATATTTGCCCTGGTGGGGATCGAACCCACGCCTCTTTGATCCAGAAGTTAGGGTCACTAACCACTGAGCCACCGAGGCAGTCGATTGAAGTAGAGCATCAACCATGCCGTATTGAGTTGCATTGCATATAAAGTAATATGGCGACCAATATGTGGCTGTAGATGGCTTGTTGGTACGCTTGTACGCAGGGCTTTTCATGCTATTTTATTTATCTATTTATTGATCGAGTGAACGAAGTGAGAGATATCTTCGTTTTAACACGGCGATTCTGCTTTCGGACCACGACGTAATTCTATCGACGTATCAGAACGAGACAGAGTTATGGTGAAGAATATATCTGTCACTTTTACTCATCGACTCTTTTCGTGGTCGTATGCTAAGCTAAATCGAGATTTTTGATGTAGATTTTTGTTTACAGGTCGCATTTTTTTCAAATTTTACAACTAATCTCGGCGAAAATTGGTACACTGGTTTTTTAATTCTATCGGTTTTTGTTTATGTCTTCAGCTATTTTTGATAGGAGGTGTACTGTATCTACTAACCCTCACTGGGCTAGCGTGGTGCATATGGCCCAAAAACCTTTCGTGGGTAGGCCTACGTCCTGCAATGGACTATTAAAAGGCTGATACAGTACAGTACTGTGTGTCAGCCTAGATCTGTACTCTACTGTACTGTATCAGCCTTTTAATAGTCCACTGCAGGACGTAGGCCTACCCACGAAGAGTGATTGGGCCATATCCACCACGCTGGCCCAGTGCGGGTTGGTGGATTCACATACGCCATCTAATTTCTTCTACGGAAGTATGCAGGTTGCCTCACGATGTTTTCCTTCACCGAAAAGCCAGTGGTGTGAAATTCCGTACATAAATCCCAAAGAACTCATTGGTACGGGACCGGGATTTGAACCTACGACCTTACGTTTGTAAGGCGGGTGTCATTACCTCTAGGCCACCACGGCTTATATCTATTAAATTCTTAACTAATTTGGTTCTTACTCACAAGTATAATTAGGATTTATATATAATGTACTAAATAATATTTTCAAATATTATTGGAATCGGCGGATAAATAGCGCGACAGCAAATCCCCTCTTTAAGGGAAATACACCATAATAATGCCGTGGTGGGCTAGAGGTATTGACACCCGCCGTACAATCGTGAGGTTTTGGGTTCAAATCCCGGTACTCAATTTATGTACAAATTTTCACACCACTGACTTTTCGGTGAAGAAAAACATTGTTAAGCAACCTGCACATTTCCGTAGAAGAAATTCGTTGGCGTATGTGAGTCCACCAACCCGCACTGAGTCAGAGTGGTGGATATAGCCCAATCACCCTTCGTAGGTAGGCCTACGTCTTGCAGTGGACTATTAAACAGGCTGGTACAGTACAGTACAGTACTCATCAATATCTATAATAAATCTGTTCCATAAAAAAATTCATCGGCTTTAGGTAAATGGAACAGTCTAAGTAATTTTATTTTCGCAACTTACTGGTTGATCTCATAATAAAAGTTAAAATAATAATTCTATCTATCTATCAGCCGTAGGACGTCCACTGCTGGACATAGGCCTCCCCCATGGATTTCCAATAAGGCCGATTGGAAGCGGCCTGCATCCAGCGCGTTCCAGTGATCTTTATTATATCGTCAGTCCACCTAGTCGGTGGACGTCCTACGCTGCGCTTGCTGGTCCGTGGTTTCCATTCGAGAACTTTACGGCCCAATCAGCAATCCGTTCTTTGAACTATGTGCCCTGCTCATTGCCACTAATGTGCTAATTCGCTGGGCTATGCCGGTACCGTAAAATGAGGCTACTTTGCTCCATTTTTTGCTCCAAAATTTGAAAAATGTAGCTAACGTCACGATATTTCTTTGTTATGACCTTTGTTCGAGCTTCTTCAGCTTATTCAGCATTCTAACTTATATATTACAAGGGGAAAAGATCTTTATTTCAATTTTTTCCATTTTTTTTATTTTTTTTTAAATGGAGCAATTTTACCCACCCTTTTTGGGAACATTGCTCCAACATTTCAATTGAACTAAATCAGTTATGTTTCAGAGCCTGGGGTAAAGTAATCAATTTCAGCTGTAAATATGCTCCAACAAATAATACAGGGATACATTTCGGCGTAGTTTTGTAGAAATTCTTGTAAAAAAACTCAAATTTTTATTTTTCTATTAATTTATTATCAATTAAATCAGTCTCGGAGCCATTTTCTCTTAATTCTAATAAACAATTAAAGTTATCAAAGGCAATATTTATGAAGAAACATACATACACTTAAAAATTAGCTTAATAACACTAAACAGCCATAAAAAAATATTCATACAAATTTAAAAAATTGTGATCAGGTATTCATTTATCTTTGGATAATTAAGGAACAATCAATGAAAAGATATTTCTCAATATATTATTGGAGATTTTAGATTCCCCAAATCTGGTCGAGTTCTGGAACAGAATAAAACTCCCTGCGACTAATTTTCTTAGGCGCATTTATACATCCTATAACTTCTTTCCACTCATATTGGATTTCGTCTTTTGGCTTTGGCCATTTCCAATATTTGCGAGACCGTTTCATTGAGGATATATGTGGTCCTGTATCGTTTATTTTTGTTATCACACCTGGGAAAACCTCGCCTTCGTACGTGAAAGCTACATATGCTCCTTCAGACTTGGTAAGGGGTTTTAGATTTTTCGGATTTGTACTTTCGGCAACATTATCTAAATTTGTCTCGTGTCCTAACATTGTTTCTAGCAAGTCGTTCATTGTACCGTCGTTTGAAGAATCATGAAGAGATATATCATCGCTTTCGGCATATGTACTGTCACTGTGTATTCTCTTATAACGGCGTTCCGTGTCGGCGACCGACGTTCTACCTTTTATTGAAGTTCGAGCCTGGACTTCATCTTCAATACATGGTTCTTCGTTTTCCCTTTCGTCTGTCTCTGGTATATCTATCAGCTCAGTGACACTTCTTCCCGGAACTATGTTGAGTTTTGTGCGTCGTCTTTTTGGGTTAACACCTTCAGTCCAATTTACTCTTTTCGCTTGAGTTGTTTCCAGGAAAGAATCTTCGGCTGCAGTCTTATCGGCTGGCTTAGGCAATCTCTCTAATAAGACATTTGCGTCAATAGGATAAATTCCACATTTCCTAAATCCAGATTTCAAGTTTTCTTTTTTATTCTCTTCCAAGTCTTCGATAAGTCTTTTTAGTAAGACTGGGAAACTGCTTTTTTGAACAGTTTTTTCCCGTATACCTTGTTCGCAACTTTTCCATGTCGTTAGAATTTTACGCCATGCCACTTTCATTGGATGAAAGAAAGCAACGTCCAGTGGTTGTGTTAAATGAGTGCTGTTTGGAGGAAGACACACGAACCTTATGTTATTTTCTTTGCTAGCTCTAAGAACATCCACCGAAATATGTGACGAAAGATTGTCTCCTATGAGGACTTTTGGGCCTTCCTGTTTTTTGAGTCTAGGCAGGACAAGTGAGAAAAACCAGTCATTGAATATGTTCATATCGAACCAACCGGAAGGGCTACAATTGTAGCGAGCATTTTTTGGGCCATTTTCTGTCCAAGTATTCCAAAGCTGCTTAGATTTGTACACGACGTATGGTGGGAGTAATTCTCCATCAGCACTTCCAGCAAACATGATAGATGTGGAACTTTTGGATGTATCTCTTATAACTTCAGGATATTTGGTGCCTCTCCTTGTTAGAATCTTTTTTTGTCCAGGGTCATCGCACAAATTTGTTTCGTCATAATTCCAAATATTCTCTGGCGGCACATCTTTTACTACTTCATCCAGATTTTGGATATAGTCTGTTAGGATATCTCGATTTATGCCAGCTCTACTACGCTTTATATTTGCAGCAAGCCGTTGTGACAATTCGGTATTCCTCTTCAAAAAACTGGACACCCATTCCAGACCTGGACAATTGTTTTTAAACTTTGATACTCTTCGCCCAATTCTGTCCAGATACGATTTTATGACTATGCGCAAATCAAAACTTGTGAGCGGGAACCCATTTTCGCTTAATTTTTGTATGCATGATACGAATATTTTTTCTTCTTCGACTGTAAATGTGGTTGGTGCTCCTGGTGGCCTTGGTGCTTCGTTGCGTCGTAAGAGTCTCAGTTGATTAATTAAAGTCCTTCTAGGTATTCCATATATCTCACTAGCTTTTCTTTGCGTAAATTCTTTGTTTTCAATTGATGCTAGACGATTTCGAAGAGTCTCTTCTGAATAGTTTTTATAATTTCTTCTTGGTACTTTTTTGGTGTATTTACGTGGCATATTTTCTATAAAAAAACAATTTAAATTGATTAATTATGCCTTAAACAAGAGTAAAAATATAATGCATTCAAAAATAATTATAGCTGTAACTTTGCTCCAGGAGCAAAATATCCCCAAACATGGCGCATAGTAGGAACATGAAAGTGAAAGAGGTTAGAATCCCATAAACTTCTATAAATCCAATAAATCTAACTTGCTATCTTTAGCCAATTATACATTCAGTTACATCAACCCCTTACCTCAAATATCACAGTAGATTCGTCGATGAAAGTAGATTTTGCCAACTATTATTTTTTTAAAGAAACACTGACTATAAAACAATGCCTACTGCTAAAGTAAAGAAATGGCATAAACCGGAAGTGCAAAGGTAGTGTTACCAGTCATTTAAAACATTTATCAGATGCGTTCAAAAATATTTTAATTTCCTTATAGATTTAGAGATTTGATCGAAAACATCTTTTTTTAAATTTGGAGCACATTTACCTTCACGGAGCAAAGTAGCCTCATTTTACGGTAACTTTGGTTTGTCTGCGGATCTCCTCATTTCTGATAATTATTAATACAATGATATTCTAGAATATTTCCGTCGTCTATATTATATTATATACCCCGTATAAAATTAAATATGTAACATAAATTTTATAAAATTGTAATAATTTAGGTCGTTATATTTATAGACTGATACTGCCATCTAGCGGGCGGAGAGTGAATTAAATAGTTTAAATCTATTATGTTATACCAACCACTACTTGCCTTAGGACGTCTACTGCTGGACATAGGCTTTCGCAAGATCTTGCTTCATACTTTGATATATCATAGAGTTGTATAGGTACTTGAATATATTATACAGGGTTATTTCTAATCAATTAGCATCCTTTCAGAAGCTTATACTGTAAATCAAAACTAACAACTTTTGTTGTACGACTTTTATTAATTCTCAAAAAAAAAGTTGTTGTTCCATAGAAAAATAACGTTCACCCTGGACAAAATGTATGGAACAGCAGATTTTTTTTGAGTTTCAACAAAAGTCGCAGAACATAAGTAGTTTTGATGTACAGAATAAGCCCCTGACAAAAACGTACATATCTAACAACAATCATTTTTATACAATTGATTTAAAGGAATTATAATTGTAAGTATGCCATTTTTCCATTGCGCATCTTTTGTTTATCATAATTATATTTTTTTGTAAAAATGGCCCAACCGACCTCTATCATTGCAATCTACGAGTAAGTACTTAGGTACCTACCTTACCTACAAAATTCGATAAATACGCTCGAATCGATGTAAGTATGTAAGTATACCATTTCTTACATTGTTATTGATTGTTCAAGTCACTCAACAAATTGCATTGAATTGAAGCCGTGGTGGTCTAGTGGTAGTAACACCCGACCTGCAATCGTGAGGTCGTGGGTTCAAATCCCGATCCCGTACTAATGAGTTTCTTTGGAACTTGTGTACGGCATTTCACATCATTGGCTTTTCGGTGAAGGAAAACTTCGTGAGGTAACCTGCATACGAAGAAGAAATTCGATAGCGTATGTGAATCCACTAACCCGCACTGGGACAGCATGGTGGATATGGTCCAATCACCCTTCGTGGGTAGGCCTACGTCCTGCAGTGGACTATTAAAAAGGCTGGTACAGTACAGTACTGAAAAAATTTCATTAAAATTTTAATATGATCTCTACCAAATAAAAAACTGGACAAGTGCGAGTCAGGCTCGCACATCGAGGGTTCCGTACGTTGTTTAAATAATTAAAAAAATATTTTAGCATGTGCTAATGAAGTTCTTTTATATGATACCTTACATGATACGATTTACTCACTTTGAATTTTGAACCCATATTTTGTGAATTTTGAGGCCCTATTTTTTTGTGATTTAAATAAAAATGTACAGTTTTCAGATTTATTCCTATATGTGTACTCTAAGACAATGCTTCTCGCCAAATTTCATAGTTGTATGTCAACGGGAAGTACCCTGTAGGTTTTGATTTTTGTGAGTGCGAAATATGCTATTTTTTGCGACATAAACGTCTCTAACTTTTGTATTCGGTAACGTGTGCTTTTCTTTTACACAACTGCAAGAATTCATAAGTTTACGTATATAGTTTAAATTTCAACTCGATATCTTTACGCGTTCCCGAGATAAAGAGTCTTGACATACACACAGACGGACAGACGGACAGACGGACAACAAAGTGATCCTATAAGGGTTCCGTTTTTTCCGTTTGAGGTACGGAACCCTAAAAAATACTAATCATCAAAATTGATTCATAAATTTTATTACTGGCGAAATAATCGGTTGCATACCTACTTATATGAAAAAATTTAATGATCCAGCTATCACCGTTCATAAGTTACAGCCTCGTGACAGACAGACGGACAGACGAACGGACACCGGAGTCTTAGTAATAGGGTCCCGTTTTTGACCGACGAACCACCGGAGGAGGTATATACAATTACATTACAACTACATTACATATATACAATTACATACAATTAAAATATATATACAATTCGACGCGTATTTTTTTTTGTATACCCACTCATAACTTTTTTCATAGTAGTCCGATTTCAATAATTCTTTTTTATTAGAAAGAGTGTACTTCAAAATTGGTCCCATTTAAATTTTATCGAAATTGGCTGAGCCATTTTTGATAAATCAACAATAATGTGAAAAATGTAACATCGATCCGTGCATAATATTTGCGTTCTAGCGATGCGCCCCGGCTTCGCACAGGTGTATTATACATGTAAACATTTTTCTTGAATTACTCTATTTATTAAAACAAACTGCATCAAAATCCGTTGCGTAGTTTTAAAGATATGAGCATACATGGGGACAGACAGCGGAAAGCGACTTTGTTTTATACTATGTAATGATTCTGTACACGGGTGAACTCGGTAATGCTATTTTTTGCAAAAAATAATTATTACCCTTTGGATACCCCTAAAAAGTACTTCTTCTTTGACGTCGGTTGAAAATTACAACAAAAATCTAATTATTAATTTTATTATTATGGTGCTACTTACTTTTAATAGTAATTACAATTTCTTATTAAGTACGCAGTGTTAACTAAGCACTTATTAAACATTATTACAGGTATTAATAATAATAAATAAGAGTGTAATTGTAAGTTTTATTTTTAATTTAACCTTCTTTCGATTAAATTTATGAGTATTTATTACTTTTAAGTAATACTTAACGGTCTTATAGAGCCAAGCATATGCCTACTTATAAGTACTTATATAATAGGTATAATTTGCAAGATTGAATGATTATACATAAATATAATTATATACCTACGTATAGAATTTCGAAATGTTCTATGTCGCATTTCTCAATTATAAATATACTAGCTGACCCGGCGAACTTCGTTTCACGCAATATCGTAATAAATTATATCCTATGTGTTATTCTGATGTATAAGCATTATTATTGTAAAGTTTCATCTCAATCCGTTCTGTAGTTTTTACATGAAAGAGCAACAAACATCCATACATACTCACAAACTTTCGCGTTTATAATATTTACTAGTATTTACCCGCAGCGTCGCCCGCATGATATTTTGATTTTTGACGCAATATCATTATAATTTATAGCCTATGTGTTATTTTGATATATAAGCTATATTATTGCAAAGTTTCATCTCAATCCGTTCGGTAGTTTTTGCGTGAAAGAGTAACAAACATCCATACATCCATCCTCACAAACTTTCGCGTTTATAATATTAGTAGGATACCTAGGTAGGTACGTATAGTATCGAAATATTGTATGCCGCATTTCTCAATTATAAGTACAGCCTTGGCCAAAAGTATTAGGCACCATGTATTTTCACTTTATCTTCTAAACTAATTTCACTCCTTTTTGGCATTTTTAACAAAATTAGGTGTCAATTTAATCACATCAACAGAAATGAAAGCTTGTTTACTTGTTAGAGTCCAGAACACAAGTGACCAAACATTGACTGATAAGACTGAAATAAAACCGAATCCCATGTTTTCGGTCACCAGGTGTTTTATGACCTTAACAAAGAGCCGCTTGATATTCTAAGCTTATTTATTAAGTTATTTATGACCCCAGTAAGTCATTTAAGATAAGCACTCAGTTATTGGTTAAGTAGTAAACATGCATTTTGATTTTTTAAAGGTGCCTAATACTTTTGGCCAAGGCTTTATATACAGGGTCATAAGTATTAAATGCAAAACCTTCTAAGAGCGAGTCTAGTACATCTATCTCGACAAACAACTTTTGTACTACGACTTTTGAATAATCGCAATACTTTTCTTCGTGATTTTCCAAAAGTCCTAGAAAAAGTAGTTTGTCTAGATGTAAGTACTAGACCCACCCTTAAAAGGTTTTGCGTTTAATACCTATGACCCCTCGTATAAAGAAATTATACAAAAATACAAATTACAAAATAATTTTACTGATCATAATACACGTAACATAGTTAAAATATAGAAACCCTGCCTGCTCCATTAGCGTTAGCTGTGTTGCAGCACTCAGTGTCTTCCCCTATTAGTGGGTACATATAAACAGTAAAATTAAACCAAAAACATAGCTTTATTGTCTTATTCAGCATGAACCAAACAATTTGAATTTCAAGAAGATACAAATGTATGTGTGAGTGTTTGTTTGTATGTGTGTGTTTGCAGTGCTACACGTGTGTTTGTGTGTGTGTATGTGTATGTCCATAAATAATATATGTACATATTTATTTATTATAGACCACCAGTCAAAAATCTATTAATTGTATTGTTTTTTGTCTTTGTAACTTGTTTTGTATGTAATGTAAGAGTTCCGTACCTCAAACGGAAAAAAGGGAAACACTTATCCATATATCTATTTTCATATCTATCTGTGCGTTGCAAACATTGAAGTTATTAAAAAAATAAAGCTTTCATATTAGAAAATTGGAGCCATCTCGAAAAACTACATATTTCAACATGCCCGCAGATAAAGGTTTCAAAACCTATAGGGTACCTACTTTTCGTTTACCTAGAAGTAGGCCCCGTATAAGCCGTGGTGGTCTAGTGATAATGACACTGGCCTTACAATCGTGAGGTTGTAGGTTCAAATGCCAGTCCCGTACCAATGAGTTCTCCGGAATTTATGTATAGAATTTCACACCACTGGCTTTTCGGTGAAGGAAAACATCGTGAGGCAACCTGCATATGTCCGTAGAAGAAATTCGATGGTGTATGTGAATCCACCAACCCGCACTGGGTCAACGTGGTGGATATGGCCCAATCACCCTTCGTAGGTAGACCTACGTCCTGCAGTGGACTATTAAAAAGGCTGATACAGAAGTAGGCCCCTATAGGTACATTTAAAAAATAAATAAATTGATTTTTGATTTTGATTTTTTTTTTTTATTTCTATTATTTACTTTAATATTTCTCTATTAAGTGGATTCTGAAATATGACACCTATCTTTATATGATTAAAATGCTAGTAATATAATATCTACAGCATGATTGCAAAATCTTTGATTATATTGTATAATTTATATTAATGAAATGATAATTATATTTGAAATTAATGGAATAAAATTATCTCTACATTGATGATCTAGTTTTTACCCGTGGCTTTGTATTTTGATTATATACCTACACAAGTTACCTTTTTGACCGAGCGTAAGTGAGGTCTCAGTCTATTGGGACGAGCCGGCACTTGGGTGTATGTATATTTGTTCGACGATAACTCAAGTACCGCTCAACCGATCTCCATGAAATTTAGCATGAATGTAGTTTATATTTATAGAATTTTTAAGTTCGAATATGAGCATCTTCAGTTTAGTAGTTGCGAAGATACGAGGGCCGTGGTAACAAGAGGCAAAACGGCGCCACTTTCTGCGGGAGTTGCGGATGACTATTTTAAACATTTCACCGAATGTTATCTATGTCTTTCAACATTTATATAAAATAAATCGCCAACTTTCATATAAATATTGTTAGATTTTTTTTTAAATCTCAGTAGGTATTTATGATATAAAATAGGAATAGCGCGTGGTACAAGTCCGGGGCGGAATACTAGTTTATGTAGTTTTGTATACCTAATTCAAATTTTCCGAAATATCTCACAAATCAGTAACGTACCTACTAGGTACATTATCTGGTCCCAAAAGAACATTAATGCATCTATTTAAACAAAAATATCACCGAAATTCATCGCCATTTCATGAGAAAAGCCCAAAAAGTGAAGCGGCCAAAAAGTGAAGTGGCTAAAAAGTGAAGTGGCCAAAAAGTGAAGTGGCCAAAAAGTGAAGTGGCCAAAAAGTAAAACAATTTTTTACAGATCCGCCATGTGATTGTACCTTATTCTTTAAGTAAAGATGAACGGACTTTACATACCTACGTAAGAATTCCTCATGAGATTGTCATACTCATGCTCTTTATTGATAACAATTAACTAGTTACATTGTACATTGTCATGTTGTTTCTTATTAAGTAATTGTAATTCTTTTTTGAATTATGCAAGTGCATCTATTAAATATGGGAAGTATAAATTAATCGCCCATAGTCCACCATATTAGGGTGTCCGCCATATTGCAATTGCAATAATGACTCTAACGTATAAAGGTACTACAGAGATTTGCAATTCAGGATAATGTAAAAAAACAAAGCTATAAAATACTATCTAAAAAGAAGGATGTCTAATCTAGATGCAATTTCAAGCGAAAAATGTATACGTTTAGATATATGTTTAACATCTTACTACACACGGTCCCTGACCCCAAACTAAGCAAAGCTTGTGATATGGCTGCCAGAGACTGATATACTACATATACTTAATTTTAAATACATACTTATATAGATAGTAACTAAATAACACCCAGACACAGAGCAAACACTAATGTTCATCACATAAATATTTGCCCTGGGTGGGGAGCGAACCCACGCCTCTTTGATCCAGAAGTTAGGATCACTAACCACTGAGCCACCGAGGCAGTCACAATAATCAATTATATACATTCATCTTCCAAATAAAACCACAAGACGCATTCAGTATCCATATTCAAAATTTATATAAACTTATACACGTCTGAGTTTAACAATATATATGTATAATTCATAGTGAATAAATTCTCACCTGAACATATAAAAATGAATATTTATATCACCATATAAAGAGCACAATACTTAACAGCTTATAGGTATTTTATAATCAGTTATGGTGTATTATATTATAGATAATATATTATATGATTTTTTAACGATTCACAATAAATAATATATTGATATTACCGCTATTAATTTATGAGGTCGCATCTGTGACAATATAATTAAAATTATATTATATAACCGAGTTATATACAATGGGATTATTTATACATCTGTTATTGGGATATAACTAGTAGCTGCCCGCGGGTTCGCTTGTCTAAGAATATTTTTTAAGATTATAATATTTTTTTGCCTATACTATATTTACGTACAAAATTCGCCGCCATTTTTAATAAAATGTGTTTCTATAGTAAAATACCAACCGATCAGTTTCGATAAAAAAAAATATGGGACCAACTTCGGGGTGAATACTTTCCAATAAAAAAAAACATCAAATCAGACGTATTTCGTAAAATCCGTGATCATATTTATAAAAAAAAGTAAATACGCGTCGACTTGAGAACCTTCTCCGTCCTCTTCCATATTTTTTAATTTTTAGCTTATTAAGCTTTTCAAAGTCGGATTGAATAGGTATACATACATGACATATGACATTCCATAGCGGAAAATCCCTTGCGGAATGCTGGTTCACTTATGCTATTTATATTTATATTTATTTTTATTTTAATTAGCTAGAATAAGATAAAATTAAAATATATATATCTGTTGCCGAACTAGGCCAGTGGCCTGTGTTTCGGCTTACAGCGCCCTCACTTATTGCATTCACTTCTAGCATAAAAAAATAATTTGAATTTAGATAGCAATTAAAATATAGATCGTGCTTTATAAAAAAATCAATTATAAATAAATATAAAATTTTGTATCACTAATAAACCTATTATGTATAAGCAAGCATGCCTACACTAAGTAACCTAACTTACACTAAGTAACATTAATTACCGATCTTACTATATAAACAACAAAACCTGTATTCTATATCTTTAAATACAGATGCATGGATTGGGCCTAATATAATTCTAATACCTACATTGAATACAAATAGAATACCTACAGTGTTGTATACATTGCAACTAGCAGGTAGATACAAGCATTTATACAAGTAGCAGGTAGGCTGCGTGCAGGAATACCTGGTCAAAATTATGTACCCATTACGATCACACATTTGCATTCACGAGTAGGTAAATAGTAGGGTTTATAAAAATATTAGTGAAGACTCTTTGGCTTAAATAGCGACCACTAAATCCAAATAAATCAATTAGTTAAATTATATAATATTATTATGTAGGGTAGGTAGGTACAACGTACAATCTTCCAACAGCGAAATGCACAATATACTTATGCTGCACGGCTTGCAGTGATTGGGCACAATACATACACTTAATTTGGTTATCTGGAAGAAATCGCTTAAAGCGACAAGGCTGCCAATTAGAAACCTATTGTTTTTTTTTCCTTATAAGCTGTTTTTTGTTTTTAATGTAATGTGGTTGTCTAATAAAGTGTTGTTGTTTGTTTTTGTACATGGTTATTTCTAATCAATTAGCAATTTAGTAAATCAAAGTAAAGCAAATTAGTAAATCAGCTCCCTAATCACGTCGGGGGAAAAATAGAAAAAAAAAATCAGCATTCTTTTAGGGGCTTATTCTGTACATCAAAACTAACAACTTTTGTCAAAACTAAAAAAAAACAGCTGTTTAATACATTTTGTCGCGAGTGAACGATATTTTACTATGGAATACATGTTTTTTTTTGAGTTTTGACACAAGTCGCAGAACAAAAGTTGTTAGTTTTGATGTACAGAATAAGGCCCTAAAAGGATGTTGATTGATTAGAAATAACCCTGTATAGGCCGAATCAAACTAATGGCGGCTATGAAGCTAGCTAGAAGCTGCGCAGATTCCCTCTCTTGTGCAGCTAACATTTTGATAAAATGCTACTGCGAAACCACTCGCTCCGTGTTCACAAGACGTTTTATCCCATATCGGTTATTAGGTACTAGGTATAGTTAAAACGGCAAATTATATAGATGCACAATATGTACCTGATCTAATAAGATATATACAATGTGTTTGTCTATCGGTGTCGAAGCCTTAAGCGACATCTATGACAAATTTTGAGCAACTATGAGATCAACTGTGAAAACGTAAAAAAAACTTCTGTCCCATACAACTTTTTATACACTTTCGACAAAATGTATGGGTAAGCTGTTTTTTTTTGCGTTTTCAGAGTTGACCCCACAGTAAAAGTTGTTCAAAATTTGCCATAGATGTCGCCGCTTAAGGTACACCGGTAGAGAAACGCATTGTATAAAGATTTTCCGCGATGGATTTTCTGCCTAGTGTGAAAATGGTTTAAGTCTGCGTGCTTTATCTTTGACCACAACGTTGGTACCATCAGGCGAGGTGATAGAAAAGCGCGATAAAAAAATTAAAATGTAATTTTGGATCTGAGCCAGGGCGACTAAGAATGCAATTTTTCGGGGCTTTTATTCAATTTGTCTAGGTTTTAAAACAAAATAAAATTGTTGTTCATACAAAAGTAATAATACCTAGTAGCTTAAGTACCCAATTGCAATCAAAAATAAATTAGAATCTAGAATTTTCTTTATACCTGATTCAATGGCGATTTCACTTATTACAACATCATCATGTCAGCCGTAACACGTCCACAGCTCACTGAACTTAGGCTTTTCCTACAGATTTTCAAAAAGACCTGTTAGAACCAGTTTTCATTACCTATACAGGGTTATTTCTAATCAATTAGCATCCTTCTAGGGGCTTATTCTGTAAATCAAAACTAATAACTTTTGTTCTACGACTTTCGTCAAAACTAAAAAAAAATATTGTTGATCTATAGAAAAATTTACTTCACCCGCGACAAAATGTATGGAACAGCTGTTTTTTTTTTGACGAAATGCGTTGAACAAAGGTTGTTAGTTTTGATGTACAGAATAAGCCCCTAGAAGGATGCTAATTGATTAGAAATAACCCTGTATATCCTACGCTACCTATACCTACGCTTGCCCTTATGTAGTCTCCATTTCAGAACCTTACAACCCCATAGGTTTTGAGTTTTACAAGGTAATGCCCTATACATTGCCACTTCAACTTGCTACTAATATGCTATAATATGACTGCCTCGGTGGCTCAGTGGTTAGTGACCCTGGCTTCTGGGTCAAAGTGGATTGGGTTCGATCCCCACCTAGGGCGAATATTTGTGTGATGAACATAGGTGTTTGCTCTGTTTCTGGATGTTATATAGGTACTATCAACATATTTATGTATTTAAAATATGTATATGTATATAGTATATCAGTCTCTGGCAGCCATATCACAAGCTTTGCTTAGTTTGAGGTCAGAGACCGTGTGTAAGATGTCCTCTAATACTTATTTATTTATTTATACTTGTTGTACTTACGAGTATATAGTAACTTTGGTTCGTCTATAAATTTTATACCTAGCAGTCAATAAACAAACTAAATAACATTATTTTTTATTTATATTGAATATTTCTTTCTTTATTGCTATAATGATGTCAAACCTGAAGTTTTAGTGCCAATTTATAAAATTTTTATTTGATAAATTAGTAATTTTTTAATAAAAGTATGTTAATGATATTTTCAAAATCAATTTAATATGCAAATAGTTTAAAACAATACGCATCTTTTTATCAATGTTGTATATATTGTATTTAATACTTTTTTGCATCATATATTTTACGTGTTTTAGCAAAAGAAGTCCGTAGCTCTAATTCAGATATATACCGAATCAAACATATTGGCGGCTGTTAAGTTAGCTACAAGCTGAAACCCAATCATGACTAAGGCTCACTTAAGCCGCCATCCAATCTCAAAATACCTGTATAGAGCCCTAGTTAAACTGACTTTTCTCCATCAAACCTTGAAGTTGTCGAATAAAAATAACATACACAATATTCTCAAAACTATACGGTAGGGATTCAATAACCCGAAACACAATTCAAAAAACTTCGCTCGATAGAAATTAAATGCGAAGATGCCGCTTTTTAGAACAAAGTCATGATTTCTAAGAAAGTTTATTGCATTATTTGGCACTTTTCTACACGTTTACATTTTTTTTAATCTGTTATTTATGCTCATGAATTGAACTATAGCTTTCATCCATATAATTTAGAAAAAAGTGGTAATATCAATTTTATATTGATTTATGAATGCAAAAATCGGGCGTCTTCACCCGCTCATATGAAAAATTACGCTGACACTATGGCGCCTTAACAGCTGCCTGAAGATGGGTTTCGCAAGTATATAGGTACCTACCAGTACCAGCCTTTTTTAATAGTCCACTGCAGGACGTAGGCCTGCCCAAGAAGGGTGAATGGGCGATATCCACCACGCTGGCCCAGTGCGGGTTGGTGGATTCACATACGTCATCGAATTTCTTCTAAGGACGTACGCAGGTGGCCTCACGATGTTTTCCTTCACCGAAAAGCCAGTGGTGTGAAATTCCGTACATAAATTCCAAAGAACTCATTGGTACGGGACTGCGGATTTGAACCCACGACCTCACGATTGTAAGGGGGGTGTCACTACCTCTTGACCACCACGGCTATATATAGGTACCTACCTACATATAATTCAAAATTCTAGGTTTATCTAGGTACTATAATACATGTGTCCACTTACTAATATATTATTAATGTGATTTCCGAACCCAGTGAAAAACAGCAATATTTTAATTATTATTGCAATCCTTAATCAAATATTATTAAT
Source organism: Hypomecis punctinalis (assembly GCA_949316475.1). Lineage (NCBI taxonomy): Eukaryota > Metazoa > Arthropoda > Insecta > Lepidoptera > Geometridae > Hypomecis > Hypomecis punctinalis. The sequence goes on from OX438823.1 coordinate 5,694,029, forward strand.
TATATTAAATGGTAAGAACAAAGCTTGACTGCGGGCAATAAATTTAATTACGAATCAGTTATTTGTCCTTTTCTTTGCACTTCTTTGTACGGAGCGCGTTTCCTAGGACATTTTTTTAATAAAACGTATTTTTTCTTTTGATTTAAATAGTTTAACCTGCACAAAAGCTTGCATTGACAAAAACAATAAATTTTGTAAGTAAATTGACGTATATTAATGTGTCTGTGTGACACAATCAATTTATGGTCAGTATTACCTACTTATGATCTATAATTAATAATATAATTTATCTATCTACAAATAATCATTATTTTTCAAGAAACTATTTAGTTAGTTAATAACGACTTTTTATAATTGTATCAAAAATATTTCTTAGACATAATCTCTTGGGTACACGCTTTATATATATCTTGTTCCAACCTAATATTTTCCTAATAATGTAACATCACAGATATAATTATGTACATTATGGTATTGTTTTTATATTATGTACACTAATTAATGTGTATTTGTACGCTGATTTGATACGCCTAATTAGGAAACTGCTTAATTAATTTAATGTAATTAAGACTTTAAATAATTTATTATGTTATACTTAGATAATTATTTTATATGAGGACCTTATTTCTTTTCTAGCAGATTTTGTTATATATAAATTACTTCCATTGTTTATCGGGATAAAAGTAGACTATGACACTTTTCTGACCTCTAAGCTATGTCGCGCAAAAAATCAAGTGGAGAAATCAATATTTTCCGTTTTTGTTTGAAACAGCGACAGACAGACATTTTTGTATTTATAATATTAGTGAGGATTAATTATAACCTACATTTTAGTTATTGCGTATCTGAGTCGATTATGAATGAAAATTCTAGCTTAAATAGTCTCGCTAATAATAAACTTATAGTTCACCCCTGAGCTAACTACTATTTATTAGGTGTAAACTATTTAGTCTAAATATTAGGTCATGGGTTAACTATAAATTTTCTGCATATTCTACATTTTTAATTGCTTATAAGATGAGTAAGTATTATTGTCTTTATATAAAATAAATATCTAATATCCTAATGGAAAATAGCAGTCTAGATCTATATTTTTTGTGAAAAGCGACGGAACAGAGATTTATAAAGTATTTGTTTATTCATTTTTTTAAATATAATTTCATTGATAAGGAATAAAATTGTTTATTTTATCATGTTTTTGCTATAATCTTTTAAAGTAAGTACGTCAAATATAATACTTACTTTAATAAGTAGAGATGCAACAGCACTCTTCTTTTAATACTTTTAAAATATAGGTAGAGCCGGAATGACCTACAAATTAATGCGCGATAAATTGTTAAACTTTTTGACCAACGAACCACCGGAGGAGGTTTACAATTCGACGCGTATATATTTTTTTATGTATAACCACGCATAACTTTTTTCATAGTGGTCCGATTTCAATAATTATTTTTGTTATTGGAAAGAGAGAAAAGGCATTTTTGATAAATCAACAGTAATGTGAAAAATGCTACATCGATCCGTGCGAAATATTCGCGAATTCTGTACACGGGTGAAGTCGGTCATGCTAATTTTTGCAAAAAATAATGTATGTAATATAAAAGACTTTACTTAATTCAAAGTTTGCGAAGCGATTTATTGTACACATTTTGTGTTATTTAAGAACTACCTACATTGTAAATATTTTTTATTTTTGATATTTAACGAGTGATTGTTTTCCACTCCGGTTAATAGGTTTGGTTGTTATACTTTATTAACAATAAAAACAGAAAAATAACTTTAAAAGATATGACCTAATATAAATTTAATCCTAGTTTTGTTTTAAGTAGGTATGAGTTGATTAAATAATAAAAACATGTTAAAACTTACTTAAAAATTGAGAAAATCATAATTGTAGGTACCTGGTATCAATACTAATTAGACTTATTTATTTGCTTGATAAACAAAATAACTTTTATCTTACAATCAAACAAGTCAGACGAATTATTAGTAAACATTTACCTACACATGGTACCCCTACCTATAGGTATTTCACGAACTAAACATTACAAATTGTTCAATTTTAAATAAACTTGCGTTTGACCACATTTCATTTCTGTTAAATACATAGTACCTATCACAGTATTGAATGGAGCACACTTTTTGTAAACTATACAGTTACTACACCTACTCTACATTTTGAAAACACCGGCATTGTGCTCTACGACATACAAAAACGCCGGTAGAGAACTAATCATCATATTACTTATAATCTATTCAACAAATTCCCTCCAAACTACGAGTAGGTACCTAGTTCAGCTATTTTCAACTGATAATCAGAAAATATTTCCCTCAACTCAACTGTTAAACAAGAACACGTATTTGATTTGAGAACCGACACCATTATCATCAATTAACACCCATCTGTTTAATTACAATTTCCTCATTCAAACTTTTTGCTTAAAAGCTATCATACCTCGTTATTCAATTCCGAAACCAAGCACTTATCACATCACATTGCTATTAGCATAAAAACTTTTTACACAATCCATCGACACTCACTCACAGAAAAAAAGATGGAAACGGAACGCACACAAAAAAGTAACTGTCAAAAATCGCGCGGGAAATAGCTGGTCGAAAATTCGTTCGGAAACGACGGAAAATTGACAGGTTTGAAAATTAAAGAGTATTTTATCACGGAGTATGGTCGTACGCGAACCGCGAATGCCAACATAGACTGGCGAATAACCACTCGCCCCTCTCTCGTTGAGGCGTGGTTTGTACAAGCCCACCGTTGGGCGGGGCATGACATTACACACTTTTTTCTTGCCTATACCTTTATACTGCTATACTTTATACGTGGCTCGTTCGAAAATGCCGGCATGGTTTTATTATTCGAGTTTATTATATTGTAATGTCTGTTTGGATTTAAATAAAAGAGAAGTTGTTTCGTCACTGGCTCTTGTATGTTGTCTTAATTGACGAGGTTTTTTGATGTTGGCAGCTTTGAGTTTTGTGGGTTGGGTAAAGTTTGTCATGTTGGGTTTGTTACTAATATTTTTTTATTCATTGGTCTGAACACATCTGTGCATTATGTCATTTCTTATTATTTTTCTTTTAAAACAATCTGACAGCTTTTTTGAAAATTAACAACTCAATCATTGGTAAATTCTTTGTAAAAATAGTTCACTTACTTGTGAATTCCTAATCTATCATTGTTACTTTGAAAAAAAAATCTCTGGTCGACAAAATTTAAAGATTTTTTTAAAGAGGAACACCCAAGTGTTTCTCAAAAAAGTTGCCATTTTTCTATTATAATTAAATCAGTGTATCTACGAAATTAATAATTTATTTTAGTAATGTAAGTAACAGTGATTTCTCATTTAGGTAACTTTACTTAGGTAGATACAAGTAAAGTATTTTTTTAAGAAAATATATCTTACTTTTACTTTATTTTAATACTACGGGAGTAATCGCGCACTGAAAATATCAGTATAATATTTTTAAATATCTATTTAGTATTTTTACTATTTTAATATTTTTTTAATGAGCTCCAAATATGCACTCCCCTTAACTTGATGCTTGCTCTACTTTACAACGACTACTTTCATGTTTAATCATTTGCACTACAAACGTAATTAATTATTTATAAAAATAATTAACTGCACCCAATAATTTCCCCTCTCTGATATGTTTATTAGAAATTAAGTAAATTAAAACGTCTAAACAAAAGTTATTGTTGATTTAATTAATTGCTAAAAATAAATAAAGTTTCCAATTACGTAAGAAGTGCAAAAATAATTAATTGTTGATTATAAATGCGATTTATTCGTCAATAAATTTTATAAGTGATGTATTTAGTGGTTTTAATCATTTTTATTTATATGTATATTGTATTTTAAGACGTGTAATTTTACAAAATTAAAAACATACCTAATGGTATATACCTACCTCGGTGGTTCAGTGGTTAGTGACCCTCTATGTGATCAAAGAGCCGTGGGTTCGATCCCCACCCAGGGCAAATATTTATGTGATGAACATAAATGTTTGCTCTGTTTCTGGGTGTTATTTATAGTTACTATCTATAAAAGTATGTATTTAAAAATAAGAGTATATGTAGTATATCAGTATATCTATGACTACCTCGGTGGTTCAGTGGTTAGTGACCCTCTTTGTGATCAAAGAGCCGTGGGTTCGATCCCCACCCAGGGCAAATATTTATGTGATGAACATAATTAATGTTTGCTCTGTTTCTGGGTGTTATTTATAGTTACTATCTATAAAAGTATGTATTTAAAAATAAGAGTATATGTAGTATATCAGTCTCTGGCAGCCATATCACAAGCTTTGCTTAGTTTGGGGTCAGAGACCGTGTGTCCCCAAATATTTATTATCCCCAAATAATGTGTAATTTTAAGCTTAATATACAACTAGTAATCAATTAGCACATTTTTAGGTGCTTATTCTGTACATCAAAACTAACAACTTTTGTTATGCGGCTTTTGCAAAACTAAAAAAAAAAAACATCTGTTCCATACCTACATTTTGTGGAAGATGAACGATATTTTTTTTAAAGTTTTGTAAAAGTCGCAGAACAAAAGCTGTTAGTTTTGATGTAGAGAATAAGCCCGAAAAAGGATGCTAATTGATTACCAATAACCCTGTATACCTACTTAATTATTAATAATCATTAAGAAAATAATTTTATCTGGTAATTTTGAGGCGTGGAATTTTTATTACGTAATTCACTAACGACAACCTAATTAATATTGTATTGGAAAATAATATTTATCGTCAACATCATTTCAGCAGTAAGAAACTCTACCTGCTGGCTAATACAAGATTAGATGTAGGTAGGTAGATTAGATGTAGATAAATACCTCATCATCCCGACGTTTCGGCCGAGTTGCGTCGACCGTGGTCACGGGTAGACTGAACTCGGCCGAAACGTCGGGGATTAGAAAGTATTTATTTATCTCGTAATTTTAGTGCGCGACTAGTCCCGTAGTGTATAATAATAATGTGTTCAAATCACGAAAGTTTAAAAACAAAGTAAAAAGTACGTATAAGCAAACAGTAATCAAATAATAGCATAGAATAAGATAATATTAGTATAAGAAATCGTAAATTAAATAAGTATCTAAATAAAGAAACAGTAAAACCTCCCTGATTTCGTTAGGGAATTGCTTGCGGGCCCGGCCTATGCGCCGGGACAGATAAAAAACACATAGTCAAACTAGCACTCGGGGAACTAAAGGCAAAACGGGACACTTAAGGAAAACCAACATATTTTCAAATTCTATTAAGTTTTATTCAAAAAAATGTTTTACAATTAATTGTACTTAACACTTATCAGTCTACATTAATTAATCATCAGACTTTAAAAAATATCACGCATTAGGACTTTGGACCATTTTGCCCACATATGAAGGTAAAACGGACCACACTAACGGGTAAACGGACCCGCCAGAAAACTATACATCTTCGACTCTGGAGTGCATCTTTCGCATATAAACCTTGTATCTTCGTCATTATCTTCCACCCCTGCGCAACTACAATGTGCCCAGAGGTGACAAATAGGGCATTGAACCCAACCTTCATTTGATTGGAAATAAAGATGTGAACAGTAAATACATTCAGTGTCTTCTGCGTCTTCGTCAGAAGATGAATCCTTTCTATTTCTCCTTCTCTTTGGTTGCGTTTTCATTTTTGCCTTTCCATTAGTAGTTTTCTGTTTGGCGTTCAAGTTAAGATTTTTTTTAACTTTCTTGGCTTCATTTAAGTTATTTGATTTAAATAATTCGTTAATAGCAACTATGATTTACTATAAATTGCACTGTAAAAACAAACCCTTGAAAAAACTCGACGAAAAACTATGAATAATTAAGTTAGAAGTCAAAAAACACACTAAGGTAAAACGGACCCGTGGTTCGTTTTGCCCGGGTCCGTTTTGCCTTTTAGGTACTTTTTTATCCTATGTAATTTTTTAGGTTATGCATGAGACCAATTTTGACTCATTTGTTCTTTAAGAAACAATAATTCAATGAAGATAGCTATGAAATTAAAAAATACAGTAAGAACTAAACACACCAAAAGTATAGGCAAGTCAAAAAAAAGGTTTTTTACATCAAAATACCAAAAAAAAAACGACTTACCGCGGCCAAAATCTGTAGGAACGTATGACAGTCTCGCGAACACTGACTGAGAGCGAGAATGAAGGAACTCTTTTAGCTACGTAAACCATCAATAGAAGGCGTTAGTAGTTTCGAAGTAATCGCAAAGTTCCGTTTTGCCCGCAGGATCCGTTATGCCTTCTATTCCCCTACAAGTCGCGGCATGAAAGTTTAGCGCTGAAATGTGGCTGCGTATGGGTTTAATATGGCGGTCACCAAGCGCACCCATTTCTTCCACGCTTCCCTCAGCACTACACTTACGTGCCGCTTCCTGTATAGAGTTACATCATTGAAGTAAAAACTCCATCGTCTTTTGTCTCGTCGGTTAGAACATAACACCAACTTGTTAAGTGTTGCGTCATTACTCTCTGGAAGGGCAGGATAAAGTAAAAAGAACCCTCAGGAGGGAGTTTTTAATTAGTCACCATTTTTAAGTGTTTCTTTAAGATGGGTGCTGCTGTGCTACGTTTAAACTGAGCTAGTAGATACCTACCTAATAGTTTGCTAGTGCAGTGCTGTGTGATCAATATCCTAACTAAAGCTCGAAACATACTATCGGACGCGGCTTACGGACGCGACTGACAGCCGCGACCTAGACTATGAAATTACACTGAGCCGTGCACACTATCGGACATAAGTTCGGAGTTCGGACGTCCGAGAGCGATCTGGCACACCGGATGTTATAATACTGTGCACACTGCTAGGTCACGGCTGTCAGTCGCGTCCGATAGTATGTTTCCGGCTTAATACTTTGATAGTATTAATCCGAAAGTGAGCTTATTGTTATACGACTTTATTTTTTGCTTGGATATGGAGTTTACGAGATTGGAGAGTGTCTTATATACTACGATTTATCCCAGAAAATCATAAGGCTTCCATCTTCGAGCAAATATCTACAAAGCCACAATCCCTAAGTGAGAGTGGGAAAAAAATGTCTAAGCGCCGTCATACTTTCTTACCTACTTAGATAAAGTTAAATATACAGGGTTATTTCTAATCAATTAGCATCCTTTCAGGGGCTTATTCTGTACGCCAAAACTAACAACTTTTGCTCTATGACTTTTGTCAAACTAAAAAAAAAATGTGTTGTTCCATAGAAAAATATCGTTCACCCGTGACAAAATGTATGGAACAGCTGTTTTTTTTTTTTAGTTTTGACAAAAGTCGTAGAACAAAAGTTGTTAGTTTTGATGTACAGAACAAGCCCCTAAAAGGATGCTAATTGATCAGAAATAACCCTGTATACTATTGTACCTACAATTACTTTTGATTTTGTTGGATCTTGACGTTATGTCACGTAATTAGTGCTTGTAACTGAGCACTTTAACATCACGCGGCGTTGTAGTCGGCTTGCAATCACCTTAAGACTAACTAAAAAGTCTGCCCACTACGTAACTTGGGCAAGGTTTTAGCTCAGGCACTTTTTATGCACGTTTGTGACTCTATAGACACCTGCTTCATGGTTTCCGTGCAGAATATTTTTAGTTTTCTCGTTTCTAGGTATGAGAAGAAACAAAACTCAAAATACTGCGTTTAATTTCAAAAGCTAAGTAATAATTGTGTGATTTATTAATTGTTGTAAAATTAGGTTCCGACTAGCTCGAGACATACCTATTCAATAGTGCTAATTTCAGAATACTTTTAAAAGATAGTTGAAATTACTCTCTTAAATTACTCTTACTTTACAAACCAATTCATATATTACTTTAGGTACCTACTTACCTACCTATATTCCATAATATATACTTACTATGAATAAATAAATATTGGAGGACATCTCACACACGGTCTCTGACTCCAAACTAAGCAAAGCTTGTGTTATGGCTGCCAGAGACTAATATACTACACATATTTTAAATACATACTAATATAGTTAGTACCTAAATAACACCCAGACACAGAGCAAACACCTATGATCATCACAAAAATGCTTGCCCTGGGTGGGGATCGAACCCACGCCTCTTAGCTCCAGAAGTCAGGTTCACTAACCACTGAGCCACCGAGGCAGTCAAAGTCTATTACTACTGTAACCTCCAAACTTGATCAACTGTCCTACCCACTGCGCCACTGCAAACGCAGCACGTCTACGCCAAATAAGACTTAGTGCCCTAAAACAAAGATAACCGGCGTACCATCACGCTCTCAGCATTTGAGACGTCTCAAAGTTTTTACACTGCACGCCAAAGGTTTTGGCCGCTCGTAGGGAGCGGCCTCCCCTATATATGGAACTCCAATAAAACTAGTTAGAAGCATAGCCAGCATCCAGCGCGATCCTGCGGTCTTAATGAGGTACATCCGTCCACCTTGTAGAACACAACACACATAAATACTAAAGTTATTAATTAATATCCAAATCAAAATCATGTCAAAATTTTCAGTATAAAATGATAATTTTCTGTTTTTTAAACTGAAACGTGTTTTCGTCAATGAAACAATATTAATAATATTAGGGGACACACGATCTCTGATCACAAACTAAGCAAAGCTTGTGATACGGCTGCCAGAGACTGATATACTACATATACATATTTTAAATACCTACATACTTATGTAGATAGTAACTAAATAACACCCAGACACAGATTAAACACCTATGTTCAGCACATAAATGCTTGCCCTGGCTGAGGAACGAACCCACATCTCTTTGATCCAGAAGTCAGGGTCACTAACCACTGAGCCACCGAGGCAGTCATACCGAGCGGCCTTTAATTTCGTCGCGGACTGTACCCACCTATTCTTTTTAATTAAACTTTTTTACAAGTCACTCGAAGTGGAGTTTCTTTTAATGGGGAGAGTCGTTTGTCTCGTGACGGCCGTTTATTTTGGCTGTAAGTATTTTGTAGAGTTCTACCGTCTTCGACCACTCTGTATCTAAACTTGTAGAAGTTTCTACATAGGTGACTTCAAATCTCGAATAAATAGGGATCTTCTAGGTAAGCGAGCTACACCCTAGACCGCATATCTGCTTAACATCGGGCAGTATGTAGTCAAACGCGAGCCTACCTGAAATAAACATAAAAAACGATTACGTTGTATTATTGTACTGATCACTATAAGCAATTAAGCAACCATTAGTATCGTATTATTACAACTCCGAAATCGTGAAAAATAAATTTTCCATACCCATGTTGTTCGCTAGTGAAGTTACAACAAAATAGGTATATGAAAAACAGCCTAACAGCAGGCTAAACTGGTGTTTATTTGGCCAATCGTATAAGCATTGCCATTCAGCGTGGCAATAGGAAAAATGCCAAGTCGATGATGGCAAAACAGCCAGCATGCTGGGCACGCTGCCAACTGGCAGTGGGCTTGAGCATTTGGATTATCTTTAGACCTTCAAGAGCTTGTGGATGATCTGATTGCATTTTATGTAGTAGTAGTGTGTATGCGTAGTTTTAGCTTATAAAGTAGTTTATCTTGTTACAGTTTATATAGGCACTTTTGTCCGTTAAAAAACCGGACAAGTGCGAGTCAGGCTGGCACATCGAGGGTTCCGTACAAATCCAGAAAATTTCAAATTGGGAAGTAAGTTGTTATAATCTCTATACTATAACCATCGACAAAAAAGTTTTTTTTTTCACTTTTCTCGTCATACATCGAAAATTACACATTGTTAAAATAATCAAAAACCTGTTTTAGCATGTGCTAATGAAGTTCTTTTATATGATACCTTACATGATACGATTTACTCACTTTGGATTTTGAACCTTTGAAATCATTTGCTCGAAGTAAACTACCTACTTTTTATAGCGTCTGGAGCCGCGGACAAATGCTGGTATGATGTAAAAGGAAGTAGAATTCCTAAGTAGCTTAAGAATAACTACTTACCTAGGTAAGTACGGTAGATATATATATTTATAGATTTTATAGATTAGATATACCTAATAAGTGCCTACTTACGTAAGTAGTTTGTTATTGGAAGTAGCTACCTAAGTATATAGCTTATTATATCTCTATGAAGATAACTTAGTGAGTACCTACCAGTTATTTATCGACACCTGAACATAGAATCATAGAGTGCAAAAACTATAGATAATAACCTATACTTTCGTCAACAATAACTGAAACACAAAAGCAAACCGGCATTTTTTATTTGCGTATTACTAGGTTAATAGGCGGTCAAAATCATTCAAACATGGAAATATTTGTAAGGAGAGGGTGAATTAATTATTAATTTTCAAAATTAATCGAGTCAGTTTCAAAGCTTAGGTAACTATACTAAACTACTTTTTTATTTTATTTCATTTGTTTTACAACACACGGGTTGCCCCGGATCTTTGAAGGGCATTGATGGGGCCGAAACCAACACCAAGAGGCCCTTTTACAATCATCAAAATAAAAAAATACAGTTTTTGGGTGATAGGAAGAGGGAAACTATTGTAAAGACGGGGAATAGGTACTTCTTAGGCTATTTTAATGAATTATTACATGATTATAAGCTGGTCTATGGAATGAGGTGCGGCACCCGCCAAGTGATGCCTCATTTCAAAATATTTAGGCGGGTGGTGACTTGCCATCCACTAAATGGGCCCCCCATAGAGGCTACCGTAATTTGGCGCCGGAGGGGCAACATTGGTGTGGACGGCTTAGGGTGTCGAGAGGTGTGCTGCGCTTTCACTAGACGCTACTCGCGGCGTTATGCCCTTTAACACTTCCACCCTGGAGCTTAGGTTCTTAGCTCTTGCGGTTTCCACTCCAAACCGGCCAGTTAAGGCAAGAGAGGAGTCAGGGGTCTCATTTAGCCCCAGGGAATCAGGGTTCGCGGTGTCGCCACTCACCGACGGCTCGCCACAAAGCCGCCCCTGCGATATTTCATTCATTATTAAGATTTTGGTAAAATACATACACTTAGCGACTTTCCATACGTAACATTTACAACTCACTAATAACAAAATCGTTTATTTGTCCAATAAAGAAGCACAATTGATTTCTTGGTTCCCTGGCCCTTATGCTAGGTCAAAACCTGTATTATAAGATCCAGTACTTTCCTACTTACAATGAATGCTGACAAAAAAATAGTTACACAGAAATGTTTACTTATATCTAAAGTTATAGGTTTATAACAAGCGAAGGAGAGCTATGTAATAATGTCTATATGTGTGTGTGTGTGTGTGTGAGTGAGTAACACTGCAATACACAAGATTTCGTTAGAGTCAAGGTTGCAGCGTTACTCATGTGTGATTGTGTGTGAGTGTGGGGGGGTGTATTTAAGTGTGTTTATGCTAGAAGATCAACAAGATAGCGGAAATACACTAAATATTTATTTAAAACATAGATTACCTAAAAACCGTATTGCAATCTCTTGGGTAGGTATTTTACAAGTTTTACAAGAATGCCAAAGAAGCCACGTTAGTAATTTTATCATCATAGATCATTTTGTTGTGTGATAGTTTTCAAACGACAGGAAAAATAAATAGATTTCTTAACGGATTCGCCTTGTCTTTAGTGTTTTTATGACAAGTCTATGAATGAAATAGTCTATAAAGATCGCATATCGTCCATAATTGTATTGTATTGTACCTACTCATATCTCCAAGAAAAAACCAGTAAAATAAGCTTTAATGAGCAATAATGTTAGTGAAATGTGGGGGCTGGATTGAAAGTCGGAAATGGATGAAAAATCATCATCAGTTTAGCAGTAAAATATTTGCTTTTTAATTGACTAATCCTGATGTACGGCTGTGAAGCTTGGACGCTAACACAAAAGGAAGAAACCAAACTGTTGGTGACGGAACGCAAAATATTCCGAAAAATTCTGGGGCCAACCAGGCGGGAAGATGGAAGTTGGAGGATCCGAAAAAACCGTGAAATTGAAGAGCTGGTGGCGGTGCCCAACATTGTTGGTGAAATTAAACCCCACAGACTCCGCTGGCTCGGACACCTGGAACGGATGGGAGAGGATCGTGCCGTAAAGAAGGCTTATTTGGGCATGCCGGAAGGGCGAAGACCTGTTGGACGTCCTAAATACAGATGGAAAGATAAAGTGGCCGAAGACCTGCTGGACATTGGAGTGCAAGACCTACTCACCTGGCACCTACTCGCGCAGAATAGGGACAGATGGCGGACCTTGGTATCGGAGGCCAAGACCCTCTTTGGGTCGCTGTGCCAACAAAGATAGATAATTGACCCAAGTATGTACAAAAATAGAACCGTGGCGTTACAGTGAACTAACATTAAGATTTAATCGGCAGCCAAGGTACCGACTATACTTGGTAGACGCGAGTACTGATGAAAACCGAATTGGTGACTACCAAGTATCAAACACTTTTAGTTGTAGGTAAGGTACGAGTAGATACTAGCAATGGTAGGAGCAGTGTTGTCACCGTAAAAAAAAACGGACAAGTCAGGCTCGCACATTGAGGGTTCCGTACAAACATATTGTTAAAATAATTAAAAACCTGTTTAGCATGTGCTAATGAAGTTATTTTATATGATACCTTACACGATACGATTTACTCACTTTGAGTTTTGAACCCATATTTTGTGAATTTTGAGGCCCTATTTTTATGTGATTTAAATAAAAATGTACAGCTTTCAGATTTATTCCTTTATGCGTACTCTGAGACAATGCTTCTCGCCAAATTTCATAGTTCTATGTCAACGGGAAGTACCCTGTAAGTTTTGATTTTTGTGAGCGTTGAAATATGCGTTTTTTACGACATAAACGGCTCTAACTTTTTAACACGGTAACTGAGAAGCTTTTCTTTTACACAACTGCAAGAATTCATCGGTTTACGTATATCGTTTTAATTTCAACTCGATATCTTTACGCGTTCCCGAAATAAAGAGTCTTGACATACACACAGACGGACAGACGGACAACAAAGTGATCCTATAAGGGTTCCGTTTTTTCTTTTTGAGATACGGAACGCTAAAAATAGTAAAATGGTATACGGGCGACCTACAACGTTTCTCTTTTTTCACAATTTATAACATCTGTACTGTACTGTACTGTACCAGCCTTTTTAATAGTCCACTGCAGGTCTTAGGCCTACCCACGAAGGGTGATTGGGCCATATCCACCACGCTGGCCCAGTGTGGGTTGGTGGATTCACATACGCCATTGAATTTCTTCTTCGTACGTATGCAGGTTGCCTCACGATGTTTTCCTTCATCGAAAAGCCAATGATGTGAAATTCCGTACATAAGTTCCAAAGAAACTCATTAGTACGGAATCGGGATTTGAACCCACGACCTTACGATTGCAGGTCGGGTGTTATTACCACTAGACCACCACGGCTTTTTACAACATCTATCATGGTATATTATCTTGGAATCCTCATTCCTCACACGTACAGACAGAACGTGGAGAGCCTAACTGAGTCTGTCTTCCCGCTAAAGTACCTACAACATAGGTGAAAACACCTCGTGTAAAATAGTTATCTTCTAGGTAAGCGTGCTACAATACACCTTAGACCGCATATATGCTTAACATCAGGCAGTATGATTATGGAAATTGGCTTAGTTTTACACATTTTAATCAAATTTAACACATGTAACATTTAACTAACTAGATAGGTAGACGTTCTTTGCCCTGATGCCGGGGCACTAGAATACGGCATCGGTATCCCCTGCCTGTAGTAAGAGCCTACTAAAAGGGGACCCCTGGGCTCGTGGGTGGTCAGAGTTGGGGCTCTGGCCATCCACTCAAGCGGGCCCGAGAAGGACGGCAGCGTGTGAGGAAACGCTGTCGTACAGGACCGCACAAGCCTAGTCTACTACCAGGCGAGTAGACACACGAAGTGCCGGGAGCACCGGTGTGTTCCTTTTGGAGATCCCGGAGCTCCCAAGAAGGCCCATAGGCTGGTAACCGAGGGGGTTTTAGTGGGTACAATCTCACATAACCCGACTGCACCCCAAAGCGGTCGGGCGTTTGGAAGATTTTCCACTCGTAAAAAAAAAAGATAGGTAGACGTTCTACCTACTATAGTTTCTATCGCATTTGGCGATCTTTTTCAAGATTGGTAGGTACTAGCACTTTGTGTCGTCTCGCATAGCACTCTAACCTTGAAAAAGATCGCCAAATACCATCGAAACTATAGAAGAACGTCTATCTACTTATAGTTAAGTGTGTGTGACCTGTGTTAAAATCAGGCTTATGTAATCAAACGCAGAATATTTTTTTTAAAGTCATACGTGTGTGGAAAACCTTGTCAGTAAAAAAATCTAAATACTCTCTAGTAGTTCTCCAAAGAGAAGATCTCGCGACACCTCTCTTTCTAACTTCTGGATCAAAAAGGCGTGGGTTCGATCCTCGCCCAGGGTAAATATTTATGTGATGAACATAAGCGTTTGCTCTGTGTCTGGGTGTTATTTAGTTACTATCTATATAAGTAAGAATTTAAAAAAAAATAAGTATATGTAGTATATTAGTCTCTGGCAGCCATATCTCAAGCTTTGCTTAGTTTGGGGTCAGGGCTGTGTGTAAGATGTCCCAAAATATTAATTTATTAATTCATAAGCCTATAACTCGTTGAAAAACGAACTTCAGGGCAGACGAAGGCAAAATTGCCGTGAAAAACGGAGATCTTCGCTTACGCTACATCAAGTGGCAGAAGTGGAAGGGGGAGACAATATATAAAATGTGGTATAATTATGAGAGATGATAATTATACGAGGGAAAAAAGTTGATGATGATGTTACGTAGATATGATAGAGTGGCCAAAGGAAAGGTGCTGTGCCAACCCCACCTAGTGGGATAAGGCAAGAAGATGTAGATTTCAACAAAAGGAATAAGTTCTCAAGCCTAAATTTTAAGTTAGATGAGTACTTACTATTGATAATGGACTGATGCTATGGTACATAATTATTTTTTGCAAAAAATGGCATGACCGACTTCACCCGTGTACAGAATCATTACATAGTATAAAACAAAGTCGCTTTCCGCTGTCTGTCCCCATGTATGCTTATATCTTTAAAACTACGCAACGGATTTTGATGCAGTTTATTTTAATAGATTAATTCAAGAGAAATGTTTAAATTTATAATACACCGGGGCGCATTGCTAGAACGCAAATATTATGCACGGATCGATGTAACATTTTTCACATTATTGTTGATTTATCAAAAATAGCTCTGCCAATTTCGATAAAATTTAAATGGGACCAATTTCAAAGTATATTTTTCCAATAAAAAAATAACTATTGAAATCGGACTACTATGAAAAAAGTTATGCGCGTCGAATTGTATAGGTACCTCCTCCGGTGGGGGTTCGTCGGTCAGAAATCACCATCTAGCGCTGAAATCAGAGCTTTGCTATTTTAACCGACTACAATTAAATGAAGATGTACTGAATTCGGCTGTAAGTAGGTAACTAAAGTATTTTTAAACAAAATTGCTGTAAAACTAGTCTTTTAAAAGGGCGAGACATGAATGAGTGCAAAAGCGTGTCCGTAACCCCGACACCAAGCGCTGTGGTGGAATACTTCAGGGTTTATAAAGGATAATACCGACCAGTCGGCTGGCCCCAGTGTCCGAGATATTATGATATCTATAAAGAAGAATTTTCCCTGGACAAAAAATGGTTGGATAACGTATATATTTAAAAGTAGCTCAGAGCAAATAAAAAAATCAAGAGAGAATGTTGAGAAAACAAGTGAAGCCAACCAAATCTACGCCTCGCCGTGTACAGACAATTACACACACATCCACGTACAACGAAACTACGCCTTGGCTTGATAGTCGAACTATGGCGGCGCAACACCGACGCACTCACACATGTATAAAAAACCGGCCTCATTTGACTGTTCAACGACGTTCCCTGAATTTTTTATTTGCTCTGAGAAAAGTAGGTACACTTGAAAACAGTTTATTTCAAATTAGTGGATATGTTTTAACGAAACTAGTAGCGACATCTATTGTGTAGTAGTAAGCTAAAATAGTTTTAAATCAAAACCTTTTAGGAGACAAACTAATTATAAAAGTGACATCTAGCGTCAAGTAGCAGAACTAAATTGTGTGACGAATTAAAGATAGTTTAAATTGGTAGATGGTTGATGGCAGTTAAAAAAAAATTGAATAGCTGCCATCTATCGGTGAAATCAGTAAATATAAAAAATGTTACCTGCTTTAAAATTAAAAAGTAACGGAAATCTAGAAAAAATCTTAATTTTTTAACTTCAAGTTGGGTAATAAAGTTACTATTGGTAATGGCCAGTAAAAGTGACAAAATTCCATTATAGGCTATTACGAAAATGTGTAAATCCGCCGCTAACAACCGGCCTCAGCTTCAGTTTTAATGCGATCTCCTTCCACCTCGTCATCCGACGCTTCGTTTGATGAAACGTAGTCTCCACTAGCGAACTTTTTAGTTTTCGAACTTAGCGATCATAAGTCTACCGTGCTTATGTGCCCTGCCTATTGCTATTCCAACCTACGGCTACGTCACCGCTTCGGCAGCTGTAGTTCACAATTTACTTTATGACGGTAGGTAAAACTAAATGGGGCTCTTCCATCCAAAAAAATGTAAGAAAATCAATACGTAGGTGCACAATAAATTAAATTGGTTAGAAATAAATGCTCAAAATGCCAGCTCCACTAGAACTTTTTGATTAAATATCTACATCGTCGCTTAGATAAGATGACGGTCAACGCAAGCTTATTCTCGATTTAAAAATACCTTTTTGATATTTACACACTCATTTTCAATAATATGATGAGATTTTAATACTACATTTTATGTATTTGCGAATTTTACTTTATTGACTTATTTCATTTTCTGATTTTCTCAGCGCATCGAACGAAACGCATGCGCGCCAACTGCAACGCAGCGACCTCTGCAGTGAACATTAGTCAACTAAACAAGCGCCGCCATTTTGACAATTGTTTGGCTTTTGTTTTCCACAATAAAAATTATCATGTAATTTTACTAATCTAGTGTATTTTCTTCGTTTTTCCGCGATTCAATCCCTTCGTTAGGATGACGGAAAAGCTACTTTTAAGGCATCACCGGGAATCGCACTGGTAGTGCAGCTGAAAAATCGATAATGTGTTAGTGCCGCTCTTTTCGTTTCGCGACGCGATATTCTATATTATTTTAGATAGTTATGTATTGTAGTGGATTTTAATGCCCAGTAAAATGTGTTTTAAATGGTTTGAACCAGTTTTCCTTAAGTATAAGTGAGTGGTTTGTGTAAAAATTGATGTGTAAAAAAGGCGCGAATCGGTGTTTCGGCTATCTAATTTTGCGCTTAAAATTAAAACGAAGTCTCATGAGACAAAGGAACAATTTGTTTGCGTTATGCCCGCTCGACGCGGTTGTTAATTTGGCTGGATTTCCGCGTATGTAACACATTCCAGATGGAGTAATTAACAAACTTTCTAATTCACTTGAGTTCATGTAAGTACATTAATGTAATTAAGTACCTATTATTCCAATAGTATATTATAGATATCTACCGATAGACCTGAATATAAATCCGATTGCATACCAACAAGCCAAAAAAATATTTACAAAAAATATTTGACGCTATAACAAAAAAATGTCACGACTATTTTGAACCTTATGTCCTTGGTTTAAGTGTACACAACTACGATTCATATTTTAAAAATCATGTTGGTATACAACTTTTTTGTGTACATAATGTTTTAGTAAAATGGATTCGTTGTTACAATATTGCTGGTATAAAATTATCTATCCTGTCCTATTTGGCATCATGCCAAAGTTCTCTGGGGATAAGGATTCTTCCAATATAGTTTAGGATTTTACCATACAAACCAATTACATATTGAAAATCTTACATAGTTATGGTTAGTTCAACTTTTTATCCATTTCAAAGGCCTTTATTTATTTATTTATTTATTTATTTAATAGGAGGATCAACAGCATCAATAACAAAATACATACATGTAACAAATACAGAGCGCTAATTATAGATCCTCACGTATAGAACTAATTTAGTGACAATGTGGGAAAATAAACTTAAAAACATAAATCGCACAACAAAACATAAAATAAAACTTACGAAACGTGAATAGACTTACAGAGTATTAAAATATACCTAAAAATAAACTTACGAAACATAGAATAAACTCACGAAATATAAATATAATTACAAAGCATACGTATAATAAGCCTTAAAAACACAAAGTGATATGCTATATAATTTTGAAAATGAGAAGTTGTATCTAATTAGTTTTGAAAAAACTCTCTGCTCAAGCGCCGCCTAGCCGAATGAATACTTGTGCAGAACAAATCCAGATCAATGTGCCTACACAAATTATTGAAACGGTCGCTAGCTCGCAATAAGAACGAGTTTTGCCTGTAGTTTGTGCCAACAGAAAAAGTGTGAATTATTGGGTTATAACGAATGATCTTACTGGGGGCTCTAAGGGATATTTTACTAAGTAGCTCAGGACAGTCAATTTGATTTGAAGTTATCTTCAACAGAAAAATTAAATCAGCAATTTCACGTCTCGCCGAAAGAGGGAGAAAGTGAAATTTCTTGCAAAGTTGATCATAATTAAAGGATTTATATGGGATCTTAAGACGAAAACAGAGATATTTCATAAATTTGACCTGAATTCTTTCAATCCTATCGATGTAAATATTATATCGAGGGTTCCATACCTGAGATGCGTATTCAAGAATGCTTCGTACAAATGTACATTAAAGAACTTTAAAAGTTTTGGCTCTAGTGAAGCTAACTGAGGTTCTCATGATAAAACCAAGTGATCTAGAAGCTTTAGAGATAATAGCATCAACATGTTGATCAAACAGTAATTTCGAATCGTGAATAACTCCTAGGTCTCTGACTACGTTACATCTTTGCAGTGATTCATGTTTCAGAGTATATGACGACTGTATTGGGTTCTTTTTACGCGTGAAAGTAGTTACCGAGCATTAGGAAGGATTAAGATCTAATTTATTTGCAACACAGTAGTCATCAAGTCTCATAAGATCTGATTGAAGTTTAATAATGTCCTCTGTTGATTCAATAACTCTAAAGATTTTCATGTCATCGGCAAAACTAAGCAGCTTACTATTTTGAAAGCATTTTGCTATGTCGTTGACAAAGATCAAAAACAGGAGTGGACCGAGTAAGGAACCTTGTGGGACACCACTAGGGACGGAGACCCAACTGGAAATATAGTTGTTAATCACAACTGCCTGCGAGCGATTTCTTATATAGGAAGAGAACCACCTAAGTAGATCTCCTCGAATGCCTATGCGGTATAATTTGGACAGCAGTAGCCTGTGGTCGATTCTATCAAATGCTTTACTATAATCAGTATAGATAACGTCCACTTGGAAGCCACCGTCCATCGCTTCCGTTAAGATGTCATTAAGTAGAATGAGGTTCGAGGCTGTTGAGCGTCCCTTAAGGAAACCATGCTGAGTTAAACTAAAAGAGTGTTTCAGGGCTGCGTAGACTTGGTTATAAACTATTCGCTCAAACATTTTTGCAATAATGCAAAGCTTGGAGATAGGCCTATAGTTGGTGACCTCATTTTTAGAGCCTTTCTTGTGAATAGGTGAGACGAAAGCAGATTTCCAAATCTTAGGTAGAATACATTCTGAAATAGATTTTGAAAATAGAAGGGAAATCGGTATACATATTGACTTTGCGCAGCCAGTAAGAAATTTTGGACTTAAGTCATCCGAACCCGCCGATTTAGATGTATCCAGGTTTGATAAAAGCTTTAAAACTTCATCTTCACGTATTTCGATATTATTTATATCGTGAGTACACTCAGCTTCATGCAAGTCAGATACATCTGGTGGTATTTCGGAGCTTACGTCTGGGCCTGGTGATGAGAATGTTGAGTAGAAGTAATCAGAAAACATTTCGCAGATAGTTTCCCCAGAAGATGCCGTAGAACCCTTGTATGAGACGCAGGTAGGAATACCATTAGAATCTTTGGACTTACTTTTTATGTAAGACCAAAAATGTTTAGGGTGTTTTTCAATACCCTTTTCAATGACATCCATATAATTTAAAAAATTTAGGTGGCTAAAAAACTGATACCAGGGCTAGCCTCCCGGTCTATAAAAACTTACTGAAAATTTGTCTGATGAAGGAATATAGGAAAACTACATTTTAAAGGAATAAGGGAAAAGTCTCTTTGTCAACACTGGTTTAAAAAAGGCAATTCAAAACTTATTACTGGAAGCGGGACTTTCCAGAGAAAGATATCTTCTAGAGGCCTATGTTCAAACTTGATAGACAACCCAATTTTACCTGGAAACCAACCCAAAGTGCAAAGAAAATGTTAACAATGTATTTCTTGAATAAACATGTTCTTTATTTTTTCTTATTTTGATGATAGTGCCAATTTTTTCAAATGCTTTTTAAACTATCATTTTTATAAGCAGAAAATATGAAGCAGTACTGCAAGTCTGTAGGAGTTATATTGGCTCTTCATTAAGGATTTAATTACTAAGTCTTCCAAATGACATAAGATTGGTTCCAATAACATGTTTTTTCAGGCTCTGTATCATCATAAACTTGCAATGCGGTTAAGAAGTAGAAAGAGGGAGCCGACCCTCTCGAAAAGAACCAGCAAAGTCGCAAAAATCACCAAGTCCCCCTCCAAACCTCTCTCCCGCACCCCCTCCACTTGGAAAAAAATCGTCAAGGGGGAAGTCAAGAATGTCCTATCGGACACCATCTGCATCACGAGATCTCAAAAATTAAAGCTTAAAACAAGACCAGTAAGAACAAAAGTCACCATGGAGAAACCAGTGGAAACGCACAAGTCAAAGAAAACCAATGATCGCACGAAAAAGCCTATCTTCCAAACCGTTGTACGTAGCTCGACTAAGGATTCTGTATCTTCCACTACGTTATTAAAAAAGCCAGATAAGCCGAAGCCAAAGGAGGTTCGGAAAATTCCTATCCGACACGGCTCACTTAACCGTGAGGTTAATAAAAAGACAGAAGTGACGTCTGCTAAGAATTCGCCACGTAAAACTCGTCGCTTAGACAAGACTGATAAAGCTGCATCTCTAAACAGTTCTCCGATACGCAAAGTCCGACAGATTGGAGTATCAAAAGCTACCGTTAGTTCTACGAATGAGAGTCCTAAGAAGAAGACTAAAAAGGCTGATGAATCTAGTCCTAGTTGGTCTGGGTTAGGGCATACTGAAGATGACGTAACAATGTATGAGCCACATACAACTACATTTGATTTTCCAACTCCGAAATCTGAAGAATCTGATTCGGATGGTCATGTTGAGTCATCAGAGCTTTGTCTTCCAAACGATTGTCTGAACGACTTCATACCGCTACCAGATCTACCAAATGGTGATGAGGATATCAATTTCCTAGCCGATAAGGCAGCTAGAGTCATGACTACGGACCGGGTCATGACTACTGAACGAGTCATGACTGAAAGAGAGGGTGTGTCGAGGAGTTCTGTGGAAAAGAGACTGGCAAAGAGACGGAAGTCAAGTAATGATTTGGAGATGTACCAGCCAACTTCGACTACTGATGATTTGGATGCGTGTGCAGATTTTTTGGCTAGCGGGGAAAAGTATAATCAAGTGAGTAAAGATTTCTTTATCTATCAGCTGTAGGACATCCACTGCTGCACATAGGTCTCCCCCATAGATTTCCACTAAGGCTGGTTGGAAATGGCCTGCATCTAGTGCGTTCCTGTGATCTTTATTATATAGTCAGTTCATCTAGTCGGTCGCTGCGCTGTTCCATGGTCTGCATTCGAGAACTTTACAGCCACATCGGCTACCTATTCTTCAAACTATGTGGCCTGCCTATTGCCACTAATTTGCTAATCCGCTGGGCTATGTGAGCATCTATAAGAAATATGTAAGTAGTAAAGAAATCTTTACTACATACATATCTCTTATCACGATGAAGTTCTACAAAATTACGCCATACAGTCCTCTTACAGCCTACACCATCACAAACCAACACTGCACACCACATCCTCTGCAATAGAGTTGTCTACAATTGGAATAGGTTGCCTGAGGATGTAATCTCAGCCAGAACTATAAACACATTTAAAAATAGACTAGACCTTTGGATAAAGAAGGAAAAAATTTCCTTGACTGATAAATACTAATTTTATTCGACACTGCTTGATATAGGCACATCAGTATACACTGCTCGCCTATAAACAAATAAATAAATAAATAAATTAGTTAATCTTTATTTTAAGTCAATATTCTACTGTATCAGCCTTATTAGGTTCATTGTTGATAAATCCATTTTATACTGTTTCAAAGACAGTTGTGGTTTGTGGCCGAGATCTAGACCAATTAACAGAGCCCAAAATGTTTAAATGAAGATCTGGGATTGGTTGATGACCAGATCCCAGCTGTCTGTGGGACGCCTAACATAGATTTATCTTTGAAAGGTGATAGACTAGGTGCAATTGAATTATTATGCATGTAGGTTTCTTATTCTTGTCCTTCACTAAAAAGCTTGTGTTGTGGAATGTCATACATGAATTCCTACAAATTAACTGATAAAAACCTCATCGCTTATCGCCATCTATTCGCCCATCGCCAGTAAACCATCCAAGCCACTGGAGCAGTTATGCCAGCAGCCCAGAGCCACGCTCCGTTATTTTAAGGTGCTGGGCTGGCTGGGGTAGTCACTGGAAGGGGAAATGCACAAAACACCCCATGTGGGACGTCAGTGCAGGACTTATCACATTGAATAAGAATAACCAATATAAATATATAAATTCTTTATTCATCAAACAACATTTCGATCAATTTTAATTAGCTAAAAAGTTACACTATTTGTGTATCTGTTGCCGAACTAGGCCAGTGGCCTGTGTTTCGGCTATAAATATATTCGGCTATAGCTGTGTTTCCTTCAAATAATATACTGATAAGTCCATCTCTTTCCCCAGGGCGACATATCCTCCATGCTAGAGCAGGACAGCTACGTGCGCGACTCGGAGTGCGAGATATCTTCAACATGCGACCAAGGCACTGCTATAGAGAGCTTAGAAGCCCTGTCGGCCCGGAGTCCCAGCAGTGGGTTCCTGGCCGAGATCAGCCAGAGCTTGGCTGCGGAGGCCGCTGGATGGGTAAGATTCTTCTTTATTTTTATCACATTACAATGAACATGTCCGAATTTTGAGTTAATAGTTTTTCCAGATGTAGGATGTATTCTAAGATATTGTTGTACTCATAATTATGGTCCACTTTCACTTTGAGACCAACCCTGAAATGCCAGAAAAATAGCGGTTGCAAATCCTACCGGCTGCGCCAAATGAAGTTTTCAATGAAAGACGGACTATCGCAGAATGAAGTGTGTTATTCTCACACAATCCATACATATATATTGATAAAAACTTATCTTGTTGCAGAATGGAGCTGATCTTTCATCGGATGAGTCGTTAAACTGCCACGATGAACCCACGCCAGCTGAATTAGAGGTAAATACATTATTTTTTGGCAAAAACTTAAAAATCGCCTTCAATTAAAAACTACCATTGCGAAATTCTTCTACATATTAAACTCTGTTATTGACGATCTATCCATCCGTCCATTAACCATAGGACGTCCTCTACTGAACATAGGCCTCCTCTATAGTTCGCCAATAAAAGCGGCATAGTCTAGTAGACACTAAATGACTCAAATAGCAATTAATAGTTAGTTAGAGTCTGTTAGTACATACATTATTATCTAATATATTATTGTTTTTTTCAATGGTTCTACATTTCTATTCACTTGTATTACGTTTCAACTTTCTACTCATTATACGAGTATAACGTTTTTAAGTATCTAATGTACTTCTAGTATATAATATATAAGTTTTACAAAAAAAAACATATTTTCCAAAGTATTTGCAGTTTAAGAATGTTTGCATTTATTTATTAGTTCTGGATAATCCTATATGGCTATGCTCGGAGTTTCTCTGCGAGATCGAATCAGAAATGAGGCGATCCGTAGAAGAACCAAAGTTACCGACATTGCCCAGCGGATTTGTTGGTTGTAGTGACAATGGGCAGGGCACATAGCGTGGAGGACTGATTACCGGTGGAGTCGAAAAGTTCTCGAGTGGAGACCACGTACCGGCAAGCGCAGCGTTGGACGTCTACCCTCAAGGTGGACGGATGATCTCATTAAGACCGCAAGATCGCGCTGGATGCAAGCCGCTACCAACCGGTCTTATTGGAGATCTTTAGGGGAGGATCTATGTCCAGCAGTGGATATGGTTAAACGTTGACACGTTAAATTGTAGGTCCCGGTTGTTTTAACCGCTTAGCCATGTCAGAGGCCTTCAGGCGGCCTAAAAACTCTGACACCAGGGCTAGCCATCCGGCCTATACGAACTTACTTACCTACTTAGTGGATATGGTACTCTATTTGATGCGTATATATATATATTTATGTGTAAACACGCATAACTTTTTACATAATGGTCCTATTTCGATAATTCTTTGTTTATTGGAAAGAGTACACTTCGAAGATGGTCCCATTTAAATGTTATCGAAATCGGCTGAGCCATTTGTGATAAATCAACAATAATATGAAAAATGCTACAGCGATCCGTGCGAATTCTGTACACGGGTGAAATCGGTCATGCTGTTTTTTGCGAAAAATAATTAAATATTTTGGAACATCTTACACACGGCCTCAAACTAAGCAAAGCTTGTGATATGGCTGCCAGAGACTGATATACTACATATACTTCTTTTAAATACATACTTATATAGATAGTAACTAAATAACACCCAGACACAGAGCAAACACATATGTTCATCACAAATATTTGCCCTGATGGGGATCGAACCCACGTCTCTTTGATCCAGAAGTAAGGGGCACTAACCATTGAGCCACCGAGGCAGTCAAATTATGTATTACTCGTTTTTACCCGCGGCTTCGCCCGCATGATATTTTGATTTTTGATGCAAT
Organism: Hypomecis punctinalis; assembly: GCA_949316475.1. Lineage (NCBI taxonomy): Eukaryota > Metazoa > Arthropoda > Insecta > Lepidoptera > Geometridae > Hypomecis > Hypomecis punctinalis. The sequence continues at coordinate 5,719,016 of OX438823.1, forward strand.
ATCATTATAATTTATAGCCTATGTGTTATTCTGATATATAAGCTATATTATTTCCAAGTTTCATCTCAATCCGTTCAGTAGTTTTTGCGTGAAAGAGTAACAAACATCCATACATCCATCCTCACAAACTTTCGCGTTTATAATACTAGTTTTTACCCACGGCTTCGCCCGCGTACTCAATATATCATTATAATTTATAGCCTATGTGTTATTCTGATATATTAGCTATATTATTGCCAAGTTTCATCTCAATCCGCTCAGTAGTTTTTGCGTGAAAGAGTAACAAACATCCATCCATCCATCCTCACAAACTTTCGCGTTTATAATACTAGTTATTACCCGCGGCTTCGCCCGCGTACTCAATATATCATTATAATTTATAGCCTATGTAATAAAGATAAATACCTCGTATTTAGGCTTTAATTAGCAAAAATGCACTCTACATATTGACATCTTACGATCTTACTGACAATCGTTCATAGAGTACGAAAACTATATAGAAACGAAGAAGGATAATCATCACATTCTCCCCAGCTAATATTTATTCCGTGACATACTCTGCGAGATGTGCTGGTGGGTGGCGCACTCTGTGTGAGCGACGCAACTCCGGCTCTGTGTCGTCTTCTATTACAGTTTGATTATCAGACGCATCTACAAAGTCCTCCTCATCGTTTGACTCGATAGTATCGTTTGTCTCCCCAGCTGGAGCCAGATGTCTATTTGAAACCACCACTTCTCTCCCAGTGCTCAGTCGGACTCGTGAGTGCTGCGGGTTTGTTTCAAGGGTTTCTACTTCCTCGACCATCGAATCATATTTATTACTTCTGACATGCTTTCGCATTAAAGCTTTACCTGGAGCAATAAGCCAGGTGGGCATCGATTGACCATTTGAGGACCTTCTCGGGTGGGAGAACATACGTTCGTGAGGAGTGGCGTTAGTGGCTGTACATAACAGCGATCGCACAGAGTGCAGAGCCTCAGTCAAAACTGTTTCCCATCGTGTTATAGGTAGGTTACGGCTTTTCATAGCCAATTGAATTGTTCGCCAAATTATGCCATTGTATCTTTCTGTTTGTCCATTCCCTTGTGGATTATATGGCGTTGTGTAGCTTGTGGCAATGCCCTTGTTGTGTAGAAACTCCTTCATTTCTTTCGACAGAAAAGATGTGCCTCTATCAGAATGAACGTAGGTCGGCATACCGAATACAGAGAACAAGTCCACTAATTTTTCAATTACCGTATTGGTACTCAAGTCTGGGCATGGGTATGCGAAAGGAAAACGGGAGTATTCATCCACGATAGTCAAAATGTATCGGTTTCTCCGAGTTCCGTCTGAAGGAAGCGGTCCTTTAAAATCTATAGAGATTCGTTCAAAAGGAGCCGTCGCTTTGATGAGTTTTCCGACATTTTGATGAAAGCGAGGTTTTACTTCAGCACATATAGAACAATTCGAAGTTATTCGTTTAATTTCGTCAATGGAGAAAGGCAAATTTTTGCTTCGAACCCAATGTAGCATCCTTGTTATACCGGGGTGACATAAAGTGTTGTGTAACTCTTTCAATGCGTTTTCATGCGACGATCCAGTTGTAGAGGCTACGAGTGGCGTTACAGCCCTTGATAATGCATCGGCTGCTACATTTTCTCTTCCAGGGCGGTACACAATATCAAAATTATATGCAGAGAGCTCTAACCGCCAACGTTGAATCTTGTCATTTTTTATCCTTGAAGTATGTCTCTGATTAAACATAAAGGCAACCGATTTTTGGTCTGTTATTAGCTTGAAAGCTCTTCCGATTAGGAATTGTCTCCATTTCCGGAGGCATTCAACAATGGCTGCAGCTTCCTTTTCTATAGCAGGGTGGTTTCGCTCACTGCTGTGAAGGGTTCTAGAAAAGAATGCAACAGGACGGCCATTTTGCGATAAAGTTCCCGCAATGGCATTATCAGACGCGTCCGTCTCTACCACGAACGGTATTTTGTCATCAATTGCGTTTACTGCCGAGGACGATATCTCTTGTTTCAAGGCTTCAAAAGCGCTTACTGCGTTAGATGCCAGTGGAAAAGTTTGCGATAAAAGAGGTTGAATTTTCTCCGAGAATTTTGGCACCCATTTGGAATAATGAGCGAAAAATCCCAATGCTCTACGCAGCGATGCTTTGTCTGAAGGCAATGGTAGCTCCGATAGGGGACGAAGGCGATCTGGGTCAGGTTTTATTACTCCATCACAAATGTTGTAGCCTAAGATGTTTATGTTCTTTAGCGAGAATTCACTCTTATCTAGGTTTAGGGTAAGATTATACCGCTTGGCCACGTCGAGAAAACGCTGTAGTTTTGAATCATGATCTGTCTGATTGTTGCCACAGATAGTAATATCATCTAAATAGGCGTAGACACCACGCAGGTTCTCTTTCTTTATGATTCCATTGATTGATCGTTGAAAAACTGCTACTCCATTAGTCACCCCAAATGGTATTCTACGAAATTGATATAAGTTACCTTCGGCTTCGAATGCAGTGTAAGGCTTTTCTTGATCGATAATTGGAAATTGATGGTAAGCGCTCTTTAAGTCTATTTTGCTGAAAACCCTGTGCTTAGCGATATTAGACACCACATCTTCTATACATGGCAGCGGATACGCATCAAGTTGTGTATATCTGTTGATGGTCTGTGAGTAATCTATACACATTCTTTTCTTATGGCTCTCGTTTCTCGTTACTAATACTTGCGCCCTCCATGGCGACAAGCTAGGTTCTATTATCCCGTCGTCTAAGAGTTTCTTTATCTCGTCTTTAATGAATTGTTTGTCGCTATCTGAAAATCTTCGTGATTTAGCAGCTATTGGCTTACAGTTTGGCAAGAGATTCGGGAATAAGCTTACTGGCTCAATGTTGGCGTGCGTCAATGTACACAACTTCAAAGGCGCTCGGAGTCCACCAAAATTTACCTCTAATGTCTTGTGTTTTTCCAGAATATCATGGCCGATTATTACGTCAGCGCATAGATTTTCCATTATTAACAAATCTGCTTGAAAACTGTGACCTTGCATGTCGATATTTACTGAACATCGTGAGTTAACCTTTCTTTGTAGATCTGAAGCCGCCATTGTTATATTTTGATCACATGAATTCGCTTTTATTCCATATTTATGAATAAGACGTTTATCTATGAAACTTGTAGTGCTTCCTGTGTCGATTAAGGCATTGGCTTTGTAGCATTTGTCAATAGTGATTTCTAATTTGGCTTTTTCAAGATTAGCCGTCCCAGCAACAACGTGTGACAGTAGCTTTTTATCTTCCTTTGCAGCAAGTGGTTCATTATAACCGGTGCTTGCACTCTGGTGTAGATCAGCACTTCTGCAAACCTTTGCAAAGTGTCCTCTTTTATTGCACTTCAAACAGGTGGTACCAGCAGCGGGACAGTTTTGTCGTGCATGTCTCTTATTACCACAGAAGTAACAAGTTTCCTGTATACTTTCTCTTTTACTGTTGGTAATGGCTGCATTGACAAAAGAACTGGTAGAGGCTTGCTGGTAACTATCGTTATGTATACGCGCCAACTCTAATGCGCGTGCTTGTTTGTGTGCTTCATCTAACGTGAGTGTGCTGTTTTCTAGTAGCCTTTGTCGTACAGAGGACGAAGAAAGTCCAGCTATGAATGAATCTCTTATAAATTCATTTTCATTCTGTTCGGCAGTTATATTTTTGAAGTTGCATCCTTTGGAGAGCAGCCGTAATGCTTGTAAATATTGGTCCACAGTCTCACCTGTTTGCTGCGATCGTTTTGATAGTTTGTACCTGGAGTAGATTTCATTTGGTGGTTTGAGAAACAGTGAGTCGAGTTTTTGTATTGCGATGTCGTAATCGGTACAATCTTGTAGGTACACAAATATTTTAGGCGATATGTGATTGGCCAAAAGTTGGAATTTATCAACTTTTACTGAAGATTTTTCACCGGAGACAGCTGTCAGAAAATTTTCAAAAGTTTTTTTCCAGTGCGTCCACTGAGGGGACAAATCTTCATTCGAAGATGGATCTTCGTCAAAACGATCAGGGCGTAAATATTTTTCCATTTTGCTAATTAAATTGTAATAAAGATAAATACCTCGTATTTAGGCTTTAATTAGCAAAAATGCACTCTACATATTGACATCTTACGATCTTACTGACAATCGTTCATAGAGTACGAAAACTATATAGAAACGAAGAAGGATAATCATCACAGCCTATGTGTTATTTTGATATATAAGCTGTATTATTGCAAAGTTTCATCTCAATCCGTTCAGTAGTTTTTGCGTGAAAGAGTAACAAACATCCATACATCCATCCTCACAAACTTTCGCGTTTATAATACTAGTTTTTACCCACGGCTTCGCCCGCGTACTCAATATATCATTATAATTTATAGCCTATGTGTTATTCTGATATATTAGCTATATTATTGCCAAGTTTCATCTCAATCCGTTCAGTAGTTTTTGCGTGAAAGAGTAACAAACATCCATCCATCCATCCTCACAAACTTTCGCGTTTATAATACTAGTTATTACCCGCGGCTTCGCCCGCGTACTCAATATATCATTATAATTTATAGCCTATGTGTTATTTTGATATATAAGCTGTATTATTGCAAAGTTTCATCTCAATCCGTTCAATAGTTTTTGCGTGAAAGAGTAACAAACATCCATACATCCATCCATCCTCACAAACTTTCGCGTTTATAATATTAAGTAGGATTTAATTATTTTGTAGGAGGAAGCGGGTGAAGTGATATCGTCTTGCAGCAGCCGTGCGGAGTGCGACCAGATGTCCTGGGTCGACGCGTTTGACCCCTACTTATTTATAAAGCAGGTCTGTATCTTGTTGATTTATTGTTGCACTAGCTGACCCGGCGAACTTCGTTTCTCGCATTATCTTTGTTAATATATTAAATAACTAGTTTCTACCCGCGGCTTCGCCCGCATACGCAATATATCATTATAATTTATAGCCTATGTGTTATTCTGATATATAAGCTATATTATTGCAAAGTTTCATCTCAATCCGTTTAGTAGTTTTTGCGTGAAAGAGTAACAAACATCCATACATCCATCCATCCATCCATCCATCCTCACAAACTTTCGCGTTTATAATATTAGTAGGATTATAGCCTATGTGTTATTCTGATGTATAAGCATTACTATTGCAAAGCTGTACAATAATAATTATGAAACTTAATGTAGATTTGTTGTTGGTTTCTGTTAAATGAATTATTTAATTTTATATATATATATATATATATACACACACACATACACACGCGCGCGCACCGACGATCATTCAATTGCAATGACAATAGTCAATTTTGGTTACCCTCGAATTTCCTTTCACCGAATTTGAAACATACAAGGTATTCTTACCGCTACATCGCACTCGAGCCCCAAGATACAAGCCTCGTGCTTAGTTTGGGGCTCGCTGCACCACGTTATATGTATAACGGGACAATAGCTTTAAGTTTATTTTTAAATAGTGCCTCTTAGTATAATTTCGAAGGACTAGGAATGGTAGTGGCAACATTCCTGGGGTAACGCTGGTAACAAATGCTGCTGATTGGTTCCAAGGAGGTTTTCAAGTGATATCGCATGATCGGCCGATGGGCGGGAAAATGCGATGATGACTTGACAGATGTCACTTGAGAGTTGTAAGGGGAGCTGGTTCGGGGAGGTTATGTTGAAAATGTGGTTGAGAACAGCTCCAGTTGTGATTTGATAAAACGGTCGCAGCGTGAGTTAAGCTGCGGAACGCCATGTCCTTCGCTTAAAGTTTTAGTCATACGTAATCTTCTGTGAAATAAACTGATTTTTCGTGACGTCGCAATTTATCTCCTCGCCCGCTTAACCCACGCCACGCCACACTGAAGTATTGCTGGGTCAGATGGTATAAAATCATTACCACATTGAATCACCATAACTGATGCGGATCCTTTTATGGATTCGACATGTGTATCTTACCTTGAAATCACTCGCTCAGCTTACACACATAATTATGTTAATTAACGATATTGTAACTTGATTGTATTTCATTGTAAGTTTTTAGTAAATAAATTTTCTTTCTTTCTTTCTATATTTATTTGTGGACATTGTATATTTTGGTACTATTTTTATATTTTTTCTTATGACATGAATTTTAACACCATTATTTTTATTATTGTTGTAAGTATTGCAGTTAATTTCTCTTTTCATTATGTAAAAAAATTATGTTTTTTTTGTATTACATTTATGTAATATTTTTTATGACGTGTAAATTGACATTTTATTAATAACTTATGACTTATGCTTCAGTTCAGTAGCTTTTGCGTGAAAGAGTGACAAACGTTCATACATTCAAACTTTCGCATTTATAATATTACTACAACCTTGGCCAAAAGTATTGGGCACCTTTAAAAAATTAATATGCATGTTTACTACTTAACCAATAACTGAGTGCTTATCTTAAATGACTTACCGGGGTCATAAATAACTTTTTAGAATATCGAGCGGCTCTTTGTTAAGGTCATAAAACACCTGGTGACCGAAAACAAAGGATTCGGTTTTGTTTCGGTCTTATCAGTCAATGTTTGGTCTCTTGTGTTCTGGACTCTAACAAGTAAACAAGCTTTCATTTCTGTTGATGTGATTAAATTGACACCTAATTTTGTTAAAAATGCCAAAAAGGAGTGAAATTAGTTTAGAAGATAGAGTGAAAATACAAGGTGACTAATACTTTTGGCCAAGGCTGTAGCTTTTGCCCGCGGCTCCGCCCGCGTGGTATTTTGACTTTTGTGCTATCCCACAGGAACCTTTTATCGGGATAAAAAGTAGCCTATGTCACTTTCCGGCCTTTGAACTATATCCATGCCAAAAATCAAGTCGATCTGTTGATCCATTGCTGCGTGAAAGAGGAACAAACCAACAAACTATTCAGATTTATAATATTAGTAAGATTAGCTTCGCCCCGCGGTGTTACCCGCGTTAGCCTGGGATAAAAAGTAGCCTATGTGTTAATCCAAGGTCTGAGCTACCTTCATACCGAATTTCATTCAAATCGGTTCCGCCGTTTGCGAGTGAAAGAGTAACAAACATCCATACATACTCACAAACTTTTGCGTTTATAATATTAGTAAATTGTATCACAGTAATTTGTTTAATCAAATAACAGTTACATAGAAATACATTGCACACATACATATATAAAATTATAAAAAAACACATGTACAGTGGATTTGAAGCCGTGGTGGCCTAGAGGTAGTGACACCCGCCTTGCAATCGTGAGGTCTGGGTTCGAATCCCGGTCCCGTACCGATGAGTTCTTTGGAATTTATGTACGGAATTTCACACTGGCTTTTCGGTGAAGGAAAACATCGTGAGGCAACCTGCATACGTCCGTAGAAGAAATTTGATGGCGTATGTCAATCCACCAACCCGCACTGGGCCAGCGTGGTGGATATGGCCCAATCACCCTTCGTGGGTAGGCCTAAGTCCTGCAGTGGACTATTAAAAAGGCTGATACAGTACAGTACATAGGTATTTCTGTTTCACTAGATCAGACTGTCCCTAGAGTATTCCTGCTCCATCTTCACATTGAAAGGCCCTGACATGTTTTGGCGTGCCTCTTACTCACATTGAAACTGCTCTTGTAACTGAGATTTCTATTTTCACTAACAGCCAGTATTCTATTTGAGAATATGCGTTTCCCCATTCCTCATTAAGCTTTGATGTGGTTTTTAAAAAAAAAAAAACTATTATAGTCGGTTCTTATGGCTCCATCGCATGAAATGACTAATGGGGTGAACGAGGCTCTTAGGTCTTCAGCTGCTCTGTGCTATTTTTTGCCAGGTGAGGTGCTCTCTGTCAATCTTAGGTCTTCTAGCAATCTCCTTTTATCCACTCCATCTCACTCTACTGTTTTTTTTTATGATCTTTCTTTCAGTGTCCGAGCTGTAGCTCTTATGACTTTCCTGTGACTATCAGACGAGCACAGAGCGTTGAATCTTTCAAGGCCCAGGTTCAGAAACATTATCTCTGGAAGCTCTCTCTCACTGATACTCATGTCACTCTTCATTATTAATTTATTTGTAGTATGTATGTTTTTTTTTACTGTATTTATTAGTAGAAGTATTGATATATAGCTATTATTGTGTAGTATATTTTATTTTTATTTTCATTTGTAGTAACTGTACTTATCATTTATTTTTAATTGTTTTTGTTACGTTTACACCACCGTCCTTGTCATCTATACGTTTCCTTACATCCAAAGGAGGTTGTCTAGAAGAAATCGCTTTTAGCGATAAGACCGCCTGTTGTGCCTTTTCTGTCTTCGTTTCTTCTGTTATATTTTCCTATGTGTTGGTGTTAATTAAGTGTTGTTGTTTTGTATTGTATTGTGAGGTTGCTGTAAGAGGAGGCGTCAGCATTTACAATGCGACCGTTGAAGAACGCTTTCCTTGCAGGTTCCTACACACTGTCTAGTAACAAATCGCCTATAAGTGCTGGATGACTGTTTTTTTTTTTATTTCGAATAGGTTTGCGTTTGACTACACACTGCTTGATGTTAAGCAGATGTGCGGTCTAGGGTGCAGCACGCTTACCTAGAAGATACCTATTTACTCGGGATTTGAATACACCCACGTTGTACTTTAACGGGAAGACAGAGCCAGGCAAAGCGTTCCACATTCCGGCTGTTCGTATGAGGAATGAGGATTCGAAACGCTTGGTTCTAACGCGCGGAATGTCCACCATAAAAGGGTGGCGCTTTGGTCGCGTCCGTCTAGCCGTGCGATAGAAGAAAGGGGCAGGGGGGACCAGATTGTGCAACTCCTGGCCGCACTCTCCGAAGTGTATCCGGTTAAAGGATTGATATTTGCGTCTTGCATTATGGGTTCTATTGTGCCAGTTCCCCAGGCTAACTCGGCCCATATTAGCGCTCCGTATCAGAAAGCCTTTCAAGGAAAATGACATAGTTTGCAGAACGTCGAATATTAAAACGTCTATATGGTGGCAATGTCTTGAGTGACAAAACGACCTACTATACTCTATAAAATTTAACTTGATCTCTGCGACAGTGACATTGACATAGAAGATTGACGTTTTTAGAGTTGAGATAGTGGTGGAAAAAACCGATTTTCAAACAATGTTGTAATGAAATCGAATGAGTAGTTGAAGGTGAGAAATTGGATTTTATTTACTTACTATTATTTAAGATCAAGTATGTACACATGTAAATAATGTTATGATATTAATTAAATACTCATAATAATGTAACGGTAGTATTTATATCGACGGTTTTCACTATTATCGATGCTAATGTTACATATAATTGGGTTTAATTTAATTACACATGTAATAAAATGTTATGATATTAAAATATACAGTAAAATTAATGATAAATTAAGTTTTATTTAAAATATCGTCAATATAAACTATCCATATTTTAATTAAAACTTTATCTATAACTCTGTGGTCACGATCATTCGTCGCCCATCACTAATCGGCATGCCCATAAAGTATGACATTGACAGGTACTGTCTGTACTATTAAGAAATCCAGGACTTCACAGGCGTGATTTTTCTGACAGCTGTCGCAGAGATCAAGTTAAATTTTATGGAGTATAATAAAACGTCCAAAATGTAAAATTGACACGACAAAAAGTACAGGTATCAACATATTTGATAAAAAAAAATACAAGAGAGAAACCTATAAACTAAATAACCAGGAGATTGTTATCTCCTGGCTATATGTATTTTAACAGTGACTCTCTCATATAAAACTGATTATTTTTGGAGACTGATCTGGATAAAAAAAACCCTATGTATAGGAATCGAAATTCTATGTAATTGACAAAAATGTTTTTTCTCAATTTATTTTGTTAATAAATATTTAAAATTATTTTCTGTTTTAGTTATTGAGTATCCCTAACATTTTATATCGTTGACATTTTACATATTGGACATTTTACTATACTCTATAAAATTTAACATGATCTCTGCGACAGCTGTCAGAAAAATCACGCCTATGAAGTCCTGAATTTCTTAATAGTACAGACAGTACCTGTCAATGTTATACTTTATGGGCATGCCGATTAGTGATGGGCGACGAATGATCGTGACCACAGAGTTTTAGATAGAGTTTTAATTAAAGTATCTATAGTTTATACTGACGATATTATAAATAAAACTTAATTTATCATTAATTTTACTGTATATTATAATATCATAACATTTTATTACATGTGTAATTAAATTAAACCCAATTATATGTTACATTAGCATCGATAATAGTGAAAAACGTCGATAAATACTACCGTTACATTATTATGAGTATTTAATTAATATCATAACATTATTTACATGTGTACATACTTGATCTTAAATAATAGTAAGTAACTAAAATCCAATTTCTCACCTTCAACTACTCATTCGATTTCATTACAACATTGTTTGAAAATCGATTTTTTCCACCACTATCCCAACTGTAAATATGTCATTATGTAACTGTTGCAGAGATCAAGTTATATTTTATAGAGTATAGTGTAATAAATAATAATTATGTGACTCCATTTATTTTTTTCATAACCAAATAGTTTTGATATTACTAATTTATTGAATTATTAACAATGTACCTACATTTTGAAATTTTGCATACCATACTGGTTAAGACATGGCGATCTTTATATTTATTGACTACAACACATGAACATTGTAACACCCGTGTTTTGCGAAATAAATGAATTGAATTAAATGAATGTATTGTTTGTTTGTCCAGCTGCCGCCATTAGAGTCGGTAGCGACGGGCGCGTTACGAGCGCGGTACCCCGCCCTGCCGCTTAAGACCCGCACAAGCCCCGACTTCAGCCTCGTAAGTCATCCTTCCATCATTTATTTATTTATTTACAACTAGCGGACCCGGCGAACTTCGTTTCGCCTAGAAGTCGAATGTCAAATCATCGTCAATAGTCACAAAACCGACCAAGAGAGAGTCGGAGAATTCTGAACAAAATTTCGTCAATCAAGTACATATAATGTATATTTTTCAATCTTTCTGAGAGATTATCTTAATATTTGTTTCCGTAAGAACCTTGTACAGAGTATTAGAAAATTACAAAAAAAAATAAGCCAAATCGGTCAAGCCGTTTTCATGTTATGTCGTGACAACGGAAAACGGGTTTCATTTTTATATATATAGATAGATAACATTAACAAACACATTTATAACTCCCCATTATTAAATATATCTGAAGCAAAAACATACACATAGCCCAACGGATTAGCAAGTTGAAATGGCAATGGGCAGGGCACATAGCGCGGAGGACTGATGACTGGTGGAGTCGAAAAGTTCTCGAGTGGAGACCACGTACCGGCAAGCGCAGCGTAGGACGTCCACCCACAAGGTGGATGGATGACGCTTCCAACCGGTCTTATTGGAGATCCATAGGAGAGGCCTATGTCCAGCAGTGGACGACCTTTGGCTGATGGATGGAAGCAAAAAACGCCTTATTTTAATGGATTTCGAATCTAGATTATACTAAAGCGCCATATAAATTAGCGGATGGGAAGTTATGCGCAGAATGCTGCGCAAAAGTCGAAATATAGGTATGCACGGGAGCCAGAGAGACAAGACGCCGGGGCACACCCGCCCGCCAACCTCATGCCTCGCGCGCTCCCTACGCACTACGACACGCCGCGTCGGAATTGTGCACACATGCGCAATAGTTAGCGAATCACGGCGAAGTGTCATCTGCGGCTAACTTCTCATCCGCCGATTTGTGTGGCGCTTAGTGTACGTATCTATATAGTAACTCACGCGCGTCCATCAATGCCTTTGTTGCTGGCCGCTACAATAATGTACCTATTTAAAAAGAACTGATTCTTGCAAGCCATATTTTGAAAAGTTGAAGATATTAACATTTCCTTGTCTGTACATGAAATGTTATACAAAGTGAGAAACCGAGTCATTAGAAACAAAACAAAAGTCATCGATATAACATCTAAAATCAGACGACTCAAATGGAAATGAGCGGGCCACATGATAAGAGGACACGACAAATGGAGTAAAAATGTCTCTCAATGGTACCCAAGGGAAGGAAAAAGGAAAAGAGGAAAACCTCAGAAAAGATGGGATGACGATATTAGACAGGTGGCAGGAACCACGTGGAACAGAGTGGCAGAAGAAAGAAAAGAATGGAAAAGGTTGGAGGAGGCCTTTGCCAACAGGCAAACAGATTTCCAAAAAATCACAAAGATGGAAATACTTAATTACTAAGAACTTAAAACATTACTTAGATTAAGATTAAACTTAAGTTAAAACTATGTGAATCTGAATAAAGGGCTTATATTATTATTCCTCTTTATTCAACTGAAATCACAGGCTTAGCCTGTGGTCCTTTATTAGGCATCAATGGAGCCTAAGCCAACATTGAGAGGCCCCTTTTACAATTTTATTATGAAATATAAAAACAGTGGTAGGTATAAAAAAGATAGCGTGAAATGGAAACTATGGCATATAAAATGACTTGAAATATTGTAACTGGGCTATCATGGTGAAATTTTAAATGTTTTGTAAAATTGGAATGAGGTACGGCACCCGCTAAATATGCCCCATTTCAAAATTTCGTAGCGGGTGGTGACTTGCCGTCCACTAAATGGGCCCCCCATAAAGAATGGGCATATTATTGTATTATTACATGTATGAAATGGCGTTGTTCATAAGAAATAATTTACAGATGTTTCCGCGCATGATATCCAAGCGTAATGAACATAAAATCAGCATGCCTTCTCATACTACAACACTCTTTAATAAAAGCGTATTAGGAATGGGTACTATAATTTACAATCACATGCCTAAATCGGTGCTGGAATCGGAATGCATATCTTCTTTCAAAAGGAAATTGTTTGACTTTCTGGTGGTGAGGAGTTATTACACAGTAAGCGAATTTTTGAACGATAAAGTAAAACATACTCGTATGTAGGTGATGTGTTATTTCGAATAAAAAATCTGAAATTATTAATTTAAGTTGTTTGAATTTTATAATTATTTTATCCGATCTGAATTTTATATTGCTAGTAATTTTGGATGCTGTTTTATTGACATTTATGGATTATTATTGACAAAATGTAATATTATTTTAAAGTTCTCAGTACATAATATTATATTGTATGTCCATAATGGACGAAGCTGTTGAGACTTAATTATCTTTGTTACATCTGTAACAACTCAGTTTGACAATAAACGATTCTGATTCTGACCTACAGGCCGCGCCACACAAGTTGGCGGATGTGAAGTTAGCTACAAGCTGCGCAATATCCAATCTTGACGTGAAAGCCGCACGTTTTTTATTTCAAATAGGTTTACGTTTGACTACACACTGCCTGATGTAAAGGAGATATGCGGTCTTGGATGTAGCACGCTTACCTAGAAGATACCTATTTACTCGAGATTTGAAGACACCTACATTGTACTTTAACGGAAAGACAGACTTAGGCAAAGCGTTCCACATTCCGGCTGTTCGTATGAGGAATGAGGATTCGAAACGCTTGGTTCTAACGCGCGGAATGTCCACCATAAAAGGGTGGCGCTTTGGTCGCGTCCGTCTAGCCGTACGATAGAAGAAAGGGGCAGGGGGGACCAGCCCCCCTACCGCCTAAGCAATAGCAATCGTAATAGCAATCGTTTATGACTTCATTTTAGTCATTTGGCACCGCCTATGTGACGTTAGCCATCAATTGCTTTGTGCGGATTGCGAAAGAAATCGTTGAATGAACAACTTTGATGGCTATCGTCACATAGGCGGTGCCAAATGACTAAAATGAAGTCCTAAACGATTGCTATTACGATTGCCATTGCTTAGGCGGTAGGGGGGCAGATCGTGCAACTCCTGCGCGCACTCTCCGAAGTGTATCCGATAGTAGGCAGACAGACACGCCACCCTACGTCGATGCTCGAGACTTTGCAGCTTCGACTCAGTCAAGGTTTCGTTGCCTATCTGCCTCCTGGCTCGCCTTTCAATGGACTCCAAAGCCTCCAGCTGGTATTTGGTTACGTTGATTGGCTATTGCGCAGCTTGTAGGTAACTTCACATCCGCCAACTTGTGTGGCGCGGCCTCTACTATTGTTATCATTTCCATCAGGTGCTGGACTTGGACGAGACGTTGGTCCACTGTTCGCTGCAGGAGTTGCCGGACGCGAGCTTCCACTTCCCCGTGCTGTTCCAGGACTGCAGATATACGGTGAGGTTATTTTACCCGACTGCAACAAAAGGAGGTTCTTAAGCCAATATGGTAGTTGGCTGGTATTGAATTCATTAAAAGCATTAATATTAGTGAATTCTATAATTCTATATCTTAATTATATGATGTTAAACAACATACATATTTTCACATGTTTAATCCCGAAAAATAATATACTCATTTCAAAAATTTTATATGAGCCTGCGAGCTCGCACAAAATACACCTACATGTAAATCATTTTTAGCGGTACTACCAGGAAGCATGTACACTGGTATTGTACTTATGTGTATTTGTTATATTTATGATTAATAAAGACTTTTAAAAATTTAATTGAATTGAGTGAATTCTATAATGAATTAAGAATTAGAATTTATTGAAATATTAAGTGTGTTGCCAGTGATGACTTATGGCACAGAAACGTGGTCTCTCACTATGGGCCTCTATCTGTAAGTTCCAAGTAGCCCAACGAGCTATGGAGAGGGCTATGCTCGGAGTCTCTCTGTGGGATCGAATCAGGAATGAGGAGATCTGTAGAAGAACCAAGGTTACCGACATAGTCCAGCGGATTAGCAAATTGAAGTGGCAATGGGCAGGGCACATAGCGCGGAAAACTGATGACCGATGGGGTCGAAAAGTTCTCGAGTGGAGACCACGTACCGGCAAGCGCAGCGTAGGACGCCCACCCACAAGGTGGACGGATGACCTTATTAGGACCGCGGGATCGCGCTGGATGCAAGCCGCTATCAACCGGTCTTATTGGAAATCATTAGGGGAGGCCTATGTCCAGCTGTGGACGTCCTATGGCTGAAATGATGATGATGAAATGTTAAGCTTAATACTAAAATTTAATGTACAACAATTTATATAATAACATATAGTACAGCAAAATAAATCTACTCATTTCACAATACATGGTAAATTTATAAAAATTGATTACAATATTAAAACGTCAAAATAAATATCATAATTTCACAATAATTAAAAAAAAAAAAAAAATTACATTGATAAAAATAAATAACTACTTCAATAGGATTAATTGCTGTAAAGGTGCAATTCCATTTAAATTTTAAATAATGTTAAAATAATATATAATGTCAATGTATAATGTTTCATAAACTGAAAAAATATTAAAATTGACTAATCAAGTTCAGGTATAAGTACAGAGTTATTTCTAATCAATAAGCATCCTCTTAGGGACGTATTCTGTACATCAAAACTAACAATTTTTGTTCTGCTACTTTTGTCAAAACTAAAAAAAAAATTGGTGTTCCATAGAAAAATATCGTTCACCCGCGACAAAATGTATGGAACAGCTGATTTTTTTGAGTTTTCACAAAAGTCGCAGAACAAAAGTTGTTAGTTTTGATGCATTCAATATTATTAAATTAGTTTGTACTATTTTTAAATCAATTGTCTTAAATATTTTATACTCGTTTCAATTTTGTACACGTTAAATATGTATTTGCATTTAATGGCGAGACCTATTGTTGGCGGTACTGTGTGTTATTATACAGATTTTGTATTTTTAATTATAGGATTAAGCTCGATACGTCAATAAAAGTTTCTGATTCTGATGTACCTACAGAATAAGGCCCTAAAATGATGCTAATTGATTAGAAATAACCCTGTATATATATTTGATTCGCTTCCATTGCTCGGGCGATCTATTGAATATTTATTTATTTATTTTGTCATGGTTATTATTTGATTCAGGTGTTCGTCCGCACGCGGCCCCATTTCGCGGAGTTTCTGTCGCGCGTGTCGCGTCGTTACGAGGTGATCTTATTCACGGCTTCCAAGAGAGTGTACGCGGACCGGCTGCTGAACTTGTTGGACCCGCAGCGACGCTGGATCAAATACAGGTAATTATGTTACTAGCGATCCGCCCTGGCAGCGTGGTGGCCTAGGGCAGCCGTGGTGGCCTAGGGCAGCCGTGGTGGCCTATCAACCTGCATACGTCCGTAGAAGAAATCGATGGCGTATGTGAATCCACCAACCCGCACTGGGCCAGCGTGGTGGATATGGCACAATCACCCCTTCGTGGGTAGGCCTACGTCCTGCAGTGGAGTATTAAAAAAGGCTCCCTCAGCGATCCGCCCCGGCTTCGCACTGGTGTATTTTATACCTATAAACCTTGCTCTTGAATCACTCTATCTCAGTGTTGCCACCTTAGCCCTTTTGGGACTAGACCTAGCACATTTTACTGTAGGCGAACTCGTTGTTAAAGATTTAGCCCGGAAAGGGCAACCTAGCCCTTTTCAAAAGACGAAAAGTGATAGAACTCAACGATATCTACATTTCAGATACATATCTACATTTCGGATGACAGCTGTCAAACTTAAAAGTAGAATATCTCCGTAACTATCAAAGCTAGACTATTGCGGTCTTCACAAAATTGATAGAGCTCAACAAGACCTACATTTCAATTGACAGCTGTCGGACTTAAAAGTGGAATATCTCCGTAACTATTGAACTAAGACATTTGCTGCCTTTACAAAAGGATAGAGCTTACTTAACAAGATCTACATTTCATGTGACAGCTGTCAAACTTAAAAGTTAGTTAGCTCTATCACTATTGTGACGACAACAATGGTTTATAATCGAAAATAACGGAAATAATAGACTCTTAAGTTTGACAGCTCTCACTTTTACATTTGTCATACCACTTTAGTATGGAATCTAGAATAGAATCTAGAATATGACAGCTGTCACTTTTACACCTGTCCTTCCATTCTTCTTTTGTTTGGCGTCGCATTGTTGTGCATTTGCCAGTGTTAAGTATTAAGTTTTGATATTTTATCAAAATAGTTAATGTTGTAGTCACGTCATAGTCCAATAAAGTCGCGGTCAAGTCCAAACGTAGTCTAAGGCATACCTCAGTAAAGCAGCGGAGACTTTTCTAGTGGTGTCTATGGAGTTTTGTAACAACACGGAACGACATGATACGTCACATTATATCACTTGCCCACACTCATGCACGTAATTCAGCTCATAATCAACGAAATACCACAGTTTTTCACTAATTATCACTGATAAAAACACAAGTTTAACAAAATAATACAATGAGGCGACATGACTTTTCCGCGTTCCCGCCAAAAAACTCGTCCTGCCATTCTAGTGTGGATTCTTGAATATGACAGCGGGCACCTTGACATCTGTCATTTTTTAAATAAAAGTTTGCCGTTATGTTTGATTCAGCTTATATTTATTTGTGTCGATAGTTTTATCGATAGGTACGGGGAATTCGATTGACAGCTGCAACCTTGACATCTGTCATTTTTTAAATACAAGTTTGCCATTATGTTTGTTCGGCTTATATTTATTTGTGTCGATAGTTTTATCGATAGGTACGGGGAAATCGATAAGTGTAGTGTGTTACTAGTAACAACTCTAATCCGCCATATTATGTGCGGTGGGTATGCAGGTTTTTCTCGTCGTTAGGGCAATTCCATTTGATTCCTTTTCAATGCAAAAAACAGTGGAACCAAATTTTAACCATTTTGACATTCCGACTTGTGATATACTTGATATATGGGCTTCTCAAAAATATTTAATTTAGATTTTTTATCCTTCCATTTTTTTTTAAATGTGAAAAATAAATTGTATGTAAAATAATAATACAGCTTTGTATTTTTTCTTGTTTAGCAATAATAAAGTGCTTCTATCGTTATTTTACTTGCATTCGTAGCCGATCTTTCCACATATATCTCTTAATTTGCTAAAATTAAAAATTATAACCGACCAGTGTGACCAGTTAGTAGGTACAATTTGACATAAAGCACTTAAAAACTGTGTCTAATTGGTAATAATGCTTCCATTTAACAATAACGGAGGTTACTTAACCAGGGTTGCTAGAGATAAACTACCTATTGAGCCAAATATATTTATTTATCCTAATAGATTCAAAATTATTTTTTTTTAAAAACGGATGGCTCTTTTTTGGTTTTAACTAATGTAATAGACTCAGAAAAATATGAACTTTCTCGAAATGTAACGAGTGTTGTGGTTAGATTTTTTGATTATTATTATACCAACCTCCATACATTTTGTGGACATCTCCTTTAAATAGGACCTCGGGAGTATACAAAGCGTTTAATACATAATTTATAGATAAGTATAACGGAGGCAGAGGTCATCTCCGCTATCAGTAATCATCTTTGCTATCAATACAGTGGGCGTTACGTGGGTAATTGTTGGTTACAATTATAAGGGTATTTTAACCTTTAAGCACACACTTATTCAGACACACGAAAGTTATTTCACTGGCTTAAGGACTGATACAGAACGCGGATAGTTTCTACGACTTTGTTACGAACCGACCGCTGCACTCTTATGTCTACAAGTGACGTGCATTTCGTCGTTCGCTACGCCATAGACTCCATCGAGTGTCCATAGACGACACTGGCGTTCCGATTACCCGAATAATTTTGATCTTTTCAACTCGATTCCGACAAGTACATCAATTCATGTAGATATACCTACTTATCATTATGAGTAACTAACCAACTGTATTTTTTATTCCAGATTATTCCGCGAGCACTGCCTGCTGGTGAACGGCAACTACGTGAAGGATCTCTCCATCCTGGGCCGCGACCTGCGCAAGACGGTCATCGTCGACAACAGCCCGCAGGTGTGTCGATAGTGTTTACTGTACTGTACCAGCCTTTTAATACTCCACTGCAGGACGTAGGCCTACCCACGAGGGGTGATTGGGTCATATCCACCACGCTGGCCCAGTGCGGGTTGGTGGATTCACATACGCCATCGAATTTCTTCTAAGGACGTACGCAGGTTGCCTCACGATGTTTTCCTTCACCGAAAAGCCAGTGGTGTGAAATTCCGTACATAAATTCCAAAGAACTCATTGGTACGGGACCGGGGATTTGAACTCACGACCTCACGATTGTAAGGCGGGTGTCACTACCTCTAGGCCACCACGGCTTGATAGTGTTTAATAAGCAAAGCTTGTGATATGGCTGCCAGAGACTGATACTTATACAGGGTTATTCCTAATCAATTAGCATCCTTTTAGGGGCTTTTTCTATACATCAAAACTAACAAATTTTGTTCTACGACTTTGGTCAAAACTAAAAAGAAAATCATCTGTTCCATACATTTTGTCGCGGGTGAACTATATTTTTCCATGGAACAACAATTTTTTTTAGTTTTGACAAAAGTCTTAGAACAAAATTTGTTAGTTTTATGCACCGAATAAGCCCCTAAAAAGATGCTAATTGATTAGAAATAACCCTGTATAGATAGTATCTAAATAACACCCAGACACAGAGCAAACACCTATGTTCATCACATAAATGCTTGCCTTGGATCGAACCCACGCCTTATTTATCCAGAAGTCAGGTTCACTAACCACTGAGCCACTGAGGCAGTCAAAAAATAATAGTTTCATTATTTTTAACCAACTACCAAAAAGGAGGTTCTATGCTCGTCTGTATGTATTTTTAGGGTTCCGTACCTCAAACGGAAAAAACGGAACCCTTATCAAACGGATGACTTTGTTGTCCGTCTGTCCGTCTGTGTGTATGTTAAGACTGTTTATCTCGGGAACACGTAAAGATATCGAGTTGACATTTAAACTGTATACGAATATCTATGATCTCTTGCAGAGTTGTGTAAAAGAAAAACTTCTCAGTTATCGTTTAAAAAAGTTAGAGCCGTTTATGTCGTAAAAACCGCATATTTCGACACTCACAAAAATCAAAACCTACAGGGTACTTCCCGTTAATGTAGAACTATGAAATTTGGCGAGAAGCGTTGTCTCAGAGTGCACATATAGGAATAAATCTGAAAACTGAACAATTTTATTTAAATCACAAAAAATAGGGCCTTAAAATTCACAAAAAAATGTGTTTGTACGGTACCCTCGATGTGCTAGCCTGAATCGCACTTGTCTTGGTTTTTTTTGTGTATGTCCATCTATATTTTTGCCAACTGTGAACCTAATCAAAAAAATCTTTTTTTATTCGAATGGGTATACTCCCGAGGTCCCATTTAAATTTTATCGGAATCGGTCGATTTATCTAAGCCGTTTTTGAACAATCAACAATTAATAGCAAAAATACGTGTCCAATATTTTTTAACCGCGGGAGAATTATAATAGATTCAGATTGTTTATTAACCTTATAACAATGATCGTTATATTAGGCAAGTCAGTTACAATAATTATTCATAATGCTTAAAAGAAATTATGCAATTTAACTTACGAGTACCATACTAAGTCCAATAAAATCTAAATAATAATAGTGTTTAAAAATTAAATCAATTAATGTCAAAAAATAATACATTGGGTAAAATAATAATTACTGAAAAATATAAAATTAAAACATGTCAAAATTAAAAATAAATGGTCCATATGTAAAGAAATACTAAAATTCAAACAAAGATTCAGTCAGTGTCATTTTCATGAAGTCATTTAGATTGTAAAATACATTATTAATAAAAAATGCTTTAATTTTTATTTATTTAATAATGATTTCTATACCCAGTAAACATCCCCATTGTCACATGGGAATAATATTAATTCTTTTTGTATATTTTATAATCCTCATTCCTCATACGAAGAGCCGGAATGTGGAACGCTTTGCCTGGGTCTGTCTTCCCGCTAAAGTACAACGTGGGTGTCTTCAAATCCCGAGTAAATAGGTATTGTTACGAGATGGGTTCTTGGATAGTCAGTTAAAATGCCGATTATTCACTTTGCACTTTATTGCACACAATCACTTCACAAAAATCACAAAAACACACGACACAACTGGTTCGCACAAACACTTTACACTGGCACTGATATTCACACAAGCTAGTCACTTCACAATCACTGGTATCGCACACTAACCCGAGTAGTTATCGCTTCGACGGTAAACGAATAAACTGAACTCCAAGGGTCGGCCGGCGTATTTATATCCGTTATTTCCTACAGTCTCGAACCTACGAGATATTTCGCAACATTACTCGATCTTAATAAACGCTATTGTGTTAACAAGTAAACAACTTGAAAGTTCGAGAATCCCCTATTGTTTTTCATTTACGTAAACACCCAACAAAAGACGAGATACAAAGACTGATCCCGCTCGAGTCATTAAGCCATAAAACCGAACACAAAAGGCACCAATAAAAAAAAACGCAAAACAATATAGAGCTTCCCAGAATCGTATACACCACAGATTACATCATAGTTACTGCATACCTACAAAGGTACGCAAAAACTCTACTGCGTTACACTACCCCCTCCTAAGACATGCTCGTCCCGAGCATCGTTGCACCCGTAATATCGCGCCAATCGATCCACATGAACTATCTTGGGAGCACCTCGATGTCCCTTCTGTATGCGGAACGTCACGTCGTTGATCTTGGTCACCACTCGGTATGGTCCATCCCATTTGGCTTGTAGCTTTGGAGATTTCCCTTTTTTGCGTATAGGGTTGTGTAGCCATACCAGCGAGCCTTCCTCAAACCCAGGGTTGTTAGTCCTTCTGTCGTATCTAGTCTTCATTCTTTCCGATGTTTGCTGGCCATACTCTCTAATGTGCTCATAGATGTCGTTCATCTTGTTCCGGAGGTCACTGGCGTACTCAGTTATGGGTTGTGGAGAATCCGGTGGGACACCAGTTATTAAGTCGGCGGGTAGCCGTAATTCACGTCCAAAATTGGCAAAAGCAGGAGTGACATTGGTGCTCTCATGAACAGCACTTCGGTATGACAGCAAAAATGGCTGGATATGCTTGTCCCAATCCCGTTGTTTGCTTTCGACTACTTTTGCCAGGTATCTCTCCAGAGTTTGGTTGAATCGCTCCACCATTCCATCTGATTGCGGGTGGTAAGATGTTGTCCTTGTTTTGTGTGCACCCATTAGCCGACACGTCTCTTGAAACAGTTGTGATTCAAAATTTCTTCCTTGGTCACTATGGATTTCCAGTGGTGCTCCAAAACGACAGAATACGTCATGGACCAATTTGTCTGCTATCGTCGATGCCTCTTGGTTTGGAATTGCGAAGACTTCCGGCCACTTGGTGAAGTAATCCATGACGACAAGGAAGTACTTGTTGCCACTTTCGCTCACAGGAAATGGTCCGGCCACATCCAGTGCGATTCGCTCCCATGGTGCTCCAACATTATACAGCTTTAGTGCTCCTCTGCTGCGGGTATGCGGACCTTTTACTGATGCACAGCTCGTGCATTTCCGTACCCAGTCTTCTACGTCATCTCTGCAGTTGATCCAGTAAAACCTTTCTCGAATCTTCAACAGTGTCCGTTTCACACCCAGATGTCCTCCCGAAAACCCTTCGTGGTACAGCTTCAAAACTTCGGGAACTTTTGCTCTGGGTACAACCATTTGGAGATGGCACTGGTTGCCTCGAGCATTTTCCCATTTTCGGCACAGCACTCCCTCTTGAAGTACCAGGCTATCCCATTGCGCCCAATAGCTCTTTGTCGTAACACTCAGTGAAGCAATAGCACTCCAGTCAGGCTTACGGGCATCTGATTCCATCCATTCAAGAATCGGCTTGATGTCGACGTCTTCTTTTTGTGCAGCTTGAAGGGTTTCTTTCCATTCGTCGCCGATGTCAGCTTTGAGCATTCTGACAGGTACTGGATCTTTCGACTCTTGTCTTGAGCAATGCTTGCAGTCCTCTGAGCATGGCCTTCTTGACAGTGCATCTGCGTTGCCATGAGATTTTCCACTGCGATGCTCCGTGGTGAAGTCGAACTCTTGTAGTTGCTCAATCCATCTTGCCACTTGGCCTTCGGGATCCTTAAACTGCAGTAGCCACTTTAGAGCAGCGTGGTCGGTCCTCAGATGGAATTTTCGCCCGAGCAGGTATTTGCTAAAATGACGCAATGTCTTCACCACTGCAAGTAGCTCCTTTCTTGTCACACAGTAGTTCCTTTCTGGCTTGGACAGGGATTTGCTGAAATACGCAATCACCACTTCTTGGTCTCCTTTTCTTTGCGACAATACTCCTCCAATGCCGGTGTTGCTGGCGTCAGTGTCCACGATGAACTCGTGCTCGGTGTCCGGAAAGCCAAGAATAGGCGTATTACAAAGTCGCTCCTTTAGTCCTCGAAAAGCTGCGTCACAATTTTCATCCCAGAGGAAGGGTCGTTTTTCCTCAGTCAGTCTGTGCAACGGCTTAGCGATATCAGCAAAGTTCTTTACAAATCGCCTGTAGTAGGAGCATAAACCCAAGAATGCTCTGACTTCCGTCTTGTCTTTTGGCACAGGCCAATCCTTCACAGCACTGACTTTACCTGGATCCGTCTGAACACCAGCTTCGGAAATCACATGTCCCAAGAAATTCACTTGCCTCTTAAAGAAGGAACATTTCTTCGGACTCAGCTTAAGATTGGCAGCACGTATTTTTGTTAGGACTCGTTCCAGGTTTTGCAGGTGGTCTTCGAAGGTTTTTCCCACAATTATGATGTCGTCTAAGTAGACAAGGCATGCGTCACCAATTAGTCCCGCAAGAACTAACTCCATTAACCTTTCGAACGTGGCGGGGGCGTTGCACAACCCAAACGGCATCACTTTAAATTGCCACAGGCCTTTTCCCGTAGAAAATGCGGTCTTCTCCTTATCTTTAGGGTCAATTTCCACTTGCCAGTACCCGCTCTTCAAGTCCAGCGTAGTGAACCACTTCATGCCCGTCAGTGTATCCAACGTGTCATCAATCCTCGGCAAAGGGTAGCTGTCCTTCTTCGTTACGTCGTTGAGTCGTCGATAATCAACACAAAACCGCATACTGCCGTCCTTCTTTTTCACTAGAACCACTGGCGAACACCACGGACTGGATGAAGGTTCTATCACACCATTTAGCGCCATGTCTTCAATCATTGACTCAACTTCTTTTTCTCGAGCCACTGGTATCCTTCTTGGCCGCTGTCGTATCGGTGGCACGTTTCCTGTATTTATCGTGTGCTTCACTAAGCCAGTTTTCCCGTTGACAGCATCATCGAGGGCAAATATGTCGGTAAAGCGCTGTAGCATCTTTTTCGCCATCAGAAATTCTTTTTCAGAGAGATCTTTACGGGAATCTTCCAATAGTGTTGACACGTTGCAACTCCCAGCACAGTTGTATTTCTCTTTTGGTTGTTCTTGGCATCTGCGCATCCAGTCTACTTCTTCGCATGTACCAATCGGGGCTCCTCCTTTGATGAGTTGTGCCTCGTTACTTGTGTTGAGCACACGTACCACAGCAGTATTAGTAGTCCTCACCAAAGTTCGGGCCACTAACCATGGTTGATCACCTTCCGATTGTTCTATTAGCACACATCGTTGTTGATGTCCCAACTTTGGCGGTAATCTAACTGCCACAATGGTTTCCGATCTAGGTGGAAGGACTGTTCTCTGCAGACAATAAACCTTTCCTGATATGGTGCCTTCCATGAAGATTTCTTCTCTTCCACATTTCAAGATTCCTTGGTTGACGTCAATCTCACAATGATGTTCTCGCATGAAGTCAAGACCCAGAATGCAATCGTCAACTATATCTGCCACAATGACTTTGTGTTGGAAAGTTTTCTCACCCAACTTTAACTCCACCAGCTTCTCTCCTCGGACGGATATGTGCTGGCCGGTCGCTGTCAGAAGTTGAACTGTTTTGCAGCTTTCGAAGTTCGGAAGAAAGCGCTTAGCCAATCGGGAACTGATGACAGTGCGAGAAGCTCCAGTATCCAACGTCAGCTTGCACGAAGTTCCGTTGATGGCACCATTGATGATCAGGCTGTTCCCATCGTGAGCTTGTGAGATCAAAATCTTTGGGGCCTTTTTTAGACCGGCCAGCACCCGCCCCTTGGTCCTGGCGCTTACTCGTTTCCCTGCTGCTGTGTGGTGTCACGGTGCGGCCGTTCCTCCTGTTCTTCTAATGGTCGATCCACCCTCGGTCGACGTGGCTTTGGGCAATTCCGCCATAAATGGCCTCTTTCGTCGCAGTTGTAGCATCTAGGGCCAAATCTTGTACGAAGTGATGCGTTCTTCACCTCCCTTATATGCTGGATATCCTTCGCTGGATTTCGTACAGCCTCGACTTCTAAGGCTTGAGCCAAAGCTTCCTTTAGTGTTTTAAAATGCCCGAGTTTCACTGCAGTTCTTACTTCGAAGTCTGCTATCCCGTTAGCAAACGCTTCCACTAGATGTTCGTCGTTGGGTAATGGCGCGGACTGATAAGCTTTCCGGAATAGTTTCTCCACCTCGACGGCCCACTGTTGAAGACTTTCATAACGACGTTGCACCCTGTTCTTCAACTGCGCTCGGTACACACGTTCCAGGTGCTCATCACCATAGCGACTTTCCAGCGTTTCCATTAATTTATCGTAGGTCACTTCCTTACCCACGGCATCCAGAATACTCAGGGCTTCGTCACGAAGGCTCATGATGAGGGCGTTCTTGGCTTGGTCCTTGTTCCATCCATTGGTTTGAACGGCGGCGTCAAATTGAATTTTGTAGGCTGACCATGATGATGTCCCGTCGTAAGGCGTCACTTTAATCTTTTGTGAGGCTGGCGAGTAGGTTGTAGATGCAGCAGTTCCACCTCCTAACTTGATGACGTTGAGGGCTTTCCTTACATCGGCGATTTGTGCTTCCGCATCAACAATTCGGGATTCATGCTCCTTTACGCTGGTATCAAGCTGCTTAACCGTGTCCTTGACCTCTTTTATCTCACTGCCCAAGGTCGCCTGCAAGCTTGTAAGGAGTTCTTCTTTTTGGCGAGCCTGATCCTCTCTGTTGCGGTCTAATTTGTCTTCTAGCTGGCGAGTCATAGACTGCATCATTGACATCAACGCAGCCATATCAAATGCCGCAGGAACAGCTGGTGCCGTGGCAGGTGCCACAGCAGGTGCTTCCGAGTGCCTGGGGTCGTTGTTGGTTGCCTCGGACTCGCTGGCTCCCATTAACAGCGAATTGTTTCCGAAGCGTCGCTGGTCGACCTCCTCCTGGCGGCGCTCCTGCTCCTCTAGTCGACGCGCTTCGTCCTGTCGTCGCTGACTCCGTGTGCGCGGCGTCTCTTCGTCGTATGGTGTTACCGGCATTTTCAATTATCCCACTTCTGACACCAAATGTTACGAGATGGGTTCTTGGATAGTCAGTTAAAATGCCGATTATTCACTTTGCACTTTATTGCACACAATCACTTCACAAAAATCACAAAAACACACGACACAACTGGTTCGCACAAACACTTTACACTGGCACTGATATTCACACAAGCTAGTCACTTCACAATCACTGGTATCGCACACTAACCCGAGTAGTTATCGCTTCGACGGTAAACGAATAAACTGAACTCCAAGGGTCGGCCGGCGTATTTATATCCGTTATTTCCTACAGTCTCGAACCTACGAGATATTTCGCAACATTACTCGATCTTAATAAACGCTATTGTGTTAACAAGTAAACAACTTGAAAGTTCGAGAATCCCCTATTGTTTTTCATTTACGTAAACACCCAACAAAAGACGAGATACAAAGACTGATCCCGCTCGAGTCATTAAGCCATAAAACCGAACACAAAAGGCACCAATAAAAAAAAACGCAAAACAATATAGAGCTTCCCAGAATCGTATACACCACAGATTACATCATAGTTACTGCATACCTACAAAGGTACGCAAAAACTCTACTGCGTTACAGTATCTTCTAGGTAAGCGTGCTACACCCTAGACCGCACATCTGCTTAACATCAGGCAGTGTGTAGTCAAACGCAAACCTATTCGAAATAAAAAAAAAAAAAAAAATTTTGCAGGCGTTCGGGTACCAGCTGGAGAACGGCATCCCCATAGACAGCTGGTTCGTGGACCGCGGAGATAACGAGCTGCTCAAACTGCTGCCTTTCTTGGAGAACCTGGCCACTGTAAGCTATCATAATACTAATCATTATATTTAGGTACATGTTATGTTTATAGAATGTATATCACCCCCACCTATGACTGCCTCGGTGGCTCATTGGTTAGTGACCCTAACTTCTGGATCAAAGAGGCGTGGGTTCGATCCCCACCCAGGGCAAATATTTATGTGATGAACATAAGTGTTTGCTCTGTGTATGGGTGTTATTTAGTTGCTATCTATACAACGTGTAACGGATAGGCTGTATACACAAAAAGTGGGTTGATACTATACCTTATATAGATGCTGTATTCGAAATTCCGAGCCAAAATAACAACATTCACTTGAAAAAAAAAATTAAATGACTGACTAGAAAAAAAAAGGACAGCAGTTCAAGGAGGTGTGGTCTGATTTTGATGGGCAAGGTCGTGTTATTGACCTCACAGCTGTTTAGTGTGATAGCGCTGTGCAAATGTGAATTAGTCATAAAAATGACTAGTTTTTCAAAAAAAGATTAAAAATCAGCAAACGAACTTACACGGCTAAACATGCTCCCATCTAGTTTGTTACGTTATCTGATTTGGTACTTACAGTATGTATACAGTCTTTCCGTTACACGTTGTATAAGTATGTATTTAAAAATAAGTATATGTAGTATATCAGTCTCTGGCAGCCATATCACAAGCTTTGCTTAGTTTGGGGTCAGAGGCCGTGTGTAAGATGTCCCACAATATTTATTTATTTATTGTTGAAAAATGGGACTTGTATAGAAAAACCATCAACTGGACTGACGAAAGCAAAATCGCGGACATCTTCGCTTCGGTCAATAATTAACCTCATAAATCAATAATTGACTGCCTCGGTGGCTCAGTGGTTAGTGACCCTGACTTCTGGATCAAAGAGGCGTGGGTTCGATTCCCACCAGCATTTTTGTGATGAACATAAGTGTTTGCTCTGTGTCTGGGTGTTATTTGGGTACTATTTATATAAGTATGTATTTAAAATATGTATATGTAGTATATCAGTCTCTGGCAGCCATATCACAAGCTCTGCTTAGTTAGGGGTCAGAGACCGTGTGTGAGATGTCCCCCAATATTTATTATTATTATTATTTATTATTAACCTTTTTTATATTTTCACAGAAAGACGACGTACGTCCCTACATTCGAGAAAAATACAAGCTGTTCAGCTACCTTCCCCCGGATTAGGTGAATACGTTATTATTTACTATTCATTAATAATAATGCATTATCCGATCTTAAAACTATCATAGAAATGTATTAACAACTGTTGGATAAAAATAATTACATCATTGTTTGGAAATACATATACATTTGCCAACAGAGATTTCAAAAAATAATACAATTATTACATTACTTGAAATTTGTTGCAGACATCCGAATGAATCTTAGTAAAAAAATCGTATTTTCAAGGCAAAACAGTAGTTATAATAGATCCAACCGTTAATTTTCTTTTTGACAGCACCAATAGAACGTAACTGCGTCATGTTACGCAAAAGTTCACTTTTAAATGAACGTGGGTGTCTTCAAATCCCGAGTAAATAGGTATCTTCTAGGTAAGCGTGCTACACCCTAGACCGCACATCTGCTTAACATCAGGCAGTGTGTAGTCAAACGCGAACCTATTCGAAATAAAAAAAAAATGCGAGGTTTTAAAAATATGACAACTGCCTAAGTTTGCTCCTTGATCCCGTATAATAATCATCTTTGACAAATTGACTCCATAAGTGCAGTAGTTTTTTTTTATAAATTACATAAAATAACAAAAGTTTTAAAAAATTTACGTTCTATGGCTACACACGATAGCCATTAGAACGTAAATTTCAATCAGATCAAGGAGCAAACTTAGGCAGTTGTCATGTTTTTAAAACCTTGGATTTAAAAGTGAACGTTTGCGTAACATGACGCAGTTACGTTCTATCGGTGCTGTCAAAAAGAAAATAAACGGTTGGATCTATTATAAAATCATGTCTTTAGTTCGGATATGTTTTAAATATATGTTAAAAATGTAAGTTCCATAAAAATCATGTTACGATATGTTTATTGACAAAATAAGATTAGTTTTATGAATTAATTTAAGATTTAAGAAAATATTCGTCAAAAATTGCGTTTTATTTATTATCATATTTTTTCGATGATCTTATGTGGAATTGTTGTTAATTATACTCTATAAAATTTAACTTGATCTCTGCGACAGCTGTCAGAAAAATCACGCCTATGAAGTCCTGAATTTCTTAATAGTACAGACAGTACCTGCCAATGTCATACTTTATGGACATGCCGATTAGTGATGGGCGACAAATGATCGTGACCACAGAGTTTTAGATAGAGTTTTATTTAAAATATCGATAGTTTATACTGACGATATTTTAAATAAAACTTAATTTATCATTAATGTTATTGTATATTTTAACATCATAACATTTTTTACATGTGTAATTAAATTAAACCCAATTATATGTTACATTAGCATCGATAATAGTGAAAAACGTCGATAAATACTGTCGTAACATTATTATGAGTATTTAATTAATATTAACATTATTTACATGTGTACATACTTGATCTTAAATAATAGTAAGTAAATGAAATCCAATTTCTCACCTTCAACAACTCATTCGATTTCATTACAACATTGTTTGAAAATCGATTTTTTCCACCACTATCTCAACTCTAAAAATGACAATCTTCTATGTCAATGTCACTGTCGCAGAGATCAAGTTAAATTTTATAGAGTATAGTATTTTTTTACAACGATTTTGTGTACTTATAAAAGTCATTTTCATTATTTAATGCTGTCGCAAACGAGCGTTTTTCCACAAACGCTGCCACAGACTTTTTTAGGGTTCCGTAACTCAAAAGGAGAACGGAAACGGAATTTCCCCGTGAACCATTTTAAAAGAAAGTTTTTATTTGATATTCATAAAACAATCCGTAAACTAATTCACACTATTAAATACACTATACTTTTACGATGGGATCAACCCTTAAATGACAAAATTAAAATATTAATGTTAATTTGCCAAAACCTAACCTAATTCTTTGAGTCAACTGTAGAATTAGCTTAAAGAGCTTTTATGAATAAAGTTATTTTATAAAAATAAATATAAATCGGCAATCTAATAGAATTAATTAGCTATATTTAAAAGTAAATATGGCAACTTGTAAAAAGTTTTTTTTTTAATAATGTCTAGAGTTTGACCACACCTCTCCAGTGGTTGAAAATTGTAACATTGGCATGCTAGAGACTAAATAATTAAATCACATCGTAATATAATTAGTTATTTTATACAGGGTTACTTTTAATTACTTATAATATTTCAGATTGTTTTTGTCATTATAATTTTGCCTATTGCCTACTTCAATTGTAATATTTTATCATTCAAGTTATAAAGTTATTAGCTTGAAGTTATGAAGAAAATAAAATAAAATGTATATATCTTTATAGAAATTAGGCTCTATTTATGCGAATTGTAATAAAAGTCTTAAGTTTGAATTTCAATTTACTGAGAAGAGTTTACTACCTGTGAAATATTATTAATATTTTTAAAGTAACCCTGTATAAATTAACGATAATGTAATTAATAAGAAATATGCATTTTTTATTTCGTTATATCTAATTGGAATTTTATAAACCTGTGATTTTTGTTTTAAAAATGGATTCTCAATTTCGTAAATTATATAATTTTTAATGATTTCCAGTGTAAGGCTTTATTATTTTATTATTATTTAGAATATGAGTTATTTTATTAAGATGACAGTACGTATATTACAATTAATTTACATAATAGCAGAGTTGTTTGGAAAATGTATGTTAAAGGCAAATAAAATAACTAAAATTAAAATTTGATCTTATCATTGCCTACAATGGCTTAAAATTAAACATACGACGATAAAACTCAAAAAAGAGATAAGGGACCGTTCAAGTATTACATAACGCACTTTGGGGGGAGGGGGGGTCTTGTTAAACGTTACCATGCGTTACAGGGGAGGAAGGGGGGTGTAGGACTACGTTCTCATTCTCATTTGAAGTAGGGGCGATAAGTCCTGAACTGACGTTCCGCATGGGGAGTTTTGTGCGTTTCCCCCTCCAGCGTCTACCCGAGCCAGCCCAGCTCCTTAAAATAACGGAGCGTGGCTCTGGGCCGCTGCCATCACTGCTCCAGTGGCTTGGTTGGTATACTAGATGGCCTCATCGCCATCTAGGACTACGCGTTACGTTACGTTTTTTTTAACTATAATTATTGTAATAAAAAGGGAATGAGCCGTCACGGGACGCCTAATAGATGTGAAACATCGAATTTTCTAATAGTATTGCCAAAGAGAGTTTAAAAAAAATGGGGGGGGGGGGTACAGGATAACGTTATTGCACACACACACACACACACAATAGCGCGCATTTATATTATTGGGTACCGTAGTTCTCATTTGATTTCGAAATTTCCAGTGTATTTTTTTCTGCATGTGTCAAACAAATAAATATCTTTTGCCTTTTTGAATTTAACTCTGTTAAAAACTTGTATAAAACTTGTGTAATATCAGTTGATTATTTGCATTGTAATCTTTTTTTGTGACATAATAGGAGAAGCCATTGGCTCCTGACATACAGTCCCTGACTAGTTTGGGAGCCTTTGGAACAATGTATCTGCACATATTTATTATTATGCCAAATAAATGATTTATGGCGCGTTACACAGGGGGGAGAGGGGTCAGAAATCTTCAAAAACTGCGTTACGTAATACTTGAATGGTCCCTAATGCAAAAATATACAGTTTACATACATATATACAGTGTTCAATACATGTGTTGGAAAATGATTTTTCTATAATTTTCTTGAAGCTTCATTTAAAGGAATTTCAATCAATTATCTTTTGACATTGCTTGTAAAATATGGCGCCGTAACGTCGGCCTTGAACAAAAATCAAATTAGAAATTATGAAATTCCATTCAAATTAAGAATTCAATGCGGTTGTTTCTCTGCGCATTTATTTAACATATTTTAATGGATTTTTATTTATTTATTTCATAAATTACATCTACCATTACAGTTAAAAACTAATTCGATAGTTACTCTTTACGGGAACATTTGGCCTTTTTTTTTTATTTATTTCGAATAGTTTCGCGTTTGACTACACACTGCCTGATGTTAAGCAGATGTGCGGTCTAGGGTGTACCACGCTTACCTAGAAGATACCTATTTGCTCGGGATTTGAAGACACCCACGTTGTACTTTAACGGGAAGACAGACCCAGGCAATGCGTTCCACATTCATGGCCTGAAATAAGTTTTATTACTTAAATTTTACATTCATCCATCCATGAGACATATGACGTCCACTGCTGGACATAGGCCTCCCTATAGATTTCCAAAAAGACATTAATTCAATATAATTACAATCTAAGCGTGAACAATTCTTTTTACACCTTAACATTTAACATACATTTTCCGAATAACCCTGTGTACTTACCAGAACATGGTATATTTTTGTGCTTGTTATAAATTATAAAATATGACTTGTATGACTTTTTTAGAAACCCAAATGAGTTTTTTACATATTTTATAAATTATGTTTGTAAGACTAGTAGGTGCTATATTTTTTACTTTTATTTTAGAATAAATGTAAGTATAACATATGTTATCCAAACTTATTTTTTAAGACCTTATATGCTATCTCTTTCTCCCATTCGCGCATTTCAAATGGAATTCACATATTTTATAGAGAATAAAGATTCGGTTAGACACATACTTACTCATTTTTAAAATATTGATGGAATAAAAACATTAACAATTAATTTCACCCGACTTTCAAATAAGAGAAGGTTCTCAATTGCCATGATGAGTGGGTAAAAAATATTTATTATAATTAAGACGAGGCACCGGGCCGAGAAACACGAAAACGGCAAAAACGAGTACTTTTGAATGCGCGATGTGAAAGGATGAATGATATCGATTCAAATTTAAAAAATGTCATAGATAAGGGAAAATCTTAATAAATTGAATGAACCGGACAAAATTTTGAAAAGTAACCGGCTTTATTAAAAAAAAAATAAAACAAATTGCTCACCAAAAAAATTTTAGTAATTCGAATGCTCAGAATTATCAGCGACAACACCCCATTATTTTTTACGAATAAAATAGCCAGATCCCTTTTCTTTATTATAAACCGAGAATTTTTTTTTTTTAAATTGTATATTATGAGTAATTAATTAAAAACTCAATCAAATCTCTTCGCGCCTACTCTAGTTTAGCTTTTACTCTACAGTGTTTGCTCAGAATATTTGATCCGGCACTATCTGGGCCGCCGCCGCCGTACCGGTGCGACGTTGCG
This sequence comes from Hypomecis punctinalis, assembly GCA_949316475.1. Lineage (NCBI taxonomy): Eukaryota > Metazoa > Arthropoda > Insecta > Lepidoptera > Geometridae > Hypomecis > Hypomecis punctinalis. The sequence continues at coordinate 5,752,431 of OX438823.1, forward strand.
ACTCCGACGAGCGCATGATTCGCTCAGCGTCGGGCTGGCAACGCCGCAAAGTACGGACGGCGCGAGATGCGTGCTGTTTGTTTTTGGTTATTGTCTTCTAGGTACTCTGTGCGACGACAACCGAGTAATTTACTTCAGAATTATTTTCAAAATTATAAGTTAGACTTTAGTGTACTATATTATATTGTAGCTTTAGAACATTATTATAGTAGGTAGTAAGTTAGGTACTTAGTATTTTTATTTGGTAGTGTGTAAATAGTAGTGAACAAGTGTGCATAGAAAATGGGGAGGAAAAATAAGCGGAAAGAATTGTTTTTACAAAAACGAAAAAGAAAACCTAAAAAAAATGACGGAATGTTTGGGTAAGTCGAATTACATATATAATAAACTTGCAATAAATAGTTGCACTCTAATGCCCTAATAATAAAGTCTATATTTGGCAAATACACATTCGTCTACAGATTATGGATTATCACATTCTTACTACCTAGGTACTTCAATTTTTCTGCATTTACCTATATTTACAATTTTTTTAGGTCAAAAAAACGGAAACTGCAACCTGACGATTGTCAATCCACATCCTCAACAGGGCCAGTAGATAGAGAGTGAGTCCATGCCAAGTACCTATCTATCATGTCAGCAATCAATTTAAAGTATCTAGTAATAATACTCCGTCTATTCTTTATTTTCAAGTGTGTACCTACTAAGATTTGTCTGTACAAACTAACCATACTGTAGGAAACAAATATCAGAACAAAAAGCTATGGAGTCGTCTCTTGATATTTTAGAAACCTATCTAAAATAATGATATTTATTAGGTGATGTTCTATCACCTAAATAATTGTGTTAGCTTTAACTTTTTAATAATTATATAATTACATCATTTTATTTTGTAGCCACCCAGAAATATCACCAACATACGCAGAGTTACACAACGTGTTGCCGACATCTGGGGATTCAGAGGAAACGGTAAATTTAAACACTTTTTTTAAATTATCACGGTTATAGTATTGTCTTTTACCGACTTCAAAAAAGAGGAAGTTGTCGATAGGGTTATTATTTTTTCTTCTTTTAAATAAACGAAATTAAAATTATTCTCCCTGCTTTATCACAAAGATTTTCCAGGTATTTAGTGAGTAGTTAGTACCTATACCTCCGCCACTGTACTCCATTTTGTACATGTCTAATTCCTTTAATAGTAATGTAAGTAATTTAATTTCAGTTAAAAGAACCAAATCCTGAAAATGAAGAGTTACAAAATGTGTTGCCCACATCAGAGGATTCGGTGGAAACGGTAAACTTAAGTACCTTTTTAAACTATCGCGATTATTGTCTTGTCTTTTTACCGACTTCAAAAAAGAGGATGTTGTCGATTTGGTTATATTTTGAAAATGTCGTTTTTTACTTCGTCTGCAAGTTGAACTTGTGTAATTTTGTTTCAGTTAAATGAACAAAACCCTGAAAATGAAGATATTCCATACATATTCGAAAGTACCTAACCTAACCTAACACACCAATAAATTATAAATTTAGTCGCATCTGGCGGCAGTATTATTCGGTTCAAAATTAAAATTTTAACGATGGAACCAAGTTTGATGAAAAATCAGTGAAAGTTATCTTGGCCGATTACTTTGATTTATTGTTAACAATATTGTCGTTACTGTTGATGCTAATTTTATTAGTGGTGCAATGGTACATAGACTTTATTGGTGTTATTCTATGGTTTATTGGTATCGATTTCGTTGTTGTTATTGTTGATGCTAATTTTATTAGTGGTGCAATGATACAATGACTTTATTGGTATATGTAACCAGGTATACACAAAAAAAAAAAATGTAATCATAAAATAATGTACTTTAATCTTGACTTCTATTCTATTGAAGACTATTTTTTTTGTTTAAATTACTAATTTATTAAGTTTAATGAATTTATTTTTATTAATTTATTGAAGTCAAGAGATATTGTAAGTAAGTTCACTAAATTAGTATGAACCGAATTAATACAAGGTGTGAGATGTGGTAAACGAAAGGTTTATAAAGCCAGTGGTCAATAGAGTGAACTCTATAGAACCAGGAAATAGATGAGAGACAATTAGCTCTTATCTGGTAGATCGTTACGATCTAGCGATAACGATAGTAGAATAGATAGTATAGAAGTTCTAACGATAATACAAAAGCCCGTTGTAGAATCAACCGACATAATGTTGTAAACATCCAGCAGATTTGATAACAATAACAATCATTTGATACATTTTAAAAAGGGACCTACTCGTACGATACTTGAAAGAGTTGAAAGGGACCACAGATTTAATTTAAAAAGGACATTTGAGAACTGAGCCAAATATTTATGTCACGAGAAGTAATGTTGTTATGATATTTATAGTGGTAGTGTATTAGAACAATCATCAAAGCACACTATTTGTTTGAATTCTTTGAACAATATGAATCAGAGTACAATACTATACCTTATTGAAAAGGTAGTTTCAATTACTGAAGCCTATGTAACTCACTGTATGCATAAATAAATAACATTTTGATATTTAAATTGTAGAGTTACTGAAACAGTATATTTAAGATGAATAATTGGTTTGATTGGGTTTTTCTGGGTTTTCCCCAATCCTGCGCAACAAATGTTGAACCAATTTGAATGTATCCCCAGACAAGGTAGGAAGGTGTGTTGTGTTATTTTAATTGTATAAAATTTCGTTATCAAAATAGGAATTGATTTTTAAATAGATTAATTTTTGAGGGGGCGTGTTGGAATATGATACAAAAACTAATCTATCTCACTCTAACATGTAATGTATGTGAGTGTTTCTCTTTCCTTCACGACGTTTACATTATAGTAAAATACCCCTTTGTTCTACAACTTTAATGCTTATTATGAATTCCTCACCACTGTTCTTATAGAGCTGTGCTAGACCGCACTCGCACCTATCCTACCAAATATCGGTAAATAAATGATTTATATTTTAAACCGATTAACTAAATATTTTATTTCTGGCATCCAAACCCTTTTCTAAGTGTGTGAAGCACGATAAAAATAAGTTCATTGATTATGATACCTGTACATAATCAACATTAATTTGTATACAGGGTTATTTCTAATCAATTAGCATCCTTTTAGAGGTTTATTCTGTATATGTACATCAAAACTAACAACTTTTGTTCTGCAACATTTCTCAAAACTAACAACTTTTGTTCTGCAACATTTCTCAAAATTAAAAAAAAAAAGCTGTTCCATACATTTTGTTGCGGGTCACGGGTAGACTCACTATTCTACGGAGTGTCTACCCTTGACCACGGTTGATGCAACTCGGACGAAACGTCGGGATGATGAGTTATTTATTTATCTCGTAATTTCAGAGCGCGATAAGTCCCGTAGTATATAATAATAATGTGTTCAAATCGCGAAAGTTTAAAAACAGCAGTTGAAATAACCCTGTATTGTATGAAAAAAAAAAACATTAAAAAGATCAAAATAATTTTTGCCTTTTTTTTAAATTGTTGATTAAGGACAAGGCGACTCCATGATTATCTATGCTCTAGGCAAATTGAGTTGACGCGTGCCGCCGCCGCGCCGTTAGCAGCGCCACGTACGCTAGCCCAGCGTTGCCGCCCGCCGCTCTGGCGTGATCCTGTCAAGTGAGACCGCGTAAAATTTTGTCCGAGTGAAGGGGCGCGGTACTCGATTTTGAAACTATAGTTTATCAATGCGTCACCTTAACCCGGGAGTTAGATTATCAAAACATTTTGGACACGTATTTTTTCTTTCGTCAATCAAACAACAAATGACAAAGATAAACCTTGTCAAAGTTTGGGAGTGGGGGTCGCGACGTCACTTACAGAAGTCCATACATTTGTGTGGCACTAGTGACGTCACGCGGAACTTGACGGGCTTATCTTCGTCAATTTTTGTTTAATTGACAAAAGAAAAAATACGTGTCTAATATTTTTTTAAAGTCTATCTGACGGATTAATTATATTTTTTTTTGTCATTAAGTCTATTTGATTGGTTTTTTCGTGCATAAGTACGTTATAGACCGAATTAAACTCTTGGTGGCTGTGATGTTAGTACTGTACCATCTTTTTTAACAGTCCACTGCAGGACGTAGGCCTACCCACGAAGAGTGATTGGGCCATATCCACTACGCTGGCCCAGTACGGATGGAATCATATACGCCATCAAATTTCTTTTACGAACGTATTGGACCATTTCCACCACGCCGGCCCAGTGCGTGTTAGTGGATTTACATATGCCTACGGACTTCTACGGACGTATGCAGATTGCATCACGATGTTTTTTCTTCACCGAAAAGCCAGTGGTGTGAAATTCCGTCCAAAAATTCCAAAGAATTCTTTGGTACGGGGCTGGGATTTGAACCCACGACATCACGATTGTAAGGCGGGTGTCACTACCTCTAGACCACCATGGATGTTAGCTACAAGCAGTACAAGCTACGCAAAATCCAATCCTCGCGAAATTAATAAAAAAAAAGTATTATTTGATTGGAAACTAGCGTGGTTTTCGCACATTTTAATTAAAGTATAGCACAGATAGTAAGCCGTGGTGGTCTAGAGGTAGTGACACCCGGCTTACAAGCGTGAGGTCGTGGGTTCGAATCCCCGGTCCCCGTACCAATGAGTTCTTTGGAATTTATGTACGGAATTTCACACCACTGGCTTTTCGGTGAAGGAAAACATCGTGAGGCAACCTACATACGTCCGTAGAAGAAATTCGATGACGTATGTGGATCCACCAACCCGCACTAGGCCAGCGTGGTGGATATAGCCCAAACAGCCTTAGTGGGTAGACCTACGTCCTGCAGTGGACTATTAAAAAGGCTGGTACAGTACAGCATAGCACAGGTGTTACGCTTATTACGCGTGAGTGTATACTTTAATTAAAAAAGTATTAAAAAAAAATGATAAAATTTTAATGGTTAACGTTAACTGAAACTCACTTAGAGTTTCAGCCACGATTGGATTATTCGTAGATTCCGCAGCTTGTGGCTAACACCACGGCCGCCAAGAAGTTTGCATCGGCCTTTACGGGTCTTCCGACGCGAGTAATAATAGTAGATTACTAGCCAAGGGCTGTAAGGCATCAATTGCAGCCCGAGATATTTAGCCTATACTTCGAGGGTGCAATTGGTGCTTACACCCGAGCTAACTATTCTGCTTTACATCTCGATTGTGAGGTAAGTAGAAAAAACCGGCATTACAAGAATAAAATATTGTTAAGTGCTGCTTCAGAGGGCTAAGTGCGAGATTTTCGCTCGAGCTCGATCGCGTTAACGTTTGATGTGATTTCTATGGGAATGGCACAGCGCCATCTTGTGTTACGTACAGAAAACTGAATAGCTAAGTGTGAGTATTTTATTAATGTAACGAGCTCCAAAGAAATTAGTGGAAATAGGCAGTGCACCCATCCTTACCAAAGATAGCTCGGTAGGGATAAGTGCACTACACAAATGGTTAGTGCACCTATCGCTACTGGTAAAACTAAATCTACAAAAAGTGCACTTATCCCTACCAGGGGGGATAGCTTGGTAGGGATAAGTGTACCAGCCGAACCGATCGAACACGAGCGCGGCGACGTCTGTGATTGGCTAATTCAAGCGTGTGTGTCAATGTGCTCGCGTGTGTGCACGGCGCGCTCGGTCAACGCGACGTAAAAGTAATTCGATTTGATTTGCAAATCTCCCACTTGACACTCAGCTTCCATTTTCATTGAATCGGGAGTGAAGCTTATATCTTCTTCACTTGAAGAACTTTTTTTTTTCTAATTAGCACGTAATTATAAAAAATCCCAAACAAACAATATTTAAAGTAAAAGTTTTCTATTCCCGCCTTTTTTCATTAAAAATAATCAAGTAAAGAACTTTTTAAATTTTTATTTCAAGGACGAAATTGAGCTTCGCCTTTCGAAATTTAAAATTGATGACTATTAAGCTTCAAACATACTATCGGACGCGACTGACAGCCGCGACCTAGACTATGAAAGTAAACTGAGCCGTGCACACTATCGGACCTAAGTCGCGGACGTCAACTTCGGACGACCTTGAGCGTTCGGACATCTGAGAGCGATCTGGCGCGCCGGATGTTTTAAGACTGCACATTTCTAAAGCCGGAAACATACTATCGGACACGGCTGACAGCCGCCACTTAGTAATGTGCACAGTCTTAAAACATCCGGTGTGCCAGATCGCTCTCGGACGTCCGAACGCTCAAGGTCGTCCGAAGGTTACGTCCGCGACTTATGCCCGATAGTGTGCACGGCTCAGTGTACTTTCATAGTCTAGATCGCGGCTGTCAGTCGCGTCCGATAGTATGTTTCCGGCTTTATACTCAAATGAAGACAAGGCTGAATAGCAAAGCGACCTCTTTGGTCATTGGGCTGAATGCATGATGTCTATTGCCAGTATGATGGTTAGATGTACGCGAACTTTTTGAAAGAAGTGTTTTTTTTTAATTACTTACCGCCCTAGGGCTTTTTTAGCTACATTACTACCCTAGAGCGCTAATTAGTCACCTACAAGCCCCATTTGGAGGTAATGAGAACCTACTTACCGAACATGAGAGATGTAAAAACTTGAAATGGTCCCACAGAAGCTTAATTAACTTTTCAGTAGTTGAAGCAAGTTTGATAAATTAATAATTTTTTTATGTAATCATTTCGCCAAAATTAGAATTACCTGTATTATTTTTTATTCCAATGTTCATTCATCAGGTAATGTTGGAATAAAATAAAATACAGCGAAATTGAGAACCTTTTCCTATATTTTGGGAGTCGGTGAAAAAAATAACCAATAGTATGTCGCGTGAGTGATTTCCAGTTTTTAAAATGAAATATTTGATTTTGTGCACTCTTCCGACGTGGTATTAGTCTACAGGCCGAATCAAATTTCTTGACGTCTGTGAAGTTAGTTACAAGTTGCGGATAACCCATTCCTGACTGAACTTAACTGCTCACTTAACTGCTGCGCGAGGATTGGATTACCCGCAACTTGTAGCTCACTTCATAGACGCCAAGATGTTTGATTCTGCCTATAGCAGGATCTACCATCTTAGTACGAGATTGTATAGTACAACCCGGTCACAATATCTGTGCACCTGACCTCGTGACGTCAACAGTCTAAACAAAACAGCAACAAAGCGAAAATATCGGGAAATTATCGGGACGTGTATCGGCAACGAAGATGCTAACCGTACTGTTGCACCGGGGAGTGCGCGGAGAGGTGACAGGGGAAGCGGGGGAGGCGCCGAATTCCAGCGAGGTGCACAGATATTCTGACCGGGTTGTAAACGAAAACTACAGGCCGAATCACACAAGTCGGCGGACGTGAAATTACCTACAATATCCAATCCTGACTAAGGCTAACAAAGCTATACTAAGCGCTACATAAGTCGGCGGATGGGAACGCTGCGCAAAAGGCAAAATATAGGTATGCGCGGGAGACGGAGATAATTCACTTTTAAGTTTGACAGCAATCACATTGAAACCTGTCATGCAACTAGTATGAATTCTATAACATGACAGATGTCACTATGACAGCTGTCACTTTGACTTCTGTCATTTTCAAAACTAAAAAAAGTAAGTAATTTTAATACATTTGGTTTTCTTTGACTTCAAAAAATCAATTACCTACGGGTAAAATGGGGATAAACCCTGAAAATATGTCACTGCAATATTAGTAGGACCACGGGCACGGAATTTTTTCCCGTAGTCCTACTAGAGTGCTTGGTAGGACCACGGGTAACAAACGGATATTGCGTAGCTTGTAGCTCAATTCAATTCAATCATTTATTCATCAAGTGGATACAGAGAAGTACACTTCTGAACGTCATATACATGATCAGAAAATAATATAGATTACAATAAATAATACATGTCAAAATTCAAAATTACAAATTAATATTATCCAATGTCATTTGTTTCCAATCCAGTTTATCCTTCAAAAAGTAGTCAATTGTATAATATGCTTTCTTCAACAAAATTTTTTTGATCGTATATTTAAAGCTATTGTCATTTAAACTTGTCAAACTTACAGGTAAAAGATTGTAAAAACGTACACAATTATTTTGGAAAGATTTGTCTATCTTACTTAACCTAGTCTTTGGTATTACAAATTTCAATTTATTTCTCGTATTATATTCACGCGTATCACATTTTTTTTAATTTTTAATATTTTTTTCCGAGCATACATAATTTTATCAAGAATATACTGGCATAGTCAAAATGTTTATTGATTTAAAGAGTAGCATAGTCTTTGGTATTACAAATTTCAATTTATTTCTCGTATTATATTCATGCGTATCACATTTTTTTTAATTTTTAATATTTTTTTTCCGAGCATACATAATTTTATCAAGAATATACTGGCATAGTCAAAATGTTTATTGATTTAAAGAGTAGCATAGTCTTTGGTATTACAAATTTCAATTTATTTCTCGTATTATATTCATGCGTATCACATTTTTTTTAATTTTTAATATTTTTTTTCCGAGCATACATAATTTTATCAAGAATATACTGGCATAGTCAAAATGTTTATTGATTTAAAGAGTAGCATAGTCTTTGGTATTACAAATTTCAATTTATTTCTCGTATTATATTCATGCGTATCACATTTTTTTTAATTTTTAATAATTTTTTTCCGTGCATACATAATTTTATCAAGAATATACTGGCATAGTCAAAATGTTTATTGATTTAAAGAGTAGCATAGTCTTTGGTATTACAAATTTCAATTTATTTCTCGTATTATATTCATGCGTATCACATTTTTTTTAATTTTTAATATTTTTTTTCCGAGCATACATAATTTTATCAAGAATATACTGGCATAGTCAAAATGTTTATTGATTTAAAGAGTAGCATAGTCTTTGGTATTACAAATTTCAATTTATTTCTCGTATTATATTCATGCGTATCACATTTTTTTTAATTTTTAATAAAATTTTTCCGAGCATACATAATTTTATCAAGAATATACTGGCATAGTCAAAATGTTTATTGATTTAAAGAGTAGCATAGTCTTTGGTATTACAAATTTCAATTTATTTCTCGTATTATATTCATGCGTATCACATTTTTTTTTAATTTTTAATAATTTTTTTCCGAGCATACATAATTTTATCAAGAATATACTGGCATAGTCAAAATGTTTATTGATTTAAAGAGTAGCATAGTCTTTGGTATTACAAATTTCAATTTATTTCTCGTATTATATTCATGCGTATCACATTTTTTTTAATTTTTAATAATTTTTTTCCGAGCATACATAATTTTATCAAGAATATACTGGCATAGTCAAAATGTTTATTGATTTAAAGAGTAGCCTCAAAGAGTCTTTGGGCCTGGGCTAACTTCACATGCGCCGACTTGTGTGACGCGGCTTATACGTGTCTTCGCTACAGTCGTACCTACCACTAAAACAGATAGTGATGTTACTATTTCTATTTATATGACGAAATAGATAATAAATTAATGATTATCAATAAATGAATCGTGTAAAGACGCTTTTGTTCGAGTCGTAACAAGCGCCAGTTTTATCAGGCACTTTGTTGATAACGTTATTTTAATAATACTTAAATTTTGCGACCTGCGCAGACGAAAGACCGATTTGTTTTGTGCTTGATATAGGACACGTCCGTCACGTATTGAATTCCCAACAAAAAATACAAATTAAATAAATAAAATTTTTTAAAAATCTAACCAAAATTATATTTTTAATCATTTTTGTTATAAGCTGGTTGATGACCTCTGACATGGCTAAACGGTTAAAACAACCAGGGGTCTGATTACCTATCTGTAAAACGTTACGTTACGCATTAAGTATTAAAGGACATGTCCACAAAATGTATGGAGGTTGGTATATCAATAATTAAAAATTCTAACCACAACACTCGTTACATTTCGAGAAAGTTCATATTATTCTGCGAGTCTATTACAACAGTTAAAAACAAAAAAGAGCCCTCCAGTTTTTATAAAATTAATGTTGAATTTATTAGGATAAATAAATATATTTGGCTCAATTGGTAGTTCATCTCTAGTAACCCCGATTAAGTAACCTCCAAATTGTTAAATAAAAGCATTTTCACCAATTAGACACACTTTAAGTGTTTTTTGTCACATTGTACCTATAACTGGTCAAACTGGTAGGTTATAATTTTGAATTTTAGCAAATTAAGAGATGAATGTGGAATAATCAGCTTCGAATGCAAGTAAAATAACGATAGAAGCACTTTATTGTTGCTAAACTAGAAAAATTATAAGCTGTATTGTTATTTTTTATACAATTTATTTTTTGCATTTAAAAAAAGTTGGAGGGGTGAATGAATCTAAATTAAATATTTTTGGGAAGCCCATAAAACAAGCTTTCAAATGATGTATATATCATCTTGGTTTGATTTTTCTCTGAATAATATACCACTTGTGGACGTCACCTTTGTTTTATTTCCGCGAATTTCGTTTGGAGAAAGAATATTAAATATAGGTAAAATTACCATACCAAACCATTACCATAAACCGAATTTAAGTTCAGTTATTACAAAAATAAATATTTTCACACGAATCTCTTAAAAACAAAGAGCACGTTAAAGCGCGTTACACGCACGTTTCAATACAGAATCAGGAAAATACAGTACCGGTACAACTTCACCGTCTTACCACAAAAGTTTTACGCACGCTTTAGAAAATGTTTAACAGTACAAATTGCACGGCTATGCAGTGTTTAAAGCGTGTTTAAAACTTTTGTGGTAAGGCGGCAAATGTTTATTTATCGATATCAAACAGGTGACAAAAACTTTAATGAATCTGGCTCCGAACTAGTCTTACGACTGTATTTCTAAGGGCAGTGGCTTGTTCCGTTTTTTAACATATTGTCAATAGAAAAATTTAAAAGAAAAATAACGTATTTAAATTTACAGCATACAGAATAATAATTTTTTGCAAAAAATAGCATGACCGACTTCACCCGTGTACAGAATCATTACATAGTATAAAACAAAGTAGCTTTCCGCTGTCTGTCCACATACATGTGGACAGACAGCGGAAAGTCCGTTGCGTAGTTTTAAAGATATAAGCATACATGCTTATATCTTTAAAACTACGCAACGGATCTTGATGCGGTTTGTTTTAATAGATAGAGTAATTCAAGAGAAATGCTTATATGTATAATACATCTGTGCGAAGCCGGGGCGCATCGCTAGAACGCAAATATTATGCACGGATCGATGTAACATTTTTCACATTATTGTTGATTTATCAAAAATGCCTCAGCCGATTTCGATAAAATTTAAATGGGACCAATTTAGAAGTATACTCTTTCCAATAAAAAAAGAATTATTGAAATCGGACTACTATGAAAAAAGTTATGCGTGGTTATACATAAATATATATATATATATATATATATATATACGCGTCGAATTGTATACCTCCTCCGGTGGTTCGTAGGTCAAAAATAATAATAACTGATGGCCTGAGTTCACGTAAATCGATATTACAAAATTCAAAACATTTCATCATCAGCTAGACACCAGCTCTCGTAGGTATAAATAAGTCTTCCGTCTGCGCGGGCCTTACTTTTCCAATAAAATTAGTCACCAAATGATTTTAATTGCTAAATCGAATGGCCTAACAGCAGGGTTACACACAAAGAGGCACTAACCGATAGGAAGATTTACTTTTATAATTAGACTTATTGCAAATTATTAACCCACACAAGGACAGTTTTAAGAAATAATATTATTGACGATGAGTGGAACCAATCCTGAAAAAAAAGCAGTGAAAAATCGTAATTTCATAGCTTCGAGCAAATATCTAGATAGATAGATAAATATATAGATTTATTTAATATATTTATTTATCAAATATACAGGGCTATTTCTAATAAATTAGCATCCTTTTAGGGGCTTATTCTGTACATCAAAACTAACAACTTTTGTTCTGCGACTTTTGTCATAACTCGAAAAAAAATTCGTTCTTCTATATAACAATATAGTTCACTAGCAAGATTTTGTTGCTAGTGACGGTATGGAACAACTGATTTTTTTTTTCGAGTTTAGTCAAAAATCGCAGAACAAAAGTTGTTAGTTTTGATGTACAGAATAAGTCCCTAAAAGGATGCTAATTGATTAGAAATAACCCTGTACCTATAGATTGCTCAAAGTTTCATAGTCATTTTATCATTATCATATTTTTCGTCGGTTTTTGATCTCATCATCGTCATCATAAATATTGAACTCTGATCTCGAAAAGTCCTTTTTTTTATTTTCGCGGTTTATTCTTTCAGTATCAGGGTTGGTCTTGAAATAAAAAAACAGTATTAAGTATTTTATATTTTCCTGTCATTTTCAAACACATTATATTCGTATACCTTTTATATACAGCGTGTCCCAGACGTTGACTTCATACGCTGTCTTCATAGGCTGTACTGTACTGTATCAGCCTTTTCAACAGTCCACTGCAGGACGTAGGCCTACCCACGAAGGGTGATAGATACTTCATAGGCTGAATCATACAAATTGGCGGATGTGAAGTTCGCTACAAGCTACTGAATGAACTTTTTCTGTGGAACAGCGAATTTTTAAGTTGATTCCATAGTAAAAATATGTTTATAATGAAGTTTATAACAATCCTACTAATATTATAAACGCGAAAGTTTGTGAGGATGGATGGATGGATGTTTGTTACTCTTTCACGGAAAAACTACTGAACGGATTGAGATGAAACTTTGCAATAATATAGCTTATATATCAGAATAACACATAGGCTATATACTATAATGATATATTGCGTATGCGGGCGAAGCCGCGGGTAAAAACTAGTAATATTATAAACGCGAAAGTTTGTGAGGATAGATGGATGGATGTATGGATGTTTGTTACTCTTTCACGCAAAAACTACTGAACGGGTTGAGATGAAACTTTGCAATAATATAGTTTATATATCAAAATAACACATAGGCTATAAATTATAATGATATTGCGTCACAAATCAAAATATCATGCGGGCGAAGCCGCGGGTAAAAACTAGTAGAATCATACAAGTCGACGGATGTGAAGTTAGCCACGAGTTGCGCGAAACCCAATCCTCGCGCAGCTGTTGTGTGAGCTTCAGTCAGGATTTACGCAGCTTGGTCAAAGAAGATATAATAATACTACGTATAGAACGGCCACTCGTTACCCCCCACCCGTTTGAGTCTTCCTCTCTTCCACCCCGCGTCAGGACACGATTTACTACTCTGCGCGCGGGCTGCACAGGCCGCTGCAAATACCCGTGTAGCGTTCGTGCGTATGTGTAGTGTCTGTGAATAAATATAGTGTTGTGTGCGTAAGACAGCAGATTTTGTATGAAGAAACGCGGAGTGTCCGGGCTGTGGCTTGGTTTAACTTCACAGCTGCCAATAAGTTTGACTCGGCCTATACTCAGAAGTGTATTCTGAGCTAATAGCTTGGCGTCGATTTCCGGGACACCCTGTATACCGCATTGTAAAAAAAAACATGGAATCCATTAGAATATAATCAAATCCAAATTATACCTATTATTTCGGATGAAAAAAAAAATATGTCAAATATAAGCTAAATCTATAACATTTAGTTATAAGTGCAGATTTACTATACAAGTGTTCTATAAGACGGCAAAATTAAAAAGTGTAATTTTACTCATCATTATGAATAATTTTTGCTATGGGACTAACGGTGAATGGTGAAAAAATCAATTAAGTTGTATACGGGGGTCAGTAGTGCTTATAGCGTAGTTTGACTAGGTGTTTGTTAGCGATCACCGAAGTTAAGCAACAAGCAACGTACGGCACGGTCAGTCTTCGGATGGGTGACTGCGAGTGGTATTTATAACTGAGCGCTACCGTGGCTCGGATGACACGTTAAGTTGTAAATCCTGATTGTTTTAACCGTTTAGCCGGGTAAGAGACCTTCAGGCGGCTTAAAAACTCTGACACCAGTAAGCTGAGTGTGAGTTTTGTCGTAAACATGACGCGCTGTTCGGCGAGCGCGTAAGCATGTAATTTTTATGAACTTGCACTCGCACAAAGTGTTTCAAAAACGCGGCGCGCCGCTAGTGGTGCTGTACATTTATTCATACATATTACATGCTTACGCGCTCGCTGAAGAGCGCGTCATGTTTACGACAAAACTCACAATCAACATTCAGTATGCTGAGTGTGAGTTTTGTCGTAAACATGACGCGCTGTTCGGCGAGCGCGTAAGCATGTAATTTGTATGAACTTGTTTTTCAAAAACGCGATGCTAGTGGCGCTGTACATTTCTTCATACAAATTACATGCTTACGCGCTCGCCGAAGAGCGCGTCATGTTTACGACAAAACTCACACTCAAAATTCAGGGCTTGCCACCCGGCCTATACAAACTTACGCGGATTGTTTTCGCGGCTTCAGTGTTGGTCTCATAGTGAAGGTTATTCATGATGATAATTATTATAATAGATCATGATGGCTGGGTAAAAAAAAACATTATTATAATTAGTCCGTGAGTTAGATTATCAAAAAATATTGGACACGTATTTTTTCTTTTGTCAATCAAACAACGGATGACAAAGATAAACCTTGTCAAAGTTTGGGAGTGGGGGTCGTGACGTCACTCTTACAAAAATCTATACACTTGTATGGTACTAGTGATGTCACGCGGAACTTTGAACGGCTATATCTGCGTCAATTTTTGTTCAATCGACGAAAGAAAAAATACGTGTCTAATATTTTTTGATAGTCTATCTGACGTACTAATTCTATTTTTTTAGTCGTCATACCTATTATATATTTTGTCGTCCAATCGTCAATGTAATGTGTAGTCACTGATATTTTCAATATTTCAAATTTTTTGAATGCTCATTTTTTGATGGTTTGTAAAAAAAATATTAGCCAAATTTTGAAAGATTTTAATTTAAATATTCATTTTTATTTTTTAATGTGTTATTGTGCTTACTTCATTATTATTATTTTTTTTTCATATGAATTATTTTTACGAACAAATCACTTGGTGGTGTCTCATATTACAATGACGATATCTATTTCTTCTCCCTCTAACAAACGTGGATTTTGCTTTGTAGTAATTAGGTATTGCATTTTTGCAAGTATAGGCTGAATCTAACTTAATGTAACACTATACACGGTAACCAACGCCACAGCTTATGTCATAGTTACCGACATAACCTACACGTAAATAACGTGCGCCTACCCCGTGACAATATAAATATTGCTACTGCACAACCACTCGCCTCGTGTTCACAAACGCCGAGAAGTTTGATTTGGCGATTACTCTAAGTTTATTAAGGGCATGTTACACGTTTTTTAAAGGGAGTAGTTAATATTAAAGTATAGTTCTAAGAGTAGTGTAGCGATCAAATGTTCAGAATTTAACTGTAGGCTAAGGCGTAATCATTGTTTAATCTATTAAAAGTATATGAAGGATATTTTTGTTTTATTTTTATACAGTGCTAGCTTTCCACAGGATCCTTGTTATATTCCTGGATGAAAAGTAACCCATGACACTCACATCTTCCTGAAAATATGTCACTGCAATATTAGTAGGGCACGGAATTTTTTCCCGTAGTCCTACTAGAGTGCTTGGTAGGAAGGACCACGGTAAAAACTTCTTGCCCGTGGTCCTACTATATAGTAGTACATGTGGTAGGACGAGGACGAAGTCCGACTTGCACTTGGCCGGGTTTTTTTCACACCGTACTTGAGCGCCAAAATAACGTCACATGGTCAAGCGTCTAGTTAATGTAACCGCGTTGTAGGTACCTACCTAAGTTCGTGTAGACCAAGTGGCTAGCCCTCGTTACGTAGTATTATTATATCTTCTTTGCCCTGGTGTCGGAGTTTACCTACCTCTAAACCGCCGGAAGGCCTCTGACATGGCGAGGAGTTCCTCGTGGACCAACTGCTTTCGCACTAGTTGCACATCCAAAATACGTATTCTTAATGGCGTACAACTATGTACAATTTTTTTTTTAGCCTTGTGACGCAACTACAACCAAAATAGATACCTAGTAATCTTTTTAAAAACCTCATTTGGTGTTGGTTATGATACTATATACCTAGCCACATTTTAAAAATTCAAACGGGTCCACCAAACGTTATCGATACGACTATCGACACAAAATAAATATAGGCCGAAAAACCTTAATGGCAAACTTTTAGTTTCAAAAATGACAGATGTCAAAGTGACAGCTGTCATATTCTAGAATCAATACTAGAATTGCATGACAGTTGTCAAAGAGACAGCTGTCCAATCTCCATAACTATCGATTATAAACCATTGCTGTCGTCACAAAAGTTATTGGGCTCAACTAGATCTTCATTTCGGATGACAGCTGGCAAGCTTAAAAGTGTAAGTAAAATAATATTCCTGATCCTGTGAAAAGCAGTTGGTCCACGATGAATTCCCCGACATGGATAAATAACCGGAAGTAATAATAATAATTTGTATTCTATAAGTATAAGTTAATTCTGTTTTCGATTTGTATTTTGTGAGATGTATGTAAATGGTTTAATTCGTTTATATCTCAATAAATAAATCAATAAACCGGGACCTACAGTTTAACTTGTCATCCGAGCCGCGGTAGATCTCAATTCCTATGAAGGCCACCCATCCGAAGAATGACCGTGCAGGTGCTGAACGTTGCTAACTTCGATTATCGCTAAAGAATACCTAGTCAAACTATGCTAATGAGCGCCACCTATAGGTACAATGTTATTACTAATCAGTTAGCATCCTTTTAGGTGCTTATTCTGTACATCAAAACTAACAACTTTTATCAAAACTTAAAAAAAGGGTTTTAAAAACTCTCAAAAAATATTTTTCTGTGGAACAACAATTTTTTTTTTAGGTTTGACAAGGAACTAATTGTTAGGAATAACCCTGGCCTGTATAGATTGTGAAGTGCCCAAAGCAGAGTTTTCCTTTCTGAAGTTGAAAAGATTACCATCCCCTTGGGCTATCGGACAAAATACCTATGTCATTTTATTGCATTATGTTACCTACATGATTCACACGTGTGAGCTCACGAGGCGGCCAGACTCAAATTAACTTTACAGCGCATTCCGACGAACTTACCGATAAATCAATACACGGAAATTGTCTTTAATCGTGACAATTAGGTATCGTAGGCACGTGTAATCTTTTTTGCGGGCTGGATAAAACATTTTACCATGACTCGGGTCGCTGCACTTATGAAATTATACGGAAAAAACTTTGTTTTGCTATCTATTGTATTTCTTTATCGGCACCCATACCATGGTAATGGTAGGTATCTAACTATTACCGTTATGAAATGTTTTTATCGTGCTTCACACACTAGGTGTATAGAAACTTTTTTTTCCGAACTTTTTTCAGAAATCCTGCGAACGCGTCAATTTTTGAAATGTTTATCACAAAAAGAAAGTTTAATTACCGGTAATAATAATAATAATTATTATTATTATTATTATTGAAGCCGTGGTACAAAGCAAACCGACATTTTTTCTTTGCGTATTATACAAGGTTGGAACTAAAGATGGAAATATTTGTAAAGAGAGGTTAAAATTATAAAATTTAACGAAAAATGATTAAATGATTGAGTATATGTAATGGAATGTATGAACCTAATTAAAACAAGCCGTGATGGTTTAGCGGTAGTGACATCAGCCTTACAATCGCGAGGTCGTGGGTTCAAATCCCGGTCATTGGTACGGACCAATGAATTCCTTGGAATTTAGGTATATACGGAATTTCACACCACGGACTTTTCGGTAAAGGAAAACATCGTGACCAACCTGCATAATTATGTCCGTACAAGGAATTCGATGGCGTATGTGAATCCACCAACCCGCAATTGCCAAATGACTAAAATGAAGTCATAAACGATGGCTATTACGATTGCCATTGCTTAGGCGGTAGGGGGGTTTTAGAATAGCTCATATTCAGCAGTGGCGCATATGAGTTTCTTTTCATTCTCTCGTTATAGAATTATATCGCGATGCGTATACTGGCGCGGCTGGTGAGCTATAATTGAACCATTCGAACGGCTGCACGTATACGTAAAATGGTCACGTGTCGAAGTGGGAATAGGCGGATAGTCGTTCGTATACCTACTTATTTTCCGGATGATTCAATTATAGCGTCCCTGGTACGCCCATGACGGCGTGTCAGTGTTTATCTGTATGTTTGTCTGTCTATGCCATACTCAACCATAGCTGCAATAATGGTAGATTACATCACCATCATGCATTTCATGTATTTGACTGCCTCGGTGGCTCAGTGGTTAGTGACCCTAACTTCTGGATCAAAGAGGCGTGGGTTCGATCCCCACCCAGGGCAAATATTTATGTGATGAACATAAGTGTTTGCTCTGTGTCTGGGTGTTATTTAGTTACTATCTATATAAGTATGTATTTAAAAATAAGTATATGTAGTAAATCAGTCTCTGGCAGCCATATCACAAGCTTTGCTTAGTTTAGGGTCAGATACCGTGTGTAAGATGTCCTAAAAATATTTATTTATATTTATTCATGCCTATTATAGGTAAGTATGTAAATATACCTACCTACATACGAGTATAGGCATGATGAGCGGGTCAAAAAATTGGTTGCCTGTAAAGTCGGTATACGGGCGAAAGTTTTACGTGACAACGACTTTGAGTGGTAAAATAATTTTAATGTGAATATTCATTCGTATAGTAGGAAGAAGGATGAAAATGTCTGTCTCTCTCGCTCTTAGGCGGGCTAACCATGCCCGAGTGGAAGGGACGCGTGCCTCTCACTCGCTCTCATTGTGAGCGCATAACGTGAGCGGAGCGTAACGCAGTTTCTTGAAGTGTCACCCGGCAAACCAATTTAGGTATAAGACGTTGTCACGTCAAAAAAACATTATTATAATTAATCCGTGAGTTAGATTTAAAAAAAATATTATTATGGCAAAGATAAACCTTGTCAAAGTTTGGGAGTGGGGGTCGTGACGTCACGTCTCTCACGAAAGTCTATACATTTGTATGACACTAGTGACGTCACGGAACTTTAACAGGATATCTTCAGTATAATATAATCATAATCAATGATAAATATGATATAATCTATCAATTTTTGTTTAATTGACAAAATATTAAATGGTTGCCTAATATTTTTTTATAATCTATCTGAAGGACTCATTACATTTTTTAAGTCATTGCACAGCCTTACAGTGGGTTCGGTCACCATATAGCAGGTGCCCCGGTTGTGGTCATTTTGGTGTCAAAAATATTGCATAAATAAATAAATATTTTGGAACATCTTACAAACGGCCTCTGACCCCAAACTAAGCATTTACACAAACAATATTTATGTTGTCCGAATGTTTATAGTATATCAGTCTCTGGCAGCCATATCACAAGCTTTAACCCACTTGTTACTAGCGTTTGATATACGGATCAATGAACAATAAAAAATATTAAACAAAACGTGGATAGTTTTAAATTTCTTTGTTTATTGTTTGTGATAGCTGGATGATCCCTTTGTCGAATAGACGTGGTTTGTTCTAGTTTGAGTTGGACATGTAAAATTTATAAGTGTTGATAAATCGTGTTTATTTGTCAGGGGTGTTACGAGGTAATAAGATAATATTAATCGAATTTATATTGGGTAATTGTTGTAAAAATATTTATATTCATAGTATAATCTTTACCATAAGTTTATATGTTTATTGATTGTCTAACAATTTATGTCACTTATTTGTCTATAAAGTTGATGTTCCGTATATCAAACGATAGTAATATGTACTGCTATAAAGCAGTTGTACCATACATATTTAAAAAAAATATTTTAGCAGTTTAGATAGGTAATAAAATACAGATTACTCTATAAATAAAAAAATATTTATTTTATTTTTTAGGAACACCACTTTACGTAAGTAGGTAAGTAGTAAGTACCTCAAAATAATTTACCCAGCATGTGAGTGATAGGTTTCGAAACAAACTTTGGGGTGTAAAAAGACTTTACATTTTACACAAAAAAAAAACAGCATTTTTATGGCACACAGAACATCGCATTTCGTTCTGTACTTCATTTTATGTGATCTACTTCATCATAACGTGAAGATTCTTAAAAATTTTTAATGTCCGCCTGGCCTACCTGACTTTCAAGCTGTACCTTTACCGTAAGATTCTAATAAACATGTAGCGATGCTTCTTCGAAATCCGAAGTTGTCATACTCCCTGCCGTTCTTTTTGTAAAGCTGCTAAGCATTATGTACAGCCATCTAAGCAACGGAAAATCAGGGAAGAGTTTAATTTCTTTCCACGAATGGAAGTACGATATAAGCCAATGTATTGGTCAGATCTTCCTACGACTCCCTGTTTTTTATTATAGGCAGCAGGTTGATCAATTTGGATGTATCTCTTTTGCTGTTGGGAAAGTTTTCTAGTCTTACATGGAGTCGTAAATAGATCTGACCAAAACATTGGCTTATATTATACTTTCATTCGTGGCGTGGAAAGAAATGGTACTTTTCCCGGATTTTCCTGTGCTAATCAAGTATAGAACGTAACAGTTGCAATGTGCTGTGTGCCATAAAAATGCTATATTTTTTTTGTAAAATGTTATGTCTCTTTACACCCAAAAGTTTGCTTGGAAACCTATCACACACACGCTGAGTAAATTATTTTGAGGTACTTCCTACTTACCTACCTACGTAATTGGCGTTCTTAAAAACATCAAATAAATATTATTTTTATTTATAGAGTAATTTGTATTTTATTACCTACCTAAACAGCTAAAATATATTTTTTTAATGTTTACGGTACATCTGCTTTATAGCAGTACATATTACTAGCGTTCCGTATATCAAACACTATTTTCCAGCTTTTCCGTAACACCTACAATTTTTTATTTATTTTTCCTCATATAGTAAGCCTATTATTAGACCAGATACAAAAAATCAGAACGATCCTCCGAAAAAAAGGATATCCGTAACAACTGGGTTAAAGCTTGTGATACAGAAATTATAATTATGTTTTTTAAATATTATTTGAACATTAAATTGTCTAATTAATCGTTAAAATTCAAAGTGGCTACAAATGATACTAAGATGTCCACAACCGGCGCCTACCCTATGCGATAGGTACCTACTTATCTATAGACGACGGATTTTGATACGCTTTTTATAAAAGCAAGCAAGTACAATAGTACATACCTATATTAAAAATAAATAGCCGTGGTGGTCAAGTGGTAGTGACACCCGCCTTACAATCGTGAGGTCCTGGGTTCGAATCCCCGGTCCCGTACAAATGAGTTCTTTGGAATTTATGTACGGGATTTCACACCACTGCGACTTTTCGGTGAAGGAAAACATCGTGAGGCAACCATGCGTCCTTAGAAGAAATTCGATGGCTTATGTGAATCCACCAGCCCGCACTGGGCCAGCGTGGTGGATATGGCCCAATCACTCTTCGTGGGTAGGCCTACGTCCTGCAGTGGACTATTAAAAAGGCTGGTACATTACAGATATTAAAATGTATAATTGGGGGTTTCAATGTATATTTTAAATTGTGTAGTCGAATAAGCATCGTGAATTAAGTAACGTGACCCTGCTCTACATTCACATACTTTTATTTCAAAATCTAGATAATTTCGCTATCAATATACCAGTTCGGAGAGTGCGCCCAGGAGTTGCACAATCTGGTCCCCCCTGCCCCTTTCTTCTATCGTACGGCTAGACAGACGCGACCAAAGCGCCACCCTTATATGGTGGACATTCCGCGCGTTAGAACCAAGTGTTTCGAATCCTCATTCCTCATACGAACAGCCGGAATGTAGAACGCTTTGCCTGGGTCTGTCTTCCCGTTAAAGTACAACGTGGGTGTCTTCAAATCCCGAGTAAATAGGTATCTTCTAGGTAAGTGTGCTACACCCTAGACCGCACATCTGCTTAACATCAGGCAGTGTGGTGGCAGTCAAACGCGAACCTATTAAAAAAAAAAAAAAAAAAAAACAGTTGGTACGGAAATCTGCTTATGGCAGTTTTGTTATCTGGATTGTGATTATTGATCTAGATCACGGATCGCGATATAGATTGAACTTGTAAATTGCTATACTTACCTTTACTACCTTTAGCTTCAATTGCTATAAAGGGATAAGTCACCTATAGGTAAGTAGGTACCTACAATACGTCATTTATCAGCTGAAAACGCGTCGTTTCGAAGAAAACAAGATACCTACTTAATACTTACTCAAACGTAACAAATTAAAAATTACTATAGGAAACATACTTTTTTTTCGCTAATAAGTCCGATGTTAAGCGAGGTTGTGGTCGAAGAAGAAGCACGCAGACTTAGAAGATACCCATTAACTCTGACTTTGAAAAGATTCAAAAAACAAGAAAGCCGACAGTCTGTGCAGTCGTCGTCGTTTCAGCAATGGGTACAGGGTTATACAGAACTGGTGTAGATACTGAACTAGAGAACTGGTATAAGCCGAGGAGGTGCTTCAGACCATCATTAAGTATGAACAACTTTTACTCGGGGCCAACCCGGAATTCGATAAAAATACAGCTGCTTCATACATTTTGTCGATTCCGCGTTGCAGTTTTGTAGGTACAACCTACTTATGGAATAGCAGTTTTTTTTAATTTTTGGTATGCTCCATTTTGGTTATACAGGGCTATTTCTAATCAATCAGCATCCTTTTAGGGACTTAATTCTGTCTGCGATTTTTGTCAAAACTAAAAAAAAACAGCTGTTCTCTACTAGATATACATTTTGTCGAGGGTGAACGATATTTTTCTACGGAACAACGATTTTTTTTTTCGTTTTGACAAAAGTCGTAGTACAAAAGTTGTTAGTTTTGATGTACAAAAGAAGCCCCTAAAAGGATGCTAATTGATTAGAAATAACCCTGTATATACGTATGGTATAAGTTGTTCATAATGCATGCCTTGGCGTACGCTGTGAATGCGGCAAGTAATGGATGAATAAATAAATCCTACTAATATTATAAACGTGAAAGTTTGTGAGGATGGATGGATGGATGGATGGATGGATGGATGGATGGATGGATGTATGGATGTTTGTTACTCTTTCACGCAAAAACTACTGAACGGATTGGACTGAAACTTTGCAATAATATAGCTTATATATCAGAATAACACATCCTACTAATATTATAAACGTGAAAGTTTGTGAGGATGGATGGATGGATGGATGGATGTATGGATGTTTGTTACTCTTTCACGCAAAAACTACTGAACGGATTGGACTGAAACTTTGCAATAATATAGCTTATATATCAGAATAACACATAGGCTATAAATTATAATGATATATTGCGTATGCGGGCGAAGCCGCGGGTAAAAACTAGTAATAAATAAATAATTATGGTTTTAATCACCCCCTTGTAGCTTAGTGCAGGGTAGATAGGATGTCCACTGCTGGACTTAGGCATCCTCAAAAGATCTCCAGTAAATAAGTAGGCTGGTTAGTAACGGCAGGCATTTAGTGCGATCCTGTGGTCTTGATGACGTCATCGTGGATGGACGTCATTCGCTGCGCTGTCGGTTCCTGATCTACTGTACCAGCCTTTTTAATGGTCCACTGCAGGACGTAGGCTTACCCACGAAGGGTGGTTGGGCCATATCCATCACGCTGGCCCAGTGTGGGTGGTGGACTCACACACGCCATCGAATTTCTTCTACGGACTTATGCAGTTTCCTTCACCGAAAAGCCAGTGGTGTGAAATTCCGTACATGAATTCTTGGTACGGGACTGGCATTTGAACCCACGAGCTCACGGTTGTAAGGCAGGTATAATTACCACTAGACCACCACGGCCGGTATCTACGTTGTCTAAACTCGAGAACTAATGGACTCAATCGGCTATGTGGATGTATGCATCAGCTGGGCTATATAACTGGTTTTGGCTGGGAGGTGGGTAACTTTTAGATTTCTTTTTAACGGAAGTAGTTAAGTCCGCGCTTGACCACCAACTAGCCTGATGGTAAGCGACGTTGTGGTCGAAGATGAAGCACGCAGACTTAGGAGATATCTATTCACTCTGACTTTGAAAAACTTCTATCTCAAAAAGATTATATCTCACAGGATCAGAAAAGCCGGTAGACTGTTCCATTCCCCGATGGGGTTAGTCCAGGTTTACTCTTAAATTGTAGCTACAGCTGTTTCCGTATGGCTCTATACATTTTTGTTCAGCGCCCCTGGCGGAAACGAGGAAGAACTAACCAAAATGTATGGAGCCACACGCGAACGCGAAAGTTGAAGTAAACTACGCAAAACCTGGACTCTTCTTTGGCCGTATGAATCAGAATTTTTGAATTGGTCTCACATTAACATAGGTAGAGGGGAAACGTCTTCGAGGCCGCAGTCCGATGCGTTGGTCCGACCAGCAGCCCCCCAACCGCCTAAGCAATAGCAATCGTAATAGCAATCGTTTATGACTTCATTTTACTCATTTGGCACCGCCTATGTGACGTTAGCCATCAAAGTTGTTCATTCAACAATTGCTTTCGCAATCTGCGTAAAGCAATTGATGGCTAACGTCACATAGGGGCGGTGCCAAATGGCTAAAATGAAGTCATAAACGATTGCTATTGCTTAGGCGGTTGGGGGGCTGATCCGCACCACTTTGGATTCATCAGTGTACGACGCGCTGCATGTCGCCGAGGACCGGAAAGAGTGGAAGAAAATCATCCGGGAGAAATTTGTGGAAGGGGGTGGTCGCGACCCTCAGACATCAGGAAATCCACTGGAGGAGGGGAACAAAGAGCCATTCCTGGCCCTTTTAGCTATTATTATTATTAATAGGAGCCTATACTGAGCAAAGACCTCCCTACCCTCTTTCCATTTATCTCTATCCAGGGCTAAAGTAAACCAGTCCTTTCAATGCATGTCGAGGTCGTCCCGCCATCGCTTTCTAGGTCTGCCGCGAGCTCGTTTTTGGCCTAGCGTCCAATCGGTGGTAATTTGGCCCAAAGATCGTCCGGCATGCGGCAGACATGTCCAAAAAGGATGAAGTACTTTATTCGTCTGTATGTATTTTAAATTTAAACATTTAAATTTATCCAAATCGACCAAGCCGTTTTTGATAAATCAACAATAATAAGTATACATGTATATCACAGATTCGTGCAAAGTATTCCAATTCTGTACAAGTGTATAATGAAAAAGGTAATAAAAGAAAGACCGATCTATAATGACCGACTTCCGTCAATTCTTTTTTCAATTTTATTTCAATTTTAACTTTTTGGAGTATTTGTCGAAAAGGTAATCAATGTAGGTACACCGAATTTGCCTAAAACCGAATTGATGACCATGTTTAACTACGATTTTGACTGCTGCGTTTCGTTTTATAATTAAGTACTTATGTCAAAAGACAAAATTATATGTTATTGTAAAATCTGTAAAAAGTATAGTTTTACGTCCACATAAAACAAATTGTGTCTAAAAACTCATTGATTATTATTTGTCACGCGTGAAAAAGAGAAATCTCGTATTTTTTAAGATTTATGACCATTTATCCCTTAAGGCCGAAAAAAAAAGTTGGCAACCCTGATGGTCACTATCTAAATCATACGATACACATTTCTAAATAATAAAAACAACAGGCGCGGCTGACACCTGTAATAAAACTAAGTATTAATGTTTGATTTTCGGCATTTCAATGTAATAAAATATATTGAAGTATCAATTTAATTGTTATTTTATTGCTATTTACGAGAACACTCCATTTGGGAGTTATAAAGTTGTAGTAATTTTCTAGTGATTTAATTATAGGGCCATATCGTATGTTACATTCCTTGGGTCATCTTTCTTAAGGGGTTGTAAGTTCCCTTCAGTAATAAATACTGAATAAAATATGTCACTTGTTACAATTTGATTCATTTTACTAGTTTGGGTTGAATGGAGATTTGGTGGTTTTTAACCGACGAAAACACGGAAGAGGTTAACTAGAAAAAATAATTATTTTCCACATCAGAATTCGCAATAATAATAATAAGATACCTACTTAATATTACATAGGTTTTGACCTACCTACGTTTTGTCGGTGGAGAATCAGAGGGGTTAGTAAGTACAAGTTTACACTTAAATTTAAAATACAGTAGTTTCCATGTGTCTTTAAACATTTTTGTACAGCGTTCCTGGCAGAACTAAACACGGAAGAACTAACAGAAAAGTATGATGGAGCCACACGCAAACGCGCAAGTTAAAGTAAACTATGCAAAACCTGAGGGGTTAGTACAGGTTTACACGTAAATTGAAACTACAGTTGTTTCCGTATGGCTCTATACATTTTCGTACAGCGCCCCTGGCAGAAACAAAGAAGACCTAACTAAAATGTATAGACCCACAAGCGAACGCGCAAGTTACAGTCCGGCAAGTATAACTTGGCGCGGCTGTGCGCCACTGTGTTCAATGTCAGTGTACTTTTATAACTGCTTCTCTTGTACCACTTTTTATCACTTTAGGCATGATGATAGCACAGTAGCTAACAAAATATTCGCAACGATGTTTACTAACTCGGAAGAGTCAAAGTGAATTTTCAAGATAGCCGTTTTAGTTCCTCAAATCGCCACCGCCAACTTATACTTGTGTAACTGTAAAGTAAACTATGCAAAATACCTACTTACCACAGAGCTAGTACAACAAAAGAGATAGCGCGTTTGGGATTGAGGCAATTGTGAAAAAAAAAGTACGGACAATCACTGTCACTAGTTGTCAACTCTCAAATAGCTATATGTATTGGAATTTGACAAGAATTTGACGCTATCGGGACAAAAACACGGCAAATAGAGTCTGGCCAACGAAAGCTGTCCAAGAAAAAAGGCGGGAATTTTAAAAAATCAAGAGCTGCTAACCCTGGCTATACACTGCATAAATGGAGTTGATACTATTTATTTTTCAGCAAGTACATTTTTTTCGAGTTGTAAAAGTTTTGTTTTGTTTTGTTACTGTTGTTGAAATTTTCGAATGTATTATGAAGAATATCAAATAAAAGATTACTTTTAATTCTGTCTTTTTATTATTTTCAAATAATCTATTATTTATGTACAGTCGAGGACCCCGAGGAGCCGTACAAATGTAGGAGCTATGAGTCATAGTTAAAATCGGAATCCAAAAACTCTACACCTGATATTGAATCAGCTTCATTGCTTTCTTCGCTGCTACTGTCCCCAACATGTATTTATGGTAAGTAAGTAAGTAATCCTTAAATCCTTTCATTAATATTATTTCATTAATATTAATATTTAGGTAAGTTTGCGAAAATGGTAAGTAAGTAAGTAAGTTCGTATAGGCCGGGTGGCTAGCCCTGGTGTCAGAGTTTTGAAGCCGCCTGAAGGCCTCTGACATGGCTAAGCGGTTAAAACAACCGGGACCTACAATGGTATTATGGTATTATGGTGGAACATGTAGAATGGTTCAAGTTCGTTTTCAGTAGTACGAAACGTCAAAGTGTCAATTTTGACAGTCTTAAATTATTGACATTTCAAAACTTCTGAAAATAATACGTGGACAGCTTTCGTTGGCCAGACTCTAGCCACTGATTCGAGATATTTTTCATGTCTCTTTCATACTCATGCCATATTATGTACGAAGATATTACATCAATGCATCTCTTTCTTTCATATCTCGAACGACCACATTATCCCTCTGGTAACTCTGTGCTACTTAGGTACTAAAGGCTCAGGGAGCGATTATTTTTACCTAAGTCGAGACAGTGAATAAGAATGATATAAAATGATAGACTTTTTTCTGTGTTTTTAACGGATATTTTTTATCAAATTGGAAATATTTACGTCACTAATAGAATTGATACCTACAATAAAAGTAAAATAATGAGTCGTCAAAAAATTTTACAATATCACATGTGTGCCGCGATCGCGAGATTGGATAATATTTTAATCTCACCACTTTTACGAATATTGAGATTAAGATAAATCAATATTCATGCATTAGATATACGGTTCCTTGAAATATATATATGTAATAAAAACTTTCATGTTCATAGGTATGTATCATTTGTGAGTAGGTTAGCTACGTTTGTTAATTTCTATGTAGAAATGTACCTACTTTTTAATTGTTGTAGTTTATTTTAGTTAATAGTGTGGGGGTGAGTCCAAATACCTACCACTACAAACCAATTGGTATATTGGTAGGTATAAGATAAGCTTGTATATTGTTTGTGAATGATAAATAAAAAAAAAAAAAAAAAAAAAGGTAGGTACTGGGTATTTCTGCATAGTTCCAGTCCCATAGTAAAAGTTACTAGATTTGATGTCCCAAACGTGTAAATTCGGTTTATTACCTACCAGTGTTACTGCCAATCTTACTACCAGTACGACGTCGTAGGTAATAAAGTCGAAGATGAAGACGTAGGCACACGCATCGCCAAGCCAAAGTGAAGCTGGGGAGAATTCCGATTTAGCCTATTTTTGGCCGCTGTAGGCTTCGGCCGATTCAGCCTATTATTGATAAATAATAGGCTGCTGGTGCATGTTGCCATCGACTCCCCTACCGCCTAAAGCAATAGCAATCGTAATAGCAATCGTTCATGACTTCATTTTAGTCATTTGGCACCGCCTATGTGACGTTAGCCATCAAAGTTGTTCATTCAACGATTGCTTTCGCAATCCGCGCAAAGCAATTGATGGCTAACGTCACATAGGCGGTGCCAAATGACTAAAATGAAGTCATAAACGATTGCTATTACGATTGCTATTGCTTAGGCGGTAGGGGGGATGGCAACATGCATCAGCAGCCTATTATTTATCAATAATAGGCTGAATCGGCCGAAGCCTACAGCGGCCAAAAATAGGCTAAATCGGAATTCTCCCCAGCTTCACTTTGGCTTGGCGATGTGTGTGCCTACGTCTTCATCTTCGACTTTACTTTTAGGGGGGGGGGGCCCGTTAGCTTGTTTACCATATTTATTATTAAGAAAAATCTACCGACAATGTCTGAAGTCTGCAGCGCAGTAAATAATTATTAGTAGATATGTATTTAAAAATAAACCATTACTAATTGTTTGTATACGTAATTTTCATGAGTAATGGCATAATTACCAATTCGTTAAGTATACTATTACGAAATATTGTAATAAGATCCTGCGCAATAAAAATGATGCGAAGATTGTGAAAATAATAGACAAACTGACGTCACAATAGTTAATAGAATTCATAGATAACGCACGATTTACCCAGGATAAAAGGTATTACTGATAATTATTTATTACGTACCTACTGTAGTACTAATTATAGTTATTGAATAAGCGAAGTGAGAGAGTCTCAGTTTTGATTCGACAATTTTTATTTCGTCTGTCCGGATGTGGATACTCCTCTACAGGTCAAAGGAGACGTCCACAAGTGGTATATTATTCAGAGAAAAATCGAACCAAGATGATATATGCGTCATTTGAAAGCTTGTTTTATTGGCTTCCCAAAAATATTTAATTTAGATTTTTTCACCCCTCCAATTTTTTTTTAAATGCGAAAAATAAATTGTATGAAAAATAACAATACAGCTTATTACTTTTTCTAGTTTAGCAATGATCAAGTGCTTCTATCGTTATTTTACTTGCATTTGTAGCTGATTCTTCCACATTCATTGCTTAATTTGCTAAAATTAAAAATTATAACCTACCAATGTGACCAGTTAGTAGGTACAATGTGACAAACAAACACTTTAAAAGTGTCTAATTGGTAAAAATGCTTTTAATTAACAATTTGGAGATTATTTAATCAGGTTTGATAGAGATAAACTACTTATTGAGCCAAATATATTTATTTATCCTAATAAATTCAACATTAATTTTTAAAAAATCGGAGGGCTCTTTTTTTTTAACTGTAAAAATAGACTCGGAAAAATATGAACGTTCTCGAAATGTAACGAGTGTTGTGGTTAGAATTTTTGATTATTATTATACCGGCCTCCATA
Source organism: Hypomecis punctinalis (assembly GCA_949316475.1). Taxonomy (NCBI): domain Eukaryota; kingdom Metazoa; phylum Arthropoda; class Insecta; order Lepidoptera; family Geometridae; genus Hypomecis; species Hypomecis punctinalis. The sequence goes on from OX438823.1 coordinate 5,782,366, forward strand.
CATTTTGTGGACATGTCCTTTTTCAACGAAATACTTAGAGTAGGTACACGAGTTATTTAAAAGTACATAGGTATTTTTTTGGCGTGGGTGATTTTTGATTGTCGGGGTGTGTGTATCCCTAATAATGGGCCAAATGCTACTCGGACTCGCGCACGAGGTGTTCCGTACCGTATGGAATCCTCCGTTATCATATTTTAGTTTAATTATTGGTGGATTCGATGCCCACCCAGGGCAAGCATTTATGTGGTGAACATAGATGTTTGCTCTGTGTCTGGGTGTATTTAGATACTATCTATACAGGGTTATTTCTAATCAATTAGCATCCTTCTTGGGGCTTATTGTATTAGTTTTTTTTTTATATATATGTATTGATATATATACTCCTTACCCCCAACATAATTATGGCAGTTTTTTAATTAATTATTTACATGCCATAATGTTTAATTATACAATAATATTTGCATGAGAATTATATACACAACTGTATGTTTGGAGTCAGAGACTGTGTGTAAGATGTCCCCCAATATTTATTTATTTATTATTTATTTTTGAAAGGAAGATACAACTTAATATTATTACGGGCAAAAATCACGTTTCTTGTATGGTAGATTGTCTTACATATTTATTTTAATTTAGTTGTGTATTTTTAAAGTGAATATTTAACTTAATAACCTGTGAATATTTCAAGCATCTAACTATCACCGTTATTAATATCGAGTGAAAAACGGTAAAAATGTCAGATAACTTGTATGGGATACTTTATGTAAAATAAAAAACAAAAAAATACTATTTAAGGGGGCCTCCCCTTAAATAGTATTTTTTTGTTTTTTATTTTTTTTTTGTTTTTAGTATTTGTTGTTACAGCGGCAACAGAAATACATCTGCTTTCAACGTTCTAGCTATCACCATCTAGCTATCATGAGATATAATAGCCTGGCGACAGACAGCGAAGTCTTAGTAATAGGGTCCAATTTTTACCCTTTGGGTACGGGACCCTAAAAAGGGGGGAAATTTACTGTATAAACTGATTTTGATTAAATTTGACAAGATTGTTTAGTACTGTACTGTACCAGCCTTTATAATAGTCCACTGCAGGACGTAGGCCTACCCACTAAGGGGTGATTGTGCGTGTGACATTGCGGGTTGGTGGATTCACATTACGCCATCGAATTTCTTCTACGGACGCATGCAGGTTGCCTCACGATGTTTTCCTTCACCGAAAAGCCAGTGGTGTTAAATTCCGTACATAAATTCTAAAAAACTTATTGGTACCGGACCAGGATTTGAACCCACGACCTCACGATTGCAAGGCGAGTGTCAATACCTCTAGGCCACCACGGCTTAGATTGTTTAGTAGTCCTATCTAAGTCCTAACAATATTGGCGAGTACCTATATATTTTAAGCAAAATCGGTCAAAAGTAGGTCCAGCCCCCCGACCGCCTAAGCAATAGCAATCGTAATAGCAATCGTTTATGACTTCATTTTAGTCATTTGGCACCGCCTATGTGACGTTAGCCATCAAAGTCGTTCATTCAACGATTGCTTTCGCAATCCGCGCAAAGCAATTGATGACTAACGTCACATAGGCGGTGCCAAATGACTAAAATGAAGTCATAAACGATTGCTATTGCTTAGGCGGTCGGGGGGCAGATACACTGAGAAAAAAATCGCCACTAAATATTACAAAAGTCCTTTGTAATTGGCGAAAACACTAAATTTTAGTATAACTTACCAAAGTTTTGCTGTATTTGCAATTTTTATTATTTTTTACTAACAGTTTTGTTTTTGTAATTGTAATTCCTAAAATACGATTTTAGTAAATGCAGATATTGCAAAAGTTTAATATTTATTACAAATGTATAGTAAATATTGTTAGAGTTTTGTAAATTCCGCAAATTCGATTACTATTTTCAAGAAAAGGTAGTTGTGTTTCTAACAGTTTATCTATTTTGTAATTCTAAGTAATACTTTTAATCAATTTTACAAAACGTTTGTAATTTTAAGAATTAACTATAGTTGATACAACAAAAATATTTAGTTTTACCTTTTTGTAATTCTAATCAACACGCTTTATTTATTTCAACACGGGTTTGTAATTTTTAGAAAATATAAAAATATTGGTACAAGAACAGATTTAGTTTTTACCTTTTGTAATTCCAAGCATCTCGTTTTATTAATTTCAACACGCATTAGTAATTGTTAGAAAGAACTATAATTGGTACAACAAAAATATTTTGTTTTACCCTTTTTGTAATTCCAAGTAACATGCTTTTTTAATTTCAACACGCGTTTGTAAATATTAGAAAAAACTTTAATTGGTACAACAAAAATATTTAGTTTTTCCCTTTTTGTAATTTCAAGTAACACGCTTTATTAATTTCAACACTCGTTTGTAATTATTAGAAATAACTTTAATTGGTACAACAATAATATTTAGTTTTCCCCTTTTTGTAATTCCAAAGAGCATGCTTTATTAATTTCAATACACGTTTGTGATTTTTAGAAAGACCTTTATTTGGTACAACAAAAATATTTTGTTTTACCCTTTTTGTAATTCCCAGCAACATGCTTTATTAATTTCAACACCCGTTTGTAAATATTAAAAATAACTTTAATTGGTACAACAAAGATATCTAATATTTGCCTTTTTGCAATAACAAGCAACACGCTTTATTAATTTCAACACTAGTTTGTAATTATTAGAAATAGCTTTAACTGGTACAAGAATAATATTTAGTGTTTCCGTTATTGTAATTCCAAGCAACATGCTTTATTTATTTCAACACACGTTTGTAAAATTTAGCAAGAACTTTATTTGGTACAACAAATATAATTAATTTATCCCTTTTTGTAATTCCAAGGAACATGCTTTAATTATTATGAGCTTTTAGCGGCTTCGCCCACGTGGCCTACAGGAATCAAAATATGACGTACTGTTTTTTCAGAAACAAACATTATAAGCGCTCTAAAGGTGGACATACACGGTCAGTTCAACTGATCAGTTTTTCGCGTCACTCCAATTGGGGCTCATTCAGTAAATTAAAAGGTGGGAATTGGTGGCTCCATGTATGAACCACTACCAGAAGCTGGGCACACATGATGAAATGATCGCATCAGTTCATCAAATAATTGCAGCGGGGTCCTAATGTAGTCAACTATTGCCGATAGGTACTGCGATAGTTTGCACTTCGATGATTAACTGAATCTTCAGTAACTCACGTAATTTCATTTTTTTATAAAAAAATATCTTAACCAAAATTGTTTGGAATTTGATTTACTACAACTTTAATTCACATCAACTTTTGTAGGATCGATATTTTTCGAATATGACAGTGGTGCCATTGTAAACAATATGGCACCACCGTCTTATCGAAAAAAATATCGATCCTAGAAAAAAATTGATGGTAATCAAAGTTGTAGAAAATCAAATTTCGAACATTTCTGGTTTCCAAAATTTCTCATGAAAAATTGAAATAACACAAGTTATGGAAGAAGCAAAATGGCACCACTGCTTTATTAAAAAAATATTGATCCTATAAAAAGTTGATGAGAATCAAAGTTGTAGGAAATCAAATTTATAACATTTTTGGTTCCGATAATTTATCATGAAATATTGAAATAACACAAGTTATAGAAGAAACAAAACGGCACCACTGTCTTATTAAAAAAAATATCGATCCTAGAAAAAGTTGATGAGAATCAAAGTTGTAGGAAATCAAATTTTAAACAACTTTGGTCCCGATAATTTCTCATGAAATATTGAAATAACACAAGTATGAAAGAAACAAAATGGAACCACTAACTTTTTAAAAAAAATATCGATCCTGGAAAAAGTTGATGGGAATCAAAGTTGTAGGAAATCAAATTTCAAGCAACTTCGGCTTCGATAATTTCTCATGCAAAATTGAAATAACAAGTTATGGAAGAAAAAAAATAGAGCCACTAACTTATTAAAAAAAATATCCATCCTGGAAAAAGTTGATAAGAATCAAAGTTGTAGGAAATCAAATTTCAAACAACTTTGGTTCCGATAATTTCTCATGTAAAATTGAAATAACACAAGTTATCGAAGAAATATCATGGCACCACTGGCTTATTATAAAAATATCGATCCTAGAAAAAGTTGATGGGAATCAAAGTTGCAGGAAATCAAATTCCAAACAACTTTGGTTCCTACAATTACTCATGTAAAATTGAAATAACACAAGTTATCGAAGAAATATCATGGCACCACTGGCTTATTAAAAAAATATCGATCCTAGAAAAAGTTGATGAGAATCAAAGTTGTAGGAAATCAAATTTCAAACAACTTTGGTTCCGATAATTTCTCATGTAAAATTGAAATAACACAAGTTATCGAAGAAACATCATGGCACCACTGGCTTATTATAAAAATATCGATCCTAGAAAAAGTTGATAGGAATCAAAGTTGTAGGAAATCAAATTTCAAGCAACTTCGGCTTAGATAATTTCTCATGAAAAATTGAAATAACAAGTTATGGAAGAAACAAAATAGAATCACTAACTTATTAAAAAAATATCGATCCTAGAAAAAGTTGATAAGAATCAAAGTTGTAGGAAATCAAATTTCAAGCAACTTCAGCTTCGATAATTTCTCATGAAAAATTGAAATAACAAGTTATGGAAGAAACAAAATGGAACCACTAACTTATTAAAAAAATATATCGATCCTGGAAAAAGTTGATGGGAATCAAAGTTATAGGAAATCAAATTTCTAATAACTTTGGTTCCGATAATTTCTCATGAAAAATTGAAATAACACAAGTTATGGAAGAAACATCATGGCATCACCGGTTTATTAAAACATATCGATTCTAGAAATAGTTGATAGGTATCAAAGTTGTGGAAAATCAAATTTCAAACAACTTTGGCTCCGATAATTTCTCATGTAAAATTGAAATAACACAAGTTATCGAAGAAACATCATGGCACCACTGTCTTCAAATATGGAACCACCAATTCCCACCTTTTCATTAACTGAATGAGCACCCAGTTGGTGTGACGTGAAGAACTGATCAGTTTAACTGACCGTGTGTGCCCACCTTTACGATAATAATCTCAATTGAAATTACAAGATGACAAAATTCCCAAACAAAGCATTATTGCTTTTCAAAAACAATAAAACTGTCAAAATTTGCCGTAAAACGTAAACTTATCGTCTATAACAATAGCAAATATTAGATCATAAGTAGTAGTAAGTAACAATATTTTTCCCAGAACAAATTATAATAAAATGATTTTACGCTATGGTCTTGAGTCAAGAGTAAAAAAATGAAGAATAAGCATAGCTGCTGGATTCTAAACGCTTACAAATAAAAAGCAAATTTTTGGCTTTAAAATTTAATAAGGTATGGTTAAATATATGAAGCTATTAAACAAAAACGGAAAAAAGTTAACGTTTACTATCAAAAGTCATGGTAAGGGCACTGAAGTTACTGGAATAATATACGAGATAAGTTTACACTTTAACACTCGAAAAATCTCAAATTAATACTTATGCATTAATTCTAATTGCATTAATTGGCATTAAGATTTTTTCTGATGCCGCGTTTTCTGTTACCGCCAACGTCGTTGAAATATTCTTATTTGACGGCTTTGACTTTGGTTTCAGTAGTTCAGTACACTAAGTATCTTACTCTTACTTACTTACTCTTTATTAATAATAACTAGTTATAGGTCATTTGTAGTGCATGCTAACATATTTCATCAAACGTTACCTATAGTATGATTCCTTATTACTAACATAAAAAGGTGCATTTAACAAAATCCAATAAAAATTGTATCATACGAGTACTTCGTAGGGTTTGACATGCTCTTAGGCGATTAGTACTATGTACTTACAAAAAAATCCACCGCGTTGGTACCTAGATAGGTACTGGTATAGACAAGTATTGGTATCTGATACACCACTGGTTTGAAAGATGAAAAAAAAATTGATTTACCTTGTTTTGTAATTACAAGCGTGGGTTTAATCATTTCCAAAACACGATTGTCATTTGTATTGAAAGGAAGAATAATTTCAAGCATGAGGCTTTATTAATTTCAAGACACTATTGTAATTTTACTACAATACTTTAGTTAATGCAACAGAAACATTTAGTTTTTGGTCTATTTTGTAAATCCAGCAATAAGCTAAGTAATTTCAACGAAATGTTTTGTTATTTCCAGTAAAGTGTCCGGTGTGTTTTGCTTTATGAATACGATCCCGCCTTTCCAGCAGCCATTTTGTCGTTGCTTGCAGTAGAGTAAACATGTAAAGGAGAGTGAAGTTCAGTACCAACAAACTGTGTTTTACCATCAGATTTAAACACTCTGAGTGACAATTGACAATCTTACCCAGGAGTCAGTGTTATAACAGCTATACAGTCATACTGAGTAACTAATCTCAGTGAATACGATCCCGTCTTTCCAGCAGCCATTTCGTCGTTGCGTGCAGTAGAGTAAACATGGAGGATGAAGTTCAGTGCGGACCAACTAACTGTGTTTAATTAAGTGTCATTAGTACAGATTTAACCAGTGTAAGTGAAAATTGAAAATTTTACCCAGAATCTACGGAGTAACTGGGTTTCTCCGTCAATACATTATACTTGCCGGCAATGTAAATTATGTTTTATTGTAAATGTGGCTGTTTCGTGTGTTATATTATACATGTATAATATTTAATAAACATGACTTCACTTGAATCTTTATTTTTATGTCTACAATTATTATTCACCTTGTAACTTACATTTAGTATTAGTTTACAACCTTAGATTCGTTTTGTAAGATATGTAACTCAAGTAGTTTCAATAGCTTAATTTTGTATTATTTAGTTGGTTTTTGTAATGTCTAGTTTAGTTCTGTGATATCTACTTAATAAACCCTATCCATAAAAAAGTTATAAAACACTTCAAATTGAAATATTAAAAACTGTATACTTATAGGTCATTGTTATAAGCAGGTATACAGTTTTTAATATTTCGATTTGAAGTGTTTTATAACTTTTACATTGATAGGGTTTACTAAATTGATAACACAGAAATTATACTAGAAATTACAAAAATCAACTAGATAATACAAAATTAAGCTATTGAAACTACTAGACTTTTACGATATAATACTGAACTAAACTTTTGAATGTACTAAGGCTTACTAGATATTACAAAACTGATCTATCAAAATTACTAGGTGATTAGCAGATAATACAGAACCAAACTTTCGAAAGTACTAAGGCTTACTAGATATTACAAAACGAATCCATCAAAATTACTAGGTGTTTACTAGATGATACAGAACTAAAATTTCGAAAAAACTAGGACTTTACTAGATATTACATAACTAATCTATTGGATCTACTGGGGCTTTACTACATGTAACAAGACAGGTATTAATAATTCCTATTAAATATCAATTTGTATTTTTTACAGGGCATTTGTTGTCCTCGGGATTAGTAAAATCTTAGTAAAGAGTACTAAGGAGTTTGCTAGATATAACAAAACAGGTATTAGTAATACCTACTAAATATCGATTTGTATTTTTAACAGGGCATTTGTTGTCCTCGGGATTAGTAACATTTTAGTAAAGAGTACTATGGACTTTACTAGATATTACAAAGCTAATCTATTGAAACTACTGGGGCCTTACTACATATAACAGAACTGATATTGTAATACCTACAAATTGCATTTACAAAAATCGATTTGTATTTATTACAGGTCATTTGTTGTCCTCGGATTTAGTAAAATTTTAGTAAAGATTACTATTTTTTTGTTAGTTTTTCTCTCAGTGTATAAAAAGACTTAGATAGGTATATATAGGTATAAAGATTCAGGAGCTAGTTGAGATATAAGGCTTATAATTATAAAGATTCAGTTAAACACATGCGAGGTCTACTTTTCGCACAAATACTAATTAATAGAAGTCATAGATTATACGGGGTTTACCTGAGATAAAAGGTATTAGATATTAACGATAATTATTTACTAAGTATGAATTAGAATTATGTTTGATGAGATAAGGCTTCCTGGTAACATTAAAAGATTTAGCATATCTATTATATTATGAATGGAATTGTTTTGCTGAATATGTTGATTTATAGTAAATAGTTTATGTCATAATTATAATTAGCTACTTATATTTAGGGGAAAACTAGGTAATACCGGTCACTTAAGGCAAAATGAAAACACTGCTATTATAATTATATATTCATAAAATAATTATATTCATTAAATTAAGTAATCACAAACTAGAATATAACAATTTATCTACCATTTGCACATTAATTTAAATCTCTAGTAATCATAGTTTTGGTATAGAAAAAAATATTAGAAATTAATACGCTTGACCGGTATTACACTTTGCATAAGGTAATACCGGTCGGTTCATGGTTAATACCAGTCGAGCCTAATTGCAGAACAAGTCACATTTGTAGTTTTTAGGAGGGTCACGTCTTGAGCATTCTACGTCAGCCCAACGTATTACACACAAATTACACACCTATACGATAATAATTATTTACCTCCTCGCCCATAATATTCTATTACATCCTATATCGTCACCTAATTTTGTGTTATATTTACCACGTAAACTCTATTTATTTATAATCAATGCAAAAAAATACATCCAACTCAGAATGTATTTTCTTCATCTTGTGATGCTTTCCGTGTTACATTATTTAGTTCTTTTGTTTTAATATTCTAATTAAACCGGTAAGTGGTGACCGGCATAATAGCATATTGCGCCGGAAAAAATCAAAATATTAAAAAGAAATACTCGCTAATGATCAAATACTATATTGATATGTACGCACGAGTAATTCGGTTACATTTGTCTATGCTTACAATGTTAAAATTACTCAAATAAATCCACTCACCTCTTATTTTAGGAATTCTGAATATTACAACAAAATGACGCAAAAACGACAAACGTGCGGCTCTCCCAAACGCGTGATCAGAATTGAGCGGGGGTGGGTGCTAGGGCGCGGGGAAAGTCACGCCATCCGCTATTCAAGTGTTTGTGCTAGTAAACAACGCGGTTTTGGTGAAAATGTGCTGACTGGTATTACCATCTGACCGGTAATAAGTACCTAGTTTTCCCCTACACATTGCATGGATAAGTAATTCTAGATCATACTATAAAATATCTTGTATTATTGTGTAAATATCCTACTTATATTATAAACGCGAAAATTTGTAAGTAGGTATGCAATGCATGGATGTTTGCTCCTCTTTCACGCAAAAACTACTGAACGGATTGAGATGAAACTTTGCAGTAATAATGCTTATACATCAGAATAACACTTAAGTTACATAATTTACAAAGATATCGTGTAAAACGAAGTTCGCCGGGACAGCTAGTAATAAATAAATATGGAGGGACATTTGGGACATTTTACATGTGGTCTCTGACAGTTGACAGATGTTAATATGAAGTTTACCGGGTCAACTAGTGTATAACTACAAAAAGGAGTTTTGGCGGGAACGCGGAAAAGTCATATCGCCTCATTGTATTATTTTGTTAAACTTGTGTTTTTATCAGTGATAATTAGTGAAAAGTTATGGTATTTTGTTGATTATGAGCTGATTTACGTGCATGAGTGTAGGCAAGTGATATAATGTGACATATCATGTCGTTCCGTGTTGTTACCAAAACTCCATAGACGCCTCTAGTAAAGTATACACTGCTTTACTGAGGTATGACTTAGACTATGTTTGGACTTGACCGCGACTTTACTGGACTATGACGTGACTACGACAGTGACTATTTTGATAAAATATCAAAAATTATTAAAATTCTATACTCGACACTGGCAAATGCACAACAATGCGACGCCAAACAAAAGAAGAAGAAGAACTACATAAAACAAAGCTAGCGTACGTAAGTACAATAATATGAGTAACACACATGCCTTATGCATGATGAAATTATTTCAGTAATAAAAGTGATACAAAATTATGACCTACTATTTCCTTTCATAAACTAGGGATGTAAAACCATAGAATTCAAGATAACTCATATCTATTGCATGAGATTGGAAAAAAATGCCTGTGCAGCATTTAGGTACCTACACGCAAGGTACACGTGACAAAAATGAAGTTTTAAAATATATGACTCTATCTTTCTCTCTACGTCGCATGTTTCTTCTTTTTTATACAACTTTTATTCCGTACCTAGGTACCTAGTTCGCCCCGTATGTCAATAACGGAAGCTGACCAGACGCATAAAACTGATTTTTTCTCGGTCGAACGTAAAAACCGTCCTACTCTACGGACCCGAGACGTGGAAGGTGACGAAAAGACCTCAAGTTGAAGCTCCAAGTGTTTGTCAACAGATGTCTTCGCCAAATACTACAGATTTTCTGGCCTAACAAAATCTCTAACATAGACCTACAACAGAGATGCCACGAAAGTCCAATCGAAGACCAGGTCAAACGCCGTAAATGGAACTGGATAAGTCACACGCTGCGTAGGCCTTCAGACCACATTCCAAAACAAGCTTTGGACTGGAACCCGCAAGGCAAGAGAAAACCGGGCCGACCAAAACACACCTGGCGGCGTTCTATCATGGCGAACATTCAGGAAATTGGCAAAACATGATCGGAGGTGAAGCATGAAGCCCAAGACAGGCTGCGATGGAGAGTCTCTGTGGACGCCCTCTACCCCACCCTGGGGACCTAGGAACTTAATCATACCTAGAAGTCTGGCTAACGAAAGTTGATACTGGAATTTTTCGCAAACTTTTTAAATGATTTTTTTTTAAACCTACTCATGACCATGGATACAGAGTCCTTCAGTCGAAGTCTTAAATAATGCTTTTTTTCAACTTCTTCTTCTCAGTAAAGCAGTGGAGACTTAACTAGAGGCGTCTATGGAGACATGGTAACAACACGGAAGAACATGCACGTAAATCAGCTCATAATCAACGAAATACCACCATTTTACACTAATTATCACTGATAAAAACACAAGTTTAACAAAATAATACAATGAGGCGACATGATTTTTCCGCGTTCCCGCCAAAACTCCCTTTTTAAATGACAACACACGGTGCTACTATCATCGCGGATTTACCTTTAAATTGGGGTATTTTACCTTGTGTTAAAAACATTTTTCAAACCTACGTCATGTACTAAACTGAACAAAATGATTCATTATATTATTATGGTCTTCATCGTAATGAAGTACATAGACCGGTACGCGTTGAAATCAATTGGATCATTTGGAGAGCAATGCAAAGCCAAAATATTAACGTAATGAATATAAAACGCGACAAGTTAAAGCTTGAAAAAAAGTTTTTTTTTACGATTTCCCCAAAGATTTGGAAGAATCATAATTGCAGAATGGTAACAATGCTACATAGTCTAAGTGAGAGAAAGTGTTTCCCTCTCAGTTTAGGGCTGCCATACTGATATTTTTTAAATTTGCCGCGCTTTGTCGGTATCAAATTTCGTTAGCCAGGCAGTACGTATAAATATTTTAAAATTGTGTATTTTTGAACATTTGGAATAGTTAGGAAATAATTTTGCACGAATTGCTTTATTTATCAGTATTACATTAGTATCATTAGGTGGTAAAATACAATATCACACACGTGACTCACGCAAGCGTCCCGCGCCGCACCGCTTAAACAAATCAGTAGAAGCATGCATACCTACATTTTCGCCGCGTGGTAGCAAGAGAGAGGCATATTACTTCCTCTCTTTCGCCGCTCCGTCGGTCTATTCTCTCTGCGTCTTACGAATTTTCGATCAGGTCACGTGTCCTGACACGAGCTTATAATTTTTTATCCATCCCAAAAAGTGCACAACGCCGCTAAAGAAGTTTTTACTTCAAATATGCCTTTTATCGATGATTTTAGTAGAGAGTGAGAGAAGTTAAGTAGGTTTTTAGTAGAGTTACCACTGTGCAATTTTTAGGATCAGTAGGCCGAGTGTGAGTTTTGTCGTAAACATGACGCGCTACTCGGCGAGCGCGTAAGTATGTAATTTGTATGAGCTTGTTGTGTTTCAAAAACGCGCCGCTGGTGGCGCTGTACATTTCTTCATACAAATTACATGCTTACGCGCTCGCGGCGACCGCGTCATGTTTACGACAAAACTCACACTCAGTATACTGTACGAAACGCTCGGTGTACAAGCCTGATTCGCACTGGCACGTTTTTTTTATTAGTGAGCTGCTGTTTTTTGTGTTCTGGGGTTGGCAACACTGTAGCTGTGGCTAGGCGGAGCTCTATTTTTGAAATTCGAACGGCTTTGACACTTTTCGTTGTCGGCTTCATAATTCATTAATATTAGTTTGTGCCCACAGAAGCCACAAACAAGAATTGAATTGAATTGAGTTTGTGCCAGTAACCTGCGCGTTACCCACACATAAAAAATATAAGTAGGACCTACCTCCAATTTTTTTTCTTCAAAATAATCTGAGAGCAGTGTTGTGGGTCGTGTGTTCGAACAAAATTGACAAATTAAGCACGTCAACGTTGTTTTAGAAAAAATGGACAGCAAGTTATACTATCTCGATCGAGACATAAAAGATGGAGTCAGCGATAGGTACTTTGGTGACAAAAACCCACACTTTGCTATGGACCTTCCCTGATTTCATGTGGCTCCTGGACAACCAAACGAATAGAGAAATATCGACAACACGTGAAGAAACAAATAAAGGTACTGGTACATATGCGGGAGATAGTAAAAATACTGGATCGGAAAAAAATGTATTTAACGTAAAATTGGAATTTGTTGGACGTGAAAATGATTTGATAGAGATTTATTTCATGGTATATGACACTATAAAAGTACAAGCTAGTTGCTCTGTGAGGTATTATGATGATGACGGTTCATTTTCTTTTGCTCCCTTAGCCTGCACTGAGAAATATTCCCGGGTACACAAAAACATATGGCATTTGCTTACCGTGCAATACAAAAGAGAGTTGGAAGAAGAAAACAAGCTTAAAAATAATGAATTTGTACTTAAATTTGAGATGGACGTTTATGTAAGAAAGAATACTTCATCAGAACAGACCAATGTCAGATATCATAAATTCGTGCCTACGATGCCCGAGATCAAACTGGTGGACGATCTGTCGAGCCTTCTGATGAGCGCTGCTTTTTCCGATGTGACGGTGAGGTCTGTAGAGGGCGAGGAGTTTCCCGCTCACCAGACCCTCCTCGGCGCTCGGAGCTCTGTCCTCAGAGCGCACTTTGAACACGACACGGCCGAAAACAAAACCAGGATTGTAGAGTCTCCGTTCGAGGCCGTCGTACTGAAGAAACTGCTCGCTTATATTTACACAGACGCCGTCCCAAACATCGACCAATTCCCGCGAAAGCTACTCGAAGCTGCAAACTACTACGAGATGAATAGACTAAAAAGCCTATGCGAGCCCGTGATAGCAAAGGAACTGAGCGCCGAAAATGCGATAGAGACTTTGGAGTTTGCAAATATGTATAAAACGGTCTATTTGAAACGGACAACTTTGCAATTCATCAAAGATGGCGCAGCTGCGGATATAACCGAGACGGATGGCTGGAAAGCGTCGGCGTCCGCTGACGTAATCAAGAGCGTTTACGAATGCGTAGTTAGAAATAAGATTAAGTAAATTAGTTTATATTAAACTAACTTTTTACTATTAATAAAACTGATTATTTTTATTTATACCCTCTAAAAATAAACTTATATTTTTGAGCTAATTTTATTTGAGCTAAAGTATTACAAGGTGTTAGTAAATGCTTATTATTTAATGTTAGTACTTATGTATACATATACAAGCCAAGTTATAGGACGAATCAAATTTCTTGGCAGCTGCGAAGTTAGCTACAGGTAGCGGCGCAAGTTAGCTACAGGTAGAGGTTAATGTTTTTTTTTTACCAAATTATTATTGACATAAGTGACCACTCTCACTCGAATATGCAGTGCCCGACAGGGTCCATACTGAACTTTGTACCTTAACTTTGTTATTAACATCCTGTACTGTATGGAAGCATGAATAAATGAAATAAATGAAATGAAATGCACGTAAGTCTAGCGCTGAGGGTAGTGGAGGGGATGGCTGCACATGGTGACCGCCATACTAAAACCATGCGCAGCCATCCCCTCCACACTTCGCTGCAAGGCCGGATCTTCCATATGGTTTTTGAGCTTCAGCTCAGGGCCCCGTGGATACCAGGGGCCCCAGCAAAGTCACGTCAAAGTAAAAAACAAACGATATTGCTAAATAATTTTAACAAATTAGACAGACGGTAAGGTTTGCGGCTTTGTATCGTGCTAATCGTGCGATTAATCCCAAAAAACCCATTCAATTCATTTAATCCAATCTCTTCCCTACCAACATCTGAAGGTTAACTCAGATGTTGGTAGGGAAGTACTTCGAATTGTCAGTTAAAAAGTTCGGCAGCCATTACACATTTGATTTCAATCGTGCTCCGCTGTTTCCCTCCCAGACTGATAGGTACGAGTACTTCTTTCAATCTTCCTATTATATACTTTGAGTTCTTTTTTTTATTCTTTTTAAGTTTGCGTTACGCCCCCTAAGTAGTATTAGCCCAGGTCCCTCTAAACTCACGGTCCGGCCCTGTACGAGCTGCGCAAAACCCAGTCCTAATAAGCCAGATAGGTAAGTACTGAACTAACTACAAATGCGCGGGGATGCGCAACTTGTAGCTAGGTAGATACATCATTTCACAGACGCCAAGAAGTTTAATTCAACCTACAAGTATATACAATATGCTGCCAGCATCCTGGCCACGTTACCGCCTGGCAGTGGGCTTGGGCATTTGGATTATACTTAGACCTTCAAGGGTCTGTGGGTGATCCAATTGCTAGTTATGTAGTAGTAGTTTATGTAGTTTTAGCTTATGTAATGTATTTAGTTAATAAATGCACTTAAAAAAGGTATATACAATGGTCGTCAAATCGCGGCCCCCGACCGTGAATGTTGCGGACCTCCTCGGTATAGGGGGTCATGTTTACCTACTACTATAAGAATCTGTTTCCAAACTAAGTACTAGAAAACCGAATAACTACGCGCTAACTACAGACGCGTATTGGTAATTAAGCTAGGTGTAGATACCAGTAGTCACTTCGATCATACTTGTTTTCAAACGATAAAAATCCACACTCGGGAAGTGGTCTTAGTATTTTGGCGCTCGCTACGCTCACGCATGACAGCATTTAGGGTAGTCTGCTTTTCTTATACCTGTTTTGAAATGTTAGTTAGTTTAATTATACCTATTCTTTGAAAAATAGTTAACATATGAAAAAAAAAACCGGACAAGTGCGAGTCAGGAACAACTGCAAGAAACCATAGATATACGTAAATAGTTTAAATTTCAACTCGATATCTTTACGCGTTCCCGAGATAAAGAGTCTTGACATACACACAGACGGACAACAAAGTGATCCTATAAGGGTTCCGTTTTTTACTTTTGAGCCACGGAACCCTAAAAACAACGGATTGCTTTCCGACAGTGCCGGCAGAAGTGAAAACTTGCTCCCTCCGTGTTACGAATTTTCGATCAGGTCACGTGTCCTGACGCGTGTTTAACATTTTTATCCAATCCAAAAAGTGCACAACGCCGCTTACGAAGTTTTTACTTCAAATACAGTTTATTTTCTTCCAATCAACGATGTATAAATTCATTTATAAAATGCCAAGTCGATGTATAAATTCTACCGAATTTAATTTAGATTACATCATATTCCGTAAATATAGGTCGCCATACCTACTCCTATACTTACATAGAAACACATAAAAATAGAAACTGTCAGTTTGATGAAATACCATGTGCTACGCCGTAGCTCGTAGCATACTTGCTACGGTTTAATTAAAATATAATATAAAGCCCGATTACAGAGGCGCCATCGTAATTATAATAGCTAAATAGCATAGTTCTGTCTCTTTTTCATTTTAGGCATTCGATAGAGAGAACGCTTTTTACGTTGCTATTTAATTTACGCTGGCGCCTCTGTAATCGAGCCTATTCTATAGATAAAAATATCATTAATATGGAATCAAAATTATAAAAATTCAGAAAAAATACATCTAAATATATATTATTGCGAGCATGTTCTAAAATACTACAGAATGATGAAATGTAATCTACCTATCACGTGGGAAGATTTTTCTTATTTAATTTAAAAAAAATAACACATTGCATCCCCTTAAAACGGAACTCAAATTAAGCATAAAAGGTACAAAATTATGATGCCGGCATTAATCAAATTAGTATTGTACCCTTTATCACCCGATAACGCAATTAATCTAAGTAAACTCTCCTTCCTTAAAGATATCGCAAACGCAATTCGCAAATGGCGAAATAACGATTCAACTCCCTTATCACAAAGGCATAAAGCTGAAAATTTATTAGAAATTTATTTTTCAGCTGCAAAAGGATGCTTTTTTATAGAGCATTCGCGAATTTGTATATAATATTGAATTGAAAATGGCATCTTCAGACGGTTTAAACAGCTTGCCTGTGTAGTAACGTCCAGAACCTCTCAGTGACATCTAGTGCTTAGTGCATTTACTTCTTAGTGCTCAAAACAGGCTTTTAAATTACAACTATGATTGGTGAGTTGACCCTTCTATATTATTATACTCTTTGTAGTTGACCATAGAATTCTTTTTTTAAATTTCATTTGAAAATTGTTGCGACCTTAAAACGGGAATCAGCAATTTAAAATCGAACTTGGTAATGATTGGGACTTTTTAAATAAGGAATCAGGGATTTAAAATTGAACTTGGAAATGGTTGGGACTCTTTAAATCGGGAATCAGGAATTTAAAATTGAACTTGTAAATGGTTGGGAATTTTTAAATAAGGAATCAGTGAATTAAAATTGAACTTGGAAATGGTAGGGACCTTTTTAAATAAGGAATCAGAGATTTAAATTGAACTTGGAAACGGTTGGGAATTTTTAAATAAGGAATCAGGAATTTAAAATTGAACTTGAAAATGGTTGGGACTTTTTAAATAAGGAATCAGGAATTTAAAATTGAACTCGCAAATGAATAGGACTTTTCAAAACACGTTTTGGGACGAATCGGGAATTTAGGGCTTATTTCGAAAATACTTAAAAATATATTGGACTTTTTTAATTAGAACGTAAATATATATACTATAAATATTTGGTCAATATTATCTGGGAGAGCATCAAAAAATAAGTATTTAGACACGCAATTGGCAAAATAATACCTAAGTAAGTAAAACTAATACCTAGTAACCTACCTCATAGGTACCTAATATAATTGTACTTATATCTGAAACTCAATACTCGACTGCCTCGGTGGCTCAGTAGTTAGTGTTCCTAACTTCGGGGTCGAAGAGGCGTGGGTTCGATCCCCACCCAGGGCAAATATTTATGTGATGAACATAAGTGTTTGCTCTGTGTCTGGGTGTTATTTAGTTTCTATCTATATAAGTATGTATTTAAAAATAAGTATGTGTAGTATATCAGTCCCTGGCAGCCATATCACAAGCTTTGCTTAGTTTGGGGTCAGAGGCCGTGTGTAAGATGTCCCCTAATATTGATTGATATTTTTTAAATATCAGAAACGAGAAGATTTCTAAATAAACCAAGGTTACTTCATACGCCAACGGATTAGTATGTTAAAATAACAGACGGATTCCAATGAAAAATATCTAGAATGGAGACCGCATTTAAGCAACTTAGTAAGTGAAGCGTAGGACGTTCACCGATAAGGTGGAAAGATGACCTGACGTTGTATGTCCTACAATCGGTCCTATTGAAAATCTATACAGGTATCTAGTAGAGGACGTCCTACGGCTGAACTGATAATAGCAGGTACCTATAGAGTTCAAAACCCTGCGAGCAATGTTCTGCATTAATCACTTTGTTTTTGTCATCTATTTGTACTTTAATAAAATATTCAAAATAAACATTTTACTACAAGCATCGTCCTATAATCTACTTCATAAAAACGTATTAAAAAGTTATATAAATCCCAATACTGAATCATTTTTATCAATACGTTTTAGACGTCGCTAATCCTAATAGATTAAAGTTGTTGATAAAATATATTCAATAACGCCATTTACATATGAAAAATAATTTTACAACTGTTTTGATTATGACGTGGTAGATATATGAGGTATTATACATAAATAATCCTTCCTCTTGAATCACTTAATCTATTTAAAAAAACGCATCAAAAACAGTTGCGTAGTTTTAAAGATATAAGCATACATAGGGACAGACAGCGGGAAGCGACTTTGTTTTATACTTGTTTATACTATGTAGTGATATTCAAAATCCTCCTAAGTTTTGAGGTCATTTAACTAGAGCAGGCTAAATTGCTCCAAACACTACGCATAACTTTTCACGTAGTGATCCAATTTCGATAATTATTATTTTGATTTTTTTTATTATTTATTTATATTATTATTTAATTATTATTATTTTTTTTTTGCAAAAAAATAATTTTGTCCAAATGCCGTGATAGTTAGTAGTAGTACATTGTAAATACGTACATATATTCAGGACAGCCTCGGCTCAGTGGTTAGTGACCCTAACTTCTGGATCAAAGAGGCGTGGGTTCGATCCCCACCCAGGGCAAATATTTATGTGATGAACATAAGTGTTTGCTCTGTGTCTGGGTGTTATTTAGTTACTATCTATATAAGTATGTATTTAAAAATAAGTTGTAGTATATCAGTCTCTGGCAGCCATATCACAAGCTTTGCTTAGTTTGGTCAGAGGCCGTGTGTAAGATGTCCCAAAATATTTATAAAAAATATTTATTAAAAAAAATATATATATTTATTTATAAAAAAATATTTATTAATATATATGAGTATAATTATCTGTTTTACTATATATATATTTAGCCTAGGTATTAGGTAGACATAGGCCCAATTAATTAATTATGAAGGCGCCATCGTAATTATAAGAGCTAACTAGCTTATATTACATAGCCGTGGTGGTTAAGAGGCAGTGACACCCGCCTTACAATCGTGAGGTCATGGGTTCAAATCCCAGTCCCGTATCAATGATTTCTTTGAAATCTATGTACGGAATTTCACACCACTGACTTTTCGGTGAAGGAAAGCATCGTGAGGCAACCTGCATACGTCCGTAGAAGAAATTCGGTGGCGTATGTGAATCCACCAACCCGCACTGGGCCAGAGTGGAACCTACGTCCTGCAGTGGACTATTAAAAAAAAGCTGGTACGAATCAGTACAGTACAGCATATATTATTTGTTTCTTTTCCACTTTGTGCATTCGATAAAGAAAACACTTTTTACGTTGCTATTAAATTCACGATGGCGCCTTCATAATTGGGCTTCACGACCGATTCTAAACCTTATAAATTAATTTTCGTACTGTTTATGGCTAAAGCGTATGGCCATCCGAAAACTGACCGCGCCAACAGTTATTTAACTACGGTGATCTCTAACGAACTAGGTACTGATAAAAATCTAAAAATCAGTTCTAAATTTAATAACATTAATTAAAATTGTAAATAAAATATATTTGTAATTACGAGCGAAATAAAGTCATAATAGATCATTTTAATTGGAAAAAAATATTCGGTGATTCCAATTAGTTATCGAACCTTGATAAAACGCTCGACTCCTTGTGATTTCACTCAACTATACCACGGAATAAATAATAGTATAGACGAATCAAACTTCTTGGCGGCTGGTAAGCGTGCTACATCCTAGACTGCATATCTATAAATACAACTATAGTAATTAAAAATAAGGCCAAAACAGATTACAGTTATATAGTAATAAGTATACGAGTGAGTTTACGACTAATAATATGACAACAGTATTCATATATTTATTATTTAGTAATTAAAAATAAGGCCAAAACAGATTACAGTTATATAGTAATAAGTAGGTATACGAGTGTGTTTACGACTAATAATATGACAACAGTATTCATATATTTATTATTTGGTAATTAAAAATAAGGCCAAAACAGATTACAGTTATATGTATAGTAATAAAGTAGGTATACGAGTGAGTTTACGACTAATAATATGACAACAGTATTCATGTATTTACATTTTACACGCATGTGTGTGTGTGTGTGTGAGAGAGACATTTATGACTTTTGGATTCAATTGAATCGTCTCCGCGATACACAAGTCCTCGTGAGAGTCAGGGTTCGCAGAGACGATGTCAGGAGTTTTTGTGAGCTTCAGTCAGGATTGGATGTTGCGCAGCTTAGCTAACTTCACATCCGCGGACTTGTATTATTCGGCCTATACCTAAACGGAGTGACACCACCTGACTATACTTAGTTATATTGCCGTCCTTTACTAACAGGAACAAAAGAAAGAGAGAAATAAAAATAATAAAATATTTATTTACTTGTATTGGCTTCATAAATTATTTTAACCACATAAAACAGGATTAAAATATATACAAATAAACATACATAAGTTAAAGATATGCGCGAAAAAAAATCCCTTCCTTTGTAGTTGGGTAAAAAAGGTTTCTTAAAATATAGACATCCTATCAAACTTTAAGTACAAAATACTTATCTCCTGGTCTAATTACATCATTAATGTGTCAGCAATTTGTAAAAAGTAACAAAGAATTTCCTAAAAATGTAGACAGCCTATCAAACCTCAGGTACAAAATACTTATTTCCTGGTCAAATGTCATCATTAATGACTCAGCAATTTGTAAAAAGTAACTAAGAATTTGTGACTTATCATAAATGACGTATTTTATTTCCTGGTCTATCATAAAATGTTTTGTATACAGGGTTACACAACACAAAGTAAGCGAAAGAGATAGAAAATCGTGTCATGTAATAATTATTTTTTTGCAAAAAATGCTATGACTTCAACCGTGTACAGAATTCACGAATATTTATCACGGATAACATAACATTAATAACATTTTTTACATTATTACTGACTAGCTATAGCCCGCGGCTCCGCCCGCGTGGTATTTTGACTTTTGTGCTATCCCAAAAGAACCTCTTATTTTTTCGGGATAAAAATTAGCCTATGTCACTTTCCGGCCCTTGAACTATATCCATGCCAAAAATCAAGTCAATCCGTTGCTCCGTTGCTGCGTGAAAGAGGAACAAACCAACAAACTTTTCGGATTTATAATATTAGTATGATCGAAAATGGCTCAGCCAATTTCGATAGAATTTGCACGGCATGAATTTCGAAGAAATAATTATTTTGTAATTTTAAGGTTGTTCCTTGAAACTGTACGCAGAAATATTTTTTCTAAAATACAATTTATGTATAACATAGGAGACTGCAATAGCATTCTGGCTGATCCACTGTCGGACTCGGCCAGAATGCTGTTCAAACTAATTCATAGAGTATAAATGGTAAGAAGCAAATGTAATCAGAGCGGCATATTCGTTCAAGAAAACGAAAAAGCTCTTTAAAATTGACTAAAAAAAAAAAAAATGGTTGTTCCTATAATAAAAAAAACTCATAATAGGTTCAATGATTGCCTTTCAGTTCATTACCATCATTATAAGTAACCCTGTATACTTAATCAAGAATTAAATCAATTTTTCATGTAATTAGATTATCTTTTAAGTTAAAAGGCTTTCTATGTACACTAAGACTATATTATCAGTATTTATGTACAAAATAATTAATATTAAAAATTATTATCAACTAATTATCTTTACATCAATACATTCGCCGCCTTCGAGATCCAGCTCCTTTGGCGTATCTTTTCCTGAAACAACAGTTTTATCACAATGAGTACAGCAAAATATGTCCTTATATGGACTACCGGTAGCTTAAGCATGTTTTAAGTGCGACTTGAGTACATCAAGATAATCATCTTTTACTACGGGACTAACCCTGAAACTGCGAAAAAAATAATTCAACAAAGTAGTGGTATTTTATACTATATATAACGGGACTGAACTCACGTGTGGGGATAGTCGTAACGACTTTACTTCAGTGCATTGCGAGACGGCTCCGCGTGCTAGCACTCGCCAACTTGAGAAAGGTCGCCGAATGCGACCGAAACTATAGTCGTTACGACTATCCCCACACGTGAGTTCAGTCCCGTTATATATAGTATAAAATGTGTGAAAACCACGTTAATTTCCATAGTAAAAAAAGTAGTGGTAATGTAGTAAGGTTGATATCACAGAAAAATGGCCAAAATAGTGTTTGATCAAAACCATTACCTATTTATTTATTTATTTTATTTATTTGTTTATAGGCGAGCAGTGTATACTGATGTGCCTATATTTATCTGTTAAAGAATTTTTTTCCTTCTTTATCTAAAGGTCCAGTCTATTCTTAAACGTGTTTATAGTTCTTGCTGAGATTACATTCTATTACTATTAAAAAAGCTGATACAGGCCGCGCCACACCAGTTGGCGGATGTAAAGTTAGCTACAAGCTGCGCCAATCAACGTGCGGCTTTATGAGAGCTTCAGTCAGGATTGGATATTGCACAGCTTGTAGCTAGCAAGATGTGAAGTTTCACATCTGCCAACTTGTGTGGTGCAGTGTACAGTGTTTGTAGTCCTTATAGTATTTGCTGAGATTAGACCCTTTGGCAACTATTTCCAATTGTAGACCATACAAAATATAGTATACATATAACTGAGGGCTACCGTGGCTTGGATGACACATTATATCGTACTTTTGTTTTAATCATTTAGCCATGTAGATAGGTTAAAAGCCTTTCGTCTCACGACCCTTGAAGAACGACGATAGCGTGGAGACTTGATTGAGACCTTCAAAATTCTCAATGGATTCTATAATCTTCCGGATATTCACGATATGTACACCTTGAAGGACAGCAGACGCCATAAGTTCCTCTTACACTCTTACCTTCACAAACCAACACTGCATACCACATCCTCAGCAACAGAGTGGTTTACAACTGGAACAGGTTGCCTGAGGATGTAATCTCAGCAAGGACTATTAACACATTTAAGAATAGACTGGATCTTTGGATAAAGAAGGAAAAAAATTCCTTGACAAATAGATACTAATTTTATTCGACTCTGCTTGATATAGCACATCACTTTACTACACTATACTGCTCGCCTATAAACAAATAAATAAATAAATGTCAGAGGCCTTCAGGCCGCTTAAAAACTCGGACACTAGGGCTGGCCACCCGGCCTACACAAACTTACTTACTTTGATAGAAATAAAGGCAAAAAATTACCTGAAATCACATCCCCATCAAAAAGAAACTTCAATTTCTCTAATGGCTTCTCAAAATGCTCGGCACACATCATCATGGCTACGGCCATTTTGTCTTCCGGCCGTATGTACGTCTCGTACGGTTTCTTCACATTCTGACATTGGAATTTAAGTTTTATACCATCATTCGCCGTAGCTTTGTCTTTCTGTACTATTTTCAACACACTCTGATTTGTGATTCCACCATCTATGAATTTAGCTATATTGTAGGTTATTGAATCTGGTGTGTCTTCCATTTTTAATATTTTATCATTGTAAGTGAATAGTAACTTATCGTGTGTAACCTTTTCTCTGTTAGCAAAGAAGTCAAATATTGTTTGGAGTTTTTGGAACCGTCGTATAGAAAATTTAACGCATTCCCGACTCTGCCAGTAAACTTTGACCGACAGCTCTTCATTTTCATCTAAAGAGTAATTTAAATCATGTTCGTTTTCTCCCAGTACTATAGCGTCATCTTTCTTTGCTTGGGCTTTGAATAGAGGTTGGTCATAACTTTCATCGGGGTATTCATCTGTGTTGCCAACGCTGTAGGTGGGGATAGAATTGCCGGCAAAACCAAACATTGCCGTTATGAAATCTGGCAGAGTTATTTGACGTCTTCTGGAAGTTGATTGTCTCCCTCTATTACCTCTACCGGAGCTTCTAGTACTGGGTAAGTTTGAGCTATTGGTACTTACCGAGGCATTGGTGGTATTGCTAGTATGAGAGGTATTTATAGGAATAGTGGTATTAATGTTAGATGTTGACGTATTAGTAGAGTTTGTGCTTTTACGGCCTCTTCCCCTGCCCCGGCCTCTCTTTCTCGCTGTACTTACATTTGATGCAGCCGTATTATCTAACGTCTCAGTTACACTTAGGTCACTCAAGTTCTGAGAAGAATCAAGTTCAATAAGAGCACTGGCGCTTACTTTTGAAGGTCTAGACCTCTTCCTGCCTCGGGTAGGTATGATATTATCCTTTGAAATATCGGAATTATCGCGAGAACGCTTACTTTTTCGCGTGGCCTTATTCTTCGAATTCTGTGCTATTATCGCGTCTAGGGATATTTCTTCACATTCTGAATCATCCTTTAACACTTCACATGCATTTTTGGCACTGTAAGCTTCGATTTCGATAACTTTATTAACAGTTTTTGTTGCCTCTGGCCGAGACGTGTCCAGTAAATTGGTTGTTTTGATTTTGTCTTCCTCGTATTTATTTTTTATACACTGCAATTTTTGTGCTATGTTACCGTAGCAGTCATCTTCAGAATCTGACGACATAGTTTATTTAAAATAACGCGAAATAAACTGAATCTTCGCACTGAATTTGAAATCAAGACTCAAGTACAGTATGTATACAGAACACAAACAAAAAATATTTAGGTATTACAATTTCCTGCCAGGGTTACCAACTCGATATCTCAGATGGGTGCTAATAGATATCATAAATAGTGCTACATATATTTTAAAATTGCAAAAATAGTTCTGAATTTAAAAATAATGCCGAATAAACTCCACAAAATCGTAAGTCAAGAAGATGAGGGGAATGTCGATGTGTGGCGAGAATCAATTATTTATAGATTTCCTGTTCGGATAAGAAGTGAATGTATAAAACTGTAGTTTTTATTACTACTCTTCACGTGGCTGCATTTTTTTGCCGTGACCAGACAAAAATAACTGTTTTTAAATAGTTTATAGTGCAGAGATTGAGTTTAGGTGCTAAAAGTGACATAATATCAATGCTGGATTTGCAAAAAGTTGCCATAACAAGAAATGAATATTCTTAGCTGGTAACATTGTTTGCTATCTTTGACAATGACAAATGACAATTAAAATACCAATATTATTTGACATTTGATTTCGGTTCGGATACATTTGTTTCCTTTTTCTTGCTGAAGCTGAACATTAAATCAATTAATTTAGTTTCAAGCCTAATTATTTACAACAAATATTAGATATGATAAACTTCTAGTAAAAATGTTGACCGTTGATGCCGCCGGCGTCTTCGTCGTATTGATACATTAAGTACCTCATAATGTATTGATATACTTTTCAGTTTCATTAATAGCATCAGGTTTAGGACATAGCACGGTTGCGATCCGGTCATCCACTAATCACAGATCTTTATTTAAAATCGGGCTTGTGATTGGTTGAACACTAGGTCGCAGCCGCGCATGCGCCCGCGCTCGTAGCTGTCTGCTGGACGACTAATCAGGGTCCGTCGTAGTACAGTCTAACAGTCTCAGTCAAGGAAACATTCAAATTGTTTGTTGCATTAACCTTATATAAGCGTTCCAGTGATTAATAGGAAAGATAGGTATCGCGAAAGTCATCGTAATCCATTTAGGCAGATCTTTATCAATGCATATTAGGTAGGTAGGTATAGATAACGAGATCGATTTGGCCATTTGTATTTAATAGCCATTAAAATAATAATATTTGTATTATACTAAGGTTACTTCAGGCTTTTTTTTAATTGCCCAATGTTAGGTGCCGATGATTTACCCTGATTTTTTTCATCGTTTTAATAAGAGCTGCATGTCTCGTTCCTTTCTAGAAAATCTAAGATATTTAATAAAAAAAACTAGATGTTCTGATAATTATGGCAAGTTTAAAAAAAAATATTATTAACCGTGGTTTCGATGCCAGGGACCACGCTAGGATGAAATTTTGGGGGTACACATTGTCCGAAATAAAAGAGCGTCATTCTAATTTCAAGCCGCGTTATCACAAAAGATTTAAACACGCTTTTAACATACTGTTTAACCGTCCAATTTGTACTGTTAAACATTGCCTAAAGCGTGCGTAAAACTATTGTGGTAAGACGGAAGATGTTATTGTCTTATGGGCATTAAGCTAATTTACTGATAACCAAGTATCTGATAGTAAATTATAATTCTGAGCGATGAATTTTTCATAATAATTGATACTTATCTAGGTATCACAGACGAGATTTTCCGATAATGATAGTATTTAAGTGATTTTTCGTGTAAACTAAAAGGAAATTGATGTCAGAGCAAGCTAATTGGTGTTAGAAGTTAGGATTAGAATGATTCGTAATTATTTATGATAAGATTCTGATAAGCACGTCACGAAAACGTCATGTCGATAAATCAGAAAATTTTTATTAGTCGTAATACCTATTATTAGTCAATATTACTGCATGATTATTTGTGTGTGTTACGTCATAACTTTCTTGATAGTTTTCCAAGTCTTTGATGATACTTTGAGATTTTCTCTTGATCTCCTTTAAAGAGCTGAATCTGACCAGGGGCTCAATTTTATTGCATACTTACAATACTTCGCAATCCTTTCGCACTAAGACTTGTTAACACACACCTAATTATCTTCAGTGCTCACTGCTATTACTCTTACTCGGACTCAATCAATCAATTCTTGATTTGTGGCTTCTGCGAAGGTGTTTCACAATTTCGTCAATGTCCCTTGAGGTACTGCTCGTAAGTGATAGGTAATGTGGTCGATCGAGAAAAGAAAGAAAGAGATGCAATGTTTTAATATGACATGAGTTAGAAAGAGACATGAAAAATATCTCGATTCAGTAGCTAGTTACCGTGATTTTTCTCTTAGTAGTGTCAAAGTCCAGTTCATATTTGACAGTTTTGACAGCCATGGGCAAAATTTCCCTTACAGTTTTGTGGTTGAGAATTGGCTTAAGCGACAACAGCGTTCTCTCTAGTTGTAATAGCTCTGTGCGATTTACGTATACGAATATAGCTCTATTTTTAACTACGAATCTTTGACAGAATATTCTATAGAGAATTCATAAAGTGACGTATACGTTCTAGCAGTATCTACACAAATTCCGTAAACCTACCTACGAGTCGTACAAATGTCAAAAATGATCCAAGATCCTTTCTATTTTTAAGTTATTCTTAATAATGCGTATTTAATTAATCCCAGAAAGAAATCGTTTGTTACGATTTTTGATACCCCGCGTTTCGATTCTGTCTCTTTTCTTCTATTACTTTTGTCCCTTTTTATGTTGTATATAGAAAGTATTGTATTTTGTGAAATAAATTTTTAAAGTGCTGTTTTTTAATTCACAGGAAAAATTGTCTCATTCCTCGCGTTGGTGGCCGTAGCATACGCTGCAGTGGCGCCCAAATATTGGGTAGATGAAGACGAAAGGCCCATGGCAGGTGTCGACCCTAACACAATGTCTTGCGATCCCCTCGGACAGGTAAGAGGTATTTTCATATCATACTAAATAACACCCAGACACAAAGCAAACACCTATGTTCATCACATAAATACTTGCTCTGGGTGGGGATCGAACCCACGCCTCTTTGACTAAGTAGTTAGGATCACTAACCACTGAGCCACCGAGGCTGTCTTAATTATGTCTTACCTTGCAATCACTCGCTCAGCTTACACACTTAACTACCTAATCTTGTTACTTTATTTTCCTTCAATAGGTACGTATTTTTAATAAAACACATACATAATAATTTAACTAAATACGACAGAACATAGTCAAACTTAAAATCTAAACACACAACCCATCCCCGACAGTACCCGGCGCAAAAGAGCCTTAAATACTGGCCGTATAGGTACCCAATTATATTATTTGTTTCTTTCTTTCCGTACAATATTTTATTATTCTAGGTTGGACAAAAATAAGCATCTGCTTTAGTGAACATCTCCTCACTAGTGGCCCTGTATCAAAGTCAGAATGCCTATGAAATACATTCTTATTTTTCACTTTAATCAATTGAGTTTGTTTCCCATCTCTTTCAATTGAATGCGTTAGTTTCCACCCCAGCGTAATAAGTCGTAGTGCCAAATCAGCTTCAGTAAATAAATTATTATAAAAATATGACTTTTATGTCCAAGTTTTTGAGATCCTGGATATCATTTAGCAGCAGAGTGCGAGCCAAGACAAGTAAAACGAGCCCAAACACGATGGGTCTATCTTGTTTAGTACAGGAGTTCCTATGGCCACCTGCCGACTCCATCATCAGATCAGCTCCAGGGTACCTTATCATTGCATTATCACGCAATATACATATGCGTAAAACTTTAGCTTAATTGAAAACCGGGAAGTTGGTCAAGTTCAACTTGCAAGATTCCACCCGAACTTACATATATACATACATACATACATTGCAAGTTATATAAAAGCTTGTAAAAAGCAAGTCATCTTATGGAGAGATTTTGTCTCCAGGTTCACCTCCTGCTCCCTCACTTCAAAGACTGCGACAAGTACTACATGTGCGTGCACGGCGAGGAAATTGAGCGACAGTGTGCTCCAGGCGGTCTGTACTTCGACTGGGAAAAACAGGTAACGCTTTTTACAAATTAGTTATTTTTAACACAACACGTGTGATGACTTACGGCCTCACAGATACTTCTTCTTCTTAGTTTTGGCGTCGCATTATTGTGTATTTGCCAGTGTCAAGAATCAAGTTTTAAAAATTTTTGATAATTTTTTATTAAAATAGCCACTGTCGTAGTCTCGTCATAGTCCAATAAAGTCGCGGTCAAGTCCAAACATAGTACTAGTCATACCTCAGAAAAGCAGTGGAGACTTTACTAGAGGCGTCTATGGAGTTTTCGTAACAACACGGAACAACACGATACATCACATTATATCACTTGCCTACACTCATGCACATAAATCAGCTCACAATCAACGAAATACCACAAGTTTTCACTAATTATCACTGATAAAAACACAAGTTTAACAAAAAAATACAATGAGGCGACATGATTTTTCCGCGTTCCCGCCAAAAAACTCCACAGAGATACTTTAGTACGGTACGGTTCAATTATAAGTCGAATTTTTATTTTCTTTTTAAATTATTTATTTGTAAAAAAAATATTTATGAATCAATAAAAATGCATCTATTTACTAACTGAAACAACGGCATCCCCCGCATTTGCCAAAACCAGTGCGGATATACACAATTTTGATAGCCCTCTTAAGTAATTTAACTTGTGTCATTGTTTAGGTCTGTGGCTGGGCAACTCTCACCAAGTGCTGGCGCCGAGACTCAGTAGGAGAAGGCTCAGGGATGGACGAATCCGAGTTCTCCGTCTTCGGCGAAGAAATAGAAAATGGACCCGTTGGTAATTGAACGATGCGACTGTAAATTAGTACCTAGAAATCACACGACGACCTGGCTACCTATAACAGTATTATGTAACGATTCAGTATTATGTTAGTCAATAAATCATATTAACCTGCCTCGTGAATGTTTCAATCCACGTTTCTCAACCTTGTGCTTGTGACCTCCAGTTGGGTTTAGTTGTTTAAGAAATTCCTACTAAATTTCTGTAGGAAGAAATTTTTAGTTGTAAGGAATAAGTTGAAGAAATTACTGACCAATTTCTAAAAAATACAAATAACAATTTTTATAGGTGTGAAATAAAAAAAAAGATCAGAATTAAGCAGGGCAAAAATTGCTTCTTAATAAAAGTATTGTTTACTTATGAATTAAAAAGAAATGATAAACATGCTTATTACGTT
Source organism: Hypomecis punctinalis (assembly GCA_949316475.1). NCBI lineage: Eukaryota > Metazoa > Arthropoda > Insecta > Lepidoptera > Geometridae > Hypomecis > Hypomecis punctinalis. The sequence continues at coordinate 5,812,022 of OX438823.1, forward strand.
ATTTCGTATTATATTTATTATTTTATCACAACAACTCAATAGCACCTGCTGAAACGTACTTTAAAACCACACTGTACTGCACTGTGCAAACCAAATAAGTAGGCATTAAAATATTTTAAACCATTGTTTGCAATTTATTTAATTCCTTTTTAACTGTCCCCCTAATTTTACTACTATATTAAATAGAATTATAGAGGTCAATCGATATGGGGGTCACAACACAATTTGAGAAACCAGGTTCAGCATGAATAGCGTGCACAGAATCACATTATTTATTTTATGTAATTGTCATTTTCAATTTGAATACCCACTCCGAGTCATGAATATTCCTGTAGCAAACATCTGCAGAGCCATAATCGTGCTAAAAAGTGCCCGAGCCAAAACCCTGCCCAAGCTACATAGTGGGCAGGCTTTCTAGTTAGTCGTAAGGTGATTGCAATCCGACTACAACGCCGCGCGATGCCAAAGTGCTTGGTTACAAGCACTAATTAGGTGACATAACATCGATATTCGAGAAAACGGGTCATTGTGAATCATTTAATGTATATAGCTAAGCCAGTATGTATGACAGCGCTCAGAATTTTTTTACTACTTTCACTTACGGACTGAGGCTCTGTAGATATTTGCTCGAAGTGAATATTAGATGTATTTAGACCATACCTACCTATATATTCTATAGGCCGAATCAAAGTCCTTGGTGGCTTTGAAATTAGCTACAAGCTGCACTAAACTTCATCTCCACCTGGCGCAGCTGTCATCCCATGCCAACTGTCATCCCATATCAGCTGTCATGATAGCCCAATCCTGACCGAAGATCGTAGCGAACGTCCTAGAAGTTTGATTTGGCCTACACTCATCACTTTAACAGGCATGATGACTAAAAAAATGTAATTAGTCCGTCAGATAAATTAAAAAAAATATAACACACGTACAGTTCTACAAGTATAAGTTCCGGTGGCGATTTGAGGAACTAAAACAGCCGAAAATTCACTTTGACACTTCCGAATTCATAGTAAACGTCGTTGCGAATATTTTGTTTGCTACTATGCTATCATCATGCCTAAAGTGATAAAAAGTGGTACAAGAGAAGCAGTTATAAAAGTACATTGACATTGAACACAGTGGCACACAGCTGCGCCAAGTTATACTTGCCGGACTGTATATTTTATTTTGTCAACTAAACAAAAATTGACAAAGATATAGCCCGTCAAAGTTCCGCGTGACGTCACGAGTGCAGTTCATATGTACAGACTAAGTCACACTAGTGACGTCACCAGCATTAGTCCCAAATATTTGACAAGGTTTATCTTTGTAATTTATTGTTGGATTGAAAAAGAAAATAATACGTGTTCAATATTTTTTTAATAATCTAACTAACAGACTTTGTGGGACTTACCCATCATAAAAATTACCCATTCGGCCCTTTTGGAGCAAGCAATGAATGACTCAGACCGAGCACGTCTTTTAGCAGTTTCGGAGTCAGAATCAGGTCACTGGCTCCGTGCTCTACCGTCTGACAATATAGGCACAGTATTAGATCCCAGTTGCCTACGCATTGCGGTGGGTCTGCGTCTAGGAGCCAAGTTGTGCGAGCCTCATAATTGCCAGTGTGGTCGAGGCGTGGACTAGTTTGGACAATACGGGCTTTCATGTGTAAAGAGTGCCGGCCGACTTTATCGCCATCGGGCAATAAATGATTTAGTCAGGCGGGCACTCTCCACTGCTTCTGTGCCTTCGACTCTGGAACCGAGCGGAATGTCAAGGGATGACGGTAAGCGTCCTGATGGAGCCACACTAATACCACGGAGTCTCGGGCGAGCCTTAGTGTGGGACGCCACGTGTGTAGATACCCTAGCACCGTCATACCTTGGTGATTCCGCTCGGTGTGTTGGAACCGCGGCTGAGAAGGCACAGAGGAACAAACATCAAAAGTATTCACAGCTTAACGCACACTACGAATTTGTTGCATTAGCTGTGGAAACTTTGGGCCCGTGGTCATCCGACACAAAGAGCTTTAGTAAAGCTTTATCAAAAAGGTTGGTCCTCGCCTCCGGAAACCCTAGAGCTGGCGCGTACTTCGCTCAAAGTCTGAGCCTTGCGATTCAGCGAGGTAACGCGGCCAGTGTTTTGGGGACCTTCCCACACACTGCTGGTCTGGACGGCGTGTTTGTTTTGTAAATATGTATTTTTATGTTTTTATATCTTTTTTCTTTATAATTATATTGTACATAATGGAGTTTAATTTGTAAATAGTAGTTAACGTGTATTTTTTCCGAGATTTTGTTTCTAATGTGTAAATTTAAAAAATTAATCGACTAACAGACTAATTATAATAATGATTATTTTACCTAGTCATCATACGTATTATCTAAGTTTTACAAGATCAATTCTGAAATCTTGAATAAATCAGCTATTCTATGCATACATCAGAAGTTAAAACTTTTTGAAAGGAACAACTGATATTTTTCGCGGTTTGTCGTTTAGAAACGTTCTCTGTAGTTTTATAAAGACCCAGTATTCCTTGGTCTATAACAGGGCATACTCTCCTCCTTATCTATTCACTTAGCGACGGACCTGCTCCCTTATTGTGTAGGTATGCGTGGTGGCTTCGGACTTCGCGCTTTAGTATAAAACATATATTGTACACGCCACGACGGCCTTAGTATAGAACATATATTGTACGCGGGGCAACATGTCTGTCATCTGCTAGCGCGGCTGTTTAATCTCTGCGTGAGGCACACCTGATGCTCTCATCCGAACCGTCGTCGCTCCCATAACTAAGAGCAAGACTGGAGACATCTCGAGTGTGTCGAACTATAGGCCAATCTCCCTGGCAACAATTGTGGCCAAGATACTTGAGAAAGTGATTCACTCGCATTTAAGCACGCTACGCTTGAACGATGGACAATACGTCTTTAGGCCGCAAGTGTCCACTGACATGGCTATTTTTTCATTGAAAGAAGTAGTGAAATTTTATGTTGAAAATGATACGACGGTCTATGCTTGTTACTTAGACTTGAGCCGTGCGTTTGACAGTCTTAACACGAATTTGTTGTGGACAAAAATGCAGGACACTGATGTTCCATCCGAGGTTGTTGATCTGATGGCATATTGGTATGACCATCAGGTCAACAATGTCAGATGGGATACTGATTTTTCGGACGACTATAAGCTAACCTGTGGGGTAAGGCAGGGGGGGCTTACCTCTCCCGACCTATTTAATTTTTATAGGAACGATTTGATTGAGGAGCTGAGCAGCACCCCTGTGGGGCTCAGGTTGGATGGTAGATATGTCAACAATCTGAGTTATGCAGACGATATGGTGCTGCTCAGCCCCTCAATTAAAGGCTTGCGTAAGCTGATCGGAATTTGTGAAAAGTACGCGCATGATCATAACCTAAAATGTAACGTAAAGAAAACGAAGATGATGATTTTTAGGTCGGGAAGGGGGCCGCTCAATGTGCCTGAGGTCCGCATTGGTGGACAGATTGTTGATACTGTGAGTAGTTTCAAGTATCTTGGACACATTGCTAGATAGCTAGCGGCTAGATATGAATTATGTTTTATGCAGCTTGATATGTTTAGCTGTATTATCTCATTCAGTACCTAGCTACATAAATGGGTAATAAATTTTGACGTCAATACTGATGGGTTATAATAGTATAAAATTATACGTAAACTAAAACTACAGTGGCTAAATTCCATGCGACTCATAACTTTTTTTATAAAAATGTATCGGGCCACAGTAAAACGATAAAAGATTTCGTTTACTATGCCAATAATTCTAAATTCTGTGAATAAGTTTTATAAACTACGCTAATCTAGCGACGGATGACAAACTAATTGTAATTACCTAGGTACCTAATCCGTCCAGTCTTATCATCAGAAATTATAAATCTAATCACGCGTTTGAAAGGAAGAAGAGGCTTTAGATAGGTCTGATCGGTTTTGTAAATTCCAATATAAGGAAATTGTACTACAGTGACATGAAAAATATAAAAGCATGTGCTACCGCTACGAGACATGGGTCCAATATTTAAAATGTCAGAATTATTTCCACCTACATTCAGCCGTTCTAATGATTCAATTATACTACTGGGCATGTTTTGGTTGCTTCCATATCCTGCTGCCTTTTCAGGGTTACGTACCCAAAGGGTAAAAACGGAGCCCTATTACTAAGACTCCGCTGTCCTTCTATCTGTCTGTCTGTCACTAGTCATCAATTGCTTTGCGCGGATTGCGAAATCAATCGTTGAATGAACAACTTTGATGGCTAACGTCACATAGGCGGTGCCAAATGACTAAAATAAAGTCATAAACGATTGCTATTGATTAGGCGGTCGGGGGGCAGGCTATATCATGTGCAGTCATAGCTAGAACGTTAAAATTTTCACAAATAACGTATATTTGTTGCCACTATAACAACAAATACTAAAACAAAAAAAAAATTAAGGGGGCTCCCATACAGCTAATCTGATTTTTTCTTTCTTCTTCCATACTTACGGTACGGGCTTAGTGCGCGAGTCCAACTCTCACTTGGCTGATTATTTAAAAATCTCCGACCCCGACTCGGTCTACATAATATAACGGTTTATATACTCTATTATCTAGCAATCTAAGTTGACGTCTATAAATTCTCGTCAAACGAGATGAAACTATTTCGTCTATCATCAAACGACATCAATAGTAGCATTTTCGAAATAAATCATCTAAGTAAGTAAAAAAATTGATATCTTTTCTCTCCCCTCTCAGGTCAGCTGACAGCGGAATCAAGCGGCACAGTGCGCCCCGTCTCTGCCCTGAGTGCGCGCCAGGCTAACAACGCTGCTGGCCTTAACTGCGAAAACCCCCATATGGCTTCCCGACAAGTCCCATACAAGTAAGTGAGGTCATATAAATTAGTAGTTCTCAGAACAGTGGGGCAATTCTGATAAGCGATCTCGTTTCTAAGGTGACACGTTCTTGAATTTCTCTCGTTTTTCTGACAGTTTTGAGCTGTGAGGACTGTCAGAAAAACAAGAGAGGTTCAAGAACGTATCACTTCATTAAAGAGATCAGTTAATATAATTGCTCCGCTGTAGATTCTCTTCAACCCTCGCTTTTGCTTCGGTCAAAAATAGAAGAAGCTAATGTTTTCTATACTTGGCAATTTGACATTGAAAACCGTGTGCTTGTCGCCACATTTCCCCCCAACATACCTCAGTGCCTCAAGTCGCAAGTCCTCGTGCGGCTAAAGAACTTTTTGTGTTATATAATTAGCTTATTTATTTTTGCTATATTGTTCATCCACCCAGATTAGTCTTGTATCGTCTTACCAGATTAGTAATTCTGACGGGTTCAGTAACGAGTTCAGTAGTTTTGTAGTCATAATAATTTTGTAGTGACATACCGGGAATGCCTTGGCCTCAAAATACGGCCGCTTTATTGTACCAGTGTGAGAAATATTTCGCATTACCAATATATTTTTTGTAAAAAAAAAACTTTTTTGTATGTTTGTGACAGTAAACAATTTTGAATAATTATTCAATGAGCTTTTTTCCGGGAGCCAATTAAAAAAATAGTTTAAAATAGGTTCAATAGATGTCGCTGTACTGTGAGTGTACACCAAGTTCTCTATAATCTAAGACCAAGTTGTACATGTTCATTTGTTTTTGTTGTCATTAAATGGACTCTGAACTTTTAGCATAAGCTGGTGTAACAAAGCAACTCAATATTTCAGTTTTTCTTCATTTTACTTCGAAAACACAGACGATACACAAAATGTACACAAACACAAATCCAAAAATTAAGGATGCACAAATCATGGTGGGATGTCATAATATATGTCATGTCATGTCAGATGAACTCGTTCCATTTCTTCCAAAAAAAAAGTGTCGAATATTTTTAAAGACATCGTAGTCTAACTTTTAAATCAGTATTTTGTAAATTGATTACCACAATAAAAAAATTACCAAAAACTTGTCTCACTCATACTAAATAAAAATAAAATTGCATTGTAAAGTTTATGTAACGTTCCGTTTTACGTACTCTGGAGAACTCACTGGTACACTCACGATAAAACGCCATCTGTTAAGCATTTTTACATATTTTTTTTTAAGTCAGCTGTCAGTAAAAGCCTCATTACGTTTCAGGGGTGACTGCCAACGTTACTGGAGATGCATAGAGGGAGTACCTCAGTTGTCAATCTGTACTGACGGGCTCTTCTTCAACGAAGCTACGATGCAGTGCGACCACGAAGCTAACGTACGCTGTTTAATAGAAATCACCGAAGAACTCAACGGCGAGTTTTTACGAGTTAAAGACTAAACGAATTCGATACTCGAAATGAATTTTTCAAGTACTTGTAGACTTGAATTAACTTTATAAGTACTTGTGGAATTTCACGCTTAAATGATTGAGTTGGTAGACTTGACAGATTCATAAATATAAGGAGTATAAGAAATATTTATGGGTAATTTCTGTTTTTTTTTTTCTAACATTTATCATATTAAAACTTAGTAATTCTAATCAATAGCTCATCTAAACCTAAAAAATTACATACAATAAACTTACAATTTTTAGATTTCATAAGTTTCGTATTATGTAAGATATTTTTGGTCCTGTGTTCTATTTTTACGCTTCACGTAATGTATTATTCAAATTTTAATTGTTTTAATCTTGATTAATAAAAACAAGAAGAGTGAAGAAAAATCATAAAAGTCAGTTAACTCAATCTAAAATGACCACATATCGACATTTAGGAGTACTTTTAATCGCATTATGAATATTATTTAAATATTACCCTTGTTATTAGTACCATGTCTAGAAAAAATATTGGCGTACCAAGCATAATTTATAGAATAAACGATGTACGAAGTCGTGTAAAAATTATTCACATTGTAAGGCAATTTATAATTAGTTTTGCTAGTAAGATTGTCTTCTCTGTAGAATATTAAGACAGATTTCGTATTAATTTTATAACATCGCAAATATTTTTTTTAGCAAAATGTTAGTAAAATGTTACCATAAATAATAAATAATAGTTTTGCCCCTAAATTGTCGATTTGTAATAAATATACTGCATTGAATATGCTTTTTAATTCTTCTCATTACTATAACCATAGCAGTAATTTATTATGTACAGTTATATAGGACATCGTGTTCAATAAAATAAGCCTATTTATAGTTATTTGATACATTGTTTTATTTATTAAAAACACGTACAGAAATTAACGGGCATATATTTTAATCTTTATCAAAATTGGGGGGAATACGCCCTATACCTTTCTGATTACGTCCTGCATAGACTTATCTGTGCTGCGTAGGTACCAATTGTCTTTGACATTGCATTTAACATTTGCATCGTAATATATCATACCTATTTTTTATTTGATACTAGCGACTGTCCGTATATATAAATAAATAAATAAATATTAGGGGACATCTTACACACGGTCTCTGACCCTAAACTAAGCAAAGCTTGTGATATGGCTGCCAGAGACTGATATAGATACTACATATACATATTTTTAAATACATACTTAAATAGATAGTAACTAAATAACACCCAGACACAGAGCAAACACCTATGTTCATCACACAAAATGTTTGCCCTAGGTGGGGATCAAACCCACGCCTCTTTGACCCAGAAGTCAGGTTCACTAACCACTGAGCCACCGAGGCAGTCGGTAATAATATAATGTACTCTATGCTAGCGACCCGCCCCGGCTTCGCACAGGTGTCTAAATTTCCTCCAGAATCACTCTATCTTTAAAAAAACGCATCAAAATCCGTTACGTAGTTTTAAAGATATAAGCATAGAATGTACCTACCTAAAATTAAATAATTAGGTATGTAAAATTAATTCGATCTTTTGGCGCCAAAGTTAAACATTTATAGATAACTAGCTTTTACCCGCGGTTTCGCCCGCGTTATCATTTAATTTTCACTTACAACGCGGTCACATTAACTAGACGCTTGACCGTGTGACGTTATTTTGGCGCTCAAGTACAGTGTGCAAAAAAAACCGGCCAAGACTCCCGCACGAAAGGTTCCAAACCATCTTCTATAAAAGATAAGTTTCTACCTGTTTATTAAGATCGAGTAAAAATTGCTTAAAAATTAATGCGATGCGTCGAGTTAACGTGACCGCTATATTTATATCGGTACCTACCAATTTTAGTAAAATATGTAGTCAAAAAAATATGGTAACAAAAATAGTAAGTACGTCACAAAATATTAGCCCCAATTCAATGTGAAACGGTACACAAATATTGTAGCAAATAATAATTTCAAACCCAAAAAAGTCAATCTCAACTAATTTGTTTCCTCGTCGTTATCATCCGGAGCTTTCTTTGTCCCACTGCTGGGGTGCTGGGTATAGGCCTCTCTCTCGCAGTGTCATCTGTCTCGGCTCTTTGCCGGTCTCTTTACGATATCGTCGAGATAGTCGACCCACCTTGCTGCCGCGCCGCACATAGCTGAGCGCTCTCACCTATTCAAGTACACTAGTTGACCACCAGCAGGGCTTTTGCGACCGCCAATATCGCAGCCGTACTCGAACCGAATGGGCTTGCGCATGGTAATGACAAAATACTTACTTGACAATATGACGCTGGTCCCATGGAAGTGTGGACGGCCCTTAGTATGGGACGCGACTTGTGTCGATACTTTGGCGCCGTCACATCTTTCTGAGACTCAGAGTAGGGCTGGAGCGGTGGCCGATTCGGCGGAGCAGCACAAACGGCGCAAATATGCTAACCTCGGCAGTGGTTACATATTTGAGCCGTTTGAAATTGAGACATTGTGTCCGTGGGGGTCGGGAGCTCATCTTGTTTTCAAAAGTCGTTCTGAGTGTATGGTGGACGCGACGTGAAACCAAAATGCTGGTGTTTATTTGGCTCAACGTATAAGCATTGGCAATCAGCGTGGCAATGCTGCCAGCATGCTGGGCACGCTGCTAACTGGCAATGGGTTCGAGAGTTTAAAGATAATCCAAATTATCTTTATACCTTCAAGGGTCTGTGGATGATCCATTTGCTTGTTATGAATTAGAATTAGAATCATTTATTGATGTATTGAGCTTAATACTAAAATTAAATATACAACAGTCTGTACAATAATAATTAGTACCGCAAAATACATCTCGTCATTCCACACTACATATAGCAAACAAGATTGAATGCTGTAGAAAGGCAACCGAATACAAAATTAAATAATGTCCGAACAGTACAAAATATCAAAAGTACAATGTAAATATCATAGATTATAGAAGTAGGTCAATTAAAATGTCATGGATTTTCGTCATTACATAGACATATGTAGTAGTAATTTATGAAGTTTTACATTTTAAGTCTTGTATTTAGTGGTAGTTAATAAAGGTACTTGCTCTATAAAAAAAATCAAGTACCCTTGCACCTTGTTGTCACTGTTCAGACCTAACCTAACCGACCTACATTAAAATACCTTATATAAATGCTTCTTTGTACAACCCGCCCGTGGGTTCCCGCCTTGTCGTGGCGGGGGGACTTAGTAGCCGAGGTTTAAGTGCGGCGCGGGAATCCGAGGTAGAGCCGCTTATCTGGGTTTCTTCTGAGACAGCTGAGAAGGCGGCGCTCGAGGTCTCCCGATTTTTTGAGTCTTTTCCCCCTAGGCAGTTTAGAAATTGGCATTCGAGGTTGGGCCGCTTCTCTGGGCTTTTTAACTAAATCAGCTAAGAGACTTGCCGGTAAGTTGCGTAGATTATGAGGAGTGCCGCAACGCAACTGAGGCGGGCTGCACAGTTTTCACTGTTCAATCCTAACCAAATCATAAGAAATTTCTGTTCGTGTCAAGGTCACAGTTCACAGTCAAGTGACCTTAGAGTCAAGTGAGTGAGTCTTAGATCACGAGTGGTACCTACTTATACTCATGCCATACTACTTATGCTAAAAATCAAGTCGATCCATTACTTCGTATATTAGTATGGATTCTGTACCACAAAGGTAGAATAAAGAAACCTGTTAAACCTCTAATGGTGGTAGATTTAAAAATATTTATAATGTCAGACAAAATGGCGGCCCAGTATTAAACGTCATTGTAATATGTAGCATGACAAGGGGAAAAACCATTTTATCCAAAAATGTCAGTTGTTAGGCATTCGATAGACAGAACACTTTTTATGTTGCTATTAAATTTACGATGGTGCTTTTATAATTGGGCCTAATATGGATTGACGAAACGTAATTAGATGACAGGTGACATAAAATGCCTGAAGACTTTTATAAATGTCACGCTTAGCATAGCAAGGAGATAAATTGTCTTTCCAGCATTACGTCAGCTGGAAGAGGAAATAAAGTATGGATTGATTAAAAAGTGTTCTGTCTATCGAATGCCTAAAAAAAACACAAAAAAAAGAAACACAAATAATCTAATTAGCTATTAATTACGATGTTGCCCTCATAATTGGGCCTATTAGCGTCGTCGTGATAGGTTACAGTTTCGCTAACGATAGTTTTAGTCCTATCCTACGGGAATTATGCAATTTTCGGGATAAAAAGTATCCTATGTCACTTTCCGTCTTTTAAGCCGGAAACATACTATCGGACGCGGCTGACGGACGCGACTGACAGCCGCGACTTCGGACGTCCGAACGCTCAAGGTCGTCCGAAGGTGACGTCCGCGACTTATGTCCGATAGTGTGCACGGCTCTGTGTACTTTCATAGTCTAGATCGCGGCTGTCAGTCGCGTCCGTAAGCCGCGTCCGATAGTATGTTTCGAGCTTTAAACTATATCCATGCCAAAAATTAAGCCAATCCGTTGTTCTGTTGCGGCGTGAAAGAGGAACAAACCAACAAACTTTTCGAATTTATAATATTAGTAAGTTAATAATATTTTGAAACTTGAGATTTGGCTAAATAACACTCAAATGGGGCCATGCGAATAAAAAATATTTTTAGAATGAGAATCACATATAATTTCATGTGGAAATAATGCGCACAGAATAATATATTTTCAAATATTTATGGAGGCAATCATCGTCATTCCTAAGTTCCTGGTGGCAATGGACTTATAATTTATCAGATTGTCATATTGATAACATTAGGTAGATTACTTATGTACTTGGTATTTATCGATCACAAATCAAACAAAGTACCTAATTAATGCAATTATCATGCAAAAACAAATATGTTGGTAGATATACTGCGTCCACATTTTGAAACATGGGAAGGTATGAAAAATTTATATGATTTACAGAGTTGTCGTCCTTGCCCTACTACCTACTATTAAACTGATAGGGGGTGACTTAAGGATTACTTAGATCGTTTTATTCAACTTTTACTATGTGGCCAACCTGGAATTGCTGTACTGTATCAGCTTTTTAATAGTCCACTGAAGGACGCAGGCCTACCCACGAGGGTAGTTGAGCCACGCTGGCCCTGTGCGGGTTAGTGGATTCACATACGACATCGAATTTCTTCTAATACGGGCATATGCAGGTTGCCTCACGATGTTTTCCTTCACCGAAGAGCCAGTGGTGTAAAAATCCGTACATAAATTCCAAAGAAGTCATTAGTACGGGATCGGGATTTGAACCAACGACCTCGCGATTGTAAGGCGAGTGTAAATATCTCTAGACCACTACGGCTTCAACCTGGAATTGACTTGGATAATAAAAACCAGCTGTTTCATACAAAATTTAAAAAAAAACAACTCGGAATCGATGTACCTATAAAATAGCTGATTTTTTTTCGCGAAATCCGGGTTGGCTTTATAGTTAAAGTTATCCATATACTGATGGTCTGAATTACACTATTTAGTAGGTAGGTACTACACCAGTTTTATATAGCCTGGGATGTAAAAAATACTCTAGATAAGCTATCACGAGATCACTATTCACGACACAACCGGGCTAGGATGCGCATCTCGTAAAATTTCTTTCGACGTGTCAGCACGAGCTAATTATGGCGAAGTATGGGCGAAGTATATATCTGTCACTTTTTCACACGTCGAAAAGAGTAAGTAATTTATTTCGTGGCTTTTCGTGGTCGCATGCTTGGCCTACTAATCAACCTAATGTGATCCCAGCCCAGGAACTTTTGAATCAAACATCAATACTTAAAGTAGGTAGATTATTTTGACATTTTATTTTATCTGTGACATTTTATTTTATAAATCTTGACATTATTCAATTTCATTTCGTTCTATTTTATTTACTTTTATAATTTATGAGTTATGTAAACCTACTAATCAAACCAACTGGTAGATTTCCAAAACTCATTCTGGCAACATTGTGTTGTGAATATTGTCAAATTATTTAATTTTCACTGGTGACTGTTTTGTGATTGATTTGTTTGTCTCTTTAATTCTTTAATTTTTATTTGTTTCGAATTATTATTGTTGTTGTTTTTGTGATATTGGGTATGTAATTGGCGTTACATGATATTTAGCTAATGACGTTTCAAAAGTGTAAGTATATTTGTACCTAATTGAAATAAACATGATTGAATTGGTACCGGTAGAGTATGAACATAATGAGAAGCGCGTAGAGTGCGTTTCACGAAATAAGTCCCGTGGCAAGAAATGAAACTAATTTTGATTGATCTGTCAGGCGATTGTGACGATGCGTCTACGTGATTGTTGATGGTGAAATCGATTTCGCGACTTTCATGGTGAAATTAACGAAGTTAACTAACGAAGGTAACTTCGCGACTTTCATGGTGAATTATACTCTATAAAATTTAACATGATCTCTGCGACAGCTGTCAGAAAAATCACGCCTATGAAGTCCTGAATTTCTTAATAGTACAGACAGTACCTGTCAATGTCATACTTTGTGGGCATGCTGATTAGTGATGAGCGACGAATGATCGTGACCACAGAGTTTTAGATAGAGTTTGAATTAAAATATCGATAGTTTGTACCGACGATATTTTAAATAAAGCTTAATTTATCATTAATTTTATTGTATATTTGAATATCATAACATTTTTTAAATGTGTAATTAAATTAAACCCAATTATATGTTATATTAGCATCGATAATAGTGAAAAACGTCGATAAATACTATCGTTACATTATTATGAGTATTTAATTAATATCATAACATTATTTACATGTGTACATACTTGATCTTAAATAATAGTAAGTAAACAAAATCCAATTTCTCACCTTCAACTACTCATTCGATTTCATTACAACATTGTTTGAAAATCGATTGTTTTCACCACTATCTCAACTCTATATATGTCAATATGTAACTGTCGCAGAGACCAAGTTAAATTTTATAGAGTATAACGAAGTTAATTTTACGAAAAAGCTCCCACTGCAAGAAGTGAAACTTATTTGAACACATCGGCCATGCGATTGTGGTGCCGCGTCTTGGGTCTTAATTCTTTCGTGAAACACACTTTAGGGTAGTATTATTATATCTTCTTTGCTTTAGGTGAGGTCGCCCGTGTACCGTTTTACTAAGTTTGTTACGTTGACAACACTGTTCTGTCATTGCTAGTACAACTAAAAGTGTTTGATACTTGGTAGACACCAATTCGGTTTTCATCAGTACTCGCGTCTACCAAGTATAGTCGGTACCTTGGCAGCTGATTAAAATAATATTGTTAGTTCATCGTAACGCCACGATGCGCGACGGTTCTCTTTTTGCACAAACTCTATTGTAGGTATATTTTGAAACTAGCAAATGCCAAAAGTTGTAACGCCAAATAAAAAAAATCACACTTTACAAGCACTTTACGCACTGTTCATTTAATTCAATATTTTCAATCATAATGTATTTTATATTGAAATTTTAATTAATTAAATTTTGATTTCGGCACTTCACACACTGTGGTGGCACATTTATTTCAATATTTTCTATAGAAAAGTATTACATTTTAATTCATTTTATTTGTAATTCACTCCTTTGGCTTGTTGGGCGAGAAGAGATTAGGGTCGGGTACGTCCTTCTTCTCGAAGGGGTAGTAGGGGTGGTCCTGCCAGAAACTGGGGTGTACCACGCGGTAGTTCTTGTTGAATTTACCTGTAATTTTAAAATAGTATCTAAATATAACCACAGTTGATACTTATAACAAGTTCTATTCAAATAATTTGCCTGGATGACAAAAGTCAGTGCCTACAGTCCTTCGAGTTCGGCCCCACTCCCAAACGTGCCCATCAAGCTCGCCGCGTTACCTCTCAGTGTGCTGAGTGTGAGTTTTGTCGTAAACATGACGCGCTCTTCGGCGAGCGCGTAAGCATGTAATTTGTATGAACTTGTTGTTTCAAAAACGCGCCGCTAGTGGCGCTGTACATATCTTCATACAAATTACAAGCTTACGCGCTCGCCGAAAAGCGCGTCATGTTTACGACAAAACTCACACTCAGCATACTGGATTGCCAAGGAGATGTGTTGGGTGAGAAAGCTACCCGACCTGGGGTCGCGACCTCTGTCCCTCAGGCGGCGTCCCAACTCCCTCACAAACTTTATGGCATCCAAGCCCCAAGAGCCTGCTGTCTCGACGGCGAACGGGACGACCTCGACGAACTCGTACACCGATTCCAGGCTTACGTACTTGAAACGTTTGCCCCTGGCGGCCGCTTCCGCTCCCGCACCTGCAGTCTGCTGGGTGGCCGCTAGGTGACAGGAAGCGAAAGTACACAAAAGTGGCATCCCAAATAAGGCAGCGTCCCCTACTCCACGGAATCAGTGTGAGGCCGTCCGGACGCTTACCATCAGCCCCCCTACCGCCTAAACAATAACAATCGTAATAGCAATCGTTTATGACTTCATTTTAGTCATTTGGCACCGCCTATGTGACGTTAGCCATCAATTGCTTTGTGCGTATTGCGAAAGCAATCGTTGAATGAACAACTTTGATGGCTAACGTCACATAGGCGGTGCCAAATGACTAAAATGAAGTCATAAACAATTGTTATTACGATTACTATTGCTTAGGCGGTCGGGGGGCAGAGCGCGACAAGCCAGGGGGCTCCAGCCCCCCGACCGCCTAAGCAATAGCAATCGTAATAGCAATAGTTTATGACTTCATTTTAGTCATTTGGCACCGCCTATGTGACGTTAGCCATCAATTGCTTTGCGCGGATTGCGAAAGCAATCGTTGAATGAACAACTTTGATGGCTAACGTCACATAGGCGGTGCCAAATGACTAAAATGAAGTCATAAACAATTGTTATTACGATTACTATTGCTTAGGCGGTCGGCGGGCAGAGCGCGACAAGCCAGGGGGCTCCAGCCCCCCGACCGCCTAAGCAATAGCAATCGTAATAGCAATCATTTATGACTTCATTTTAGTCATTTGGCACCGCCTATGTGACGTTAGCCATCAATTGCTTTGCGCGGATTGCGAAAGCAATCCTTGAATGAACAACTTTGATGGCTAACATCACATAGGCGGTGCCAAATGACTAAAATGAAGTCATAAACGATTACTATTGCTTAGGCGGTCGGGGGGCAAAGCGCGACAAGCCAGGGGGCTCCAGCGGGCTTAGCATACGGACCATAAAATAATACTATCGGCGTGTCAGAACGTGACAGAGTTATGATAAAGCATATATCTGTCACCTTTGCACACATCGGTAAACTCTTGTCGTGGTCTTGTATGCTAAGCTAGTATTAAATATATTTTTTGTATTTTTGAAGTGAAAACTTCTGTAGCGGCGTTTTGCACTTTTTGGGATGGGTAAACCAGATATTTTTTTTCCAAAAAGTAGCATGACCGACTTCACCCGTGTACAGAATTCGCGAATATTTCGCACGGATCGATGTAGCATTTTTCACATTATTGTTGATTTACCAAAAGCCGATTTCGATAAAACTTAAATGGGACCAATTTCGAAGTATAATAATAAATATACTCTTTCCAATAAAATAAGAATTATCGAAATTAATGAAATTGGACTATGAAAAAAGTTATGCGTGGTTATACATAAAAAAAATATATACGCGTCGAATTGAGTACCTACCTCCTCCGGTTCGTCGGTCAAAAATGTTAAACTCGCGCCACGTGACCTGTATGCTGAGTGTGAGTTTTGTCGTAAACATGACGCGCTTCTCGGCGAGCGCGTAAGCTTGTAATTTGTATGAAGATATGTACAGCGCCACTAGCGGCGCGTTTTTGAAACTACAAGTTCATACAAATTACATGCTTACGCGCTCGCCGAAGAGCGCGTCATGTTTACGACAAAACTCACACACGCCGGCACTGCAGTTGTTATATTTTGACATGATAACGTCATCGCAAAAAATGGCGACCAAAAACTAACTGCAACAGTGTACAGAATTCGAATAGTTCGTACGGATCGATGTATATAGTAATCACATTATTGTTGATTTATCAAATATGGCTCTACTACTACTGTACTACTGTACCAGCCTTTTAATAGTTCACTGCAGGACGTAGACCTACCCACGAAGGGTGATTGGGCCATATCTACCACCCTGACCCAGTGCGGGTTGGTGGATTCACATATGCCATCGAAATTCTTCTACAGACGTATGCAGGTTGCCTCACGATGTTTTCCTTCACCAAAAAGCCAGTGGTGTGAAATCCCGCACATAAATTCCAAAGAAATCATTGGTACGGGACCGGGGATTCGAACCCACGACCTCACGATTGTAAGGCGAGTGTCAATACCTCGAGACCACCACGGCTTCAAAAATGGCTCAGCAGATTTCAATAAAGTTTAAACCTTTGAAGTATTATTTTCCAAACAAAAAAAACTTGAAATTGGACTTTGTTAAAAGTAATGTATGGTAATGGACTAAACGTACGAAGCGGTTTGGCTCAACATTTCTGATTCGTACCGCCAGGGAATGGAACAGTCTTCCTGCTTTCCTGTTTCCTAAGAAATATAATCTAAAGCTTTTCAAGGTCATCGTGAATAGGTATCTTCTAGGTCATCTCTCGTCAATCTTTAGAAGTTCTAATAACTTCTAGTTGAGTGATAACCTGTCTAATACGGGTATCCCAGGTGGCGCCACCAACGCTATAAGTTGGTGTAATGTAAGCACTTCAAAAATTTGACGCATGCGTAGGAGGCGGGCTGACTCAGTTGGTTAGAGCGTCGGACTAGTGATCCGAAGGGGCAGGTTCAAATCCTGCGTTCGCTTCAGATTTTTGAAATGCTTATCACAAAGATAACTCTTTGAGGTATCTTCTAGGTCTGCGTGCTTCATCTTCGACCACAACGTCGCTTACCATCAGGTGAGTAGGTGGTCAACCGCTGACTTATTCGCGATAAAAAAAACATTAAAAAATATACGCATGAACTTTTAAATATCCTCCGTTTCATCGGTTAAAAACGATGAACGCCGGTGATCTTAGGATGAGTGACCGCTGCTGGCACTTACAAGTGAGCCCTATGTCCAGCAGTAGATGTCCTATGGCTTAGAAGTAGAAGATTCATCCATCCATCCATCAGCCAAAGGACGTCCACTGCTGGACATAGGCCGCCCCTATCGATCTCCAATAAGACCGGTTGGAAGTGGCTTGCATCCAGCGCGATCCTGAGGTCATCTGTCCACCTTGTGGGTGGTCGTCCTACGTTGCGCTTGCCGGTACGTGGTCTCCACTCGAGAACTTTTCGACTCCACTGGTTATCAGTGCTTCGCGCTATGTGCCCTGCCCATTGCTATTTCAACTTGCTAATCCGTTGGGCTATGTCGGTAACTTTGGTTCTTCTACGGATCTCCTCATTCCTGATTCGATCCCGCAAAGAGACTCCGAGCATAGCCCTCTCCATAGCTCGTTGGGCTACTTGGAGCTTACTAATAAGGCCCATAGTGAGAGACCACGACCAATAGTAGAAGATTAGTATGGAAGTATTGTAAGTCTGATCTTACCTAGTTCTTCCATTTCTTCCGGGGTCAATTCAAAGTCAAAAACATTGATATTCTCTTCCACGCGCTCCTTTTTCACGGACTTAGGGATTGGAACCACGCCTCTTTGGATCTACAACAAAACATGATGTTCATTAAGTCATAGAATATGGATGGTGACTGGATAAAAAAAAAATATTATATATAACCAGCGACCCACCCCGGCTTCGTACAGGTGTATTATACATATACATCTTCGTCTTGAATTACTCTGTCTATTAAAAAT
The DNA here is from genome assembly GCA_949316475.1 of Hypomecis punctinalis. Lineage (NCBI taxonomy): Eukaryota > Metazoa > Arthropoda > Insecta > Lepidoptera > Geometridae > Hypomecis > Hypomecis punctinalis. Next base: position 5,830,101 of record OX438823.1, read on the forward strand.
AAAGCCGGACATGTGCGAGTCAGGGTCGAACATCAAGGGTTCCGTACAAATACGTTGTTAAAATAATTAAAAACCTGTTTTAGCATTTACTAATGAAGTTCTTTTATATGATACCTTACATAATACTATTTACTCACTTTTAATTTTGAACCCATACTTTGTGAATTTTGAGGCCCTATTTTTTGTGACATAAATAAAAATGTACAGTTTTCAGATTTATTCCTATATGTGTACCTACTCTGAGACAATGCTTCTCGCCAAATATCATAGTTCTATGTCAACGGGAACTACCCTGTAGATTTTGATTTTTGTGAGTGCAAAATATGCGGTTTTATACGGCTTCAACTTTTTAAACGATAACTGAGAAGTTTTTCTTTAACACAACTGCAAGAGACCATAGATATACGTATATAGTTTAAATTTCAACTCGATAGTAACTTTACGCGGTCCCGAGATAAAGAGTCTTGATATACCTACACACAGACGGAGAGAAGGACAACAAAGTGATAGGATCACATAAGGGTTCCGTTTTTTCCTTTTGAGGTACGGAACCCTAAAAAACCCATCAAAATCCGTTGCGTAGTTTTAAAGATATATGCACATAGGTACATAGAGACAGACAGACAGGGAAGCGACTTTGTTATATATTATGTAGTGATTCATATCAAAAAATATTGGACATGTACTTTTTCTTTTGTCAGTCTAACAATAAATGACAAAGATAAACTTAGTCAAAGTTTTATAGTGGGGGCTCGTGACGTCACTGGTGCGACGTAGTCTGCACATTTGTAGTGCACTCGTGACGTTACGCGGAACTTTTACGGGCAGTATCTTCGTCAATTTTCGTTTAGTTGACAAAAGAAAAAAATTACACTCAATTTGATTTCAATGTGATTTACACCTGAGCGTTACCGTGGCTTGGATGACACGTTAAATGGTAGGCCCCGCTTGAATACAACCGAACGAAAGGCAAAAAATCATCCCGTCGGTTATAGTACAGTTAGTTTATAGTACAGTTATAGTTACAGGGTATATATAGTCAAAAATCAGATCAATCTTCCTAAAGTGACTTTTAATTATGAGGGAATTGAAGAGGCTTTACTACATGAGTCGTGGAGTGAACTTTACTCTATAAACAACGACGTAAATACTGCAGCTGAACTGTTTATTAAAAAAATTCAAAACATTATTGATGATAACACAGTAGTTAAATATATATCTAAGAGACACCGACCATTAAAGCCATGGATTACCGAAGGGGTGGTAAAATCTATCAAGCATAGAGATAAACTTCATGAAATTAGTAATAAAGATCCAAAAGATGTTATAGCCAAAGAAAAATATACAAAATATAGAAATAATTGTAACAACATTATAAAAAACCTGAAAATACAGCATTATAAAGAAAAATTAGTTAAAAATCAAGGAAATTTAAAAGAAACTTGGAAAACAATTAAGGAAGTGTGCAATTTCAATAAACCTATAGTGCCGTCGAAAGAACTGTTGAATATTACTATTAACCCTAAAGAGTCCCTAAATACGGTAAACACTTACTTCACCTCGGTTGGTGAAACACTAGCAAATGCTACGTTGAACAAACTTAACACTACGGAAAGAAAACTAGCAGCAAGGGCTAAAAATACAAACAAGCCAGTTAAGTCAATGGTTCTTTTACCTACCGATCCCTTTGAAGTCCGAAGTGTGATCATGAGCCTTAAAACTCAAAGTGCTCCAGGATGGGACAAAATATCTACGTCTATTATTAAGAGGTATGTTCATCTGTTAGTGCAACCTGTATCATTTGTTTGTAACATGAGCTTGGACACGGGTAAATTTCCAACACTGTTCAAAAAAGCTGTAGTGTGTCCAATTTTTAAGGCAGGTGATAACAAAAACCCAACCAACTACAGGCCTATCTCACTACTTTCCACCCTGTCTAAAATTTTAGAAAAGTTGGTCAAGAAAAGGTTGATGAGTTATTTAGAAAAAGAGGACCTCATTAGTAAAAACCAGTTTGGCTTTCGCGAAAAACTATCTACCGAAGATGCGGTGCTTATGTTAACGAATAAAATTACAACATACCTGGATGGTGGAGACAAATGCATAGGAATATTCCTTGATTTGCAAAAAGCATTTGACACCGTCTCTATCAGCATCTTGATCAGCAGACTGGAAAATGCTGGTATTAGAGGTATAGCGCTTGAATGGTTTATTGACTACCTTTCCGAAAGATCCCAAACTTTGCGTGTTGAAGGACATGAAAGTGACAGCGCAGTATGTACTTACGGAGTGCCGCAGGGTAGCACGCTTGGTCCCTTATTGTTCCTAATCTATATTAACAGTTTATGTGATATTAACTTACCTGGCCAAGATCTTCTTATGTTCGCAGATGACACTGTACTTCTAATTCATGAGAAAAGTTGGACTAAAGCAATAAATCTAGCTGAAAACTGTTTAGCAACTATAACGCGATGGCTCGAGGATAATTTGTTGACCATAAATACAAGTAAAACAAAATATATATGCTTTAGCATAACAGAAGCAGGAGCCCCTAAAGTACATACCAAACTTAGAATACACACTTTCCCATGTAATCGTGATATAGCTCCAACTAGCTGTACATGCGCGGTATTATCACAAGTTAATACTATAAAATATTTAGGGGTTCATATAGATAATCATCTCAATTGGTCCATGCATATTAACTCACTAGTCTCTCGAGTAAGAAAACTGATTTACATATTTAAAATACTTAGAACGGTGGCTGAGCCGGTTTTAGTCATGCAAACGTATAAAGCTCTTTGTGAATGTATAATCAGATACTGCATCTGTGCATGGGGAACTGCAGCTAAGACCTATCTTATATCAGCTGAGCGTGCTCAAAGGGCCATACTGAAAGTAATCTTATTTTTGCCCTTCAGGCATCCAACTTCACTTGTATATGGTAAAGCAAATGTGCTAAGTGTTAGAAAAATCTTTATTTTTGAAAGTGTACGTCGATACCACAAACGAACTGTCCCCCTTTTGAACAATAGCGGTACATATAGAAGAGTAGAACGATGTCCAGTCCCTAGCATAAAAACTAGGTTCAAACAAAGAAACTATGAAGTTATTGTTCCACTTTTGTATAATAAAATAAACAAAACGCACAAAATTAGAAAACACAGCAACAATGAGGTAAAAAAAATTGTATTTTCATGGCTGAGTAATTACGACTATGATGGGATTGAAGATATGTTATTTGACTTTTACATTAGTTAAATAAACACTCACACACACACACACACACCCCACACACACACACACACACACACACGTGTAACGCTGCAAACCTTGACTCTCATGAGATCTCGAGTATTGCAGTGTTACACACACACACACACACACACACACACACACACACACACACACACACACACACACACACACACACACACACACACACACACACACACACACGTACATGTTTGTTGACAAAAATGAATGTTTTAGGTTTTGAGTTGTGAGATTGTGTGGTTCGTTATAAGTATGATGCGATGTAATTTGTGTTTTATATTATTTTTTTTTTTCTCTTACTTGTTTCGATAAATAGTCTAAATTGTTTTTCTAAATTTAACCTTACCTACTTTTGTTTTGTATAACTTTTTGTTGCTTGTTAATATAAAGGGAGAAGCCATTGGCTCTGAGATACAGTTATTAACTAGTTCAGAGTCAATGGATAAGTGAATATGGTTAAAAGTGTTTTAAGGCAAATAAAGTTATTTTGTATTTGTATTTTTGTATAGGTATCTTCTTCTTCTTCTTATGTTTGGCGTCGCATTGTGGTGCATTTGCCAGTGTCAAGTACATATTTTTAATAATTTTTGATATTTTATTAAAATAGTCATTGTCATAGTCACTTCATAGTCCAATCAAGTCGCGGTCAAGTCCAAACGTAGTCCAAGTCATACCTCAGTAAAGCAGTGGAGACTACTAGAGGCGACTATGGAGTTTTGGTAACAACACGGAACGACACAATACGTCAGTTCTGTCTCGTTCTGACACGGCGAAAGAAATATTTCGTTGTGCGCATTCTAGCCCGGCAGACGGCTTAAGAACTCGCTGAGTGTGAGTTTTGTCGTAAACATGACGCGCTCTTCGGCGAGTGCGTAAACATGTAATTTGTATGAACTTGCTGTGTTTCAAAAACGCGCCGCTAGTAGCGCTGTACATTTCTTCATACAAATTACATGCTTATGCGCTCGCCGAAAAGAGCGTCATGTTTACGACAAAACTCACACTCAGTATACAGGGCGGCTAATCCGGTATACGAACTTAGTTGATCAATCTAGTTGAGTCTTGGGATTTTGGGACGTCATATTTGCTTATTTATATATTATCTTACCAAGTATCTAACAATGATGTTCGGGACAGTTTTTCCATACTTCTTGGCAATTTCGTTAAGTTTCTCGTCGCTGGCGCGCGGCGGAGGAGCCTTGGTTCCCTTGTCGAACAGGGAACCGAAGGGACTGTACGCCATGACTACCATGTCGTGAGACTTGCAGTACTTCAGTATGTCGTGTTGGTCTAGGTTCAGGTTTACCTGAGGAAAAGAATATCATTTTATTTTGCCCTTAGAGAAAATATCTATAGATTCACAATCGTGCAAAAAAAGTGACCGAGTCAAAACCCTGCCCATGTGTGTGGGCAAGCTTTTAGTTGTTATTTTCAAACTTTCGCGATTTGAGCACATTATACTTCTATATTAATACGTGACTTTTCGCGCAATAAAACATGAAACATATTAATAAATACCTATTTTTCGTCGTTTATTTATTTATTTATTTATTTAAGTATACATTGCCTTATAATGTCTAGTTACAGTCATGAAAATGTAACGTTATACACATTATAACCCTGTTTATTGGGTGTTGCAAATTGTACATTAGAAGTTTGATATTAAGATATAAATACATAATCATTTGTACCTAATTTAAGAATTATCTCCAGATAATTCTTAAATTAGGTACAGATATATAGTAAAAGTAATTAAGTAAAAGTAAGTAAGTAAAAAAAAATGTAGGTAAGTAAAAGTAATATACTTAGTAATAAAGTCTTATATATTTTGTGAGGTTGAAGTTTTTTCGTCTAGATATTCGTCAACTGTGTAATAGCATTTTTTTGTTAAGAAATATTTAAGCTTCTTTTGGAACTTTTTGTTACTCGTCTCTTCTTGCAAATCTTTCGGTAGATGATTATATATTTTTATCAGCATATATTCAGGTCCTTTTTTGACCATTTCTAGTTTGGGTTCTGGAGCTAAGATTAAATTATTTGCATTCATCATTCATATTAATAAATACCTCTTTTTCGTCGTTGCGTCAAGTTGCATTGGTTGTCGTCACGACCAGCAACTTGGTCGAAACATCGGGAGAAAAAGAAAATGATACATTTAATTAATATATCTCATGTTTTATTGCGCGTTAAGTCCCGTATTATTATAGTATAGTATAAAGCTTTTTAGTTAGTCGTAAGGCGATTGCAAGCCGACTACAACGCCGCGCGATGCCAAAGTTCTCGGTTACAAGCATCAATAAGGTGACATAACGTCGAGATTGGAGAAAACGGGTCATTGTGAATTATTTAATGTAAATATCTAAGTCGGTATTGTAAGGGGATGCTTCCGCTTCCCCTAATTTAGTTATAAGGTCGATCGTGGGCGTATTATAAACTAAATATATCACTGACTACCTACATTTTTAATGCAATCGTTATTAATATTAAAAGATACGGTCTCGCGCCATTGCGCATTCCCTGTTCAAACTGAAGCGTCGCTAGTGTCGTGTAGCGCGTCCGTCGCGCGTTAGTGTTGTACCGCTGTCACTCGATTTAGCGAATCGAGTGTGCGGCTAACAGTATGTATGACGGCGCTCGGACATTTTATTACTACCTTCACTTAGGGACTGTGTCTCTGTAGATATTTGCTCGAAGATTTCGCCAAAAAAAATTCGAATAGTTCGCACGGATCGATGCATCATCACTGTAGTATTATTATTTTATACTACGAGATTAATCGCGCACTAAAATTACGAGATAAATAAATACCTCCTCATCCCGACGTTTCGGCCGAGTTGCATCGACCGTGGTCACGGGTAGACTGTCACTGTAGTGATTTCCACATTGTTGATTTTTGACCGACGAACCACCGGAGGAACTCAATTCGACGTATATACAGGGTTATTTCTAATCAATTAGCATATCCTTCTAGGGGCTTATTCTGTACATCAAAACTAACAACTTTTGTTCTACGACTTTCGTCAAAACTCAAAGACAAATTAGCTGTTCCATACATTTTATCATCACATTTTTCTATGGATTTTTTTTTGAGTTTTGACGAAATTCGTAGAACAAAAGTTGTTAGTTCTGCATATAAAAGCATCTCCTACAGGATTCCACTTCACCGGTTGGATCCCAGTAGGCCTGAGATTGTTTGTTTGCCTTTTCAGTACTGTACCAGCCTTTTTCATAGTCCACTGCAGGACGTAGGCCTACCTACGAAGGGTGATTGGGCCATATCCACCACGCTGGCCTAGTGCGGGTTGGTAGATCAACATATGCCATCGAAATTCTTCCACGAACGTATGCGGTTGCCTCACGATGTTTTCCATCACCGAAAAGCCGCAGTAGGTAGTGTGAAGCCGTGGTGGTCTAGAGGTAGTTACATCCGCCTTACAATCGTGAGGTCGTGGGTTCAAATCCCCGGTCCCGTACCAATGAGTTCTTTGGAATTTATGTACGGAATTTTACACCACTGGCTTTGAAGGTGAAGGTGAAGGAAAACATCGTGTGGCAACCTGCATGTGCCCGTAGAAGAAATGCGATGGCGTATGAGAATCCACCAACCCGCACTGGGCCAGCGTGGTGGATTTGGCCCAATCACCCTTTGTGGGTAGGCCTACGTCCTGCAGTGGACTATTAAAAAGGCTGGTACAGGTACAGTGTGAAATTCCGTACATAAATTCCAAGGAATTCATTGATATAGGACTGGGATTTAAACCCACGACTTCCCAATTTTAAGGCAGGAGTCATTACCGTGTGGTGTTCCAGTAAAATAGGCTCCAATTGTCCTCACCTCAACTTGCAGAACAGCTGGCTTGACCTGACAGTTCGCCAGCAGCCGGTCCATCTGACTGATGTTGAAGTTGGAGATCCCGATAGACTTGGCCAACCCCAGCGACTTGACGTGTTCCATGCTGCGCCAAGTGTCCAGGTAGTCTACTATGTCGAATGATGAGTGGTCTGGCTGTAGAAACAAGAATAATTAAAATAAAAACCGAACAAGTGCGAATTAGGCTCGCACACTGAGGGTTCCGTACAAACACATTGTTAAAATAATTAAAAACCTGTTTTAGCATGTGCTTATGAAGTTCTTTTATATGATACCTTACATGATACGATTTACTCACTTTGAATTTTGAACCTATATTTTGTGAATTTTGAGGCCCTATTTATTGTGATTTAAATAAAAATGTACAGTTTTCAGATTTATTCCTATATGTGTACTCTGAGACAGAGCTTCTTGCCAAATTTCATAGTTCTATGTCAACGGGAAGTACCCTGTAGGTTTTGATTTTTGTGAGTGCGAATTATTCGTTTTTTTACGACATAAACGGCTCTAACTTTTTTAAACGAGAACTGAGAAGTTTTCCTTTTACGCAACTGCAAGAGTTCATCGATATACGTATACAGTTTAAATTTCAACTCGATATCATGACGCGTTCCCGAGATAAAGAGTCTTGACATACACACAGACGGACAGACGGACAACAAAGTGATCCTATAAGGGTTCCGTTTTTTTCCTTTTGAGGTACAGAACCCTATAAATATATTTTAAAACAAGCTTTTACTTTTACTGAAAAAGTACTCGCCAAGACGAATCAATCGAGCCGAAAATCGATGGGTTTGCGTCGTTTCGTTACAGAGTTCCTAGGACCACCTTCCAGATCCATCATCAGACTTTGGTCACAGCCCGGACACTCCGCGATTCTTCATACAAAATCTGCTGTCTTACGCACACAACAGTACATTTTACTCACAGACACTATACATACGCGCGAACGCTACACGGGTATTTGTGTGTAGAACGCCTATGGTTGCCAACGACCCATGTCGACCGTAATAATTTGACAGCACTGTAACTAAAAGTAAGCGATTTATTTTATTTGAAACAAATTATCAAGAAAAAGGAACTAAATTTGAATGACATAATCTTTATAACAATATTATCTACTCGTACCTACTAAAAGTAAATAAGGTACCTTATTTTATCTTTAGGGAAATAATGAAATGATATCTTGTCGCGAATTGTTGTAGAACAGCCATAAACAGCACACGTCTTCCCCATTGTAAGTCTGTATTTTTTGTAGTCGAAATCACCGGCCTGTGCAACCCGCGCGCAGAGTGAATTTTACGAGTCCTGACGCGGGGTGGAAGTGAGGAAGACTCAAACGGGTGGGGGGTAACGAGTGGCCGTTCTATACGTAGTATTATTATATCTTCTTTGCTTTGGTTACCATTGAAGACAAACTAACAAACGACTATCAAGACGATTCAAATGATGTCAAAACGCATCTGCAACAACCCTGGTCTGTTAGGACCCGTTTCGACCCGGTTTAAAGTTTCGTCTGTTATATTTCTATCGGATACCTATATCCTGCGACTTCGCCCGCATACGCAATATATCATTATAATTTATAGCCTATGTGTTATTCTGATATATAAGCTATATTATTACAAAGTTTCATCTCAATCCGTTCAGTAGTTTTTGCGTGAAAAAGTAACAAACATCCATACATCCATCCATCCATCCATCCTCACAAATTTTCACGTTTCTAATATTAGTAGGATTTCGGAAAGTGCCCAAAACTATACCTGACCCTTTCTTCTATCGTACGGCTAGACAGACGCGACCAAAGCGCCACCCTTTTATGGTGGACATCCCACGCGTTAGAACCAAGCGTTTTGAGTCCACATTCCTCATACGAACTGCCAGAATGTGGAACGCTTTGCCTGAGTCTGTCTTTCCGTTAAAGTACAATTTAGGTGTCTTCAAATCTCGAGTAAATAGGTATCTTCTAGGTAAGCGTGCTACATCCTAGACCGCATATCTGCTTAACATCAGGCAGTGTGTAGTCAAACGCAAACCTATTTGAAATAAAAAAGGAAAAAAAAAGAAATAAAAAAAAAATTGGTCCCATCCGCCCTTTTTTATTGGACGGCAAGACCGTCACCATCGACTTGGTATTTTTTCTTTCTTACATTCTACAGGGTTATTTCTAATCAATTAGCATCTTTTTAGGGGCTCATTCTGTACATCAAAACTAACAACTTTTGTTCTGCAACTTTAGTCAAAACTCGAAAAAAAATTGGGTGTTTCATAGAAAAATATTGTTTACCCGTGTATGGAACAGCTGTTTTTTTTTAGTTTTGACTAACGTCGCAGAAGAAAAGTTGTTAGTTTTGATGTACAGAATAAGCCCCTGAAAGGATGCTAATTGATTAGAAATAACCCTGTATATTGATGACCGTCATGACTAAAGCTCCCGCGTTCTTTTATAATGGGCATTTCTTACACTCGAACCAAGCGTATCGAATCCTCTTTCTTTATACGAACAGCCAGAATGTAGAACGTACCTAAGTCTGTATTTGCACTAAGTATCACAACTCGTGATCACAACGCACATGGCTTATCATTTAGGTAAGCGTGTTACGCGCAAAACCGCATATCTGCTTAACATTCCTCCTTCATAATGCGGACCGCCAGGGATTGGAATGCCCTGCCTTCGTCATTGTTTCCTGACAATTACAATTCGGATATCTTCAAGTCAAGAGTGAATACGTATCTTCTATGTCTACATACTCTATCTTCGGCTACAACTTCGCTTTTCATCAAGCGTGTTGGTGGCCAAATGTAGCCCTATTCTACATTAAAAATAAAAAAACCGGACAAGTGCGAGTCAGGCTGGCATACCGAGGGTTCCGTACAAATACAGAGTATTTAACAAAATTGGGAAGTAAGTCGTTAAAATCTCTGTACTATAACCATCGACAAAAACAATCATACAACAAAAATTACACATTGTTTAAATAATTAAAAACCTGTTTTAGCAAGTGCTAATGAAGTTCTTTTATATGATACCTTACATGATACGATTTACTTACTTTGAATTTTGAACCCATAGGTATTATGTGAATTTTGAGGCCCTATTTTTTGTGATTTGATTTCAATAAAAACGTAGTTTTCAGATTTATTCCTAAATGTGTACTCTGTGATAACGCTTCTCGCCAAATTTCATAGTTCTATGTCAACGGGAAGTACCCTGTAGGTTTTGATTTTTGTGAGTGTCGAAATTTGCGGTTTTTTTACGACATGAACGGCTCTAACTTTTTTAAACGATAAATGAGAAGATTTTTTACACAACTGCAAGAGACTATAGATATACGTGTACAGTTTAAATTTCAACTCGATATCTTTACGCGTTCCCGAGATAAAGAGTCTTGGCATACACACAGACGGACAGACGGACAACAAAGTGATCCAAGGGTACCGTTTTTTTCAGTTTGAGGTACGGAACCCTAAAAAAACATCAGGCAGGATGTAGAGTCAAACACAAACCCTTCATAAATAAATAAAAACAGGTAATTTCAGGAGAATTTGCATATTTTGCCATTGATTGTGTAAAACAACGCATTGGGAGAATCATAACTGCAATCACTGCACGATGTGTATCTTTCTAATTAATTTAATCGGATTATAGCTCATTTTCTGATTGCGGTACCTCAGTGGAGATTATTACATTCCTTTTTGTGTGCTGTTTTTTTCGAAAAACAAACGAGCACAAAACGTTTTAAGTACCTACTTACCTACCTAGGTAAAAAAATAAATCTTGGGGGACATCGTACTCACGGTCTCTGACCCCAAACTAAGCAAAGCTTGTGATATGGCTGCCAGAGACTGATATACTACATATTCGTATTTTTAAATACATACCTACCTATATAGAATTAGAGATGGTACCTAAACACTGAGCAGACACTGAGCAGACACCAATGTTCCTCACATAAAATGCTTGCCCTGGGTGGGGATTGAACCCACGCCTCTTTGATCCAGAAGGCAGCCACAGAGACAATCAATAGGTATAACATCTAACCTAGATAAAAACGCAACGCAAAATGCTTAGCACATAATATAGTGATAGGTATAGTGCGTGCCACCAAAGATGAGACTTGACAAGCGTATCTTGCGCAGGTACAGTCGTGTTTTTGTACAGTTTGCTGTACGTCATCCAGTATTCTCATTATTACTTAGCGCGACAATTTTTGAAATATTTATCCCAAAAAGTGAATGCTAAAACCCCAAAAATGTTTGAATTTCGCCCGCGACTCAGTGAAACCACCTTAAGTTACAAACTTACAGTGAAAGCCACAGGGAAGTGAATGAGGTAAAGGTCCACGTAGGTCATGTTGAGGCGCTCCAGCGACTTCCTCAGTGACCCCTCTACATCGCGCTGTTCGTTTATTCCGAGCTGAAATTAAATACAAGAGGTAAGAGAGAGATAGAGCTTAGAAGCTATTCATTCTCGCATTCATTTAAATAAATAAATAAATACTGAGGGACATCTTACACGGTTTCTGACCCCAAACTAAGCAAAGCTTGTGTTATGGCTGCCAGAGACTGATATACGAGTACTAATAATTATACAACGTGTAACGGAAAGGCTGTATACATAAAAAGTGGGTTGATACTATACCTTATATAGATGCTGTATTCGAAATTCCGAGCCAAAATAACAACATTCACTTTTAAAAAAAATTAAATATGACTGACTAGAAAAAAAAGGACAGCAGTTCAAGGAGGTGTGGTCTGATTTTGATGGGCAAGGTCGTGTTATTGACCTCTCAGCTGTTTAGTGTGATAGTGCTGTGAAAATGTGAATTAGTCATAAAAATGACTAGTTTTTCAAAAAAAGATTAAAAATCAGCAAACGAACTTACACGGCTAAACATGCCCCCATCTAGTTTGTTACCGTTATCTGATTTGGTACTTTCAGTATGTATACAGTCTTTCCGTTACACGTTGTATAGGTACATTTTTTAAATATATACTTATATAGTTAGTAAGCTCGATTACAGAGGCGCCAGCGTAAATTAAATGGCAGCGTAAAAAGCGTTCTCTCTATCGAATGCCTAAAGAGAAAAATAAACAGAACTATGCTATTTAGCTAATATAGTTACGCTGGCGCCTCTGTAATCGGGCTTAGTACCTAAATAACACCCAGACACAGAGCAAACTCCCATGTTCATAACATAAATGCTTGCCCTGGGTGGGGATCGAACCCACGCCTCTTTGACCTAGGAGTTAGGGTCACTAACCACTGAGCCACTGAGGCAGTAAATTATAATATAAATTAATAAAATAAATTATGTAAATTACCTAGTTTAAAAAAAGACACGACATAAAAAGAGTAATAATTATAGTGATAACTAGTTTTTACCCGCGGCTTCGCCCGCATGATATTTTGATTTTTGACGCAATATCATTATAATTTTTGCCTATGTGTTATTCTGATATATATAAGCTATATTATTGCAAAGTTTCATCTCAATCCGTTCAGTAGTTTATGCGTGAAAGAGTAAAAAACATCCATACATCCATCCATCCTCACAAACTTTCGCGTTTATAATATTAGTAGTAAGTAGGATATCTCTTTTTATGTAGTGCCAAAAAATATTCCAAAAATGTAGGTAATAAGCTTAGTCATGCCATTGTTTGTACAATAACCTACTGGTTCCTGAATATTGGCGTGATAAATCTGTTATTATTTGTACGGAGATACCTACTGGTATATTGAATATTGGGGTTATTTATCCGTTACTATGAACCACCTTTACATAAAGGCATAAATTCGAGATTAAAAGAGCTGAAGTTGGTGTTTATTTTTATCGTTTAGATTTTGTACACAGATTCTTTTTGGATAAGCTGTAGGTATACCTATTGGGGAACATAATTGTATCAAACTACTTATTTAATTGTAAATTGTACGTTATTAAATTTTTCTTCCTTGAATTATATACTTCTACTTTATAAGATGTATAGTACCCAAACACAGTTTTCTTTCTTAAATTATATATACCAACCTTGGTTACGATGAATATATCTTCTCTTGGCACAGAGGACTTCCTGATTGCTTGACCAATTTGCCTCTCATTGTAGTAAAGTGCTGCAGTATCAATCAATCTAGAAAAAACAATTTCGAAACTTTTTCAAGCTCGCTGCGCTCACGCATCACTGGGATCACGCATTTTATTACCGGGATGTATATAGGACTATCCAAAACTGGTGTATTAAGCGTAAAAAAGGAGATTATTGAGACCATCATTATCAACAATTTTTGTGTTGGGCTAGCCCCATAACAAAAATGGAAGTCGAAATAAAATTCAACTGTTTCATGCATTTTGTCGATTCCATTTCGATATTCGATTCCGATTCGATGTTACAATTTTATATGGAACAGCTGATTATTTTTTCGTATTTTGGGTTTGGTCGGCATCCAATAATTCTACAGACGTCCCGACATGTGCCGATGTACAGTTACCATTAAGTACCTACCTAACCAAAAGGACACGCCTAAGGACCGAAGTCTGCCATGTCAGTGGGGGGTGAAGAAACGCACACAAACCAAAATATAAGCAAGTTTACACACACACACAAATGTAATTAACTAACACTAGCTGAAAATTAACGCAACACAAGCGCAACCAGACCGATATATTTATATAAAGAGCATGACCGCCGGTCGCGTACTTTTGGCAGAGGGGTATGCTTTGCAGTGTGGATGTGTCTTTGCATTCCTTTTGGTTAAGTACTTTATGACAGTTACTGTTGACTAGTTCCGCCCGACCACCGCGATTGGCTATGACCTAGTCGGAATGTGCATGAGAAAATTAAATGTTCTTCAGCTTTTTACTGCGCTCAAACACTCAGGCTATTTTTAGATGTTATTATGTTGTGCGCTAAGTTTGCCTTTGATCACGTGAAATTTTTTGTTCCCTTTGTACTATTCAACGTGAGATTATGAAAACTGGTTTCGCGGCAAAGTATTAATTACCTAGTAGTTGTGAGCACCAAAATATCAAGATAATAATCAGTTCCAACAAAGGAGCATCAATCAAATAAAAACTAAGATGGAAATCAGGCGATGTACAGATGTATCTATACAGATAACTGTGGCGATAATTACTTGATACAAGCCTTATTGATCGTAACTACTTTTTGTGACTTGATAATGCTTGAGCAACTCGCTTGACACGAAATAAATTAAAAATGTATCTCGCGTTCTGACCTTTGTTGAACAACATATACCAGAATTATGCCTACTTGTTAGTATTACGTATTATAGATCATATACACTTCAGATTTGGTTTCATTTAAATTTTATCAAAAAAGGTAATATAAAATAGGTAGTGTTGGGTTTTGTTCAAAAATTGCATATTCTTAATGTGTGGTTTTTGGACGAAAACTACAGTTCGAAGGCGGTAGTCAACCACAGACTTTAAAAAAAGTAAATACAGCAAGAAACTGGCTGTGGTTGGTTAATTATAGAGGAAGCTGGCGGATATTTTTATAACATCGTGGTCAGAGACTGGTACGGTTTTTGGAGACCATTGTGGTCGAGCCGTTGGAACGAAGAACAAGTCTAGATTAGTTATTTTTAGAGCTTAAAGAACACTGTAATTGAATAAATAAATCTGCAAAGTTTAATTGTAACAATATTGGTGTCTACTGCATCGAGGCCTCGGTTTTGCTAACAGTAGGAACAACAGTAATCATAAAATGGCATGCGGAAGCCTCAGACAAAATAAAAAAATCAAGACAGAATGTTGTGAACAAACAAGTGAAGCCGACCAAAACTACGCTTTGCCGTGTACCGATAATTTACACACACATCGACGTACAAGGAAACTACGCCTTGGCTTGTCAGTCGAACCATAGACTAAAAAGTACCTCGTCGAACTATGGCGGCGCAACAGCGACGCACTCACACATGTATAAAAACCGGCTTCACTTGACTGTTCAACGACGTTCCCTCTTGAGTTTTTATTTGCTCTGAGGCGGAAACTATTCGAATTTTGTACGATTGAAGTCGGCTTTACTATTTTTGGTGAAAAATATTATTATTATGGATGTGTTCACAGTTTCATACTGACCTGTATCCAGCATCTAGAGCCCAGGATACTGGGTATTCCACTTCTTTCTCTAGTACTTCTTTCTGACCATTCTGGAACATGAAATGAAATGATCGGTTTATGCTCAATTTTGAAGGTTTTGCGAAAGCCAAAACATAATTTTAATAACTACAAAATTAGTATACAGGGTTATTTCTAATCAATAAGCATCCTTCTAGGGACTTATTCTGTACATCAAAACTAATAACTTTTGTTCTACGACTTTCGTCAAAACTCAAAAAAAAAATTGTTGTTCCATAGAAAAATATAGTTCAGCTGATTTTTTTTGTTGAGTTTTGACGAAAGTCGTAGAACTAAAGTTGTTAGTTTTGATGTACAGAAGAAGCCCCTAGAAGGATGCTAATTTATTAGAAATAACCCTGTATAACGGCACGAAAAAATACTAAAATTAGTAGTTTTTGAGCCTCGCGCGTTTCCGCGTTAGTGCCTAGCTACCCTACCATCTTACCATAAAAGTTTTACGCACGCTTTAGACAATGTTTATCCATCCAAATTTCACGACTAAACATTGTTTAAAGCGTGTTTAAATATTTTGTGGTAAGGCGGGAAGTGTCCAACTCATCGTGATTCCTGTGGGCAAATCCGATACTTAACGGGGTGCAGAACTGGAAGGGGCTTCGGAGAGCGATATGTGTGATAATGTCTTTCCTATACAGGGTCATTTTTAATCAATTAGCATCCTTCTAGGGGCTTATTATGTACATCATAACTAACAATTTTTGTACTACGACTTTCGTCAAAACTAAAAAAAAATCAGCTGTTCCATACATTTTGTCACGGGTGAACTATATTTTTCTATGGAACAACAAAAAATTTTTTTGGGTTTTGACAAAAGTCGTAGAAGTAAAGTTGTGAGTTTTGATGCACAGAATAAGCCTAAAAGGATGTTAATTGATTAGGAATACATAACCCTGTATATGTTGTTTTTAAACTTTCCCGATTTGAACACATTATTATTATATACTACGGGACTAATCGCGCACTAAAATTACGAGATAAATAAATACCCGTGAGGTCTACCCGTGACCACGGTCGATGCAACTCGGCAGAAAAAGCGGGATGAGGAGGTATTTATTTATCTCGTAATTTTAGTGCGCGATTTGTCCCGTAGTATATAATAATAATGTAACCCTGTATATTTTTGGTTAGTTAAGCAAAACCTTCAAAATTGAGCCGAATAAAATCAATTACCTACAAAAAATCATCAGTCATACAAACAACCGTAATTTAAAACAAGATGTTAAATAACGATGGTTAAAGAGGGAGATAATGTTGAAAGCCCCACGGGAGCAAAGGAATTTGAATCTGGAACGTCAATTTATGAATAAAAACTTGTAATTAGTAGGATGTAATTATTATTAAAAGAACATAAATACGGGTATTAAGATTATATTATAAAACTTAGACATAAACATTAGAGAGTTTATTTGAAAATCGCGTGGGTCACCATGAAGCAGCACAAAAAAAAGGAAGGCGCAGTCTCAGAGCAAATAAAAAAATCAAGAGAGAATGTTGTGAACAAACAAATTAAGCCAACCAAAACTACGCCTCGCCGTGTACAGACAATTACACACACATCCACGTACAACGAAGCTACGCCTTGGCTTGTCAGTCGAACTATGGCGGCGCAACACCGACGCACTTACACATGTATAAAAGCTGGCCTCACTTGACTGTTCAACGACGTTCTCTCTTGATTTTTAGGGTTCCGTACCTCAAAAGGAAAAAATGGAACCCTTATAGGATCACTTTGTTGTCCGTCTGTCCGTCTGTCCGTCTGTCCGTCTGTCCGTCTGTCCGTCTGTCCGTCTGTCCGTCTGTCCGTCTGTCCGTCTGTCCGTCTGTCCGTCTGTCCGTCTGTCCGTCTGTCCGTCTGTCCGTCTGTCCGTCTGTCCGTCTGTCCGTCTGTCCGTCTGTCCGTCTGTCCGTCTGTCCGTCTGTCCGTCTGTCCGTCTGTCCGTCTGTCCGTCTGTCCGTCTGTCCGTCTGTCCGTCTGTCCGTCTGTCCGTCTGTCCGTCTGTCCGTCTGTCCGTCTGTCCGTCTGTCCGTCTGTCCGTCTGTCCGTCTGTCCGTCTGTCCGTCTGTCCGTCTGTCCGTCTGTCCGTCTGTCCGTCTGTCCGTCTGTCCGTCTGTCCGTCTGTCCGTCTGTCCGTCTGTCCGTCTGTCCGTCTGTCCGTCTGTCCGTCTGTCCGTCTGTCCGTCTGTCCGTCTGTCCGTCTGTCCGTCTGTCCGTCTGTCCGTCTGTCCGTCTGTCCGTCTGTCCGTCTGTCCGTCTGTCCGTCTGTCCGTCTGTCCGTCTGTCCGTCTGTCCGTCTGTCCGTCTGTCCGTCTGTCCGTCTGTCCGTCTGTCCGTCTGTCCGTCTGTCCGTCTGTCCGTCTGTCCGTCTGTCCGTCTGTCCGTCTGTCCGTCTGTCCGTCTGTCCGTCTGTCCGTCTGTCCGTCTGTCCGTCTGTCCGTCTGTGTGTCTGTCAAGACTCTTTATCTCGGGAACGCGTAAAGATATCGAGCTGAAATTGAAACTGTATACGTATATCGATAAATTCTTGCAGTTGTGTAAAAGAAAAACTTCTCAGTTATCGTTTAAAAAAGTTAGAGCCGTTTATATCGTAAAAACCGCATATTTCGCACTCACAAAAATCAAAACCTACAGGGTACTTCCCGTTGACATAGAACTATGAAATTTGGCGAGAAGCATCGTCTCAGAGTACATAATTATATAGGAATAAATCTGAAAACTGTACATTTTTATTTAAATCACAAAAAATAGGGTCTCAAAATTCACAAAATATGGGTTTAAAATTCAAAGTGCGTAAATCGTTTCATGTAAGTTATCGTATAAAAGAGCTTTATTAGCACATTCTAAAACAGGTTTTTAATTATTTTAACAATTTTCGATGAATGACGAGAAAAGTAAAAAAAAAACTTTTGTCGATGATGATGATGAGTATGGAGATTTTAACAACGTACTTCCCAATTTTGTGAAATTTTCTGGATTTGTACGGAACCCTCGGTGTGCGTGCCTGACTTGCACTTGTCCGGTTTTTTTATTTGCTCTGAGGGCGCGATGGTAAATAATGTTTGAAACAAAGACGGTATTTGGTATTAATATAATTAATATTATCTATGTTGCTCTGACTTTTTATAGTCTTGCAAAATTCTGAAGGTATGAAAAGTATATTAGGCACCTCTAGAATAAAATGTATCTTCGACATGACCGGTTTAAACCCTTCGCTTCACTCATGACTCTAGATTGCTCCTAGAGTAAGTATCTCATTACGCGGATGGTCGTATGTGCCGTCCGTGACGTAAATCAATGCTTTATTCTCTAGGTGTACTATTCGCGAGCTTGTAGAGTGCTGTAGAGTGCGTATGCTGTTCCAGATGCCGCCCGTGCGCACCGACACAGCTCTCTATGCTCCTACGACCCGCGTCATTAATCTGCTTAAGGTGACGCATTGATAAACTATTATTTCAAAAATTCTCCATGCACTCGGATAAATTTTACGCGGTCGCCCTCGACAGGATCGCGCCAGAGCTGCGGGCGGCAGTGAGTTTTTAATTAATTACTCAAAATGTATACATTAAAGAAAATAACTTCTCGGTTTATGAAATAGAATAGCTGTCTGGCTATTTTATTCGTAAATAACAATGGGGTGTTGTCGCTGATAATTCAGAGCATTCGAATTATTAAACTTTTTTTGGTGAGAAATTTGTTAGTTTTTATTTTGAATAAAGCCGGTTACTTTTCAAAATTTTGTCCGGTTCATTAAACTTTTTAAGATTTTTCCTTATCTATGATATTTTTTAAATTTGAATCAATATCATTTGTCCTCTCACATTAATTCAAAAGTACTCGTTTTCGTGTTTCTCGGCGCGATGCCTCGTCTTAACGATCTGATTGCTCATACACCGGATATCGATTTATTTTGTTTTAAGTTCAATGATATGTTAAACGCATGCATAAGTTTTTTTTTTAATTATTCAATAATATAATGACAATACTACGCTACTACTACATAGAAAGCAATTGGATCATCCACAGACCCTTGAAGGTGTAAAGATAATCTAAGTGCTCAAGCCCACTGCCAGTTGGCAGCGTGCCCAGCATGCTGACAGCATTGCCACGCTGAATGGTAATGCTTATACGTTGAGCCAAATAAGTTTGTTAAGTTGATAAGTTCTTTTTTATTAGTAATTTTGTTATTTTTTTTTTAGTGTATATTTCTGGCTTTCTATGCGTGTTGGCTGGTCTAGGCTGTAAGCATAGTAAGTAATTGTTGTAAATTACTAATTATTCTTTCAAAGTAGTGGAAAATTACCAGACTGACTCCGTACTAGCCTAAAACTCTCTAAGTGCGACGACATCATTTACAAGATTACTTATCTAATTTCGATAAAACTTTTACTCGTGTGCCAGACAACTCATTATGTTATGTTTTGATTTATTATAATGTTATCCCTTAGCACCACACCCTATTTCTGGCCACGCATCTACACACATGGGGGAGCGTGGTCCCCCAAAAAGAAAAATCATATATCAGCACCATTTTTCATCAGTAGACCAGTTATTTGTCCTTGGAATAAATAAAATACATAATTTGAATGTTTTAAGACTATTTATTTGTAACTTTAAACTTAAAAATAAACAATTCTAGCGCCAAACAAAAAAAGTAACCAAAAACATCAAAAATTTTAAGAGTTAACTTTAGAATGGAGTTGTGACTTAACATTAGGAATAAAAAATAAATGAAGTCCTTTTTGTAATCACTTATATCCTACATGTTACAAATCTTATACAAAAATATATACAAATTCTTAAACCTCTAAAATCACAAGGGGAATGCAGCTAGCATTTAGCAATAATATTATGTGCTGGCACCCGTGACTGCGATGGTGGAACTTTCGACCATTTATATCGGTTTCTGCCATAAAAAGCATTGCTGTTTCGGCTTTCTTCGTCGTTGTCACTTTCAGAAATACTTTCGGCTTCTGTTTCACTGTCGGTATTGTGATCACTGATTTTAGACTGCACGTCACTCAAATCTGATGTTGGTTCAGGAAAAATGTCCTCATTCTCGTTTTTATCAGAGTCTAAGTCATTCAACAGATCTTCTATCTGCTGGGGAGTTAAATATTTATCCATAGTACGACACAAACCTACAAGAAAGCAAATAAATAAGTTAATGAATCTACAAATAAATTAACGTAATTACACTCGTGGGGGACTAGGCTCCCCCATCGACTCTTACCTCTTGAACAAAGCACATTAGCCAGGCGCGCGTCCACTTACCGCGAGATCTCGGGCGGCACTGGGAATACCCGAACACTCAACCGCGTTACGTTTCATACACTTAAAATATTTGCTAAAATATAACTGATGGGGGAGCTAAGTCCCCCACGTGTGGTGTTAAGGGTTATCATTCTAATCCAGTTGAAAAAAATAGGTATAATTGAATAATTTAATTCTAGGAAGTGTTTTTTCCTCTTAATCATAAGTTTGTTTAACATATTGGGAATCACAGTGAAATCAGCAAAATATTTATTTAATAAGAAATTAGGTTCAGATAAGATAACGTTTTATTTACATTTAAAATTTTAGAGTAATATATGTAGGTACACATACTGAGTGTACATTGCCTAGATATACATTTTTCAATTTTTGGCTACATTGTTTGTAAACGAAGTTCTTTTAGACCAACGAACCACCGGAGGAGGTATACTATTCGACGCGTATTTTTTTATTTTAATTTATAACCACGCATAACTTTTTTCATAGTGGTCCGATTTACATAATTCTTTTTTTATTGCAAAGAGTATACTTCGAAATTGGTCCCATTTAAATTTTATTGAAATCGGCTGAAGCATTTTTTGATAAATCAGCAATAATGTGAAAAATGCTACATCGATCCGTGCGAAATATTCGCGAATTCTGTACACGGGTGAAGTCGGCCATGCTAATTTTTGGAAAATAATAATCTTGTATCATTAACTATTTGGGTACGGAACCCTAATTAACTTTTCTGTTAATTAGGGTTCCGTACCTAAAGGGTATAAACATGACCAATTTGCCAGGTGGCGGTAGGAAGACAATATGATACTCGAGTCTCACTCTGTCAATGTGTAATGTCTCTTTATTAAAGAATAACAACAGCTTATATACTAAATCATATCTATGAGGTATGCGCTATCTATCACGTAAAACATCTAACTCACGTCTGGTTAATCGTGCTACATCTAAAACATTCCAATGAGCTGCAACAGTACTTCCCCCTTGAAAAAAAAATGTTATATATATATTCACAAACAATTATTACCTAAAACTAGTCGAACCAAAATAAACAAAAATCCTAATAATCATGTTGCAGCGACCTTGCTTACGTCTGTTTGATTACATTTGCAGTTTATAGTTTGCTTGCATCAGCTAAAAACTGAACCTACGTGCAAAAAAATGATTCACGTACATTTACTGATGAACTTGACATAACTCTATTAATATATTATAAAAATTCCGCATAGTTACACAATATTCTTCAAATCGCCTGAATTCCTTTGATCACGTATTTCGATTCGCAGTATGACGCTACTCGAAATGTGCTGACAAAGCTCTAACTAAGCAAATACATACTACCTACTAGTGATCTAATTACCTACTAAAATACAGTTTGTAAACAATCTAAATATAACGATATTAATTACATGCCTATAGTTAAACAACGAATACTTTACACAATTCACACATAAATACTATCACTTATATAATCTTAATGAACTTGGACTTCGACATCTTATGGGCAGCACACAGTTTTGATCTAAATTCAGGTTCCTATGTTACTATTTTCACTGAATTTTCACGACAGACTAAAACAATGTTGTCACAACACACTTTTTCCGTAATCTCTGAACGTTTCAAATATCTTATTGCGCTCGCAGCTTCAGCCATATTTCCCATTATCACATTTTCTCCATATATCACTGACCAGTCGTTTGGCAATGGAAACGAATCTGGGCAAATCCTCCAGTACTACGCAATTTTCCTCCACCTTCGATTTGTCCTCGTACGGTGGTGCCAACTTAAAAAAAAATACTTGCAGATCCAACCTGTATTATCGGCGGCAGCATTGGCATCTCAAGTTCCTGTGGTCCTATATTCGGCTGCTGACGACTGCTGATTCAATTTCATCTATTCACTCGTAAACAAAATACCAAGGGTTATTCGCGTTTCATTGCAGCTACAGAACCCTGGATTTGACGTTCACTCATATGTTACTTCAAAAATTGCGTGACAAACTGCTTCTCGTCAACCATGTGATTTGTGCTGTTGTCTGTACATCTTCCTTGCTGAATTATGCGTATTTTCCGTTTCTCTGTCTTGCAAAGTTGAGTTGTCCACAAAATATCTTCAAATTCTCGAAATTCCAGTTCCAGTCCAGTTGTTTATGGTCGCCGTTGGTGGCGTGGGGGTGCAGGTCTGACGTCATCCAGCGGATTTATCGTCAACCCCCAGATCTTCTTGCGTGTTCACTACATTGCGCGACGTTCGGGTAGGGGGTCACCACTTTGCCGGTATGGCAGTGGGGCCCCCACTGATACTGCACTCGGGGTCACCAATTTGCCGGGGTAGCGATAGGAAGTCAATATGATACTCGAGTCTCACTCTGTCAATGTGTAATGTCTCTTTATTAAAGAATAACAACAGCTTATATACTAAATCATATCTATGAGGTATGCGCTATCTATCACGTAAAACATCTAACTCACGTCTGGTTAATCGTGCTACATCTAAAACATTCCAATGAGCTGCAACAACCAACCCTGTTAATAAGACTCCGTTGTCCGTCTGTCTGACACCAGGCTGTATATACTCGTATCTAATGAACCGTAATAGCTAGCTCCAATATAAGAAACGGATTTTTTTGTTCCATATTAATAACGGCAACCAGAAATTGCTTGAAATATTCACAGACTATTAAGTTGTACAATCTCTTCAAAAATAAATAATTATAATAAAATATATTAGGGGCTTCCATATGGTACGGAACCCTTTCGTGCGTGAGTTCGAGTCGCACTTAGCCGATTGTTTTTTTTAACGACGACGTTACACATTATCAGGTGTAATAAAATCGCTTGAAGCGATAAGGCCGCTATTTAGTATAGGGGAAAACTAGGTACGAGTATTACCGGCCAGATGATAATACCGGTCAGCACATTTTCACCCAAACTACGTTGTTTACTAGCAAACACACTTGAATAGCGGATGGTGTGACTGTTCCCCGCGCCTTATCAGAGCACCCACCCCTGCTCAATTCCAATCACCCGTTTGGGAGAGCCGCACGTTTGTCGTTTTCACGCCATTTTGTTGTAATATTCCGAGTTCCGTAAATAAGAGGTGAGTGGATATAGGAAATATGTTATGATTATTGGCAAGGAGGTAATTAATTATCGTATAGGTTTGTAATTTCAAGACGTTGGGCCCACGTAGAATGCTCAAGACGTGACCATCCTAAGGATTACTAATGTGACTTGTGCTGCAATTAGACTTGACCGGTTTTACCCAATGGAAAGTGTAATACCGGTCAAACGTATTAATTTATATTTTTTTTCTATACCAAAACTATGATTACTAGAGATTTCAATTAATGTGCAAATGATAGATAAATAGTTATATTCTAGTTCGTGATTACTTAATTCAATGAAGGTTGAATGATAATAGCAGGGTTTTCATTTTGCCTTAAGTGATCGGTATTACCTAGTTTTCCCCTAACTAATTTGTAATGGTTTTTTTTCCATGTGTTTTTGTATTGTCATTGTGGTTAAACTAATAAAGAATTATCTATCTATCTATTTAATGAAATTGTTCACAAACTGTGAAGCAATTAGCTATTAAAATACAGGTTTATTCCTAATTTGGTTTATCTACCAACTTCTGTCCACATAATCCTATGAGTAACTGTTTTGTGTGATAGTAAATAAGAATGAATTTTGAATTTGAGTTTCTAATTAGGTAATTAATTTATGTTTTCAAACAAAAAAATGTTGCCTGGTAGAGACCGCTTTATGCGATAATATAAGGCTGCCTGTTGTCGCACTAGTTTATTTATATGTCGTTCTATTTTGTTTTAATTTATCGGTGTCAACAATAAAAAAGTTTTACACATTTAATGGCGTCTGTTGCGCCACTTACAAATGAATAAATTGATAACAACGCCCGACATTGTTATACAATCAATGATCTTATTAAAACACCATTGTTACATGTCAGATTAATCAATTACATAGTAATATAGTTAATGTACGTACGGCAGTTTTCCATTGTTTTATGGACACAGTTATCTATGCTTAAGATTACCTATGTCTCTATAATATAACGTATAAAACGCCTATAAGTACAAGTTTATACATAGACGTATTGTAAGTACACATTTCTTGTAGGTATTTTTGTGATATTTCTAAAGGACATGTCCACAAAATGTGTGGAGGCTGGTATAATAATAATCAAATATTCTAACCACAACCCTCATTACATTTCGAGAAAGTTCATATTTTTCTGAGTCTTTTACATCAGTTAAAACCGAAAAAGTGCCCTCCGTTTTTCTTTTAAATTAATTTTGAATCTATTAGGATAAATAAATATATTTGGCTCAATAGGTAGTTTATCTCTAGCAACACTGATTAAGTAACTTCCCAATTGTTGAATAGAAGCATTTTTACCAATTAGACACAGTTTTTAAGTGTTTATTTGTCACATTGTACCTACTAACTGGTCACACTGGTCGGCTTTGATTATTTACTTGTAATAATCTAAGCTGGTCGGTTATAATTTTTAATTTTATCAAATTAAGAGATGAATGTGAAAGAATCAGCTACAAATGCAAGTAAAATAACGATAGAAGCACTTTATTATTACTAAACTAGAAAAAATACAGAGCTGTATTATTATTTTTCATACAATTTATTTTTCACATTTAAAAAAAATGAAGGTATAAAAAAATCTTAAATAAATATTTTTGAGAAGCCCGTATATCAATCTTTCAAATGATGTGTATATAATCTTGGTTCGATTTTTCTCTGAATAATATACCACTCGTGGACGTCTCCTTTTGTATAGTTTAAAATTGCATAAAACCCTAAATTCACAGCTGTTTGTAATGTTCCTATTTTGTTAAAGCGACTTTTACCTGACCTCATTCGTTTAGATTTTTATTATTATTTTATCATTTAGACCAACAGCATTATCCCTTTTTACCGACTTCCAATGAGAAAAAGGTGAAATCTATCTTCCTACTATGTTCGTCTGTATGTTCATATTGTTCATCGATATTTTCTCCAATTGTGAACCGATTTAATAAAAAAAATATTTCGACAGAGTATACTCCCGAGGTGGCCCCATTTAACTGTCATTGAAATCGGCTGAGCCGTTTTTATAAATGAACATTAATGTACATAGATGCGTGCTAACTTTTCGAATACACGGTGGAAATCAATGGTGTCATTTTTTACGAAAAATAATTGTGTTACTTTGGCACTGGTAAGTATTTTATTTATTTATTTATTAGGCTCGCACATCGAGGGTTCTGTACAAACACGTTGTTAAAATAATTAAAAACCTGTTTTAGCTAATGAAGTTCTTTTATATAATACCTTACATGATACGATTTACTCACTTTGAATTTTGAACCCATATTTTGTGAATTTTGAGACCCTATTTTTTGTGATTTAAATAAAAATGTACAGTTTTCAGATTTATTCCTATATCTGTACTCTGAGACAACGCTTCTCACCAAATTTCATAGTTCTATGTCAACGGGAAGTACCCTGTAGGTTTTGATTTTTGTGAGTGCGAAATATGCGGGTTTTTACGACATAAACAGCTCTAACTTTTTCAAACGATAACTGATAAGTTTTTCTTTTACACAACTGCAAGAAATCATAGATATACGTATACAGTTTAAATTTCAACTCGATATCTTTACGCGT
This sequence comes from Hypomecis punctinalis, assembly GCA_949316475.1. NCBI lineage: Eukaryota > Metazoa > Arthropoda > Insecta > Lepidoptera > Geometridae > Hypomecis > Hypomecis punctinalis. The sequence continues at coordinate 5,856,360 of OX438823.1, forward strand.
TCCCGAGATAAAGAGTCTTGACATACACATAGACGGACAGATGGACAGACGGACAACAGAGTGATCCTATAAGGGTTCTGTTTTTTCCGTTTGAGGTACGGAACCCTAAAAATATATTAATATAATATAGATTGGTACCTATGACAATGAGGGTAAAAGTGTGTGAACCCCATTTACTACGCCCGTGAGTCTTTATTAGAAAACCACCTACCTCGTCAAAGCCAAGAAAGGTGCCTAACCCCATCGCTGGGATGCTGTTCCCATCGTTGAGAGGCAGCCGAGGCGCCTTGCCGCCATCTTTATGATCGCTAAACTGTAATAAAAGTAATTATATTCTATAAAATTTAACTTGATCTCTGCGACAGCTGTCAGAAAAATCACGCCTATGAAGTCCTGAATTTCTTAATAGTACAGACAGTACCTGACAATGTCATACTTTATGGGCATGCCGATTAGTGATGGGCGACCAATGATCGTGACCACAGAGTTATAGATAGAGTTTTATTTAAAATATCGATAGTTCATACTAACGATCTTAAATAATAGTGAGTAAATAAAATCCAATTTCCCACCTTCAACTACTCATTCGATTTCATTACAACATTGTTCGAAAATCGATTTTTTCCACCACTATCTCAACACTAAAAATGACAATCTTCTATGTCAATGTCACTGTCGCAGAGATCAAGTTAAATTTTATAGAGTATAAGTAAGTTTGTATAGGCCGGGTGGCTAGCCCTGGTGTCAGAGTTTTTCGGCTGCTTAACGGCCTCTGACAAGGCTAAACAGTTAAAACAACCGGGGCCTACAATTTAACGTGTCATCCGAGCCACGGTAGCGCTCAGTTGGAAAATGCCACCCGCGGTCACCCATCCAAATACTGACCGTGCGGAACGTTGCTTAACTTCGGTGATCGCTGACAAACACCTAGTCAAACTACGCTACGAGCGCTACTACAAGTAAGTATAAGTAAGTTAACAGCTTCCATATAAAAATAATCCACACAAAGAAAAAAAATGTTAGTTTTCTTAAAATATTTTGCGCAAATACAACCGGCATTACATTATTGCAATAAATCGTCAATTTACTAAATTATATTTATAAAAATAATAATGAAAAATAAATAATCAGAATGTAGGTTCATGCAGCTTAAGTACTTAATATTGTAATAATATTTATTTTAATAAAATAATTGAGTTTTAAAAATAATTAAAATAATACTTAATACTTACCGCGACACCAATCAAAGCCGAAAACACGAGACCACACAACTTCATCGCACGAGATACTAACTTAAATTGAACTGAGTAATAGTTAATTTCGTAATAATACATAACTTGTAACCTACTCAGTTTATTCTAATTTATCACTTATTTAGTATAAGTTACGGTATAAGTTGCTAAAACAGTCGCGCTTTTGTTTGGATGCTGGATAAGTTGACTACTTCAAAGTCGTCGCGTTAATATCCTTAAGGGCTTTTCAACCGGCCACCGCTACACACTATGAATTTTAAAAACTTATTAGTTAGGTAGGTACTCAAACTTGTAAATGGAAGAAATCTACGCGAAATAGGAAAGTCATCATCATCATCATCATTTCAGCCATAGGACATCTACTGCTGGACATAGGCCTCCCCTAATGATTTCCAATAATACCGGTTGATAGCGGCTTGCATCCAGCGCGATCCTACGGTCCTAATAAGGTCATCCGTCCACCTTGTGGGTGGACGTCCTACGCTGCGCTTGCCGGTACGTGGTCTCTATATATACGCTATGTGCCCTGCCCATTGCCACTTCAACTTGCCAATCCGCTGGGCTATGTCGGTAACCTTGGTTCTTCTACGGATCTCCTCATTCTTGATTCGATCTCGCAGAGAAACTCCGAGCATAGCCCTCTCCATGGCTCGTTGGGCTACTTGGAGCTTACTAATAAGGCCCATAGTGAGAGACCACGTTTCTGTGCCATAATTCATCACTGGCAACACACACTGGTCGAAAACGTCACTGAGGTATGTCGGACGAGAAGACGTTACGCAATTTTCCAAACACTGCCCAACTGAGTTGGATTCGGCGATTGGCCTCTTTTTTGAAGTCAGACCTACCTAACTGGACTACTTGTCCTAGGTAGACGTACGAGCCAACGACTTCAAGAACCGAGTTCCCAACTGAAATAGGGGTGGGTACAAACTGAGAATTGGAACAGAACAACAGGCAACAGAAGAATAGGAAAGTAAAGTTTATTATTAACCAAAAGTATAAAAAAAAAACATAGCTATTGAAGTACATAAAGCGAGAAACAAATTAATACAGTTGATTTCGAATATGTCTAAAATAATAGCATTGCCTTATTATTAAAAAATTAAATCAATTGTTCCCTCTTTGGCGAAACAATGAAACAATGTGTGAAAAACTGATTTTTTTGCGATTTCACAGGCTCGTCATTATGAACACTTACCTTGACACCACCCAAGGTAAAAGTTGTTCATTGTTTGGTATATACCTACAATCATATACCTACCTCTGGAAATCCCTATACTTTATTATTGTATACTACGGGCAAAGAAGATATAATAATACTACCTACGGGACTAATCGCGCACTAAAATTACGAGATAAATAAATACCGATCATCCCGACGTTTCGTCCGAGTTGCATCGACCGTGGTCACGGGTAGACGGGTAGAGTCTACCCGTGACCATTTATTTATCTCGTAATTTTAGTGCCCTATTAGTCCCGTAGTAAATAATAATAATGTGTTCAAATCGCGAAAGTTTAAAAACAACATCCCTATAGGGATGCAGTAAAGCACCATCTTTTATTTAAGAAATAGGTCAATCGCCGAACCCAACTCGGCTGGGCTGCGTTCGAAAAACTGCGTGAAGTTTTTCCGTCTAATATACCTCAGTGCCTCCAGTCGAGAGTTTTCGACAGCTGTGTGTGTGGAACTGAAACGTAGTATTTTACTATGAGCCTTATGAATAAGCTCAAGGTAGCCCAATGCGCTATGGAGAGGGCTATGCTCGGAGTATCTCTGAGAGATCGATCAGAAATGAGGAGATTTGCAGACGAACCAAAGTTACCGACATAGCCCAACGGATTAGTAAGTTGAAATGGCTATGAGCAGAGCACACAGCTCGGAGAACTGGGCAGTAAAGTTCTCGAATGGACACCACGCACCGGCAAACGCAGCGTAAGATGTCCACCGACCAGGTGTACCGACGATATCATTAAGACAGCTGGAACGTGCTGGATGCAGGTCGCTTCCAACCGGGCTTATTGGAAATCCATAGGGGAGGCTTTTGTCCAGCAGTGGACTGATAATGATGATGATCTTTTATTTAAAGTATAGTTTGACACCTGGTTGCCTCACACTTTCTTTATAATTTCTTCCCAAGCCTTTACTTCTTTAGGTGCCTCCTGATCCTGATGATTGTATTCTTCTACGTATTGTAGTTGCGCTATAAAACGCTGGACCATATTTTATAACTTAAACTTTATAACTTCAATTTCTACGCGCAGACCAAATAAAAAATCTTTTTATTTGGTCTGAGTTTCTACGTACTTAAACTTGCAAATCTACCAGTGAGACAGCTGTGTCCAGTAGCCATTAGAAAAAGTATTTTTTGCTAAATTAGCATTTTTTTCAGATAATCACTTTATTGCGTCTTTTTGTAACAATATTTTATCTCTGAGCGCTCTTCACATTGTAATTAAGTAAGTAGGTACCTAGTTAGTAAACGATGAGTAGTTTTTTTTATAAATTCAATTCCAAGTAGGTAAATAATTAAACTTGCTAAGCAAGGAGCGAATGAGACGGCTTTCGACTGCTGGGTCCAGCGATCTTTTTTTCCAGAAAACGTCTTTATTTGTAGAACTAATGCATTTTTTCCAAATTTTTTGTTGAATTATGATTGTATTTCTGAGCTCTCTACGTATTGTAGTTGCACTGTAAAACGCTGAGCCGTTTTTTTAATAATTCAATTCCTATAAAAAGGCCCGTTGAAAAGCCATTAACTTCCTTGAATACCTTCCATACGTTTTTTTTTTCTAAAAAATGTATTTGTTTGTATAACTAAGAATATATCTCTCAGCGTTCTAAACATATTGCAAGTAGGCGCGCAATTCAATTCCAAGTAACTACTAGAACTTGCTAAGTAATGAATCAATTAGGTTTTGGACGGCTGGGTCCGGCGATGTTCTCTAAAAACGCCTTGTTTGGTGAATTAAGTAATTTTTTTGCAAAAAATATCTTCATTTGTTTAATTCGATTTTATCTCAGAGCGATTAATATATTGTAGTCGCGCTATAAAACGCTGAGCTTATTTTTATAAATTCAATTTCTATGAACTGCCTGATTCTATAACATGTCTGGTTGAAAAGCCGGTAAATTCTTAGAGTGCTTCCATATTTTTTTTTCTAAAAAATGTCTTTGTTTGTTTAATTAAGATTGTATCTCTGAGCGTTGTACACATTGTAGTCGCGCTACCACACGCCGGGCCGTTTCCTTTACTCCAAGGTGAACGAGCCGAGTTCACTCACATTCTAATCGATTTTTTATAGGAAATATTACTATAACGGTACTTAAACTGGTCTAGGTGCTTATTCCTGAACAAAGAGCTGGTTCTTGTAAAAAATAACAACAAAAAATTATTGGTTTTAGATTTATTTTAGGTAAAAAATACGTTCTGATTTGATTAGAGCCAACTGACAAATTCGGCTCGGCTGGGCAGCATTCGGAAAATTGCGTAACGTCTTCTTGTCCGACATACCTCAGTGCCTCAAGTAGAAAGTTTTCAAGCAGTGTGTGTTGCCAGTGATGACTTATGGCACAGAAACGTGGTATCTCACTATGGGCCTTGTTAGTAAGCTCCAAGTAGCTCAACGAACTATGGAGAGGGCTATGCTCGGAGTCTCTCTGCGAGATCGATCGAGATGCGAATCAGGAATGAGGAGATCCACAGAAGAGCCAAAGTTACCGACATAGCCCAGCGGATTAGGAAGATGAAATGGGAGCAGGCACATAGCTCGGAGAACTGATGACCGATGGGGTCGAAAAGTTCTCCAGTGGAGACTACTGGAGACCACGTATCGGCAAGCGCAGTGTAGGACGTCCACCCACAAGGTGGACGGACGACCTCATCAAGAACGCAGGATCGCGCTGGATGCAAGCCGCTTCCAACCGGTCTTATTGGAGATCTTTAGGGGAGGCCTATGTCCAGCAGTGGACGTCCTATGGCTGAAACGAACAAACAAACCGGCAAATTGGATCGTGTAAAACGTGGTCGATCCAACATTATTATTATTAATACTGGTTGGAAGTGAAACCAACCAGCAACCTTATGTACAAAGGCGGGAAATCTCTAGCGATGTTGGATGTCAACTATGTTGGCTTCAACCAAATCGGAACGTGTATGATAATAAGTAGCTTTAAATCCGACTACTGAACTATCCGACGTCTTTCAGGTTTTTTACATTATTTTTAATTTATTTGGTTCTATCCTCATATGAAATTTTAAATCCGAAGCGTGTTTGCTGGTTTGTTACTGTTTCACACAGCAACAGAACAACAGATAGACTTATTTTTACATAAAAGGTGAATGAAAAATGAAAGGAGAATGACCACGTACTCGTATTATCCCGGAAAAAAATAATAGGTTTCTATGAGATAGCACCATAATCAAAATAACGGGCGTAGCCGCGGTCTATTGCTAAAGCTAGTAGAGTACCTATAAAAGAAACAAAATGTTTAATTAAAAACTTTATTACAAAAATACCTACCTAACAAATAAATACGTACAAACAAAACTAAACCTTATTCAATATCAAAATTGGCTCCGTTCTTCCATTTTCTAAGAGAGAGGGGTACTTCCATCTTTCCTTCCACCTTGTCGAAGGGGTAGTTGGTATATTCCTGATAGAAAATGGGCCTTAATGTCCTGTACCCAATGTCGAATTTCGCGATTTCGTCTACGTCGGCCTTTTCTAGGTGGAAGTCGAAAATACTGGCGTTTTCTAGGACTCTCGCTTTGGTGACCGTTTTGGGAATGATGACCAGGCCTCGTTGGTACTGTGGACAAAGAAAAATATTATATCTGTTTTTTGTAAAAAATTTAATCAACTTTTATCAACCTCATGCCGAACGCAGCGAGTGAAATTAATCTTTAACAGATTTCCAAAAAGGATTTCTATGTTCGTCTGAATTGTATTTTTTGTGTATGTTCATTTTCTAAAATATATTTTCAATATACAAAATACTTTTGTAGTTCAAAAAGGTATACCATCAAAATTTTACAGAAATCGGTTAAGCCGTATGTGAAATATTCACAATAGTGAATTCGAGCGAAATATTAGAACTTTGTACAAGATGGAAGGTAGTTTTACCATAGTTTGCGAAAAATAATTATTATTGCTATTCAATATCAGTAGGCGCTGCATTTTTTGGAATTGCTTCGATATTACGGAACAGAAGTACCTAAATTATTTTTTTATCAGATCATACTGGCTGTTTCTCTATGTAACGGATATACTCTATACTGCATAAGAGATTGAAGAGCTTGATCTCTGCGACAGTGACATTGACCTAAAAGATTGATATTCTTAGAGTTGGGATAGTGGTGGAAAAAATTGATTATCAAACAATGTTGTAATGAAATCGAATGAGTAATTGTAGGTGAGAAATTGGATTTTATTTACTTACTATTACTGAGGAGAATGGAGGTTCGTATCAAACAAGATGGTGGCGTGCCTTTTTTTAGTTTATGGCCTGGTAACACGGCCTTTGAGCCAAATGTTACATGAGTAGGTGGGAATTTGGATTCAATTTACTCACAAAGATATTAAGTATATACACATGTTAGTAATGTTATGATATTAAAATATACAATTAAATTAATGATACATTAAGTTTTATTTAAAATATCATTAGTATAAACTATCGATATTTTAAACAGAACTCTATCTAAAACTCTGTGGTCACGATCATTCGTCGCCCATCACTAATCGGCATGCCCATAAAGTATGACATTGACAGGTACTGTCTGTACTATTAAGAACTTCAGGACTTCATAGGCGTGATTTTTCTGACAGCTGTCGCAGAGATCAAGCTATATTTTATATAGTATAGGATATCAATGTACCTACGCATAATCAATGTTTGTACCAATGATATATTAGAACATGTCTGTCGTCTATAGAAAGAAACGCACCGTACATTGTAAAAAAAAACTAACATTTCTAACAAATAGACCCACTAACAACAATTGTAATATCATAACAAGAATAAATTATTATAAAACTTTTTAAAATACAAGCTTTTGAGATCCTGGATATCATGTAGCAGCAGAGTCCTAGCCAAGACAAGTAAAACGAGCCTAAACACGACTGGTTCATCTTGTTTAGTACATGAGTTCCTATGGCCATCTTCCGACCCCATCGTCAGATCAGCTCCATGGTACCATATTATTGCATTGTCACGCGATATACTTATGCGTGTAAAATTTCAGCTCAATCGGAAATCGGAAACTTGGTCAAATTAAACTTGCAAGATTCCACCCGAACTGACATACACACATAGTTACATCCATCGCAAGTTAAATAAAAGCTTGTATTAAAAACATACCTACAGATAAATACCGCCTATAATTTGACTTCTCCAAGTGATCTAGACGTCAGAAAAACATGGGCATCAGCTGCTCGACTAGATAAGGCAACACCCGGTTGTACATAAAGGAGAGGGATCGTTTTTGGAACTTCGCAGGGTTTGGTCGTATAAGGAACTTGTAAAGAGCACTCGCAACTTCCACAGACAATATAGAGTGTTTCCATACAATCTGTCAAAGTTCTGTATACGTTCCCAGGCGTTCGAAGTTCAAAACTAAGTCCCCTGGCGTTCGTGTTCGCTTTTCCTCCTTCTCTCTCTCATGACGCGAATATGTGTACAGAATAAAGGAGCAGGTATTAAGGATTTCTTACCAGGTATCTGAAAGTGACTTGCGTGACAGTCTTGCCGTATTTCTTAGCGATGGCGACCAGGGTGGGGTTGTTTAGTTTGGGCTCCGGAGTGTTGGGTGCAGCTCGGTTGGGGATCATGGTGCCCAGAGGAGAGTATGCTACTACTAGGATGCCTTGCGACTTGCAGTAGTCTACTAACTCTGTCTGGCCCAGGTTCAGGTTGATCTGAAAAGAACAGGATAGAATGTTAATAGCTGCTTATGGATACTTCTAGATGCTAACCAAACGACTTCAAATAATAAAGGCAAGTAGGCAAAACATAACAGAACTCTCCAAAATATAATTGATGTACCTAACAGTAGGTAGGTTTTTGCTATCAAAGGTGACGTCCACAAGTGGTATATAATTCAGAGAAAAATCGAACCAAGATTTTATATAAATCATTTGAAAGCTTGATTTATGGGCTTCTCAAAAATATTTAATTTTGATTTTTTATCCCTCTATTTTTTTTTTAAATTGAAATAAAATATTACAGCTTTGTATTTTTTCTAGTTTAGCAATAATAAAGTGCTTCTATTGTTATTTTACTTGCATTCGTAGCTGATCTTTCCAAATCCATCTCTTAATTTGCTAAAATTAAAAATTATAATCTACCAGTGTGACCAGGTAGTAGGTACAATGTGACAAAAAAACACTTAAAAAGTGTGTCTAATTGGTAAAATTGCTTCTATTTAACAATAATGGAGGTTACTTAACCAGGGTTGATAGACATAAACTACCTATCGAGCCAAATATATTTATTTATCCCAATAGATTCAAAATTAATTTAAAAAAAACGGAGGGCTCTTTTTTTGTTTTTAACTGATGTAATAGACTCAGTAAAATATGAACTTTCTCGAAATGTAACGATTGTTTTGGTTAGAATTTTTGATTATTATTATACCAGCCTCCATACATTTTGTAGACATGTCCTTTATAGCAGGCTTTGATATCCAATAAGGCGTTTTAAGTCAATTTATTCAGCACTTGTCTGTTATGTCTATTGATGTTCCCGTAGAGAGGTAGAGTTTGTGCAAAAGGAAAAGCGTCGTAAGTGAGGTCGCCCGTGTGCTACTTTACTAATTTTGTTACGTTGACAACACTGCTCTGTCATTGCTAGTACAATTAGAAGTGGTTGAAACTTGGTAGACACCAATTCGGTCTTCATCAGTACTCGCTTCTACCAAGGATGTCTACCAAGTTTCAGACAATGACAGCTGTAATATATACTCTATAAAATTTAACTTGATCTCTGCGACAGCTGTCAGAAAAATCACGCCTATGAAGTCCTGAATTTCTTAATAGTACAGACAGTACCTGTCAATTTCATACTTTATGGGCATGCCGATTAGTGATGGGCTACGAATTATCGTGACCACAGAGTTTTAGATGGAGTTTTATTTAAAATATCGATAGTTTATACTAACGATATTTAAAATAAAACTTAATTTATCATTAATTTTACTGTATATTTTAATATCATAACATTTTTTGCATGTGTAATTAAATTAAACCCAATTATATGGCTTCGATATATAGTGAAAAACGTCGATAAATGTGTTACATTATTATGAGTATTTAATTAATATCATAACATTATTTACTACTTACTTACATAGGTACTTGATTGTAAATAATAGTAAGTAAATAAAATCCAATTTCTCACCTTTAACTACTCATTCGATTTTTGAAAATCGATTTTTTCTACCACTATCTCAACTCTAAAAATGTCAATCTTCTATGTCAATGTCACTGTCGCAGAGACCAAGTTAAATTTTATAGAGTATAGTTCTGCTGTTCTGTGGTAATATCTTACCTCGATTTGATTGACAGCAGGCTTAACTTTGCAGTTGGCAAGCAGTCTCTTTAGCTGATCGATGTTGAGGTTGGAGACTCCGATGCCCTTGGTCAGGCCCTTGGCGAGGACGGCCTCGAAGCCGCGCCACGTGTCGACGTAGTCAATCTTCTCGTCCACGCCTTCTTCCTGGAATCATAAACAATTTTTATAGCATTTTTAGGGTTCCGTACCTCAAAAGGAAAAAACGGAACCGTTATAGGATCACTTCGTTGTCCGTCTGTCCGTCTGTGTGTATGTCAAGACTCTTTATCTCGGGAACGCGCAAAGATATCGAGTTGAAATTTAAACTGTATACGTAAACCTATGAATTCTTGCAGTTGTGTAAAAGAAAAGCTTCTCAGTTACCGTATAAAAAAGTTAGAGCCGTTTATGTTGTAAAAAAACGCATATTTCAACGCTCACAAAAATCAAAACCTACAGGGTACTTCCCGTTGACATAGAACTATGAAATTTGGCGAAGAGCATTGTCTCAGAGTATACATATAGGAATAAATCTAAAAACTGTACATTTTTATACACGGGTTATTATATTTTATTATATTATACAAAATATGGGTTCAAAATTCAAAGTGAGTAAATCGTATCATGTAATGTATCATATAAAATAACTTCATTAGCAAATGCTAAAACAGGTATTAAATTTTTTTAACAATATGTTTGTACGGAACCCTCGATGTGCGAGCCTGACTCGCACTTGTCCGGTTTTTTATCGCGATTAAGTCCGCGCTTGACCACCTACCTCGCCAGATGGTAAGCGACGTTGTGGTCGAAGATGAAGCGCACAGACCTAGAATATACCTATTCACTCTGATCTCGACAAGCTCTAGATTATATCTCTTAGGAAACAGGAAAGCAGGGAGACTGTTCCATTCCCTGGCGGGAAAATCGACAGCGTAGGGGTGGTAATGTGGCGTCCTTCTACTTATCCTGTGTTTTAATTTGGGGTGGTGCTGATCTGTCATGGGTGCAAGCTACGCAATATCCAATCCTGAGTAATCCTGACTGAAACGTACAGTTGTTGATTGGCATGGCTGCCTGGAAGAAATCGTTCAAAGCGATAAGGCCGCCAGTTAGAGACCTATAAATTGTATTGTTTTGACCCTGTAATTTAGTTTTTTACGATATGTGGTTGTCTAATTGAGTGTTATTTACAATTTCAACCGGGAGGATGGATTTAAATTATCAGCGTCGTGGAATCCTGCCGTCAACAAATGTAAATCGCGTAGTGTAGGTAGAAGGACATTATTAGATACCGTTAGTGTTGTGTCGTGGTGACAATTTTTCAAGTTCAAGTTGAATTGGCGGTACCAGCTGTTCCATACTCCAGTCTACCCGTGACCACGGTCGATGCAACTCGGCCGAAACGTCGGGATGATGAGGTATTTATTTATGTCCTAATTTTAGTGCGCGATTAGTCCCGTAGTATATTATAATAATAGAGTGTTATTGTTTGTTTGTTTGTTGATTAGATTTTGCGCAGGTTGTAGCTAACTTCACATCCGCCGACTTGTATGATTCGACCTTTATACAGGGTTATCATGAACTGGTGAACTACGCCGAAAGGAGTTGATTCAGATCATCTAATATCAATAACTTTTACTAAGGGGGAAATTCGAGAAATAAGATATACTAAGTGCCACACAATTCGGCGGATGAGAAGTTAGCCGCAAATGTTAGCCGAGTCACTTCGCCGTGATTCGCTAATTATTGCGCATGTGTGCACAATGCCGACGCCGCGTGGCGTAGTGTTGAGCACGGGCATAGGGAGCGCGCGGGAAGTTGGCATGAGTTTAACGGGCTGGTGTGACCCGACGTCTCGTCTCTCTGGCTCCCTCGCATACCAATATTTCGGCTTTTGCGCAGCGTTCTGCGCATAACGTCCCATCGTGATTTGTGTGGCGCTTAATATACCTATTTCATAGATTTTGTCTATTCCGAGTAGAGGTTGTCTGAAAGAAATCGCTTTTAGCGATAAGACCGCCTTTTGTGTATTTTCTGTCTTTGTTTCTTTTGTTATGTTTTCTTGCTGGTGTCAATAAAGTGTTGTTGTATTGTATTGTATTGTTGCAGTTTTGAAAGGAACAGACTACTTTTTCTCGAATTTTGGGTTGGGCCCATAATAAAAGTAGTTTATCACGATGGTTTTAGTCACCCTCTCTTGGCTTAGTACAACACTGTACTGTACTGTAAGCAGATAACCCTGTATACTATAGGTATACATATGTGACTCCTAACATCAGTGACCATGGAGATCCATGGAGGTGACGTAATGAAATGAAATAAGTTTTCTTCCAGGCAACTAAATGACAAGGCCCATATACTATATACTATATAAGTACTATATACTATATACTATATATATATATATATATATATAAGGTAGGTACCTTAAAAACTAAACATATATACCACTAGCTGCCCGTCCCGGCTTTGCCCGGGTATGATTGGCTATACATATACTTACCACGTAATGTAGGTATGCGCCACACACATGCTAGACATACCGGATGAACCATTATGATGAGTTAAAACCTACCCAAAGCGCGAGTTTCCGTAGTCTTAAACTGTTCGAAGTTTATGAAAAAGAGATAGTAGGTATTGGCATATCTAAATAAAAGTGAGTTCGTATGTGTTGGGTGGCTGTACATAATATATAGCCCTGATTTCAGAAAATGACAATGATGGGAATGAAAGCGACGTTAAAATATTACAGACCCACAGTCTATACATTCTACCCATGTAAGTTAGTTTCTTGATCTTGTCTTCACTCGAGAATTTTGAAAAACATTGGACATCAGTTCTACTTCTACGAATTGTGTGCCCTACCTAAGGCCTCTTCAACTTGCTAACCCAAAGAGCTGTCATGGAAGGAATCGAAGCGCTGGCATCCAACGTGTTCCGGACGTCACGACCAGATCTTAGATTCACGTGAAGACCTTCGCTACACTTGCCAATACATTGTCTACATTCGAGAACTTTAAGGTCGACAATTCGTTTCACATACTATCGTAGCTACCGCAGTATCAGCCGTGTCAATAATACGGGGCTCCCGGGCTACAGGGGCCTTAACGTGTGTAAGCAAAACCTAGTAAAATGTTATCCACAATGTCACTTAATCTCGTGCTTCCCGAAAAAAAATCATCTCTTTTTTTCCCGGGTTAAGCATTCTTCCAAAAGTTGTCCTAAGAGGCAGAAATTTTATAACAACTGAAATCGTCTTCAGCTAGACTTACTTAGCTGATATATGTAATTATATTCTATTCATTATCAATTATCAATTTCCTGAAAAAAAGGCAAGAAAAGTGTACATTTCATTTGAATTGTTTGGCTAGCTCAATTTCTAGGAGGAAGTGACAACTTATAAATAACCGTCTTACCACTAAAGTTTTAACAGTACAAATTGTACGGCTAAACATTGTTTAAATCTTTTGCGGTAAGGCGGTATATATTTATTTCAATTTAATGCAAGCATATTTGTTTCTTTTGTGAGAAATGAGTGATTTGGGCTCCCCAACTATGTTTGATTCAGGGCTCCTCCAAGGCACGCTACGCCACTGCATACCTATTTACTACCAATAAAACATAAATCGACACACTAATGGCGGAGATATATAAGTTTGGTGGTCTAGTGGTAGTAACGCCTGTCCTACAATCGTGAGGTGGTAGGTTCAAATCCTGATCCTGTATCAATGAGTTTCTTTGGAACTTATGTACGGCATTTCAAATTATTGGCTTTTCGGCGAAGGAAAATATTGTGTGGCAATCTGCACCATCCCACACTGGGCCCTGGCACTGGTGGTGGATATGGCCCAAGCACCCTTCTGAATTCTCAATGACCCGTTTCCTCGAATCTCGACGTTATATCACCTAATAAGTGCCTGTAACCGAGCAGTTTGGCATCGCGCGGCGTTGTAGTCGGCTTGGAATCGCCTTACGACTAACTTAAAAGCCTGCCCACTACGTAGCTTGGGCAGGATTTTGGCTCGGACACTTTTTTTCACGATTGTGACTCTATAGATATTTGCTCGAAGTGAATTTTGTAGTACTCGTATGTACATTGTACAAAGTACATGAATTGCCAAGCGGGGAGAGCGGCGAAACGGAACTTTTATAATACTTACATTTTTGAACTCGTGATATCTTTGTAATAAAATGTCTGAATTAAATAATTTAAAAAGTTGCATAAAGCTATTGAAACAGTCTTGAATATGAAATAATTTATTTTGATAAGGATTAATACCAAGATACAAATTAAGATCCTTTTCCTGCGACGGTATTTCAATTATTTTTTAAGAATAAAAGAACAGTTATTACTGTTTAACTATAATAGTTAGATATATGCTGTCGCGACATTTTTTGTAAATTATGGTGTGTTCTATAAAGTCGTAGTACATTATTTTATTCCATCATCAATAGTTTTCGCAGCGCACGCGATGTAAAGAATATTTTAGGCATTTTTTTACACCTTGGGTAACATTATTATAGTTTTAATAGGGATCCTTATTTTTTTCTTGCAATTAAAATAGCCTATGTTACTCAGTGATAATGTAGCTTTCTAATAAAAAAAGAATTATTAAAATCGGTCCTGTACTTTTTGAGTTTATTCATTACATACAAAAATACAAAAATACAAATCTTTCCTCTTTATAATATTAGTGTAGATTATAAAGAGTTATTTCTAATCAATTAGCATCCTTTTAGGGGATTATTCTGTACATCAAAAATAACAACTTTTGTTCTGCTACTTTTGTCAAAACTCAAAAAAAAAATATTGTTCCATAGAAAAATATCGTTCACCCGCGGCAAAATGTATGGAACAGCTGATATTTTTTTTTAGTTTTGATAAAAGTCGCAGAACAGAAGTTGTTAGTTTTGATGTACAGAATAGTCCCCTAAAAGGATGCTAATTGATTAGAAATAACCCTGTATACCTAAACAACTACATTTTCATCACATCTATTCGAAAAGGACTACTTGGTTCGCCTTTAAGTGCGCCCACAGGAGGTTTCTATAAGGAACTTCATAAGAGCGCAGGAATCATCTTTGCCGCGCACTTGTTATGTTAGTGTTCAGCGCTAAGAACATGAATGAAGAGAATGTAAATATAAGTTATCATTTGTTTTATTATTAGATACCATTTAATTCCAATTTAGTTGTTACTCTACATTTTATTAAATAATAATATTACAATAAATAGGAGGCGCCTTTTATTTTCCCATAGAGGTGATGAAAAGTAGAGTGTAACACTCGGGCGCAAAATATATTTTTGGCTCGGGCGACGTACTTTGAATCCCTCGCTACGTTCAGGATTCTACTAAATACCTCGCTACGCTCGGGATTCTACTCTAGAATCCCTCACTTCGCTCTGGATTCAAAAAAGCGCCGTCGCCGTAAAAATATTATTTTGCTTCCATATGATACAATCTACTATTTGTTGTTTTTAAACTATCGCGATTTGAACACATTATTATAATATACTACGGGACTAATCGCGCACTAAAATTACGAGATAAATAAATACCTCTATATATACATACTGGAGTATGGAACAGCTGGTACCGGCGGCGGTACCAGCTGTTCCATACTCCAGTCTACCCGTGACCACGGTCGATGCAACTCGGCCGAAACGTCGGGATGATGAGGTATTTATTTATCTCGTAATTTTAGTGCGCGATTAGTCCCGTAGTATATTATAATAATCTACTATTTATTTAACTACTTCATGCGTAAGGTAATACTTGTAGAGAATGTTATTTCTTACCGAGACTGACATGGGCCAGTGCAGGAGTACCAAGTCTACGTAGTCCAGTTTAAGCCGCCTCAGCGAGCCTCGGAGTGACACCTCCACGTCGTCAGGTCGGTGGAACTGTTGCCATACCTGGAAAACAGCCAACCACGAATTGATGCTTGATAAATAAATACCTTGATATGACCTTGGTAAGCCGTGGTAGTCTAGTGGTAGTAACACCCGACCTGCAATCGTGAGGTCGTGGGTTCAAATCCCGATCCCGTACCAATGAGTTTCTTTGGAACTTATGTACGGAATTTCACACCACTGGCTTTTCGGTGAAGGAAAACATCGTGAGGCAACCTGCATACGTCCGTAGAAGAAATTCGATGGCGTATGTGAATCCACCAACCCGCACTGGGCCAGCGTGGTGGATATGGCCCAATCACCCTTCGTGGGTAGGCCTACGTCCTGCAGTGGACTATTAAAAAAAAAGGCTGGTACAGACCTTGATAAGTAAACGCACAAAGGTAGACGATGTAACCTTGAAAATACGGAAATTAAAGTGGAAATGAACAGGCCATATAATAAGAGGTATTGAAAAATGGAACAAACATTGTATTTTGGCATCCAGAAAACGCAAAAAGAAAACGTGGTAGACGGGTCAGAAGATGGGAAGACGAGATAAAAGCAACAGCAGGAAAAACATGGACCAGAGCAGCGCTAAACAGGGTAGAATGGAAAAGAATGGAGGAGGCCTTTGCCAAAGTTGGGCAAACAGACATAGTTGCCGATGAGGACTCACTGGAGGAGAGTGATAGTATTTAATTATAAAAAAAATATTGTCTGAATAAAGGCTTATATTATTATAATATACATCTCTCGGGCCAAGCCCGGTTATTTGATGGGCATCAGTGGAGCCGAAGCCAACACTGAGAGGCCCTTTTTAAACATCATTTAGCTATGTTGTAGGGGTGAAAGTACAAGGAGCCTATTGTGAGTAATGAATTGAAAAAATAATGGGTTATTGTGGTGAACTTCTGGGTGTTATACAAAACCGGTCTATGGAATGAGGTGCGGCACCCGCCAAGTAATGCCTCATTTCAAAATATTGAGGCGGGTGGTGACTTGCCATCCACTAAATGGGCCCCCCATGAAGGCAACCGTAAGTTGGCGCCGGAGGGGCAACATTGGTGTGGACAGCTTAGGGTGTCGAGAGGTGTGCTGCGCTTTCACTAAACGCTACTCGCGGCGTTATGCTCTTTAACACTTCCACCCTGGAGCTTAGGTTCTTAGCTCTTGCGGTTTTCACTCCAAACCGGCCAGTTAAGGCAAGAGAGGAGTCAGGGGTCTCATTTAGCCCCAGGGAATCAGGGTTCGCGGTGTCGCCACTCACCGACGGCTCGCCACAAAGCCGCCCCTGCGATTATATTATATTATACTAGTTTTTACCCGCGGCTTCGCCCGCATACGCAATATATCATTATAATTTATAGCCTATGTGCTATTCTGATATATAAGCTATATTATTGCAAAGTTTCATCTCAATCCGTTCAGTAGTTTTTGCGTGAAAGAGTAACAAACATCCATACATCCATCCATCCATCCATCCATCCATCCATCCATCCTCACAAACTTTCACGTTTATAATATTAGTAGGATGCAAAGTTTCATCTCAATCCGTTCAGTAGTTTTTGCGTGAAAGAGTAACAAACATCCATACATCCATCCATCCATCCATCCACCCATCCATCCATCCATCCATCCATCCATCCATCCATCCATCCTCACAAACTTTCACGTTTATAATATTAGTAGGATAGGATTATTATTATTATTATAAATAAATACCACTACAAACACATTAATTAGAAGCCGTGGTGGTCTAGTGGTAATGACACAGGTCTTACGATCGTGAGGTCGCGAGTTCAAACCCAGGTCCCGTACCAATGAGTTCTTCGGAATTTATGTACGGAATTTCACACCACTGGCTTTTCGGTGAAGGAAAACATCGTGAGGCAACCTGCATATGTCCGTACAAGAAATTCGATGGCGTATGTGAATCCACCAACACGCACTGGACCAGCGTGGTGGATATGGCTCAATCATCCTTCGTGGGTAGGCCTACGTTCTGCAGTAGACTATTGAAAAGGCTGGTACAGTACAGTACAGCACAAATACATTGAAATCTGTTCTGTACATTTTGGTGAAGGACAATATCGCGGAGAACTGCATTGGGAAAGTGCTTTGGCGTTGCTCGCTTTAGAGGCGTTTTTCCTCAATTTTTTTTGTTCACAATTTTACGATGCATAATTATCATTTCTTTGTGTGGCAATAGGCATGATGCCTAAAGAATATAAGTAGTCCGTCAGGATGGACTAATAATATTTTTTAGTACCTAACGACCTACCTGTAGACTACCAAAAATATTAGAGACGTAGGGTTAGGAGCTTTACCACTACATCTCTATTTGACTAGGCAGCAGATATGACTAGATCGCTTTAAGACTAAATCGATATACGATTTTTTTCTTTTGTCATATAAACAAAAATTTAAGAAGATATTAAGCCCGATTACAGAGGCGCCAGCGTAACTAATAACTATATTAGCTAAATAGCATAGTTCTGTTTCTTTTTCACTTTAGGCATTCGATAGAGAGAACGCTTTTTACGTTGCTATTTAATTACTGGCGCCTCTGTAATCGGCCTCAAAGTTCCGCGTGACGTCATAAGAGTGAGTTAGGAGCTTTACGACTACATCTCTCTATACTCTATTTGACTAGTAACCCGGTCAATTTAGACCAAAAAATGAGAGTGAAGTTACATAAAGTCCCAACAAGCTGAATTTCAGTGAAATTGTTAAAAATATAATTATAAACAATGTCTAGAAGTTCCCCATCATTCCCCTGTAAGGAAAAAATTTTATTCATGGTCAAAGGTCAAAAAATGAGTTTTTCGCGATTTTCAGCAAAACGGTAAGTTTTATCATAAAAGTACCTCAGACAACAATTGTAGATCATAAAATTATCTATAAAAAATGTATTAATACTAATATTTATACATTTTATATATATCTATATATATATATATATATATTATATAAAATATAACAACTCTAGATGTATATACGTGGCGTACTCATGCATATTATGACGATAACAACTTTTATAACTTTTTGAATCGTTATATCTCAGAAACGGTGGCTCGTAAGAAAAAAAGTATTGATACATTTTTCATAGATAATTTTATGATCTACAATTTATGCCTGAGGTACTTTTATGACTTACCGTTTTGCTGAAAATCGCGAAAAACTCATTTTTTTGACCTTTGACCTTGAATAAAATTTTTTCCTTACAGGGGAATGATGGGGAACTTCTAGACATTGTTTATAGTTATGTTTTGAACAATTTCACAGAAATTCAGCTTGTTGGGACTTTATGTAACTTCGAATGTCTAAATTGACCGGGTTATAGGCAGCAGATATGACTAGATTGCTTAAGTGCCATGCAAATGTACCTATATACTTCTGTAAGAGGCGTGACGTCACGACCCCCACTCCCAAACTTTGACAAGGTTTATCTTTGTCATTTGTTGTTTGATTGACAAAAGAAAAAATACGTGTCCAATATTTTTGGATAATCTAACTGACGGACTAATTATAATAATGATTTTTTTACCCAGTCATCATGACTATTGCCTTCGTTGATGTAGTGGCGATTATCAATCGTTTTACGTTAAAAACATACGCCAAACGACTACCTACCACACGTGTTATCCTTACTACACCGTAAATATATAAACATACAAATATCAAACCTCCTTTTTTCCCCGTGAAGGGGTTCAACGAGGGTTTGAAGTTTGTATAAAGACCGCTTCGTTTTGAAGTTACCTATGTACCTTGGTGGTAACAAAGATGTCTTTCATCTTGATGACTCCTTTGGTGCCGAACTCATGTTCGATGCAGTACATATGTGCGATTTCACATAATGAAACCTCGTACCATGCATAGTAAATGTACAATATTCAAACGCAAGCCACCTTTCAACCCCGCGAAGGGATTTAATGCAGATTTGAAGTTTGTATAAGCTCAGTTGTTTTCAAAGTTAGTTGGCCTAAGGTTGGTAACTTTACCTTGGTAGTAGCAAAGATGTCTTCCTTTCTTGATAACTTTTTGACTGATATTGACATTATCACTAAGATGATGGTGCCAAATCTGGACTCGACGGGCACACACGCGCGATTCTACTTACTGAAACCTCCATACGTACAATATAATTCTAGATACAAATATCAATCCCCCTTCTACTCCCGTAAAAAGTATCAACGCGGGTTTGAAGTTTGTATGAAACTCGTTGGTTTTTGAAGTTAGAAGATGTAAGTTGGCCGTTAGTAACAGTTAGTTAGGTAGTAGTTAGTTACCTTGGTGGTAACAAAGATGTCTTCCATCTTGATGACTCCTTTGCTGATCTATATACAAATATTAAGGCCCCTTTTCCACGCGTAAATGGGTTCTTCGTGGGTTTAAAAGATTAAAGTTAAAAAAAGTTTAAAGTTTAAAGTTTGTATGAAACTCGTTGGTTTTTGAAGTTAGAAAGTCTCAGGTAGATTACCTTGGTAGTAACAAATATGTCTTCCCTCTTGATGATTCCTTTGCTGATCTTGTCATTCACTATAGTGCCAACCTCAGGCTCGACGCGGTACACGTGCGCGGTGTCCACATGACGGTAACCGATGTCGATGGCGTAAGAGAGAGCTTCTATCATACGGGGCAGGTCGGTGGCGTCAAATTCGAACTGAAAATAGGTTATACTTTTATAAATAAAAATAAAAGTTACATATTGGTGTCTACAGTAAGTTATAGATTTAGAGACATCATTTTATATTGGATTATTAATGCTTGGAAAAGCTACTGGTCTATGAAGGAATACATGAAAGGCACTTTGCCTATATCACTAAAACGCAAATTAATCGACATGTGTATCTTGCCCGTCCTAACCTATGGTGGCCAGACTTGGTCACTGACCGATTCACAAAGGTTCATACTTGAGGTCTGCTAACTGATAGAGTCCGCAACAGCACACTGCGCTCTATGACAGGATGACAGGGGTAGTTGATGTCGGCCGAACAGCTGCCAAACTAAAGTGGGACTGGTTGGGACATGTGTCGCGGATGCACCCCGATCGAGGGGCCAGAATCGTCATGGAGTGGGTGCCTGATGGACGACGCAGCCAGGGAAGGCCCAAGAAGCGCTGGCGCGACGATCTTGATCCATTCGAGAGGGGTTGGCAAGAAGTTGCGATGTATCGAGACTCATGGAAGGAAATGGGGGAGAACTTTGCCCAGAAGTGGGACAGTATGGGTTAACAAAAAATATATATATATATATATTATTTAGTGATTTGCAGTACTAAAGTATAAGTTATATTTGACAGCGTACTTGCTTAAATAAATAAATATAAAAGGAGAATATAGGATGTATGACTCTTTTGTTAAATCAAAAGATATCATAGTGGATATTTATTTTTGAAAGTTGTTTTATATAAAATAATCTATCACCATACTATCACCTACCTACTGCCTAACTTACACTACAGCCCTAGCTAACGTCCGAAGCTGTTTTGCAACTAATCTACCTACCTATAGTTAATCTTTCATAACCTATCCTACTGAAATGAGCTACTTTAATCCGAACTGAAGCTAACGTAACTTGTTCTACAAGCGTGTAAGTATGCTAACCCTAGAATAACATAGATCTTCGATATTTCTTAACCCTAAAATCATGATGGCCTAGTTTGATCTTAACCCTGAACTGAAGTTTTATTATTATCCTAAGAATTTACTTATGAAAACTAATTTTACGTCTTTCTTTCATTCTAATTAAACCTTAGTCTACTACTGTACTCATAATCATTAAATATCCGAAACGCTATCTAATTAAAACTAAGTTTGGCCAGTGATCGTTAGTAGTGGACCTTACGTTGTGAATCGCAGAAACCCAAACAGATTGAGACTCCTACCTATTTGTATGTTTATAGAGTATTGTAAGAGTAGTATAGATAACCTAGAGTTGTGAAACGTTAAGATATATTAACCTAAATCCTTCAAAACTAACAATATACGTTGAACTGTACTCCTAGAGAACTTTACTTAGTGTTACTACGTTTCCTAGATTTAACCTAGATTTTGATGTTATGAGCTAAGACCTAAAATGTATAATGATCGATTTGTGAACTGTAGGAAGCTGAATATAGTCCAAGAGGCAATGTTTGGATACCTTCAGTCAAATAATTGAAAATTCTCAAAATTAAACTTTTTAGATAAAGTTTAGGTTTTATTATTAGGGCTCATATTTAGCGGCTATGGATCGGCACCCCAGCCGCCGTACCGATCAGTGGAATGCGTCCCAGACCGTGGTCATCCTCCTCCGCATTATAAGAGAGAGAGAGCCTGAAGGGCTATACTAATACTGTCAAGTTTTTTTTTTTCCTGTCGGTCAAGTATGTCAACAAACAATGGGACGAGAGGACTTTTTTTTGCAAAGTTACCCCAATCCTAGAGTCGCGGTTCTCTAGGCCCCCACGCTGGACATCCACCTTGGACGTCCAGTTCCCAAAAAAAACCTCATATGGTGATATATGAGGGGCACGGGCCAAAGTTTACTTGCGGTGACCTTCAAATTCTGGTAAACCAGAATGAAAAGGTCACCCTACCTATTTAGCCTATCTACCTAATGCCTATATGTAGCTAGCTTTAGAGAATGTTTACCTATCTTATCTAGCTTGAGTCTAGACCTAAGTATGACCTAATGCCCTAATATATTTATGCTTAAATAATAATTTAGTATCCTATCTTACTTACATAAATATCTTATCTAATTAAAACAACATCTAGCAAACCTAGGTTTCCCATATTTTCCAGAGTTCCTATCATAGGCGGATACCCGAATGTTCGTCAAAAGGAAAACCTCAGGAGAAAGTTATTAGGCGCGTAACTAAATTCATAGAAGGACTTCACTCAAGGGTTATTTCTGAAGTGATCTGGATTGCAAATGACCAGTGTTTCTAAGAAAGTAAAATTTATACTTTACACTAAGAATCAGTATCTTTTCCTTTTCGGTTAAAGATTTAACTGATAGGCACGGCAAAGCTTGGCCTCGGTAAAGTCTTACCAACTAGAATCTGGCGTCGCCACATACACATAATCTTGTGCGTTTTGAAACATTTATTGTAATTTGAGCAAAGTCTATCTATCCGACCAATGCTTTGATATCAGTAGGAAATAATAAATTCTGAACATTCAGATTTCAGCCAACTATAATACGACGTATAAGGCTATACAATTTATTACTAGTTTACAATGTCAAAATATGTTAAATATCATAGTGCAATATTCATTTGCCAAATGTTAATAATCTTCATTAAAT
This sequence comes from Hypomecis punctinalis, assembly GCA_949316475.1. Classification (NCBI taxonomy): domain Eukaryota; kingdom Metazoa; phylum Arthropoda; class Insecta; order Lepidoptera; family Geometridae; genus Hypomecis; species Hypomecis punctinalis. Next base: position 5,879,356 of record OX438823.1, read on the forward strand.
AATAATGTTTAAAGGTATGAGACAATGCATTTCCCATTTTAATCAATAGCAAATTCATAATAGAATTCAACATTTCGAACTCATCAAAGATCCAAAATTCTCAGGTAATCGTCAAAATTATTTTCATAATAGTGTAACGCAGTAGACGCCCGTTGTAGGTATGGAGTGCGGTGTTTATCCGGTGTGTATGGATCCGGTCCTGGGAAGCTCTATTGTTCTGTGAAGCTTTATTGTGTTTTTATTGGTGCCTTTTGTATTCAGTTTTATGGCTTTATGACTCGAGTTTATTTGTTTGGTGTTTACGTATTTGAAAAACAATAGGGATTCTCGAACTTTCAAGTTGTTTACTTGTTAACACAATGGCGTTTATTGAGATCGAGTAATGTTGCGAAATATCTCGTAGGTTCGAGACTGTAGGAAATAACGAATATAAATACGCCGGCCGACCCTTGGGGTTCAGTTTTATTCGTTTACCGTCGAAGCGATAACTATTCGGGTTAGAGTGCGATTGTGAAGTGACTAGCTTGTGTGAATATCAGTGCCAGTGTAAAGTGTTTGTGCGAACCAGTTGTGCCGTGTGTTTTTGTGATTTTTGTGAAGTGATTGTGTGCAATAAAGTGCAAAGTGAATAATCGGCGTTTTAACTGACTATCCAAGAACCCATCTCGTAACATTTGGTGTCAGAAGGGTGGATAGCTGAAAATGCCGGTAACACCATACGACGAAGAGACCCCTCGCACAAGGAGTCAGCGCCGACAAGAGGAGCAGGAGCGCCGCCAGGAGGAGATCGACCACAGACGCTTTGGAAATAATTCGCTTTTAATGGAAGGCAGTGAGTCCGAGGCTACCAACGATGACTCCAGAAACCCAGGAGCACCTGCTGCGGCACCTTCTGTGGTACCTGCTGCACCACCTGCTGTGGCACCTGCTACATCACCTGCTGTCCCTGTGGCATTTGATATGGCTGCTTTGATGTCCACGATGCAGTCGATGTTCGATCGCAACAAAGAAGACCAGGCTCGCCAACTAGAGGAGAAACTGGATCGTGGACAAGAGGGTCTACTTTCAAGCCTACAAGCGACCATGGGAAAGGAAATAAGGGAAATGAAAGAAAAAATGGACCAGCACGATACCAAGATGAAGGAGTATGAATCTCGCATCTTCGAAGCGGAAACACAAATCGCCGACGTAAGAAAGACCTTGGACGTCATTAAAACTGGAAGTGGAGCCACTCCATTTACAAACTTCTCGCCAGCCTCACAAAAGATCAAAGTGACGCCTTACGACGGGACATCATCATGGTCAGCTTACAAAATTCAATTTGACGCCGCCGTTCAAACCAATGGATGGAACAAGGACCAAGCCAAGAACGCCCTCATCATGAGCCTTCGTGACGAAGCCCTGAGTATTCTGGATGCCGTGGGTAAGGAAGTGACCTACGATAAATTAATGGAAACGCTGGAAAGCCGCTATGGTGATGAGCACCTGGAACGTGTGTACCGAGCGCAGTTGAAGAACAAGGTGCAACGTCGTAATGAAAGTCTTCAACAGTGGGCCGTCGAGGTGGAGAAACTATTCCGGAAGGCTTATCAGTCCGCGCCATTACCCAACGACGAACATCTAGTGGAAGCGTTTGCTAACGGGATAGCAGACTTCGAAGTACGAACTGCAGTGAAACTCGGGCATCATAAGACACTAAAGGAAGCTTTGGCTCAAGCCTTAGAAGTCGAGGCTGTACGAAATCCAGCGAAGGGTATCCAACATATAAGGGAGGTAAAGGACGCATCACTTTGTACAAGGTTTGACCCTAGATGCTACAACTGCGACGAAAGAGGCCATTTATGGCGGAATTGCCCAAAGCCATGCCGAACCAGGGACGATCGACTATTGGAAGAACGGACGGATCGTGAGGCGACCCATTTACTATGGAGGAATAAACGACCTGCTGAAGAAAGCAGAAATTGGCGAGTGTTAACCGGGTCAGAAAAACCAAAGATTTTGATATCACAAGCTCACGATGGGAACAGCCTGATCATCAATGGTGCCATCAACGGAACTTCGTGCAAGCTGACATTGGATACTGGAGCCTCTCGCACTATCATCAGTTCCCGTTTGGCTAAGCGCTTTCTTCCGAACTTCGAAAGCTGCAAAACAGTTCAACTTCTGACAGCGACCGGTCAGCACATATCCGTCCAAGGAGAGAAGCTGGTGGAGTTAAAGTTGGGTGAGAAAACCTTCCAACATAAAGTCATTGTGGCAGATATAATTGACGATTGCATTCTGGGTCTTGACTTCATGCGAGAACATCATTGTGAGATTGACGTCAACCAAGGAATCTTGAAATATGGAAGAGAAGAAATCTTCATGGAAGGCGCCATATCAGGAAAGGTTTATTGTCTGCAGAGAACAGTCCTTCCACCTAGATCGGAAACCATTGTGGCAGTTAGATTACCGCCAAAGTTGGGACATCAACAACGATGTGTGCTAATAGAACAATCGGAAGGTGATCAACCATGGTTAGTGGCCCGAACTTTGGTGAGGACTACTAATACTGCTGTGGTGCGTGTGCTCAACACAAGTAACGAGGAACAACTCATCAAAGGAGGAACCCCGATTGGTACATGCGAAGAAGTAGACTGGATGCGCAGATGCCAAGAACAACCAAAGGAGGAATACAACTGTGCTGGGAGTTACAACGTGTCAACACTATTAGAAGATTCCCGTAAAGATCTCTCCGAAAAAGAACTTCTGATGGCGAAGAAGACGCTACAGCGCTTTACCGACATATTTGCCCTCGATGATGTTGTCAACGGGAAAACTGGATTAGTAAAGCACACAATAAATACAGGAAGCGTGCCACCGATTCGACAACGGCCAAGAAGGATACCAGTTGCCAGAGAAAAAGAAGTTGAGTCAATGATCGAAGACATGGCACGCAACGGTGTGATAGAACCATCATCCAGCCCGTGGTGTTCTCCAGTGGTTCTAGTGAAAAAGAAGGACGGCAGTATGCGGTTTTGCGTTGATTATCGACGACTCAATGACGTAACGAAGAAGGATAGCTACCCTTTGCCGAGGATTGATGACACGTTGGATACACTGACGGGCATGAAGTGGTTCACTACGCTGGACTTGAAGAGCGGGTACTGGCAAGTGGAAATAGACCCTAAAGATAAGGAGAAGACCGCATTTTCTACTGGAAAAGGCCTGTGGCAATTTAAAGTGATGCCGTTTGGGTTGTGCAACGCCCCCGCTACGTTCGAAAGGTTAATGGAGTTAGTTCTTGCGGGACTAATTGGTGACGCATGCCTTGTATACTTAGACGACATCATAATTGTGGGAAAAACCTTCGAAGACCACCTGCAAAACCTGGAACGAGTCCTAACAAAAATACGTGCTGCCAATCTTAAGCTGAGTCCGAAGAAATGTTCCTTCTTCAAGAGGCAAGTGAATTTCTTGGGACATGTGATTTCCGAAGCTGGTGTACAGACGGATCCAGGTAAAGTCAGTGCTGTGAAGGATTGGCCTGTGCCAAAAGACAAGACGGAAGTCAGAGCATTCTTGGGTTTATGCTCCTATTACAGGCGATTCGTGAAGAACTTTGCTGACATCGCTAAGCCGTTGCATAGACTGACTGAGGAAAAACGGCCCTTCCTCTGGGATGAAAATTGCGACGCAGCTTTTTGAGGACTAAAGGAGCGACTTGGTAATACGCCTATTCTCGGCTTTCCGGACACCGAGAACGAGTTTATCGTGGACACTGACGCCAGCAACACCGGCATTGGAGGGGTATTGTCGCAAAGAAAAGGAGACCAAGAAGTGGTGATTGCGTATTTCAGCAAATCCCTGTCCAAGCCAGAAAGGAACTACTGTGTGACAAGAAAGGAGCTACTTGCAGTGGTGAAGACATTGCGTCATTTTAGCAAATACCTGCTCGGGCGAAAATTCCATCTGAGGACCGACCACGCTGCTCTAAAGTGGCTACTGCAGTTTAAGGATCCCGAAGGCCAAGTGGCAAGATGGATTGAGCAACTACAAGAGTTCGACTTCACCACGGAGCATCGCAGTGGAAAATCTCATGGCAACGCAGATGCACTGTCAAGAAGGCCATGCTCAGAGGACTGCAAGCATTGCTCAAGACAAGAGTCGAAAGATCCAGTACCTGTCAGAATGCTCAAAGCTGACATCGGCGACGAATGGAAAGAAACCCTTCAGGTTGCACAAAAAGAAGACGTCGACATCAAGCCGATTCTTGAATGGATGGAATCAGATGCCCGTAAGCCTGACTGGAGTGCTATTGCTTCACTGAGTGTTACAACAAAGAGCTATTGGGCGCAATGGGATAGCCTGGTGCTTCAAGAGGGAGTGCTGTGCCGAAAATGGGAAAATGCTCGAGGAAACCAGTGCCATCTCCAAATGGTTGTACCCAGAGCAAAAGTTCCCGAAGTTTTGAAGCTGTACCACGAAGGGTTTTCGGGAGGACATCTGGGTGTGAAACGGACACTGTTGAAGATTCGAGAAAGGTTTTACTGGATCAACTGCAGAGATGACGTAGAAGACTGGGTACGGAAATGCACGAGCTGTGCATCAGTGAAAGGTCCGCATACCCGCAGCAGAGGAGCACTAAAGCTGTATAATGTTGGAGCACCATGGGAGCAAATCGCACTGGATGTGGCCGGACCATTTCCTGTGAGTGAAAGTGGCAACAAGTACTTCCTTGTCGTCATGGATTACTTCACCAAGTGGCCGGAAGTCTTCGCAATTCCAAACCAAGAGGCATCGACGATAGCAGACAAATTGGTCCATGAAGTATTCTGTCGTTTTGGAGTACCATTGGAAATCCATAGTGACCAAGGAAGAAATTTTGAATCTCAACTGTTTCAAGAGACGTGTCGGCTAATGGGTGCACACAAAACAAGGACAACGTCATACCACCCGCAATCAGATGGAATGGTGGAGCGATTCAACCAAACTCTGGAGAGATACCTGGCAAAAGTAGTCGAAAGCAAACAACGGGATTGGGACAAGCATATCCAGCCATTTTTGCTGTCATACCGAAGTGCTGTTTATGAGAGCACCAATGTCACTCCTGCTTTTGCCAATTTTGGACGTGAATTACGGCTACCCGCCGACTTAATAACTGGTGTCCCACCGGATTCTCCACAACCCATAACTGAGTATGCCAGTGACCTCCGGAACAAGATGAACGACATCTATGAGCACATTAGAGAGTATGGCCAGCAAACATCGGAAAGAATGAAGACTAGATACGACAGAAGGACTAACAACCCTGGGTTCGAGGAAGGCTCGCTAGTATGGCTACACAACCCTATACGCAAAAAAGGGAAATCTCCAAAGCTACAAGCCAAATGGGATGGACCATACCGAGTGGTGACCAAGATCAACGACGTGACGTTCCGCATACAGAAGGGACATCGAGGTGCTCCCAAGATAGTTCATGTGGATCGATTGGCGCGATATTACGGGTGCAACGATGCTCGGGACGAGCATGTCTTAGGAGGGGGTAGTGTAACGCAGTAGACGCCCGTTGTAGGTATGGAGTGCGGTGTTTACGTGATCCGGTCCTGGGAAGCTCTATTGTTCTGTGAAGCTTTATTGTGTTTTTATTGGTGCCTTTTGTATTCAGTTTTATGGCTTTATGACTCGAGTTTATTTGTTTGGTGTTTACGTATTTGAAAAACAATAGGGATTCTCGAACTTTCAAGTTGTTTACTTGTTAACACAATGGCGTTTATTGAGATCGAGTAATGTTGCGAAATATCTCGTAGGTTCGAGACTGTAGGAAATAACGAATATAAATACGCCGGCCGACCCTTGGGGTTCAGTTTTATTCGTTTACCGTCGAAGCGATAACTATTCGGGTTAGAGTGCGATTGTGAAGTGACTAGCTTGTGTGAATATCAGTGCCAGTGTAAAGTGTTTGTGCGAACCAGTTGTGTCGTGTGTTTTTGTGATTTTTGTGAAGTGATTGTGTGCAATAAAGTGCAAAGTGAATAATCGGCGTTTTAACTGACTATCCAAGAACCCATCTCGTAACAATAGCATAGGTTTTTAGTGACAAGGCTCAACTTGACCAAGTGTTTATTACAAGACTAGAATTGCCATACTAGCATCAAGGAACAGAGATACTACAATAATACGCAAATTCCTCAGACTGTTGCTAAAATTCTACAAAGAAATAGGTAATCTATCTGTTACTTGAAATTTTATCATTAATGGTTCAGCCAATAAGCTTTTCTTAATTGTAAGTCGATACGACTGACTAGTTAACAGTTGTAACTATTTTTGTCAGCTGATATGTCTACTTTGTTTTATAGTCAATACATTCAAAATTAAGGTTATGGCAAATACCATAGGTTAAATGGCAATCTGTCAACACAACAGTTGTTATCTAATTTTTATCAGCAAATTTGGTTTTCTATAGATTCATATAGAACAATGCAAAGTAGGTATACTTTTAGATTGTCTACTTGCATATAGATAAAACTAGGCTGTCATTAATACTAAAGAAACCTAGGTCTCAAGTCGTTCCAACTCAATTTCTTATTACAATGAATTATGCAAGATAGGTATGGATTTTGTTTGTCTACTTGCATTTTCGAAATTAATATTATCTTGAAACTGGGAGGTCTAAGATTTAATTTTCTGGCAATTTTCTATAACCAAATTGGATCTTTGAGATTATCAAGAATATGCAATTACATTTTAACGAAATTATTAACATTTGCAATTTAATCTCAACAATTTATGGGAGATTTTTCTTTGTTAACTGGCACTAACAATTATTTGATTGATTTGACAGATTTGATATGTGATTTGACACTGACAGTTATGAATCACAAAATCCCCTTTTTTTTTGTAAATCAATAATTGCTAATTTTGTTGCCATATCTACAAATCTTGTAACTATCCGTAACTTTGAATTTTAGTTAATTATTAAAGTTAATTATTCTACAATTGGAATTAAACTTAGTTGGAATACAAAGACTAAGATATGCCTATGATCTTAATTGAAAAGTTGACCCTATGAACCCTCTAAGACCCGTCTATCCTATATGAAGATGAAAATGAAATTAAAAATTTTAAATAAATCCCCTCCAATTCCTATCTTCCTACTCAAACAAAATCGCCTCGCCTAACCTAGGTTCTTAAACCTCTTGCTAAATATCCGATACGTTTCCCTACCTGTCCACCTGACTCTAAAGACATCCCTATTCTAAAACGAAACCCACTACACCTTGATAAAAAAATCATAAAAAAAAAACAATGCCCCTCTACAAAGTTGCTTTCCTTAGCAAAGGTCCGTCAACTGCTAGCTAAAACCCTGTCGTTCGGACTGGCTAGGTCCATAGGAGAGCCTAAAGCCTCCTAAATTCCCTACAGAAACAATGAGTAAGCCCAACGCTTAACCGAGTTTCTCCTATCCCCAAGGACAACCAGAAACCGACTTAGTCTCAGATACGTTCAATGTGGATCTCCACATGTTGGCCTATCTGCAGCTCCAGATAGTCAACCTGATCGTCGAAGAGAAAAAGAATTCGGAATCCGGAAGGAGACGTACATGGACTACCCACACTCAAGTGGTTAAACAAGTCCACCTGTCAACCGTCTCAAGTTGACAGCCTATTCTAAACCCCGGGAAGAAAGTTTCCGGTCGCGTCGCAACCCGAAGGCGGCTAGTGCAATGCGACCTTCAACCCGTCCAGTGCTTGGCACTATGGGACTCACTGCAACATTGCGCGTGTATAGTATATCCCCAAACGGTGGATATTATTATAATTTCACTCGCTTGACCTGGTCGAACGCCGGCGTAGTCTGCCTGATGGCATACCAAACACTCGAACCAAGTCTTACAAGGAAACCACAATAACCCACAATCTCGATCTAGGAGACCTAGGTTGGTCTTCTAGCCAACACGAAGCCTAAACCCCTCCCTTATGTATAAAACCACTAAACACGCACCATGTTACTAATTAAATTGAAAACTCAAAAAGACTATCTCCACAATAGGTAATTAGGTGATAAGCTCTTAATTATTTGCAAGCAAAAAATGGCGACAACATAACCCGAATTGATTTCGTGAATCAATTGAGGTACGCCTTAGGGAAGGAGTCTACTGAGCTATCACACCAACTATCCCATCTGAAGAACTAATATTGAATGCCCCTCCGCTCCTTCGCTCTCTCTTTATATGGTATCCCAGTTTGAAGACGGCTTTAAAGACGAATTTAAAGACAAATTTAAAAATCAACCAATCACGCTTGATCTCTTTAAATTCGTATTTATCTTTTCAATTTGTCTTTAAACGTCAATCTGTAGTTATTGAAATGTCAACAAACATTGATTTCTTTAAATCTTTTCGTTATTTCATGGATTTTACTCCACAAAAGTTACTAAAAATGTTTGATGTGAATCCAATTGTGCCCCCTACGGCTCATAATACCTTGAAAACCGCAGATAAAGACACCAGGTAAGCTATCTAAATTGTTCGTTAACTAGGCCTTATTTTGTCAAAGAATCCAGCCCAATTTGTTAAAAATGTTTTCATTTACAATGCGTTTGCAAGATCTGTTCATTAAAGGCATAATTTGTCAGCTACTGAGCTTCTCAAATCACTATTTTCTACAAAAATATAAAAAGATACCTTTTGAGGTTATGGGTTTAACAATGAGTTATTTTTGTCTTTTCCAGGCCTGCTATACAATAAACCAGCTATAAAAGAGTGACCCTACCTATGAAAGACTTATCGAGCTACCTAAAACCTAAGAATACCTAGCCAGAAGCACATGTGGAGCGGAGATATCTAGCAATTTTCCACGGTTTGTTAACAATGACAATTTTTCCATAATTACCCAGTAATAATCTAGCAAATCTAGCATTTCTAAATCAATTCAAGTCTTTTTGCAATACATTGTGTAGATTTCATGGCGTTTTACTGTATGTGGTTGTAAAATATGACTTATTCAGATATCAAGATTTTTCAAAGATTAATAGACAAACAAGTTATTCCTTACAATGTTCTAACATGATATTATCAGTCATTTGGAAGATCTTATCCCTCCCTATTCTTAGTTTATGATAATAATAATAGGTATAATTTTGTTTGAAATGAATCCTTGTTCTTTTTTCCAGTTTTTGACAAGTTGCCGCTGGCTCGCTTTTCCTGTACAACCAGCTGTGTGGACGAAATGTGTTCTTCAATGTTCCAGAGGCTCTTCTAACGTCTTCGGGCTTAAAACTAAGTTGTCTTCTTAATGATAAGGGCTAGACCAAGTAGGTATGTATTACAATCCTTACAAAAATTTCACTGAAAATTCACAACGGGATGCAAACTAACATTATTTTTATAAATTAATAAACTAAATTTGTACTACTTTTTCGGTTGTTGCTTTCTAATATACCAAGATGAATATTCAGTGGACTGACCTTACTTACTTTGACTCTAAATAAATAACTCTGTCGTAATCAACAAATCTAGAAACAATTTCTCAAGATTTATTGATTTCGCATGTGAGAGACCTTTAGAGAGGCATTTACATATTATTATAAGTAGGTACAACATGCAATCGGCTTGTTACAAGGTCTAGAGTGGCTTCCTTCTGGGCTGGGTTGAGACGTTCCAAAAACGATATACTGCATTGTTTAGGAGCCTTTCTAGGTAGCCCGATTTTTAAATCATGGATAACGCTGCACCAGAGTGCGAACCGAAAATGACTGTGGTATTTTATTTATCACCTTTATTATTATTTTTTATACGTTTTGTTAAATTTAAATCAGCATATGGGTCAATGTAATGCCTAAAATATAGATATTTTATTATTTATTATTCTACTTCATATTCTGGTAGAAGCTGGTTTCAGCGGCGCTCTTTTGATGCGTAGAAATGAGCAAGCTGTACTCACCGAGAACGGTTCTGAGGGGTCCTTCTTCACGGCTTTCTCGCTGACGCCCAGCCACGTGCCGTAGCCCACTGCGGGGATGTCCCGCCCATTGTTCAGCTTAAAAGTCGGGACGTTCACCTGAAAAACAGTAAGTAATAATCAATGACTGCCTCGGTGGCGCATGCAGCGGTTAGTGACCCTGACTTCTGAATCAAAGAGGCGTGGGTTCGATCTCCGTCCAGGGCAAGCATTTACGTGGTGAACATAGGTGTTTGCTCTGTGTCTGGGTGTTATTTAGGTACTATCTGTACAGGGTTATTTCTAATCAATTAGCATCCTTCTAGGGGCTTATTCTGCTGTACATAAAAACTAACAACTTTTGTTCTACGACTATCGTCAAAACTCAAAAAAAAATATCAGATGTTCCATACATTTTGTCGCGGGTGACCTAACTTTTTCTATGGAACAACAAAATTTTGGGCTCACTGCACCACTGTATTATTATATCTTCTTTGCCACTGTATACTTGCCTTACCATGAATCCTCTCAGCTTTATCTCATAACTATGATGTTGAACATCATTGTGTCTGTGTATTTTTATTGTTAGTTTCTAGTCAATAAACTTACTTTTTTTTTCTTTCTCAGTTATCTTATGAGCAACACAAGTACCTAAAATGGTGATTGACAAGTTGAAATGACAACACGTGGGGCACATAGACCGGAAACATTGACTGGTGGGGTAGTAAACTTCTCGAGTGGAGACTATGTACCGGCAAGCGTTTCGTAGAATATCTAAGCGACGACGCTTTGGTATGGCGCAGCGTAGGATTTGTTAAGTTTTCGAATAGAAACCACGTACCGACTAATACCTAAGTAGATATGAGTAGTGGACAGGGATCGCAAGTACACGATGGATGTAAGCAGCTTCCAACTTCTGGTTTGGTTAGAAAAATAGCGGAAAACTTAAAATAAAATGCTAATTTATTTATAAAAATATAACTTTTTAACAATACAAACTTTTGAGATCCTGGATATCATGAAGCAGAGTGCCTGCCAAGAATAGTAAAACGAGCCTAAACACGACGGATCTATCTTGTTTAGTACAGCAGTTCCTATAAACACCTTCCGACTCCATCATCAAATCAGCTCCATGGTACCATATTATTGCATTGTCACACGATTTATATATGCGTGCAAAATTTCAGAACTCCGGGAAGCTAGTCAAAGGAGACGTCCACGTGGTATATTATCCAGAGAAAAATCGAACCAAGATGATACCTATATACATCATTTGAAAGCTTGTTCTATGGACTTCTCAAAAATATTTAATTTTGGTTTATTATCTTTATTTTAATTTTTTTTAAACGTGAAAAACAAATTGTATGAAACTGTTAAAAAAACTGTTTAAATTATTTATTTAAACAGTTTTGTATTTTTTCTAGTTTAGCAATAATAATGTGCTAATAATGTAATAATAGTGCTTCTATCGTTATTTTACTTGCATTCGTAGCTGATTCTTCCACATTCATCTCTTGATTTGCTAAAATTAAAAATTATAACCAACCAGTGTGACCAGGTAGTAGGTACAATGTGACAAAAAGTCACTTAAAAAGTGTGTCTAAAAGGTAAAAATGCTTTTATATAACAATTAGGAGGTTAATTAATCAGGGCTGCTAGGAGATAAACTACCTATTGATCCAAATATCTTTATTTTTGCTAATAAATTCAAAATTAATTAAAAAAACGGAGGACTCTTTTTTGGTTTTAACTGATGTAAAAGACTCAGAAAAATATGAACTTTGTCGAAATGTAACGAGTGTTGTGGTTAGAATTTTTGATTATTATTATACTCGTACCAGCCTCCATACATTTTGTGGACATGTCCTTTAACTTGCAAGATTCCACCCGAACTTACATAGCTATGTACGTCCATTGCAAATAAAATTAAATCTTTTAAAAATAAATTAGCAGTATACTTCTTATAGCTGAGATGATGATGCTATAAACCGGTTTATCAACACCTAATTTACTTTACATTAATATCATTCATACACTATGTCGTATCCCCACATAAACCAATTCATATATTTAGATATTTCGTGTTATCACGATTCGAATGCCATTGCTGATAAGTTGTACCTACTTATCTTAAAATATCTCCGATAATACTTGTACTTTAACGATTATATTAATACTTTTATAGGTAAATATATATGTGTACTGATTTGAATAATACCTACCTATTATAATTCTGAGAAAACTCGGCATGTTATCTTCAATCTTCAACTACAGCTAAACGCTTTCAAAGTGTTGTTTGTATTATATAAATCAAATTAAATATTTGCTTGGTATCTAGTAGTTTTCCAATCATTAGACCTCGCGATTGTAAAATAGCATATTCAAGTTAGATTAATTACCAAGCCGTTTCTAGCCGGGCTTATCGGAGATCTAGAGGAGACTTTGAAGGAGACCTGAGGTCTTAAGAGTGTTATCACAAAAGTCTAGCAACACAATTCACCCCGCTCTGATTTTTAAAGCGAATGCGTGGGATGCAGTTGTTTCAGTTTATAAATAGATGCGTTGTCATTGTTTCACAAAAATAATACAAAACTTTTTCTTAAGATACCCCTTTTGGAAAATTTTGACCTAATTTAGTAAAATAAATTAATTTTCGTAGTAAAAATTATGGATTTATCCATATTATTCCATAAATATTATAATTAAAATTATAGATTAATCCATAATTTTTGTTTCTAGAAAATTTAGGTAGATGTGTTTTGAGGTTTTTTGTGCTATTAGTATTGTTGTACAACAATAAGAGAAGAACTTAGATTTAGATTTTGCTTCCAGTTGAAGAAGTGGTTAGTGGCAAAGTGCTTTTATAAAATGGACGATTTCCTTGGCAAAAGTTCATGTCAATTGCATACATACAATAGAGCTTGTAATATTTAATGTATCTTGTAGAATAATATACAACAAAAACATTTTCATAGTCTACCTTGATGACAAATTTCAAGTTTCTAGGTCATCTGGAACTGGGTTAGGTTTTTGATCTATAAGTCAGTGAGTGACTGAGTGACAATGAAACCACGGTTTTTAAACGTTAATATACGAGATCATTAACTATTGAAGCAAAATTAATGAAAATTTGTTTTCTAGGCTAGCTAAAGAATTTTAATAAATAGGCTAAATTACATATATTTAAGTTAAATAGTTTTTGAGTTATGAAGGGGTCAAAAGCGGCTCGAAATGGTTCGTGTAACACACGTCGCTTCGCCAGTTTTTTTTTCTTTGTCTTTGCTGGCCACGCTACCGCGTATCTAGATATATAATCATTGCTTATTAGAACTTCTCGGCGATGATTTTGAATGTTTCAATTTTTGAAGTTTGTTGGATTTCAAATTTAAATTACGATTCCTTTTTTTGCACTCCTCGTTATGGTTGGTAGCCGGTACGTGGATAGATATGTAAATTTATAATTTTAAGATATTTTATACCTACTACCTATCATGCAAATAAATACTTTGACTTTAAAAACACAAACACATGAAATGACTTTTCGTATCTTATACATGATAATTTTTTTTCTCAGTGAAGAAAAAGTGGTGTAAATCTGACGCTGTTTTGGCGATTTATCAGTGATAGCAGCCTTAATAAGGTCGTCAGTACGGCTTGTGGTTGGACGTCATACGCTGCGGTCATTGCGGCCTATGTCCAGCAGTGGAAGTCCCATGGCTGATTAATGGATGAATCATATGTTCTTCTTCTTTTCAGCCATAGGACGTCCACTGCTGGACATAGGCCTCCCCTAACGATCTCCAATAAGACCGGTTGGTAGCGGCTTGTATCCAGCGCGATCCTACGGTCTTGATGAGGTCATCCATCCACCTTGTAGGTGGACGTCCTACGCTGCGCTTGCCGGTACGTGATCCCCACTCAAGAACTTTACGACCCCATCAGTCCTCCGTGCTATGTGCCCTACCCTGCCAGTTCAACTTGCTAATCCACTGGGCTAAGTCGGTATACTGAGCGCCACACAAATTGAAAGATGGGAAGTTAGCCGCAGATGACACTTCGCCGTGATTCGCTAATTATTGCGCATGTGTGCACAATACCTATACAAATGGCGAAGTAGTGAGCTCGGGCGTAGGGAGGGTTCTCTGGTTTCCGCGCGTACCCATATTTCGGCTTTTACACAGAACGCTGAGCATAACTTCTCACCTTTCAATTGGTGTGGCGCTCAGTATAACATTGGTGATCAATCAAATAAGGTAGTTGCTTACCGTTTCAGTCATTATGTATAGATTACAGCAGAGGTATAACAGGTCACTAACACACTGACGGACACACTGACTAATAGTACAATCGAACTTGGCTTATATTTACTATCGAACGAATTCACTTCTCATCGTTAAGGATTAGTTACTTGTGTAGAAGGGACGGCGAGAGAAGGCGTTAGAAAAACGCCTATTTTATAGATTTATTTCTAGAAGAAAGATCTAAAGAAGGGATTAAAACAGGGCTGGATCTATCATATTACGTTCAGGATACTGTTACTACTACCACGCATTCTGTTCAGCAGGGAGTACACTTTTTTTCTCATGATGGCGTGGAAGCCATCGGTTCGAGCTTGTGTAAACATCCCTGACATCCCTGTAGCGCTACAATAACGTGGCAGCCCCAACAGCATCCTAAAACCATTATTATACTGTTCTCTAAGCGCACTGTATGCTTTTTTAGTGTATGATACCCACAGGCTCGAATAAAAAAACTGAGAGAAGGCCTTAAATAGAGTTATTTTAACATCATTCGTGAATCGAGCAAACCGGCCGGCAATCATGTTACATCTTACTGCTAATGCTCTGCGTTCTCTCTCTATATCTTAATTTGACTGTCTCGGTGGCTCAGTGGTTAGTGACCCTAACTTCTGGATCAAAGAGGCGTGGGTTCGATCCCCACCCAGAGCAAATATTTATGTGATGAACTTAAGCTCTGTGTCTGGGTGTTATTTAGTTACTATCTATATAAGTATATGTAGTATATCAGTCTCTGGCAGCCATACCACAAGCTTTGCTTAGTTTGGGGTCAGAGGCCGTGTGTGAGATGTCCCAAAATATTTATTATATTATTTATTATCTTTGAGATCATCTGTCACAATGTAACCAAATAAATATTGTTAACAGTTTTAAATAAAAACTGTTAACAATGTTTACTTAGTTGATTTCCATTTAACAAGATGGGAGGAACGGCAGTAGGATTGTTATTCTTTGCCTTAAAAAAACATGACTTCGCTCTTTTTAGAATCTCAGAGCAAATAAAAAAAATTAAGATAGAATGTTGTGAACAAACAAGCTGAAGCCAATCAAAACTACGCCTCGCCGTGTACAGACAATTACACACACATCCAGGTAACTATGAAACTACGCCTTGGCTTGTCAGTTAAACTATGGCGGCGCAACAGCGACGCACTCACACATGTATAAAAAACCGGCTTCACTTGACTGTTCAACGACGACGTTCTCTCTGGATTTTTTTAATTGCTCTGAGTTTAGAATTAGCAATGTCTTTTTAGAAATGTCGAGTCAAACCGCTTCGTACGATCGAATGAAAATCGACGGTGTAGGGGTGGTAACGTAGCGTCTTTCTACTTGTCCTGTAGTAAAAAGAGGATGCTTCGCTTCGCTTCGTTCTATAATAATTCCGCAGAAGAACCAAAGCCAAGTTAAACCTAAGTTAGTCCAGCGGATTAGCAAGTAAAATGACAGTGGACAGGTTCTAAAGTTCAAAGAACGGACGGCCGATGGAGATGTATGGTTCTTAAATGAAATAAATGAAATGAAATAATTTAAAATAATTTATAATAATTTACACTTTAATATCGTCGGGTAGTTTATTATATAGGTATACTGCAATTGACATCGTCATGCAACATTTTTCGTAACGAGCAGTTCTACTTGTATGAGTTCTAACTTATATTTTCTTTCAACGCGTTTGTAATATTCTGATACTGTAGTGTACAAATGTCTATTTTGTTTGACAAAACGACTACCTACTGTTGTTTTTAAACTTTCGCGATTTGAACACATTATTATTATATACTACGGGACTAATCGCGCACTAAAATAACGAGATAAATAAATACCTCGACATCCTGACGTTTCGGCCGAGTTTGCAGTCTACCCCTGACCACAGTCGATGCAACTCGGCCGAAACGTCGGGATGAGGAGGTATTTATTTATCTCGTAATTTTAGTGCGCGATTAGTCCCGTAGTATATAATAATAAAACTACTACTAAAGAAAACTAAACTATAGCATAACCGACTTCACCCGTGCACAGAATCATTACATAGTATAAAATAAAGGCGCTTTCCGCTGTTTGTCCTCATGTATGCTTATATCTTTAAAACTACGCAACGGATTTTGGTGCAGTTTGTTTTAATAGATAGAGTAATTCAAGAGAAATGCTTATATGTATAATATTATTATGTGTACACCTGTGCGAAGTCGGGGCGCTTCGCTAGAACGCAAATATTATGCACGGATCGATGTAACATTTTTCACATTATTGTTGATTTATTAAAAACGGCTTAGCCAATTTCGGTAAAATTTAAATGGGACCAATTTCAAAGTATACTTTTTCCAATAAAAAAATATTGGATTCGGACTACTATGAAAAATGTTATGCGTGGTTATACATAAAAATATATGTATATATATATTTATACAAGTCGAATTGTATATATATATATATATACATACATTCCCATTTAATTTTAATTTAATTTAAATACGCGTCGAATTGTATACCTCTTCCGGTGGTTCGTCGGTCAAAAAATAGGTAAAGTTTCATAAAGTGTCCGTTCTGTACTCTTTAAACTCCTGCAAGGTTATCGATAATCTTAGTTACGTTAACGGTGGAAATCGTCGAGTCACTACACTATCAGTGGATTTTACTGATATGGCTGTTTTGCTGGCTCATGATAATACCTACTTGCTGAGCTGCATGAACACTGCCTTACATACTTATAGAATTTAGAGGTAAAACAAAATCATAATCTTGCGTTTTTTTTGCCGTAGTGTGTCAATAAAATAATTCGTTTTCGCCAAACTTGCCACAACCGTTATAATCCTACTAATTTTATAGTTTGTGAGGATGGATGGATGGATGTTTGGTACTCTTTCACGCAAAAAATACTGAACGGATTGAGATGAAACTTTGCAATAATATAGCTTATATATCAGAATAACACATAGGCTATAAATTATAATGATATTGCGTCAACAATCAAAATATCATGCGGGCGAAGCCGCGGGTAAAAACTAGTCAATTATAATCAATCCTAACTAATATTATTTTTAAACTTTTGCGATTTGAGCACATTATTATTATACTACTATATTAATACGGGACTTATCGCGCAATAAAACATGAGATATTATATTAATCAACTTTTTCTTTTTCTCCCGACGTTTCGACCAAGTTGCATTGGTCGTGGTCACGGGTGTATCACTCAAATTGAAATTTTCACCACGACACACCACACTGACAGTATCTGTAAAGGTCTTAATGCCTACACCACGCAGTTAGTCAGTAAGTCCTCTCCACTGATCGACATTATTTCTCAAGAATAGTTCGTGAGGCTGTAGAAATTAAAAAAACACCGTAATTTCAACCGCGAGGATGGTTTCAAACTATCAGTGTCGTTGAATCCTGTAGTCAACAAATGTAAACTGCGTGGTGTAGGCATTAGGACCTTTACAGATACTGTCTGTCAGTGTGGTGTGTCGTGGTCACAATTTGAATTTGAGTGACACGGCGTCGCATTTTGTCTGCCCGTGACCACGACCAATGCAACTTGGTCGAAACGTCAGGAGAAAAATGAAAAGAGGTACAACGTGGTCACACTAACTAGACGCTTGACCATGTGACGTTATTTTGGCGCTCAATACCACCGAAGCCGCAGGCAAGATCTAGTCGTGAATAAAATTTGAATAGGTCGCTAGAATCAAGCCGTCTTACCACAAAAGATTAACGCACACTTTAGACCATGTTTAACGGTAGACGTAGTAAAGTTTTTATTTTTTACAGAGAGGTGCCTTATTGATTTCAATTTTTTAAATAAATAAAACATGAATATTGTTTGTTTTGTTAACTAAAATATATATGTTACTCTAACACATACAAAAAGAATAAAAAAACATTACTATTACAGTTACTTTTCTATAGAATTTACAATAATGACGAAAATGGCGCACAGGGGGTTAGTCCAGGTTTACACATAAATTGAAACTACAGCTGTTTCCGTATGGCTCTATGTATTTATGTACAGCGCCCCTGGCGGAAACGAGGAAGAACTAACCAAAATCTTTGGACTTCATTAAAACTACCGTGAGTATTCATCATAACTATAACAGAATACGGCTAAAACTCACGTTATAAATATACGGTCGCTCCGCAAGGAATCCAACCAGTTTCAGAGTATTTAGAACTCCATCCTCAGGGAATACGCGCACCCCCGTCGACCGGCGCGCGCGCGCAAAATCTATGGAGCCACACACGAACGCGAAAGTTTAAATAAACTACGCAAATCCTGGACCAAGGGCTCAGGTGAATACGGATTATAAAGTGCTATTTATGACCGCTTAATGAGTTTTTGTAAACTTAGAAGTAGTTAAAGCAGTTTATCTGCAAATGCCAAAAAAACAAAAAAAAAATTGAATTTCGCGTTCTGACCTATCTCTAAAAAAATTAACTTGATCTCTTCGACAGCTGTCAGAAAAATCACGCCTATGAAGTCCTGAATTTCTTAATAGTACAGACAGTACCTGTCAATGTCATACTTTATGGGCATGCCGATTAGTGATGGGCGACGAATGATCATGACCACAGAGTTTTAGGTAGTTAATATCGATAGTTTATACTGACGATATTTTAAATAAAACTTAATTTATCATTAATTTTATTGTATATTTTAATATCATAACATTTTTTTCATGTGTAATTAAATTAACCCAATTATATGTTACATTAGCATCGATAATAGTGAAAAACGTCGATAAATACTATCGTTACATTATTATGAGCATTTAATTAATATCATAACATTATTTACATGTGTACATACTTGATCTTAAATAATAGTAAGTAAATAAAATCCAATTTCTCACCTTCAACTACTCATTCGATTTCATTGCAACATTGTTTGAAAATCGATTTTTTCCACCACTATCTCAACTCTAAATATGTCAATATGTCACTGTCGCAGAGATCTAGTTAAATTTTATAGAGTATAACATCCGGAACTATACAGAAGCTTTGTTAGCTGAATGCGGGTCCAAAAAAAACAAAATCTTCCATGCCTTAAACGCTTGCATGTTACGTTTCAGGGTTCAACATTAAAATCATCTCAGATCCACGAGTCACGCCTGACGACGTCTCCAGCCTCACTGCCGCAGCTAAACCTGCTGTCAAAGAATCCATATTCAAAGACGAACTTACCCAATGTAACCCCTGATTCAATCAACTATCTTCAAATAATTTAGACAAAAGACTTGCTAGCACATCTTTTGATAATGTAATTTATTTAATTTGTCCAAAAGTCTTTTTAATCATTATATAATAATGTCCACCATCTTTAATATAATATATGAAATTAATTGAATAGGAATTGTCAAATTAATTTCATACTATTCTACAGAGTAGATTTTTGTAGATGTAAAGAAGAAATAAACCCCTATGACGAACTTTAGTAAGCAAGTTAATTTATCATTAATTTTATTGTATATTTTAATATCATAACATTATTTTTACATGTGTACATACTTGATCTTAAATAATAGTAAGTAAATAAAATCCAATTTCTCACCTTCAACTATAAGTACTCATTCGATTTCATTACAACATTGTTGAAAATCGTTTTTTCCCAAAACGGACAAATTTTACGCGGTCGCGCTCGACAGGATCGCGCCAGAGCGGCGGGCGGCAGCGAGTTTTTAATTAATTACTCATAATCTACACATTAAAGAAAATAACTTCTCGATTTTTGAAATAGAATAGCGGTCTGGCTATTTTATTCGTAAATAATAATGGGGTCGCTGATAATTCAGAGCATTCGAATTATTAAACTTTTTTTGGTGAGAAATTTGTAAGTTTATATTTTGAATAAAGCCGGTTACTTTTCAAAATTGTGTCCGGTTCATTAAATTTTTCAAGATTTTCCCTTATCTATGATATTTTTAATTTAGAATCAATATCATTCGTCCTCTCACATCGCGCATTCAAAGTACTTGTTTTCGTGTTTCTCGGCCCGATGCCTCGTCTTAAGATTTTGGTCCCAAAAGATTTGATCACAAATATTATGTAAATATTGTAAATACCTAAAAAAATTTAAAAAAAACCTTAGCCTCGAAATGATGATGATGTGGATATTGTTGAGTCACCACACAATCGATGGATTGCAGGATCGTATTACCGATATCGTTGTTTTGCCAGCTCACGATAACGGCTCAGCTGCATGACCACTGAATTTCGTTACAAAAATGGAACATGTTTGAAATGGCAAGCTAAGAATTCACTGGTCAGCATAGGCATGACGACTGGGTGAAAGAAATACCTTTTTAAACTATACCTAAGTAGTTCATTAGTTATATCATTCAAAAAAATTAGAAACGTATTTTTTCTTTCGTCAATCAAGGAAAAAAATCATAAATACATAAACGGTTCAAATTTAAATCACTTTAACCCCTAGGGAGTTTCATACAACATTATTGACCTGCCATAGCCCTCGAGATTGTGTTAAGATAATGATGACTCGTTTTACGTTGAGATTCTATGAAATATAATGGGTCATTTTTGAGCAGGTGGTGTGAAAAAAATGTATACCTAGTTTCTATATTGGTCTCTGGCAGCCACATCACAAGCTTTGCTTAGTTTGGGGTCAGATGTTTTTGCAAAAAAATCCATTAGTTGGGCTTTTGCCATTGATGTAATTTTATTTTATTTAATTACACCTATGGCTTTCTCATAGGGTGTGTAAAAAGGAGAGTATGACCACAAGGACATGTATGAGACTGATATATTATATATATATTTATTTTTAAATACATACTTATATGGATAGTACAACAGTACAGTACTAAATAACACCCAGACACAGAGCAAACAATTATGTTCCTCACATAAATATTTGCCCTGGGTGGGGATCGAACCCGCGCCTCTTTGATCCAGAAATTAGGGTCACTAACCACTGAGCCACCGAGGCAGTCAATGCTAAGTGTTGCTGAGTAATTAGTCAATGCTAATGCAATTGTAAGCTTTTTTACAGATTTGTAATTATTATATTTAACATATTAACAATTTGTATATTTAATGAATTTAATTTAATTTTGTGATGAAAAATTTATATGACACTACAGCCATTTCTGTATCATTATTAGAAATATGTAAAAAACTTAATTTTAATTTACATTAAGCCTGACGAGCACATGCTTATATAGGTATGTAATTAGTTTTTACTCGATATATAAGCTATATTATTGCAAAGTTTTACCTCAATCCGTTCGGTAGTTTTAGCGTGAAAGAGTAACAAACATCCATCCATCTATCCATCCATACATCCATCCATCCATCCATCCTCACAAACTTTCGTGTTTATAATATTAGTATGATGAATCAATATTATGCAATATATTTGTAATGTTAGGTTCTATTAACATCAATAAAGTTATCTTATCTTATTGAAAAAAAACCGCATCAAAATCCGTTGCGTAGTTTTAAAGATATACCTAAGCATACATAGGGACAGACAGACAGCGGGAAGCGACTTTGTATTATACTATGCAGTGATAAAAAACCTCTAACGGCTCGGTTTTGGGTAATCCTGTATATTCATAAACGAACGTACTATCGGACGCGGCTTACGGACGCGACTGACAGCCGCGACTGATAGGTATCTAGACTATGAAAGTACACTGAGCCGTGCACACTATCGGACATAAGTCGCGGACGTCACCTTCGGACGACCTTGAGCGTTCGGACGTCTGAGAGCGATCTGGCGCTCCGGATGTTTTAAGACTGTGCACACTGGCAAGTCGCGGCCGGTCCGTTAAGCCGGAAACATACTGTCGGACGCGGCTTACGGACGCGACTGACAGCAGCGACTTAGCAATGTGCACAGTCTTAAGACATCCGGTGTGCCAGATGTCTTAAGACTGTGACAGCGTGTGTGTATGCCAGCTCGTGTATGCCAGCTCGGGCGTCCGAACGCTCTCGGACGTCCGAAGGTGACGTCTGCGACTTATTTCCGATAGTGTGCACGGCTCAGTGTACTTTCATAGTCTAGGTCGCGGCTGTCAGTCGCGTCCGTAAGCCGCGTCCGATAGTATGTTTCAAACTTTACGGACGCGACTGACAGCCGCAACTGATAGGTACTCGTACCTAGACTATGAAAGTTCACTGAGCCGTGCACACTATCGGATATAAGTCGCGGACGTCACCTTCGGACGACCTTGAAGCGTTCGGACGTCTGAGATCGGGCGCGCCGGATGTTTTAAGACTGTGCACACTGCTAAGTCGCGGCCGGTCCGTCAGCCGCGTCCGATAGTATATTTCCAGCTTAAAAGTGCTTGATACTTGGTAGACACCAATTCGGTTTTCATACCAAGTATAGTTGGAACCTCGGTACCTTGGCTGCAGATTAAAATCGTATCGTTAGTTCACCGTAACGCCGCGACGGTTCTCTATTTGCACAGTCTATCATCATACTAATATTATAAATCCGAAAAGTTTGTTGGTTTGTTCCTCTTTCATAGTAAAAATGAATATCTAATGTACTCGTATTATTAACTTTGCTTAAAGATTTATTATGTAACAATATTTTTATTACCTTATCACTTTGTATCAGAATCAGAAATTGTTTATTGCATAAAACTGGTACAAAGGTGTTATAAATATTATTGTAGGTATCACAGTTTTACCCTTTTCGGGCGTCCAATGTTTAAGTTCATAATACATGTGGGTACAATAAAATAAGGTTTCTTACTATCTACTTTGAATTTTAGATACAGCATAGGCTACAATACTTACAATACTTAAAAAAAATATCTACCTATATGCTTTATAGGTATATGTTTTGTACATAGCCTCGGCAAGAAGAGAGAGAGAGAGAGAGAAAAAAAAAAAAGCTAGTAATTAAGTGTTATATTATGTTTGGCATCTGGTTATATCACAATGTTCAATCATAAATAGTGGTTAGTTATTATTCATCTTGTGAGCCCTCTTTCTATGTACATAATTAAAATTTGTTAATATAAGTTCATTTAGGTCATATTAAAGTAAATAAAAAGTAGAATAGATATAAGACCTAAGTGTTCGGTATAGTTAGTTTGATTAGTACTTAATTTGATTATTGTCTAAGTTAATACATTTCATGTATGCAAGCTTCTGTAATGGGTAGTTATGTCTAGCCAAGTTACTTCCTTTTAAAATTGCACGCCCGTAATGGGTCCACTATTGAAACTAATATTTAATATTAACACCTTTTTACATAGTGTTGCAATAAACGATTTCTGATTTCTGATTTCACGCTGCAGCGGAACAACGGATTGACTTGATTTTTGGCATGGATATAGTTCAATGGCCGGAAAGTGACAAAAGCTACTTTTTATCCCGAAACAGTTAGAGGTTCCTGTGGGATAGAACAAAAGTCAAAATACCACGCGGGCTGCTACCCCCAATTGTTATTAGTGTGGCGTTTATTAATGGTTTGTTAATGGCGTGCATAGTGATACGGCTGAGAGTGATATAGTAAAATATATTCAGACTAAAACACAGGAAACGGTTTCGTTGGAGAAAATAAAAATTAAAATAAACAGAGACCACAAGGCGTATAAGTTTTTCATAGCTGAAACCAAGCTGCCTATGTACTTGGATGAAAACTTGTTGCCCGCGGGTGTTATATTTCGACGTTTTGAACACTATAAGAAGAAGGAAAAAAGCGGCGAGATGCCCGCCGGCGGCCTAACCAAACCAAACAATGGATAGTCGGCCTATTCGATTAGCCACTTTTAATTGTAAAAACGTGAAAAGATCCATTGATGACGTGAGGAAATTATGCCGCACGTGTGATGTAGTATGCCTTCAGGAGACGTGGTTGGCGCCTCATGACATCCCTTATGTAGGTACAATCGACGGCGACTTCGGATATACCGCGACATCGGCGATGGATGACTCACGTATCATGTGTGGACGTCCTTTCGGTGGAGTTGCGTTATTATATCGGTATCAAGCATTTCAGCGTGTGTCCGTGTTGAAGTGCGATAATCCGCGTAGGTATTTGTGGTATAAGAATAGCAACGCGCGACAGCGCAGTGATAATTATGAGTGTTTATTTACCAACTAACTCGTATGCTAACTTGCCGGAATTCACGGACTGTTTATGTGCAGTGAGCGCCATTATTGATGAACATGGGATAGATAATGTGTTTCTGATGGGAGTTTTTTTTTTTTTTATAATTCGACAAAGTTTGTGAGTGGAAATTTTTATTATGAGGACCTAATTATTTATTTATTACATAAATTTATTATTTACAAATATTGTAAGTTATGGAATTATTGTACACTTTTATTTGACATGTAAAATTTTTTACCAATAAATATGACTATGACTATGACTATGATTACAATGCAAATCCGGGTGAGTTATTCTACAGTGAGCTTTCAAGTCTGTGCATTGAGCAGGAATGGTCATGTATTGATGTAGATATGCTGGGGCTGGACTCGGGTACCTATACTTTTGTTAGTGAGGTGCACGGGTCTAGCAGTTGGCTGGACCACTGTGTAGTGACTCACGCGGCTAAGCACACTGTGGTAGATGCGCATGTGTTGTATGATACTATGTGGTCTGATCATTACCCACTTGTGGTGCATTGTAATCTTGACTTAATAATACCAAAAATATCGCCAAAAATTATAGTAAATAGTGATGTATATTGGGGTGTGAAAGATGAAGTTCAGACTGCTTTGTATACAAGGGAATGTCATAAGAATCTAAGGCAAATTGACTTTCCTTCTGAATGTATAAACTGTGCTGATTATTACTGTAGTGATCCGGATCATAGGCGTGTTTTGGACAAGTTTTTTTTTTTTTTTATTTTAAAAGGGTTTTGTCAGCAATGACAATGTCACCCCGTAAGACTACTGCACTAATTACATTCACTGTTATTATATCTAACACTAATTACAACAAGCGCATTCATAACTTTGGAACTGGGAATAAATCTGCAACAGTATCCCAGCCTCCCGCGAACCAGGAGAGGCCAAGATACTGTTACAGACACCTAGATTGCAGTCATTCCGCTTTAACATATTCCGCTGGACTCCGTACCGGACACATTCCGACAACACATGATGTACATCCTCGACCAACCCGCAGGTACAGCAAAGTGGCGAGTCCACTTTTCCCATCAGGTATTTAAATTGGTTGCCCGGAATGTGCCCGGCGCGGAGCCTTAGTAAAGATACAATTTGTTGCCTCTTCATGTCACAATTATCAAACCATGGGTAACGAGGGAGTTGACACTGTACAGTTTTGTACCAAATGCCTACAAATCGAGACCGTTCATCAAAGTACTCCTGCCAGTTCAAGTTGCACTGCATTTTTACACTATGAAGCATCTCATTATGAAGTGGGAGGCAACTGAATGAGTCACCTTCGATAACTGCTTCCTGGGCAGCTCGATCTGCTTCCTCGTTACCCATGATACCGATATGAGAAGGCACCCACTGAATATATACAACCTTATCTGTAGCCTTAAGCTTATACATACTGTCCAGGATAGTATAGGCTATCGGATATCCTCGAAGGTTCGAGGTCATCCGAGCCAGATGCTGGAGAGCACTCTTTGAATCCGTAAATATTACAAATTGTTTGGCATTTATATCTAAAATATATGATAATGATTCTGATATAGCAATCAGCTCACTATGCATAATGGATATATTTACTTCAATTTTAAATTTTGCTCTTAAATCTATTTGCGGATCAAAGAATGCAGCTCCACAAGTGGATTCAATTTTAGATCCATCAGTATAAATCTCATAAAAGGAGTCGTATTTATTGTAACAATATGCAGCACAAATACTACGCAACTCAGCCGAATTATAAATTTTCGGGTGAGCTAACTCCTTCAATATTACTTATAATATTCTCTGAGATATTAAAATAACTTATCCATTTATCAAGAGAATAAATATATAGTTTAGGCCATGACTTCACAAGTTGATCTTTCAGTTTAGAGTGTATGTTAACTAACAAGGGAATTTTTTTTCTTCTCCAATAAGCTCTATTCATGTATAGGTCATACAGCTCTTCTATCACTTCTATAGATACATTCCCTGCAAATGCCCGTGATTGCAGCCAGAATTTCCCAGCAAGATACAGTCTGCGAACATGTAATGGCGGCAGAGATAATTCAGCTTCCATGACATGAACAGGTGTGGTTTTGATATAGCCCCCAACAACCCGCATTGATTGATTTTGCACTTTTTCGATTTTGTACAAGTGGCATTTAGCACTTGTATCGTACAAAAAACTGCCATAGTCTAATCTACTTCTTATTATTGAGACGTACATCCGACGAAGATGTTTAGGGTGCATGCCCCAACTGGATCCCGCTAATACTTTGAATAAATTCATAAATCTTAAAGTTTTGTTTTGTAATTCCTTAATATGAGTACCCCATTTTAGATTTTGATCAATCCTCATACCTAAATACTTTATGCTATCCACCTGTTGTATACGTTCATTGCCTATATTAATATTAATGCATTGTCTGCTTCTACCTTTTGTAAACAGGATTGATTTAGTTTTCTTTTGTGATATAGTTAGTCCTACTTCATCTAATAACGAAACCATTGCATTTACAGCGATATCCAATTCAAGCACAGCGTCGGATACTTTTTTGCGACTACAGTATAACACAAAATCGTCCGCATACTGTGATATATAAACGTTATCAATATATTGACAAATTTTAATAGTCGCGACATTAAACAGTACCGGCGCTAGCGGGTCCCCTTGAGCCAGACCAATTCCCGTTGTTCTCTGGAAAGATTCTTTGTTGCCATCTATCTGAATATTCAGGGTCCTCTCTTGATGGAAATTCCATAAATACCTACACAGAATAGCTCCAGCGCCAAGCTTGTCTAGAGTTCTTAACAGACTAGTTAAATTAACATTGTTATATGCATTTTCCACATCTATGAAACATGCTGCCGTTGGAGTGTCTTGTGAAAAACCGATTTGTATTCTTCCGATCAATCTCGATAAGTTGTCCAAACAGGATCGTGCCCGTCTAAAGCCTATCGTCTCATTTGAAAAGTGGTCATTCTTTTCTAGATACCATTCCAATCTACGATTGATTATTGTGTGAAATATCTTACATGGACATGATAACAGTGAAATTGGTCTAACACTCGATGTAGAACTAGTAACAGTACCAGGCTTAGGAATTGGTATAATTCTTACATTTTTCCATTGTGCTGGAACAAAACCAGATTCTAAGAACTTATTGTACAAATTTACTAGTATTCTTTTACCTATATATGGGAGATTTTTGATCATGGAGTATGAAATATTGTCATCTCCAGGCGCCGTGTCTGTGAGTTTAATACAGTTATTAAGTTCTGTAACAGATATTAGCGTAGATAAGAGACTGTTTTGTGATGTAAATTGTGGCATTTCAGACTGTACATAATCTGGCGCTAAGTTCCTAATGAGAGTTTCTGCTATATTGCGTTCAATTGGCGGTGCAGCAGATCGAAACCCTTTTATCCATCTCATTTTGTTCCACATTTCACTCGAACTTGTAACGTTCTCGATACTACAACATAAATCCTGCCAAGATTTTATTCTCGCACGACGAATAGCTGACTGACAACGACTAACCTTATCCTGATAACTTGATAGATTTTCAGGAGTAGGGTTTTTTCTGAACTTAGATAAAGCTAAACGACGTTCCGCGATCATTTTTGATAAGTCCTGCGACCAATATGGTTTAGGTGTGAACCGTGTTTGTCTTATAGGATCATTACAAATTTTAATGATAGGGATGTATCGATCGGCTGCTTTGTTTATGACTGCCATAAATTTATCATATGCTTCTTGGTTATTTGGAGAGATGACGTAATGGACGAGTTCATTTTCTATGTAACCTTTATACTTTACCCATTCAGCGTTTTTAAAATTCCTTCGTTTCGTACCTAAACTAGGCCTACCAATATCAAACCTCATTTTAATCATCATGTGATCACTGTTTAGATTTTCATTAATAACGCTCCAGCTGAACCTAATCGCAATATCAGAAGTCGCCAGGGATATGTCTGGAGAAGTTCTTTGTACTGAGCCATCAACAAGTTTGACTAGAGTATGACTACCATCATTAAGAGAAACATAGTTGTTATCAGAGATTGCGTCAAATATTTGGCTTCCTCTAGTGTCTTGCTTCGATGACCAGGTAGGGTGGTGGCCATTGAAGTCTCCCGTTATTAATGTTTTTTGACTGAATTGTGTAAAAATTTGGTCCCAATCTCTGGCAGTTGTACGTGGTGTTACGTTAGAGGGGCAATAAATACATAATATGTTTTCAAGTTGATCACAGTTTAGAAGTTTAACATTAAGTATTTGCATATTTGAGTTGAAAGGATTAAAAGTGCACTGCTTCTGTGCTTTTACAGACCTATGTACCAATATTGCTATTCCTCCATAACCGTCTCTGCGATCTAATCTAAATATATTGTACCCGCTAATGCGGAGGTCCCTACTCGGATGCAGCCAAGTCTCACAGATTAAAGCTATATGTATCTTTTCCTGACTTAATAACAATTCAAACTGGTCTCTCTTAGGAATGAGGCTGCGCGCATTCCACTGCAGCAGATTAACTGCTGCAGCGGAATGCGCGCCGCTTGCACTTAAAGAGTGTAAAGAACTGTTATCCATACTTATTCAAGAGATTAAGGAAAGACCAATCAGACATGTGATATACAATAAAGGATACAGCCTCCTTAAAAATAATGCTCAAACAGGCGCTAATCTTCTCATCCCATGGTAGATCTTTCTGTACTATCTTCTCCTTGAGTTTTTTCAACAGTGCTTTCCACGACATTATTTCTCTTCTCTCTGATCTTTCTCTGTTCGGATGCTCTTCTGCATTTCTATTTTCTTCGTCACTTGTGTTTAATTCTATGTCAACTTCAGTATCATTCATATTTTCCGTTAAACTTGATCCAGTATCAATTCTAACTTTCTTTTTCTTACTTTTCTTCTTCATCTCATTTGGTGTCTTGTTCTTAGTTTTTTCCGCATAAGACCAGTTGTTTTCATCTCTACTTTCATTTCCTTCTTCTTGGGATACATTGATGGGTTGAATAGGTGCTCGAGACGAATCGTTTGGTGTAGGTGAAACATACTGCGCTGTTAATGGTTCTCGGGGTTTGTAAAGTATAAGTGCTTGCTTGTAAGTACAGTTATATATCGCCATTAGTTCACGTATTTTCTTCTCCTTAATAAAAACTGGACAGATTTTTGCAAGGGCCATGTGTTTGCCTCCACAGTTGTTGCAGATAAAATCGGTTTTTTCACAATTTTGATGATTATCACCACATTTAGGGCACACATGTTTACTAGCCGAGCAGGTTCTGGCGGAATGACCATATCTCCAGCAACGTGAACACTGAGTTACCGGATAAATGTACGGATTCACTATCACTCTAGTGTAAAAGATGTATACATGCGAAGGTAGTATATCTCCTTTAAAACAAATCCTTATGGACTCACTCTCTATCCACCGACCGTCTAGGGAATTTCTACGTTTTAACCTTTTCATTCCCAAAATTAAGATCTCGCATGTCAAACTGTCTAAAATTTCTTCTTCAGTAAGTTCCAAGTCAATACCATTAATAACTCCATATGATTGATCTACTTGCAACGTTTTTTGACAGCGAAATCCGTTTATATTGAAAACTTTGCAAGATATTAATGCATCGGCACTCTCTTCACTACTTAGCTGTACTAAAACTTTGTAAGCATTTAAGTATTTAACTTGGGTAACATCCTGTATTTTCTGTTCTTTTAAGATTTTTGCCAATTTAAATTGCTTTGGTAGTTTCTCTGTACATGTTATACTCACTTCAATAATTTCCTCTGGAACCCTAGCCGAATCATCGGTCGCAGTTGATCGAGCAAATCTTTTACCCGTCTTTCCGACCGTCACCCACAGCTCATCCTGGTCCAAGCTGCGATTTCTTTTATTTGAAACTCGCTCACTCTGCATATCAGCGCTCTGAACTGAACACTCCATTGTGTTATCTGAACTCCCTGTCATCTCGCCGTTAATCCTTCTCAAATCGCACAAATTAGTCATCTCGTCATGTTGCTCCGAACTTAATTCATTCCTTTCATCCATTATCGCTCAAACGCATTGTAAACAATGCCGTAGTTGCAGCGCGGAACAAGTTGCACGGACCGGTTTTAGATTACGCGACACGCGTCTCACGGTAGCAGGCGCCCGCGCGCGACTGGGACAAATTGTATTCGGACATTGTGAACGCCCTTCGTGATGCGGCCGTGGCTAGCCGGGGTGGCACAAAGAAGGGGGTGAGTGGCCCGCGCATTGCGGGATGGAATAAACACGTTGGCGAAGCGCACAGGGAAGCCAGGTCTAAATTCAGAGAATGGGTACTATGTGGTAGGCCTAAATCGGGCCCTGTATATTTGAAAATGAGCGAGAGCAGAAGAGTCTTCAAATCACGATTAAAATGGTGTCAAAATCATCAGGACCAGATAAAGATGGACGCTCTCGCTCAAAAGCATGCCAAAGGCGACTTTCATGGTTTCTGGCAGGCTACCAAAAAGTTGAATATAAGGCCTGGTCTACCTGTGAGCGTTGATGGTGTCAATGACCCCGCGGAAATAGCAAATGTGTTCAGGAGACATTTTTCAGTGAAATCTCCGCTGGGCCCGGCGAGTGAGATGCTCCATGTTGATTTGAACAAGCAAAGTGTAACAACGGTTTTCCTAGCGAAGGAAGTAGGTCAAGCTATAAAGCTTATTTCGCGTGGAAAATCCCCCGGACATGACGGACTCAGCATTGAGCATCTTCAACACGCCGGACCACACATTGCGAGAGTGTTGGCTATGTTCTATTCGCTGTGCGTGAGTCACTCTTACCTACCGGCTGATTTTATGAAAACTGTAGTAGTGCCTGTAGTGAAAAATAAAACGGGTGACCTTTCCGATAAAAGTAACTACAGGCCTATATCTTTAGCTACTATAACAGCTAAAGTAGTTGACGGTTTTCTTAACGCACAGTTAAATACATATGTTTCACTACATGACAACCAGTTCGGGTTCCGTCCTCGGCTGTCCACTGAAAGTGCGATACTGTGCCTTAAGAACACCGTCAGGTACTATACGGACCGGAAAACTCCCGTTTTTGCGTGCTTCCTCGACTTATCCAGTGCCTTTGACCTGGTGTCGTATGACCTTTTATGGAGAGAACTAAAGAGTTTAAATATGCCTCAGGAGTTCGTAGGTATTTTCCAGTACTGGTATACACACCAGAGTAACAGTGTGCGGTGGGCGGGCGCAATGTCTGAGTCGTACCACCTAGAGTGTGGAGTTCGGCAGGGTGGCTTGACCTCGCCGACCCTGTTTAACCTGTACATCAATAGACTGATCGTCGAGCTCAGCAGTCAGCATGTCGGCTGCCATATTGACGGTATTTGTGTCAACAATTTTAGCTATGCAGACGACATGGTACTGCTGAGTGCGTCGGTATGTGGTCTACGGAAATTGTTGCAGATCTGTGGGAAATACGCTTGTGGTCATGGGTTAAAATATAATGTTAAAAAAAGTCAATTTATGGTCTTTGAGACCAGCCGTGCAAGATGCCCTCAGAGCATTCCACCCGT
Organism: Hypomecis punctinalis; assembly: GCA_949316475.1. Lineage (NCBI taxonomy): Eukaryota > Metazoa > Arthropoda > Insecta > Lepidoptera > Geometridae > Hypomecis > Hypomecis punctinalis. The sequence goes on from OX438823.1 coordinate 5,911,226, forward strand.
GCTAATAGACGGTGTTCCCCTAGAGAGGGTGAATCAATTTAAATACCTAGGACATATTGTTACGACTGATCTCAGGGATCATATAGACATAGAACGGGAGCGGAGGGCTCTGTCCGTCAGAGCAAATATGATAGCTCGCAGGTTCGTACGATGCTCATATGAGGTAAAAGTCACGCTCTTTAGAGCATACTGCACATCACTCTACACGTGCAGTCTGTGGGCTAATTACACAGATAAGTGTTACAGCACCCTCCGCGTCCAGTATAACAACGCGTTCAGGGCGGTGGTGGGGCTGCCCCGGTTCTGCAGCGCCTCGGGCATGTTCGCGGAAGCGCGAACCGACTGCTTCCACGCGACCATGCGCAAGCGAGCCGCTTCCCTGGTGCGCAGAGTACGGGCCAGCTCCAACTCTGTCCTGGCGATGATCGCTACTAGATGGGACTGTCCTTTTCTTCGGCATTGCTCCAACAGACATGTTGCAGTACCAGTGCCGAAGAGAAGGTACATATGAGTGATTACACATGCCTTGATTTTATAATTTTGTATTTTATGTTATCGTTGACTGTTACTGACATTGAATGACTATTATTTTGTTTAATTATTTTAAATTTTCTGACATTGATATTGCTGTGCTATAATTTTAATTTTGTTATGATGACTTATGTGTAATTTTGTATTTTTATTCTCTGCCAATATGGGCCCTACAAGCCTGAAATAAATGAATTTTATTTTATTTTATTTATTTATTTATTAAGATACTCTCCACATTTTGTTGGAATGTGTGCGGAACGAGTCATTTAGAAGACTATGTTCTGTACGAGCCGTGGTGGTCAAGAGGTAGTGACACCCGCCTTACAATCGTGAGGTCGTGGGTTCGAATCCCCGGTCCCGTACCAATGAGTTCTTTGGAATTTATGTACGGAATTTCACATCACTGGCTTTTCGGTGAAGGAAAACATCGTGAGGCAACCTGCGTACGTCCTTAGAATAAATTCGATGGCGTAATGTGAATCCACCAACCCGCACTGGGCCAGCGTGGTGGATATGGCCCAATCACCCTTCGTGGGTAGGGCTACGTTCTGCAGTGGACTATTTAAAAAAAAGGCTGGTACAGTACAGTTCTGTACAAAATATTAAAGACGTTGGCTTATACAACTCCATTTTGGCTTTGCCAGACTCTGAAAGTGCAAAAATGTTGTACAAACTCGTAGATATAGGTTTAAAAAGATAAGTTTGGTTTTAATTTATGTATCTTGTACAGGGCGATGTAGTCGCTAAGCGACAAAGCCCTTTAAATAAATAAAAAACCGGACAAGTGCGAGTCAGGCTCGCACATCGAGGGTTCCGTACAAACATATTGTTAAAATAATTAAAAACCTGTTTTTTAGCATGTGCTAATGAAGTTCTTTTATATGATACTCGTACCTTACATGAGACGATTTACTCACTTTGAATTTTGAACCCATATTTTGTGAATTTTGAGGCCCTATTTTTTGTGATTTAAATAAAAATGTACAGTTTTCAGATTTATTCCTATATGTGTACTCTGAGACGATGCTTCTCGCCAAATTTCATAGTTCTATATCAACGGGAAGTAAGTACCCTGTAGGTTTTGATTTTTGTGAGCGTTGAAATAGGCTTTTTACGACATAAACAGCTCTACCTATTTTATACAGTGACTGAGAAACTTTTCTTGTACACAACTGCAAGAATTCATAGGTTTACATATATAGTTTAAATTTCAACTCGATATCTTTACGCGTTCCCGAGATAAAGAGTCTTGACATACACACAGACGGACAGACGGACAGACGGACAGACGGACAGACGGACAGACGGACAGACGGACAGACGGACAACAAAGTGATCCTATAAGGGTTCCGTTTTTTTCCTTTTGAGGTACGGAACCCTAAAAATAAAAAAAACACGCGGTCGGAGCTGCGGTCAAAAGCTAGTCAATAATATTTCAGTAAATAAACCCTTACATGGTTTTCCCGGAAACAGCAAGTCATGAAGTCATCGTCTTACCAGTGATAACAGCCTCTCAGTGACGCCAGCAATAACTCAATAACAATAATATCGTATCACTGAACTAATTGATGTTTGATTATGTTGCATTTTATAATCTATGTAAAACTGCATTTATCTTGTTATTTATTTAAATAGTAGTCCGCCCCGGACCGCGCGCTATTTCTATTTTATATCAATATCTACTGGGATTTAAAAAAAAAATAGCAATATTTGTATGAAAGTTAGCTATTTATTTTACACAAATGTTGAAAGACATAGATAACATTCGGTGAAATGTTTAAAATAGTGATCCGCAACTCCCGCAGAAAGTTTCGCCGTTTTGCCTCTTTTTACCACGGCCCTCGTATCTTCGCAAGCACTGAACAGAAGATGCTCATATTCGAACTTAAAAATCCTATAAACATAAACTACGTTCATGCTAAATTTCATGGAGATCGGTTTAGCGGTACTTGAGTTCTCGTCGAACAAATATACATACAAACATATATCCAAGTGCCGGCTCGACCCAATAGACTCTGAGACCTCACTTACGCTCGGTCACTTAATCGGTACTTAATAGTAGATTTACAAGTATTTGGATGGGTGATCGCGGGTGGTATTTTCCAACTGAGCGCCGTTATGTCATACGTAGTATCTATTAGTCTGTGGTTATGTCCGATAGTGTGCACGGCTCAGTGTACATTAATTATCTAGATACCTATCAGTCGCGGCTGGCAGTCGCGTCCGTAAGCCGCGTCCGATAGTATGTTTCCGGCTTTACGATTTACTTACTCTGGAAACGAAAGTGATAGAAACACTTTCTACCTCTTTAGTTAAGTACTCTATGACTTACGGCAAAGAAGATAGGTGTTATAAGGTTACAAATGTGCGAGTGAGACAACTGAGGCCGGTCTATTATTTTCTGGTTTTCCTTAAAAACAGGATTTCACTCATCGCAAGATTTTATTAGTCAGTCTGATTCATAGAGAGCGCGCAATATTAATTGCGTGCGAGTAGTGGCGCCACACACGCTATATCGTTAGCACATTTAATGCCCTGGCGACAATGAATTAGTTCCAAAATATTTCTGTGCGCAAATTATTTGGGCGGATTCATCTGGCTTGGTAACCTATTATTATGTGATGGCGATGTTGCCAGACGTTAAAACGCGTTTTGTGGTCAATACACTTTTTGCGCTGGTGTGCGGCGGTGTCACGTAAAATTAGTAAAACCATCGATCTGTATGGTTTTATAATCTACAAAATGTCAAAACATAAATTCTGGTCCAAGGATGTTATAATACATCCATGTTCCAAAAAAAACAAAAATATGTTACCGCGATAGCTAGTTACTATTAGTATATTATATTATATTTATTTATATCGTATATAGGTATTGTACTTACCCAAATTATATCCGAGCCACTGCCGCTGACCACGCGCACAACGCACAAAATCATGGAGACCGAGACCGTTGTGAAGCCGTTATGAATGCCGGAGGGATGTTGTGTGGAGGGTCATATTAGCAGCAGCGCCATCTCGCACGCGAGACATTGACATACGCGTAATGTCTCACGCACATCAAGTACCATATTTTTTTATAGTCACAATGCTTGGTACACAATGCTGTAGGTACTTCATGGTCGGGATGCACGAGCATGAAGTACCTACAACATTGTGAACCGAACATTTGACTATAAAGAAATATGGTACTTCATGTGCGTGAGCCATTACGTGTATGTCAATGTCAATGTCTCGCATATCAAGCTATATTTTACAAGGTATAGGTAACTTAAAAGTTAGAGAATAACTTAAGGCTGATGCTCTCGGACAGCGCGCCAAATTCAATTATTTTTGGTCTTTTGTCTTTTACAGAATAGGTAAACTATAATCCGACCGCTACACTTACTCCTCGCCTGCGCGACATTTTTTTTTTATTGCGCCATTTGTCGTCTACAAATCAACATTTGTCGTCGACAAATGGGGACTGAGACAGGTGCGGGCGGCTGGTCCGGATAACGAATAACTCATTACAAGTTTACGAAGACTTATTTAGTGTGTAAAATGTGGTATTATTTCGAACGATTTTTCAATGGTCAGTCTATCCAAAAAGTGCATCAACTGATTTTCACCTTGAACCCTTTGGGTACGGAACCCTAAAATGAATTTCGCGCGCTGACCACTTCATACACATAAATCGATGTCTAGATCCGCCATTATATATCTTTTTATTAGCCGGTAACACTGAACACTGACCGTGCCATAGATATAAGAAAGATAATGGATCGGGAAAAATCTTAGAATAAGGGAGTGGAAGTTCCTTTATAGTATAGATCCTATGTTCATTAGTAAAAATCTGAAGACATCATTACTGCATAATGGTTCAAAATTAAAAAAAAAAACATTTTTATTGTCACAAGAAACAAAATTATACAATTATATTTATTTATTGACAAAATTTCAAAAAAAAGTCAAATTACAATAGTAGTAAAAACGGCGAAAACTTTGACTTTTAGCTGTAGAAACTTATATGTAATCAACGATATATTATATTTACCACAGAGATACCAGAGGGATAATTTGTGCTCGATAGAGAAAAGAAAGAAAGAAATGCAATGATTTTAATACGGCATGAGTTAGAAAGAGACATGAAAAAATCTCGATTCAGTGGCTAGTTGGCCTGTTTTAAGTTGTAATAGCTCAGCGATATTTACGCAACTTGAACTAGGTACTGATCAAATGTCACATTGGCTAAAACATGAAAGCCATTCAAAGCGGAGCTAAAAATATTTAGGTAGACCAAATAAGGTTAAATAAGGTAATAAACCCGATTATAGAGGCGCCAGCGTAAATTTCATAGCAACGTAAAAGTGTCGACGAATGCCTAAAGTGAATTTTACGATGGCGCCTCTGTAATCGAGTTTATTACCTTATTTAACCTTATTTGGTCGGTACAATATCAATAATGTGTGTTACTAGTTGAATTAGTTGCCGAAAAATTATGCGGCCACAGCAAACATTTTTACCTTTTTACAATAAACCGTTTTGATTAGAGATATTAAGGTAGCATAGGAAAAAGACAGCAAAAAGGTATCATTTTTTTCAGTAATTTAAAAGGCATGTATCATTAAAGAAAAGTGCTACACCGCTATTATTCACGAGCGCAGCGAGCGCGAAGTTTTTTCGTTCTTTTTCACTCATTTTAAAACATGTCCTAGGAACCAGACCAAGATTTTTCAATTATTTATACTACACCTGCTCGGAAAGTACCTTGATACTTTATCAAATTTACGGTAGAAAGTACGTCATTGCATATCGAACAAATATGCGGCGAGAAAACCCGTCTGAGCGGGAGAGAAAAGTGTATGAAAATCCATTTCTTACGTGGTTTTTCTTTTTTAATTTTGGGTAAGACTATGCGCTGGTAACCTAAATATCAAAAGCCAAAAAGTTTTCACAGTGAGTTTTTATCTCCAAGTTCGCAAAATGACACTGGCCACTAGCTGTGTGTTAGATGGTGTCAAACAATTTGAAAAAAGAACATGTGAAAATTGCAGACGCCATTGGCGCCATTTTCAATTTGTGTGTTGTTTGAGGATTCAGTTTTCGTAGAATTTATTTTCCTCGTAGGTGTAGTATAAAGCACTATGTATCACTCGAGAGAAAGTGCGATTCCCGATCTCGGGTGTTTCAAACGACACCCTCGACGGTAATCGGTCACTTTCTCCTCTCGGTGAACAATGTACTATTTCAGTGTGGTATGTCAAATTATCCTATGATCTGTTTGATAAGCGAAACAATTTCAGCCTCGCTGGCGACACCGGGATAGACTACCTGAAAGCGGGACTGTCCCGCCCCAAGCGGGACGTGTCATGATCACGTTACGTTACGGATAACCCAGTTCTCGCACAGCTTCAGTCACGCTCGGGTTTGCGCAGCTTGTAGCTAACTTCACAGCCGTTAAGAAGTTGATTCGGCGTATACCATAATTTTTAACTTTAGTCATAGCTTTAAAATTAACATTATTGCTTAGGTATGACCCCACAACAAATCATATTATCGACGATTCTATGTGCGGTAGAATACTTGTGGGTAGATCATAATATCTTTCATACCTACATTTTCAGAGTATTGTCGCTTTCTGACTGAGACTGAAAATTGGTTTAGAAACATAGTTTTTAGTCATTTTTTATTTTATTGATTTACTATGATATTGAATTTGTTTTTTTTTTAATCATGTATTTTTGTTGTGATCTTTTGTTGGACGAGTCCATTAATAGGAACATTGATGAGATATTATTTTATTTAATTGTTTTCAATGTACTGTTGTGATAATAAATGTTTTTCATTTTATTTTCATTTCATTTCATAAAAAATGCCAACTGGACGTCCTAAACCTACAATCATTTTCGTTTCATACATCCATGGTCCATCCGTATGACTCACTTTAACTTTGTAAAGTTATCGAACAAAACTACACAAATAGTTTTAAATTCACTAATATTATACCAGTGTATATTCCATATACCAATACTGTTTTATGAGTTAAAGCGTGCTTTATTTTATAGTTCGTTTTACATATTCTAAGCTGTACCAATGTAAGTATGTACCTTTACCTACCATTGTTAGATTCCTAAGTATTAAATAAGTAGATATAATAATGTACTTATGTTGTTGTTAGTAAACTTGAAATTCCAGTTATGCTCATAACTTACAGATACCTATTAGATACAGTATCTAATAAATTGTAAAAGATTTGAAGTAAAAAGTTGACGTTTTTTTAATAAATACCTAGGAAACAGGCTGAGTGAAAATCATGATTATATAGTTAGTCCGGGAGATAGATTATCAAAAAAATTAGACAAATTTTCTTTCATCACAATATCTATTTGAAAAAGACTACTTGGTTCGCCTTTGAGTGCGCCCAAAGGTGGTGTTTTTTATAAGGAACTTTATATTAAGTGCGCCGGAATGATCTTTGCCGCACACTAATCACCACCAAGTAGTCCTTTTCAAATAGATTTGATGAAAAATATATTTTTGGCTCGGGCGACGTACTTTGAATCCCTCGCTACGTTCAGGATTCTACTAAAGAATCCCTCATTGCACTCGGATTTCTACTCTAGAATCTCTCACTTCGCTCTGGATTCAAAAAAGCGCCCTCGCCGTAAAAATATTATTATGCTCCCATACGATACAATTTACTATTTTTGTCAATCAAGCAACAAAATGAAAAAGATAAACCTTGTCCAAGTTTGGAAGAAGGTGACGTCATCTCTCTTAAAGAAGTCTATACATTTGTGTGGCACTTGTGACGTCATGCGGAACTTTAACGGGCTATGAATATTTATTTTTGTTTAATTGACAATAGAAAAAATACATGTCTAGTATTTTTGATAGTCTATATGACGGACTAATTATATTTTCTTACACATCATGCCTGTTGTTTTCTGCTTACTTAATACTTGAACGGCCTTCAGCTAAAAACGTAGACTTTCATCAAGGAGCATATTAACCAGTGGAGAGAGTGCGCGGGGCGGCCTCGCTCACCATCGATAGGCGCTTTAGATGACTACCGACTAGGGATGCTCGATCCAGGTGTTTGTATCGATACTTTGGATTGCAATGGATCGCATCGCAGTGTATCGATCCGCTTGTTTCGATACGATATTTTGGATCGATCCGGTATCGTATTTTAAAAAATAGAACAAATTGTCTTTTATACCATCAAAGTTTATTGTTTTAGGTAAATAAACAATACTTATCGGCTAACCTGTAAGTGGCAAAGTACACAGAAATGATATTTTCTAAAGCCGCTATTTATGAGACGATACGATTGTGTGGTTTCGATACGATATTTGATCCAGTCAATAGTTAAAAAGATGAGTTATTGCGATACGATATTTTATTCAAAGTAGAACCAAGTCAAAAATATCGATATCGATATTTTGCTAGTAACATTTTTGGCACCACTACAAGAAATGTTGTCATAGCGTCATTTTGGCGTCAGCCAATTACAGCCAGCGGAGCTTACCTCTCCCCCCGCTTAAAATCGGTGACCTATTGTTTTAACAAAAACGGGGCCCATGCGCTCTCCAGTCTCATCCATGACTTTCATCATCACTTTGTTGATTTTATGATGATGAAAGATGGATGGGATGAGAGAGTGGTTTACCCAAGTAACCCAAGTAATTTTGCTCGCTGATTCTACTTTTTTTTTTTATTTCGAATAGGTTTGCGTTTGACTACACACTGCCTGATGTTAAGCAGATGTGCGGTCTAGGGTGTATCACGCTTACCTAGAAGATACCTATTTACTCGGGATTTGAAGACACTCACGTTGTCCTTAAATATATATATATATATTATATAGTTTTAACCTTAAAATATAAATAAACAATTAATATTAGCAAAAAATGGCAAAATCGGCTTCGCTCGACAACCTGTAGATAGATATTTTATGAAGCGTACCACTTGATAAGTTGTATAATTGATTTAATTAATTAATTTAAAATGGCAATGGGCAGGGCACATAGCTCGAAGAACTGATGGCCGATGGAGCAGTAAAGTTCTCGAATAGAGACCACGCACCGGCAAGCGCAGCGTAGGACGTCCACCGACTAGGTGGACCGACGATATTATTAAGACCGCAATGAACGCGCTGGATGTAGTCCACTTCCAACCGAGCTTATTGGAAATCCATAGGGGAGGCTTATGTCTAGCAGTAGACGTCCTACGGCTGATAATAATGATGATAATGAATTAATTTGACATGTAACAATGGTGTTATTAATACAAATATTGTATTGTAGATTGTCCGTTTTTCTGCCTCGGGAAATGTCAAATATCACACGCTTTTACGCCATCAATAATTTTATTGTATATTTTAATATCATAACATAATTTTATAATTAAATTAAACCCAATTATGTGTTACATTAGCATCGATAATAGTGAAAAACGTCGATAAATACTATCGTTACATAATTATGAGTATTTAATTAATATCATAACATTATTTACATGTGTACATACTTGATCTTAAATAATAGTAGGTAAGTAGGTAAATAAAATCCAATTTCTTACCTTCAACTACTCATTCGATTTCATTGCAACATTGTTTGAAAATCGATTTTTTCCACCACTATCTCAACTCTAAATATGTCAATATATCACTGCCGCAGAGATCAAGTTAAATTTTATAGAGTATAACATCCGGAACTATACAGAAGCTTTATTAGCTGAATGCGGGTCCAAAAAAACAAAATCTTCCATGCCTTAAACGCTTGCATGTTACGTTTTCAGGGTTCAACATTAAAAATCATCTCAGATCCACGAGTCACGCCTGACGATGTCTCCAGCCTCGCTGCCGCAGCTAAACCTACTGTCAAAGAATCCATATTCAAAGACGAACTTACCCAATGTAACCCCTGATTCAATCAACTATCTTCAAATAATTTAGACAAAAGACTTGCTAGCACATCTTTTGATATTGTAATTTATTTAATTTGTCCAAAAGTCTTTTAAATCGTTATAAATAATAATGTCCACCATCTTTAATATGAAATAATAAATAATTATATGAAGTTAATTGAATAGGAATTGTCAAATTAATTTCATACTATTCTACAGAGTAGATTTCTGTAGATGTAAAGAAGAAATAAACCCCTATGACGAACTTTAATAAGCAAGTTAAAAAGTCTTTATAGAACATGAACTGTACACCGAGAATAAAAATTAGCTGAGTGTAATTTGCACAAATTACTACTTCATAAATACAAAAGCTCTCATGCAGATAAGCGTAATAAGCATGGCTTTCACCCCATTCAGCGATTTAAACATCCAGCTACTGGAAATCATCAAGGATAAGACTCAGTTATCAGAAAAACTGGTGGAAGTAAGGCGAATTCTGGACCGAGGAGCCGAAGTAAATACAACGGACAATGATGGTAACACGCCGTTGTTCCTCGCGGTTCGTCACGATGCTGTGATGATAGTGAATCTGCTGATAGAATGGGGTGCCGACGTCAATAGACCCAATAAAAAAGGGAGCACACCATTACACGCGGTGGTGCAAAACAAAGACGTATCAGTTTTAAAGTTGCTGCTTAGCAAAACAGCAGATGTAAACGTACAAACAAATAACGGGTATACTCCATTGCATGTAACAGCACGATCTGGAAAGGTAGATTTCGTTAACCTGCTGCTGAATAAAGGTTCAGACGTAAATACGAAGACAAAAAATGGATACACACCACTACATGAAGCGGCACGATCTGATAATAGAGAGTTAGTGGAGGTCTTGGTCAATAGAGGTGCTAAAGTCAACTCACAGACTGCAGATGGGTATACTCCGCTGTTTTTATCATTGTGTTCTAAAGAGACATCTGTCACAGAATTGCTTTTAGACAAAGGAGCTGATGTAAATATCCGAACAACGTATGAAGATACGCCCCTACACAAAGCTGCTTGTTTTGGAAAAGTATCAATTGTAGAGCTTCTGCTCAGCAAAGGTGCTGATATAAATACGCAAAATGTAAACAAAGCCACTCCACTACACGAAGCAGGACGTTCCGGAAATATTGCGGTGGCAAAATTGCTAATAAACAAAGGCGCTAATGTAAATATGCAAAATGTAAATGGTTGGACTCCATTGCACGAAGCGGCATATACTAAGAATTTAGAACTCCAGCTTTATACGGACAGCGTGGTGCACAATAAATTGAAAGAAATACCATTGGACAAGGTGAAAATTTACGTGGTTTTCACACATTTTAAACTATATATAACGGGACTAAACTCACGTGTAGGGATAGTCGTAACGACTATAGTTTCGGTCGCATTCGGCGACCTTTCTCAAGTTGGCGAGTGCTAGCACGCGGAGCCGTCTCGCAATGCACTGACAGTGCATTGCGAGACGGCTCCGCGTGCTAGCACTCGCCAACTTGAGAAAGGTCGCCGAATGCGACCGAAACTATAGTCGTTACGACTATCCCTACACGTGAGTTTAGTCCCGTTATATATAGTTTAAAAAATTGGACAAGGTGTTAATAGACAAAGAAACATCGATAGTAGAGATACTGCTTAACAATGGTGCAAATATTAACATACGAGATAGGAAGGAAGAAACGCCTCTGCATAAAGCTATACGTTCAAGAAATGTATCTGCCATCAAACTGCTTCTTAATAAAGACGCAGACGTAAATGCACAAAATGATGACATGGAAACACCATTACATGAGGCAGTGTATTTCAAAAATACAACTATTGCTGAAATACTGTTGAATAATGGTGCAAATGTCAATATACAGTCAAGATTTGGAGATACTCCGCTGCACAAAGCAGTGTTTTCTGGGGATACACTTATCATAGAACTGCTGTTAGTAAAAGGTGCGGACGTAAATGCAAAAAATAATATCAAAGTTACACCACTACATCAAGCGGCTCGTTTTGGAAAGACAAATGTAATAAAATTGCTCCTTAATAAAGGTGCTAATGTCAACGCGCAAACAAAAATGGGGACCCCATTGCACGCCGCGCTTAATTTTGAGGAGACGGTAGTCGTAGAGCTTCTGATTAATAACGAAGCGGACGTCAACGCGATTGACAGTAATGGAGAAACACCTTTACACAAAGCAGCAAAACTTGGACATACATCTTTAGTAGAATTTCTACTTACTAAAAATGTTAAAGTCAACGCAAGAGATAAATTTGAAGAAACTCCACTGCATAAGGCAGTACAATGCAGACAAAATGTGACTGTAGTAGAATTGCTGCTGAAAAATGGGGCCAATGTAAATGCCCAGTCATTAGATGGCTCTACACCGCTTCACGGGGCAGCGTGTTACAAAAACGCAGCTGTTGCCACTCTACTGGTGCAGCGTGGTGCTGACGTCATGCTCAGGAATAAAACGGGAGACACTCCTCTTGACTACTCTCAAATTTTTTTTTTCGAAGGTAATCAAGAGATTGTTAATTTTCTGGAATTCGCTGAAGATAAAGTGAAATATGGAGCTCAACTGAACCAGAATAAATCTCGTCATTGTTGTAAATGCTGTAAAAATAGCAAACATCACAAGAATGCAAATTTTCTGCAATTTGCTGAGGACGAAGAGAACGATGAAACTCAACTGAACACGGACATAATTCAAGATGATATTAATTTGTGGCAAACTAGTGATCAAAACATGGTTGCAAAAATTGAACAATTCATTTTAAAGACATTGAGCATTGAAGCTCAACTGAACGAGCTTAATCGAACGCCTTCTTCTCACAGGGTTCAAAATAAAAAACAACTTATGATTACAAACAATGGTTTTGAAAAGGAATTCAAGTATTTGAAGTCGACTGTCACTTCTGGATTTTCTGGGCAGCTATATGAAACCAAAATGGTGAGCCTGATTTTTGTACGATTGCTAAACCACAAACAGATCGATAATATTTTTTTTCTTGGGGCTAACATTCATGGCCTTGGTGCCATGGATGATATCTGCTTGCGATACCAAGTGAAGGGCCAACAGAAGCCAATATTGTTGTTTATGCAAGTGAAACACAGAGAAAACCCTAATAAAGATAAGCTTTCAGAAGACGCATTATGGAGCCACTCCGAAGACTTCAGCTTGCAAAAGTACTTTAAAAGCTACCTCATGATCCAGGAGCAGTTTCAGGTTGGTAACGAGGATCCCATGTTTGAAGGAAATTATAATGATGTCGACTGCTACTTCGTTTTGTACACATCGGCTAAAGAAAGCCTTTCTAAGAAAAAGGTAGAAAATAAAATGAATGAAACGATGTACGACCTTATAAACACAGGACCAAAACCTATTCAGTACAGTTATGAAGAAACCGATATAGATATATTAACCAATTCTGTAGCTGAGACTACTGTACAATTAGAACCAAAATATATGACAAACGGAAATCTTACAGAGCACGTCAAAAAACAAGCAAAAGACTTTTTAAGCAGATTATGGTTTTACTGCGGTCAAGCTAAAGAAGATGAAGTGGAACACATTACAAAGGAAGAAATTAACCGTTATTACAACAACGAGAGAGATGCCAGTTACTGTTATTTTAAATCACAGTCTAACGCAATATTCTTGAGAGCACATAATGATATACAAAAATGGTGGAGTAAGAAAATCGATGCACCATACCTATGTCGATCAAATGACTTTTTCAAGTCAGCAAAACTAGCATGCTTTGACAATGAACCGCTATTTTCTTGCACCACCGTTCATCATTTGAATATCAACACAGAATTGGAAATCAAACAAAATTTTAGTCAATATGATATTTCTCCATCAAAATTCAAACTCTTTGATGCAATGCAGTGTAGATTGTACAATATATTTGAAAAAGAAAATAAATCAGTCACTTTCAATATTGACTCTATGAACGAAGTCTCAAGCTCACTTCTCAATGATGATAGATTAGAGCGCAAAAAAAAAATGTTTAATACGGAAATGTCCCAAACTGTAAGTAAGTTTTTTAAAAGTTGCGAAGATGCTAGTTTGAACAATACAATGTACTGTGACGAGCAATATAGATATCCAAAAAGGATCGGAACATCCGAAGTAGGAGGCACATTATATAGAACAAGAATGCTGAGTCTAGTCTATTTAAAAATATTAAATCACAAGAAAATAAAGAAAGACTTCTTACTTGGGGCGCAAATTCGCGGCTTTAGCAATATGAATGACGTTTGTCTGCGGTGCCGAGTGAAAGATCAACAAAGTCCAATCGCTCTCTTTGTAAAATTGATCCATAAAGTAAATTCCGAGAAGACTAAAATTACTGACGAAGTCTTGTGGACAGAATCTGGAGAATTTAGTTTGTTGAAGTACTTCAAAAGTTATATCATGATCCGAGAGCAGTTCCAAAACAATGATGAAGATCCAATGTTCACAGGAGAGTTCAACAACATCGATAGTCACTTCATGTTATTCACATCAGCTAATGAAAGTATTGCTAAAAAGAAGACCGGGATCAAATTGAATGAAACAATACAAGCTCTTCTATGTAGCGAAATAGGTACTGAACCTTTTCAGTACGAATATAATGAAACTGATGTTGAATGTTTAACTAAAGTAACAATCATGGACTGGATTGAAAAATTGGGAACAGTTTTCTTAAAATATGCCATACGTAAGAAATATAATCCCAACTTATTGGTAGATAATCTAATAGCGAGATACCACGTTGCCATGGCGCGGGAAGTTATACAGATGTGCGATCGACAACCGACAAATGAAGAATACAGACTCTGGCAGTTTCGGTTTGAGTTCTTTGAAAGCAACCTTGATCATCTGGTTATTTTCAAAAAAACATTTGCCAAGGTCTTGTCATCAAAAAGCTTGGATCGAAGTAAAGCCATTATTGAACACGAGCAAAATGTTTTGACCAATGATCATCAGAATGAATTAAAATCACTAAAGATTAAGCTACCACTAGCATTTGGAAATTTAGACATGACTTTCCGTGGAAATAAAATACACAATAGAATAAAAACTTTAGCAGATAAAGTTATACATTTACTAGAATTGCACAAAGACACAAAAATCATAGAGATTAACGATATTGATGTAGGTCCAGGTAAAACTATAGAACAAGGCTTCATAAATGTTAATGGTGGCATCGGTGGTGCAGTTGGAAATCTATTGATTTTAGATACTGATTCAAACATGTTGAAGTTTAATGTAGAAACCAAAGATTTGCCACAAAATGCCGCTTTATTTTTAAAGGAGTTAAGAAACGAAAGATATCAACCTATTAATGACGATTTAAAACTTTATAGAATAAAATTTCAAGTGACAAGATTCCCAACAACCTCATTCAATAGCGACGAATACGATAAGATACAAGCGAAAGATTTTCTAAACAAGTTTTGGTTTTGTTGCAACCAAGCGAAAGAAGATAAATTAGAACAAATTTTGAGGGATGAAATGAACAGAAAATATTTTGATAGTATCATACTTTACAAAAATATTAAAGGTAGAAATATTGCAAATTTTATTCCATTGCAGTTTCTGGATGACATTCAGAAGTGGTGGTCGCAGACAGGTGAATCACCATACTTACGTCCGGCGTGTGTCCAGCGAGTGTCAAACGATAAAATATGTTCTATTGATACAGATATACTGGCGTCCATAGTTAAATTTATGTTTTTAACGAAAGCTTACGATGTGGACCTAGAAATAGAACATAAACTTAAAGATGAAAAATCTCACCAATGGATAAGAACGTTCAAGAACATGGCAGTGAATCTGTTTCATCTATTTGATCCTCAATTTAATGAGAATTTTATGATGGCTATGTATGCAAATAAAACGTACAAGTTAGGTTTCAGAATACATCCAGAGCTGGAATGGGTGGCGTTAACCTTGGAGACCACATCTTTGACAAATAAGTATTGCGTTGTTGCAAAAGCGGGCCACGGTAGAAAAAATCAGGCAAGGGAAACATTTATGTTGTATGAAGTGCATTCAAATGAATATGGTAGCTCATATAGGAATTGTTTTACGCAACAGTCTCGTGAAATACGTTCTCGACCATTTGTTTTCCATGACAGTTTTTAGGACTAGCTTTGATCCTCAATTCTTGCAATTAAGCAGAAATAATTAACCGTCTAATTATTAAAAAACGGATTATCAAATGTTCCTACGTCAAAGATACTCAAGTTGGTACTCCAGAAACAAAAAAGTGTTAATATGTGTAATAACTATCGAGAATCTATGATTTTGGCATGCTTCTAGACAAACTTTCTTACTCGAACATAAAAAAAACAGAAATAGACAATTAATTTTACCTCACTTTACTAAAATTGTTGGTGTGGCCAGGTTGGGTTAAATTGGAAAATATAAAGCGTTTTTAAATGTACTTTTGTTGTGTTATTTATTTTATATCCCCCAAATAAATATCACAACAAAAGTACATTTAAAAACGCTTTATATTTCCCAATTTAACCCAACCTGGCTACACCAACAAGTTTAGTAAAGTGAGGTAAAATAAATTGTCTATTTCTGTTTTTTTATGTTCGAGTAAGAAAGTTTATCTAGAAGCATGCCAAAATCATAGGTTCTCGATAATTATTACAATTTAAAAAAAAAAATTAAACAATTTTTAAATAATTATTTTTTGTGTGGTCACGAATTTACTGCACTTTTTGATTAAACGCTTCAATGGATTTCTTCATTATTTTTAATACATACTCAATGTTCAAGTACTTATAATTATATAAGCATGTTAATGTCTGAAACTTATACTATATCAAAGAAAATATAATAATCTACACGATATGTACTCTAAATATATTTCGTAGGGTATCGGTGGGTTTTAAATTAAAAATAGAACGTAGACATTGTTTCTGTACCTACCTACTACAATAATGCTATATACTCGTATGCTATTGTTGGGTTTTGGACAAAAATTGCATATTTTAAATAATGTGCGGTTTTTGAACGGACACGATAGTTCGAGGGTGGTAGTCAACCACAGACTTTTAAAAAGTAAATGCAACAGGAAACGAGCTGTGGTTGGCTATTGCAGAGGAAGTCGTAAAAGTAATAAATACATTTACTAAGAATCATAGTCTAGAACTCACACGAGGTTTTGAGGACCATTCGGATCGAGCCGTCGGAGCGAAGAACAAGTCTAGATTAAAGCTTAAGGAACAATGTATTGGAAGAAATAAATCTACAAAGAGTTGTTGAAATAATGGTGTTTTTACTGCATCGAGTCCTTCGGTTGTCCTCACACTATATTTTAGTTATGGAGTATGTGCACAAAGAGAACCGTCGCGACGTTACGGTAAACTAATAATAAGATTTTGTTCCGCAGCCAATTACCGACTATAGGTACTTGGTAGACGAGAGAACTGATGAAAACCGAATTGGTGTCTACCAAGAATCTAACACTTTTAGTTCTACCAGCAATGACAGAGCAGTGTTGTCAACGTAAAAAAGATAGTAAAATGGCACACGGACGACCTCACCTACGATGCTTCTCTTTTTGTAACTCTATGCGCTTTCCAGTTCAGCTGGTCAAGCATGCGATCACGAATAGCCACGAAAAGAACTCATTTCGACGTGTGGAAAAGTGGCAGATACATACTGACTGCCTCGGTGGCTCAGTGGTTAGTGACCCTAACTTCTGGATCAAAGAGGCGTGTCATGATTGATCACCCAGGGCACATATTTATGTGATGAACATAAGTGTTTGCTCTGTGTCTGGGTGTTATTTAGTTACTATCTATATAAGTATGTATCCTATCCTACTAATCCTACTTCCTACTAATATTATAAACCTGAAAGTTTGTGAGGATGGATGGATGTATGTTTGTTACTCTTTCACGCAAAAACTACTGAACGGATTGAGATGAAACTTTGCAATAATATAGCTTATATATCAGAATAATACATAGGCTATAAATTATAATGATATATTGCGTATGCGGGCGAAGCCGCGGGTAAAAACTAGTTTATAAATAAGTATATGTAGTATATCAGTCTCTGGCAGCCACATCACAAGCTTTGCTTAGTTTGGGGTCAGAGGCCGTGTGTAAGATGTCCTTAAATATTTACTTATTTATACTTTGCCGTAAAGCTGTCTCGTTCTGACGCTACGAACGAAATAATTCGTGGCGCGCATACTAGCCCGGCAGGTGTTTATCTAATATCTCTCCTAAAGAATTCGCTTCGCCTATTGCATTAATTTTGGTTCCATCATGACTGAAATTTAAAATATTAATACCTACTCCAAAAAAAACGCAAGCAAAACTGATTTTGAAAATAAATTAGTATGATAATTTATATAATACTATTTGACCCGGCCACGCGTTGCTGTGGCTCAATAAATTAAAATTGCGACTATAATTTGAGATTTAAACTATCCTATCTCTCAAGTTGGATCGAACTGCACATGGTGTGCGAATTTTATTATAATCGGTTAAGTGGTTTAGGAGTCCATTGAGGACAAACAGTGTGACACGAGATTTATATATATTAAGAAAGAAGATAATTAATAACTGGCGCCATTTTTTGCTTCAGATTTTACGTAATGCCATGCCTTGTTGGACCTCATTCTCGGGAAGAAGTGGCAAAGCACTTGCTAGAGCAACAATTCTTCATCCTGGTTTATTTTTCACACATCCAAACGGCTTTCCTCTCTTCCAAATACCTACTGCATATCAAATGGTAATAAGCAACCGCGCAATATAACGTTTGGGAATACTTTTAAAATTACGTCCATCGCGCCTTTTTCATACCTAGTTTGTATGAAAGTGGGAATTCCAATATGATAATAATTGATCGATAGATAATGGTAATGCATTATTTATTACTTACCTATGAGTAGTCGAGCAAGAAATACAATTGTCAGCACAGCACTAGGGTCACTCTCTTGGTGGTACCGTTTAACTTTAAAAGTCCCGCCCGTCATACCAGTGGTATGGCTTGAGGTACGGTGGGTTTGAAACAAACGTGAATAACATTAAAAAGGTTACGAAATGGCTAGAAAGCTTTTCATTCTATTGGTTTTACTGACATTGACCCATAAGTTTATGCTTTATAGCTATTCCGTAACTTTTTTAAACTATTCACGTTAACTTAAGCTTCTTTTTCAAAATCAGTTTTACTTGTGTTATTTTGGGGTTCAAATAATGGTTATATCGTCAGTGCACACTACGCATAGGTAATGTATAGGTTGGTAATCTGTGGTAACATATCACCTTCTTACATAAACATGAAGGGCCAGCGATACTGACTTGCGGGACACCTAAATTATTTGGAAGTCGGACCATTTCTGTTCTATTATTTCATATTTTTTATAGCTGTTACCTGTGGTTTGTTTGCCAAGTACGATTTGAACATAGAAAATAAATGCCGCACAAGCCCATATGTTGCAGATACCTAACAAAATTATGTGCTCTACACAATCAAAGGCATTTGACAAATCTAGAAAGAGTACCACACCAGTTTTTTTTTTGTTGTTTAGCACTTCCCTAACCTGTGTTAGCATTTCATAAGTGGCATGAGAAGTATCGTATATTTTGCATATTTCTTTGCGAAAACCATACTGATTATTTATTGTTAAAATATTGTTCATATCTAAAAGCTAAGTAAGTAATTTGAAGTATTTTATAGAAATGAATCATAGTGCGTTTCTAATCCGGTGATTAACCTTCACAAAATAAAGCTAATTTAATTTAATTTCTTTATTTATGCTAAGCTCATTGTATTACTCCTTTAGATATACTTATCTGTATTTCCCTAAGCAACACGTTGTACAATTTAATCGCACATATCCTACTTTTAAACCCTGTAGTAGTAGTAGTCCGGTTAACCAAACTCGTGCAACTTTTCAGTTGCAATAGTTCGGTTTAACTAAGCTCCGGACCATTGATACGAGCAAAACATCGAGCTCATGTTTATTTATTTCAACTAAAATCTCTAAAACAGTCCTAACGAATTTATTGAAATTTTGTATTTAGATAGAGCTTTCTTTTATAGGTAATATGACCTGATTCTGTGTTAGAATTTAGTTTTTTTTTAAATTTATTTTGGCTTAAAGCTAAGCTCGGCGCCGCTTTTCAAAACATTGTGTTTTAGATATTTCAGATTTATTTGAGTATTTGTAATAATTTATGTTTTGATGAGTGTAAATTGATTTTGTTTTTTTTAGAAAATATTTCTGTATAATTATGTTTACGTAGTATTTATAATTCTGTATTATTCTGTAAAGCAATAATAAGCCTGATTACAAATTCGCCATCGTAATTATATTAGCTAAATAGAATAGTTCTGTTTCTTTTTCACTTTAGGTATTCGACAGAGAGAACGCTTTTTACGTTGCTATTAAATTTACGCTGGCGCCTCTGTAATCGGGCTTACTGACTATTATGTGAAATTAAATAAATCAATTTGAATTGTGTAATTAATCAATATATTCTAGGCAATAGGTATATATTGTAAATAAACAAAATTAATCAATATCCAAGTTTGCACCGTTTTTCCACTTCCTAAGTGCTAGGGGAATTTCATCAATCTTATCGTCGACTATGTCGAAGGGATAGTTGGTGTAGTGTTGCCAGAAAAGAGGTCGAACGGTGCGGTAGCCTGGGAACAAAAACAATTACATTATATTCTATTAAAAAATAAATAGCTATTTCCTTGGTCCTTTTGTTGTTGTATTTGTTATTGTCAGAAAAAGGTTCTAATGAAAACAAGATAAAATATAAATAAAGATAACGCGGAAAATAATAAAAATGTCGATTTAATTTTTCCATAATGCAAGTAAATGTTACCATATCTGGCCATTGGTGGCGCTAGACGCCAAGCCAGAATCTACCAAGCCAGTGAAATGATGGTGATTTGAAGTTCTCGGGATCAGTTAGTGATCAATAACTATTACAGTACCAGCCTTTTTAATAGTCCACTGCAGGACGTAGGCCTACCCACGAAGGGTGAATGGGCCATATTCACCACGCTGGCCCAGTGCGGGTTGGTGGATTCACATACGCCATCGAATTTCTTCTACGGACGCATGCAGGTTGCCTCACGATGTTTTCCTTCACCGAAAAGCCCGTGGTGTGAAATTCCGTACATAAATTCCAAATAATTCATTGGTACGGGACCGGAATTTGAACCCACAACCTCACGATTGTAAGGCGGGTGTCATTATCACTAGACCACCACGGCTTTTTTAACTACCTATAACTATTATTAACTCAGAAATGGAGCCGTGGTGGTCTAGTGATAGAACACCCGCCTTGCAATCGTGAGGTCAGTTCAAATCCCCCGTATACTAAACGCCACACAAATCGGCGGATGAGATGTTAACCGTTACACAATTTCGACGCCACGTGTCGTAGTGCGTAGGGAGCGCGCGGGAGACATGAGGTTAACGGGCGGGTGTGCCTCGAAACGCCGGGGTCTCTCTGGCTACAGCGTACGACTTATGCGCAGCGTTCTGCGCATAACTTTCCATCCGCCCGCATCCGCGTTATTTGAAACTTATGTAGGTACCTACGGAATTTCAAACTACTGGCTTTTCGGTGAAAGAAAGCATCGCTAGGCAACCTGCATACATATGTAAAAAAAAATTACGGTGTATGTGGATCCACCAACACACTCTGGGCTGGCGTGGAGGATAGGATCGGATAGACTGACTGACGGGTCGGTCTACTCGTGACCACGGTCGATGCAACTCGACCCAAACGTCGCGATGAGGAGGTATTAATTTATGTCGTAATTTTAGTGCGCGATTAGTCCCGTAGTATATAATAACAATGTAGCACGCTTACCTAGAAGATACCTATTTACTCGGGATTTGAAGACACCCACGTTGTACTTTAACGGGAAGATAGACCCAGGCAAAGCGTTCCACATTCTGGCTGTTCGTATGAGGAATGAGGATTCGAAACGCTTGGTTCTAACGCGCGAAATGTCCACCATAAAAGGGTGGCGCTTTAGTCGCGTCTGTCTAGCCGTACGATAGAAGAAAGGAGCAGGGGGACCAGATTGTGCAACTCCTGGGCGCACTCTCCAAAGTGTATCCGGTAAAAGACTGACAAACACGCCACCATGCGACGAAGCTCAAGACTTTGCAGCTGCGACTTAGTCAAGGTGTCGTTGTCAATCAGCCTCCTGGATCGTCTCTCAATCGACTCCAGAGCCTCCAGTTGATATTTAGCATCCCAAAGGTGAGAGCAGTATTCCATGCAAGACCTGACTTTGGCTTTTTATGTAGTAGTAGTTTATGTAGTTTTAGCCTATATAAGTAGTGTTCTATTTTGTTGTAGTTAATAAAGGCACTTCCCCTATTAAAAATGACTAACCTATATCAAATGCAGAAATCTTGGCGATATCTTCAGAGTCCAGGCTAAAATCGAAGATTGACGCGTTTTCTACCAGACGAGCCTTGGTCACCGTTTTAGGGATGCTCACGATCCCACGTTGGTACTGAAAAAATGGGAACCAGTTGTAACTTAAAAAAATTATGCGATACATGTGGAGTGGTAGAAGAAATATACCACCTACTGGTAGAATGTATACGTATACAAAATGAGAGGCGGGCACTTGAGGTGACTTATCACTTTAACAAAAGACAATATTTTATTGACGAAAACAAAACACAGAAAATACAGCAACAAAGATTGTAATTAGGCTAAAAACTAACTGAACTACCTAGTGTTTTATTTTCGCCACCAGCCGGTCCCATCTCAGCATGATGCCGGTTATATTATACAACCGGCGCTGGTCTGGTAACAGGCTCGACGTTGGACTGTATACTGCCGTCTATAACCTAAAAAGCCGTTAAACCACAAAAACAAATTTTTGGGTATCAGCGAAAAACGCGGGACTAGACAGATAAAGTACTTTAACTTTGATTTAGACAATTATTTGCAAAAACGGCTTTAAAGGTAAGCTTTGTAGAATAATTATGTTTTCAAATAATTGGATCATAGCGGTATTAAAGTAATGTTTTGTTGGATGACGAGTTTATTGACTTGTAAAGTAGAAGTATAAGAAATATAGATAAGCCGTGGTGGCCTAGGGGTAGTGACACCCGTCTTGCAATCGTGAGGTTGTGGGTTCAAATCCTGGTCCTTTACCAATGAGTTCTTTGGAATTTAAGTACGGAATTTCACACCATTGGCTTTTCGGTAAAGAAAAACATCGTGAGGCAACCTGCATACTTCCGTAGAAGAAATTCGATGGCGTATGCAGAATCCACCAATCCGCACTGGGCCAGCGTGGTCCAATCACCCTTCTTGGGTAGGCCTACGTCCTGTAGTGGACTATTAAAAGGCTGATACAGTACAGTACAGTACAAAGTAGAAATAAGAATTTCAATAGCGGTATTTTTACAATTTCTATCTTCTAAACTATAAACGATATAAAAAATAATTCTTACAGTGACCGATAGAGAATTTCAAACTCTATATAAATGTGTTTAAAAGTGAAAAATTACCCCCAGTGGCTTAACAGTGTTATAGCTTGTGGACGGCAGTATAATAGACTACTTGCTGAACCTAGCTCTGAGGCAGCCGGAGCGCTATTCGATTTGGTGAGTCGCCTCAAGTGATCCGAAATACGTAGCTAGTAGAATTATGTAGTTAGTAAGCTAGAATAAGTTAAAATATACAATGGGACTGCCATGTATCCCACTTCCTACTTATATTATAAACGCGAAAGTTTGTACGTATGGATGTTTGTGCCTCTTTCACGCAAAAACTACTGAACGGATTGAGATTAAACTTTGCAATAGTAATGCTTACACATCAGAATAACACATAAGCTATAATTAATACAGATATGAAACAAAGTTGACCGGGTCAGCTAGTTTTATACAACAGTCCAAAAAATATATAAGAAAAAAATTCTTAGAAAATGTTTAGTTTCGTATCAGTGTTCTATAAGGTTATCCAGAACTGATGTACTAAGCCAACAAGAGATCATTTAGACCATTATTATGAACAACTTTTTTATGGGGCAAATCCAGAATTCGAGAAATAAAATCAGCTGTTCCATAAATTTTGTCGATGTCCAGTCGCAATTTTGTATGGAACAGCCATTGACAGTATCAATTTGATACTGTCAATGAGAACAGCTGATTTTTTTTTTCAAATTTCGGGTTGGCCCCATTTTAAAAGTTGTTCAAGATGATAGTCTTAATCACCCTTTTTGAGCTTACTACTTACTAGGTACAGGGCAAGCATCGGTATCCCCTGCCTGTAGTAAGAGCCTACTAAAAGGGGATCCCTGGGCTCGTGGGTGGTCAGAGTTGGGGCTCTGGCCATCCACGCAAGCGGGCCCGAGGAGGACGGCAGCGTGTGTGGCAACCATGGACGTAACCGTACAAGCCTGGCTCTACTACCAGGCAAGTAGACACACGAAGTGCCGGGAGCACCGGTGCGTCCCATTTGGAGATCCCGGAGCTCCCAAGAAGGCACATAGGCTGGCCACCGAGGGGATTTTAGTGGGTACAATCCCACATAACCCGACTGCACCCCAAAGCGGTCGGGTATATTTGGAAGATTTCCCTCTCGTATAAAAAAAAATAGGTACAGGGCAAGCAGATAACGTTGTGTAATCATTATTTGTCTTACAGGAAATTAATATTTAATCAAATTGTATTCGAATTTTTGAGTTTTCACATCATGAGCTGGGCCAGAGGACCAGATTGTGCAAATCCTGGGCGCACTCTCCGAAGTATATTGATAGGAGCTTCAATTCTAGCGCTTATTTTACATGGCAGAACCTATAATAATATATAACCTACTAGCGACCCGCCCCGGCTTCGCACAGGTGTACCTATTTTTCACATACAAACCTTCCTCTTGAATTACTCTATCTATTAAAAAAAACTTGCATCAAAATCCATTGCGTAGTTTTAAATATATAAGCATACATGGGGACAGATAGCGGGAAGCGACTTTGTTTTATACTATGTAGTGATAGTAATAACAGTTTAGATAGAGTTTCTCACCAAGTGTCTCAAAGCTATTTGTGACACAGTCTTGCCATGTTTCTTGGCGATTGCTACCAAGGTTGGGTTGTTCATCTTTGGCTCTGGACTGCCAGGGGGCGCCCGAGACGGCACCATGGTACCGAATGGGGAATAAGCCACCACGACTATGTTATGATCTTGGCAGAGCTGCACCAATTCTTGTTGGCCAAGGTTCAGGTTTATCTGAAAAATGTAACGCGGTTTTACTATAATTCCATTGTATCGGAAATGACTAACGAGCGGGACAATAGTTTTTCAATACCAGGCATCTTGGTGATTTATACGGAACCCTTGGTAGGCAAACCTGGCTCACACTTCTCCACTTTTTTTCTTTATGCGTTCACGTGTACGTTTCTAGGGGCACCTAGACGATGCGGGGCCACTAGGCCTAATCTGCCTTAGGTATCCCTAAGGCAGATTAGGCCTAGTGGCCCCGCATCGTCTAACCAGCACTGTAGTACTTCTGTAAAACTTTTTAACCTTCATTAAGTTAGCATAAGAATTGCATGTATGCCCAGAGCACTCAGGCTGGCCTAGTGCCTCTTCTTGCGGCGGCGTTGCGTAGCGGTGAGCCTTCTTCCCTAAAATGTAGTCGAGAAGGACGATGGCTGGCGAGTGCGTCAACTCGTGAACGGGTGCTGCTTGCGGGGGCAGTATGCTGAGTGTGAGTTTTGTCGTAAACATGACGCGCGTAAGCATGTAATTTGTATGAAGAAATGTACAGCGCCACTAGCGGCGCGTTTTTGAAACAACAAGTCCAAATAAATTACATGTTTACGCGCTCGCCGAGAAGAGCGCGTCATGTTTACGACAAAACTCACACTCAGCATACAGGACTGCTTGGTGCATAAACGTAACGTAGATTAGTAAAATATATCGTCTTCTTAGGACAAAGTAAGTAGAAACATTGTTAATAAAAGGTACATGCCCCAGAATCTGAAGAATGTAATATAAACAAAATTACGAGACCTATACTCCATAAAATTTAACTTAATCTCTGCGACAGCTGTCAGAAAAATCACAATGAAGTCCTGAATGTCTTAATAGTACAGACAGTACCTGTCAATGTCATACTTTATGGGCATGCCGATTAGTGATGGGCGACGAATGATCGTGACCACAGAGTTTTATTTAAAATATCGATATTTTATACTAACGATATTTTAAATAAAACTAAATTTATCATTAATTTTATTGTATATTTTAATATCATAACATTTTTTACATGTGTAATTAAATTAAACCCAATTATATGTTAAATTAGCATCGATAATAGTGAAAAACGTCGATAAATAATATCGTTACATTATTATGAGTAGGTATTTAATTAATATCACATTATTTACATGTGTACATACTAGATCTTAAATAATAGTAAGTAAATAAAATCCAATTTCTCACCTTCAACTACTCATTCGTTTTCATTACAACACTGTTTGAAAATCGATTTTTTTCCACCACTATCTCTACTCTAAAAATGACAATCTTCTATGTCAATGTTACTGTCGCAGAGATCAAGTTAAATTTTATAGAGAGAAAATTTAGTATTGACCAATATTTTTGGCAACGTGGTCGACTCACCTCAATCTGATTAGTCGCTGGTGGCACTTTACAGTTGGCCAATAGCCTGGTCAGCTGGTCGACGTTGAAGTTGGACACGCCGATAGCCTTGGTCAAACCTTTGGCCAACACTGATTCAAACCCACGCCAAGTGTCTAGGTAGTCAATTTTTTCGTCGACGCCTTCTTGCTGTAACATTATAAACATAATTATGTATTTCCATTTCATATATTTCATATTCATTTATTTGCCACTAAGTGTTACATAGGTCTTATATTAAAAAATTGCACTTACAAACTTAGTCGCCCTTTCCGAGCATTGCAAATGTTTTATGGTGATATGGCGCTTCTTATCAATAACATACAATAAAATTTAATGTGTTACTAAACTAACTTAATACTATGGATAATAAAGGTGTCGTAATCTAATATTAGAGGGAAGCGTCTCAATGAAATTAAATAATAATATGTCTACTGAACTAACTTAATGCTATGGATACAGGATGTCCTTATTTATTATCATCATAGAGTAGCGTCACGTAGTTTTCTTGTGGCCTACGTAGCTGGTGGCTTCAATTATTCTTTTACTGAGTAAAAGTTTTTTTCCCTCTTTCACCGTATATGTTTGTTATTTTATTTATTTTCAGACCTATTACATATACAGGGTTATTTCTAATCAATTAGCATCCTCTTAGGTGCTCATTCTGTACATCAAAACTAACAACCATTGTTCTGCGCCTTTAGACAAAACTAAAATAAACCAAATTTGTTTCGAATACAAATTACATGCTTACGCGCTCACTGATGAGCGCGTCATGTTTACGACAAAACTCATAATCAGCATACTGTTGTTCATTTTTGACCGACGAACCACCGTATATTAGTGTTCCGCACCTCAAAAGGAAAAAACGGAACCCTTATAGGATCACTTTGTTGTCCGTCTGTCCGTCTGTGTGTATGTCAAGACTCTTTATCTCGGGAACGCGTAAAGATATCGAGTTGAAATTTAAACTATATAGGTACGTAAACTTATGAATTCTTGCAGTTGTGTAAAAGAAAAGCTTCTCAGTTACCGTATAAAAAAGTTAGAGCCGTTTATGTCGTAAAAAAACGCATATTTCAATGCTCACAAAAATCAAAACCTACAGGGTACTTCCCGTTGACATAGAACTATGAAATTTGGCGAAGAACATTGTTTTAGAGTACATATATAGGGATAAATCTGAAAACTGTACATTTTTATTTAAATCACATAAAAATAGGGCCTCAAAATTCACAAAATATGGGTTCAAAATTCAAAGTGAGTAAATCATATCATGTGAGCTATCATATAAAATAACTTCATTAGCACATGCTAAAACAGGTTTTTAATTATTTTAACAATATGTTTGTACGGAACCCTCGATGTGCGAGCCTGACTCGCACTTGTCCGGTTTTTTATTTTTTTATGTGTGTAGTAGTTGTATGTAGTGGTACGATTTCAATAATTATTTTTTTATTGCAAAGATCATACTTCGAAATTGGTCCCATTTAAAGTTTATCAAAATCAAAAGCCATTTTTGATAAATCAACAATAATGTGAAAAATGCTACATCGATCCGTGCGAAATATTCGCGAATTCTGTACACGGTTGAAGTCGGTCAATGTATATAAATCTCGTGTCACAATGTTTGTCCTCAATGGACTCCTAAACCACTTAACCGATTATAATAAAATTCGCACACCATGTGCAGTTCGATCCAACTTGAGAGATAGGATAGTTTAAATCTCAAATTATAGTCGCAATTTTAATTTATTTAGCCACAGCAACGCGTGGCCGGGTCAGCTAGTATCCTATAGAGGACATGCTAAGCCTGATGGATGGGTGGCCGTTTTGCTTACCGAAATAGACATCGGCCAGTGCATGAGCACGAGGTCTACATAGTCGAGCTTGAGCCTCCTCAAAGAACCTCTGAGGGAGACTTCCACGTCAGCTGGTCGGTGATAATGCTGCCAGACCTGGAAGACATGACTCATTATAATCAGCGCAGTTTTCAAGGAACACATATTTTGATATACTAAGCGCCACACAAGTCGGCGGATGAGAAGTTAGCCGCAGATGACACTTCGCCGTGATTCGCTAATTATTGCGCATGTGTGCACAATGCCGACGCTGCGTGGCGTAGGGTTGAGCATTGGCGTAGGGAGCGCGCGGCAGGCATGAGGTTGGCGGGCGGATGTGCTCCGGCGACTCGTCTCTCTGGCTCCCGCGCATACCTATATTTCAGCTATTACGCAGCGTTCTGAGCATAATTTCCCACCCGCCGACTTGTGTGGCGCTTAGTATACACATATATTTATATATAGGGAGTGTTCTAATATTACACTCGTAGCGTAGTTTGACTAGGTGTTTGTCAGCGATCACCGAAATTAAGCAACGTTCCGCAAGGTCAGTATTTGGATGGGTGACCGCGGGTGGCATTTTCCAACTGAGCGCTACCGTGGCTCGGAAGACACGTTAGATTGTAGATCCCGGTTGTTTTAACCGCTTAGCCATGTCAGAGGCCTTCGGGCGGCCTAAAAACTCTGACACCAGGGCTAGCCACCCGGCCTATATGAACTTACTTACTTACCAATATAAAAAGGATTCGCATCGCATTATTATAATACTCGTATGTAGTGCAGCATTAGTAAAATATCTAAAACATGTATGGAAAATCAAAATATTTTTATTAAACAAAAACCTTGTATATATGCGAGGGAAACAGGGAATTAAATAAAAAAAAACAGACTGGCCGTGCTGAACGAACTTCTATGTTCGCACTGGTTACCATAGTCAAAGGTAGTCATAATAATGACAAAAAAAGATATGCCATAATTCATAGTCGTCTAGAAATACACACCATATGTCTAAATATCTGCCATGAACAAGCTTTGTTTAGTTTAAGGACAGAGACAGTGAGTAAGATGTATTCATCATTCATCATCATTTCAGCCATAGGACGTCCACTGCTGGACATAGGCCTCCCCTAATGATTTCCAATAAGGCCGGTTGATAGCGGCTTGCATCCAGCGCGATCCTGCGGTCCTAATAAGTTACGTACAATACATCTTACTGTCCTGGTTCCGGTAAGATGTATTGTACGTAACAAAGGACATGTCCACAAAATGTATGGAGGCTGGTATAATAATAATCAAAAATTCGAACCATAACACTCGTTACATTTCGAGAAAGTTCATATTTTTCTGAGTCTATTACATCAGTTAAAACCAAAAAAGAGCCCTCCGTTTTTTTAAAATTAATTTTGTATCTATTAGGATAGATAAATATATTTGGCTCGATAGGTAGTTTATCTCTATCAACCCTGGTTAAGTAAGCTTCATTATTGTTAAATGGAAGCATTTTTACCAATTAGACACAGTTTTTTAGTCACATTGTACCTGCTAACTGGTCACACTGGTAGGTTATAATTTTTAATTTTATCAAATTACGATATGAATGTGGAAGAATCAGCTACGAATGCAAATAAAATAACGATAGAAGCATTTTATTATTGCTAAACTAGAAAAACTACAAAGCTGTATTATTATTTTTGATACAATTTATTTTTCACATTAAAAAAAAATGGAGGAATAAAAAAATCAGAATTAAATATTTTTGAGAAGCCCATAAATCAAGCTTTCAAATGATGTATATCTCATCTTGGTTCGATTTTTCTCTGAATGATATACCACTTGTGGACGTCACCTTTATAAAAATTGATAACCTTGGTAGTAACGAAGAGGTCGTCTCTAGAGACCACACCCTCCCGTATCTTGGTGTTGATGACGTCACCGATCTCAGGCTCGATGCGGTAGAAGTGGGCTGTGTCTACGTGGCGGTACCCGATGTCGATGGCGTACGACAGAGCTTCCACCATCTTCGGCAATTCTGAGACGTCGCAGTCATACTGTAGATTGAAATAAATATATGATTGTTTTTAAACTTTCGCGATTTGAACACATTATTATAATGAACTACGGGACTAATCGCGCACTCAAATTACGAGATAAATAAATACCCTATAATCATCTAGTAAGTAATCTCATCTAGTAATTTGAGTGCGCGATTAGTCCCGTAGTACATAATAATAATGAAATAAAAAGGTTAATGTTTAAAAAGGGCCTCTCAGTGTATCTTCGGCTCCACTGATGCCCATCAAATTACCGGGCTAGGCCCGAGAAATGTATCCTACTAATATTATAAACGTGAAAGTTTGTGAGGATGGATGGATGGATGGATGTATGGATGTTTGTTACTCTTTCACGCAAAAACTACTGAACGGATTGAGATGAAACTTTGCAATAATATAGCTTATATATCAGAATAACACATAGGTTATAAATTATAATGATATATTGCGTATGCGGGCGAAGCCGCGGGTAAAAACTAGTATCAAATAAAATGAAATAAATATAGTTTAAAAAACTAAATAAATAGCTTAGGATTTTTTTAAGTATGATGCATTGGGTTGAAAGACGATGATGACGTTGAGCGGGAGCGGAGGGCGCTGTCGATAAGAGCGAACATGATAGCCCGCAGGTTCGCACGCTGCTCGGTGGAGGTCAGGATTACTCTGTTTAGAGCTTACTGTACATCCCTCTACACGTGCAGCCTGTGGGCTAACTAAACAAAGAGAAAATACAGCGACCTCCGCGTCCTGTACAATAACGCATTCAGAATGATGCTGGGGCTGCCCCGATTCTGTAGCGCCTCTGGCATGTTCGCGGACGCGCGCACGGATTGCTTTCACACGTGCATGCGCAAGCGGAGCGCGTCCCCGGTGCGCAGGGTGCGGGCCAGCTCCAACGCCATCCTGATGATGATAGCGGAGAGGGTGGACTGTACTTTTCTTCGGCATTGTTGTGATAGACATGTCTCTGTACCGATGCCGAAGAGAAGATACTAAAATAATATTCATAATTGTTCAATTTGACATTATTATTGAATTTAGATTTTATTTTTTTTCATTATTGTGAAAATTGTATGTAAGTATTGTAATTAATTTTATGGGTCAATGGCCTGAAATAAATGAATTTTAAATTTAAATTTAAATTGTCATCGGTATTTGATAGGTATGCAAAGTTTTAAGATAATCTGATCGCTCAAAGTAGGTCAAAATTGAGCTCAAAGGGGTTGGTTACAAGCAAGCAAGCAAACATACAGGAGAAACTAATAAAAGAGTTAAAAATAAGTTGTCCAGTGCGTGTCAAGACATGTGTATGATAGGCTTCCGTAGATAGTGACGATGAGGATGATGATAAAAACCAATTATAATAATAATAATAAATATTGGGGGACATCACACACACGGTCTCTGACCCCAAACTAAGCAAAGCTTGTAATATGGCTGCCAGAGACTGATAAACTACATATACATATTTTAAATACACACTTATATAGATAGTACCTAAATAACACCCAGACACAAGGCAAACACCTTTGTTCATCACAAAAATGCTTGCCCTGGTGGGGATCGAACCCACGCTTCTTTGATCCAGAAGTCAGAGTCACTAACCATTGAGCCACCGAGGCAGTCAATTTTTATGTCAATAGATGGTTAAGATAATAGATGGTTACGGAATTTCACATCATTGGCTTTTCGGTGAAGGAAAACATCGTGAGGCAACCTGCATACGTCCGTAGAAGAAATTCGATGGCGTATGTGAATCCACCAACCCGCACTGCCAATCCAAGAGCCCAATCACCCTTCGTGGGTAGGCCTACGTCCTGCAGTGGACTATTAAAAAGGCTGGTACAGTACAGTACAGCAGTACAGATGGTTAAGTGCTAGAAAAGCTTAATTAGCTAAGAAATATGTTTGTGAGGTCAATATCCTCTGAGCTATATGTATTAGCTTTACAACCTTCGAGCAAATATCTATAGAGCCAAAGTCCCTAAGTTAAAGTAATAAAAATTGTCCGAGCGCCGTCTTACATACCAGCTTAGATATTTACACCCATTTTCTTATTATGTAATTAGTCGTGGTGGTCAAGAGGTAGTAACATCCGTCTTACAATCGTGAGGTCGTGGGTTCAAATCCCCGGTCCCGTACCAATGAGTTCTTTGGAATTTATGAAAATCTATACGGACACCACTGTCTTTTCGGTGAAGGAAAACATCTTGAGGCAACCTGCATATACGTCCGCATAGGAGAAATGAGAAATCGATGGCGTAGGTGAATCCACCAACCCGCACCAACCAGAGTGGTGGATATGGCCCAATCACCCTTCGTGGGTAGGCCTACGTCCTGCAGTGGACTATTAAAAAGGCTGGTACAGTACCTATTTTCTCGAATCTCGACGTTATGTCACCTAATTAGTGCTTGTAACCGAGCATTTTGGCTTCGCGTGGCGTTGTAGTCGGCTTGCAATTGCCTTAAGACTAACTAAAAAGCCTGCCCACTACGTAGCTTGGGCAGGGTTTTGGCTCAGACGCTTTTTTTGCACGATTGTGACTCTGTGTGGGTGCACGGCAGTCCACCCAAACAAGTCGAGCACAGCCGTAAACATACTTTTCCCCAAGCCATTTTCAACTTTTTACTTTGGTCGAAGTTTATAATTCAAAAAGTTATAATTCTAAAAAAATATTAGCAATTTAGAATATTGTTCTCTCTTTGATATAGCTGCTATTAATTGCCAAATTGCTATTAAGATGAAGATGGCGTCTTCTTATTTGGGCCTATTAAATAATTAACTTTTACATTGAGGATCTCGGCATATTTCAGTGTAAATAATATTTACACTGAAATATGCCGAGATCCTCAGAGAAAATAAAAAAATCAAGAGAGAACGTCGTTGAACAGGCAAGTGAAGCCGGTTTTTTACACATTTCTGAGTGCGTCGCTGTCGTTTGTGTCGTTTCCTTGTACGTTGATGTGTGTGTAATTGTCTGTACACGGCGAGGTGTAGTTTTGGTCAGCCTTGTTTATTCACAAAATTCTGTCTTTATTTTTTTATTTGGTCTAAGGCCGAGATCAAGGCAGGTACCTATTTATAAGCTATAGTCATAATAAAAAAAGCAAAATGAAATAATATAATAATAATATGTAGGTCTTGCAAAATTAAATACTAGGTAATTGCGTAGAGGTAGATAATTATAAAATACTTACAGAGAATATTTCTTCCCCACTGTTCTCCGACTGAAAGGAAATAAATAATTATAATAATAAATTATAGCAACGTATTTTTTTTTTAATTTCCATAATTATCTGCTTACCTACCTACAACAAATTTAACGACGTTAAAATACACAGTGATGTTTTTTCAGTGCACATACTTAGCATACGGAAAGTATAATAAACAAACAATTAAACCCATTAGTTTTGCATTGGTTTCACTCACTTTAGTACAAAAATATTCAAAACTTCAAGAGAAAGTATACAGATAAACGGAGTAATCAATGTCACCCTACGTCTGAGTACCTACGTGGCCGCGTCGTACCTGCGCCCGAGACGTTTTGGTAGGTAGTTATTGCCTGGAGTGTAGGGTGCATGCAATATAATTTTGAGCGAAATATTTTCTATTAATGATATCTATTGCGCGATAAAAAATTGTGCACTGAATAAAAGGTCAAGCTGCATAAAGAGAATTTCAATGCTGTTAAAAATCAGTGCTCGCTACATTCAGGGCTATTCAGAGTGCCGAGTGGGAGTTTGCAAATCAAATCGAACTAGGTACCTTACCTACTATTACGACGCGTTAACCGAACGCGTCGAGCACGCACTCGAGCACATTGACACACACGCTTGAGTTAGCCGATGACAGACGTTGTCACGCTTGTGTTCGAATGGTTTGGCGCTCGTTACATTACAGTAAAAAATACTCACACTTCAATTTTCTGTACGTGACACAAGATGGCGCTGTGCGATTTCCATAGAAATCACATCAAACGTTAACGTGATCGAGCTCGAGCGAAAAACTCCCACTCGGCTCTCTGAGAAAATGTAATACTAGTAGTATCTTTCATCTGTTTGCCTAAATCTTCATACGACTAGCTCAGGGCTGATTTAATTCATGTAGTGCGTGCCACCAAAGATGAGACTTGACGAGCGACATTGGTGAGGGATCTTGCCATATACGAAGTATACAATTAGGGGATCTTGCGCAGGTACAGTCGTGTACAAACTAATTATCCAGAATTGGTATATATCTGTTAAACGTTTTATAAACATTTTTAATAGTTTATATATCTATTATCCAGAATTTGTATATCCTACTAATATTATAAACGCGAAAGTTTGTGAGGATGGATGGATGTTTGTTAATCTTTCACGCAAAAACTACTGGACGGATTGAGATGAAACTTTGCAATAATATAGCTTATATATCAGAATAATATATAAGCTATAAATTATAATGATATTGCGTATTTTTTATAATATAACGATAAGTGTTAAGTTAGTAGGAAAAATTATGCTATCTGAGAAGCTAAAGATGTCAAAAAAAAACAACTGTCGAATCAACAACCGTCATATCGATTTTTGTTTTATTTTTTTTATTTTCTACCTCCTTTATTAAGGGTGGTAAGGTAGAGCCTCGGGTTTGAAAGACGGGACGTGACATAGTCTACTTTTTATCCCAGATATTAAGGTTATTTTAAGAGATGCCTACTTTAAATTATATAAGCTTATGTATATGAGATAATATTATCTATGTTTTAGTATTATTATGTGTTAGGTATTGTGTGTAGTATTAGTATTTAGGTCTATAATGTATAGTTTTTTTTTTAATATTTATTGTACTCCCCGTCAATTATTTTTAGCACATTCCTTTCCGTACATGGGTTGCCTGGAAGAGATCGCTTCCAGCGATAAGGCCGCCTAGTGTTGCACTATCTTAAGAATTTCACTAATGTATTTATTGTTAGTTTATTTTGTGTGTACAATAAAGTGTTATTTGTTTTTGTTTGTTTGTATGTTGTACTACAGTGAGCTCCCTGTATTTGCAATGCCCGTCAAGGGCAACTAAGTCTTAAGAGCTTTAAAATAGATATAAGACCTAATTGTTAAACACTTAGTTGCAAATAAAGTATATGAGTATGAGATAAACAAAGGGTTCCCATGGAATAGCACAAAAATCAAAAAAATATCATACGGGCAAAGCCGCGGGTAAAAACTAGTTTATTATAAACAGTGGTTTCTGAAGTCTCATCTTTGGTGGCACGTAGTATACCTACTCTCAAATCATGTTTGGATATAATTACAAATAATATAATCTAACCTAATATTATGTATTAAAATCGGTTATAAATACCTAAATAAATAGCCTGCCGGCAAATTTCCCCTGAAGTCGTGGTAGTGACACCCGCCTTACAATCGTGAGGTCGTGGGTTCAAATTCAGGTCCCCTACCAATGAGTTCTTTGGAATTTATTCACGGAATTTCACACCACTGGCTTTTCGGTGAAGGAAAACATCGTGAGGTAATCTGCATACGACCGTAGAAGAAATTCGATGGCGTATGTGAATCCACTAACCCGCACTGGACCAGCGTAGTCGATATGGTCCAATCGTCCTTCGTGGGTAGGCCTAAATCCTGCTGTAGGCTATTAAAAAGGCTGGTACAGTACAATGTCAACATACCCTGTCACTGATGCCCAGCCACGTCCCGTAGCCGAGCGCTGGGATTTCAGCTCCATTGTTGAGCTTGAACTTAGGGATGGTCACCTGAAATACATAGCAAAGTAAAATGAGTACAATACTCTGGTATAGTCTGTTTCATTAGCGCTGAGAAGGCACACGCTAGAGTATTTCTATTGGGAATGAGGCCCATGCGGTACGACTCGTGAAAATATGTTTGCAACCTTCTTTTTCTTCTTAGTTTTGGCGTCGCATTATTGTGCATTTGCCAGTGTCAAGTATTAAGTTTTAATAATTTTTGATAATATTTTATCAAAATAGTCACAGTCGTAGTCTCGTCATAGTCCAATAAAGTCGCTGTCAAGTCCAATCATAGTCCAATTCATACCTCAGTAAAGCAGTGGAGACTTTACTAGAGGCGTCTATGGAGTTTTAGTAACAACACGGAACAACATGATACAGCACATTATATCACTTGCCTACACTCATGCACGTAAATCAGCTCATAGTCAACGAAATGCCACCATTTTTCACTGATTATCACTGATAAAAACACAAGTTTAACAAATTAATACAATGAGGCGACATGATTTTTCCGCGTTCCCGCCAAAACTCCTATGTTCGCAACCCCTGATCTTCTACCAAGAAACGTGGCAACTGCGTTATCGACACGAAAGCGATACACAACGAATAGAAAACGATACTTTTGTTTTCATTTCGCCAAGACGAGTGCTAACATAATACTGTCGATGGTTCTCAGCGCTTATTAAAGACTATAGTCTGTAGCACGGTAATGATATCTAACAGTATTGGGACACAGCCCTGTCCTTGAAATAGCCCACGTGTCCACGTAGAACGTTTCACGAGCTAGGACTGCGTGCCTGGAAGGTAAATCGCACGCTCACTGCTGCAAACCCACCCATGTTGTGTGAGGTATAATTCGGAGAGTGCGCCCAGGAGTTGCACAATCTTATCTAACAGTATTGGGACACAGCCCTGTCCTTAAAATAGCCCACGTGTCCACGTAGAACGTTTCACGCGCTAGGGCTGCGCGCCTGGAAGCTAAATCGCACGCTCACTACTACAAACCCACATGTTGTGTGATGTACACTTCGGAGAGTGTGCCCAGGAGTTGCACAATCTGGTCCCCCTGCTCTTTTCTTCTATCGTACGGCTAGACAAACGCGACCAAAGCTCCACCCTTGTATGGTGGATATTGCGCGCGTTAGAACCAAGCGTTTCGAATCCTCATTCCTCATACGAACAGCCGGAATGTGGAACGCTTTGCCTGGGTCTGTATTCCCGTTAAAGTACAACGTGGGTGTCTTCAAATCCCGAGTAAATAGGTATCTTCTAGGTAAGCTTGCTACACCCTAGACCGCACATCTGCTTAACATCAGGCAGTGTGTAGTCAAACGTGAACCTATTCGAAAAAAAAAATGTTCGTTCGTCATAGCGGCGCGCCCCTGCGACCGTTGTGTAAGGAGTGTATACCAAACTCCGCGACGCGTAGGTATGATTCGCGTTTTGACCGTTTGTCTGAAGACGGAATACTGTGTAGATACCATTACCGTGTTTGTAATAAGGGAACTATAGTGCCCTGACTCCTAGCCTCATTATATTATGATATTCTCCCATTTCGTGATCTTTTAGGCAAGGAGGAAGAAGAGGGAACCATGTAAGATGGAGCCTAGAAAATAGAGGAAGAAGACCCAGGGAAGAGATTCCCACTAAGCTAGGCAAGGACAAGCTAGATGTAGTAGTTAGACAAGGGCCATCCTGTCTATCTACCACGTTTATACCTACACGTAGTAGGTATACGCGGTAAGTTTAGTATGTAGAAAAGGTGTGATAATAAACCTTTCATAAACACGGTTACAATCCTACTATATCCTACTTAATATTATAAACGCGAAAGTTTGTGAGGATGGATGGATGGATGGATGTTTCTTACTCTTTCACGCAAAAACTACTGAACGGATTGAGATGAAACTTTGCAATAATATAGCTTATATATCAGAATAACACATAGGCTATAAATTATAATGATATTGCGTCAAAAATCAAAATATCATGCGGGCGAAGCCGCGGGTAAAAACTAGTATTACATAATACTGGAACCACACATGAGGTAGATACATCGTAATGAACAACTTTCACTATGGGACCCTTCAAGGGTAGGCCTATATTATACAGTGGACTTTTAAAAAGGCTGGTACATGAAATGCATCTACAGGTCACGGCATATAAGTGTAGCGCTGAGCAAAGTGTGGAGAGGATGGCTGTGCATGGTTACCGCCATACTAAACCCATAAGCCATCCTCTCCACCTTAGAGAATAAATATAGTTATTAATACTCTAAGCTCTCCACACTTTGCTTATGGCTGTAGGATGGCTGCGCATGGGTTTATTATGGCGGTCACCATGCGCAGCCATCCTCTCCACACTTTGCTAATGGCTGCAGGATGGCTGCGCATGGGTTTATTTTGGCGGTCACCATGCGCAGCCACCCTCTCCACACTTTGCTGATGGCTGCAGGATGGCTGCGCATGGGTTTATTATGGCGGTCATCATGCGCAGCCACCCTCTCCACACTTTGCTGATGGCTGTAGGATGGCTGCGCATGGGTTTATTATGGCGGTCACCATGCGCAGCCATCTTCTTCTACCTGTATCTTTTCATATTAGTTAGTTGTAATATTATACGTACCTATTATACACGAGAATGTATAACATTCGTACGTATATACATTCTCTGGGATTATGTAAACAGTGTAAGAATATTTTTTATCCAGATAAGAAGGTATTTTTAATGTAATCGTAACCTCTGACACGATAACACTGCAGATAAAAAGGTACAATACTACAGAAATATTTATAAATGAAACAATAACATATTAAAATATTAGAGTACAATAACTGTAGTACAAGTTCCGCGGTCGATACCGCAACTAGGTAATAAAACTGAGCAAAGTTGAGCCTTTTGCTGCGAGACATTGGGTTCGGTAGCCCACCTTGTTTTCAAAAATCTTTTCATCACATCTAATCGAAAAGGATTACTTGGCCTTTAAGTGCGCCCAAAGGAGGTGTTTTCTTTAAGGAACTTTATAAATGCGACGGAATTATCTTTGCCGCGCACTTTTTGAATTTGGAACCAATAAGCGCGACGGAATGATCTTTGCCGCGCACTTTTTGAATTTGGAAGTGTTTGTAATGTTAGTGTTCAGCTCCAAGAAAATGAATGCATGAAAAGAATGTAAATATAAGTTTTCATTTGTTTTATTACTAGATACCATTTAATTTCAATTTAGTTGTTACTCTACTCGTACGTTTTATAACAATCTTAATATATATAAATCTCGTGTCACAATGTTTGTCCTCAATGGACTCCTAAACCACTTCACCGATTATAATAAAATTCGCACACCATGTGCAGTTCGATCCAACTTGAGAGATAGGATAGTTTAAATCTCAAATTATAGTCGCAATTTTAATTTATTTAGCCACAGCAACGCGTGGCCGGGTCAGCTATAGTATTATAGTAAAATATGAGGCGCCTTTTGTTTTCTCATAGAGGTGACGAAAAGTAGAGTGTACCACTCGGGCGCTATATATATTTTTGGCTCGGGCGACGTACTTTGAATCCCTCGCTACGTTCAGTATTCTACTAAAGAATCCCTCGCTAAGCTCGGGATTCTACCCTAGAATCCCTCACTTCACTCTGGATTCAAAAAAGCGCCCTCGCCGTAAAAATATTATTTTGCCCCCATATGATACAATCTACTATTCTGTGCCTCTGGTGGACGCGACGTGTAACCAAAATGCTGGAGTTTATTTGGCTCAACGTAAAAGTATTGCCTTTCAGCGTGCCACGCTGCCAATTAGCAGTGGACGCGAACATTTGGATTAACTCTAGACCTGTAATGGTCTGTTGATGATCCAATTGTTTTTATGGAATTTTGTAATACTTAGTTAAAAGAGACTTATTAAAAAAAAAAAAGATAAATAACCAAAAGAAAAAGCCGTGGTGGCCTAGAGGTAGTGCAATCGTGAGGTCGTAGGTTCAAATCCCGACCCCGTACCAGTGAGTTCTTTGGAATTTATGTACGGAATTTCTCATCACAGGCTTTTCGGTGAAGGAAAACATCGTGAGGCAACCTGCATACGTCCGTAGAAAATTCGATGGCGTATGCGAATCCACCAATCCGCACTGGGCCAGCGTGTTGGATATGGTCAAATCACACTTCGTGGGTAGGCCTACGTCCTGCAGTGGACGCGGAACGCGTAAAGATATCGAGTTGAAATTTAAATTGTTTACGTATATCTTTTAGCTCCCGCAAACTCAGGGAATCCTACTGCGGGAGCTAGGGCTACATACATGAATATGTTATATGATTTCATATTTCAATTTAATTTCATTTTGTTTAGTGATAAAAATCTATCCTGCATGAATTTTGTTAATTAAGTTAAATTTAAGATCACTTTGTTATTTGTTCATAATTTGGCAATGAAATAAATGATTTATTATTATTATTATTATTATATCTATGATCTCTTACAGTTGTGTAAAGGAAAAACTTCTCAGTTATCATATAAAGAAGTTAGAGCCGTTTATGTCGTAAAAAAACGCATATTTCAACACTCACAAAAATCAAAACCTACAGGGTACTTCCCGTTGACATAGAACTATGAAATTTGGCGAAAAGCATTGTCTCAAAGTACACTTATAGGAATAAATCTGAAAACTGAGTATTTTTATTTAAATCATAAAAAAAATAGGGCTTCAATATTCACAAAATATGGGCTTAAAATTCAAAGTGCGTAAATCGTATCATATAAAAGACCTTCATTAGCACATGCTAAAACAGGTTTTTAATTATTTTAACAATTTTCGATGAATGACGAGAAAAGTTAAAAAAACAAAACTTTTGTCGATGATGATGATGAGTATACAGATTTTAACAACGTACTACCCAATTTTGTGAAATTTTCTGGATTTGTACAGAACCCTCGGTGTGCGAGCCTGACTTGCACTTGTCCGCTTTTTTAAACTAAACCTAGGTACTCCTTTTTTTCGCCTTGGAAAATGTCAAAGCGTCACACACTTTTACGTCGTTAATTATAACTAGTAAGGCAGCTTTCTCGAAGCAAAAATAGTACATAAATTGCGTAAATAGCACGAGTAAAGTTATACCTTCAATTTCCAGTTCTTTGTAGTCTCTTACCATTCGAGTTGTTGGAAATTCGTAATGCCAATTATTACTCACACACATAAATACTATTCACACACGCTGACACAGAAATGCATTCCGCATGTGTGTAAACGCGCATTTTTGCGAATACAAAAGTACCTACCTATAATTATATTTTGCAAAAAATGGCATGACCGACTTCACCCGTGTACAGAATTCACGAATATTTCGCACGGATCGATGTAGCATTTTTCACATTATTGTTGATTTATCAAAAACGTCTCGGCCGATTTTGATAAAATTTAAAGGAGACTAATTTTGAAGTACACTCTTTCCAATAAAAAAAGAATTATTGAAATCGGACTACGAAAAAGTTATGCGTTGTTACACTTAAAAATATGTATACGCGTCGAATTGAGTGCCTACCTCCTCTGTTTCATCGATCAATAAGTACAAAAGTGTTGCATTATGAAACGCAGATTCTATCAGTGGTATACCTATTTTATTTATAATATGTTTGCATATTAACTACTGATGTAAAGAGTTTATAAAAGTTATCTAGCAAGTACTTACTTTTGCCATGGTACGTGTGGACAGTCCGTCGAACTCTCGTTGACTGTCGCAGAGAGCAGTGTTATTATCAAACAATTCTGGGCTGACGTATCCGCACTTTGAAAGTCGCCGTATTTCGTGAAAAATTGCCGTATTTATGCCGCTTTGGCTTGCAAAAATCACATACCAAAGGAGAGTCCCCCAATCAAAGAAAATATTTACTCCTAGCCCTCAATACCGCTGTATTGAGGGCTAGGAGTAAATATTTTCTTCTATAAAAATTTAATAAATATTTTTCTCGTACAAAAAATGCGAAATCAGTAGAACTACCAACCAAAAATCGGTATATTGGAACCAAAAATTGGTATGAGAGGAATTATTATTATATACTACGAGACTAATCGCGCACTAAAATTACGAGATAAATAAATACCTCCTCAGTGAGTGCGCGATTAGTCCCGTAGTATATAATAATAATTCCTCTCATACCAATTTTTGGTTCCAATATACCGATTTTTGGTTTTTCGATTCATTCAATTTCATATTCGAAACGTTTTTCGTCTAGGAAGTCTTGTATTGAGTAATAGCTTTTGGGATAGGAGAATCGCTTTTAGTTTTCTTTTAAAATTTTTTTCATTTGTTTCGTTTTGATGTTATTTGCTAGCTTGTTGAATATTTTTATTAGCATGTATTCTGGTCCTGACTATTTCTAATAATGGTTCGGGTGCTACTAGGTAGTTGGTTTTGGCGTCTGGGGTTTGTTGAGGCAGTGAACAGGTGTGGGTGTTTTTGGCAAATAAAGCTGCTTCTAATATGTAAAGGCTGGGTAGGGTTAGTATTTTTTGTTCTTTAAAGTGCGGTTTGCAGCTCTCGCGTTGGCGGATATCCTATTAATATTATAAACGTGAAACTTTGTGAGGATGGATGGACGGATAGATGTATGGATGTTTGTTACTCTTTCACGCAAAAACTACTGAACGGATTGAGATGAAACTTTGCAATAATATAGCTTATATATCAGAATAACACATAGGCAATAAATTATAATGATATAATGCGTATACGGGCGAAGCCGCGGGTAAAAACTAGTTTATTATAATACGGAGGCATTTTTTCTGTTTTATGAATAAATCGTTAGCATCGGTACTGTTGCCCTATATATGTAGGACTAGTTTTTACCCGCGGCTTCGCCCGCATGTTATTTTGATGTCTGACGCACTATCATTATAATTTATAGCCTATGTGTTATTCTGATATATAAGCTATATTATTGCAAAGTTTCATCTCAATCCGTTCAGTAGTTTTTGCGTGAAAGAGTAACAAACATCCATACATCCATCCATCCATCCATCCTCACAAACTTTCGCGTTTATAATATTAGTAGGATATTGACGACATTGGAAGTAGGTATAAGTTAATTCTTATTTATTTATTCAAAACAAGCTCTGATAAAAGTATGTATCATAGTTTATTTTTGACTTTTTGTGGAGATTGCCAGGTTTGATGGTATTAGCCTCAAAGTCAAATGTGCTAAGTATACATTTTTTTACCCTGCACTATACTGAAAGGGATGATTAATATCATCATCAC
Organism: Hypomecis punctinalis; assembly: GCA_949316475.1. NCBI lineage: Eukaryota > Metazoa > Arthropoda > Insecta > Lepidoptera > Geometridae > Hypomecis > Hypomecis punctinalis. The sequence continues at coordinate 5,954,234 of OX438823.1, forward strand.
GAACAACTTTTATTATAGAGCCAACTCAAAATTTGAGAAAAAACAGCTGTTGCCTTCACTGTGCTACACAGCTTCAAATTCCGCCTCTAGCGCTGGCTTATTGAGCACTCCTTTTACGATTTAAGTGAATTCTTCGATGATAAAATTATTGATTAATTTCTTTATTTAATGTAATGAATGAAATCAGTTTTATTGTTGGTGCAATTCTGACAAGTACAGCGAGTGGACGTGTTTCGCTTAATCTAGAAATTTGTCAACAAATTCCACGCCGATTTACGCCTAATCTGCATATTAGGAGCAAGATTTACTGCAACAAAGTTCCACGAGCTCACTACATCGCTACGCCTTGCGCAATACAACTCTACGAGCTGCTACCTAAACTGTGAGTTTGACCAATTACATGAATAAAATGCCTACCGACGCTAAAACAATCAACACCTGCGCTGCTTGCACAAAGTCCGTACGGACTACACAGCAGATAAAATGCAGTAAATGCTCTACTTTTTACCATGCATTATGCGTCAATGTTTTCGATATTCGGACTCTTGCTGAAGAAATAAAATCAACTTGGACTTGTCCAATGTGCAAAAGTAAGACTCCTAAGGCTGACAACAGTGACACCCCGATCCGCGCCGCTACGACTACCTCTTCCGTCCTGCGCATTCCTGCCGTCAATGAGGGCAGCCGCGGAGTAATTTCGCCCGCGTCTACGCCGCCGGCCTGCTCACCGCTGACACTGTCTCCGCTCCCTGACCGACTAGAGATCATGGCCGCGGATATGAAGGTCATGATGGAGGATTTGCGCGGCATAAAGACACATATCGCTCATATGCGACAAGAACGGGTTATAAGATTTATGTATCGTTTTGGAATAGTACTATAGAAAAATCCGCCATATCGCGCTCTATTTGCTACTAAAACGGGGTATTTCTAGCGCTAATAATGACCTTGTTATGAAGGAAAGAGAGAGCAGGAACCGTTCTAGCACCGTCTTTTACGACTGTGAAGTTCGTTTCAACATCGGTACATGTCAGTTGCCTCCGAGCACTCAGCGCGGGAAGGTGCTGTTCGATGGCAGCAAAAACGTGACATAGCTAACGTGTCGCGTTTTTGTCAACAAGGTAAGTGCATAAATTTAGTTATTTCCGTGTTGCTAAAGTGTAACATCATGGTTTAAACCATTATTACTGTAAAATAATATTTAATTGATTTATGTGTTGGCTTTCTAGTAACGTTTTTCTTGCAACAAATTTATATTTTTTAGAAATAAAATTATATGTACCGCTTTAGATGACAAATAAAATCTTTATAAGTTTAATTTAATATTAAACATCACTGTGTATCTCGTTGTTGTCGTAAAGTTTCTGTACATTTTGTCGTGATAGCTTAAGTTGTTGCGTTACAGATGATGACACATTTCTAAAACAACCCCTTATTTTTTCAGATGGAGTCACGATACAAAAAAAATAGGATTTACTAACTAAAAATACAGGAAAGGATACAGAAAATGACCATTAAATAAGAAACTTTGATTCAAAAAGTTTATGCGTGTATATTATCATTATTATTTTTTATACGATAGGTAAATGTAGTCTATCCAGTATATACAGTATCCTACTAATATTATAAACGTGAAAGTTTGTGAGGATGGATGGATGGATGTATGGATGTTTGTTACTCTTTCACGCAAAAACTACTGAACGGATTGAGATGAAACTTTGCAATAATATAGCTTATATATCAGAATAATACATAGGCTATAAATTATAAGGATATATTGCGCATGCGGGCGAAGCCGCGGGTAAAACTAGTATTATATAAATGTATATCATTTATTGATATGTTTGTTAAGTAGCTATTAGTATTATTTTTGTTAAGTGTTCGTTGATAAGTTAATCAAGTCTTCTTTCTGTTAAGGCCACGTTTTTTTGTCAACTTCTATTTCCATCCGTACTTGGTTGCCTGGAAGAAATCGCTTAAAGCGATAAGGCCGCCAGTTAGAAACCTTTTAATTGTATAGTTTTGTCCCTGTAATTTGTTATGCTGTCATGATTTCTATGATTGGAAAATTTGTGCAGCCAAATCAGCTTTGCTCTATACAAAGACGATGAGAACATTCCGGCTAAGATCAGCGAGATGTAAATAATAAAAATAACAAAAAATAAGCCTAGGGCTATTTATTTCAAACACTCTTATGCAGAGGAAAGCTACAAGAGGGCAAGAGTCATAAAGAAAAAAAAAATTGAAGTAAAAAAAAGTCTACGAAACAAAACCTGGAATATCGGAGAAAAAAGTAAACCTAATGAAATTAGTTAAAAAACTTAATTCCACGATATTATCGTTTTACGAATCTGTGTAATGTTACGTACGTAGTAGTATAACTACTACTGCATTTTCTCTCTTTTTTTTATTCTGATGTCAGTTGATGTGTATCTATTGGTAAGAAGTTTAGTGAGCCGTAGGAAAATGAGACTTCATTATTCTTAAGACTGATATAAATAGTACAAAAAGTAGTTGAAGTAAGTTAGGCTCAACGTTTGTAACGGTGTTTTAGTAACACTTCTTTTTAAATTACAGAAATGTTTACTGCAAAAACGTATCTTATTTTATATAATATTGTTAGTTTAACAAAAATATTACCAAGTAAAACGTGATACGTCTGTATGTCTAAAGAAAAAAATAATATTTTTCTAGAAAAACGTAACAAGTGTTGCCTTTTTTTATATTAAACATGATAATAAATTGAAATTTGTGGGATATAAGTTTAGCATGTATTTTTTCTGAAAATAAAATGTTTAACCCACATACACATTAAAAAAAATATTTAAAAATGTCAATAGTTACGGAAACATAGAAATTTAAAAATTTCAAAGTCGTTTTCTGAAAAATCACGTTTTCTGACTTGTCACGTTCTTGTCGCATATGAGCGATATGACGTTTTTATCAGAAAAAATGTCGCAAAGGCTTGATGATTTAACGTCTAAACACCAGGAACTTGAGAAGCGGGACGCGGCGCGCGAGGTGGAACTCATGTCTCTGCGGTAAACCGTCAGTGAGCTACGCAGACAGGCAAATTCCCGTGCCCAAGCTGGATTGAAAAACGAACTGGAGATTTCCGGCATTACCGAAACTGGGGGTGAAAACTTGCAGCATTTAGCCCGCGTGACGGCGAAAAAAGTTGGGGTTGATTTGGACGATGGCGACATTGATTATGTGATTCGTGTGGGCCCCCGTCGACTGGAAAACCACGATGCCGCCGCCGCCCCTAAGTTACCTCGGCCTGTTGTTATTCGCTTTGTCCGACGCCAAAAAAGAGAAGAATTTCTGAAGGCAGCAAAAACTCGTCGCAGTCTCACCAGCTCCGATATTGGAGCGGAAGGTCCGGACAGGAAATTGTATTTTAACGAGCGTCTCACGCAAGAAAATAGATACTTGTTTCGTGCCACCAGACTGCGTTCAATCGATGCTGGATTCAAGTACTGTTGGACTCGCAACGGGACCGTATATATCCGCAGGCAAGAGGGCTCTCCAGCTATCGCCATCAATACTTCCGAAGACCTGGAGCGCCACATGGCGGCCCGAAGCTCCAATCAGCTGTAGACACATTGAGATACTTGTCCTTTTAATCAGTTTTCATTCCATTTATATTGCTATTCTAAATTTGTATAGTTACGCTTTGTCTTCTAAATTAATGTTAGTTATTAGAATTTACACTCTCATACTACTTCTCACATCCTCGAACCCCGTGTTCATCCGTGCGCTACCAGTTATACACTTGACTCTCTCACACATGCAATTTAGAAAACCTCATACATCTACTCAGACATTACCGATTCTTCCAAACATAAACATAATTTTTACTTGTTTATCTAATATTTTTAGTCAGAATATCGCCTATCCCACTTCATGTTCTACATCTCCTTGCGTTGACATTCTCAACAGTATGACAAAACAGGTTAAAGAAAACAAAATTCCCAATTTTTTTCCACATCAAGATGGGTTTAGTTAATGCTATGGATGATATTGATGATGTAATCTCGATCGATTGTTATACTCATGAGTCTATCAAATCGTGTAGTACATTTTTATCTAATAATGTTTAACTAAATTTTAAAATTATTTCCATAAATATCAGGAGCTACAGTCGTAATTTTGATGATTTTGTGGTTTCGCTGCGACGATTCAGTATCGATTTCGACGTTATCATCCTTACTGAGTGCTGGCTCTCTGAAGGTACCCAAATTCAATCACTAGCTGGATATAATTCATTTAGAACACTAAAACAGCAAAATAAAAACGGGGGTGTTGTAATTTACGTAAAGTCGCAATATCAAACTTTGTCTTTTGAACCGGCTATTGAAGACTCGGACTCTTTGTTGATACAAATTGAAAATCACACTACTTTGTTAGGTGTTTATCGTACCCCATCAATTGTAAACATTTACCCTTTCTTGAACTCGTTAGACACAGTTTTAGATAATTTCAAAAGCTCGCGTTGTCTTCTGGTCGCAGGTGACATGAATTTAAACTTATCCGACGTGACTAACAAACAAGTTTCTGACTATCTATGTCTTATGGCGTCTCACGGATTACTTCCCGCTATCCACAACCCAACAAGATTGCTTGCTTGCTTAGATCACATATTCATCAAATCCGCCTGTAGTGCAATTGGCCTGGTCTGCAAATCTTCCGTTACTGACCACTCTATTATTATTGCTGGTATCTCCCGAGATACCCAAGGAAACAGTAAAATCCAGACATGCCAAACAAAGATTAATTTTGAAGCCATAGTTTCGGATATTAATTGTACTGATTGGTCCAAGGTCACTTCCAACACTAGTGTTAATTCTGCCGTCAGGGTTTTCAGCAACATTATTGGCAGTATTATTAATAAACATACCAGAACAGTAAAGATGAGCAGGAAATCAATCCCTATGAAGCCGTGGATCACGCCGGGTCTCATAAAATGCATGCGCCACCGAGACAAGCTACACCGGGACTCTACGGACCACCCTAAAGATTCTCTACGTAAACATATTTATATTAGGTACAGAAACTTCTGTAACAAGTTGTTAAGTAACATCCGTGCTCAATATAATTATCAACTTTTAGTTCAATCTAAAGAAGACCCTAAAAGGCTTTGGAAGACTATTAAAAACATATGTTACACTTCGAAAAAAAATACTGCACCCACAGAGTTACTCGACAGCCACGACCATCAAAATTCCCTCAACCACTGTAATCAGCATTTTGTTTCGGTAGGAAAAAAACTGGCTGATGCTATTCTACACAAACTAAGCGTAACTGAAGAAACTTTAATTGAGTCTCACCGACCCGCCTATCACGTACCATACTCACTGTTTCTTTTTCCTACAGATCCCCACGAAGTGGCCAAAATAGTTGATGGTCTTAAAAATGATTCTGCTCCTGGGCCTGATGCTTTCCCTGTCAAGCTAATCAAAAAAGCTCGAAACTCTCTGGTCATTCCCCTAACATTTTTATTTAACCTTAGTCTGGAGTCTGGGTCTTTTCCCGAGAGCTGGAAGATTGCTGCCGTCTCTCCTATACATAAAAGTGGTCCGAAGAATTCCCCAGACAATTACAGGCCAATCGCACTGCTCGGCGTTTTCTCAAAAATTCTGGAAAAAATTGTTAACTGTAGATTAATCAAGTATTTGGAGAATCACAATCTGATCTCGGATAAGCAATTTGGTTTTCGTCAGGGGAGATCGACCGAGGATGCTGCTACATGCTTGGTCAATTTGGTGTCGTCCCACATTGACAAAGGAGACAAATGCGTAGGTATTTTCCTGGACTTGGCGAAGGCATTCGATTCGATTTCAATTGGTTTACTCCTGAAAAAGTTGTATCACTTCGGCGTAAGAGGAGTGGCACTGGAGTGGTTCAAGAGTTATCTCCTGAACAGAAAACAGTTCGTGAAAATGTGTGACTTTTTTAGTGATCAACTACCAATTAACTTTGGTGTCCCACAGGGAAGCATACTTGGCCCCACGCTGTTTCTGCTGTACATCAATGAAATTTTAAGCTGTGAACTTCCAAACGCCAATATAATTACGTACGCAGATGACACCGCGATTATTTTTCACGCCGAAACGTGGCATCAAGTGTTTGACTGTGCATCTGATGGATTATCAATAATTGCTAAATTACTCGACAGGAATCTACTCACTTTGAATCCTAAGAAAACGAAGTACATTGCTTTTACCAAGACTAGTGTATCACGTCCGCCTAACTACCTAGATCTAAAGATCCATTACTGCTCTTCTAAACCGCAATCCCAATCTCCATGCTCTTGTTGTTCCATAGATCGAACTGATTCTATCAGGTACCTCGGTGTGATCCTCGACGGAAACTTATCTTATAAACAACATATCTCATATGTTGCTTCGCGAACACGTAAACTTATCTATGTCATGAAACATCTCAGAGACTGTGCACCGGCTCCCCTCCTCAGGCAAATCTATTTGGTTCTATGTCAATCCATTATTCAATATTGTATTCCTGTGTGGGGTTGTGCTAGCAAAACTATTTTTCTAACTTTAGAAAGAGCTCAACGCGCTCTAATCAAAGTCACTTTGAGGAAACCGTTTCGATATCCGACTGACTCTCTCTACGACGATTTCAAAGTGCTTCGAGTTCGGCAGCTCTTTATTTATTTCGCTGCTTTGAAAACTCATAAAAGCTTTAAGACTCACCCCAGCTATGACATACTTGTAAAAAGAAGAACGTATAGACTGCCGCTTCCAAGAGCTTACTCTCTAATGGTTAAACGCAGTCCCGCTTATTGCCTTCCATGCGTGTACAATAACGTGTGCAAAAAAGCCCGCATAAACTATAAAAGTCTTGGCAGACTTGCGTTCAAAACAAAAATAAAAGGCTGGCTTCTAAAATTGTCTTACAATAGAACAGAAGAACTTATTCATAGCATATACAGTGAGTAGAGTATCTATATGGTTTCTATATATGTAGCTTAACATGCACTTAACTATGCTAGTGTCTGTATCTCTGGATGTATTGCATTGCTACACATTTATTTATATATATATATATATACACACACACACACACACACATACACACGCGCGCGCACCGACGATCATTAAATTGCAATGACACTAATAGTCAATTTTGGTTACCCTCGAATTTCCTTTCACCGAATAGGTTTTTCCGGTCACCGTTTTCAGCGGTAGGAATGTATACCTTGTGTGTTTCAAACACACAAGGTATACATTCCTACCGCTACATCGCACTCGAGCCCCAAGATACAAGCCTAGTGCTTAGTTTGGGGCTCACTGCACCACGTTATATGTATATCTTACCTTGAAATCACTCGCTCAGCTTACACACATAATTATGTTAACTAACGATATTGTAACTTGATTGTATTTCATTGTAAGTTTTTAGTAAATAAAATTTTCTTTCTTTCTTTCTTTCTTTCTTTATTGTTTGTTTTTAACCGTTAATGATTTATGTTATTTTTTTGACTTGTAAATTGTTTTTTACCAAATATATGAGTATGAGTATAGGTATTGCAACTCGGAATCGACATAATTATTTTTAGCTAAAAATAGCATGACCAAGTTCACCCGTGTACAGAATTCGCGAATATTTCGCACGAATCGATGTAGTATTTTTCACATTATTGTTGATTTATCAAAAATGTCTCAACCGATTTCGATAAAATTTAAATATAACTAATTTCGAAGTATACTCTTTCCAATAAAAAAATAATTATTGAAATCGGATTACTACGAAGAAAGTTATGCGTGCCTAAACAAAAAAAAAATATAAATACTGGTAAACATTTAGCATCCTTTTAGAGGCTTACTTTGAATATCAAAACTAAAAACATTTGTTCTGTGACTTTTGTCAAAACTAAAAAATAAATCAGCTGTTCCATACATTCGGTCGGGTCGCGGGTGAACGATGTTTTTCTATGGAACACCATTTTATTTTGAGTTATAACAAAAGTCGCAGAACAAAAGTTTTTAGTTTTGATGTACATAATAAGCCCCTAAAAGGATGCTAATTGTAATAATAATAATAAAAATATTTATTGACCAAAAACAAAATTTCAACTTAATGACATAATATACAATTTTTTTATAAAAAGTTTTAGGTAGATGGTAAATATACAATTTATACCTACATTTAACTATTTAGAGGTAAATATACATTTAACATTTCAACTTTTAATATAATGCCCATTTTATCAGTTATTTTATTGGTAACCGGCTGGCTCCCGAACTAGTATAAAAATACTGTGCTACAGGAGAATTATTATTGTTTACCAGTCACTCTGTATACGCGAATTGAGTACCTCCTCCGGTTTGTCGGTCAAAAATGTATGAAACATTGTATGAAACATCATATTATTTCTCGGTTTCAGATTGGCATCATAGAAAAAGTTGTCCGTAATGGTGGTCGTGATCAACTCCTTGGACGTAGTACATAAGTTCTGGATAACCCTGTATAACAAGTTGCGGCCGGTCAAAAATAAGTTAATCTTGGTCTAAATTAGCTCCGTTCTTCCACTTCCTGTGGCTTAGAGGGATTTCATCCATCTTTTGTTCCACCACATCGAATGGGTAATTGGAGTAGTGCTGCCAGAAGACCGGGCGGACTGTGCGGTAACCTGGAACCAGAAAAACAAGTTCAGGCCTATTCAGATACATAATGTTGGAAATAGAAATAAAGGTGTTTTTTTAGGGTTCCGTACCTCAAACGGAAAAAACGGAACCCTTATAGGATCACTTTGTTGTCCGTCTGTCCGTCCGTCCGTCAGTGTGTATATCAAGACTCTTTATCTCGGGATGCGTAAAGATATCGAGTTGAAATTTAAACTGTATATGTCTATGATCTCTTACAGTTGTGTAAAGGAAAAACTTCTCGGTTATCATATAAAGAAGTTACAGCCGTTTATGTCGTAAAAAAACGCATATTTCGACACTCACAAAAACCAAAACCTACAGGGTACTTCCCGTTGACATAGAACTAAGAAATTTGGCGAGAAGCATTGCCTCAGAATACATATATAGGAATAAATCTGGAAACTGTAAATTTTTATTTAAATCACAAAAAAATACGGCTTCAAAATTCACAAAATATGGCTTTAAAATTCAAAGTGCGTAAATCGTATCATGTAAGGTATCATATAAAAGAGCTTCATTAGCACATGCTAAAACAGGTTTTTAATTAATTTAACAATTTTCGATGAATGACGAGAAAAGTAAAAAAAAAAATCTTTTGTCGATGATGATAATGATGAGTACAGAGTTTTTAACAACGTACTTCCCAATTTTGTGAAATTTTCTGGATTTGTACGGAACCGTCGGTGTGCGAGCCTGACTTGCACTTGTCCGGTTTTTTTCAGTACACATACTTTGCATACGGAAAGTATAATAAACAAACAATTAACCCCTACATTGGTTTTACTCACTTTAATACAACAAGATTATTTTTTGCATAAATTAGCTTGACCGACTTCACCCGCGTACAGAATTCGCGAATATTTCGCACGGGTCGATGTAGCATTTTTCAAATTATTGTTGATTTATCAAAAATGGTTTAGCCGATTTCGATAAAATTTAAATGGGACTAATTTTAAAGTATACTCTTTCCAATAAAAAAAGAATTATTGAAATCGGGCTACTACAAAAAAGTTATGCGTGGTTATACATAAAAAAATATATATACGCGTCGAATTGTATACCTCCTCGGGTGGTTCGTCGGTCAAAAATATTAAAATAACTTCAAGAGAAAGTATCAACGTCACCCTACGTCTGAGTACCTACGCGGCTACGTCGTACCTACGCCCGAGACGTTTTGGTAGGTAGTTGTTGTCTGGAGTGTAGGATATATATACGCGTCGAATTGTATACCTCCTCGGGTGGTTCGTCGGTCAAAAATATTGAAATAACTTCAAGAGAAAGTATCAACGTCACCCTACATCTGAGTACCTACGCGGCTACGTCGTACCTACGCCCGAGACGTTTTGGTAGGTAGTTGTTGTCTGGAGTGTAGGATATATATACGCGTCGAATTGTATACCTCCTCGGGTGGTTCGTCGGTCAAAAATATTGAAATAACTTCAAGAGAAAGTATCAACGTCACCCTACGTCTGAGTACCTACGCGGCTACGTCGTACCTACGCCCGAGACGTTTTGGTAGGTAGTTGTTGTCTGGAGTGTAGGATGTATATACGCGTCGAATTGTATACCTCCTCGGGTGGTTCGTCGGTCAAAAATATTGAAATAACTTCAAGAGAAAGTATCAACTTCACCCTACGTCTGAGTACCTACGCGGCTGCGTCGTACCTACGCCCAAGACGTTTTGGTAGGTAGTTGTTGTCTGGAGTGTAGGATGTATATACGCGTCGAATTGTATACCTCCTCGGGTGGTTCGTCGGTCAAAAATATTGAAATAACTTCAAGAGAAAGTATCAACTTCACCCTACGTCTGAGTACCTACGCGGCTGCGTCGTACCTACGCCCAAGACGTTTTGGTAGGTAGTTGTTGTCTGGAGTGTAGGGTGCATGCAATATAATTTTCTATGGAATAGTTTGACGAAAAATTTATGACAAAGTCGATCTTTTTATGAGCGAAATATGTTCTATTATTGATGTCTATTGCGCGATAAAAATTTGTGCACTGAATAAAAAGTTATGCTGTATACAACGTGTAACGGAAAGGCTGTATACATAAAAAGTGGGTTGATACTATACCTTATATAGATGCTGTATTCGAAATTCCGAGGCAAAATAACAACATTCACTTTTAAAAAAAAAATTAATATGACTGACTAGAAAAATATTTTGCACGTAAACAAACATGTCACAACAAGGAGGTGTGGTCTGATTTTGATGGGCAAGGTCGTGTTATTTACCTCGCAGCTGTTTAGTGTGATAGTGCTGTGCAAATGTGAATTAGTCATAAAAATGACTAGTTTTTCAGATTAAAAATCAGCAAACGAACTTACACGGCTAAACATGCCCCCATCTAGTTTGTTACTGTTATCTGATTTGGTACTTTCAGTATGTATACAGTCTTTCCGTTACACGTTGTATATCCGCTGCTTCTCCGTAATACCATTGAAGCCATGTTCACTGAGCAACAGTGTTTTGGATACAGAGTTTCTGCTACATCATGATGTATTCACTGAGCAACATTGTTTCAGATACAGAGTTTATAAAACAATTGTTACTCAATGAATACATGGCTTTGCCGAAACATAGGTACCGATAAACGCATAGTGTTTACAGGCACAAAATAATTGTATCTAAAACATTTTTTTTGTTTCAGAAACACGTATATTTTGTTTCTGATACAGAGTTTATAAACAATTGCTCAAAATAATGGCTTTAGGAACCTATACTTCAGAGGAGTGTGAGTTTTCGCGTTTTCTATACAATTCAAGGGAATTTTTAGTACATTTTTGATGAAATTAGCGTTTCAGGAACTCTTTTCATACCTTATGATGCCTAAATTGTAACAAAATCTTATGTTTTTTGGTATAATCGCTTGAGTAAGAAGTATTGCACGTACGTACGGTTTATTTTTTCAGAAAAGGGTTTCTGTATACTTATCAGAAAAAGTTTTGCTTAAAAATATGTCTTTTTAGCGGCTTATGAATTTAAGGTCATTTAAAAAAAAAACAAAACTAAGACATTTAAACCTAGTATCGAAGTGGTCATTACATGAAAAACTAATCACTCAAATCGAATCAAAATTTAACTTGTAATTCTTCCAAGGGTTATCTCTAAAAACAATAATCTATTATTGTTTTTCTTTGGACAAGTGTGCACCTCACACTCATTTTAACACAATAAATCTAATTAGCTACTACGAGTAGGTATTGATGCCGGGGCACTAGAATACGGTATCGGTATCCCCTGCCTGTAGTAAGAGCCTACTAAAAGGGGGACTCAGGGCAAAGAAGATATAATAATACTACGTATAGAACGGCCACTCGTTACCCCACCCGTTTGAGTCTTCCTCACTTCCACCCCGCGTCAGGACACGATTGACTACTCTGCGCGCGGGCTGCACAGGCCGCTGCAAATACCCGTGTAGCGTTCGTGCGTATGTGTAGTGTCTGTGAGTAAATATAGTGTTGTGTGCGTAAGACAGCAGATTTTGTATGAAGAAACGCGGAGTGTCCGGGCTGTGCTCAGGGCTCGCGGGTGGTTGGTGATGGGGCTCTGGTTATCCACTCAAACGGGCCCAGAGAGGACAATGTTAAGTGGCCACATTGTCGCATATGACTGTATGCGTCAATTATTATTGGTTATAGAATGTTGTTAGGAGTTTTGGCGGGAACGTCATGTCGCCTCATTGTATTATTTTGTTAAACTTGTGTTTTATCAGTGATAATTAGTGAAAAATTGTGGTATTTCGTTGATTATGAGCTGAATTACGTGCATAAGTGTAGGCAAGTGATATAATGTGACGTATCGTTCCGTGTTGTTACCAAAACTCCATAGACGTCTCTAGTAGTCTCCACTGCTTTACTGAAGCATGACTTGGACTGCGTTTGGACTTGACCGCGACTTGATTGGACTATGAAGTGACTACGACAGTGACTATTTTGATAAAATATCAAGAATTATTAAAACTTAATACTTGACACTGGCAAATGCACAACAAACAAAAGAAGAAGAAGAATGTTGTTAGAAAAGTGCTGGGAGCTCCCGGATTTCCAGGGGAACCCCTGGAAATCCCGGAGCTTCCAAGACAGCACAAAGGCACAAGGGGTTTCAGTGGGTGCGATACCACATAACCCGGCTATGCTACGAAGCAGTGGGGTATTACAGCTGTCCTTGATTACTCTTACCGTTATTGAATGCAGAAATCTTGGCAACGTCATCGGCATCCAGTTGGAAGTCGAAAATTGATGCGTTCTCCACGACGCGCGTCTTAGTGATGGTCTTCGGAATGCTCACGATGCCGCGTTGGTACTGGAAGAAGGATATAAGTACATAAAAAAAATAGTGCGTGAAGTCCCTCCGCGCGGAAGAAGTAAAACTTCTTACGTATTTCAACTTATTGCAGGACGCTCACACTGTTTACTTCGCTGCATAGCAAGGATACCACGCGCATGTGCTTGGGATCTACGACTCACTGGCTTTCTCTCTCTTACTTTCTACCTTTGAGTATCTTTCTTTCTCTTTCTATCTCCCTCTTGCGTTAAAGGCCTTGTGCGGTAGCATTACTTAAAGTTGTCCAAAATCTCGAACACATAGTATAAGCTATTTTTATCTTTTACTAGTTATCATCTTATTATTTAATATAATAGTTTATGTAAGTTTGTTTTTATTTATTTTGAAATTGTATTATTATTTAGTATTTATTATTTCTTTTTTTTTTTTGATCTGTGTTGATTCTAGTTGATTTATCTCTTTGTCTATTTATTCATGCCTACTTCCCAATGTCTTCTACCTGTAGGGTGACTGGCAGATAATGCTATTTAGCGTTAAGTCCTCCTTTTGTACAAATGGTGTGCAATAAAGTGTTAAATAAATAAATAAATAAACGTTTAATGTAACCTTGTTGAAAGTGTCCTTAAAAGTTTCACTTCAAAAAACTATAATACTCGTCGTTGTTGTAGTTGCAGCCATATTACATCGACTCCTGGACAGTAGTCTCCCCTATAAATAGGTATCCAATATGACTAGAAGCGGCGCGTTTCCAACGTCTATTCGTGCGTCTGCGCCGTACATTTTTGTTCAACGCCCTTGTTGGAAACGAGGAAGAACTAACAAACATTTATGGAGTCACAAAAAGCCATGAGGGTTCAAAATGGAATAAATAATGAATAAATCTAGAAAATGTGATCTCATTTTAGTTTTGTTTAGATTTTTTTGAAATTTCTTCCTAGTTCTATATATTATTTTCTTATATAGTGTTTATAGAGTGTTATTGAGTAATTGTTTATTGAGTGTAAATATTTATTGTGTAGTAATAATTAGTTAAAAAAATTCTCTAGGCTAGGCTATATGAAGCCAAAAATTGCATGTCCGCTAGGGCAGACTGTTGATACTAAGAAAATTGTACCTCATCATTCTACACAGTTTGAGCAATAAATTTTACTTTTAATTTTAAATGGGAAAAACCGGAACCCTTATAGTTTTGTCACGTTTTTAAATAATTTCTACCAATGTTCATTTTTTAAGCTTCAGATATATAATTATTTGCTCTATCTTGGATGAATCGATCTGATTCTAACTACGTTTTTGAAGTTAAACTTCTAATCTGACTTCCAACAAAGTTGCGTTAAACGTTTATCACTACCATGGAGGGGGTATGAAAATTAAAAGATGCGATTAATTCTAAATTGTAAGCAATGTTAACAAAGTTTGTCTTAAAGAAACAATATGAAGTATCGATTTCTACCCCTTCCTATTCTCATTTCCACACTACAAAGTTTCACTTCTTCCGCGCAGAGGGACTCCTGCACTATTTTTTTACTTACCAAATGCCTCAAAGTCACTTGCGACACAGTTTTGCCATGCTTCTTAACTATTTGATCTATCTTAAAAGTATAGAATTTCTTGATGTACGTACCAAATGCCGTAAAGCAACTTGGGAGACAGTCTTGCCATGTTTCTTAGCAATAGCCACCAATGTAGGATTGTTTATCTTGGGTTCGAGGCTCTTCGGCGCCGCACGAGATGGTATCATGGAGCCGAGTGGAGTGTACGCAACCATCAGGATGCTGTTCGCCTGGCAGAAGTTCACCAGCTCTGGTTGAGCAAGGTTTAGGTTTATCTGAAATAAGAAACATAAAAATATATGTTTCAACCTCAAAGTTCCCAGAGTGATAACGCTGTCGTCACTTTCACAATCAATCAAAGCAATCCACAACCACAAAAATGTATGGAGAATCTTGCCTAGAGCTGTCAAAACTGACAAATATGAATTGGAATTTGGCAAGAATTTGAACTTACTTGCCTTAAAATCGGGCAGTAGCCACATCATGCCTCTGGTATCTCTGTGTTTTATTTTCCCGGGGTAAATCCTTTATGGGTACCACCCCACCTTGAGGGAGGAAGGGTGGAAGCCGGGAAGAAATCCCGCCTGAGGCGGTACCCAATAAAAAACCTGGGGTGTTCCTTCTCAGCGCATCTGCGTCGGTATTGCGGAAACGCTTGCGCACACTCTCACTACATCTCTGTGTTTTAAACCAACTCAAATATGGTTGATAAGAGCGATGGCTGGCATATCCGTCAAACTTGTGATCGAGTTTTGATTGCGGGTCGACAGTTTGCTCGTGGCATCCACACATTAAGCTGTTTTTATTTCATATAGTTTTGCGTTTGATTACACACTGCCTGAGGCTAAGCAGATATGCGGTCTAGGGTAATACGCTTACCTAGAAGATACCTATTTACTCGGGATTTGAAGACACCTACGACCCAGACCCAGGCAAAGCGTTCCACATTCTGGCTGTTCGTATGAAGAATGAGGATTCGAAGCGCTTGGTTTTAACGCGCGGGATGCCCACCATAAAAATTTGAAGAATTACGAGCCGATATGCATAACTTGAAACATGCATCACTGCCCCCATCGTTGAATCCGATCGGCTACGTAAACATGCGACGGGGCGCCTGGAACACGGACAGCGGCCCTGTCGGGATGACCCTGAGCCATAACTATACCTCAGACGAGCCTGACTTGCAACAATCTCAACTAAACAATCAACCTGATTACGGCGCACTCTCAAATTGTGATACGTCAATATTAGTTACTGAGAAACGAGATGATTCACATGGTGCAAAAAGTAAAATTGATGTCATGGTTTGCACTCCTTTAGCTCGGTATAGAGATATTTTACCGTGTGTGCCGGATAATAGGCCTGCGGAATCCGCATCGGCAGCAGAGTTGGCGGAGATAGCTTGCGAGCGTAGCGCGGAAGGACGGTCTACATCGTTGTCTCCGGCCCGAAACTCAAGTAATATGACGGACCAACGGCCATATAATGAACTGAAGCAACCTGAGCAACAATCGGTATTAACCAACGAAAATAAAAATGTTAATGATTGGCAGCAGGTACATAAACGGAAACGAAGGCCGAAGTATAGGTATTTGGGTGAGCGAGGAAAAGCAACTGTGTCGTTAACATCTTTTAAAGCTGCTGAGATAAAGGTACCGATATTTATCACAAATGTACATAATGAAACAAAGGAGGGCGATATTGTTGATTATATTAAAATAAAAACTGAAGAGAGGGTATTTTTGGAAAGAATAAATACTAAAAAAGCGTTAAATCACAAAGCTTTTAAATTTTACGTATTAGAATCGAAATTATCCCTTTTTCTAGATGAGAAAATATGGCCTAATGGAATAATTTTTAGACGCTTCGCGCATTATAAATTTCGACGACCCGACAGAGTGTTGGAGACGGACGGCCCATTACCTTCAAATAATGGATAGGACGACTTATAGTTTTGCTAGCTACAACTGTAAAAACGTAAAAAGTGCCGTTAGCGACATTCGGCAATTATGTAACGACTGTGTGTTGATAGCACTACAGGAAACCTGGTTACTTCCGGAAGAGTTGGCATATCTCAACGAAATTGATAGTCGGTTTGCGTGCAACGGGACTTCAGCTAAAGACTCGGGAGCTGGACTACTTCGCGGGAGAAAATACGGGGGGACGGCATTGTTGTGGAATACCAGGGTGTTTCCTGACGTCACCACGATAGCTTGCGATAATCCGCGCGTGTGTGCTATTCGAATTGTTACTGCTGCGACTCCAGTTATAGTAGCGTGTGTATATATGCCGACAAATAAATTGGATAATTTGACGATTTTTACTGACTGCATGGGAACCCTAAATGCTATTAGTAACGAATATGTTAATGAACCGATAATTTTTCTAGGAGACTATAATTCACATCCTGGTGAATTATTTTTTAAAGAATTAAATATATTGTGTGAACAGTTTGATTGGGTTCCTATTGATGTAATTAAGCTGGGGTTAACATCAAATACATTTACATATATTGATCAGGCGTGTGGCTCTAAGCGATGGCTAGATCATTGTGTTGTATCACAATCAGCTGTTGTCTCTGTGTGCAATGTGTATGTTAAGTATGATGTAGTTTGGTCGGATCATTTACCGCTTATTTGCGAATTCAATTTGGAATGTCTGACTCCAGTTAGAATGGACCACGGTATAAGTACTAGTAAAATAGGATGGGGCGTTAGGTCCGCCGACCAAATTACACAATATCAAGTTGAATGTCATAAAAGACTTAGGATAATTGATTTTCCATCTGATTGTGAGAACTGTGCCGATCGATACTGTCATAATCCTACTCATAAGTTAGTAATTGATAAGTTGTACTCCGACATCGTGACTGCGTTATCACAAGCATCTGCGGAGGGGAGAGTAAGTGAGCGTAAACAGGTTAAAAACCGGTCTAAAAAAATCGTAGGATGGAATAAATACGTTAGTGAAAGCCATAGGGCGGCTAGGGCGAGTTTTCAGGATTGGTTACTGTATGGAAGCCCTAAAACTGGGGATATATACAGAAAAATGTGCGAAACTAGGAAAATATTTAAGTCACGTTTAAAGTGGTGCCAGAACCATCAAGAACAACTAAAAATGGACATGCTTGCTGCTAAGCACTGCGCTAAGGATTTTAGTGGTATCTGGAAAAATACCAATAATCTGAAGACTCGGCCTGGTCTTCCTGTTAGTGTGGATGGTGCGAGTGACCGCAAGTTAATTGCAGATAAGTTCAAAGACAAGTTTTTTGTCAAATCACCGTTAGGTCCTTCAGTGTCTCAGTTGTCAAGCGGAGTGCCTGGAGAATGCGTGAATACTAGGATAAAGGCTAAAGACGTGTCTAGGGCTGTAGCGTCTATTTCCAAGGGAAAATCTCCTGGGCACGACGGCTTGAGCGTGGAGCATGTCCAGCACGCTGGACCTCATATGTCCAGAGTGCTGGCCTTGCTGTACAATCTGTGTATATCTCACTCATACCTTCCGGACGACATGATGAGAACTGTTGTTGTACCGGTGGTGAAAAACAAAAATGGTGACTTATCTGACATTTCTAACTATAGGCCTATATCTCTAGCCACGATTATTGCGAAATTATTTGACAGCATTCTTAATTCACAATTAGATAAATACCTAAAGTTACATAATAATCAGTTCGGTTTTCGACCGGGACTGTCTACAGAAACTGCAATATTGTGTTTGAAGAGTGCTGTCAAATACTATACTGAAAGAAATACGTCTGTTTACGCTTGCTTCCTCGACTTATCCCGTGCATTTGACCTCGTCTCTTACGACATTCTGTGGAAGAAGATGAGCGAATCCCTAGTACCGGATGAACTTATAAACATCTTTAAGTATTGGTATGGGAACCAGTCGAACAGGGTGAAGTGGTCGGGCGCGGTGTCGGAGGCGTATAGGTTGGAATGCGGGGTGAGGCAGGGGGGTTTAACCTCACCCTCTATTTTCAATCTGTACATTAATGGACTGATTGAGGCGCTCAGCACACAACACATCGGTTGTCATTTAGACGGCGTTTGTTTTAACAATATTAGCTACGCGGACGATATGGTGTTGTTGAGCGCTTCAGTCTGTGGAATCAGGAAGCTTGTGAGTACTTGTGAGAGTTATGCTGCAGCTCACGGGCTAATGTATAATGTCAAAAAGAGCCAGTGTATGGTTTTTCAGGGCGGGCCGAGGAAAGTAACCGATATGCCATCTATAAAACTGAATGGTTCACCTCTCGAGAAGGTAGATGTTTTTAAATACTTAGGCCATATGGTTACATCTGCCCTGAAGGACGATGCGGACGTTGAGCGGGAGCGGAGGGCGATGGCGATCAGAGCGAATATGTTGGTCCGCAGGTTTGCTCGGTGCTCCGCCGAAGTTAAAATAACTCTTTTTAGAGCATATTGCAACTCGTTTTACACCTGCAGCCTGTGGTCTTATTTCACGCAGAAATCATACAGCGCCCTTCGCGTCCAATTCAATAACGCGTTTAGGATGTTGTTGGGGCTCCCTCGATATTGCAGTGCATCGGGTATGTTTGCCGAAGCTCGTGTAGAATGTTTCTATACAATCATGCGAAAGAGAGGCGCATCCCTGGTGCGGCGAGTGCGAGGGAGCACCAACGGCTTGCTGGCCGCGCTCGCCGAAAGGCTCGACTGCCCATACATACAGCACGCGTGTCTGTTACACCTTGCACACAGAGATTAAATAAGTCGTAGCCAGAATTCATTGATTTTTAATGTTGTTAAAATGGTGTAATTTTATTAGTAATTTTTAATGATAATTTTTAAATATGTTTCCGATTAATTTTATTGTATTTGTAATGTGACTGATTATGTGATTTTTAAACTTTTTTTTATTGTTGAGTCTTTGATACTTGAATAAATGATTATTTAATTTAATAAAAGGGTGGCGCTTTGGTCGCGTCTGTCTAGCCGTACGATAGAAGAAAGGGGCAGGCGGGACAAGATTGTGCAACTCCTGGGCGCGCTCTCCGAAGTGTATCCGATAGAATGCTAATAGACATGCCAAATTATATTGATGCTCGAGACTTTGAAAATTAATCCTCTCCATGTGTCATCCATTGTAAAATTGTATTTGGGTAACAAAAGACACAAACCCAGGCACTGCACTGGTGTGTAAAACACAGTTTACTAATACGGCTTACTAATCTGAGGCAAAACCTTTGGTCAACATAAACTACTCACCTCAACTTGGTTAACAACTGGAGGCACCTTGCAGTTGGCCAACAGCCTGGTCAGTTGGTCAACGTTGAAGTTGGACACGCCGATACCCTTGGTCAAACCCTTGGCTAAAACGGACTCAAACCCACGCCATGTGTCCAGGTAATCGATATTCTCGTCTTCACCTTCTTCCTGTAAAATTACAGATAGGTATTACAGTTTGTTTAACATTAGGTACTACGTATAGGTTTATAAATACGAGTATTTATAAACCTATACAGGTTAACCTATTGGTAATCAATTAGTACCATTTTAGGGGCTCATCAAAACTTTTGTTCTGCTACTTTTGTCATAACTAAAAAACAACAGCTGTTCCATACATTTTGTTGAGGGTAAACAATATTTTATTAGAACAGCATTTTTTTGAGTTTTGAGTAAAATCGTTGATCCAAAGTTGTTACTTTTGAGGAATAGAATAAGCCCCTAAAAGGACGGTAATTGATTACCAATTACCCTGTATATACCTTAAAATCTAACTTTTATACGTTTTAAAGAGCTATTTACGAATATCAGTTGTGCTGCTAGAGCGAAACTGTGAACAATAGAACAATTATATTACATGGATTCGGATTTCGGTGTAGCGCTCCTTCATCGTGAACGCCACCCTTGTTCACCAGGAATGTTCTATCTCCGGACTACGATTCTCATTCACTTATAGCGACTAACTTCACTACATTCGCTACAAGATGGCACTAGCTACGCGCGCCGTCCGGCAACCAATCACAAGCTGTATCGCCGCGCCTCAGCCAATGACAAGCCGGAGTCTGCATCGCGCAAACGAAATTTACTAGCTATCTCCGGGCACAACACCTCACGCGGTGGAGTACTCCTTTGCGAGATGTTATCCTATCATCATCACCTCGAGATGGACGACCGCCAAGTCCATACACTACATTTTGTCAGGTTTACGTGAAGCGCCGGGGGGGAGGTGTTCACTGAAGTTTTGGCATTACCTACATACCTATCGAAATGTTAACGGATGACGACCTTATGAAGCGGAGCGAGCGAGAACAATGCAGCCTAATAGCTTATAATCCATTTTCGTCTTAATTGCTTAGATGCTGAAGTCTAAAATATCTGGTGCCTCGTTCACATGTAGGTACAATGTTTCTTATACCAGGACAGAGGGGTACGCGTGCTGAATTCTTATCCAATAGCTAAATCCTCCAAGACGATCACCCATACATGAACTGACCGTCCTGAATGTTGCTGAACTTCGTCGTTCATCAGAAGACGTTCATTAGAAGAACGACCCGTAGAAGAGAGATAATATATAAAAGCTTACCGATATCGACATGGGCCAGTGCATAAGAACGAGATTGACATATTCCAGCTTGAGTCTCTTCAGGGAAGCTCGCAGCGAGACCTCCACGTCAGCTGGACTGTGGTAGTGGTTCCACACCTGGAACACATCATTACTTCTTTTTACCACCGGTCATTTTGAAGAGTTGTTTTTGTAATTAACATTTCAAAATTTTTTCATGACCGCAGGAATTGAACCTGCATCTATTCGGGTTTCCGGTCCGGATGCTTTCGCCATTTAAGCTAGGTCGCATACGCCTACGCCAAAGTGAAGTTTACCAACTTACAGCGTTGGTGGCGCCACCTGTAATACAGGCAATCACACAGATCGAAGTTGTTAGAACTTTTGAACACTGACGGGAGATGAATTTTTTGAAATGTAAACAAAAATAACCCTTTAAGATAGAACTAGTGTAGGAAGCACTATAAAAATAAAAATAGGTTCGCCGGTTTTATCATCAACATTTGGCTTGAACTGCTGATAATGCAGTTCTTCTTTTTACAGTCGGTTTACGAGCAATGATTTTACGTGAAAACGGCATAGGCGTTATAAACGATTGCTATCGAGCGCATTTTTTGAATAGCTGGGATTTCGCGGGCGGCGGTCGGCTGCTTGTCTCTGGACTCGCGACAGCGCGTTCGGAGTTGGGTTGGTGATGGCCGCTTGTGCATTCACTGCTATTTATTTAATTATTTATACTTTCTGTCTACTCGATCATCAACCTCATTTAAATTTACTCGTGGAACCCTGTAATTGGCCGTCAATAATTATTTTTTTAATCTATTTTTGTAACATAGCTGTCAGGTTCCCAATAAAAATAAAATAAAATAAAAATAAGCTAAACGTTTCGATCGTGCATCTCTATCCCATGTTCCGCGCTCTCGCTTGCACGCTCGGCTCAGACGTAAAGCTCAGGGCAAATAAAAAAATCAAGAGGGAACATCGCTGAACAGTCTATAGAATCCGGTTTTTTATACATGTGAGATTGCGTCACTGCTGCGCCGCCATAGTTTGACTGACAAGCCAAGGCGTAGTTTCCTTGTACGTTGATGTGTGTGTGTGAATATCTTTACACGGCGAGGCGTTGTTTTGGTCGGCCTCACTTGTTTATTCACAATATTCTCTCTTGATATTTTTATTTGCTCTGAGACGTAAAGTGACAATGAGTTATGTTTTCCCCTCCGTGCAGCCGGCGTTCATATATTTAAAAGAAGTTATCACGTGAAAAAATGTATTCTGTTATTTTTTTTGTTTACCTTGGTGGTAACAAAGAGATCGTCTCTAGAGACCACCCCCTCCCGTATCTTGCTGTTGATGACGTCACCGATCTCAGGCTCTATGCGGTAGAAGTGGGCAGTATCTACGTGGCGATACCCGATGTCGATGGCATACGACAGAGCCTCTTGCATTTTCGGCAAATCTTCAATTTCAAAAACGAACTGCGAACAAAGAAACCAAATTTTTATAGACTTCTAAAAAGGAGGAGGAACTTAGTTCGTATGTTTTTTTTTGTGTATGTACTGTACTGTATCAGCCTTTTAATAGTCCACTGCAGGACGTAGGCCTACCCACGAAGGGTGATTGGGCCGTATCCACCACGCTGGCCCAGTGCGGGTTGGTGGATTCGCATACGCCATTGAATTTCTTCTACGGAAGTATGCAGGTTGCCTCACGATGTTTTCCTTCACCGAAAAGCCAGTGGTGTGAAATTCCGTACATAAATTCCAAAGAACTCATTGGTACGGGACCGGGATTTGAACCCACGACCTCACGATTGCAAGGCGGGTGTCACTACCTCTAGGCCACCACGGCTTCCTCTAGGCCACCACGGCTTTTTGTGTATGTTCATCGATATTTACGTCAATGTAGAACCGATTTAGAAAAATGATTTTATTGCGAAAGGACACATTTATATACACCTGAAATACATAGTCCTGTTTACATTTTATAGAAATTGCCCCAGCCGCTTTTGATTAATCAACAATAATGTACAATGTACATGGATGTCACATCGATTCGTGCAAATTATTCGAATTCTGTTCACGGTGGAAGTCGGTGGAGCGAATATTTGCGGAAAATAATTATCCACCCTGATTGAGACGGTCACTCTCAGGTCACATATCTATGAACCAAATACAGGTTATCCAGAACT
Source organism: Hypomecis punctinalis (assembly GCA_949316475.1). NCBI lineage: Eukaryota > Metazoa > Arthropoda > Insecta > Lepidoptera > Geometridae > Hypomecis > Hypomecis punctinalis. Next base: position 5,977,468 of record OX438823.1, read on the forward strand.
GGCACTAGGCCAATAGGGGGTGATTCATAGATTCAGACCATCATTATGAACCTGTATCAGCCTTTTAATAGTCCACTGCAGGACGTAGGCCTACCCACTAAGGGTGATTGGGCCATATCTACCACGCTGGCCCAGTGCGGGTTGGTGGATTCGCATACGCCATCGAATTTCTTCTACGGAAGAATGAAGGTTACCTCACGATGTTTTCCTTCACCGAAAAGCCAATGGTGTGAAATTCCGTACATAAATTCCAAAGAACTCATTGGTACGGGACCGGGATTTGAACCCACGACCTCACGATTGCAAGGCGGGTGTCACTACCTCTAGGCCACCACGGCTTCCTCTAGGCCACCACGGCTTATGAACAACTTTTATAATTTACTTTTACTATATTGTAGGCAAACCAACCTTTTCCCACGTTTTCAATTGAAACCTCGCTTAACGATTTATCATCTTTGATTCGTTATACGAATCTGAGTCTTTCTTTCTCACTGACACAGGCAGTCTAGATTCAACTTTGGTCCAAGATGGATCGTTTTTCTTTATTTCTTCTTCAGGGGAAGTGCCTACGCTAGCCTCCCTGACGACCTCATCATGTAGGTCGCGTTTTCGGACCATGCCGACTTTAGAATTCGTCAGGAGGGGCTAGCATAGGCACTTCCTATGAAGAAGAAATAAAGAAAAACGATCCCTCTTGGACCAAAGTTGACTCTAGACTGCCTGTGTCAGTGAGAAAAATTACAATTACAAACTGAAAACCAAATTTTTCATTCTCTTATTTTCCAAATTTTTCTTCTCATTTTCCAAATTTTTGACGCGCCGTCATCGCGGCCCGAAGTACTGCTACTGCTCGTAAGAACGCCTGTGAGCCAGCGATTTGTTGCCCCACGGCGCGGAGCAACAAATCGGCTTCGCCCGTCTCTGATGAAGCCTGCACCTGACAAAGAAGCAATCTCCCAAAAAGCTCCCTCCCGCTATATACTCCGCGATTTTAACTACTTCAACGCTATACTCGGTACTATCATGAACTTTAAGCCTAACCTACCTAGAGTAAGTCCAGTGTCTCTCTTTATCTTTGTCTGTGTGTTTTTATAAACTCTCTGTAGTAACTCAACTGTATGAAGTGCTTGTTTCCTTGATAGTGGCTAGTCTGGGCAGGTCTAGGACAAGCTTCTCATTACAATATTTACCAACCCGGAATTCGAGAAAAAAATCAGGTTTTTCCATTGAAGTATCATGGTCTTTCATACATTTTGTCGATTTCGAGTTGTATAAAACAGTCTATTAGATTCTTTTTTCGAATTTTGGGTTTATCCCACAGTAAACGTTGTTCTTAATCGCCTTAGTACATCACTGCATCAGCCTTTTTAATAGTTAACTGCAGGACGTAGGCCTACCCACGAAGGGTGGTTGGGCCATATCCACCACGATGGCCCAGTGTGGGTTAGTGGATTCACATACGCCATCGAATTTCTTCACTGACATAGGCAGGTTGCCTCACGATATTTTCCTTCACCGAAAAGCCAGTGATGTTAGTTATAAATTCCAAAGAACCCATTGGTCGGGATTTGAACCCACGACCTCACGATTGTAAGGCGGGTGTCACTACCACTAGACCACCATGGCCGCGCATACTTAGTTTACCTACTTAGTACATATTATCCAAACTTACATCGGTCATGCCCAGCCACGTCCCGTAGCCCAGCGCTGGGATCTCAGCACCATTGTTTAGTTTGAAAGTGGGAATGTTCACCTGAAAACAAAAAAAGTTAAAAGTTATGACTTTAGTCTTTAGTTTTACTTTTTAAACTTTCGCGATTTGAACACATTATTATTTTATACTACGGGACTAATCGCGCACTAAAATTACGAGATAAAGACGGGATTATGGGATGAGGAGGTATTTATTTATCTCGTAATTTTAGTGCGCGATTAGTCCCGTAGTATAAAATAATAATTTAGTTTTACTTTACTTTTAGGCTTTAGTTGATTGATGAAGATATGGCCCGTTGAAGTTCCTCGTGACGTCACGAGTGTTATACAAAAGTATTTTATATAGTTTCGTAAGAGACGTGACGTCACGTCCCCCACTCCCAAACTTTGATAAGGTCTATCTTTGTTGTTAGATTGGCAGAAGAAAAAAGAAAAGAAAATACGAGTTCAATATTTTTTGATAATTTAATTAATAACCTAATTATAATAATGAATTTTACCCAGTTATCATGCGTGTTGAGATTCTACCTACCTGAATAGCAAAAATTAATGAGGGTATGCTTTTTATTTTATAACTATACCGCCATAATCATATTTTTATCATTCATTGCTCACTTGTGTGTCAGGAACTAGACGTCTCACTTCCAATTAAACTAAAGGATAAAATATAAGAAAAGTTAATTAATTATCCTTAATTAATCGTTTTATTAAGCCCACAATCCTAATATTTAATAATGCGTATCAGGCTTATGAGGATTCAACATTTTCAACATGTCGGAAACATTTTCTTTCATCTTTCTGGATGTTAGTTTATTGGTACCTACAGCTACTAGGTACACTACACCCTAGACCGCAAATCTGCTTAACATCGGGTAGTATGTAGTGAAACGCAAACTTATAAGAAAATAAAAGGTCGCCCTTTCAACGAATCTTGACAAAACCTGGTTCACAGGTTCTATGCATTTTAAAATTTTAATAATTGGTTTGGACTGGGAATTGGAATTTCCCATTAAAATTGTTCAGACCTATAGGTACGTACAGCACAAGCGACGCCACAGTCCCCCGTTAGGCTAACATCACATAGGCGCTGCCAAATGACTAAAATGAAGTCATAAACGATTGCTATTACGATTGCTATTGCTTAGGCGGTCGGGGGGCAGGTCTAATTATATTTTTAACACGCATTTATTAGCAGGGACGTTTTATCTCCGGACTAGTAACGCTCTACCATTCGCACTCACTACATTCTGTCAGCTTTACGTAAGGCGCGGGGGAGGAGGTGTTCACTGAAATTTCGACCTTAAACATATCAGGGTAAAGTCGAAACGTTAACGGGTGACGGGTTTATGGAGCGGAGCGAGCGAGAACAATGCACCCAGATGCTGATAATCCATTTTCGCCTTAATTGCTTGAACGCTTAAGTCTAAAATTGTGTAATAAAATGTCCGGTGTCTCTTTTACGTGTAGGCACAATTTTTCTTATACCGTGGCACAGGGGTACGCGTACTGAATTCTTCTCCACAATAGACAATAATAGATTGTAAGATATGGACATATGGCTGAATGTTGCATAAACATGGGAGGATATGATTCTCGATCTTTGGCGGAGACTCCATTACTGAATCGATATATTCGATGCCGGTCCGAGTGAACTATTTTAAGTTTTTATATAAAAATAAGCTTCAATGAAACAAAAAAATACTTACATGTGAAACGTTACACCATCTTTTTGTAAATTTGAGGTATAAGATTTATTTTCACACGTTCTAACTGCACAAGCTGGCATTTTTTCAATGAGCACTTCGCGCAGCGGATTCAATCAGATGACTGTTGAAATATCGATTGGTAAGTGGTTTTTAAAAAACGTGTAAGAATTATAGTTCTCATACCATGACAGAGGGGTGCGCGCGTAGAATTCTATTCCCGAGGATAACTCTTCCAAGTTTATTAGTTTCATCTGTATGTTTGTTTGCTTGTAACCAACCCCTTTGAGCTCGAAGCATTCTTTAAACTTTGCACACGTATCAAAGAACGATGACAATGCATTTTATACATAAAAAAAGCATTGATGACTACTAAGCGTGTTTTATAGTTTTTTATAAACTATATTTATATTATTTGTCATCTTGCCTACTATCTATACTAGCTCCGACTTCCGACGACTACGTCCATACTCTCAAATCATCTGCCTTATTGTGTAATTCTAAAGCTCAGTCGTCCGGGATCAATTCTAAGCTCCGTGGATCGTATTCGACCGCTGAAGCTTTGTTATTTTGTAAGCTTTTCGGTAAGTTTGAATTTCGAACAAACTATCAAAATTGAATGCAGTGGAGCCCTGAATCGGTTTTTCTTGTGTTTTTTTACGTTTTATTTGTCTTAATACACCACCTATACATAAGTGAAATGAATAAAGTTAATCAGTTTAGTAGGTGAGAAATTGGATTTTATTTACTTTAATAACTGATAAATAATCGTTTATTAAAATCTGCTTTTGATACATAGCGTCACATAAAATTAATTAAAAAAGTAAAATAAGATTATAATTATAACGTTAAATTACAGTCACTCCCTACGTCCGAACGTGCCCATGAGGCTGGCAGCGTTTCCACGCTGATCAGTTTCTATCTATCTATCAGCCGTAGGATGCCCACTGCTGGACATAGGCCTCTCCCATGGATTTCCAATAAGGCCGGTTGGAAGCGGCCTGCATCCAGCGCGTTTCTGCGATTTTTATTATATCGTCAGTCCACCTGGTCGGTGGACGTCCTACGCTGCGCTTGCTGCTCCGTGGTCTCCATTCGAGAACTTTCCGGCCCCATCGGCCATCCGTTCTTCGAACAATGTGTCCTGCCCATTGCCACTTTAATTTGCATATCCGCTGGGCTATGTCGGTAACCTTGGTTCGTCTGCGGATCTCCTCATTTCTGATTCGATCCCGCAGAGAGACACCGAGCATAGCCCTCTCCATAGCACATTGGGCTATCTTGAGCTTATTTATGAGGCGCACATTAAAAGACCACGTTTCAGTTCCAAATTTCATCACTGGCAAGACACAACTATCGAAAACTCTCGTCTTGAGGCACTGAGATATATCGGATGAAAAGATGTCACGCAATTTTCCGAACGCTGCCCAGCCGAGTCGGATTTGGCGATCGACCTCTTTCTTAAAGTCGGACTTACCTAGCTGGACTACTTGTCCTAGGTAGACGTACGAGTCAACAACTTCAAGAACCGAGCTCTCAACAAATATTGGGGTGGGTACAACATGGGCATTACACATGACCTTCGTTTTATCCATGTTCATTTTAAGACCCACCTGTCGAGAAACTCGATTGAGGCCTTCGAGCATCATGCTGATCAGTTTAGTTATTTAAAACGTTCAATTTCATAACTAAGCATATGGTTCATACTCGCAAATTTTGTTAGAATCGTTTATCCTCTGTGGCTTTACTGCTTGGCTCAACTGGTCGTGCTAAAGGAAAGGATTTGTTCCGTTACCGGTATTAAAATAAATAAAAATTCTAACCAGATCAATGATTGCTGTTTTATAAAGAGCATTCAAAATGTAATTATTATCTGATAAAAACATATTTTTAAAGCCCTGCAATATATAGAAAATCGATAATATATATTTGGGGTATGTAACGTGAAACGGAACGGATATCTCGTAAAGAAACACGCTAATCTGAATAAACTCAAAGCCATTTAAAAAAAAAAGTATAATAGAAATGTCAATGTCAAAGGAAATTGAATATTAATTTGATTTTCCGGTCAGTGTTGCCACCTTAGCCCTTTTGGAGCTAGATCTAGCACTGTTTACTGTAGGTGAACCCCTTGTATTTGTATTTGTTTATTCATTAGTGTAATGATTTAGCCCGGAAAGGGCTATCTAGCGCTTTTTTGCCCTATTTATTTTCGTAGAAAATATTATTTTGAATTTCCAATATACTTTTATAAAATAACAATTTAAAAAAAATGCAGGGCTATATATTATTTTTTATTACTCCATGGAGCTTTCAAATTTAAGTAGATTCCTAGAAAAATTAAATGATCTTGGTTAGAATTTTAATACCGAGTTCCTTGTAAATCAGGTACAACTCCTTTCTCTCTCCCGTGGCATAAACAATTTTCTATAGTTGCTTAGTCTATCCTACTAATATTATAAACGCGAAAATTTGTGAGGATGGATGGATGGATGTTTGTTACTTATACCATTTACCGGTTGTTCGATTCGACAGTTGTTATTTTTGACATTTCTTTAAGCGCACTCTAAAATAGCTCGCAGATAGCAGAATTATTCCTACTTACTTACAACAATTAACACTTCATCATCATCATCATTTCAGCCATAGGACGTCCACTGCTTGACATAGGCCTCCACTAATGATTTCCAATAAGACCAGTTGATAGCGGCTTGCATCTTATTATTAATTAACACTTATCGTTACATAATTATATGAAATATTTACGCATAATTTATAGCCTATGTGTTATTCTGATATATAAGCTATATTATTGCAAAGTTTCATCTAAATCCGTTCAGTAGTTTTTGCGTGAAAGAGTAACAAACATCCATCCTTACAAACTCGCAAACTTTCGCGTTCATAATAGTATATAGTAGGAAGAGCTCAGAGAGTTTGAACATTGTATCTCGTATACTTTAGAAATTAAAGGGGGACACTTTTTTTTCAACTTTGGCGACCTATATCTCACAAATGGTACATGTGACAAAAAATGATTCAAAAAACCTTACATTAATTTTAAAAACCCTATTCAATTCTATTGAAGTGTTAGAAATTGAGATCTATACTGAAACTATTATATCAACAAATTTCATTGAATTTCGTTCATAAATGTGGAAGTTATGAGGTTTTGTAGCAAGAAGACGGATGGACACAACGAAGTTATAAGGGTTCCTCGTTTTACTACGGAACCCTAAAAATAGAAAATAATTGCGAGCGCCTCAAATATTGATAGCGTCGTTATTCAAATAGTCGAGTTAAAACTAGTCTCTCTCACTTTGTTCACTCGGTCAACAAGATTAAATTATTATCCAAGCAATTTGTGATAAATACCTACTGACATGAGAACCGGTAGATAAACAGCAAAGTTCACACTGATAAGATATATGTTTAATGTACATAAATATAAATATTGACAAGAACTCGTTAACCGACTTCCGAAAAGGAGGAGGTTCTATGTTCTGTTCTGTAAGTATTTTTTGTATGTTCATCGGTAATTTCGCCAATAGGCTATAAATTTGACAACATTAAATATATTCTACTAATTGTGGCAATCCATACAGATAATAACCTGAAAAAGACATATTTCACTTTATTTAAACTAAAATATGTCTAATTATCGCAAATCAAACGAAATAAAGTACGATATTTTTTTGATATTTTGTCTGTGACGTAAACGCTCTAAGAAGGGCGAGAACTCTGGTGACGTCACGTGCTAGTAAACGAGAATTTCTCGATTGACTGTTGTTTGTGTAATTTGTGTTTCGTGATTTCGGAGTAATATTATTGGATCTGTAAGTTACTTTTAAAGTATTTTTTGTCAATTTTTAGATGTGAACTAGCGTGTTTACCAGTATTAACTAACGTTATTTACTAGTGAGTGACGTCAAAGACCAGCGTAATTACAGAATGTCGTTTTTGGTGGGATCTTGAATATCTATTCTTTAACACTGATTTTCATTGTTAATACAGTAGATCTCTCGGAAAAATAAATGTAGTGTGCTTAATATGTACTAACAAATAATTTAAAACGATTTCCAAAAACTAGTCAAATACCCTATTGTAAATTGAATCGAAAAAATGTTATTTAGTTTGAAAGTGTAGGTGGTGGCACAAAGTACATTATATATACTGACAGGCGGTGGTCAAGGTGGTCCATCTAAGTTTTAGAGAAATCAACTGAGCCGTTTTTTGAAAAATCAACAATAATGTAAACAATTCGAGTAAATCGAATTTTGTACACAATGGAAGGCGGTCATTAAGACCGCAGGATCTCGCTGGATGCAAGCCGCTTCCAACCGGTTTTATTGGAGATCCATAGGTGAGGCCTATGTCCAGCAGTGGACGTCCTTCGGCTGATGGCCGATGACTATTATTGACTATTATTACTATTGATTATAGTTTATAAAAAACACATTACATTTTTTGTTGTCATAATATGATAGATAGATAGATTAACTCTTTATTGTACACCAAGAAATAAACAAAAAGAAGAAACAAAGATACATAAACAGTGTAACAATGGGCGGCCTTATCGCTGATAGCGATCTCTGCCAGGCAACCTTAGGATGGAGAGGACAGAAAGCGTATAAATAATGGACGGGGTGCGCATTAGACATATAATTTAGATTATACAACATAAACATACATACTAATTATATTGATATAAATACTTAAAATACCTAAAAATAAATAAAACAACACATAAAAAAAATCATAAAAGAAACCTATGACAAATAATAAACTATTACATAATAAATTACAATATACTACTTACATACATCAACAATGTTTCGAGTCAGTAATTTTTAATTCTTTATTTTAATTTAATGCAATTTAATTTAATTGAATTTACCTATAATTAATTCAATTTAATTTAATTATTTGCTACATAGCAAAATGTTATTATTATAAGAAAAATATTATTATTTTAATAATAATGAATGTAAGTAATAAGTTAGTGACGTGTATCTTTTATATTTATGATACCAATAAATAATATGAATATGAATATGGATGGATGGATGATGGATGGAAGGTGGTTTTGCCATTTTGGCGAAAAATAATTGTATTGAAAAATATTTTTATATCTTGATACTTTTCATTTCACATTACAGAGCTTAGATAAACAGATAAACTTTTTTTGGATTCTAATCACCCGACTGCCAAGAAAGGGTATTGTTTTCACGATCATAAAAAATGGGATCATTATGCGACAAGGGTTTTACAACATTATTTTGATTTCTTATCTTATATTTACTTATTCCTTTAAGTGCATTTTTAATTTTAACAGCTCGTCATCTATGTTTTATACACTTAACTTATACAGGGTTATTTCTAATCAATTAGAATCCTTTCAGGGGCTTATTCTGTACATCGAAACTAACAACATTTGTTCTACGACTCTCGTCAAAACTCAAAAAAAATCAGCTGTTCCATACATTTGATCGCTGGTGAACTAAATTTTTCTATGGAACAACCAAATTTTTTTTTTGAGTTTTGGCGAAAGTCGTCGAACAAAAGTTGTAAGTTTTGATGTACAGAATAAGCCCCTAGAAGGATGCTAATTGATTAGAAATAACCTTGTATAGATATTTACCGTATGTACTCGACACATGAATAAATGATTATGATTTATGAAGTTAATGAAAAGTATGGTATGTTCATAAAGGTCTATGTCTAGCAGTGGACGTCCTACGGCTGATAATGATGATGATAAAAAAGTATCTAGACACTTACTTTAGCCATGATTCGTGTAAACAGTTCGACACTCTCTGAGATACTGTCTCAGATTTGTCTTTATAAAGCATATATAGGTATATGTTATGTACCCACGCTTCAATTGATAACAAACTAAGAACAAAACAGAAGTGATACATCATTATTCAAAATATTTACTTACCACTAGCGATCTTCGTTCACGCAACATCTTTATAAATACAGTACAATACACTAACTACAATATCTACAATACAGCCTAAAGGTCGATTCACACATATCAGTGAACCCACAGTTCCGGCACAGTACCGCATCAGTGATAATTATTCTTTCAAATATTCTCTATGGATGTATTCACACTTGTCAGTGTCAGTGTCGTCTCAGTACCGTCAGTGTCAGTGCCGGCACCGGCCATCACGGACGTGATCGGCGACGACGATATTTTATCACGGATCACTGACGCCGCTTTCTTCTTCTTCTTCGTCTAAAGCAATGGCTATCATAGCTAATTCTGTGTTACTGAAGAGTGCCATCAAAACAATCGACGTCAACGCTAGTCTGAAGGGAAAGTCGAAGAGTGCCATCAAAACAATCGACGTCAACGCTAGTCTGAAGGGAACGTCGTGCACGAAGACCCGCAGAGAACTGGACTGTGCCTGATATGTGTGAATTGAAACACTGATGCACCACTGTAGCACGGATACGGAACTGTAACGGTACTGTGCCGGAACTGTGGGTTCACTGATATGTGTGAATCGACCTTAAAGGTCGATTCACACATATCAGTAAAGTCACAGTTCCGACACAGTACCGGCACAGTGCGAAATATTCTTTCATACATTCTCTATGAACGCATCCCCACTTGTCAGTGTCAGTGACGACACAGTGCTCTTAGTGTCAGTGCCGACACCGGTAATCACGGACATATTCGTTGACGACGATATTTTTTCTCGGATCACGGACGCCGCGGCATTAAAAACAAAATGGAGGACGAGTGTTTGATAGAATTGGTTTGTGAAAATAGGGTTTTGTATGATTTGTCTCATGCAAAGTACATGGATTTGAAATACAAAACCAATTTGTGGAACAAAATAAGAGCGCAAATAGAGTTAGATGGTTCACATAGTTTTTTTTATTTATCTATGTAATGGTTGTATTATATTACACGTTTTAACCGAAGCTCCGTGAACAGAGTACTGACATGTGTGAATTGAATCACTGACGCAACACTGTACCACTGATACCGAACTGAGCGAACACGTTGACGGAACTGTGGCTTCACTGATATGTGTGAATCGACCTTAACCTTCCTATACTCGCGTCAAATTTTGTAACACCTATACCCGCGCACGGTGTCACAGACCGTAACTTTGGGTCCCATTTTTTTTTATTATTAGCAGTATAAGCTACATAGGTATATTTTTTTCCTGTAGCCATATAATTTAACTACAAAATAAACTTAGTTAATCGTACTATTAATTTATTATTGTAATGTCTATCAGACTTCGCGTGACAGCCTTCAAAAATATCAAACTTTTGTTCAAGTGTAGAAAAAACTGACTAAAATCTGTACTCAGTAAAAATCATCTTAGTACCTTATTAGTTGAGACTCGAGATGTAGCTATCAAGATTTTAGACCATAAAATGCCAATTAATGTATAATCAATACAAACATTTCATACACATTTTTTGTTGCACTTATACTCGCGTCGGTCTCACGGACCGATTGGCGCCAAATACACCCACACGCCGTACTTGCACAAACTCGCTCAGCGTACTGAAGTAAAGCTATCAACAAATGAGGCAGCTAGCAAAAAGCTCAAAGACGGTGCATTGTTTGAATATAAAATAAATGCGAAATAATATTTCGTCGGTCTCACAGACCAACGCGCGAGTATAGGAAGGTTAAGTGTTATTCTGATGTATAAGCATAATTATTGCAAAGTTTCATCTCGATCCGTTTAGTAGTTTTTGCGTGAAAGAGTAACACACATCTATACATACTCACAAACTCACGTTTATAATCAGAGGCGGCGGAAGGCGGCCCCGCACCCTAGGGTAGACAGACGCGACCAAAGCGCCACCCTTGTATGGTGGACATTCCGCGAGTTAGAACCAAGCGTTTCGAATCCTGATTCCTCATACGAACAGCCGGAATGTAGAACGCTTGCCTGGGTCTGTCTTCCCGTTAAAGTACAACGTGGATGTCTTCAAATCCCGAGTAAATAGGTATCTTCTAGGTAAGCGTGCTACACTCTATACCGCACATCTACTTAACATCAGGCAGTGTGTAGTCAAACGCGAACCTATTCGAAATAAAAAAAAGGATCTCGCACCCCGGCAGGCAGGAGGGTCATCTAGCCTGTGTTTACTAAATCCATTTTGTTGGTGAACATTGGCAGGGGGTCAAAAAAGGCCTCGCAAAACGTAACTTGCCCACAAGAAATTTTGGTCTTGCGCCGCCACTGATTATAACACTATAACGGGACCATAGCTTTAAGTTTATTTTTAAATAGTGCCACTTAGTATAATTTCGAAGGACTAGGAATGGTAGTGGCAACATTCCTGGGGTAACGCTGGTAACAAACGCTGCTGATTGTTTCCAAGGAGGTTTCGAGCGATATCGTATGATCGGCCGATGGGCGGTGTGAGAGGAGATGGCACTTGTCAGTGGTAAAGAGAGCTAAGGTTATGTTGGTGAAATGTGTTTAGAACGGCTGTAGTTGTGATTCTTGATGAAATGGTGGCAGCGTGCGTTACGCTGCGGGACGCCATGTCCTTCGCTTAAAGTTTTCTCTATAATTGTACTCATACGTAATCTTCTGTGAAATAAACTGATTGCTCGTGACGTCGCAATTTATTTCCTAGCCCGCTTAACCTACGCCACGCCACACTGAAGTATTGTTGGGTCAGATGGTATAAAATCATTACCACATTGAATCACCATAACTGATGCGGATACTTTTATGGTTTCGACAACTATAAAGGCCAAAACACAAATACAGCTGGCGCGGGTCGGGCGCGGTGCGGGTCGGGAGTACGGCGTGTCTATTTGTACCTGTTTCAATGGACGACAACACACAGAACGCGCCCGACCCGTACACGCGTTCTGTGTGTTGTCGTCCATTGAAACAGGTACAAATAGACACCGTACTCCCGACCCGCACTGTGCCCGACCCGCGCCCGCCGTATGTGTGAATCGGCCTTTATACACATAGATCCAACCGTTTATTTTCTTTTTGACAGCACCAATAGAACGTAACTGCGTCATGTTACGCAAAAGTTCACTTTTAAATGCGAGGTTTTAATAATATGACAACTGCCTAAGTTTGCTCCTTGATCCCGTATAATAATCATCTTTGACAAATCGAGTCCATAAGTGCAGTAGTTTTTTTTTCATAAATTACATAAAATAACAAACGTTATTAAAAAAATACGTTCTATGGTAAATATACGATATATGTATATCTACACACGATAGCCACACAAGAGAGATAGACTTGATTTTTTTGTATGGATACAGTTTAAAGGTCGGAGACAGTCATAGGTCAATTACTTTTTTATCCCGAATAAATAAAATGTTTCTATGAGATACTTAGTATAAAAAGTCAAAAACCCAAAGCTAGTGGTGTAAAATAACCTCCTCAATGTTATATGAAATTCTAAAAGTTGCATTGCATCTACGAAACATCATTATATTAGGCATAGAAAGTTATTTCGTGTTACCACGTTAGCGGTAATTATCTATGCCATAATAGATAACACTGTTGGATGATAAACTGGACCTAAACAACTGTATCTAAATGACTGTACATGGTTCTGATCTTGAATTAACATTTTATTGCCCTTTGGTTCATTTTAATAACTGTTTTCATTACTGCCTGCCCGTGTTGTGTTACTATTGATCGGCACCTTTGATTGCATCAACACCAACCCCACCCTGGACGATTGATACTTAGATGTTAGTTGACTAATCCTTCCCACACGATGGTTTGGAGTCACCAGGTGAGTTGTGGTCCTGAGAAGAACCCTCAGGACCCCAACTCTACGGCCTTTCTCAGGGCCCCCCAACGGCACTTTTCAGTGCCATCTCAAGCAGCTCTAAAGGCTCAACAAAGGCAAAAAAATCTCCATAAACATTGAAGGGTTTTCACGAAACAAAGCAAGGATTTCAGCAAAGGCAAAACCGTTGTTATTTTACAAAATAAACAGCGGCATCATGGGCATACAATAGACTCACCGTGCCACAAATACCCGGAGTATCTCTTGTAGTGGAGTTACTCAACTCCAAACATAGAAGTGCGAAATTCACCAAACCAGACACTGTAATAAAGTCAGCATCAACCAACTCACTTAACTCAATAAAAACTATTACTATTGACACTGGCCATTGCAGAGTAACTTCCATCTACAAATCCTCAAAGCAATCATTCAGTTTTTCAGAAATAGATAACTTCCGCGACCTTAAAATCGTGGTTGGCGACTTTCAACAGCCACAGCTTTACATGGGGCTAGTGCGAAACGAATGCTGACAGAGCAGCAGTGGAAGAATGGACTGAGGCCGAAAATCTACACCTGCGCCTTGACGCAAAACTACCCCCCCTCTATCAGCAGCAGACGTTTGAATCGCGGTTTCAACCCCGACCTGATTTATGTCAGCTCAAACATCAAATCTCTCAGTACCAAAGATGTATGCGAACCCATCCCTCGCACGCAGCACAGACCTATTTCATGCCTGGTCCACGCCGCAATAAGACCCACTGCTGTGCTATTTAGAAAAAGATTCAGTTTTTTAGGGCAGATTGGGATTTTTTTCCAATAAAATAGCTCACCAGCTACTGATGAACGAGAAAGCTAACTAGCGACTGCCCAAAATCCATAAACCAAGCCCAAGCTCAAACAAATCATCCGAAATCAGCAAGCCCATCACAGTAACAGATATCGTCCAAGCCATAAAGTGCCTCTAAAACGACAAGGCAACCGGAGTGCTGGGTGTAAACTATGGCAGGAAACCTACCCCCAGCCCAAGTCTTCCTGGAGCCAGCGGAAGAACTCCCCCAGGGAATGAGTTAGCGCGGCCAGTGCGGAAGGCATTGAATCGGCTCCGGGCCCAAGTTGGCCGCAAAATCTAACATGTCCAATTGGGGTTTTCCTGACGCGAATTCCGACAAGTGTGACTGTGAAGCAGTGCAGAAAATGGAGCACCTATTGTCCTGTCCTCAGTACCCAAACACCATTCATCGACCTTATGGAAGCTTCTCCATCTAGGGTGGCATTCGCTAACCACTGGGCAAAGCTTGTATAGATACATCTTACCAATTTCAGCACCATCGACACGAAGAAGATTTCTCTCTGGTTTCGTATTTATCTGATTTCGGATCTACGAAAAAGAAAATTTCCAACAGAATTTAGGGATACCCAAACCCGTACCCAAAGGGTAAAAACGGGACCCTATTACTAAGACTCCGCTATCCGTCCGTCTGTCTGTTTTTTTTTCTTAATGTAGAATAGGGCTACATTTGGCCATCAACTCGCTTGATGGAAAGCAAAGTTGTAGCCGAAGATAGAGTGTGTAGACCTAGAAGATACCTATTGATTCTTGACTTGAAGATATGCAAATTGTAATAGTCAGGAAATATGACGGAGGCAGGGTATTCCAATCCCTTGCGGTCCGCATTGTGAAGGACTAGTTTTTACCCGCGGCTTCGCCCGCATACGCAACATACCATTATAATTTATAGCCTATGTGTTATTCTGATATATAAGCTATATTACTGCAAAGTTTCATCTCAATCCGTTCAGTAGTTTTTGCGTGAAAGAGTAACAAACATCCATCCATCCATCCACACAAACTTTCGCGTTTATAATATTAGTAGGAAGAAGGAAATCGCTTAGTACGAGCAGGTGGCACGTCGATTATGTAGGGATGGTATTTATGCGACGTCCGGCTTGTTCCGTTGTGATTAGGAGAAGAAAGAATCAGGTCGTGGAGTTCGAGTGCACACTCGCCGAAATGGCCCTATAGAAAATTACCAAACACGCTACTTTACGCCTGTGTTCTAGGCTTTTTTAATTTTGTCTATCTGTCATTACGCTGTATCTCAGGAACGCTGAACGCCATACAGTGCCACTATCTAGCGGGACCAGCTTCATACTGTCAGGCCTTTTGCCATCACCACGCGCAAACCCATTCGGTTCGAGCACGGCTGCGATATTGGCGGTCGCAAAAGCCCTGCGTATGACATCGTTCACAATGGCGTGGTAACCAATTCGACCAGCGCTTCTTGAGCAAGAAAGACGGTGGTGACCGAGCTGGTCAACTAGGGTACTTGAATAGGTGAAAGCGCTCGCAAACAAAAAAACGTGTACATATACACATGTGTACTCATTATAAATAATCATAATCGTCTAAGGTTATTAATGTATCTAATACAAAAGATATTCAAATTAAAAACTTTGAACAGATAAGAAAATAACGCTTTCTGAATGAATAGTTTTCACCAGGCTTTAGTAGTATTTTTCTTTAAACTTTATTAATTTATTACATTTTAGAAACAAATATTTATCAAAGCAAAAGGTTTTTTTTATCTCAAACAACATCTAAAGTTCAATTCACAATTCTCCGATTCGTGAAATAAAGAATAAAAATACTTAATTACAAAAGCGTTGTACTTACTAATACTTTTCAAAATTATTTTAATTAGTTCAAAATATTAAAAATAAGTATTTTAAAAGTCCACGCACTAATTGAAGATATGTAATGCAAGATGTATTGATTTTAAACTTGCCACATCATCAAGGTAAAGTCAGAATATGATTGCGAAAATACTGTTCAAATCAGGGGTTCGAAACATTCGTCCGCGATGCGCGGAAACTAAACCAAAATTAGAAAACCAAAATTGGGTACCTGGATGGTGGTCTTAAGCCATGTACCGTGTGCGGCGTGTCGTGGTTCCTTTCCTCTTGGACTCCCAGGGCCCTGAGGAGTTGTTGCCGTCGAACCACCACACAAAACACGACCACACACTGTTCCAAACTAGCGGGGGGCTGGGTAGCCCATACATAATAAACAGCACCAAAATGGCGTCCCGGTCAGTCAAGTCAAGTCGTCCACAACACCAAAACACGATCACACACTGTTGTGTCGCGGGGGGGCCAACCGCAGCCCATGCAAAACATCGCACTATATATTACACTTTATCAAAATTGCGAACTAGAAAAGTTCTGAACCGTGCGAGTGCCACGCGGTCGCCAATCACATCAAAACGGTTGTGCGGTTGCGCCGAGGTCCAATAAGTACTGTCCGTAGCCGGCGCAGACAGCGCGGCACCTGCGACCGGGTCTAAACAGCAGACAAAGACTGATCCCACTCGAGTCATAAAACCAACATGCCGTGATTACCGCGCGGCCTAATGCGTAACAGTACTCTCGCTTCCACGACTCAATGTGAACTGAACTAAAAATAAATATTTATAAAATAAAACTCAATATCGAGCGATCAGGCCAGAACAAACATATATTTAGCAGATATAGTTCGATTTATTTTATTGTATTGTCATTTAATGACATCTAAATGTTGTACCTAAAAGAAGGGGTGTACTCGTGGTGGGGTTGCTACTTGCTGGTATAGCTCCGCTGATATGATGCCGCGTGTACCGTATCACGGACTAATTCTATTTTTTGTCACCTATTAGTCATTACATATTTCTTTTTTATATTATTTATTTTTGTCATCTAGCCTATTAGTCATTATATCTTTACTATACACACTGCCTGATGTGACATGCAGTCTAGGATGATACACTAAACCTACTAATTGTAATCGTTTAGAGGATTATGTTTATTTATTTATGTTTTAGATAGTATAGTATTCTAAGATAAAAATGAATAACTAGGTACTAAACTATCTAATACAAAAGATATTCAAATTAAAAACTTTTAACAGATAGCAAAATATGTTTAATAATATGCTTACTATGCTAAGGTTTATTAAATAAAACTAAATTACATATTTATAAAAAGTAAAAAGGTAATAATATTGAACGAGCGAACGAACTGACACTGCCATTCACTTTGACTTCGTCGTTTGGCCACACCAACGGGAAATGCCGTTAATTTTATCGCGTTGATTGTCGCCTTTTGATGTGTGGCCACCAATCAACGTGTTAATTTGACAACAGCATTCACATTGCCGTTCAACGTTAGCAGATAACTTGAGTGGCGGTACATTAAAGTGTAGATACTCATGGCGTTAAACTCGGCTCATAAATACTCATTGCACGGCAAACAAAGGCACGTTGACGTTGACGTTTTTGTAGTATGCCCAGGCATAAGTGAGAAAAATTGTACAACGACAGGCAACGATTCAAATCACAAGATGGTTTCCTTAAAATAATCTCTTCGAAAAATCCAATTCCGAGTCCGTAAACAAGAATTGTTCGTATACCATCAGTTTACTCTCAGCTCGCATGATCTCACCGCCCGAGCCGTGGTGATCGAAACCAACACTTGCAAAGGCACGATATTTGAAATCGATTAAAAAAGAATTTACAAGTTCTGCTGTAAAAATTAATTGCACAGAATCCATCTTCGGGTGTATTTTTAAAGTCAATTTCGACATCCTATAATAAGTACTAATTTTTGGACCTATCAGTTCAACTGATTGATCTGGTCGTTTTGGATCTAATATATTTAACAGTTTACAAGATATTTTTTCGAAAAGTTGTTCTGTTTTTTCGTACTGTTCTTGTTCGTTTGAGGGTTGATGTACTATTATATCTATACTGTGTGTACCTGATATGTACATAAAATTAACGACACTCTGCAAAAGGCTGTAGATACACGCTTGCTCTGCACGCTCAAAAAGCTCACTCATTCGAGTTAAGTAAGGTGATCCATTCGGTAGCAACGACCATTTTTGAATTTCATTAAGAGAAAGTAACGAAATAAGGTCTAAAATATTTCCGTTCTTATAATAACTCTTAGTTTCAGAAACTAGTTTGTTTATTTCGCTTTTGAAAATACGTTCTACTTCGTCTTCTGTTGCTTGAATAGGATATATCCAAAATTTTCTAAGAAAATCTCTCGCTTGTCTTTTATCGTTTTCGTCATCGTAAAATGAACTTTTTGGAAAGTTGTCTAGGTTGATTATAATTTTGTACACGCTTAAATCTTTGTTGAATGGATTATATTTGTCATCCTTCAACTCCTTTAAAAATAAATTAGCATTTGGTGGCAGGTCCTTGTTTTTCAGGTCAAACTTTAATGTTTTTGAATCTGCATCAAAAATAAGCAGGTTTCCGATTGCACTGCCGATGCCGCCGTTGACATCTATAAAGCCTTGTTGTAACATTTTGTCTGGCCCCACATCATCATCCTTAATTTCTACAATATTGGTGACCTTATGTATTTCTAGTAGTTTCATTAATTTACCTGCAACAAATTTTATCCTATCTATTTGGTTTTCTTTATTTCTGAATGTCATATCTAAGTTTCCGAATGCTAGAGGTAATTTTATATCTAATGACTGCAACTCATTTTTGCTTTGATTATGGCATTTCGGTGTCATCGTTTTGAAAAAAGATTCTTTAAGGATGATTAAATGCTCAAGGTTGCTATCGAAAAATTCAGAACGAAACTTCCACATGCGATATTGATTGATCAATGGCTGCTCTTCACACGGCTGTAAGACTTCCTGAGCCATAGCAACGTGATATTTTGCAATTAATTTATTTGACATCAAATGTGGACTGTATTTTTTATGTAACACCGATTTAAGAAAAACATTTCCTAGTTTGTTAAGTTGATCTTTAGCTGTCATTTTGAGTAAACGATCTATATCGGCATCGTTATGATCAAGTTGAAAAACTTTTGTGTTATCTCCTGTATTTATAAGTTCCATAATCTCTCTACTCACGTGTTGGTTGATTTTCTTTCTACTGAAGCCTTCTTCGACTGATGTGCACAGCATAAAATTGCAATCAGCATTTTGGTACCCTCCTTCAAACATAAGGTCTGTGTTAGTGTTCCGGAACCGTTCCTTGATTTCTAGATAGCTCAAGAAGCACTTGAGCAAGCTGTTATTTTCAGAATCTCTCCAAAGCGCTTCTTCAGTTAATTTTCTTTTTTCTGGATTTTCTCTATAGATTAATTGCATAAAGAGCATCACCAGTCTTTGCTGATCTCTCAGTTCAAATCGCAAACAGATGTCAGTCATACTGATGCCCGGTATTTTGGCTCTCAGTAAAACAGTATTATGATCTATTTGCTCATGGTTCAGTGCTCTCAGGAAGATCAAACTTGACATTTTTATCTTTAACAGTACGCCACCAACCTCAGATGTTCCATTTCGTTTTACATACTTAAATTCGTCATTTTTCTTCAAATTATTACTTAAAAAGACTTCTGGGCTAAGATTTAAAATATTGCGTATAAGTCCAGATTGATCGCTATCCAGTAGTGTTGTTTCACGCTTCAATCTCGTATCAATTATAGGGAAATCCAAGCTAAGCGTGTTAGAAACCATTTCCCTATTTTTTAACTTCATTGAATTAATGGTTCTTAGTAATTCGCGTAAACATATGTGAAGATCCTCAATAGTTGCAGTCGCGAAATGTAAAAAATTGTTAAATTGTAATTTAACATCGTTTCTTAAGTAATTAACTGCGTTACAAAAGATCAGCAAAACGTCAGCAAGAAAAATGAACTTAGCGAGCTTAAACAAATCGTTCGATCTAGTTAAGTAAGGAGCTTTGTTTCTCGATCGCCACCATTCTTGTATATTCTGGTGAATAATTAAGAAGACTACATCTGAATATTGTTCTAGCGTAACAATATTTTTATCTCCGTTGTCGTTGTAATATTTGTTAATTTCTTTCTTTACAATGCTCTCCACTTTGGATTCATTGGCTTGATTCGAATAAATCCATAATTTACTGAAAAAAGTCTTTGCATGAGTTGTATAATAATTTTCTGACGTCAGGTTTAGATCAGACTTCTGTATATCTACCCCTTTTATTAAATTATCCATATCGGCGTCATTGTAGGTATATTGAAAAGGTTTTGTACTTTCTTCACTTGTATTTATTAGCTCGTGTATGATTTCGTTCACATTATTTTTGGTTTCCTTTTTTGTTCCAAGGCTGTGTTGGGCTGACGTATAGAGAATAAAGTAGCAGTCGATATCATCAAGGTTTCCTTGGAACATAGGATCCTCGTTGTCAAGCTGGAATTTCTCTATAATTTTAAGATAGCTTTTGAAATACTTCCTCAAGTCGAAATCGCCGCAGTCACTCCACAAGTCTTTGTTGGTTAGCTTACTCTTGGCACTTTTCTTGTGTTTTCCTTGTATGAACAGCACGATCGGTCTCTGTTGGTCTCTCACCCGGTACCGCAGGCAGATGTCATCCATGTCACCGATATCATTGATGTTAACTCCAAGAAGAAAGTCCTGCTCCAGCAGCTTACTATTTAATATTCTAAGGTAAAACAGAGAAATCATTTTGGTTTCATACAACTGTCCAGAGAAGCCAAAATCATCAATTGTCTTCAAATTAATTACGTTATCTATTTTATGCAAATTATTATGTGACAAAGTATCTGGATCGTTGCTATGGATTTCATCACAGTTTTTCTGAGCTTTCATTTCAGCTGTCTGCAATATCTGGATGATATCAGCGTTATGATCACAATAAAATAGCTGGAATAAGGAAAGCGGAGTGTATCCTTTGTTATTTTTAAGCGTGACATCAGCACCATGACGCAAAAGCAAGGCAGCGATGTCAGGAGACAAAGTGTAGGCTGCATCGTGCAAGGGCGTGTTACCAATCGAGTCTTGCGCATTTATATTCACTCCAAAATTAATTGCCATACGTGGTGCTGTGTTGCCTAATTCATCGTGTGAATTCACATCAGTGATGCTCAGTAACAATTTGACGGTAGATATACCTTTGTACGAAATTGCCTGATGCAGTGGTAATTTCCCGAGCTTGTTTCTCAGATTCACATTAGCATTATTTTCCAGTAGTAGTTTTATTATATTCTCCTCCCGATTCCTTACCGCTTCGTACAATGGTGTTTCTCCATACTCATCCAACGCGTTCACGTCAGCGTGTTTGTTAAGCAACAAAGTCGCTATACTCGTTCGTCCACGAATCGCCGCGATATGCAACGGCGTCCTTCCTAATTCTCCTCTCGCATCCACATCGGCATTTTTGTTCAGCAATAGTATTGCAATATCTTCTCTTCCCCTACACACCGCAATGTGCAACGGCGTATCTCCATCCTCATCCGTAGTGTTCACGTCGGCATTCTGCTCCAAGCAACGATTGACGTCATCTAATATGAATTTGCTTATCTTACGGCTCTTAATACACCGTAATAGGTTTTGATTTTGTAGTTTGGTCTTATCTTCTTCATTATATTCTTCATCGACGTGTAAGTCCCGTTTCTTGAACAAGCCTAAAAATATTTAATAATCAATAGTTAATTAATCACCCTTCGTGTGTAGGCCTACGTCCTGCAGTGGACTATTAAAAAGGCTGGTACAATACAGTACAGTTATTTATGCAACATATTTATTTGTACAATTTTACTTTTCGCAAAAACTGGCATAACCAACTTCAACCGAGCAATACAATACAATACAATAATACTTTATTGACACCACAATAAATAAAAAATAACAGAAGAAAAAAAAACGACAGAAGAATTGTACAAAAGGCGGTCTTATCGCTAAAAGCGAATCCACGAAAATTCACGAAAAACTGAATTCGCGAAAAGTTCGCGCGGATCGATGAAGCATTTTTCACATTATTGTTGATTTATCAAAAGTGGCTCAGCTGATTTCGATAAAATTTAAATGGGACCAATTCCGTAGTAGGTACAATGTTTCCTATAAAAAATAATTATCAAAGTCGAACCACTGTATAAAAAGTTATGCGTGGTAATTTTCCTCCTCATCCATTTCGTCGGTCAAAAATTAGAATATAAAATTGTATGAAATGGCAGTAATCATATGTTAATACACCTTTAAGTGTTTTAGTCAAGAGCAAGTAGATACATTTTTTTATGAAGGTACTAAATCGAAATCATAAATATAGAATAAAAAAAATAAGTTGATGATTAAAAGCAAATACGCGTGATTACACAAAGTTTTGTCGTTTTTATTAGGGTTCTGTACCTCAAAAGGAAAAAACGGAACCCTTATAGGATCACTTTGTTGTCCGTCTGTTCGTATGTCAAGACTCTTTATCTCGGGAACGCGTAAAGATATCGAGTTGAAATTTAAACTGTATACGTATATCTATGGTTTCTTGCAGTTGTGTAAAATAAAAACTTTTCAGTTATCGTATAAAATAGTTAGAGCCATTTATGTGGTAAAAAATTTAATTTAAAAATATTTCGATACTCACTAAAATCAAAACCTACAGGGTACTTCCCGTTGACACAGAACTATGAAATTTGGCAAAAAGCATTGTCTCAGAGTACACATATAGGAATAAATCTGAAAATTGTACATTTTTATTTAAATCACATAAAAAATAGGGATTCACAAAATATGGGTTCAAAATTCAAAGTGAGTATCATGTAAGGTATCATTTAAAAGATCTTCATTAGCGCATACTAAAAGAGGATTTTAATTATTTAAACAATGTCTAATTTTCGATGTATGACGAGAAAAGTGAAAAAAATTTTTTCGATGTTTATAGTATAGAGATTTTAACAACTTATTTCCCAATAGTCTGGATTTGTACGGAATCCTTGGTGTGCGAGCCTGACTCGCAATTGTCCGGTTTTTTGCTTTCTTTTGCTTTTAGATTAACTATTAAGATTTGTAGCAGCACTTAGACTGCACCTGCAAATTTCTTGGTATTTTTTTACCAAAGAACATAAGTGTTGTTTTTAAAATTTCGCGATTTGAACACAATACATTATTATTCCTATAAAATATAGCCGTGGTGGTCGAGAGGTAATGACACCCGCCTTACAATCGTCAGGTCGTGGGTTCAAATCCCCGGTCCCGTACCAATAAGTTCTTTGGAATTTATGTACGGAATTTCACGCCACTGGCTTTTCGGTGAAGGAAAACATCGTGAGGCAACCTGCATACGTCCGTAGAAGAAATTCGATGGTGTATGTGAATCTACCAACCCGCACTGGGCCAGCGTGGTGGATATGGCCCAAACACCCTTCGTGGGTAGGCCTACGTCCTGCAGTGGACTATTAAAAAGGCTGGTACAGTACAGTACATTATTATTATACGCGCACTAAAATTACGAGATAAATGAAGTATATTTATTTATCTCTTAATTTTAGTGCGCGATTAGTCCCGTAGTATATAATAATAAAAATAATATAAGATTTTTAATTGTTTTTGTGTCAGTGTTATTATGTTATTTGGATTAAGTGTTGTTCGTATACAAATGTTTTTTTTTATCTTACTCACGGTCAATGGATTGGACTGCCTCGGTGGCTCAGTGGTTAGTGACCCTAACTTCTGGATCAAAGAGGCGTGGGTTCGATCCCCACTCAGAGCAAATATTTATGTGATGAACATAAGTGTTTGCTCTGTGTCTGGGTGTTATTTAGTTACTATCTATTTAAGTATGTATTTAAAAATAAGTATATGTAGTATATCAGTCTCTGGCAGCCATATCACAAGCTTTGCTTAGTTTGGGGTCAGATGGCCGTGTGTAAGATGTCCCAAAATATTTATTTATGACCTGTTTATACTACTACTAATATATTTTTAAATACATACTTATATAGATAGTAACTAAATAACATTCAATAAGTTTTAGGAATAAATATTTAGCTACGTCAGTAGTGTGTTTAAATTCATCGTAGCTCACCTCTTAGAAAGCGACGCATTGTGGCAATCAACGGTCTGCTATGTTCTGAAGTGTCCCTGCTTCAGCCTTTGCCGCAGGAGAGCGTGATGCCATGTCCACAAGAAGGCGTGGACCGGCCGCGCCGGCAGCGGCAGGTGGAGTGGCGGACTAGTGGGAAACCAGCTTGCAGATAGCAATTTCTGTCTGGAACCCTGGAATGTGGAATAAATAAACATAAATATTTTGGGACATCTCTTACACACGGCCTCTGACCCCAAACTAAGCAAAGCTTGTGATATGGCTGCCAGAGACGGATTACTACATATTATACTTATTTTTAAATACATACTTATATAGATAGTAACTAAATAACAGCCAGACACAGAGCAAACACTTATGTTCAACACATAAATATTAGCCCTGGGTGGGGATCGAATCCACGCCTCTTTGATCCAGAAGTTAGGGTCACTAACCACTGAGCCACCGAGGCAGTCAAATAAAAGTCAATGTAAATGGAATAAGCAAACAATCAATAACAATTTTTTAGACATAGAACCATTGAGAACCAGATAACATTAAAAAAAATGACAGGGACAAAAGAGCTTTTGCAGCGCTTCCGAGATGTTTACGCAGGACCATATAGACGGCTTTCAGGCCGTTATTCGCAAAAAAGTGGCATCTTTGGTAAGGAGAGTGCGAGGAAGTCAAAACTCTATCCTGAGAACAGTGGCGGAGGACTGTCGAGCGCCATTGATGAGGCATCTCGTGTGGATGATGTGTGGGTGAGGAAACCTTAACCGCATAGAATGCCTCTCAATGTCTCTATTTATATAATTATTTAAGGTTACTGCAATACAATTTCAGTACTAATATAGTCTATAAGTCTCGTTACTAACACCTTGGATTGTGTTATCTGAATAAAAAGACATTTGAATTTGAAAAACAATACAAGTTATAGATTTCTAACTGGCGGCTATTGCTTTAAACGATTTCTTCCAGGCAACCAAGTACGGATAGAAAATACGGATATTACGGATAAGATTTGGGTTTTAAGAATTGAATTCTATTGATATTTTAATAAGCACCTAAAAAGACGAGCGCAGCACAACGTTAGGACACCCAGTTGTGGACAGCCTGCCTGATCGGATCACACCATGATGATAAATCTGACCCTTTTGACTGGTGTCAGAAGGTTGCGTTTCATGCATGATCACATTGCAAGACACATACACTGTTTATCATAATATAAAAGACAGTACACTTAGGCCGGGACTCCACCGAAGCAGAGATGTGTGCTGTGTCCTGTGCGAGAAGAGATGTTTTTCAGCTCGGGTGCGATGCACAGAGTGCTCAGTACGCATTCTAACACGCTCGCTGACATCGCTCACTGCACGCCGCTCACATCTCTCGTCTCCACTGCGCGTCGTCCGCGCACAGCTCACATTTCCGCTTCCATGGCGCCATACAAATATTACACATCTCCGTACAGCGATCTCCACTGAAGAGATGTGTCAATAACACAATTCTGTTGGTTCTTTAAAAAACATCTCCTCACCGCTCGTCTCGTCTCCGCTTTGGCAGACAGTAAATCACGCCGAATGCTTCTATTTCATTCGGCTAAACAATGGTGTCCAAAATGGCTGTCGGCAAAGGGGAGGGGGGAGGGTTGCAGCACCCCTAGGGTTGGGGAGGGGTCTGCAAAACCTTTCGGAGATATGATTTTATTTAAGTACCTATTTACGATTTTACTATGACAAAAACACTTTCGTACCATTGCTAAAAAGGGTTTGGGAGAGAGTGGAGTGGGTGGAGAAGAAAGTAGCCCAATTCCCTGAGATTGGAAGGTACGGAGGATCCCTCACTACTACGTGAGGTCAGGTGCCCGATTCGGACCTGCGACTCAATTTTAACCTAAATAATCCGTGTTGGATTTGTTCCACGCCTTCTCCTCCCAAATCCTTTTTAGCAATGGTGCAAAAGTGTTTTTGCCATATTCAAAAAATCATTTCTCCGGTGGGGGGAGTTTCGCACCCCCCATTTACGCGGACTTATTCCCAGAACTTTTGTCGACAGTCATTTCAACTCCTTTTATTTTTTTCCAAATAACAATAAAAAATCTCATAAAATGAAGTAGTAAATTCAGTGGTTTAATTTTTTAAATCAATAATTTTATAACTTGGTAAATGCAATTTACGCCAACACCACCCTATACTGAAAGACGACGGACGCCACACTTCGGCAGTAGGTATTTCCAGTCTAGCTCCTTATCCAGTTTCACGCCCATTATAAAACTTAGCAAGGATAAAATATTAGCTATTTTTGGAAATAAAAAAATATTTTCCAAGAATACAGTTAAAAAGCTCATTAAATGAAGTAATAAATTCAGTGGTTTAATTATATATTAATCTATAATTTTATGACATGGTAATCGGTCTTGAAGTCCGTGCCCACCGGTTTGGCAAAATTTCCAAGCCCCTTAATTCCTTAATTATTCATTTTATTACAAAAATATTTGGCGCACGTATTAAGAACATGTAAAGGTAGAATACACTCAAATACCTACTACCGAAATAGGAAACATCGATCTTATTTACCTGTCCGCTTCGCGTGCAATGCTCATATATCAGTAGTTTAATATAGGAAATGTAATTATGCATAACCTAAATAACTAAGTTTATTTTATTATTACAATTGAATCAATAAGCCTTAAGAATATATAAGAAAATACGACACTTAAGCAAAAAGCGTTTCAATTCTTCCGGACTTCCCCCACTTTTTCACTGGCTTAAATCTATCTTTTCTCGACTAGTTGAAAGTGATTGCTTAAAAGTTAGTTTGTGCTTAAAATATCACAAAAAAGTTTTTAAGCCCTGTCAAATTTTGTTAGCGATTAAGGTCAGGACGATTACATTTACTTAGTTATACTTAGCAAAACAATAACGCAAAGTGAAAAACAACACAACCTTTAGTCTATAGACGAATTATGGTGTGCAACCACTGGAATCACAGTAAGCAACTATTTTGAGCACAGAACAATCATCCGAAAAGCTGCAAGTCCTTAAATTAGTCCATGAACAAAATAAATAATAACATGACTTACAATATTTACCATTTTACCTAAACTCATGACTCATACAACGCGGTTCACGAGATTTTTAACAAGTTTGACAACTACAATCAGTATTGCTAGCAGAAAGAAATAAATCACAATTAAAAATAGCGCCATCTGTCTCAGAACTTTTAAACTGATATCTGAATTCACGTACATTAATTGACAATAGAGCAAGAGCCAACGACAGCCAGACCTTCGTTATTTTATAAAAGCTGAAAGTTTCTCTGCGTATGTCTCCAACACAGGTAAGAACGACCCGCGACTATAGTTTCGATTGTGGTTACTTTGGCAGATAGCAGTTAGTAAAGATGTATAAAATAGTACTTTAATTTTTTTTTAAATATAAAGTTCATTTTTTTATATTTTCCTTGGAATAAATATCTTTAGAAATCAGGTTATCAATTTCCGGACACTTATTACAGTTTCTACCCCCTGCCAGATAACCCTAAACTTAAATAATTTTTGATAATTATACTTTCATTATAGTATTTTATAGTTATAGTATAAAAGCTAAATTTTATAAAATATGTATGTTACTTGAAGACTTATATTTTATTTATTTATTTATTAGAATATACAGTTGCTATATAATGTGTCTAGTATGTTACAATAGTACATATTATAACCTGTCTTAGGGTGATGCAAATCGTATATAATATCGATCTTAATTATAATTGTACAAAATAAAATCATCAATTAATTATTAATCTTTATTCTAAAGAATATGCTACCTCATTAGCCAGATAGTTTTAATGATTTTACATTTTACTAGATATGTTGAGTGTCTGCTATATATAGAGAGTGCGGGTGCGAGTAAGATAGAGCACTAAGTCTATTGCGATCTTTTACTGCGCATCATCTAAAATAACAAAGGTCTGGCTGTCGTGGGCTCTTGGGCTACAAGAACAATATAATTTGTGTTACTAGATAGAAATATTTGCTAAAGTTGATATCAACGACATCTGTACAAAAACATTGTCTGTAAATACTAAGGCGTAATTTCGCAGCTGCTCGTCGAGCACAGTTGGGTCAGTGGTTGATATTAACTAAAGGCAATCTGAAGCTCCCCAGTTCGATCCTTAGTACGTTCGGTGATCTTTTTTATTTGGGCTTTTTTGACCCTTTACCTATTTTGGTACGATGGCGGTCGACCTTTCTGAAAAAAATCCATACCCATCTCTTCTATTTGCCGAACAATATGGAAGGAAGAAATTCCAGGTCGATGTATTTACCTAGGACCGGTACTAATGTATTCGTTATTGCTTCTGGACCAAGAATCCAGCTTTCGTGTTTACGCCAGGAACCTGATGATCCTTGTTTTATTTGGTAGATCATAATATTTCAGAGGTAGTCTCATTCAAATTTTACTTAGGTATCTATTGAAATCGGCTGCTTCGTTTTTGAGAAAACGTCAATTATTTAAAAATTACTAACTACATCGATGATACATCGATCCGTTCGAGCTATTCTGTATTCTTTACTGATCTATCTAAATGTTGAGCAGTTTTAGATAAGTCAACAATACTTTGTTTTAAAATAGTGTACAGGGATTCAAGCGAGCTATTTGCACTTTTGACCGACTTCCAAAAAGGAGGAGGTCATGCTGTTACCTGTGATTAATAAAATAAATAATTTTGTCCATTCCGAGTTGCAGGTTTGTATGGCAAATTATTATACCAGCCTCGATACATTTTGTGGACATGTGCTTTATAATTTTCCTATTTAGCTATTATTTGAGTTAGGTAAAACAGTTTAATAATTAGTTTAGGTGATAGCATAATTATTCTTATAATAATATGTTGTTGTTTTTATTAAATATATTGTATGTTTATATCTGTTCTAATTTGTGTAATAATTTAATTCGTAGTAAAATGTAATACCTAGCTAGCATTAAGTGCTGCAAGTAAATTACATTTTCTGTAAATAAACAAATTGAAAATTAAAATAGAAAATGATTATTACCAAAGTACTTTTCCAATACAAATGATATTCAAATTAAAAACATTCAGCTGATAAGGAAATATGTTTAATAATATACTTAACTATACCTACTTAGGTTTTAAGCGAGAGAAATTGTACTTCAACAACAAGCAATGATTCAAATCACAAGATGGGTTTTTAAAGTAATTTATGCAACTGCTTCAAATCAGAACCAATAAAATATTGTTCGTATATCATAAATTTGCCTTCAGCCCGACTGATCTCACCGCCCGAGGCGTGGTGAACAAAACCAGCACTTGCAAAGGCACGATATTTGATATTCCCAAGTTCAGCTGTAAAAATCAATAGCAATGACTCCATATTCGGGTGTATTTTCAGCGACAATTTCGACACCTTATATTTCTTATATCTTTTTAACAGCAGTTGAACTGCTTTACATGGTTGTTGTGGGTCTAATATATTTAACAGCTTACTGGAAATTTTTTCGAAAAGTTTTTCTGTTTTTGTGTGCTCATCGGCCTGTTCGTAATATTCATTCGAGGATTGGTGTACTTTTATATCTATACTGTGTGTACCTGATATGTACATAAAATTAACGACACTCTGCAAAAGGCTGTAGATACACGCTTGCTCCGCACGCTCAAAAAGCTCACTCACTCGAGTTAAGTAAGGTGATCCATTCGGTAGCAACGACCATTTTTGAATTTCATTAAGAGAAAGTAACGAAATAAGGTCTAAAATATTTCCGTTCTTATAATAACTCTTAGTTTCAGAAACTAGTTTGTTTATTTCGCTTTTGAAAATACGTTCTACTTCGTCTTCTGTTGCTTGAATAGGATATATCCAAAATTTTCTAAGAAAATCTCTCGCTTGTCTTTTATCGTTTTCGTCGTCGTAAAATGAACTTTTTGGAAACTTGTTTACGTTGATTATAATTCTGTATACGCTTAAATCTTTGTTAAGAGGATTATATTTGTCATCCAACAACTCTTTTAAAAATAAATTTGCATTTGGTGGCAGATCCTTCCTTTTCAGGTCAAACTTTAATGTTTTTGTATCTGCATCAAATATAAGCAGATTCCCGATTGCACTACCGATGCCGCCTATGGCTTTTAAAAAGCCCTTTTGTACTATTTTGTCTGGTCCCACGTCGTCATCGTTAATTTCTACAATATTGGTGTCCTTATGTAATGCTAGTAGATTCATTAACTTACCAGCGAGAATTGGTATCCTTTGTGTGTTGTTTTCATTAGTGTTGAATGTCATATCTAAATTCCCGAATGTTAGAGGTAATTTTATGTTTAATGACTGCAACTCAGTATTGCTATGATTATAGCATTTCGATGTCTTCGTTTTGAAAAAAGATTCTCTGAGGATCATTAAATGCTCGAGGTTGCTATCGAAAAAATCAGAACGAAACTTCCACATGCGATATTGATTGATCTTCGGCTGCTCTTCACACGGCTGTAAGACTTCCTGAGCTATAATAACGTGATATTTTGCAAATAATTCATTCGACATCAAATTTGGATCGAATTTTTCATGAAACGCAGACTTAAGAAAAAAAATTCCTAGTTTGTTGAGTTGGTCTTTGGCTGTCATCTTGATCAAACGATCTATATCAGCGTCGTTATGATCAAGCTGAAAAACTTTTGTGTTATCTCCTGTATTTATGAGGTCAATTATCTCTCTACTAACATGTTGATTGATTTTATTTCGAGTAAAGCTTTCCTCGACTGACGTGCACAGAAAAAAATTGCAGTCAGCATTTTGGCACCCTCCTTTAAACATATGGTCATCATTGCTTTTCCGGCACTGTTCCTTGATCTCCAGATAGCTTAAAAAGTACTTAAGCAAGCTACTATTTTCAGAATCTGTCCAAAGCGCTTCTGCAGTTAATTTTCTTTTTTCTGGATTTTCTCTATAGATTAACTGCATAAAGAGCATCACCAATTTCTCCTGATCCTTCAGTTGGAATCGCAAACAGATGTCGGTCATACTGATGCCCGGTATTTTGGCTCTCAGCAAAACAGTATTATGATCTATTTGCGCATGGTTCAGTGCTCTCAGGAAGATCAAACTTGACATTTTCGTCTTTAACAATACACCACCAACCTCAGATGTTCCGTTTCTCTTTGAATACTTAAATTTGTCATATTTGCCCAAATAATTACTTAAAACCACTTTTGGGCTAAGATTCAAATATTTACGTATAAGTCCAGATTTATCACTATCTGGTAGCGTAGTTTCGCGCTTCAATCTCGAATCAGTTATAAGGAAATCCAAAATAAGCAAGTTGAAACCCATTTCTTTATTTTTTAACTTCATTGTGTTAATGGTTCTTAATAATTCGCGTGACCATAAGAAGAGATCCTCAATTGTAGCAGTCGTGAAGTATGAAAAATTGTTGAATTGGAATTTAATATCGTTTGGTAAGTAGTTGACTGCGTTGAAAATGATTAGCAAAACGTCAGCAAGTAAACTAAGCTGTGCAAGCTTGAACCAATCATTCGATCTAGTTAAGTAAGGAGCATTGTTTCTCGATCTCCACCATTTTTGTACATTCGTATGAATAATTAAGAACATTGCATCTGAATAATGTTCTAGAATAACATCATTTTGATCTTTATTGTTGTTGTAATATTTGTTTATTTCTTTCTTTACAATGCTTTCTACTTTGGTTTCATTGACCTGATTCGAGTAAATCCATAATTTGCTGAAAAAATTTTTTGCATGTGTTTTAGATTTTTCTGACGTTAGATTCAGGCCAAATCGTGCATATCTACCGCTTTCATCAAATTATCTATATCAGCGTCATCGCAGCGATATTGAAATGGTTCTGTACTTTTACTTGTATTTATTAACTCGTGTATGATTTCGTTAATATTATTTTTGGTTTTCCTTTTCGTTCCAAGGCTGTCTTGGGCTGATGTATATAAGATAAAGTAGCAGTCGATATTTTCAAGGTTTCCTTGGAACATAGGGTCGTTGTTGTTAAGCTGGAACTTCTGTATAATTTTAAGATAGCTTTTGAAGTATTTCCTCAAGTCAAAGACCCCGCAGTCACTCCACAAGTCTTTACAAGTTAGCTTACTCTTGGGACTTTTCTTGTGTTTTCCTTGTATGAACAACACGACCGGTCTCTGTTGGTCTCTAACCCGGTACCGCAGGCAGATGTCATCCATGTCACCGATATCATCGATGTTAGCTCCAAGAAGCAAGTCCTGCTCAAGGTGCTCACTATTTAACATTCGTAGGTAAAACAGAGAAATCATTTTGGTTTCGTACAGCTGTCCAGAGTAGCCAAAATCATCAATTGTTTTTAAATGATTTGTGTTATCATCAATACTGTGCAAATTATTATGTGACAAATTATCTAGAGCTTTCATTTCAGCAATTCGCAATAACTGCACGATGCATGCGTTATCATCAAAAGAGAATAGCTGAGCTAGGGCAAGCGGAGTATATCCTTTGTTATTTTTAAGGGTAACAGTAGCACCGTGACGCAAAAGCAGGTCAGCGATGTCAGGAGTCAAATTGATGGCTGCATAGTGCAAAGGCGTGTTACCATCCGAGTCTTGTGCATTTATTTCTACTCCGGAATTAATCACCATACTACTATGTCTACTATGTAACGCTGTGTTACTGAATTCATCTTGCAAATTCTCAACATTGATGCCTTGTGATTTGATGATAGCTTCCTCTTTTACCATACACGGTGATGTTTTCCCAAGTTTGTTTTTCAATTCACATTTGCAATATTTTTCAGAGGTAGTTTTATCATATTTTTCTGCCTGACCGTCACGTGTAATGCGGTATCTCTGTTTCTATCTATCATATGCAAGTCGGCGTGGTTGCTAAGCAACAGTCTCACAATATTTGTTTTTCCATTAAGCACCGCCGCATGCAACGGCGTCCTTCCAAATTGTCCTCTCGCATCTACATTGACATTCTCGTTAATCAATAGTTTTAAAATATCCTCATGTCCGTTACTTGCTGCGTTGTGCAATAGAGTATATCCTCTTTCATCTATCGCGTTTGCGTTGGCGTGTTTGTTAAGCAACAGTCTCACTATATTTGTTTTTCCATTAAGCACCGCCTCATGCAACGGCGTCCTTCCAAATTCTCCCCTCGCTTCTACATTGACATTTCCGTTAATCAAAAGTTTTAAAATATCCTCATAGCCTTTACCTGCTGCCCTGTGCAATGGAGTACATCCGCCTATATCTATTACATTCACGTCGGCGTGTTTGTTAAGCAACAGTCTCACTACATTTGTTTTACCATAAATCACCGCCACATGCAACGGCGTCCATCCGAATTCTCCCCTCGCATCTATATTGACATTCTCGTTAGTCAATAGGTTCACAATATCCTCATGTCCTTTACGTGCTGCCATGTGCAATGGCGTATCTCTGTCTCCATCTATCACGTTCACGTCGGCGTGATTGTAAAGCAACAGTCTCACTATTTATTTGTTTTTCCATTAAGCACCGCCATATGCAATGGCGTCCTTCCAAATTGTCCTCTCACATCTACATTGACATTTTCGTTAGTCAATAGTTTTACAATATCCTCATGTCCCTTACGTGCTGCTTTGTGCAATGGCGTATCTCCGTCTCCATCTATCGCGTTCACGTCGGCGTGGTTGCTAAGCAACAGTCTCACTATATTTGTTTTTCCATTAAGCACCGCCATATGCAACGGCGTCCTTCCAAATCGTTCTGTCGCATTTACATTAACATTTTCGTTAGTTAGTAGTTTTACAATATCCTCATGTCCTTTACGTGCTGCCTTGTGCAATGGCATATCTATGTCTCCATCTATCACGTTCACGTCGGCGTGATTGTAAAGCAACAGTCTCACTATATTTGTTTTTCCATTAAGCACCGCCGTATGCAATGGCGTCCTTCCAAATTGTCCTCTCGCATCTACATTGACATTTTCGTTAGTCAATAGTTTTACAATATCCTCATGTCCTTTACGTGCTGCCTTGTGCAATGGCGTATCTCCGTCTCCATCTATCACGTTTACGTCGGCGTGGTTGCTAAGCAACAGTCTCACTATATTTGTTTTTCCATTAAGCACCGCCATATGCAATGGCGTCCTTCCAAATTGTCCTCTCGCATCTATATTGACATTTTCGTTAGTCAATAGTTTTACTATATCCTCATGTCCTTTACGTGCTGCCTTGTGCAATGGCGTATCTCCGTCTCCATCTATCACGGTTACGTCGGCGTGGTTGCTAAGCAACAGTCTCACTATATTTGTTTTTCCATTAAGCACCGCCATATGCAATGGCGTCCTTCCAAATCGTATTCTCGCTTCTACATTAACATTTTTGTCAATCAATAGTTTTACAATATCCTCATGTCCCTCACATATCGCGATGTACAATGGCGTATCACCGTCTCCGTCTGACACGTTTACGTCGGCGTTTTTAGTCAACAACAGAGCCACTATATTTGTCTTGCCACGATCTATTGCTTCATGTAGTGGCGTCCATCCGTAATCGTCTTTCGCATTCACATCAGCGTTTTTGTTCAGCAGCAGCTCCACGATAATATCTAATCCATGGTACACCGCCAGGTGCAAAGGCGTCATTCCACCCTCATCCGTTGTGTTCACCTCAGCTTTCTGCTCTAAGCAACGATTAACGTCATCTATTATGTCTTCAGTTTTCTCTAAACTCGTGATACATTGCATTAAATTTTTATTTCTTAGTTTACTCTTATTTTCCTCATTTTTTTTTTCATTATTGCGTAAGACAGATTCCTCGTACATGCCTAAAAATATAATTAATATATATATGTAAACAAATATATTAAAATTATTAACATTTGATGGGAATGGCAGAAATTGTAGGGATGTTGTTGCACCTACTAGTACTTGTAATCAGAGACAGGTAGGAACATATTTTGTGTAAGTTGAAACCATTGCTATTGAATAAAAAAATCAGGGCGATGGTCGAAACTAGAGATGAAACTGATATCCGGTAACTATTCGGTAGCCAGTCTTTCCGGCGTAAACTAACTATCCGATCGGCTACAGAATATTAGCTGACTATACGGCCGAATACCCGATAGTATAATTTAAAAATATATTTCATTATTTTACACAAGGCAAATCATACCACAATAGTTTATGGAGCAAGTAGCAAGTTGTGGTGAATGAACACCAAATTATAAGCATTATCTCATGCTAAACCTATTGAAATGAGTTATTATACGTCTTCCAGTAGCAATCATGTCTACTACTTCAGCTTGGGCATTCATTGACTTAACAACTTGCTGGAGTGAAGTATATGAAATATTATACAAAGCTGAATTACCACTGACTGACATAGAGAAATTGAAAGGAAGGGTGTAGGGGAAAAAGTGAATATAGGGTCACATTAGGGGTCGTACGAAGAAAGTCGTACCCTGATGGTGAGATGCCCTGGTATCTCGAAAAATGGTGAATAATTTTGGCAAAGCAGTTGAACTAAAATTGAAGAAACCCTGGGACCTCTTTAGAGAATATGTAAAAACAAGATGGCTCCCTAACAAAAAAAAACATGGCCGCCATACAAAATTGAAATGTCATTAGCTCGGAAACGGTACAACTTGGATGGGGAGAGTTTGACCAAATGTCATAGAGGATCGGGAGATCTACCTGGTGGGATCGATGAAAATTCAAGATAGCGGATAAATTTCAAAATGGTCCGAGGGGGCTGATTTTTTGCATCCGGGGGTTTTCGGGGTTCCTATTTCATTGACGAAAAAAATTTTGGAAAAGTTTTTTTTTAAATATGTCCGCTATACATTGGTTCTTTTTCAACTATTTGCAATGACAATAATAATTCGTATAAAGACGGAATAACGACCTCGCGAGCCACGTGCGGATAACGACCTCGCGAGCCACGTGCGGCCCGCGCACCGCCCAAAATACTAGTATGAAATATACAGCTAAATCATACACTGCAACGCGAGCTCCTTTCATTTTTATTTTTCTCAATAGGTATTCCAACTGGGACTTTGCTACATTATTTTCAGTGTGATCTCAAAAACGGTTTCATAGCAAGAACTGAAACATGTTGCATGAAATTTCGGAGACACCCAATGGGCTATGAAACTCAAGCAGCTGGAATATGCTAGCAGGTTCAAATGCCTGAAATAACAGTTTAGAAACTGCATTAAGTTATAAAATGTTTATTTTAAGAATGCGCCATGTGCCATGAAAAAAACAGATTTCACCCGCGCTTCTTGCATCGCCCGCTATCATCTATGCTGCTTTGTTTAGAGTAGAAAATCGCATGACACAGTTCACGATGATTTTGGCTTCGAGCTCCAGCTTACATTTTTAGGTGACGTTTTATTTATTTATTCAAAATTTAAGCATATATTTAAAAAACTAATCGATTACTCTACTAGAACATTAGTCTGGCTACGTTATTTGTAAATAATAATGTGGTGTTGTCGCTGATAATTTCGAGCAAATGAAAAAAAAGTTTATTTTTTATAATGCGAAGTTTTAATTTTTTTCTAAGGTAACCATATTATTTTCCAAAGTTATACGCAATTACTCTGTTACTATAGGTTCTTTCCTTTCCTATAGTATTTTTTTAATATGGATATTTATGTTCGTTATCTTTACACCACGTCTTTGAAAAGTCGATTTTGGCATTAGGCGCCCCCTTAATGTGGCCGAATATACGGTTGCCGGATATCTGGCGCTCCTACTTCGTAATTTGCCGAATATTCGGTATCCAGCCAAACCACTGTCAGTTTTATCTCTTGTTGAAACCAGACACGCCCAAATATAAAAAGTATCTTAGCAAGATTCTTAATGGTGTGCATGATATTTCTGATCTGGAATTCATTTGAATTGAGTACTGTTGGAATATACCAAGACAAGCATCCCGGAGTTTTAGGAACATATTTAGCTACGTTTTTTTTAAGCCACAAAACGTACAAGGTCAAAAGTAGCCCACCTCTCAGAAAGCGATCCATAGTTGCAATCAATAGTCTGAAGTCTTCCTTTGCTGCAGGAGATTATGATGTCACAAGTAAGCGAGGAGCGGCAGGTGGAAACTTCTCTCAGAAAAATATTTTTTCAATAAAACCAACGTTCCCTATTATTGTATTCGATTAGTAATAGCATATAATACGAATAGTACAAAATTAGTAGAAATAGGCAGTGCACCCATCCCTACCAAATATAGCTCGGTAGGGATAAGTGCACTACACAAATGGTCAGTGCACCTATCCCTACTGGTAGAACTAAATCTACAAAAAGTGCACTTATCCCTACCAGGGGGGATAGCTCGGTAGGGATAAGTGTACCAGCCGGAGCGGGCGGGCTAGTTGGAAACCAGCTCGCAGATAGTAATTTCAGTGTTGAACCCTGGAACATGCAATGTAAATGGAGTAAGATTTGGGCTTTAAGAATTAAGTTTTATTGATTTTAGGGTTCCATACCTCAAAAGGAAAAATCGTAATCTTTATAGATAGATAGATAGATAATAATTTATTTTCAATAGGGATAATTACATACATTCGTATACAAAATATACAAAGAGCAACACCCTACGAATCGTCAAAATAACAATTGAATTGAATTATTATGATATTACAATAAATTAATTAAAATTCGGTACATTACATAAAAATACAATATTACAAAAAAAAAAAATTAAAATGTCAGATCAATATAGGATCACTTTGTTGTCAGTCTGTTCGTCCGTCCGTATGTCAAGACCTCCTATCTCTAAAATGTGTAGAGGTATCACATTGAAATTAAAACCACATGCATGACTTCTTGCAGTTGTGTAAAAATTGAACTTCTCGGTCATCGTAAAAAAAAGTTAAACCCGTTTATGTCGCAAAAACAGCATATTTCGACACTCACAAGGTAATCAAAACCCGTGGTCCCGTTGGGCTGACCCGTTAACGGGTCCACGGGGAATTTTAATTACCCATGGCACTAGGGGTTGATAAAGCAAGTGATAATTTTAAATTTAACTAATTTTTTAATAGCTAACTCCAACCGATTGTCCTTCTTCAAAATAAATAATTTGCGCGACAGAAGAAAAATCAGAGACCTTGCATTTCTGTATAAACTGATTTATAATGTAACAGACTCACCCACAATCTTAAAAGACATCTCCCTTAATACACCTGGTCATTACCCACGTCGTAGAATTACTAAAATTCTTCATTTATTGCTCATGCTAAAACAAACTTAGCTTATAACTCTCCACTACCAAGAATGTGTCGTACCTACAATGACTTTAATGGTTCCGTGAAAGATTTTGACATTTTTCACGATTCTTTAAATGTGTTTAAGAACAAATTGTATAATTATTTAAGTAAACACAACACTAATGGATAATATTGTGTCATTTCCCATTTTCAATAATTGTAAACAATATAATATTGTTTAACTGTTTAATTATCAACTTACAACAATTCCTTTTTTTGTTACTTTCAAATTTGTATCACTGTAACAATACTTTTCATCGTTGTTTTACCTATACTTAAAGAATGCTGTAAACACCTATAAGGGGTATATATATCAGAACTATATTGTTGGTTATGAAAGTGTTAATTCTAGTTAATATTTAATGTATATTTAATATACTGTTGGTGTTTCTTATGTGAATAAATAATAGCCAGAATTAAAAGTTCGGAAAAAATACGCACTTTATTAACAGTTACAGATTCTTTGCACTGATTTTTTCGTGTTAAATTCTGTTCCAAAGAGATGGTTCATTTTATAAACAACCGGTAGAGGTTTTACTTGATTTATTCCGTGTAATTTATGCCGCGGCGGGAGCTTACATCTAGTTGCGATATCTTATTTTTATACATAAGTTAGTAAAAAAACCGGACAAGAGCCAGTCAGGCTCGCACACAGAGGGTTCCGTTCAAAAAATTTAAAAAAAAATTCATATAATCGGGAAGTAAGTTGTTAAAATCTCTAACTATATCATCGACAAAAAAGTTTTTTTTTTTACTTTTCTCGTCATACACTAAAAATTACACATTGTTAAAATAATTAAAAATCTGTTTTAGCATGTGCTATTAAAGCTTTTTTATATGATACCTTAC
Organism: Hypomecis punctinalis; assembly: GCA_949316475.1. NCBI lineage: Eukaryota > Metazoa > Arthropoda > Insecta > Lepidoptera > Geometridae > Hypomecis > Hypomecis punctinalis. The sequence goes on from OX438823.1 coordinate 6,016,616, forward strand.
ATGATACGATTAACTCACTTTGAATTTTCAACCCATATTTTCTGAATCTAAGCCCTATTTTTTTTGAGTAGGTATAAGTAAAAATGTAGGTACGGTTTTCAGATTTATTCCTATATGTATTGTGTACTCTGAGACAATGCTTCTTGCCAAATTTCATAGTTCTATGTCAACGGGAAGTACCCTGTAGGTTTTGATTTTTGTGAGTGTCGAAATATGCGGTTTTTAACGACATAAATGGCTCTAACTTTTTTATACGGTAACTGAGATTTTTTTCTTTCACACAACTGCAAGATATCATAGATATACGTGTAGGTACAATTTGAATTTCAACTCGATATCTTAACGCGTTCCCGAGATAAAGAGTCTTGACATACACACAGACGGACAGACGGACAACAAAGTGATCCTATAAGGGTTCCGTTTTTTCCATTTGAGGTACGGAACCTTAAAAATAAAGATGTTATGTGTGTGTTGTAATCACCGTTTTATTTTAGTTTAGTTTATTTATTTATGCAAGATATAGATATGTACATGTGAATGAATCAGTGCTTAGCATATTAGACTAATACTTATTGCTAATTCAGTAGATATACATATTCACCCTGTCTAATAGGGCGTAGCATAATTATTTATTATCAATCCCAGACAGTGTATTTAACAATAAAGAATTTTCAAAAATATTCTAGTTCGTAAAAGTTACTACCTACATTTAATGCTTAGCTATATCTCTATATTAATAGAAGTATAATAGTAATTATATGGCTGACCTTATTTATTATAGCTCTATGCTATGACAAGACTCTTATGTATAAGTTATGTCTATTAAATTATATCTAGAGTTTAAAGTTTGAAGAAATTATCTAGGGTATATTAGCACTTTTGCGTTAGGAGGTGGCGTAAGGACCCCTAAAGTCGGCATGGTCCGAAAACGCGGCCCACATGATCCACTTCAACTTGCTTCTAAAATATACCCTTTCCAGATTTTTGACGCGCCGTCATCGCGGCCCTCTAGCAACTACTGCTTGCGAGAGCGCCGGCGGGGTTTCTGAACAGCGGCGCGGGGGCCTTCGCCTGTCTCTAATGAAGCTTCCGCCTGACAAAGAAGCAGCGGTGCTTCGAGAGCTTCGCCCGCCATGATAAGCTCTCCCTCTCGTTATAATCTCCGTTCTCTATCCGTAACTACTTCAACGTGAAACTCGGTGCTATTACGAACTTTAAACCTAAGAACTTAGAGTAAGTCCAGTGTCTTTTTTATCTTTGTGCGTGTGTTTTTATAGCGCCCCTCTGTGTGTTTTTATAATAATTATCTGTATTAAACTCTCTATCAACTGCATCAAGTGCTTGTTTCCTTGATAGCGGCTAGTCTGGGCAGGTTGGCAAGCGTTTCTTTACACTTTAAACGCTTTGTCGGAAGTTTCGTATTTGAGTGAGTTATATATTTTTATTGACATGTATTCGGGGCCTTTTTTGAAAATCTCCATTTTGGGTTCAGGGAGCACTAGTTTATATTTTCTTCTCAGGCTGTTAGTTTTGGTGTAAAGATTTATGTGTTATTGCAAATGTTGCCGATTCTTATATAAGATATACATATATGGATGGGAGCGTGAGGATTTTTGAATGGATGAAATGAGATCTACAACTGCCCGTGACTACGGGTAGACTGCCCGTGACCACGGTCGATGCAACTCGGCCGAAACGTCGGGATGAGGAGGTATTTATTTATCTTGTAATTTTAGTGTGCGATTAGTCCCGTAGTCCCGCGAAAATTCCTACTATTGAAGATTTGCGATTACTCGTAAAGCTCTAAATTTAATTTGAAGTTAAGTACAAAGAATATGTTGATCAGGTGCTGGAGACAATGCTAAACGCCACCCTGTAGAACTTTTATAAAGTCTCGCTCCCCCAGGATTGCTACATGAGTTGCTCCTTAGGGTTAGAGTACCAAAAATGCTGCTGCGCAACCTTCAACCTGCTTGATTGTTTTTCCACATTTCGTGGTTACAGATGAAAATAGCTTCAAAGTAACATGAGAAAAATTGATATTTAGCTATAGATACCTACTCTACCAGCCTTTTTTTTAATAGTCCACTGCATGACATATGCCTACCCACGAATGGTGATACCTACACTAATAATATGATGCGCCTTATCAGTATGAGATATAACTGTTATGTACTGTATCAGCCTTTTTATAGTCCACTGCAAGACGTAGGGCTACTCGCGAAGGGTGATTGGGCCATATCCACCACACTGGCCCAGTGCGAGAAGGTGGATTCAAATACGCCATCGAATTTCTTCTACTAACATATGCAGGTTGCCTCACGATGTTTTCCTTCACCGAAAAGGCGGTGGTGTGAAATTCCGTGTATGAATTCCAAAGAACTCATTGGGACGGGACCGGGATTTGAACCCACGACCTCAAGATTGTAAGGCGGGTTTCACTACAGTTAGACCACCACGGCTTTTCAGATATACCTAGGTACCTAATTGTTAATTTGCCACTAAGACATTTTACTCAGTTGTACCCAACAAAATCGTGAGCTGCGCGGGTGAAACCGCGGGGCGCAGCAAGTAATTATAATAAGTACGTTAGTTAGATTATTAAAAAAAAATAAGACACGTATTTTTTCTTTTGTCAATATTAATATGGTGGTAACACTGAACACTGGCCGTGCCATAGATGTAAGAAAGACAGTAGATCAGACAAAGACAAAAAACGAGAGTGGAATGCCTTAAACTTTAAAAACTGAAGGCGTGACCACCGCATAGAAACTGTACAAAGCAGCATAAATGATATAGATACTTGACCCAAGTGACACTTAAACGTCACATTGGTGGCTCAGCCATAAAAATGCTACAAGAAGTATAACGCCCGAAGTCAGTTGGCGATTTTCGCCTTTCGCGGTTTTCCGTTGCTTATAGAGAGAGACCCATAACTTACGCACAGATAAAGTTCATAAATACGTGAATTCACACAAATTCTTGTATTCTATGTTAATAACGATTAAAATATACATAAAATTACAAATTCATAGCTTTAGATAAATTATTGTCAAGATGGAGTGTAGCGCTGCAACGGTAATAAGAATAGGTGGCCAGGCTAGGCACGCATGTAGGAGTGTTCACGCACACAGATGAATTGCCTTACACTGTAATTACAAGCGCGCCGAGTCCCATGTTTGTGTGCGTAATGTTGCTAACTTTTAAATAATTTCCACAAAGTTGACAAATATGCTGTGATGTGAAATAATTTGAATAACCGGCCAAGTGCGAGACAGACTCGCGCATGAAGGGTTCCGTAAACTTTCGTACCATCAAAGCGCTTTATCCGCGCTTTGAATGGTTATAAGTAGATTTATACTGGTTATAGGGTTATAATGTTAAAAATAAAACATATTTTGTTACAATTTATTTAAATACATTTTTTTTTTACAAATTATTTATTTTCATGTAACAGGTACATACGAGTATTTATACAAAACTGACGACACAAATATTATGAAACCACGGTATTTAGGTTTTCGTATAGCTATGCATTTGTTATAAGGACAATTAAATTTACATTTACTTATTGCGATTACTAACTGCAAAGATTCTATTTTGTCTATTAAGATTTAGCTACATCGGTATCTGTATCCACACAAAAGAGAAACTAGTACTTAGCAAAGGTCATCAAAGTTTACCAAATTAATATTTGGTGAACTTTAATGACTTTCTCTTTGTATTTGTTTTTTAAATAAATTGCGTTTCGATTTAACATCGTGGCTTATGTTATTTTTTTTAGTTTCATGGTAATAGCGCACCAAGCGTGCACCAATCAAACTTCAACCCATCACAGAAGACCGCATCGAAATAGGACTAGTAATTTTGGAAATTAAGAATAAAAAAGTAAAATTGGTTTGCCTAAACTTTATCTTTAATTTGTTGGATTATTGTTATTTTTCTCAAAAAATTCTGATCCAAATGAAAAAAATATATTATTATATGGGACCAACCTTGAAACACTAGTAAAAAAAAATTAATCGGTTCATCAATAGCGTCGTATTCGCGTAAAACACCCATAAAAAATATTTCAGAAGAACTGATAACCTCTTTGTTTTGAAGTCGGTTAATAATTAAAAAGAAACGTATTCTGCGAGTATACGCCACCACCTTAGGCACAGGGACACATTGGTTCAGGGCATACATACACAACTACATACAATGTAGTGTACTAAAAAAAAATACAAATATACAAGGATACGGATTTCTCACGGAACCCTAAAAATATAAAGAAAAAATATAAATATTTCACCTCCTAATCTTCTTATAAAAAATGGTACAAAATATGTGAACAAAATTTGGGTAATATTCAATTTGAAAGCTGGCAACTAATGACACAGATATCACAGTAGTATGTATAGCGATAGTTCTATCACTGATTTTCTCTAATTATACTAGATAATAGTTGTTTGAAATGTACTTACCTGTGATAAGAAATCGTTTTAGGTGTTTTCAAACGTCTCTTGTAGTTGCGGCACAGATTGATAACACAGTACGTCATATTTTCGCCGCGAAACAGAGAATAATACTAGGTGTTATCCGCGCGGTGTCTGTGGCGTCACTAATGGGCGCGGGCGGGGTTAGAGTGTAACAGTTATACTCTATTTTTTTGGGCGCTTTTGGTGCGTTACTAGATATCTAGACAATAAATAATCAAAGTTCATAGCTTATATTTGACCTTATAGCAATAACAACAATGTCATCTCATTTCAAATACCGTTTATAGTAGGTATACTCGTAGCTTGCTAATAAAAGCTCACTCTGAAAAAGTGCGGCAAAATCAGTATAATTTCAGCCCCACACTAAGAGGGAAACACTTTCCCCGACTCGCATTACGATTTGTTTTATTTTTCTTTTCAAGCTTAAACTTGCCGTGTCGGTATTTTGATTACATTAAATATAATTAATTAATCTGTATTTTGATTACCTAACCGTTATACCAAACTGAGGCTTTGCATTGCCTCTCCAAATGATACAAATGATTATCGTCGCGTAGGTACCTACTTATCTACTTTATAATGAAGTGTATTGAAGAGCATTTTAGGCATTAAGGACCTAACCAAAAGGAGTCGAAACGCCTAAGCACCGAAGTCTGTCAAGCCAGTGGGGGGTGAAGAAACGCACACAAATCAAAATATAAGCAAGTTTACACGCACACAAATGTAATTAACTAACACTAGCTGAAAATTAACGCAACACAAGCGCGACCAGACCGATATACCTATTTATTAGAGCATGACCGCCGGTCGCGTACTTTTGGCAGAGGGGTACGCTTTGCAGTATCGACTCCTTTTGATTAGTTACTTAATGATTTTAGGTTATGAAATATTTAATACGGTTTATTACATGACGTATTGTACCTATGTTAAAAAAAGTGTTTTTTAATACAGGGCCGATTACTTTCCTCTATAAATAATTAAATACCCCAATTTGAGGGTTAAACCGCCAATGTGATAGCACCGCGTGTTGTCGTAAAAAAGAAAAAATCGAGTATAAACTTTCGTCAGCCAGACTATAGATACCATCTTGGATACGTCGCATCATCTCTATTTATACATCCACAGGACATCTTCATGACTCACTTTACATGCACCTTATCGAACAAAACAACACAATAATAATATTATGTAGTTTTAAACGATGAATTAGTAATAAATAATGTATTATAGGTACATTATACTGCCGTCTATAACCTAAAAAGCCGTTAAATCACAAAATCAAATTTAATTGGGTATCAGCGAAAAACGCGAGACCATTTTAGAACCGATGCTACTTTATAACCGTAAAGCATATAAAAACATTTTGATACCAAAATATTGCTTTATTGTAGTGCTTTTGAGTAAATAGGATTTAACACAAATGGTTACCCTGGTTATTTAGGAGTAAAATGCATTCTTTCTATATAACTAAGCTTTCGATTAAAATAAATATTAAAATCAAACTCTTAAATGTGGTTAAGTTCACCCTCACTTCTTTTTGTGTTGTATTAGTGAGCAACGGCCTAATGAAATACTTGTAACTGTAAATATTTAGCTAAAATTCCGTTATGCACTGTAACAATCATATAGCCCCGAATGATAGCTTTCTTTGTGTGATCTGTCCGTAGTTAAATAGCCGTTAAAGTAATTTAGCCTCATCATCGACAAGCATAGTTGTCAATAAAAATAATATGACAAAAAATGACCTAAAACTTAGCAATAATGCAGTTAATCAAAAAACGTTTTCACGTAGCTGCTTTTAGCTAAGTATTTTAACTCGATAACTGAGATAATAACCAGTCAAACTAAAAATAGTTTACAAAAAGAAACCAAAAATAATATTATTTTTGGTTAATAAGTAAATTAAATGATTTACTTAATCTTAAGAAATTGTCTTGTTCCAAACAAAGCTCATACCTACACAAAGGCTCATATCTGTACACAGAAATTAGTTTTTGTGTACAGATATGAGCGTACAGATGAAACTTTACAAAATAATTGAGATTATAGTATTTGATAATATCTTTAACTTTATCAAGCTTTCAAAACTATGATCTGTGATAAAATATGAAATCACAATTAAGCATTATTAATTTATAACTCTTAGATATTTCTTTCTTAAGCATTTATAAAATAACTGTTATTAACAGTTATTTAATTTATAAGAAAAGTAAGTAATCAATAAAATTATCTAAGCATAAAAAGATCCATACATTGTGTACCCTCTTGGGTGGGATCTCTTACACGCTAAAAATAATTGTTAAGAAAATTGGTAGATGTTTAGTAACGTATATTATTGTAAAGAGGATAAGAAATATAATTAGTATCAATAGATAAGCATATATATTAAATGTATAACGTAGTTATCACATTCTTATATTAAAAATTAAATGGGTTTTTATTATTTATCTACTTTTTAGGCGTCGATTACATGACAGCGTGGGCCGTGAGGCGAGTTTCATTTACGGCTTTTTAGTTTTAGTATGAGGTTTAACGTTTTTGTAGTGAAGAGATAAAATATTTTTTTAATTTCAAGTTAGAATTTCTAATAACGGTTTAAAACGGTAAATCATATTGAAAAACATGTAAATACTGGTCTAAAAAGTTGTTAAGCGACTTTAACGTCGGTTATGCGAAGGTTTGTCGCATAACTACATATTAGCTAAGCTATCTTCCCAATAATTTACATTAAAAACCCTAATCTGAGAGCAGATAAAGTACTTCAGCTGTGATTTAGAAAATTACTTGCAATAACGGCTTTAAAGGTACCTAATCTTTTATTTGTGGAATAATGATGTATTCAAATAATTATGGGATCATAGCGGTATTTAAGTTATGTTATGCTGGATGACGACTTTATTAACTAGTAAAGTATATATAGTCAAAAAAATGTCAATAGCAGCGGTTTCAGAAATTCTATCTCCTAAATTATAAAAGTTATAAATAGAATTTTACAGTGATCGATAGCTAATTTTAAACTCTATACGAACATTTTTAAAAGTGAAAAATGACGCCCTGTGGCTTAACGGTGTTATAGCTCGTGCACGGCAGTAATACATTACAAATAGGTTTTGTTTTATGGATTCACAGAAAGTTGTACTACGTTCTAAAATGCATGTAAGTAAGTACCTACCTAACCTATCGTATATAATGCTGTTGATATTTTAGTAAACTTGAAGTTCCAGTTGAGTAATAAAAGTTTAGGTAGTAAAGTGTTACCGCGATAGCTAGTTGACTGAATAAAGAATTGTACATACATGCAATCGATAAAATTATGTAGTTACGTTATATTACACTGATATATTGTACTGATTTGGACTTACCAAAATTGTATACTAGCCGCCGCCGCTGACCACCCACACACCATTGAAGTATAATACACATCATTGCCACACACAATCCAAACAACCCGCACACAACACAATCCCCGACACAGTTGTGAAGAGAGTGGTGCTGGGGTGCGTTTACGCACTCCAGATAATTTTTATGCTGGATAAAAAACCGTATTTCTGACGGGCGTCCGTAAACGGTCATAATTATAGACCAATCATAGCGCTTAAATCTACGACAAACCAATCACATCTGTCAAACTCTTGAACGATCTGTCAAATTCGATTAAATGACAACGAGCTGACCAATCAGAGACAAGATAAAATTTATCTACCTAAAAACCTCGATAAAACTTAGCCTAGTCAGGATAATTATATTATACTGGTGGGCGTGCGTGAACAGGGCAGTTTAATTTTTAGCCAGGAGGATTTTCTCCTGACGGATGCCCTAAACTTAGACTTTAGCCAGATTAATTTTTATCTTAGTCTGGAGTGCGTAAACACACCCCTGGAGGGAAGTCGTCCGGCGGAGGTCGTGTGACAGCCCACTGACAGATGACACTGATAGCCCGGCGAGGGCGACGCGACGCTTTGGTATTGGTGCTGGGGTGCGTTTACGCATTGCAGACTACCGCGGCGGCACCGCGGCGACCAGTGTTGCCGTCAACGACTTTGACACTGATGACATCTAGAGGTTTCTATGTACAGTTAGCGGGAAAAAGGGTTTTAGTAGCGGTAACCGTCTCACCGACCACCGTCCACCGACCAGGTGGACTGACGACATAATAAAAATCGCAGGAACGCGCTGGATGCAGGCCGCTTCCAACCGGCCTTATTGGAAATCCATGGGGGAGGCCTATGTCCAGCAGTGGACATCTTACGGCTGATAGATAGAACCGTCTCAAGCTGAAGATAAGTAAAATCCCTCATATGCTAAGCGCCACACAAGTCAGCGGATGAGAAGTTAGCCGCAGATGACACTTCGCCGTGATTCGCTAATTATTGCGCATGTGTTCACAATTCCGACGCCGCGTGTCGTAGTGGTGAGCACGGGCGTATGGAGCGAGCGGGAGGCATGAGGTTGGCAGGCGGCTGTGCCCCAGGCGTCTCGTCTCTCTGGCTCCCGTGCATACCTATGTTTTGGCTTTTGCGCAGCGTTCTGCGCATCACTTCCCATAGACAGTGCAACAATGGGCGGCTTTATCGTTGAAAGCGATCTCTTCCAGGCAACCGTTCCAGGTTCCGTACAGTATGGAAGCCCCCCCTGAATATATTTTATTTTAATTCAATTATCATTTAATTTTATTGATTGTACAAGATTTGCAAAAGAAAATATATACAAGTCTCGACTAAATTTCCATTACCCAAGTGACGATCTAAAAATATATTTTTTTGTCATCTACCTTGTGCAGTCATCACACATATTTCATTGATTACGCCTTTTAAAATATAATATTGCTTAGGGTATGACTGAGCTTCGCTAGGTACAAAAAGAAAAATAATATTTACTCGAAATATCATCTATACAGATAAACATATTTAGAGAAAAGCTGTATCTAAATGTAGGTATGCTGATTCAAAGTTCTTTGCGGTTGTATATATATACAACGTGTAACAGAACGGTTCAACAATACTGAACGGCATGTATGTATATCCAGTCACGAATCACCTGTATGAATTTTAGACTTCTAAAGTCATCTTATTTTTTCCATACAAAACTAAAAAATATTTTTTTCAAATTATTTTGGACAACCCTAAAGTAGTGAGGTCGGTGACCGGGCGCGGCCTCGCCTCGAAAGGTTTGATGAAGTCGCCCGCGCCGCACGCCAACAACAAACGAACGCGAACGCGCCGTGGCGTCTTATTTTTTAGTTTTAGGTTCAAAATCTACAAGGAAATGCTAGTTAGGCTACGTAATGCTGTTGAAGGAAGCTATTTACCTACAGATTCTTAGACCTAGTCCCTAGACCTAGTCGAGACCTAATTCACGTTTAAAAACAGCTAAAAATTCGTGGCCTACTTGTAGGTATCTAGTTCCATAATTACCTACTCAATGTTTTATTTTAATGCGTAACTTAAATATGTAAGTACCTAGGAATTTTCAGAGTAGATAACCAATTTAGGTATCCTATTTTTGACAAATACCTATTTACTTGCCCTAATTGTAAGGTTTCTTGACACTCTTGAAAGTAAACAAATGTTATAGGCCGCGCCACACAAGTTGGCCGACGATGTGAAGTTAGCTAAAAGCCAATCAACGTGCGGCTTTATGTGAGCTTCTATCAGGATGGGATATTGTGCAGCTTGTAGCTGTTGGCTTCATATCCGCCAACTTGTGTGGCGCAGCCTAGGTACATGTGGGTACTTACCCTATCTTTGGCATATAAAATTACTTACCTAGGTAATTAGATCCTATGGGCACTCAGAAGTGATAGAAAAAAAAACAAATTGATAGATATTTTAAATTCACTATTTTTATTTGCCTACTACAAATAACAACTAGGTACCTACCTATACAGTTAACACACACAGTGGCGTCCACAAAAACTTAATAAAAGTCGAAGGAAAGGCTCGAAATCCTGACCTCCTCGCTCGCAGCACAACCGAGTACGTAGGCACGACGAGCCATAGATTTTCTCACGTTCACCACCTCAAAATTCCGTGTACGATACGAGGGATCATCTCTCCTGGACTGGAGTCGCACGGCACAGAATAAACAATATTTTTAATGTACCACCACAAAAAGTCTAATCACGTTAAGTCCGGAGACCTTGGTGGCCAGCACACCACGCCCCTGGGTCTTATTCACCGTCCTGGAAACCGCACGTTCAGGTGGTCGCTGACGCGGCGCGCATAATGCGCGGGCGCTATTAAATGTCCTCCAGACCTCCATCTGGTTAATATAGAACGCCGCTTCTGCCCGATGCGTGCTGGTCCTTGGGCTATCTTCAAAATGCTGCAGACTGCGCGTCTCGAGATTTGAACCAACTCGAGCACCGGGTCATCCTTCGTGAAAGTTCCCAGTAGGTACTGAGCAGACGTACACATCCGTCTAAGAAGTCCGTAAGTTAGAAAAGAACGCCAAATTCGTGCGCCGCGCCGCGCCGCCGCCGCCGCCTCACCCGCGTCGGTTAGATTAGAAAGCGGCCTGCCTTCTTCAAAATGTCAGCTCGTGCGCGGCACCGTAGTTGCCATTTGTATAATATTATTAGGTATCCTAGACTTCCGAGACATCGCGATGGTAGAAAGAGTTGATAGACGTCTTCATTTCCGCAAGGTCAGAGGGCGACTGACTAAAAAATTCCTATTATTTCTATTAAAATTGGAATCAAAATTTTAGGGTTCAGTGTTCATATTTTGGATTTCGTTTTTAGTGAAAGTTTTTTTTTGATGCGCACATAGTTCGAAGAACGGATGGCCGATGGAGCCGTAAAGTTCTCGAATGGAGACCTCGGACCAGCAAGCGCAGCGTAGGATGTCCACTGACCAGGTGGACTAACGATATAATAAAGATCGGAGGAACGCGCTGGATACAGGCCGCTTCCAACTGGTCTTATTGGAAATCCAAAGGGAGGCCTATGTCCCGCAGTGGAGTCTTTCGGCTGTTGGATGGATAGATGGCCGATGATACCGTAAAGTTCGGGTGGACTGAAGCTATTATAAACATATTTTTTTACGTTATTTCAAAATTGATTCGACATTTTCAATAAGCAAAAGAAAAGAAATCATTTCGAGAAAGCGCGAGCGGAGCGAGTTAGCGAGGCCTATGTCCAGCAGTGGACGTCCTATGTCTGATAAATGGGTGGATGGATGTAGTAGAAACTAAATAACAAAGCTTCAGACAACATTTTACCATAATAAAAAAATAGTAGAACAAAATATTGTACGGAACCCATATTGTGAAAAACATATTTTTGGGGGGCGGAGCTAATTTTGCTAAAAGAGCCGCCATAGTGGCGGCTGATTCGTGATTTGCTGGCGAAGTTTGTTTATGCTCTTTGTCGGCTCGTGTGTGCAAACGCCGCCAGTCCACGTGGACTATCGCCGATCATAAAGATAAAAATACAGATGCGTAGTTGAAATGCTCTAACTTTGGTTTGGAAACTATTGTTACGCGTGATTTCTATTTTGAATGTAGTATTTTACTGTACCAGCCTTTTTTTCAAATAGTCCACTGCAGGACGTATGCCTACCCACGAAGGGTGATTGGGCCATATTCACCACGCTGGCCCAGTGCGGGTTGGTGGATTCACATACGCCATCAAATTTCTACTACGGCCGTATGCAGGTTGCCTCACGATGTTTTCCTTCACAGCAAAGCCAGAGGTGTGAAATTCCGTACATAAATTCCAAAGAACTCATTGGTACGGGACCGGGGATTTAAACCCACGACCTCACGATCGTAAGGCGGCTGTCACTACCTCTTGACCACCACGGCTTTTTTTAATGACATTAAATAATAATTTTAATGTATGTATCTGGGAGAGAACCTAGCAAAAACTAGGTATAAAACATTCTGAACTTTCATATTACTTTGGCTTTCGTCTCGCTCTTTTTACAGTTAAAATAACATCTAGGTATTTTCGTGTCGTGTCCAGAATATTTGATGTATTTTTTAAAGCTAAGCTAACAACAAATAAATTTATCTTGTAATCTAGGTAAATAGGTACGTATTTTTTATTTTGACATGACTTGGAGCTGGTAGAATATGCCGAGTGCTAAGACCTATTCTCAGGTTTTACGCCACTTAAAATATCACGGCCAATGACTGATGTCACACGACTACATGCAAATAGGTATGAGTGACAAAAAAAAATATCTTTGTGAATCTTTTTTTACAGTCCTGCTTCATCAGAAAGGTTGTTACATAGACGATGTAATCATTTTATGCAACAGGTAGTACTTACAACATGTTCTAGTCTAGGGAGTTTAGATGAGTTAGGTAAATCAATCTATGACCTTGTAACTTGTACCTATGACCACGTACCTACTTACAATGTTTGTGTGTAAAAGCCCGTCCACGATTTTGTAGGCAAAAATAAAATATTTCTGTACACTTATTAGTCTTTATTTACACTTATTATTAGTCCGTCAGCTGATAAGTTTAGGGTTGACATCAGGTTGTTTTACGCAAAACTTTAACTTGGTTTATCTCGTAATCTAACATACTGAGGATTGTGAGACCTTATGGGGTAAGTTTTAAATATGTCTGAGCATGCGTGGTTTAAGTATTGTTGAACCGTTCTGTTACACGTTGTATATATACATATATAGCTATAAGCTGCGAAAAACCCAATCCTTTTTTTACCAGGGGAAATCTTGTAAAGATACCACCGCACCTCGGGGCAGGCGGGTGGTTATGTGGGAGTCCCCGCCCATTGCTGGACGGTATACCAAAACCCCTGTTCCACCACTGCGCCTGGTGTCGGAGTTATGGGCACGCTTCCGCAATCCTCCGCAGCACCCGGCAGCGCTGGCTTTACTCAGGCCCCACCGCGGAGCTTGCGCTTCCGCCAGAATGACGATGTGCCGAACACCAGACACATTATCATCCCCGGGCCGGGGGACCAACCAGAACTGGGCGTCGGACAGGACCCGTGTCCGACAGCCCTGGTCCCTATGCAACGAGTCAGATTAAAGTGGCCCCGCGTCTGCCACTACGGCTGCAGAGGATAGGAAGAGGGACAACGACATACCGGCACTCCTCCTCCCTGCAGCCCCACCGCGTCCGCCATCAAAACGGTGGCGACCCCGTCGAGGCCGCGGAAGGCAGGAAAAGTGGCAACAACACACCAGCAGTCCTCTCCCGCCGCGGTCTCCAATCCTCAGCCGCAGTGCCTCCCATACGAAACTGCAGCCCCCCTCAGTTGCGGTGCCCCCCATAAGGCACGCAACCTACTTTGGCCAGCCTCCGCACGGGCTTGTCGAGGCCCAAGACCCGGAGAGGCGGCCCCACCACGAGTTCCTCTTCAGCCACCCCACAGGCCACGGCTACTAAGCCCCCTCGCCACGACAAGGCGGGAACCTACTCGGGGGGGATCATAACCCAACCCTGACTGAATCTGACTTAAGGATGATCGTCTCGGTCAGAGCGCGAACAGGCGTTTACAGATAAACTAATCATTTTTAGTTTACGAAAACTCATTTAGCGACCATTTTCACCTCAGTTTTTAGTTAGTGATAAACTCACCAATATGAGTCATGTAAAAGCAAAGGTAGCAACATCCATGTCTGATTATTGTGCAGTGGGCGTTTTTTTACCCTACATTACTTACAATAACTTTCATATAAAATTAATCATTGGTGCAAATTGAAAATTATGTTTTGAACACAAATTGTGAAAAGAAATTTCGCTATCAATGAGTCATTACTTAAAAACAGCTAATTATATCGCTAATTGTATCGATGTATTCTGGCCGCCTGGATCTTTCCATCAACCAGAAAAGAACGTGGACGTGTATCATGTTCGAGTGTATTCCTCGTGACTCAATAACCTTTTGCTGAGATTTCAATCATTAGATCATCTGGTAAGTCCAAATAGTTCAGATGTATTCCGGGAGATAATGGATTTACTGTAATTACTTATATGTTTTTTTTTTTTCAAATACACTTTATTTGCTTTAATAATTACCATTCAGTGAGGAAATCTAGGAAATGTAACCATCTGTTCTTTCATTGTGTAGGCATATGCCTAAAATCAAATAATCTGTTATTCAGTTGCTGGAGATGGAAGATCTACACTAGACTATACCGTGCGGGGTCGGAGTGGCCAAATATTGGGAGAAAACAATATAACTTTTTTGAATAGATAGATAGATAGATAGATTAACTCTTTATTGCACACCAAGAAATAAACAAAAAGAAGAAACAAAGATACATAAACAGTGTAACAATGGGCGGCCTTATCGCTGATAGCGATCTCTGCCAGGCAACCTTAGGATGGAGAGGACAGAAAGCGTATAAATAATGGACGGGGTGCGCATTAGTTGAAAATGAAAATGAAAATGAAAATGAAATTTATTGGCTGTTACAAACATTTCTTATCAATGACATTGTTGTACTCTTTACACGTTAACTACTATTTACACATTAAACTACATTATGTACAATATAATTATAAAGAAATAAGATATATAGAAAAACATAAAAATACATATTTACAAAACAAACACGCCGTCCAGACCAGCAGCGTGTGGGAAGGTCCCCAGAACACTGGCTGCGTTACCTCGCTGAATCGCAAGGCTCAGGCTTTGAGCGAAGTATGCGCCAGCTCTAGGGTTTCCGGAGGCGAGGACCAACCTTTTTGATAAAGCTTTACAAAAGCTTTTTGTGTCGGATGACCACGGGCCCAAAGTCTCCACAGCTAACGCAACAAATTCATAGTGTGCGTTAAGCTGGGAATACTTTTGATGTTTGTTCCTCTGTGCCTTCTCAGCCGCGGTTCCAGCACAGCGAGCGGAATCACCAAGGTATGACGGTGCCAGGGTATCCACACACGTGGCGTCCCACACTAAGGCTCGCCCGAGACTCCATGGTATTAGTGTGGCTCCATCAGGACGCTTACCGTCATCCCTTGACATTGCCCGATGGCGATAAAATCGGCCGGCACTCTTTACACATGAAAGCCCATGTTGTCCAAATTGGTCCACGCCTCGACCACACTGGCAATTATGAGGCTCGCACAACTTGGCTCCTAGACGCAGACCCACCGCAATGCGTAGGCAACTGGGATCTAATACTGTGCCTATATTGTCAGACGGTAGAGCACGGAGCCAGTGACCTGATTCTGGCTCCGAAACTGCTAAATGACGTGCTCGGTCTGAGTCATTCATTGCTTGATCCAAAAGGGCCGAATGGGTAATTTTTATGATGGGTAAGTCCCACAAATTTTGAATTTTTGTATCAGTAGGCAAATTGTCACCAGAGCATGTCGCAGACCAAGCCGCCATGGCTTCCTCTTGGCAAGCAACTCGAACATCGGCTATGGGGCTGTTTAGGATCATGCCGATGAGAGTTTGCGAGCCATGAGAGGAAGCCAAGAAAGCAGGTAGCGCCACACTTGAAATGCGACGTATACCCAAACCCCCAAACGATATAGGGAGGGTAGCCTGCGCCCAGGATTTGTTATCAAAGTTCAGATTCAAAATTTTGGTGATTGTTTCTTTCAAAAGAGTGTCTGCTGTATTAGTTATTGCGTGGAAATACCACACTGGGGAGCAACGCAGTAAATACATGAATTTTGGAGTAAAAAGACAAAGCC
Source organism: Hypomecis punctinalis (assembly GCA_949316475.1). Taxonomy (NCBI): domain Eukaryota; kingdom Metazoa; phylum Arthropoda; class Insecta; order Lepidoptera; family Geometridae; genus Hypomecis; species Hypomecis punctinalis. The sequence goes on from OX438823.1 coordinate 6,032,725, forward strand.
GAAGTATGTAAATAGCCATGTGTGGTTTAATTTGGAAAAGTAGATTTGAATTTTTAGTGAACAAATCTAGTTTTGAGGATATTACCGGCGGAATTGCTTCTAAAAATAAAGGAGCGCCTAATAAAGTCAGTGAATTTTTACTTTGTACTAATATGTTTGGACACAAGGAATCGAATTTTTGGTAAATAGAGGAACGAAATTCATCTGTCGTTTGACCTCCAAAAAAATTTCGCATTTACTATAATTAAGCGATAGGCCAATTGAATTAAAGCGCTGTATGATGCTGCTAAGATCCTCGAGTACTTCTGAAACATTTCCGCCTAGTGAACCGTCATCAAGATACCACACATTAAATTTTGAATTTAAATCCGAAATAATAGGATTGATGCCCAAGCTGAAAATAGCAGGACCAAGCGGGTCACCTTGTTGGCAGCCAACGCATGATGCAATTTCTTTTTCACCGAATAATAGTTTTGTTGGGGCTCCATAACATTGCCACAAGTAATTATAAATTTCTGGCACTTCTTTTTGAATTTCAGCCAACAAAATTCCCCTATCCAAACTATTAAAAGCGTTCTTTACGTCAATTTTGATGAAAACATCGTAATCTGTTGAGCTTAGGAAGGTACGCGCCGCGTGCACTGCCGCCTCACAGCCTGCTCTTACGCCAAAACCTAATTGGCGTGGCTGAAATTTAGCTGACAACTTCTCTTGGATTGCTCGACAGCATAATTTTGAAGTAAGCCGTCTCAAGGTACTACCAACTGCAATAGGGCGAATTCCACCATCTTTTTTCGAAAGGGCTACTAAATTAGCACCGTACAAGATCGAGACTATCTCTTCAGGAACTTGTCCAGTAAGCATCAGATTTACTAATTTTGTTAAATTTTCTAAAAGACACCTACCCGCTTCACCTACTAAGGGATCAGTGAGGTCTTTTAAATGTTGTGGTGTTATACCATCTAACCCACCAGCGGAACCATTTGGAAAAGAACGTATGGCTTGTAATGTTACATCGTCATCGACGACGTTTAGAGGCGTTTCTGACGAGGGAGGTGTTGGGAGCAGGCTGTAAGCGGAATGCTGTGGGTGTTTATCCAGAAGAGCTGCGTAGGTATTATCGGAGTCCGTGGCCAAGGAATCGTCAGAAAACAGTAACTTGGCTGCGGCTCTGACGTTACCGTCAGAAACTTTGCTTTCGATTGCTTTGATGGTAGAACGATTATGGACGTGGTCTGGAATGATAAGATTTGATGGCAAGCATCGTCGCGAAGTATTTGATTTAATGGCGGAGGTAAGTGATCGATGGTTGGAATCAGATGAGATGTGAAACGTATAATAAGCAAATGTTAATAAACGTTCCCATGATTTTTCTGAATTTTCCTTAACTACGTTAGCCACGCACTCCGACAAACTCCTCGCAACGGCGACTCGTGCTCCCCTAGGGATCCTTTTTATCAATTTCATTGAGCGTTTGAGTTGTGCGAGCCTACTCGACAAAGATGTGTTTCTCGAGGTGTCGCCATGTGAAGTTGGTGCGGGCTGATCGACAATATCGCCAGGTGGTATGATGACATCAGATCTCGGCACATGTCGGCGACTACAATGAATATTCAAACCTCTGTGGCCCTTATAAAGTTTTCGATCAGCGCAAATATCGCACTCGAGCAAAACAACCGAGTCTGTGGACGACCTGTCTGTTGGATTCATGGTCAAAATAGAAAACTTTAAAATACTAACTTCAAATCCAAAAAACGCTCATTCTTGCAGAAACAATTAAAAAGTAGAACTTAAATAACAATTATTTTACAAATACACAAGAAAAGACTATTTCACACGGTGTTTTGATTCTTCATTTTCTGACAATTATCGACGTCGGCAACCAATAGTGCTTCGAGGTTTTGGCGTATTGGCACAGGCGCATTAAAAACAACTTGTGCGCACTAGTTTTCAGCGGCGTTGCCACGGCTACTACGCAGCGTCTTTTCATGTCAAAACTTAGTGACAATGGCTGATAATATAGTATCACGTAAATCAAAATCAAAAACAGCTGATTTCAGGACAACAATACGCATGCCAACTAAAATGTATAGCACACACTGCACTTGTCTCGAATGAGAACCTTTCTTGGGTGTTTTAATATCAATAAACACCTCCTTTTATTTTTAAATAATATTTTTCGCTTGAACAATATTAAAGGGCTTTTTAAAGGGAAGCCATTTTTTTTAAGCCTTTTTTTCTTATCAATAATTATCTTATTAACACTAGTCATAAAAACTCAGTAATTAATCAAGTTGAGAAACATTGCCATCCAAGCTAGGAACTAACCTGTGTTTTGGAATAGCAATGCCCTCCGCCGGATAACAGTAAGAACTAATTCGTAATAATACAATCAAAGAAAAAAAAAATAGTAATAAAATACAATGCCAATTTAAATTTTTGAAATAACTAATACATTTTATTATGGATGTGAATGAAAGTGTGTAGTGTGATTGAGTGCGTAAGTGTATTATCCCTGCAATACGCGAGGTCTCATGAGAGCCAAGGTTTGCAGGGATAGAGTGCATGTGTGTAAATGAGAGTGAATGAGTGTGTTTCAGATCTAGATTTTACAAGGAAGACCTTATGAAGGTTCATATAAAATATCTTCAGTAGATTGATAATCTTTAGTAAGTAGCCAGGTTGTCAATTTAACTTTACAGTCGTGTCTATTTAACTCATGAAAATTTAGAATTTTGTTCAGTTTGTTATAAACATAAGTACCCCGTGATTGAGAATGCCTTGAAGCAAAAGTTGTAGAACAGTGTTCAATTGCGCAAACGTTTTTGTTACCTGTAGAGCGATGAGGGAGTTTAGAAGTACTCTCGTTTTGAATACTACTCTTATGCTGTATAAGAATAAGGTTAAGAATAAACAGTTGGCGCACCGACAAAATTTTGCAATCGGTAAAAAGAAGATTCGTTGGATAACGAGTGGGTTTGAAGGACATAATTTTCAAAATAAGTCTTTGAGCTCTCTCTAACTTTATAATATGAGTCTTGCAAGCACCACCCCATATGGATATGCAATAACCTAGTATGGACTGACAGATAGAGAAATAAATAGTTTTGAGTAGTTCAAAAGAAGTAATCTGACGTAGGTTCTTAAAGACCCATATAAGTTTCCGAAGGCGTGCCGAAACTGCTTCGATCTGAGGTACCCATGATAACTGTTCATCAATAATAACACCTAGATATCTAATTGATTTTACGTGTTCAAGATACAAGCAGGTGCACGGGCCATTGGAAGAGTTTAGGCATGTATGCGCTTGAATTTTAAAGGTATCTGGTGATAGAGGCCGCTTTTTTTGAATACTAAAAGAGATAAATTTACTCTTGGTGAAATTCAATGTCAGCAGATTAGCCTGTAGCCAAGATATGACGTCTCTAAGGCCTTGTTCAGCATTTAATAGCGCTTCTTCCCAATTTTTTCCTGTGAACACCATTGCTGTATCGTCAGCGAAAGTAAATATTTTACCATGGGGTGGGTCGTAGCAGCATAAATCATTAATAAAAATTAAAAAGAGAGTTGGGCCTAGTATGGAGCCTTGTGGTACTCCATACGTGACTACCTCATCATCGCTTACTATATTGTTGATGCTGACACGCTGAATTCTATTTGATAAATAATCCACAAAGAGTTTCAAGGCAATTCCTCTGATTCCTAAAAGTTTCAACTTTTTCAGCAAGAGTGGAGTTGAGACGGTGTCAAAAGCCTTAGCCATATCCAAAAATATGCCAACACACTTGTTTCTTTTATCTAGGTTTTTGACAACGTAATCAGTCAAGCCAGAGACTGCTTGATCGGTAGATTTTTTAGCTCTGAAACCGAATTGTGACTCTGAGAGTAGCTTCTCTTGTTCAAGATATGAAATCAATCTTCTATTTAAAAGTTTTTCAATAATTTTAGATAAAGCTGGAAGAATGGAAATAGGTCTAAAGTTATTTACATCGTCCCTTGCTCCACTCTTATGTATGGGGTGAATTATGGATATCTTAAAAGCTTTAGGAAAGGTTCCGGTTTTAAAACAAAGATTGATTAAATAAGTTAATGGCAATATTATGACATCTTTGGCAGATTTTAGAAAAGAGTTAGGGATATGATCCCATCCGGTAGCGCAATCATTTTTTAGGCTAACAATAATCCTGCTTACTTCGTCTTCGTCAGTGTCAAGAAGGACAAATGAGCGAGGATGATGTTTCTGAACAATAGGCGTATGACTGCAGGAAGTTTTTGACGCAATAGAAATTTCATCTGCCAGATTTTTGCCTACGCTAGCAAAAAAATTGTTGACTTTATTTACTGCAACGTGGGGATCTGGATCAGATTTTAGGAGATCCATTGGTTGTGTTTTTATTGGAGATATGTTAGCGAGCTTTTTTATAACTTTCCAAGTTTGTTTAGTGTTTTTGCCAGCATTTAGAATTTCCGAACTTTCATAATCGACTTTTAACTTTTTCAGGAGATAGTTACAAAAATTTCTATACCTGGTGTAACTTTTACTGAGAATCTGATCGTTAGGATTTTTCTGTACCTTGAGATGCATACTGTCTCTGTGGCGTATACATCTCAGTAAGCCTGGGGTGATCCATGGTTTTATTGTGCGTTTTTTACATGCCATTTTTTTATTCGTAGTGCATTGTTGTAAGGCATTCGTTAATATATTAACAAATGAGTCAGCTGCGAGATTAGGATCAGTCGCTTGAAGTACAGAAGAAAAGTTAGTGGATTTTAAAAGTTTAAGTGCATTTTCGAAATCGATTTTTTTGGTAGTATATAAATTTTTAGCATTAATCGGTGACTCGGTCGAAAGGCAGGTAAGAACTGGAAGATGATCAGTTACTGCGGATTGGAGTACAAACGACAGAGCTGGAGATTTAGTTTTTAGTAGTATGTGGTCTAGGCAGGACTGTTCCCTTGTAGGGAATGAATGTGCGGGTAACAGACCATGTTCGGCAGCAAGATTAAGATATGGCTCCCGTTTCTGGTCATTTTTATTAGTGTCTAAGTGTATGTTAATGTCACCTGTGACAATTATATTTTTAAAAGATTTAAGAGACTGTAACGTTGTTTCTAAGGATTCCAGGAAAGTTTTAATACAATGAAATGCACAAGGGCGGTATATGGCTAATATAGCGGTATGGTCTGAAATTTTTACTAAAATACAATTTGCTCCCTCAAAAGGGACTTCTACGACCGAGCACGAAATAGATGTCTTGGAATATACAACGACTCCATCGTTTTGATTGAAGAGTCGGTTTGTCGCAGTGACGTTATAATTTGGTAGTTGTGGAATAATTTTATTAGATGACAGCCAGCATTCAGATAATATTAAAAAGTCACAGTCAAAGTTAAGAGAAGCTAGCATTACGCTCAACTTATCAAAGTTAGCATTAATGCTTCTTATGTTCTGAGCAAGAACTTTTAGATATTTGGTTGGTTCAGATAATCTGCGTGAGCAATCGTTAGGTGAACATAAAAACGATTCAGACACCTTAATATCGTCTAATTCATTGATAAGGCTACTATCCATTTTGAAAAGTAATGATAACATGGACGGCATGGTAAATGGTCTTAAAAGTGATGCATCGCATCGCGTCAAAATATAAGCTGGCTACAATAAAAAATGTATTTTCTAGAATTTCTTTGATGATCTTGTTTTCGTTGTGTGAAAATAACAGTGAGTTTGAGTGAATGAATGAGAGCGAGTAGTTAAATTTGGCTGTATGGAGAATGATAATTTTAGAATATAGTATTTGTATAGAACACAGAGAAGCTGTTGTACTTAATCTAAGGACACATATCTTTCCTAAAAATAGTCAGGCTTGTGCAAGGGATGTAATTTGTTCTTCAGTTTTAACCAAGATAATTGGGGTTCCGTCTGCTTTTCTTAGAAACACCTTTCCATTAGAGGTCCAGCAGTATCTATATCCACATGATTTTTTGAGCTCTCTAGCCAGATAGTGAAGGCGACTTGCTTTGCTCGTAAGGTGTTCGGCGACAAAGACCGGTGAGTTTTTTCCCTGAATACCTAAATGAATGGCACTTAGTTTAGAGGTGTGATTTGCGGCATTATAGGTTTTGACAGCTTTAATAACCTTGATTTTTTGCATGGTAGATGTCAATTCTACTATAATAGGCTTATTAGTTTCGGATTTGCCAGGAATTCGGAAGGCGTCTTTGATCTCGTTTGGTGAGATTTTACATTTAACTGTCTCACTCAAGCGAACCACATAGTTGGTTAATGCTTCTTTAGTTTCGTTGGGAGAATGCGGGACGTTTCTTATTTCGAGTGATGATGCTCGTGCGCTACGCAGCAAGGTCTCGATGGTCTCTTCTAGAAGAGTAATGCGACTTTGATTGGATTTACATTCCTTTTGCACAGAGTCAAGCTTGGTATTTGTTTCTTCCAATTTAGATGACATGAATTCCAAAGACTTTTCAATGTCACTTTTTATGCCTGAAAGCTTCTTATCCATTTGATCAAACTTAGTATTCATATCAGATTTCCAGGACGAGAAAAGCTTGCTCATTTTGCTCTCAAATTGCTTAAATCTTTCTTCAGTCAACTCAGGAGAACGATGGCGTTTAGCTGCCCGTTGTTGCCGCTTTTCTTGGTCACTAAGCTTAGCGGCATCAGAATCTGATCCAGCATAATCGGGGGTTTGAGACATATTGGGCTGGTAAGTGAGCAAAAAATCCACCAAAAATAACAAAAAGTATCTCCTTACACTTTGCGTTTAACAATGTGTTCGGCGCGGTTGCGCATTCAATACGCACAGGAGACCTCTGATTGTAGCAAGTACCAGGCAATCACAAACTGTTAAGTGTGGCGCCACGATGCGGAGAAAATACCAAAAAGTATTTCCTTGTCCTTTGCGTATAGCAATGTGTTCGACGCGGTTGCGCACTCAATACGCACAGGAGACCTCTGGTTGTCGCAAGTACCAGGCAATCATAAACTGTTGAGTGTGGCGTCACGATGTAAGGACGGTTAAAGTTGACTCACGCGCTCAGTCGAGGTCGGTCCAAAGTCCAGTTGCACAGTTTGTCGCACACCTCTCCGCCTGTTATGCAGTCCTATTATTACCGCACGAATTTATCACATAAAACTTTTAATTGTTTTTAAATAAAAACTCAAAAAGTCGTCAGGCACGTCTACTCGTGGCCGAGGTCCGGGCGGAAGGGGAATTAAAAATATAATTTAGATTATACAACATAAACATACATACTAATAATATTGATATAAATACTTAAAATACCTCAAAATAAATAAAACAACACATAAACAAAATCATAAAAGAAACCTATGACAAATAATAAACTATTACATAATAAATTACAATATACTACTTACATACATCAACATAAATAACAACAACATTTACATAGTTAAAGAATTGACTATTTCTGCAGGTAATGATATTTAACCTAATCTTTAATAAATAATAATAAATAAAGAAATAAAACATTTATTTGATCAACAAAATTAAATTATCACAACAACAAGTTCTCTGACTCTTGTGCTAGGTAAAAACCTGTATTACAACAGCCAGCCTCTTCTTTAACGTAGACTGAGTTGACCAAATATTACCAAACAATTATATTGTGTGAGTGTGTTTGTCTGAGTAACACTGCAATACGCGAGATCTCTTGAGAGCCAAGGTTTGCAGTGTCACTCGTGTGTGTGTGTGTGTGTGTGTGTGTGTGTGTGTGTGTGTGTGTGTGTGTGTGTGTGTGTGTGTGTGTGTGTGTGTGTGTGTGTGTGTATGTGTGTGTGTATGTTACTTTTTAATGATAACTTTAAATACATTCAGTGATTGAGCTTTTCTGACAGTAACGGGCAAGGCATTCCATAACTGAATATTGACACGACGAAGAAGAAGTTGCTAGAAACAATACTAAACGCCGCTCTGTAGAGCTTTTACATAGTCTCGCTCCCCCAGGCTTGCTACATGATAGATAGATAGAACTCTTTATTGTGTGCACTAAGTACAGAGTAGATACTTAACTTATCTTAAATTAAATTAGTGCCACAAATGGCGGCCTTATCGCTGATAGCGATCTCTACCAGGCAACCACTGAACGGAAAGAGATCACAAACAAGAGTATACATGAGTTGCTCCTTAAGGTAGGAGCACCAAAAATGCTTCTGTGGTCACAGATGAAAATAACTTCAAATTAACATGAAAAAAATTGATATATAATTATAATTACCTAATGTACCAGCCTTTTTTTAGGGATCCATACCTCAAAAGGAAAAAACAGAACCCTTATAGGATCACTTTGTTGTCCGTCTGTCCGTCCGTCCGTCTGTCCGTCTGTCCGTCTGTGTGTATGTCAAGACTCTTTATCTCGGGAACGGGTAAAGATATCGAGTTGAAATTTAAACTGTATACGTATATTGATGAACTCTTGCAGTTGTGTAAAAGTAAAACTTTTCAGTTATCGTATAAAACAGTTAGAGCCGTTTATGTCGTAAAAAACCGCATATTTCGACACTCACAAAAATCAAAACCTACAGGGTACTTCCCGTTGACATAGAACTATGAAATTTGGCGAAAAGCATTGTCTCAGAGTACACATATAGGAATAAATCTGAAAACTGTACATTTTTATTTAAATCACAAAAAATAGGGCCTAGATTCACAAAATATAGGTTGAAAATTCCAAGTGAGTAAATCGTACGTATCATGTAAGGTATCATAAATAAAAGAACTTCATTAGCACATGCTAAAACAGGATTTTAATTATTTTAACATTTTCAGTAGTTTTCGATGTATGACGAGAAAAGTGAAAAAAAACATTACATTAAACATTATTACAACTACATTACAGTATCACATTCAACGTAAGGTACATTACATTAAATTAAACAAATTTGAGTGAAACTAAATTAAAATGTACCTAATAATTAAGAAAATAAATATTAAAAATAAATATTTATTATAAGTAGATCAAAAATGAATAACTGGCAAAGGTGTTGTACTTCCCCAGGCGTAGTAGTAGAACTCTGCGAAAGAGTCCTACTGCCACAGAGCATGACATATTTAAGATTTTATATTGTAATACATGTTGGTGGAGCGCCTTAACATCCTTTATTTAATAATTCCGCATTTTGTAAATCTTTACTTTTTTAATTTAAATTTACCCCGCTTTCTGGTGTCGTCGGTAAAACAGGTAGGTACAACGCTGGGACGATCTGTTGATGTTCCGTTGATGTGACGTCCCGGAGTTTTCCGAGAGATGGCGATAGTCGTCTCGAACCGCGATGCCCTCAACCATTGGTCAAAAATAGCGCATCAGTGTCGCGTCACCGCCGTTATTTTTTTGAATGGCAGAAAATCATTCTGCCAGTTGTCTTTCAACCGCCCCCAGTTGTCTTTCAACCGCCGCCAGTTTACGTGCATCCGCCGAAAACGCTCCTTTTAACCGCCAAAGGAATTTATTTTATATCTTCTTGTCGGAACCTCAGAAACTTTTTAGTGTGTAGTGCAGTGTTGGACAATCTTATTTCGACAAAACACAGGACTTTAGTGGACTATACCAGCAGGCGCCGTGCATCAGTGGCAGAAGACCCATCTCCAGCCGGTCTCGATTACAAAGGGATGAAGGCGGTCATTTGCAGGTTAGTCTTAGCTTAGTTCCTGTACATACGTCGATACCAAATTCTTTCTTTTTGTATGATGTTCCCGCCCTTTCTTATTTTTTGACCGACGAACCACCGGAGGAGGTATACAATTCGACGCGTATATATATTTTTTTTTTATGTATAACCACGCATAACTTTTTTCATAGTAGTCTGATTTCAATAATTATTTTTTATTGGAAAGAATAAACTTCGAAATTGGTCCCATTTAAATTGTATCGAAATTGGCTGAGCCATTTTTGATAAATCAACAATAATGTGAAAAATGTTACATCGATCCGTGCATAATATTTGCGTTCTAGCGATGCGCCCCGGCTTCGCACTGGTGTATTATACATATTAACATTTCTCTTAAATTACTCTATCTATTAAAATAAACTGCATCAAAATCCGTTGCGTAGTTTTAAAGATATAAGCATACATGAGGACAGACAGCGGAAAGCGACTTTGTTTTTTAATAATGATTGTACGACTGCCTATGTAATGATTCTGTACACGTTCATGGTCATGCTATTTTTTGCAAAAAATAATAATCTTCAAAATCTTTCGTGAGTCACACCCTGGAGTTGGCTATTTACACGCTATTCCACATGTTTAAGAAATAAAACCAGAAAGTTAATGTCTCATCAAACATCAATTGTTGCATAATATATTAACAAAATTAAATTAAGGGTATTAAGTACAATTTGAATACAACAAAGATTGCGTGATGTATGTACTGATCAGTTCATCGCATCGTGTATGCCCTTAAGTTTGTAATTATATGTAATTACCAATTGCGATTGCTGCCAGAGACTGATATATATATATTACATATATTTATTTTAAACACACATTTATATAGTAACTAAATAACACCCAGACACAGAGCAAATACTTATGTTCATCACTTAACCCACGCCTCTTTGACCCAGAAGTTAGGGCCACTAACCACTGAGCCACCGAGGCAGTCGAGAGATCAAGATATTGACGAAAGAAGGAGAAGGGTTACCTATGCCCTGCAGCGGGTTGGATATGGTCATCAGTTTGTACCGTACCAGAATTTTAGCTTTAGTCATAATTGACCATAATTAGGTACTTGAAATATTTTTCCTGTTGACAGTTAAATGCAATTCGTTGGTCTCAGTAGCGGATTTACCAATTACATAGCCGATTGGGTGAATAAGCTGAAGGCAGTGATTCAGTGGAACGCTGAAACACGTCGAGAGTGTTGAGGATTCAAGTATTTTATTTGAGTCGAACCGTGACATAATTAGGTATAAAACCTAATCAGTAATAATTATAATATAATTATAATACTTTAATCGAGTAAAAATATTATACAGTGAGTGTTAACGTTAGTTTTGTTGTGAAATATTTACAAATATTAAGAACCCTGATACTCAAATAGGTGGTCTAGACTTCCGATTATTTGACGATTATTATTATTGCTTCTTGTGATTTTATTCGCCTACCACGTATATTTCCAGTAAAGAACCTGTATAGTGTATATGTCACCGGTTTATTGTAAGAACCGTTTGTTTACAAACTCTCGAGTTAAATTATAAACTATCGATATATTGTGAACGGATACAACGATGTACAATTTAACGCTTTACATTTTCGTTCGTTTGTAAACCAACAGTGTTCAAACGTGAAATTGTGCGTAACGAAACACGAAGTGGACAATGATTGGTTCAACGCATTATCCCTTTTATGGCCACTCCTCCTCCGCCGGGTGCAGCCATCCATTGTGTGCCATTATTCAATTTAAAAAAAGATATCTCAAGAACAATAGAAGTAAAAAATGAGACTGTTTTCGACTCGTGTATATTTTTTCATATGATGATTTTTTACAAACTTTTATTTACCTGTCTGGGGCTTGACATCGAATGTTACAAATTAAATTTGATCCACTTACCGGTTGACATTTTACATGCATGTGTAAATCGCATAACAATGCAATATTTTGACGACATGGTGCCGATCTGATGATGGAGCTGGAAAATGGCCAAAGGAACTTCGAAATGAAACGACACTACCTCATCGAGTTAGGACTCATTTGAATCGTCTTGACGAGTAGTTTGTCTTTCAATGGTAACTTGGGTCTGATGATTGAGCTGGAAGGTTGTCATGAATGTATGTAATGAACCGACACAATCTCATCGAATTTCGGCTCATTTGATTCGCCTTAGAGGGTAATTTATTTTTAGATGGTTACCAGAGTTTGATCTGATGATGTAGATGTAAGGTGGTCAAATAAACTCAGTAAAGAAACAACGCAATCCCATCGAGTCTCGGTTCGTTTGATTCGTCTTGACGAGTACGTTGGTGCTAGATGATAACAAGGGTCGGATGATGGAGCTGCAAGATGACCATAAGAACTCAGTACCTAATCGTTTGCTTTAAGCGAATTATTAGATGAAGCTGCTTTTAACCGATCTTATTGGAGATCCATAGGGGAGGCCTATCTCCAGCGGTGGACATCTTATGGCTGATGAATGATAACAAAATTTTTTTTTTGAGTTTTGACGAAAGTCGTAGAACAAAAGTTGTTAGTTTTTATGTACAGAATAAGCCCCTAGAAGGATGCTAATTGATTAGAAATAACCCTGTATAATAACTAGTTAAAGTGATTAATTCTGTTCCATTTATCACTTTCACTGAATTAAGTAGTAAATATATTATATAATAACCAGTTATTATACATAATAACGGATTAATCACTTTGACTGTACCATACATATAGCCCTTCATTTGATAAACAGTGTTGTCTTGCTACGTGATCTAAAGACACAACCTTCAGACTCCAGTCAGAAGGTTCAGATTTCAGATCCTTCAGGCAGGCTGTCCACAGCGTGGGTGTCCTAACGTTGCGCTGCGTTCGTCTTACTTAAGTGCCTATTAATATATCAATAAAACAAAATTCTTAAGGCCAAAATCTTACTCCGTTTACATTGTACATTTCAGAATTCAACCCTGAAATTTCTATCTGCGAGCTGGTTTCCAACTAGTCCGCCCACTCCACCTGCCGCTGCGGCGCGGCTGGTCCTCGGCACCTTGTGAACATAGCATCACGCTCTTCATCTGCGGCAAAGGCTGAAGCAGGAACACTTCAGACCATAGCAGACCATTGATTGCCACTATGCGTCGGTTTCTGAGAGGTGGGCTACCTTTGACCTTGTACATATTATGGTATAAAACAATACAGACGTAGCTAACTATGATAACTGTTTCAAAAACCCCGAGATGGTTTCTTTGGTGTTTGAAACATGATCAATTCAAAAAATTACATGTTAGAAATACCATGGTCCCGTTAATAGCAGCTTAAAAGCTGCCACAACTTCTTAAAATTTGTAATCGGTAAGTCTAACTTCAATAAAGAGGTCAATTGCTGAATCCAATCGGCTGGGCAGCGTTTGGAAAACTGCCTGAGGTCTTTTTCTCCGACATACCTCAGTGTCTCAAGTCGAGAGTTTTCGACAGTTGTGTGTTGCCAGTGGTGATATATGGAACTAAAACGTCTTTTACTGTGGGCCTTCAGAATAAGCTCAAGGTAGCCCAACGCGCTATGGAGAGGGCTATGCTCGGAGTCTCGCTGCGAGATCGAATCAGGAATGAGAATATTCGCAGACGAACCAAAGTTACTGACATACAGCAGATTAGTAAGTTGAAATGGCAGTGGGCAGGGCACAGAGTTTGGAGAACTGATGGCCGATGGGGCAGTAAAGTTCTCGAATGGAGACCACGCACTGGCAAGCGCAGGAAAGGACGTCCACCGACTAGGTGGACCGACGACATAGTTAAGACCGCAGGATGCAGGCCCCTTCTAACCGAGCGTATTGGAAATTCATTGGGTAGGCCTATGTCCAGCAGTGGACGTCCTACGGCTGATAATGATGATGGTGATGATAAATCCAAAGCAAGCAATTTACAAATCAAACTACGAGTATGTAAAACGCGCGTTCCGCTTGAACCATCGACTTGATTTTTTTTTATTCTATAGTAATGGTTTCAACTTACATCAAATATGTACTTACATCTGATTAGAAATACTTATAGGTGCAACAATGTACGATTATTTCTATTTACATAAAGCTATTATTATTTTATTAACTAATTATATACTATATATATTTTTAGGCTTGATCACGAAACGTGACTTACACATTGATGAGGAAAATAAGGCTAAACTAGGAAATAAGAACCTAATACAGTGTATCAGGAGCGGCAAGAAAAGCAAATACATCCTACATGAAGTTAAACGTTGCTTGGAGCAGGAAGCCGATGTGAACACAACCGATGAGGGTGTAAACACGCCCTTGAATCTGGCGGTGTACTATGGACTAGATACCATTGTGGAACTATTGTTGAACAAAAATGCTAATGTAAATGCAAAAGGCACATTTGGATGGACGCCACTACATACAGCAGTATGTCATGGAAACACAAACATAGTGGCACTGTTGCTGTCTAAAAACGCTGACGTCAACGCAACAGACGAAAAAGGGCTAACGCCATTGCACATGGCGGCATGTGACGGACATAATGATATTGTAAAACTATTGACTAACAAAAATGTCAATGTGGATGCGAGAACAAGATTCGGAAGGACGCCGTTGCATGTAGCGGTGCTTAAAAGAAAAACAAATGTAGTGAGACTGTTACTTAAGAAACACGCCGACGTGAACGCTACAGATTGTTGTGGAAACACGCCGTTGCACGTGGGATGCACATTTATGGGAAAAAACGGTATCATAATACAATTGCTCAGTAAAAATGCCGATGTGAATGCGAGAGGAGAATTTGGAAGGACGCCGTTGCATAACGCAGTTATTTATGGAGAAACGAGTAAAACGACATTGTTGCTTAGAAAACGCGCTGACGTGAACACAACAGATGAATATGGAAACACGCCATTGCATGAGGCGGCAAAAAGTGGGCAAGAAAATATCCTAAAGTTACTATTGAATAAAAATGCAAATGTAAATTTGAGAAACAAACTCGGAAGATCACCACTGCATGAGGCAATTTTCCACAAAAATATAGCCACCGTCAAATTGTTCTAATCAAATCAATCAATCTAAATTCGCAACGTGAATTCAACGACACAGCACTGCATATGGCAATGAATGCCGGAGTCAATATTAATGCAAAAGATTCAGAAGGTAACACGCCTTTGCATGATGTTGCCTACGTTTTGGCTCCTGATATCGCTGCTCTGCTTGTGCGCCATGGTGCTGATGTCTCGCTTAAAAATAACAATGGATACACTCCGCTTTACTTATTTCAGCTATTTTCTTTGGATGATAACGCGGATATTGTGCAGTTATGGCAAATTGCTAAAATGGAAGCTCAGAAGAACGGTGTCGAAATCCAATGCAATGATCCAGATAATTTTTCACGTAATAATTTGCACAAATTACATAAGACAATTAATTTAAAGACAATTGATGATTTTGGCTTCTCTGGGCAGCTGTATGAAACCAAAATGATTTCTTTGTTTTACCTACGAATGTTAAATAGCGCTCAGCTTCAGCAGGACTTGCTTCTCAATAGCGATGGTTTCAGAAATTCTATCTCCTAAACTATAAAAGTTATAAATAGTTAATTTTACAGTGATCGATAGATAATTTTAAACTCTATACGAACATTTTTAAAAGTGAAAAATGACGCCCTGTGGCTTAACGGTGTTATAGCTCGTGCACGGCAGTAATACATTATAAAAAGGTTTTGTTTTATGGATTCACAGAAAGTTGTACTACGTTCTAAAATGCATGTAAGTAAGTACCTACCTATCCTATACTATATAATGCTGTTGATATTTTAGTAAACTTGAAGTTCCAGTTGAGTAATAAAAGTTTAGGAAGTAAAGTGTTACCGCGATAGCTAGTTGACTGAATAAAGAATTGTACATACATGCAATCGATAAAATTATGTAGTTACGTTATATTACACTGATATATTGTACTGATTTGGACTTACCAAAATTGTATACTAACCGCCGCCGCTGACCACCCACACACCATTGAAGTATAATACACATCATTGCCACACACAATCCAAACAACCCGCACACAACACAATCCCCGACACAGTTGTGAAGAGAGTGGTGCTGGGGTGCGTTTACGCACACCAGATAATTTTTATGCTGGATAAAAAATCGTATTTCTGACGGGCGTCCGTAAACGGTCATAATTATAGACCAATCATAGCGCTTAAATCTACGACAAACCAATCACATCTGTCAAATTCTTGAACGATCTGTCAAATTCGATTAAATGACAACGAGCTGACCAATCAGAGACAAGATAAAATTTATCTACCTAAAAACCTCGATAAAACTTAGCCTAGTCAGGATAAATATTATACTGGTGGGAGTGCGTGAACGGGGCAGTTTAATTTTTAGCCGGGAGGTTTTTCTCCTGACGGATGCCCTAAACTTAGACTTTAGCCAGATTAATTTTTATCTTAGTCTGGAGTGCGTAAACACACCCCTGGAGGGAAGTCGTCTGGCGGAGGTCGTGTGACAGCCTACTGACAGATGATAGCCCGGCGTGGGCGACGCGACGCTTTGGTATTGGTGCTAGGGTGCGTTCACGCATTGCAGACTACCGCGGCGGCACCGCGGCGACCAGTGTTGCCGTCAGCGACTTTGACACTGATGACATCTAGAGGTTTCTATGTACAGTTAGCGGGAAAAATGGTTTTAGTAGCGGTAACCGTCTCAAGCTGAAGATAAGTAAAATCCCTCATATACTAAGCGCCACACAAGTCAGCGGATGAGAAGTTAGCCGCAGATGACACTTAGCCGTGATTCGCTAATTATTGCACATGTGTGCACAATTCCGACGCCGCGTGTCGTAGTGGTGAGCACGGGCGTAGGGAGCGCGCGGGAGGCATGAGGTTGGCGGGCGGGTGTGCCCCGGCGTCTCGTCTCGCTGGCTCCCGTGCATACCTATATTTTGGCTTTTGCGCAGCGTTCTGCGCATCACTTCCCATAGACAGTGTAACAATGGGCGGCCTTATCGCTGATAGCGATATTTGCCAGGCAACCGTTCCAGGTTCCGTACAGTATGGAAGCCCCCCTTAATATATTTTATTTTAATTTAATTATATCTTTTGTAGGGAATATCCAACTTAATTTATGCTGTTCATATTTCAAGCACCTTCCTCTTGTCGTTATTAATATCGAGCAAAAAACTAACGTCTCTTGTATGGGTTCCCTAAAATATAGGTATTAATTTTATATCAATTTAATTAACTATTATATATATAGCGAATATTCAACTAAATATTCTGTGAATATTTCAAGCATGTACGTGGTACCGTTAATAATATCGATCAAAAAACGGCTAAAAATTCAGGTTTGTTGTATGGGAGCCCCCTTAAATTTTTTTTTTGTTTTAGTATTTGCTGTTATAGCGGCAACAGAAATCTGTTGAAAGGCATCATACTTTTCGTAGTTCATCTATGAGTCTAGTTCTAGTTAAAAATAACTTAGAAAACGTTTCCGACTACCTTAATCAGCAAGACATAATAAGAAAATATCACGACGGAAAAACTAATCATCGTGGTATTAATGAGACTTTCAATTCATTATCACAAAGATATTTCTGGCCTAAGATGAAACTCGATATCACAAAATTCATAAATGAATGTGTGATATGTGGTTGTGCTAAGTACGACCGTAATCCCGTACGACAAGAGTTCCGAATAGTTCCACCTCCGCATAAACCATTTGAGATTGTACATGCTGATGTACTCACCATAGAGCACGAAAAATATCTGACTATCATTGACTCATTCTCTAAATACGCGCAAGCATATCGCATATCAGACAGTACAGCTTCAAAAATTATTAATGCTCTTCTAACCTTTGCTACACATCACTCTTTTCCATTATCATTAACTAGTGACCAAGGAGCGGAATTCACTAATCAGTTAGTAGCCGAATTTCTCAAATTACATAAAAATTCACATCACACAACCGCATCATACGCTCCAAACGAAAATGGATTAATAGAACGTTTCCATAGTACTATCCTCGAGCATCTCCGAATATTAAAGATAAAACACCGAAATGAACCTGCCCTGAACTTAGTACCTTATGCTCTTATAGCCTACAACAGCTCTGTGCATAGTTTGACAAAGTGTAGACCGTATGATTTAATTACCGGTCATTTTGACCCACAAGACCCAACAGATTTAAATATCGCGGAACGGCTATACCAAAAGTACATGCAGGATCACCGTAGTGCAATGGAAACAGTGTACGAATTGATTCATAACTCATCGCTTACGCAGCGCGAAGCGATAATGACCGCTAGAAATAACAATAGGGAACCTGAGACCAACTACTTACCTGACGATGAAATATACATAAAAAATCCAGCTGCAGAAAGAAAAAATTAGCTTCACGCTTTACCCACGACAAAGTTCTTACTAATCTACCTATTCATATCTATACTTCCAAAAAACACGGACGCGTGGCTAAAAATAGACTCAAACGACAACGAAAGACTTTTAAAGACAAGGAATGACTTGTTGCAGATACCTTCTCATAGTAACCCACCTGACTCGAGCAGAACAAATCCGGCTTGACAACATTGACGATGGACCCGGACTTTTACCCTTCAAACTGGGGCCTACTAAAATAATTTAAATCAATAAATCATACCTTTTTGCAGGATATCAATTTATCTCAGATAGATAAACATTTGTCATACTCTCGCACACAGTTATTAGAAACAACCAGGCAATTAACTAATAGCAGTTTTCCTTTGTTTAAGCCACAGATTAAGTATCTGTCATATAAATTAGATAAGATCAAATTACAACTGAGTACATTCGAGCCGTCTTCTATAAGATCTAAACGAGGCCTTATCAATCCTCTTGGTACAGTAATAAAGTCGATTTCTGGCAACCTAGATCACAATGACGCTATTAGGTTTGAAACGGCGTTACATTCTTTAAGGTCAAGGCAATTAATTATAGCAGACAAAGTGGACGAACATATAACTTTATACAAAAAGTTGTCTGTTCAACAGACAAACGTACTTAATAATCTTACTTTTAATCAAAATAAGTTGGATAAGGCACTATCATACGTCATGAATGTGACGTCATCTGATAGTGAACGTGCCTTTGGATTAGCTTACGTCGAACAGTTATTCGTTATACTTAATGATAACGTTCAGGAACTGTCCAACGAAATAGTTAGAATAGAAAATATTTTAGCTTTTAGCCGTAGTATGTCCTTGCACCACTCTATTCTATCAGTAAAAGACCTAGTAGAAATGATAAGCAAATTACGCAATCTGTATAGTACGGAAGAAATTATCGATTTTGACTATAGATATTATTATGACATAATTAGTTTAGGTTCTTATTATTCGGATAGGAAAATCGTGGTTGTACTTAACTTCCCTATCGTTCTTAAGCAAACCTTTTCCTTACTTAAACTGTGCCCCGTTCCTAATAAATACCATGAAATCATTCTCCCTCCTTATCCTTATGTAGCTACTACATCCAAGGAATACGTGTACATGGAGGCAGAATGCCCGAAGATAGATAAGGTGCGCATCTGCGAGCAACAACTGGGACATCAACTTCGTACTAAGCCTGACTGTATAGACAAACTAATTAATTCACAGGAGATAGATGAAACGTGCAAAGTCACGCCTGTCTCTCTGTCCAAGGAAGCTCTGATTGAGCTAGACAGTCAGCACCACGTAATCTCGTTCCCGAAACCTACGAAAGTCCTGTTATCCTGCGGACCGGACAAGTACCAAATACTTCAAGGTAGTTACCTAATCACTATACCCCACACCTGCAAGTTGAAAACACCAGAATTCACATTGGCTAATATCGATAATAAAGTCAACGGAATAACTGTCGAAATCACCGTGCCGGCAATGAATCATCTTTCCAGAGTTGCTACTACTTACCACCTGGCTTCGGTGAGTCTCAGCGCATTGCACAACATACAGAAACATATTGAAGCGGAGCCACCTGTTGGACTTACTGAAAATACCTCCCACGAAGTCATACACCATACGATGATACCGCTGTACATTGTTACAATTGGAATAATTGTCGCAACTTCGATTGTTATATTATACTTACGTCGACTCATAATTCAGAAAACTCAGAATGACACATCGGTTGGGAAAGACATCGAGTTATCGGAACGCCGCCAAAAGCAAGACGCAATATTTGCATTAGACATTGGCAAATAGTTGGTCATCTAGGGGATGAGGTGTTATGTCCTGAGACACCCCTACACTGAATCATCTCGCCACCATCGGTTTCGCAATCTTTCAACGTGCATAAAACGCTTCGACGGACTACGCGCGCCGCCTTTCGTCTTCCAAAAATCGGGTCGTTAGGACACTCGTAATATTAAGCCAATACTTTATTGTAAAGTAAGATTAATAAAATAATTATTTTCGTGGTAAATTTTGTTTTTTTTGTGATCCACCGGCTGTCGCTCATAACTTACAGATAAACATATTTAGAGAAAAGCTGTATCTAAATATAGGTATGCTGTACCAAAGTTCTTTGCGGTTGTATATATACATATAAATATATATTTATATATATTTATATATATTTATATAAATATATAAATATATATTTATATATATTTATATATATTTATATAAATATATAAATATATATTTATATATATTTATATAAATATATAAATATATATTTATATATAGCTATAAGCTCCGAAAAACCCAATCCTTTTTTTACCAGGGGAAATCTTATAAAGATACCACCGCACCTCGAGGCAGGCGGGTGGTTATGTGGGAGTCCCCGCCCATTGCTGGACAGTATACCAAAACCCACGGGGGGTTCCACCACTGCGCCTGGTGTCGGGGTTACGGGCACGGTTCCGCAATCCTCCGCGGCACCCAGCAGCGCTGACCTTACTCAGGCCCCACCGCGGAGCTTGCGCTTCCGCCAGAATGACGATGTGCCGAACACCAGACATATCATCATCCCCGGGGGACCAACCAGAACTGGGCGTCGGACAGGACCCGTGTCCGAAAGCGAATGTCGATGTCTAGTAGTGCACTCCCGACAGCCCTGGTCCCGATGCAACGAGTCAGATTAAAGTGGCCCCGCGCCTGCCACTAAGGCTGCAGAGGATAGGAAGAGGGACGACGACTTACCGACACTCTTCTTCCCCTGCAGCCCCACCGCGTCCGCCATCACAACCCAACACAATTTTTTTTTTTTTTTTACCAGGGGAAATCCTTTATGGATACCACCGCACCTCGTGGGCAGGCGGGTGGTTATGTGGGAGACTGGACGGTATACCCACCAAAACCCCTGGGTGTTCCTCCACTGCGCCTGGTGTCGGGGCTACGGGCACGCTTGCGCACTCCTCCGCGGCACCCGACAGCGCTGGCCCAAACCGGGCCCCACCTCGGAGCGTAGGCTCCCTCTAGAATGACGATGTGCCGAACACCCAGACACACCGTCATCCACCACCTGGGACCAACCAGCGCTGGGCGTCGGACAGCACCCGTGTCCGACAGCCCTGGTCCCGATGCAACGGGTCAATTAAAGTGGCCCCGCGCCTGCCACTACGGCTGCAGAGGATAGGGAGAGCGGCCATCGCGATACCGACACGCCTCTTCCCCTACAGCCCCACCACCTCCGCCAACACGTTCATTCATTTCATTTGGGATCTTCTCCTCTTGTCCCTTGAAGAGGGTACATAGGAGTCAGGAACCAGCGTCGAGGCGAACCTCCTTACTGGGGCTGGACGCTACACCACATTGGATGTAGGGCAATGAAAGGGAGGGCGCGAGTACCCAATCCCGACCGCGAGGTCGGGCGGCATCTCTCAGCGCCCTCGCCCCGCCATTCTGGCAGACGTCCATCTGCCGTCTTGGCTTTTAGTTAAATGTTTCATATTGATGATATGATTAGGTTGCAGTGCTTCTAGGAGTCGGAGTCCTCACAACCTGCACAATGCAAGTGCAGGCGGCATCTCCTCCTCTTCGAGATTGTTGACGTGACGCACGTCGGGTCCGGTGGCTGTCCGTACAGTGAACGCAGCTTCGAATGGTCAGTCTCGGGAGTTACACTCGACCAAGACCGACTGAAGCGCGGAGCGGGGCTCTCTCGAACTGTCGGGACTTGCAGCGATGCGGAGATGGGGAGTGGGATCGCTGGCCTTAGCTCAAGCGCGCCGCCGCGCGCGAGCCAGGCCCGCGTCTCTAACATCCCCTTGAGTTGCGGTCGTCGAGCGCGTTGGTCGACGACAATGCGTGAGCGGCGTCGGGCTCACCGCGTAAGGCGGGAGCGACGCCTACTCGGGCTGGTCCGTGCGCGCCTCTAGGCGCAGGCTTCATTGGCTGGGTTGCGGACTTGCGTATCGGCAAAGTCCGGTACGGCCGCGCGTCGCTTAGGCGACTGCAGCGGCGTTGGTTGTATGCATCGCGACGCTTGGGCGTCGCGAGATGAGGTCAGGTGAGGCGCGATGCGCGTAGTCAATCCGGTAGAAACGCGCCCCGATCGAAATCAAGAGGCGCGTGGTCGTGTCAGGTGGTAGGCGGCCGGCTTCGCACACACTCTGTGTAGGGTGCACGAGTTGGCGGAGCGGGCCGCGGCGGGGTTGCATCGGGAGCGAATTCTCGGCTGTCCCTCGGCGTCAGTCCAATTCGGCAGGCGCCGTGTGCGCTTGGGCCGATGGGGTGGGGGGGTGTCTAGCACCCGCCCCTGGATTCAATGGGGGTCAATCTGGATGGGTGAGGCGAACCTCACCCCGATGTAGGCTTCGATATGCGGCGCGTCTTGATGTCTTCGTTTCGGCCGAGGGCCGGTGGGTTTCGCGCCCGATGGCGTGCACTCCGTCGGGTCGCGAGCCATGCGGCTCTCAGTCGAAGCAAGGATGTTGAATGGCGCGCCGGTGCGCCGGGCGAGCGGCCGATAGTGTTATCGTTAGAAACGGATGTGGTGGTCGCTCAAGCCCGGCGCTGGTTGTCTTGCAGGTAGAAATATCAGCGACACGGAGCAAGCTCGACGCGTCGCTGAAGCGGTTGCAGTGTGGTGGGGTTGGCGATGCTCGTTCCGGGGGTGATGCGCGCCCGGGCGCGACAGCCGGCGGCGTGATCGCTCCCCACAAAAGTTTAAGCCAGGGCGGCCGCGGCTATGTCGACATTTGCGGGGCAAATGTCAGGTGAGCAGGCGGCCGAAGCTGGCGCACGGGGCTCTCGATGGGCTCGGTGCATGGGCGCGGCGCGCCGGGTCCACCCGCTCGACGTCGCTAGCAGACGGAGCGGGCACGCGGTCGGCGACGCACGCGAGGACGCGTGTTTCTGTAGGCGCTCGATCGCTGCGGGGGTGGGGGGGGGGGACCGCGAGGGCCCGACCCCCGCCCGTGGTCGCGGTTTACAGAAAGACTGTAGGCCTCCTGTGACTGGGAGCAGCGGAGCTCGAGACCAGCCAAGGCAGGCCCGCCAACACGTTGGCGGCACCCGTTCGGGCCGCTGGCAGGATGGATAGGCAGCGGCTTCCTCGCCGGCCGTCCATCCCGTCGCCGCCCCCGCCTCGATGGGCTCGGCCGCGGTATCGCGACGAGCGCGACACCGCAGTCCACCTGTCGACTAGCGACCTACTGGCCAGCCTCTACACGGGTTTGGGGAAAAACCCGGAGAGGCAGCCCCACCTCGGGTTCCTCTTCGTTCACCAGGTTGAGGCAGACCTGGCTACTAAGCCCCACCGCCACGACAAGGCGGGAACCTACTCGGGGGGGATCATAACCCAACCCTGACTGAAGCTGACTTAAGGATGATCGTCTCGGTCAGAGCGTGAAATTCAAATATAATTGGATTTTTGGCATTTACAGATAAACTAATCATTTTTAGTTTACGAAAACTCATTTAGCGACCATTTTCACCTCAGTTTTTAGTTAGTGGACTCTGCATAAAATCACCAATAATATGACGATTATTTCGGTGTCCAATATTATTGGTGATTTTATGCAGAGTCATGTAAAAGCAAAGGTAGCAACATCCATGTCTGATTATTGTGCAGTGGACGTTTTTTTACCCTACATTACTTACAATAACTTTCATATAAAATCAATCATTGGTGCAAATTGAAAATTATGTTTTGATCACAAATTGTGAAAAGAAATTTCGCTATCAATTAGTCATTACTTAAAAACAGCTAATTAAATATGGATAATGCTGTTTTTGCGTCTAACTTGTGGATATTGCTGGTTATGCACCGTTCTTAACTGGATGTTTCTAGTTTTGAAACGACGGTAGGGAAGCGTAAATAATCTTGATCCTAACTTTAGAAAATAAAATCGACATAAATAGTCGTAAAAGGTCATGTTTTGTATGGGATATTGCTAGTTTTAACGCGATATAAATAGGTATGAAGTGAAGTTAATACAACACAGGTCTATCAAACAACATCTAAAGTTGACAAAGTGAAAAATGTGGATGTTGCTACCTTCGCTTTTATATGACTCATATATTAGTTTCTACGTGTATATAAATCGTTAGCATTACCTATTCATGGCCGCTTTTGTTTTTGTAAAGTTACAGTCAACAGTTTGTCTGTAAATGACAAAAAACCCTAAAATAATAGAATGTTGCTCGCTGACTTAGTGAATCCACCTTTACATAGCAGCGCGAGATTGTTTCGCGCAGCTCTTAGCTAACTTCACAGCCGCCAAAAAGTTTGATTCGGCCTTTATCAAAAAAGACATTGCAAAACTGAATGAAAGCTTAGTTTAGATCCGTAGGAGGACCATATAGTGGCAGATATCGGATCCCGTATCAAGTCTTAATGGATCTCGATCACTTTGTAACCCAGCGAACGAAGTCCGGATGTTGATTCTCCTATACAGGTCGCATTTTTCAACGAATCTTGACAAAACTTGGAACACAGGTTTTATCTTCTATATATAAAAACGTGATTCACTGACTCACCTATCACGAAATCTCAAAAATTACAAGCGTTGAGTCTCAAATTTTACATGGGGGATCCTTTTAGGATATAGGTGCTCACTAAGAACGGATTTTGCTAAATTCAAGCCCTAAGTGGGTGAAGGATGTAACTCTTCACCCACTTAGGGTTTGGCCGAGGCTTTTTAATAATGATAATAATAAATATATTTATTCAAAAAAAACCTTAGTACTAATAAACTTACACCTAAATCGAACAGAATACAGTTTGAAACTTAATAATTAAATAAGCAATCGGTGTACACTGGGGCCCACACTAGGGTAGCCTGTGTCGTGGGCTCCAGGCTCTTCCACAAATAATTTTTAAATGCCAAGGACCTCCACAACCGCGATGTATACAGTCTCCGGGATTATTTCAGAAACAGCGAGCGTGGAATGCATTGCGATGTGGTGGCAGTTGACAGAGGCCTCACCCCGCTCTCCCTGGCGAAGAAGAACTGGCGCAGGCCGGCGGCACTCTAGGTTTAGGTTTTTTTATAGCATTTTGTTCTTTTATATAAATATTGTACAAAAACTTAGATTTAAGATAATAAATGAATATGTATAATAATAATAAAATAAAATAAAAAATATAATAAATAACCGGGCTTGGCCCGAGAGATGTATATCAAATAAAGTATAATAATAATAATACTAAAATCGCAGGGGCGACTTTGTGGCGAGTCGTCGGTGAGTGGCGACACCGCGAACCCTGATTCCCTGGGGCTAAATGAGACCCCTGACTCCTCTCTTGCCTTAACTGGCCGGCTTGGAGTGGAAACCGCAAGAGCTAAGAACCTAAGCTCCAGGGTGGAAGTGTTAAAGGGCATAACGCCGCGAGTAGCGTCTAGTGAAAGCGCAGCACACCTCTCGACACCCTAAGCCGTCCACACCAATGTTGCCCCTCCGGCGCCAATATACGGTAGCTATTATGGGGGGCCCATTTAGTAGATGGCAAGTCACCACCCGCCTGAATATTTGAAATGAGGCATTATTTGGCGGGTGCCGTACCTCATTCCATAGCCCGTATTAAGTCATCGAACAGCACATCACAATAGCCCGATATACTGTAAGTCACATCTAGCAATAGTTTTTCATTCTACTTTATGTACTCAACATTTTATATTAATTTAATAAAAAAAGATGTAAAAGGCCCTCTCAGTGTTGGTTTCGGCCCCATTGATGCCTACCAAAGGACCAAGCTTTGCTTGTGATTTTAAGTGAATAAAAGATAATACTAAATTAATAATAATAATAATTGACTGATTGACTATAAGAAGGCCTATGACTCAGTGCCTCATTCGTGGCTCGAGAGGATTTTAGAGTTGTACAAAATTGATACAACTTTAAAATCATTCTTAGTGTCATGCATGGGGCAATGGGCCACAGTCCTTCGTCAACCGGGTGGTGGAGACGGCTCCGTTGGTCCGGAAGACTTGATAAGGATTGAGCGGGGAATATTCCAGGGTGACAGTCTTAGTCCATTGTGGTTCTGCCTGGCTCTGAATCCTCTCAGCACTTTGCTGAGGAATTCAGGGCTAGGCTATCGGCTTCGCAGACAGGGTGAAGTTATCTCTCACCTGCTGTACATGGATGATCTCAAGCTGTTTGCACCGAAATACCAAGACCTGGTGGAGTTGCTAAAGACCACTGAAGTTTTTAGCAGCGCCATCAGAATGGAGTTCGGTGTAGATAAGTGTGCGGTCATGCATGTACAGCGAGGGAAAGTTGTGGATTCTCCGAATCTACAATTTTCTGAGACGATGACTATCAGGTCTCTCTCCGAAGCCGAGACCTACAAGTACCTCGGTATGTCAGAGTCGTTGGGTATATCGGCAGTGGACATCGAGAAATCGGTGAAGGAGCGCTTTTTTTGTCGCCTGACAAAAGTACTTAATAGTCTTTTGTCCGGCGGCAACAAGGTGCGCGCCTTCAACGGTTGGGTGATGCCGCTGCTGATGTACTCCTTTGGCATACTGAGGTGGACTCAGACTGACCTGGACGCCCTGGATAGGAGGGTCCGTCGACTGCTCACTTTGCATTGCATGCTACACCCGCGCTCGTCTGTCATGAGACTGTACATTCCGCGGAAGTGTGGTGGCCGAGGCTTTTTAAAAGCCAAGGACCTCCACAACCGCGAAGTATACAGTCTCCGGGATTATTTCCGAAACAGTGAGCGTGGAATGCATTGCGATGTGGTGGCAGTTGACAGAGGCCTCGCCCCGCTCTCCCTGGCGAAGGAGGTACTGGCGCAGGCCATCGGTGCTCAGCACCGATGATCGCAAGGCGGTATGGAAGAGCAAGAAGCTGCACGGGCGGTTCTATCGGGCCCTAACAGGACCCGATGTGGACCTACTCGCGTCGGTGGCCTGGCTGCGCTTCGGTGACCTCTTTGGGGAAACGAGTTCTCGAAAATGGTCGTGCGTTGCTCTACTGGGACCGCTCTATCATCACGGACAGGACTATTGTCGCCAATAGGCCTGATATCGTGGTGGTCGACCGGTCCCAGCAACGGGCAGTGCTCGTCGACGTCACCATCCCACATGACGAGAACCTCGTGAAGGCCGAGAAGGAGAAGCTCAGCAAGTACCTTGACTTGGCTCACGAGGTTACCGCCACGTGGGATGTGGACTCTACGATCATTGTCCCGATAGTCGTTTCGGTAAACGGCTTAATAGCGAAGAGTCTCGACCACCATCTTAAGAGGCTCTCGCTAGACGGTTGGGTCAAGGGTCAGATACAGAAGGCGGTCGTCCTGGACACAGCGCGCATTGTCAGGAGGTTCCTCTCTCTGTAGGCCCAACCACCGGAAGCTTGGGCCCCGCCCCGCTGCCGGCGGCACTCTAGGTTTAGGTTTTTTTAAAGTATTTTGTTTTTTTTCATTTGATAAATATTGTAAAAAATCTTAAATTTAAGACTATAAATAAATATATAATAATAATACAGAATATAACATTTTTGACATGTGTAACAATTCGTATTATTGTTATTATTTTATAAGAATGACTACATATGACATGTAATTATTGGTTGAAATAAATTATTAATAATTAAGAAAATAAATATTAAAAATAAATATTTATAATAAGTAGATTAAAAATGAAAAACTAGCAAAGGTGTGATACTTCCCCAGAGCATGACTTATTTAAGATTTTATTTTGTAATACATGTTGGTGGAGCGCCTTAACATCCTTTATTTAATAATTCCGCATTTCTTAAATCTTTACTTTTATAATTTAAATTTACCCCGCTTTCTGGTGTCGTCGGTAAAACAGGTACAACGCTGGGACGATCTGTTGATGTTCCGTTGATGTGACGTCCCGGAGTTTTCCGAGAGATGGCGATAGTCGTCTCGAACCGCGATGCCCTCGACCATTGGTCAAAATGTCAAAATGGCGCGAAACCATTAGTGTCGCGTCACCGCCGTTATTTTTTTTAATAGCAGAAAATCATTCTGCCAGTTGTCTTTCAACCGCCCCCAGTTGTCTTTCATCCGCCGCCATTTTACGTCCATCCGCCGAAAACGCTCCTTTTAACCGCCAAAGGAATTTATTTTATATCTTCTTGTCGGAACCTCAGAAACTTTTTAGTGTGTAGTGCAGTATTGGACAATCTTATTTCGACAAAACACAGGACTTTAGTGGACTATACCAGCAGGCGCCGTGCATCAGTGGCAGAAGACTCATCTCCAGCCGATCTCGATTACGAGGGGATGAAGGCGGTCATTTGCAGGTTAGTCTTAGCGTAGTTCCTGTATATACGTCGATACCAAATTCTTTCTTTTTGTATGATGTTCCCGCCCTTTCTTATTTTTTGACCGACGAACCACCGGAGGAGGTATATGTGGTCGTCACGGACGATTTACTGTATTTTACCGGGAGGCATTTTCTAACTGAGCGCTACCGTAGCTCGGATGACACGTTAAATTGTAGGTCCCGGTTGTTTTAACTGTTTAGCCATGTCAGAGACCTTCAGGCGGCCTAAATACTCTGACACCAGGGCTAGCCTCCCGGCCTACATGAACTTACTTACTTACTTACTTTTATCAATATATTATTAGACATAATCTAATGAATTAATCAATCTATTATAAGACGGTCGTTTGAATTTTAGCGCCAAATTTCTAAATTATAAAACTAGTTCAAAGTGGCGCTAGCGATAAGTAACTTTGCTTTGTCGTTCCTGTCGAAGTACATTCATAAAACAATTTAAATAACAATCTCATTTAAAAAAAAAATAATTAAACCTATACTACTTTGAAGTGTAAGTAATAAGTAAATAGCTTATTACAAATATTAATTTATCTTAGCTGAAACTTGTGTGAAAATAATAATTACATGAGCTGATGACAAGACAAGGGCTTTTCATCATCGCCAAAATATTGCGTAAGTTGAAACATAAGCTGATTGTAAAATTAATTTAAAAAAGAAAAGAGGAATGTCAGATCATTGTTTTGAGCTTGGAAAATAACTTCTTATTTTTGGTTGTAATCGTTCCATTTTTAGTATTTAATCAATAAATTGTAATTAATGGTTTCTATTTGTATTATTTAGGTTCCTGTTGCCGAAAGCAGCGGTGGGGGATATCTATCATGACCTCTGAAGGGCTGTATTTTTACTGCACTGCAACTTCTCATGAAGAAAACTTAAGGAAAAACTGAGAAACCTTTGAAGATATTAATGCAGAGCCATTTCACAAGAAAACAAGCCAGGTGATGTGTTTTGTTTGTTAATTGGCAACGTAATGTGACGAGATCGTAATATTTCACTTCTAACCTCAACTTTGTCCTTTATTTGATTTGTGATTTAGAAACGGACAAACTAAATATTACATGCCGCTGTGGCTGCCTGTAAGTACTTTTAAAGTACTTACAGGCAGGTACAGGTTACAGGCTACACTCTCGTGTTGCATCGAGGAAATGTTTTTGATGTAGGTAAAGTATGAGAATTGCAATATGTAGTCTTGTTACAGAGTTTTCTGCCGGTCTTTAGCTGAGAACACAGTCGCTGGCATAATAATGCTCAGTTGATGCTGTTGACAATCCATAAGGTTTACTTCTGTGGTCTTTACATTATGACAATATAATTTATCTTTGTTTTCCTTCATAAGCATTCTCTGATTGATTTGTATAACACTCACAAACAGACAATAAGTCACAATGAAACCTAGAAGACCTAATTTCCTTTTCGGCTAATTTAGAGTTATAATTAACTATCTACTTGGCCCGGCTCCACTCAGCTATGAATAAATTATTGGCCTTATAACATATCTGAACAATAGAAATAATTTTAAAAAAAATGTCGCAAAAGTTTCAATGATTTTAAAAGGATTTAACTCATTCAGGGATGGTCGAGCAGTTTTACATTCTAGTTGTTTTACTCGTAGTGGCTTGGTTGGATTAATATAAAATATTTGATGTTGCTCATATTTTTAAAAATTTATAACCATTTAAGTTATACTAAATTAAAATACTAAAATAAATACAGAAATAGTCTGTTTAGGATAGAGATTCGATTCTTGGATAAGATGATGTTTCATTTCAGTAATGCAAATATTGTGAATGTAACTTTTCTTTTCCTTTAAGTTAATGTGTCACTTGTTATTTTTGTTTATTTATGTTGCCGCTCTTCTGATGTTATGTTAAATGCAACCCAGTAGGTAAAAATTCTAGGTAAACCCTGATTTTAAATTTTATGTGAACAGTATATACAGTGGAAACTCCAATATCCGGATTTTTGAATATCCGAATTCTCAACGACACTAGTTAGTCCGGTTAATCGAGTCTCCACGTAGATTATTTTTGAAACTGATGTAATTTTTGCAACCATGATTTTACTAAGCATATAGATAATTTATTGAGTGATTACCTATAGAGCTAAAATGTAGAACACAGATGATATTTTGTAAATGATCAACAGATAAAGTTCAGATAAATCTCGTTCTAATCTTAACCCGCTCTTATGTCTTTGGATGTCTTTGTTATAATCATTAATATATAGAGAAGAGCCGGCTGAATAAGATAGACATGCCATATCTGTTGTCTTTCCGGTAATATTTAACGTATTTTCGCAATGCTTGCGCTGATATATGTATGGTTTTTACGTGATTCTACTATTTCCTTATCCTTGTCTTCTTTCCTTATTCCTTCCTACTGATTCGCCAAAGTGAGATATCGGAATGGTTGAGCTTTGGACTTCCTGGGCAAGATGTCATGTGATGAGCCTGGGGCAGTAGTTCCTTTTCCTTCATCCTCTTTACTGATTTGATAAGCGAGACACCGGAATGGTGTAAGCTTGGAGTAGCGGGGTTGACTTGGTTGGTGCTATCTTTCCTTTCATCTTCTCTACTGATTTGATGAGCGAGAAACCGGAATGGTGTAAGCTTGGAGTGATGGTTCACTTCCTTTATTCTTTCTGATTTCAAAATATATCTATCAGCGTTGTTGCAAGCTGTGTTTTACTTTTCCTTTTTTTTTACTTAAACTTACAACAAGACAACGGACGTGGCAGTGTTACTTCCATTTGTAGCATTGTTTGACTTTCTATTATAATCTCCATGCATCTTAAAATTCCTTATTCTCTTCATAACAAAACTAACTAATTAATCTATTGTTCGCACTGAGAAATTAACATTGAACTATCTATTAATTATTACACTTGATGTTTCACAGTTAAAATAATAACTGTGATTTTGAAATGTTTTAACATATAATGTAACGTTATGGTAGTGATTGTTTACTGACATTGTTATTACTATTACCCCATTTGTGAATAATTATTATGCAATCTTATTAATCAATATTAGGGCTGAGTTATATTGTTATTTAGACACATTTCCTGATGTTTGTGTTTTTCTTCATTATTCAATCAAGCTGTTAACGTAATAATTTGGTTGCATACGCTTTAGAAAATAAAATGTATTAATGGGTTAAGACAGTAATGCTACATTATTTCTTTCATTGTTTATTGAACAACAAATTAAGATTCATATGACCGTGTGGTCGTAAAATGTTAAAATAAAAAAAAAAAAAAAAAAACAACAAAAAAAAAACAGAAATTTAATTTCTCTCTCTCTCTTCTGAAATTTATTTGTGTCTCACACAATGCAATTTTGGCGTAACGTTTCATTCACGAATAAATTCCGTAGGTACCAAACATGACATGTTAATATCATATTAATTATAAAGAGGATAAAAATGAATTTATCTAAGACATTGTAAATTTGTTCATTAATTGAACATTATGAAAAACAAATAGAACAATCATGGAAAATGTCATTATTTATAACCATATTATATTAGAACTTTCCAGTACTGTCTGTGTTTGTAACAATGTAAGGTGTAATAATTTAACGCTCTTTCTTTGTTTAGACTTAATTTATTTGTATTAAATTTTTTAATATTGTTTAGTTAAGGTGTTGATGGTCCTTGTCGATGCATTTGACATGTTATTTTCACGTATTCTGTTAAAATTGCAGAGTCGCGATTTGAGCAGAATGGTCGAGTGGTCGTCACGGACGATTTACTGTATTTTACCGGGAGGCATTTTCTAACTGAGCGCTACCGTAGCTCGGATGACACGTTAAATTGTAGGTCCCGGTTGTTTTAACTGTTTAGCCATGTCAGAGACCTTCAGGCGGCCTAAATACTCTGACACCAGGGCTAGCCTCCCGGCCTACATGAACTTCCTTACTTACTTACTTTTATCAATATATTATTAGACATAATCTAATGAATTAATCAATCTATTATAAGACGGTCGTTTGAATTTTAGCGCCAAATATCTAAATTATAAACTAGTTCAAAGTGGCGCTAGCGATAAGTAACTTTGCTTTGTCGTTCCTGTCGACGTACATTCATAAAACAATTTAAATAACAACCTCATTTAAAAAAAAATTATTAAACCTATACTACTTTGAAGTGTAAGTAATAAGTAAATAGCTTATTACAAATATTAATTTATCTTAGCTGAAACTTGTGTGTAAATAATAATTACATGAGCTGATGACAAGACAAGGGCTTTTCATCATCGCCAAAATATTGCGTAAGTTGAAACATAAGCTGATTGTAAAATTAATTTAAAAAAGAAAAGAGGAATGTCAGATCATTGTTTTGAGCTTGGAAAATAACTTCTTATTTTTGGTTGTAATCGTTCCATTTTTAGTATTTAATCAATAAATTGTAATTAATGGTTTCTATTTGTATTATTTAGGTTCCTGTCGCCGAAATATACAATTCGACGCGTATATATATATTTTTTTATGTATAACCACGCATAACGAGATTTTCGAGATTTTCATGATATTGGTGTCATTAAGCTAGTGTTCGGTACTCTGGTACGAAGCAAACTAGAAGCTAGCGCTTGCGTATGGCATCCGCATGAGAACTGCTATACCTTAATGCTGGAAAAGGTTCAGAAGGCATTTTTGAGATACCTATACAAACGTAGATATGGGTACTACCCGTTCATGTATCCCACCGAATTCTTACACGGCTGTTTGGGATACAATTCGTTGGAAGTGAGGAGAGGATATGACCAGCTGAGAACAATGTGTAAAATCTTGCGCGGCAAAGTTGATGCACCGGAGCTCAGCGAGCAGTTATGTCGCCTCTATACTCCCGACAACTATCATCGGGCTAGGAAACATAAATTGTTTGCTGTACCACGCTGTAGAACAGTGGCTCATGCGACCTCCCCGATACCGCGATCCCTTGCTGCACTTAATGCTCTACTTGACGCTCAACCTGATTGTGATGTGCTAGCGGGCGAGTGGAATGTTCTAATGAGAGATTGTTTACATTACTGTGAGTCTGTCGCGTCACAAAAACAATCCAGTATTTTTAAGTAGGTAACTGTGACGTAACTATTTATTGTATTATTATGGTGATTTTTATTTTTATTCTTGTTTTTTTTTTCTCATTGACATTTTCATTTCTGTTTATTAGGTTGTATTTTTTACTGTTATTTTTCTTTATTTTAGTATTATTTTTCTTTGACATTTGTATTATTGACATTAATTTTATATAATTGATTTATAAATAATTATCATTAGTGTAATTCGTGCATGCGGTACTAATTGAATAAATAAATAAATAAATAACTTTTTTCATAGTAGTCTGATTTCAATAATTCTTTTTTTATTGGAAAGAATATACTTCGAAATTGGTCCCATTTAAATTGTATCGAAATTAGCTGAGCCATTTTTGATAAATCAACAATAATGTGAAAAATGTTACATCGATCCGTGCATAATATTTGCGTTCTAGCGATGCGCCCCGGCTTCGCACTGGTGTATTATACATATTAACATTTCTCTTGAATTACTCTATCTATTAAAATAAACTGCATCAAAATCCGTTGCGTAGTTTTAAAGATATAAGCATACATGGGGACAGACAGCGGAAAGCGACTTTGTTTTTGACTGCCTATGTAATGATTATGTACACGGGTGAAGTCGGTCATGCTATTTTTTGCAAAAAATAATAATCTTCAAAATCTTTCGTGAGTCACACCCAGGAGTTGGCTATTTACACGCTATTCCACATGTTTAAGAAATAAAACCAGAAAGTTAATGTATCATCAAACATTAATTGTTGCATAATATATTTACAAAATTAAATTAAGGGTATTACGTACAATTTGAATACAACAAAGATTGCGTGATGTATGTACTGATCAGTTCATCGCATCGTGTATGCCCTTAAGTTTGTAATTATATGTAATTACCAATTGCGATTGCTGCCAGAGACTGATATATATATATTACATATATTTATTTTAAACACACATTTATATAGTAACTAAATAACACCCAGACACAGAGCAAATACTTATGTTCATCACTTAACCCACGCCTCTTTGACCCAGAAGTTAGGGCCACTAACCACTGAGCCACCGAGGCAGTCGAGAGATCAAGATATTGACGAAAGAAGGAGAAGGGTTACCTATGCCCTGCAGCGGGTTGGATATGGTCATCAGTTTGTACCGTACCAGAATTTTAGCTTTAGTCATAATTGACCATAATTAGGTACTTGAAATATTTTTCCTGTTGACAGTTAAATGCAATTCGTTGGTCTCAGTAGCGGATTTACCAATTACATAGCCGATTGGGTGAATAAGCTGAAGGCAGTGATTCAGTGGAACGCTGAAACACGTCGAGAGTGTTGAGGATTCAAGTATTTTATTTGAGTCGAACCGTGACATAATTAGGTATAAAACCTAATCAGTAATAATTATAATATAATTATAATACTTTAATCGAGTAAAAATATTATACAGTGAGTGTTAACGTTAGTTTTGTTGTGAAATATTTACAAATATTAAGAACCCTGATACTCAAATAGGTGGTCTAGACTTCCGATTATTTGACGATTATTATTATTGCTTCTTGTGATTTTATTCGCCTACCACGTATATTTCCAGTATAGAACCTGTATAGTGTATATGTCACCGGTTTATTGTAAGAACCGTTTGTTTACAAACTCTCGAGTTAAATTATAAACTATCGATATATTGTGAACGGATACAACGATGTACAATTTAACGCTTTACATTTTCGTTCGTTTGTAAACAAACAGTATTCAAACGTGAAATTGTGCGTAACGAAACACGAAGTGGACAATGATTGGTTCAACGCATTATCCCTTTTATGGCCACTCCTCCTCCGCCGGGTGCAGCCATCCATTGTGTGCCATTATTCAATTTAAAAAAAGATATCTCAAGAACAATATAAGTAAAAAATGAGACTGTTTTCGACTCGTGTATAATTTTTCATATGATTTTTTACAAACTTTTATTTACCTGTCTGGGGTTTGACATCGAATGTTACAAATTAAATTTGATCCACTTACCGGTTGACATTTTACATGCATGTGTAAATCGCATAACAATGCAATATTTTGACGACATGGTGCCGATCTGATGATGGAGCTGGAAAATGGCCAAAGGAACTTCGAAATGAAACGACACTACCTCATCGAGTTAGGACTCATTTGAATCGTCTTGACGAGTAGTTTGTCTTTCAATGGTAACTTGGGTCTGATGATTGAGCTGGAAGGTTGTCATGAATGTATGTAATGAACCGACACAATCCCATCGAATTTCGGCTCATTTGATTCGCCTTAGAGGGTAATTTATTTTTAGATGGTTACCAGAGTTTGATCTGATGATGTAGATGTAAGGTGGTCAAATAAACTCAGTAAAGAAACAACGCAATCCCATCGAGTCTCGGTTCGTTTGATTCGTCTTGACGAGTACGTTGGTGCTAGATGATAACAAGGGTCGGATGATGGAGCTGCAAGATGACCATAAGAACTCAGTACCTAATCGTTTGCTTTAAGCGAATTATTAGATGAAGCTGCTTTTAACCGATCTTATTGGAGATCCATAGGGGAGGCCTATCTCCAGCGGTCGACATCTTATGGCTGATGAATGATAACAAAATTTTTTTTTGAGTTTTGACGAAAGTCGTAGAACAAAAGTTGTTAGTTTTTATGTACAGAATAAGCCCCTAGAAGGATGCTAATTGATTAGAAATAACCCTGTATAATAAATAGTTAAAGTGATTAATTCTGTTCCATTTATCACTTTCACTGAATTAAGTAGTAAATATATTATATAATAACCAGTTATTATACATAATAACGGATTAATCACTTTGACTGTACCATACATATAGCCCTTCATTTGATAAACAGTGTTGTCTTGCTACGTGATCTAAAGACACAACCTTCAGACTCCAGTCAGAAGGTTCAGATTTCAGATCCTTCAGGCAGGCTGTCCACAGCGTGGGTGTCCTAACGTTGCGCTGCGTTCGTCTTACTTAAGTGCCTATTAATATATCAATAAAACAAAATTCTTAAGGCCAAAATCTTACTCCGTTTACATTGTACATTTCAGAATTCAACCCTGAAATTTCTATCTGCGAGCTGGTTTCCAACTAGTCCGCCCACTCCACCTGCCGCTGCGGCGCGGCTGGTCCTCGGCACCTTGTGAACATAGCATCACGCTCTTCATCTGCGGCAAAGTCTGAAGCAGGAACACTTCAGACCATAACAGACCATTGATTGCCACTATGCGTCGGTTTCTGAGAGGTGGGCTACCTTTGACCTTGTACATATTATGGTATAAAACAATACAGACGTAGCTAACTATGATAACTGTTTCAAAAACCCCGAGATGGTTTCCTTAGTGTTTGAAACATGATCAATTCAAAAACTTACATGTTAGAAATACCATGGTCCCGTTAATAGCAGCTTAAAAGCTGCCACAACTTCTTAAAATTTGTAATCGGTAAGTCTAACTTCAATAAAGAGGTCAATTGCCGAATCCAATCGGCTGGGCAGCGTTTGGAAAACTGCCTGAGGTCTTTTTCTCCGACATACCTCAGTGTCTCAAGTCGAGAGCTTTCTACAGTTGTGTGTTGCCAGTGGTGATATATGGAACTAAAACGTCTTTTACTGTGGGCCTTCAGAATAAGCTCAAAGTACCCCGACGCGCTATGGAGAGGGCTATGCTCGGAGTCTCGCTGCGAGATCGAATCAGGAATGAGAAGATTCGCAGACGAACCAAAGTTACTGACATACAGCAGATTAGTAAGTTGAAATGGCAGTGGGCAGGGCACAGAGTTTGGAGAACTGATGGCCGATGGGGCAGTAAAGTTCTCGAATGGAGACCACGCACTGGCAAGCGCAGGAAAGGACGTCCACCGACTAGGTGGACCGACGACATAGTTAAGACCGCAGGATGCAGGCCCCTTCTAACCGAGCGTATTGGAAATTCATTGGGTAGGCCTATGTCCAGCAGTGGACGTCCTACGGCTGATAATGATGATGGTGATGATAAATCCAAAGCAAGCAATTTACAAATCAAACTATATAAAACGCGCGTTCCGTTTTAACCATCGACTTGATTTTTTTTATTCTATAGTAATGGTTTCAACTTACATCAAATATGTACTTACATCTGATTAGAAATACTTATAGGTGCAACAATGTACGATTATTTCTATTTACATAAAGCTATTATTATTTTATTAACTAATTATATACTATATATATTTTTAGGCTTGATCACGAAACGTGACTTACACATTGATGAAGAAAATAAGGCTAAACTAGGAAATAAGAACCTAATACAGTGTATCAGGAGCGGCAAGAAAAGCAAATACATCCTAGATGAAGTTAAACGTTGCTTGGAGCAGGAAGCCGATGTGAACACAACCGATGAGGGTGTAAACACGCCCTTGAATCTGGCGGTGTACTATGGACTAGATACCATTGTGGAACTATTGTTGAACAAAAATGCTAATGTAAATGCAAAAGGCACATTTGGATGGACGCCACTACATACAGCAGTATGTCATGGAAACACAAACATAGTGGCACTGTTGCTGTCTAAAAACGCTGACGTCAACGCAACAGACGAAAAAGGGCTAACGCCATTGCACATGGCGGCATGTGACGGACATAATGATATTGTAAAACTATTGACTAACAAAAATGTCAATGTGGATGCGAGAACAAGATTCGGAAGGACGCCGTTGCATGTAGCAGTGCTTAAAAGAAAAACAAATGTAGTGAGACTGTTACTTAAGAAACACGCCGACGTGAACGCTACAGATTGTTGTGGAAACACGCCGTTGCACGTGGGATGCACATTTATGGGAAAAAACGGTATCATAATACAATTGCTCAGTAAAAATGCCGATGTGAATGCGAGAGGAGAATTTGGAAGGACGCCGTTGCATAACGCAGTTATTTATGGAGAAACGAGTAAAACGACATTGTTGCTTAGAAAACGCGCTGACGTGAACACAACAGATGAATATGGAAACACGCCATTGCATGAGGCGGCAAAAAGTGGGCAAGAAAATATCCTAAAGTTACTATTGAATAAAAATGCAAATGTAAATTTGAGAAACAAACTCGGAAGATCACCACTGCATGAGGCAATTTTCCACAAAAATATAGCCACCGTCAAATTGTTCTAATCAAATCAATCAATCTAAATTCGCAACGTGAATTCAACGACACAGCACTGCAAATGGCAATGAATGCCGGAGTCAATATTAATGCAAAAGATTCAGAAGGTAACACGCCTTTGCATGATGTTGCCTACGTTTTGGCTCCTGATATCGCTGCTCTGCTTGTGCGCCATGGTGCTGATGTCTCGCTTAAAAATAACAATGGATACACTCCGCTTTACTTATTTCAGCTATTTTCTTTGGATGATAACGCGGATATTGTGCAGTTATGGCAAATTGCTAAAATGGAAGCTCAGAAGAACGGTGTCGAAATCCAATGCAATGATCCAGATAATTTTTCACGTAATAATTTGCACAAATTACATAAGACAATTAATTTAAAGACAATTGATGATTTTGGCTTCTCTGGGCAGCTGTATGAAACCAAAATGATTTCTTTGTTTTACCTACGAATGTTAAATAGCGATCAGCTTCAGCAGGACTTGCTTCTCAATAGCGATGGTTTCAGAAATTCTATCTCCTAAACTATAAAAGTTATAAATAGTTAATTTTACAGGGATCGATAGATAATTTTAAACTCTATACGAACATTTTTAAAAGTGAAAAATGACGCCCTGTGGCTTAACGGTGTTATAGCTCGTGCACGGCAGTAATACATTATAAAAAGGTTTTGTTTTATGGATTCACAGAAAGTTGTACTACGTTCTAAAATGCATGTAAGTAAGTACCTACCTATCCTATACTATATAATGCTGTTGATATTTTAGTAAACTTGAAGTTCCAGTTGAGTAATAAAAGTTTAGGAAGTAAAGTGTTACCGCGATAGCTAGTTGACTGAATAAAGAATTGTACATACATGCAATCGATAAAATTATGTAGTTACGTTATATTACACTGATATATTGTACTGATTTGGACTTACCAAAATTGTATACTAGCCGCCGCCGCTGACCACCCACACACCATTGAAGTATAATACACATCATTGCCACACACAATCCAAACAACCCGCACACAACACAATCCCCGACACAGTTGTAAAGAGAGTGGTGCTGGGGTGCGTTTACGCACTCCAGATAATTTTTATGCTGGATAAAAAATCGTATTTCTGACGGGCGTCCGTAAACGGTCATAATTATAGACCAATCATAGCGCTTAAATCTACGACAAACCAATCACATCTGTCAAACTCTTGAACGATCTGTCAAATTCGATTAAATGACAACGAGCTGACCAATCAGAGACAAGATAAAATTTATCTACCTAAAAACCTCGATAAAACTTAGCCTAGTCAGGATAAATATTATACTGGTGGGAGTGCGTGAACGGGGCAGTTTAATTTTTAGCCGGGAGGTTTTTCTCCTGACGGATGCCCTAAACTTAGACTTTAGCCAGATTAATTTTTATCTTAGTCTGGAGTGCGTAAACACACCCCTGGAGGGAAGTCGTCTGGCGGAGGTCGTGTGACAGCCTACTGACAGATGATAGCCCGGCGTGGGCGACGCGACGCTTTGGTATTGGTGCTAGGGTGCGTTCACGCATTGCAGACTACCGCGGCGGCACCGCGGCGACCAGTGTTGCCGTCAGCGACTTTGACACTGATGACATCTAGAGGTTTCTATGTACAGTTAGCGGGAAAAAGGGTTTTAGTAGCGGTAACCGTCTCAAGCTGAAGATAAGTAAAATCCCTCATATACTAAGCGCCACACAAGTCAGCGGATGAGAAGTTAGCCGCAGATGACACTTCGCCGTGATTCGCTAATTATTGCACATGTGTGCACAATTCCGACGCCGCGTGTCGTAGTGGTGAGCACGGGCGTAGGGAGCGCGCGGGAGGCATGAGGTTGGCGGGCGGGTGTGCCCCGGCGTCTCGTCTCGCTGGCTCCCGTGCATACCTATATTTTGGCTTTTGCGCAGCGTTCTGCGCATCACTTCCCATAGACAGTGTAACAATTGATAATTAATATAATTGTATACCTAATTGATATGACATGTAACAATGGTGTTATTAATAAAAATATTGTATTGTATTGTATTGTATAACAATGGGCGGCCTTATCGCTGATAGCGATATCTGCCAGGCAACCGTTCCAGGTTCCGTACAGTATGGAAGCCCCCCTTAATATATTTTATTTTTATTTAATTATATCTTTTGTAGGGAATATCCAACTTAATTTATGCTGTTCATATTTCAAGCACCTTCCTCTTGTCGTTATTAATATCGAGCAAAAAACTAACGTCTCTTGTATGGGTTCCCTAAAATATAGGTATTAATATTATATCAATTTAATTAACTATTATATATATAGCGAATATTCAACTAAATATTCTGTGAATATTTCAAGCATGTACGTGGTACCGTTAATAATATCGATCAAAAAACGGCTAAAAATTCAGGTTTGTTGTATGGGAGCCCCCTTAAATTTTTTTTTTTTGTTTTAGTATTTGCTGTTATAGCGGCAACAGAAATCTGTTGAAAGGCATCATCTGTGAAAATTTAAACGTTCTAGCTATCACCGTTGATAAGATACAGCCCGGTGTTAGACAGACGGACAAACGGACAGCGAAGTCTTAGTAATAGGGTCTCGTTTTTACCCTTTGGATATGGAACCCTAAAAATGCCAAGTCGATGAACAAATGTGTAGTTAGACTAGACGTCACTCGAAACTTCTACGAGCCATACCTATCTTTATCATTTAATTTTATTGATTGTACAAGATTTGCAAAGGAAAATATATGCAAGTCTCGACTAAATTTCCATTACCCAAGTGACGATCTAAAAATATTTTTTTTTTCATCTACCTTGTGCAGTCATCACACATATTTCATTGATTACGTCATTTAAAATATATGTTGCTAGGGTGTGACTGAGCTTCGCTAGGTACAAAAAGAAAAATAAATATTTACTTAAAATATCATCTATACATGTTATGTCCTGAGACAGCCCTACACTGAATCATCTCGCCATAATCGGTTTCGCAATCTTTCAACGTGCATAAAACGCTTCGACGGACTCCGCGCGCCGCCTTTCGTCTTCCAAAAATCGGGTCGTTAGGACACTCGTAATATTAAGCCGATACTTTATTGTAAAGTAAGATTAATAAAATAATTATTTTCGTGGTAAATTTTGTTTTTTTTTGTGATCCACCGGCTGTCGCTCATAACTGGCGCAGACGGGGTAGGATCGTAGAATCAGTGCACGCGAATAGACTTTCATCGTGAAACAGTGCGTGCTGATAGACTTTTACGTCGTTTCTACAATTTTAAACGAACCGAGGTCAGCCTGAGGATCACCTGGGAGCAGAACATCGCGCCACCGTTGCGACATCCGAACATCGATGACCCACCGCACCGCCGCCGCAATGATGTTACTGTGAGTTGCACATATTTCTGAGGATTGTAGCTACTATACTACCTGTACTTTCTTACTGTGTCTCCAGTACCCATCCAAAATTTTGCACCCAAGATTTAATAGGGAATTTTTTTCCCAAAGAACGTCCTCCCGCATCGCGCAGAGGGACGCTTTACGTAATCTAGGTATAGAGGAAAAATCTGAACTAGACATTATGGATACCGATAGGAAAATAGATTGTATTATTAGAACTCTTAAGTTAGTTCCCGACTTTGACGGCACGCCAAATTCGTTAATTAGATTTTTATCACTTTGTGATAAGCTTGTCTTAGAGTATGTTAACCCAGCACCTGGTAACGAGTTAACAAATGCTGCATTAATCAATGGAATTCTCAACAAAATTACGGGCCCAGCGGCTCGTATGCTGGCTACAAACGGGGTTCCCACAGACTGGAACGGGATCCGTACCACCCTTATTAATAGTTTTTCGGACCACAGAGATGAGACCTCGTTATATATAGATTTATCCCACCTATCTCAAGGGACAGACACGCCACATATTTTCTACGAGAAGGTTATGAATTTGCTCAGTTATATTATCACATATGTAGAACTTCACGACACCGTAGCAACTACTGTAGAATCTAAAAGAATTCTGTACAAAAATTTAGCTTTGAAAACCTTTTTAAAGGGCCTCTTGGATCTCGCATCAGATGCATGAGACCACCTAACTTAGAGACAGCCCTTGTATACGTACAAGAAGAACTAAATATCTTATACATGCAGAAAAGCACAGTATTGAAGAAGCCTATGTCCAACAACGTGCAAGCACCAGCTAAACCTTTTCAGTTTAATTTCGATAGATCAAATAATACACAGAGACCACAGTATAACTTCAACCAGGAAATGCGACCTAGACCCATTTTCCAAGGTCCCACTAGGACACAGCAAATGTTTAGAGCTTTGCCCAGATCGAATATGTCAACTGGGTTTCGAATAACACCTAGGCAACACATGCTACAGTAGCAACAGCAGACGAATAATCGCCCACAACCTATGTCTGGCGTAAGTCACCCCCAAGCGCGATCCTTACCACTGACTCGCCAAGTGCATGATTGGAGAATACATGGCAATCCTCCACCCTCCAACTATTTTAGGACGTGCGAAGTGAACGCTAACGAACTGTACGAATCTGAATTTGACCATGATTTTGACTATAATAATGACTATTACCATGACACTAACCAACCAGACAATGAATATTACTACTGTGACCCCTTACCCGCAGAAGAAACATTGACTCCAGCTTGTGACGTACCTAACGAAAATCAAAATTTTCAGAAGGATCAGATATAGAAGGATCATAATCAGAGTAAGAGACGTTTGCCGTACGTCCTATTCCAAATCCGCCCTGCCTTACCACCCTTAAAATTTTTAGTGGATACAGGAGCTAACCAAAGTTTTCTTTCTCCCGAAGCTGTAGAGCAGTATTTTCCAAACTACGCATTAGACTATGACCCATTCATAGTGACGAACGTACATGCCACCGCAAAAAATTTTTACTCACTTACGATACCGAGCTTCAGAGAAACTAACACGACCGAACCGATTAAGCTTTATGTGTATAGATTCCATGAATACTTTGACGGCTTAATAGGGTGCGACCTTTTGCGACACTGGTTAGCAAAGATAGATCTAGAGTCAAATACTCTCCAAACTAAATCAGCATCTATACCTATACGTATATATACGTCCGACAACGTTAACTTGTACGAAGATATTATTCGAGCGAAGTCTTCAAAGTTGTTGAGACTTCCCACGAATGTACCAGAAGGTGAAATTTGCATAGAAGTCCA
Source organism: Hypomecis punctinalis (assembly GCA_949316475.1). Lineage (NCBI taxonomy): Eukaryota > Metazoa > Arthropoda > Insecta > Lepidoptera > Geometridae > Hypomecis > Hypomecis punctinalis. Next base: position 6,076,564 of record OX438823.1, read on the forward strand.
GACTATTAGCAATTGTCACATTAACGAATGTTTATCCGTAGCAAAAAAGAATCGCGCTTACTTAGAGGTATCGAATCCAACAGACTATGATATCATATTTTCATTAGCAGAGCCAATTCGCGCACATGTTTTTAGCGAACAAACTTTACCGATACCGACATTTGACACCACCACCTGTTCGCCGCGTACGCGCCAAGTCTTATCGCGATTGCGCACAGATCATTTAAATGCAGAAGAGACAGCGAACTTAAAATCTCTTTGTGCAAAATATGCCGATGTGTTTTATCTAGAAGATGAACCATTAACTTTTACCAATCAGATTAAGCATTCGATTAACACTACTGACGAACAGGCTGTGCATAGTAAAACCTATAGATACCCTTATATTCATAGAGAAGAGGTACAATCGCAGATACAGAAAATTTTAGACCAATGCATTATACGACCATCCACACCTGCGTGGAATGCACCTTTATGGGTAGTGCCTAAAAAGACTGACGCTTCTGGCAAAACCAAGTGGCGCATAGTCATTGACTTTCGTAAATTAAATGAGAAAATCACTGACGATAAGTATCCGATTCCCAACGTGACTGACATTTTAGACAAGTTAGGAAAATGCCAATATTTCTGTTCATTAGATTTGGCATCCGGGTTCTACCAGGTGGAAATGGATCCTAAGGATATTCATAAGACTGCCTTCAGCGTAGAACATGGGCATTGGGAGTTTTTGAGGATGCCGATGGGTCTCAAGAATAGTCCTTCGACTTTTCAGTGAGTAATAGACAATGTCCTCAGAGGGCTATTGAACAAAATCTGTGTCGTATATTTGGACGACATCCTGGTATTTGGATCTTCGCTACAGGAAATTATGGTTAACCTAAAAATGATTTTTGATAGGCTTAGAGAATTTAACCTGAAAATACAGATGGATAAATCCGAGTTTTCGCTCGCGTAACTAAACCTTTGACTGCGTGTCTAAAAAAAGGAGGACAGATTAACCTCACTCTTGAATATGTCAAATGTTTCGAACACTGCAAGACCTTACTCACAAATGACCCTATCCTACAGTACCCAGACTTTTCAAAAGACTTCATTTTGAACACCGACGCGTCAAATCTAGCTCTAGGTGCGATTTTGTCTCAAGGAATTATAGGCTCAGATAGGCCTATAGCCTATGCATCTAGAACTCTAAACAATAGCAAAGTCAACTACTCCACCATAGAAAAAGAATTGCTCGCTATTGTATGGGCGACCAAATACTTCCGACCATACCTATTCGGACGCAAATTTAAGATAGTAACCGACCACAAGCCATTACAATGGCTCATGAATCTTAAAGAGCCTAGCTCTCGCCTAACAAGATGGAGACTAAAGTTATCCGAGTTTGACTATACCATAGTATACAAAAAGGGCAAGTCTAATACTAACGCAGACGCATTAAGTCGAGTAGAGATCCATAATGACGAAACGATTTCATTGCAAGTTAATACGTCAGAGCCTCATAGTACATCATCAATTGTAAACAATTCTTCTACGTTAACGGCATCGGAAACCGCAGCTAAAAGTAGTTCCTCTACAGAAACCGCACACACGAGCGCTGAGGAGCCTATACTAGACATTCCGATAAGTGACGATCCCCTTAATAAATATCGGAACCAAATTATAATAAATATCGTAAATAACCAGGCCCGACCGAGCCCAATTGTCACAAAACCCTTTGACAATTATCTCAGAGTTTCGACCCAAGCATCTGAAAAAAATCTTGAGCAAGATATAATATGCATTATTAAAAAACATGTAGACCCCAAGATCCGAACGGCGATATTAGTCCAACCCATAGCTAAAATGCTGAGTATTGTCCCGATTATCCAAAGAACTTTTCGTAGTTCATCTATGAGTCTAGTTCTAGTTAAAAAGAACTTAGAAAACGTTTCCGACTACCTTAATCAGCAAGACATAATAAGAAAATATCACGACGGAAAAACTAATCATCGTGGTATTAATGAGACTTTCAATTCATTATCACAAAGATATTTCTGGCCTAAGATGAAACTCGATATCACAAAATTCATAAATGAATGTATGATATGTGGTTGTGCTAAGTACGACCGTAATCCCGTACGACAAGAGTTCCGAATAGTTCCACCTCCGCATAAACCATTTGAGATTGTACATGCTGATGTACTCACCATAGAGCACGAAAAATATCTGACTATCATTGACTCATTCTCTAAATACGCGCAAGCATATCGCATATCAGACAGTACAGCTCCAAAAAATATTAATGCTCTTCTAACCTTTGCTACACATCACTCTTTTCCATTATCATTAACTAGTGACCAAGGAGCGGAATTCACTAATCAGTTAGTAGCCGAATTTCTCAAATTACATAAAATTTCACATCACACAACCGCATCATACGCTCCAAACGAAAATGGATTAATAGAACGTTTCCATAGTACTATCCTCGAGCATCTCCGAATATTAAAGATAAAACACCGAAATGAACCTGCCCTGAACTTAGTACCTTATGCTCTTATAGCCTACAACAGCTCTGTGCATAGTTTGACAAAGTGTAGACCGTATGATTTAATTACCGGTCATTTTGACCCACAAGACCCAACAGATTTAAATATCGCGGAACGGCTATACCAAAAGTACATGCAGGATCACCGTAGTGCAATGGAAACAGTGTACGAATTGATTCATAACTCATCGCTTACGCAGCGCGAAGCGATAATGACCGCTAGAAATAACAATAGGGAACCTGAGACCAACTACTTACCTGACGATGAAATATACATAAAAAATCCAGCTGCAGAAAGAAAAAATTAGCTTCACGCTTTACCCACGACAAAGTTCTTACTAATCTACCTATTCATATCTATACTTCCAAAAAACACGGACGCGTGGCTAAAAATAGACTCAAACGACAACGAAAGACTTTTAAAGACAAGGAATGACTTGTTGCAGATACCTTCTCATAGTAACCCACCTGACTCGAGCAGAACAAATCCGGCTTGACAACATTGACGATGGACCCGGACTTTTACCCTTCAAACTGGGGCCTACTAAAATAATTTAAATCAATAAATCATACCTTTTTGCAGGATATCAATTTATCTCAGATAGATAAACATTTGTCATACTCTCGCACACAGTTATTAGAAACAACCAGGCAATTAACTAATAGCAGTTTTCCTTTGTTTAAGCCACAGATTAAGTATCTGTCATATAAATTAGATAAGATCAAATTACAACTGAGTACATTCGAGCCGTCTTCTATAAGATCTAAACGAGGCCTTATCAATCCTCTTGGTACAGTAATAAAGTCGATTTCTGGCAACCTAGATCACAATGACGCTATTAGGTTTGAAACGGCGTTACATTCTTTAAGGTCAAGGCAATTAATTATAGCAGACAAAGTGGACGAACATATAACTTTATACAAAAAGTTGTCTGTTCAACAGACAAACGTACTTAATAATCTTACTTTTAATCAAAATAAGTTGGATAAGGCACTATCATACGTCATGAATGTGACGTCATCTGATAGTGAACGTGCCTTTGGATTAGCTTACGTCGAACAGTTATTCGTTATACTTAATGATAACGTTCAGGAACTGTCCAACGAAATAGTTAGAATAGAAAATATTTTAGCTTTTAGCCGTAGTATGTCCTTGCACCACTCTATTCTATCAGTAAAAGACCTAGTAGAAATGATAAGCAAATTACGCAATCTGTATAGTACGGAAGAAATTATCGATTTTGACTATAGATATTATTATGACATAATTAGTTTAGGTTCTTATTATTCGGATAGGAAAATCGTGGTTGTACTTAACTTCCCTATCGTTCTTAAGCAAACCTTTTCCTTACTTAAACTGTGCCCCGTTCCTAATAAATACCATGAAATCATTCTCCCTCCTTATCCTTATGTAGCTACTACATCCAAGGAATACGTGTACATGGAGGCAGAATGCCCGAAGATAGATAAGGTGCGCATCTGCGAGCAACAACTGGGACATCAACTTCGTACTAAGCCTGACTGTATAGACAAACTAATTAATTCACAGGAGATAGATGAAACGTGCAAAGTCACGCCTGTCTCTCTGTCCAAGGAAGCTCTGATTGAGCTAGACAGTCAGCACCACGTAATCTCGTTCCCGAAACCTACGAAAGTCCTGTTATCCTGCGGACCGGACAAGTACCAAATACTTCAAGGTAGTTACCTAATCACTATACCCCACACCTGCAAGTTGAAAACACCAGAATTCACATTGGCTAATATCGATAATAAAGTCAACGGAATAACTGTCGAAATCACCGTGCCGGCAATGAATCATCTTTCCAGAGTTGCTACTACTTACCACCTGGCTTCGGTGAGTCTCAGCGCATTGCACAACATACAGAAACATATTGAAGCGGAGCCACCTGTTGGACTTACTGAAAATACCTCCCACGAAGTCATACACCATACGATGATACCGCTGTACATTGTTACAATTGGAATAATTGTCGCAACTTCGATTGTTATATTATACTTACGTCGACTCATAATTCAGAAAACTCAGAATGACACATCGGTTGGGAAAGACATCGAGTTATCGGAACGCCGCCAAAAGCAAGACGCAATATTTGCATTAGACATTGGCAAATAGTTGGTCATCTAGGGGATGAGGTGTTATGTCCTGAGACACCCCTACACTGAATCATCTCGCCACCATCGGTTTCGCAATCTTTCAACGTGCATAAAACGCTTCGACGGACTACGCGCGCCGCCTTTCGTCTTCCAAAAGTCGGGTCGTTAGGACACTCGTAATATTAAGCCAATACTTTATTGTAAAGTAAGATTAATAAAATAATTATTTTCGTGGTAAATTTTGTTTTTTTTGTGATCCACCGGCAGTCGCTCATAACTTACAGATAAACATATTTAGAGAAAAGCTGTATCTAAATATAGGTATGCTGTACCAAAGTTCTTTGCGGTTGTATATATACATATATATATAAAAATACATTTATATATAGCTATAAGCTCCGAAAAACCCATTCCTTTTTTTACCAGGGGAAATCTTATAAAGATACCACCGCACCTCGAGGCAGGCGGGTGGTTATGTGGGAGTCCCCGCCCATTGCTGGACAGTATACCAAAACCCACGGGGGGTTCCACCACTGCGCCTGGTGTCGGGGTTACGGGCACGGTTCCGCAATCCTCCGCGGCACCCAGCAGCGCTGACCTTACTCAGGCCCCACCGCGGAGCTTGCGCTTCCGCCAGAATGACGATGTGCCGAACACCAGACATATCATCATCCCCGGGGGACCAACCAGAACTGGGCGTCGGACAGGACCCGTGTCCGAAAGCGAATGTCGATGTCTAGTAGTGCACTCCCGACAGCCCTGGTCCCGATGCAACGAGTCAGATTAAAGTGGCCCCGCGCCTGCCACTAAGGCTGCAGAGGATAGGAAGAGGGACGACGACTTACCGACACTCTTCTTCCCCTGCAGCCCCACCGCGTCCGCCATCACAACCCAACACAATTTTTTTTTTTTTTTTTACCAGGGGAAATCCTTTATGGATACCACCGCACCTCGTGGGCAGGCGGGTGGTTATGTGGGAGACTGGACGGTATACCCACCAAAACCCCTGGGTGTTCCTCCACTGCGCCTGGTGTCGGGGCTACGGGCACGCTTGCGCACTCCTCCGCGGCACCCGACAGCGCTGGCCCAAACCGGGCCCCACCTCGGAGCGTAGGCTCCCTCTAGAATGACGATGTGCCGAACACCCAGACACACCGTCATCCACCACCTGGGACCAACCAGCGCTGGGCGTCGGACAGCACCCGTGTCCGACAGCCCTGGTCCCGATGCAACGGGTCAATTAAAGTGGCCCCGCGCCTGCCACTACGGCTGCAGAGGATAGGGAGAGCGGCCATCGCGATACCGACACGCCTCTTCCCCTACAGCCCCACCACCTCCGCCAACACGTTCATTCATTTCATTTGGGATCTTCTCCTTTTGTCCCTTGAAGAGGGTACATAGGAGTTTACACACGTTTACACATTACTGGGGCTGGACGCTACACCACATTGGATGTAGGGCAATGAAAGGGAGGGCGCGAGTACCCAATCCCGACCGCGAGGTCGGGCGGCATCTCTCAGCGCCCTCGCCCCGCCATTCTGGCAGACGTCCATCTGCCGTCTTGGCTTTTAGTTAAATGTTTCATATTGATGATATGATTAGGTTGCAGTGCTTCTAGGAGTCGGAGTCCTCACAACCTGCACAATGCAAGTGCAGGCGGCATCTCCTCCTCTTCGAGATTGTTGACGTGACGCACGTCGGGTCCGGTGGCTGTCCGTACAGTGAACGCAGCTTCGAATGGTCAGTCTCGGGAGTTACACTCGACCAAGACCGACTGAAGCGCGGAGCGGGGCTCTCTCGAACTGTCGGGACTTGCAGCGATGCGGAGATGGGGAGTGGGATCGCTGGCCTTAGCTCAAGCGCGCCGCCGCGCGCGAGCCAGGCCCGCGTCTCTAACATCCCCTTGAGTTGCGGTCGTCGAGCGCGTTGGTCGACGACAATGCGTGAGCGGCGTCGGGCTCACCGCGTAAGGCGGGAGCGAGGGCCCGACCCCCGCCCGTGGTCGCGGTTTACAGAAAGACTGTAGGCCTCCTGTGACTGGGAGCAGCGGAGCTCGAGACCAGCCAAGGCAGGCCCGCCAACACGTTGGCGGCACCCGTTCGGGCCGCTGGCAGGATGGATAGGCAGCGGCTTCCTCGCCGGCCGTCCATCCCGTCGCCGCCCTCGCCTCGATGGGCTCGGCCGCGGTATCGCGACGAGCGCGACACCGCAGTCCACCTGTCGACTAGCGACCTACTGGCCAGCCTCTACACGGGTTTGGGGAAAAACCCGGAGAGGCAGCCCCACCTCGGGTTCCTCTTCGTTCACCAGGTTGAGGCAGACCTGGCTACTAAGCCCCACCGCCACGACAAGGCGGGAACCTACTCGGGGGGGATCATAACCCAACCCTGACTGAAGCTGACTTAAGGATGATCGTCTCGGTCAGAGCGTGAAATTCAAATATTTTTGGCATTTACAGATAAACTAATCATTTTTAGTTTACGAAAACTCATTTAGCGACCATTTTCACCTCAGTTTTTAGTTAGTGGACTCTGCATAAAATCACCAATAATATGACGATTATTTCGGTGTCCAATATTATTGGTGATTTTATGCAGAGTCATGTAAAAGCAAAGGTAGCAACATCCATGTCTGATTATTGTGCAGTGGACGTTTTTTTACCCTACATTACTTACAATAACTTTCATATAAAATCAATCATTGGTGCAAATTGAAAATTATGTTTTGATCACAAATTGTGAAAAGAAATTTCGCTATCAATTAGTCATTACTTAAAAACAGCTAATTAAATATGGATAATGCTGTTTTTGCGTCTAACTTGTGGATATTGCTGGTTATGCACCGTTCTTAACTGGATGTTTCTAGTTTTGAAACGACGGTAGGGTAGCGTAAATAATCTTGATCCTAACTTTAGAAAATAAAATCGACATAAATAGTCGTAATAGGTCATGTTTTGTATGGGATATTGCTAGTTTTAACGCGATATAAATAGGTATGAAGTGAAGTTAATACAACACAGGTCTATCAAACAACATCTAAAGTTGACAAAGTGAAAAATGTGGATGTTGCTACCTTCGCTTTTATATGACTCATATATTAGTTTCTACGTGTATATAAATCGTTAGCATTACCTATTCATGGCCGCTTTTGTTTTTGTAAAGTTACAGTCAACAGTTTGTCTGTAAATGACAAAAAACCCTAAAATAATAGAATGTTGCTCGCTGACTTAGTGAATCCACCTTTACATAGCAGCGCGAGATTGTTTCGCGCAGCTCTTAGCTAACTTCACAGCCGCCAAAAAGTTTGATTCGGCCTTTATCAAAAAAGACATTGCAAAACTGAATGAAAGCTTAGTTTAGATCCGTAGGAGGACCATATAGTGGCAGATATCGGATCCCGTATCAATTCTTAATGGATCTCGATCACTTTGTAACCCAGCGAACGAAGTCCGGATGTTGATTCTCCTATACAGGTCGCATTTTTCAATGAATCTTGATAAAACTTGGAACACAGGTTTTATCTTCTATATATAAAAACGTGATTCACTGACTCACCTATCACGAAATCTCAAAAATTACAAGCGTTGAGTCTCAAATTTTACATGGGGGATCCTTTTAGGAAATAGGTGCTCACTAAGAACGGATTTTGCTAAATTCAAGCCCTAAGTGGGTGAAGGATGTAACTCTTCACCCACTTAGGGTTTGGCCGAGGCTTTTTAATAATAATAATAATAATCGCAGGGGCGGCTTTGTGGCGAGCCGTCGGTGAGTGGCGACACCGCGAACCCTGATTCCCTGGGGCTAAATGAGACCCCTGACTCCTCTCTTGCCTTAACTGGCTGGCTTGGAGTGGAAACCGCAAGAGCTAAGAACCTAAGCTCCAGGGTGGAAGTGTTAAAGGGCATAACGCCGCTAGTAGCTCTTAGTGAACGCGCAGCACACCTCTCGACACCCTAAGCCGTCCACACCAATGTTGCCCCTCCGGCGCCTACTTACGGTAGCCTTTATGGGGGGCCCATTTAGTGGATGGCAAGTCACCACCCGCCTTAATATTTTGAAATGAGGCATTACTTGGCGGGTGCCGCACCTCATTCCATAATCCAGTTTTGTATAACACCCAGAAGCTCACCGCAATAACCCATTATTTTTTCAATTCATTACTCACAATAGGCTCCTTGTACCTTCACCCCTACAACATAGCTAAATGATGTTTAAAAAGGGCCTCTCAGTGTTGGCTTCGGCTCCACTGATGCCCATCAAAATACCGGGCTTGGCCCGAGAGATGTATATCAAATAAAATAATAATAATAATAATATCGCAGGGGCGGCTTTGTGGCGAGCCGTCGGTGAGTGGCGACACAGCGAACCCTGATTCCCTGGGGCTAAATGAGACCCCTGACTCCTCTCTTGCCTTAACTGGCCGGCTTGGAGTGGAAACCGCAAGAGCTAAGAACCTAAGCTCCAGGATGGAAGTGTTAAAGGGCATAACGCCGCGAGTAGCGTCTAGTGAAAGCGCAGCACACCTCTCGACACCCTAAGCCGTCCACACCAATGTTGCCCCTCCGGCGCCAAATTACGGTAGCCTTTATGGGGGGCCCATTTAGTGGATGGCAAGTCACCACCCGCCTAAATATTTTGAAATGAGGCATCACTTGGCGGGTGCCGCACCTCATTCCATAGACCAGCTTATAATCATGTAATAATTCATTATAATAGCCTAAGAAGTACGTACCTATTCCCCGCCTTTACAATAGTTTACCTCTTCCTATCACCCAACAACTGTATTGTTTACTTGAATGATTGTAAAAGGGCCTCTTGGTGTTGGTTTCGGCCCCATCAATGCCCTTCAAAGATCCGGGGCAACCCGTGAGTTGTAAAACAAATAAATGGAATAATAATAATAATAAATATATTTATTCAAAAAAAACCTTAATACTAATAAACTTACACCTAAATCGAACAGAATACAGTTTGAAACTTAATAATTAAATAAGCAATCGGTGTACACTGGGGCCCACACTAGGGTAGCCTGTGTCGTGGGCTCCAGGCTCTTCCACAAATAATTTTTAAATGCCAAGGACCTCCACAACCGCGATGTATACAGTCTCCGGGATTATTTCAGAAACAGCGAGCGTGGAATGCATTGCGATGTGGTGGCAGTTGACAGAGGCCTCACCCCGCTCTCCCTGGCGAAGAAGAACTGGCGCAGGCCGGCGGCACTCTAGGTTTAGGTTTTTTTATAGTATTTTGTTCTTTTATATAAATATTGTAAAAAAACTTAGATTTAAGATAATAAATGAATATGTATAATAATAATAAAATAAAATAAAAAATATAATAAATAACCGGGCTTGGCCCGAGAGATGTATATCAAATAAAGTATAATAATAATAATACTAAAATCGCAGGGGCGACTTTGTGGCGAGTCGTCGGTGAGTGGCGACACCGCGAACCCTGATTCCCTGGGGCTAAATGAGACCCCTGACTCCTCTCTTGCCTTAACTGGCCGGCTTGGAGTGGAAACCGCAAGAGCTAAGAACCTAAGCTCCAGGGTGGAAGTGTTAAAGGGCATAACGCCGCGAGTAGCGTCTAGTGAAAGCGCAGCACACCTCTCGACACCCTAAGCCGTCCACACCAATGTTGCCCCTCCGGCGCCAATATACGGTAGCTATTATGGGGGGCCCATTTAGTAGATGGCAAGTCACCACCCGCCTGAATATTTGAAATGAGGCATTATTTGGCGGATGCCGTACCTCATTCCATAGCCCGTATTAAGTCATCGAACAGCACATCACAATAGCCCGATATACTGTAAGTCACATCTAGCAATAGTTTTTCATTCTACTTTATGTACTCAACATTTTATATTAATTTAATAAAAAAAGATGTAAAAGGGCCTCTCAGTGTTGGTTTCGGCCCCATTGATGCCTACCAAAGGACCAAGCTTTGCTTGTGATTTTAAGTGAATAAAAGATAATACTAAATTAATAATAATAATAATTGACTGATTGACTATAAGAAGGCCTATGACTCAGTGCCTCATTCGTGGCTCGAGAGGATTTTAGAGTTGTACAAAATTGATACAACTTTAAAATCATTCTTAGTGTCATGCATGGGGCAATGGGCCACAGTCCTTCGTCAACCGGGTGGTGGAGACGGCTCCGTTGGTCCGGAAGACTTGATAAGGATTGAGCGGGGAATATTCCAGGGTGACAGTCTTAGTCCATTGTGGTTCTGCCTGGCTCTGAATCCTCTCAGCACTTTGCTGAGGAATTCAGGGCTAGGCTATCGGCTTCGCAGACAGGGTGAAGTTATCTCTCACCTGCTGTACATGGATGATCTCAAGCTGTTTGCACCGAAATACCAAGACCTGGTGGAGTTGCTAAAGACCACTGAAGTTTTTAGCAGCGCCATCAGAATGGAGTTCGGTGTAGATAAGTGTGCGGTCATGCATGTACAGCGAGGGAAAGTTGTGGATTCTCCGAATCTACAATTTTCTGAGACGATGACTATCAGGTCTCTCTCCGAAGCCGAGACCTACAAGTACCTCGGTATGTCAGAGTCGTTGGGTATATCGGCAGTGGACATCGAGAAATCGGTGAAGGAGCGCTTTTTTTGTCGCCTGACAAAAGTACTTAATAGTCTTTTGTCCGGCGGCAACAAGGTGCGCGCCTTCAACGGTTGGGTGATGCCGCTGCTGATGTACTCCTTTGGCATACTGAGGTGGACTCAGACTGACCTGGACGCCCTGGATAGGAGGGTCCGTCGACTGCTCACTTTGCATTGCATGCTACACCCGCGCTCGTCTGTCATGAGACTGTACATTCCGCGGAAGTGTGGTGGCCGAGGCTTTTTAAAAGCCAAGGACCTCCACAACCGCGAAGTATACAGTCTCCGGGATTATTTCCGAAACAGTGAGCGTGGAATGCATTGCGATGTGGTGGCAGTTGACAGAGGCCTCGCCCCGCTCTCCCTGGCGAAGGAGGTACTGGCGCAGGCCATCGGTGCTCAGCACCGATGATCGCAAGGCGGTATGGAAGAGCAAGAAGCTGCACGGGCGGTTCTATCGGGCCCTAACAGGACCCGATGTGGACCTACTCGCGTCGGTGGCCTGGCTGCGCTTCGGTGACCTCTTTGGGGAAACGAGTTCTCGAAAATGGTCGTGCGTTGCTCTACTGGGACCGCTCTATCATCACGGACAGGACTATTGTCGCCAATAGGCCTGATATCGTGGTGGTCGACCGGTCCCAGCAACGGGCAGTGCTCGTCGACGTCACCATCCCACATGACGAGAACCTCGTGAAGGCCGAGAAGGAGAAGCTCAGCAAGTACCTTGACTTGGCTCACGAGGTTACCGCCACGTGGGATGTGGACTCTACGATCATTGTCCCGATAGTCGTTTCGGTAAACGGCTTAATAGCGAAGAGTCTCGACCACCATCTTAAGAGGCTCTCGCTAGACGGTTGGGTCAAGGGTCAGATACAGAAGGCGGTCGTCCTGGACACAGCGCGCATTGTCAGGAGGTTCCTCTCTCTGTAGGCCCAACCACCGGAAGCTTGGGCCCCGCCCCGCTGCCGGCGGCACTCTAGGTTTAGGTTTTTTTAAAGTATTTTGTTTTTTTTCATTTGATAAATATTGTAAAAAATCTTAAATTTAAGACTATAAATAAATATATAATAATAATACAGAATATAACATTTTTGACATGTGTAACAATTCGTATTATTGTTATTATTTTATAAGAATGACTACATATGACATGTAATTATTGGTTGAAATAAATTATTAATAATTAAGAAAATAAATATTAAAAATAAATATTTATAATAAGTAGATTAAAAATGAAAAACTAGCAAAGGTGTGATACTTCCCCAGAGCATGACTTATTTAAGATTTTATTTTGTAATACATGTTGGTGGAGCGCCTTAACATCCTTTATTTAATAATTCCGCATTTCTTAAATCTTTACTTTTATAATTTAAATTTACCCCGCTTTCTGGTGTCGTCGGTAAAACAGGTACAACGCTGGGACGATCTGTTGATGTTCCGTTGATGTGACGTCCCGGAGTTTTCCGAGAGATGGCGATAGTCGTCTCGAACCGCGATGCCCTCGACCATTGGTCAAAATGTCAAAATGGCGCGAAACCATTAGTGTCGCGTCACCGCCGTTATTTTTTTTAATAGCAGAAAATCATTCTGCCAGTTGTCTTTCAACCGCCCCCAGTTGTCTTTCATCCGCCGCCATTTTACGTCCATCCGCCGAAAACGCTCCTTTTAACCGCCAAAGGAATTTATTTTATATCTTCTTGTCGGAACCTCAGAAACTTTTTAGTGTGTAGTGCAGTATTGGACAATCTTATTTCGACAAAACACAGGACTTTAGTGGACTATACCAGCAGGCGCCGTGCATCAGTGGCAGAAGACTCATCTCCAGCCGATCTCGATTACGAGGGGATGAAGGCGGTCATTTGCAGGTTAGTCTTAGCGTAGTTCCTGTATATACGTCGATACCAAATTCTTTCTTTTTGTATGATGTTCCCGCCCTTTCTTATTTTTTGACCGACGAACCACCGGAGGAGGTATATGTGGTCGTCACGGACGATTTACTGTATTTTACCGGGAGGCATTTTCTAACTGAGCGCTACCGTAGCTCGGATGACACGTTAAATTGTAGGTCCCGGTTGTTTTAACTGTTTAGCCATGTCAGAGACCTTCAGGCGGCCTAAATACTCTGACACCAGGGCTAGCCTCCCGGCCTACATGAACTTACTTACTTACTTACTTTTATCAATATATTATTAGACATAATCTAATGAATTAATCAATCTATTATAAGACGGTCGTTTGAATTTTAGCGCCAAATTTCTAAATTATAAAACTAGTTCAAAGTGGCGCTAGCGATAAGTAACTTTGCTTTGTCGTTCCTGTCGAAGTACATTCATAAAACAATTTAAATAACAATCTCATTTAAAAAAAAAATAATTAAACCTATACTACTTTGAAGTGTAAGTAATAAGTAAATAGCTTATTACAAATATTAATTTATCTTAGCTGAAACTTGTGTGAAAATAATAATTACATGAGCTGATGACAAGACAAGGGCTTTTCATCATCGCCAAAATATTGCGTAAGTTGAAACATAAGCTGATTGTAAAATTAATTTAAAAAAGAAAAGAGGAATGTCAGATCATTGTTTTGAGCTTGGAAAATAACTTCTTATTTTTGGTTGTAATCGTTCCATTTTTAGTATTTAATCAATAAATTGTAATTAATGGTTTCTATTTGTATTATTTAGGTTCCTGTTGCCGAAAGCAGCGGTGGGGGATATCTATCATGACCTCTGAAGGGCTGTATTTTTACTGCACTGCAACTTCTCATGAAGAAAACTTAAGGAAAAACTGAGAAACCTTTGAAGATATTAATGCAGAGCCATTTCACAAGAAAACAAGCCAGGTGATGTGTTTTGTTTGTTAATTGGCAACGTAATGTGACGAGATCGTAATATTTCACTTCTAACCTCAACTTTGTCCTTTATTTGATTTGTGATTTAGAAACGGACAAACTAAATATTACATGCCGCTGTGGCTGCCTGTAAGTACTTTTAAAGTACTTACAGGCAGGTACAGGTTACAGGCTACACTCTCGTGTTGCATCGAGGAAATGTTTTTGATGTAGGTAAAGTATGAGAATTGCAATATGTAGTCTTGTTACAGAGTTTTCTGCCGGTCTTTAGCTGAGAACACAGTCGCTGGCATAATAATGCTCAGTTGATGCTGTTGACAATCCATAAGGTTTACTTCTGTGGTCTTTACATTATGACAATATAATTTATCTTTGTTTTCCTTCATAAGCATTCTCTGATTGATTTGTATAACACTCACAAACAGACAATAAGTCACAATGAAACCTAGAAGACCTAATTTCCTTTTCGGCTAATTTAGAGTTATAATTAACTATCTACTTGGCCCGGCTCCACTCAGCTATGAATAAATTATTGGCCTTATAACATATCTGAACAATAGAAATAATTTTAAAAAAAATGTCGCAAAAGTTTCAATGATTTTAAAAGGATTTAACTCATTCAGGGATGGTCGAGCAGTTTTACATTCTAGTTGTTTTACTCGTAGTGGCTTGGTTGGATTAATATAAAATATTTGATGTTGCTCATATTTTTAAAAATTTATAACCATTTAAGTTATACTAAATTAAAATACTAAAATAAATACAGAAATAGTCTGTTTAGGATAGAGATTCGATTCTTGGATAAGATGATGTTTCATTTCAGTAATGCAAATATTGTGAATGTAACTTTTCTTTTCCTTTAAGTTAATGTGTCACTTGTTATTTTTGTTTATTTATGTTGCCGCTCTTCTGATGTTATGTTAAATGCAACCCAGTAGGTAAAAATTCTAGGTAAACCCTGATTTTAAATTTTATGTGAACAGTATATACAGTGGAAACTCCAATATCCGGATTTTTGAATATCCGAATTCTCAACGACACTAGTTAGTCCGGTTAATCGAGTCTCCACGTAGATTATTTTTGAAACTGATGTAATTTTTGCAACCATGATTTTACTAAGCATATAGATAATTTATTGAGTGATTACCTATAGAGCTAAAATGTAGAACACAGATGATATTTTGTAAATGATCAACAGATAAAGTTCAGATAAATCTCGTTCTAATCTTAACCCGCTCTTATGTCTTTGGATGTCTTTGTTATAATCATTAATATATAGAGAAGAGCCGGCTGAATAAGATAGACATGCCATATCTGTTGTCTTTCCGGTAATATTTAACGTATTTTCGCAATGCTTGCGCTGATATATGTATGGTTTTTACGTGATTCTACTATTTCCTTATCCTTGTCTTCTTTCCTTATTCCTTCCTACTGATTCGCCAAAGTGAGATATCGGAATGGTTGAGCTTTGGACTTCCTGGGCAAGATGTCATGTGATGAGCCTGGGGCAGTAGTTCCTTTTCCTTCATCCTCTTTACTGATTTGATAAGCGAGACACCGGAATGGTGTAAGCTTGGAGTAGCGGGGTTGACTTGGTTGGTGCTATCTTTCCTTTCATCTTCTCTACTGATTTGATGAGCGAGAAACCGGAATGGTGTAAGCTTGGAGTGATGGTTCACTTCCTTTATTCTTTCTGATTTCAAAATATATCTATCAGCGTTGTTGCAAGCTGTGTTTTACTTTTCCTTTTTTTTTACTTAAACTTACAACAAGACAACGGACGTGGCAGTGTTACTTCCATTTGTAGCATTGTTTGACTTTCTATTATAATCTCCATGCATCTTAAAATTCCTTATTCTCTTCATAACAAAACTAACTAATTAATCTATTGTTCGCACTGAGAAATTAACATTGAACTATCTATTAATTATTACACTTGATGTTTCACAGTTAAAATAATAACTGTGATTTTGAAATGTTTTAACATATAATGTAACGTTATGGTAGTGATTGTTTACTGACATTGTTATTACTATTACCCCATTTGTGAATAATTATTATGCAATCTTATTAATCAATATTAGGGCTGAGTTATATTGTTATTTAGACACATTTCCTGATGTTTGTGTTTTTCTTCATTATTCAATCAAGCTGTTAACGTAATAATTTGGTTGCATACGCTTTAGAAAATAAAATGTATTAATGGGTTAAGACAGTAATGCTACATTATTTCTTTCATTGTTTATTGAACAACAAATTAAGATTCATATGACCGTGTGGTCGTAAAATGTTAAAATAAAAAAAAAAAAAAAAAAACAACAAAAAAAAAACAGAAATTTAATTTCTCTCTCTCTCTTCTGAAATTTATTTGTGTCTCACACAATGCAATTTTGGCGTAACGTTTCATTCACGAATAAATTCCGTAGGTACCAAACATGACATGTTAATATCATATTAATTATAAAGAGGATAAAAATGAATTTATCTAAGACATTGTAAATTTGTTCATTAATTGAACATTATGAAAAACAAATAGAACAATCATGGAAAATGTCATTATTTATAACCATATTATATTAGAACTTTCCAGTACTGTCTGTGTTTGTAACAATGTAAGGTGTAATAATTTAACGCTCTTTCTTTGTTTAGACTTAATTTATTTGTATTAAATTTTTTAATATTGTTTAGTTAAGGTGTTGATGGTCCTTGTCGATGCATTTGACATGTTATTTTCACGTATTCTGTTAAAATTGCAGAGTCGCGATTTGAGCAGAATGGTCGAGTGGTCGTCACGGACGATTTACTGTATTTTACCGGGAGGCATTTTCTAACTGAGCGCTACCGTAGCTCGGATGACACGTTAAATTGTAGGTCCCGGTTGTTTTAACTGTTTAGCCATGTCAGAGACCTTCAGGCGGCCTAAATACTCTGACACCAGGGCTAGCCTCCCGGCCTACATGAACTTCCTTACTTACTTACTTTTATCAATATATTATTAGACATAATCTAATGAATTAATCAATCTATTATAAGACGGTCGTTTGAATTTTAGCGCCAAATATCTAAATTATAAACTAGTTCAAAGTGGCGCTAGCGATAAGTAACTTTGCTTTGTCGTTCCTGTCGACGTACATTCATAAAACAATTTAAATAACAACCTCATTTAAAAAAAAATTATTAAACCTATACTACTTTGAAGTGTAAGTAATAAGTAAATAGCTTATTACAAATATTAATTTATCTTAGCTGAAACTTGTGTGTAAATAATAATTACATGAGCTGATGACAAGACAAGGGCTTTTCATCATCGCCAAAATATTGCGTAAGTTGAAACATAAGCTGATTGTAAAATTAATTTAAAAAAGAAAAGAGGAATGTCAGATCATTGTTTTGAGCTTGGAAAATAACTTCTTATTTTTGGTTGTAATCGTTCCATTTTTAGTATTTAATCAATAAATTGTAATTAATGGTTTCTATTTGTATTATTTAGGTTCCTGTCGCCGAAATATACAATTCGACGCGTATATATATATTTTTTTATGTATAACCACGCATAACGAGATTTTCGAGATTTTCATGATATTGGTGTCATTAAGCTAGTGTTCGGTACTCTGGTACGAAGCAAACTAGAAGCTAGCGCTTGCGTATGGCATCCGCATGAGAACTGCTATACCTTAATGCTGGAAAAGGTTCAGAAGGCATTTTTGAGATACCTATACAAACGTAGATATGGGTACTACCCGTTCATGTATCCCACCGAATTCTTACACGGCTGTTTGGGATACAATTCGTTGGAAGTGAGGAGAGGATATGACCAGCTGAGAACAATGTGTAAAATCTTGCGCGGCAAAGTTGATGCACCGGAGCTCAGCGAGCAGTTATGTCGCCTCTATACTCCCGACAACTATCATCGGGCTAGGAAACATAAATTGTTTGCTGTACCACGCTGTAGAACAGTGGCTCATGCGACCTCCCCGATACCGCGATCCCTTGCTGCACTTAATGCTCTACTTGACGCTCAACCTGATTGTGATGTGCTAGCGGGCGAGTGGAATGTTCTAATGAGAGATTGTTTACATTACTGTGAGTCTGTCGCGTCACAAAAACAATCCAGTATTTTTAAGTAGGTAACTGTGACGTAACTATTTATTGTATTATTATGGTGATTTTTATTTTTATTCTTGTTTTTTTTTTCTCATTGACATTTTCATTTCTGTTTATTAGGTTGTATTTTTTACTGTTATTTTTCTTTATTTTAGTATTATTTTTCTTTGACATTTGTATTATTGACATTAATTTTATATAATTGATTTATAAATAATTATCATTAGTGTAATTCGTGCATGCGGTACTAATTGAATAAATAAATAAATAAATAACTTTTTTCATAGTAGTCTGATTTCAATAATTCTTTTTTTATTGGAAAGAATATACTTCGAAATTGGTCCCATTTAAATTGTATCGAAATTAGCTGAGCCATTTTTGATAAATCAACAATAATGTGAAAAATGTTACATCGATCCGTGCATAATATTTGCGTTCTAGCGATGCGCCCCGGCTTCGCACTGGTGTATTATACATATTAACATTTCTCTTGAATTACTCTATCTATTAAAATAAACTGCATCAAAATCCGTTGCGTAGTTTTAAAGATATAAGCATACATGGGGACAGACAGCGGAAAGCGACTTTGTTTTTGACTGCCTATGTAATGATTATGTACACGGGTGAAGTCGGTCATGCTATTTTTTGCAAAAAATAATAATCTTCAAAATCTTTCGTGAGTCACACCCAGGAGTTGGCTATTTACACGCTATTCCACATGTTTAAGAAATAAAACCAGAAAGTTAATGTATCATCAAACATTAATTGTTGCATAATATATTTACAAAATTAAATTAAGGGTATTACGTACAATTTGAATACAACAAAGATTGCGTGATGTATGTACTGATCAGTTCATCGCATCGTGTATGCCCTTAAGTTTGTAATTATATGTAATTACCAATTGCGATTGCTGCCAGAGACTGATATATATATATTACATATATTTATTTTAAACACACATTTATATAGTAACTAAATAACACCCAGACACAGAGCAAATACTTATGTTCATCACTTAACCCACGCCTCTTTGACCCAGAAGTTAGGGCCACTAACCACTGAGCCACCGAGGCAGTCGAGAGATCAAGATATTGACGAAAGAAGGAGAAGGGTTACCTATGCCCTGCAGCGGGTTGGATATGGTCATCAGTTTGTACCGTACCAGAATTTTAGCTTTAGTCATAATTGACCATAATTAGGTACTTGAAATATTTTTCCTGTTGACAGTTAAATGCAATTCGTTGGTCTCAGTAGCGGATTTACCAATTACATAGCCGATTGGGTGAATAAGCTGAAGG
Source organism: Hypomecis punctinalis (assembly GCA_949316475.1). Classification (NCBI taxonomy): domain Eukaryota; kingdom Metazoa; phylum Arthropoda; class Insecta; order Lepidoptera; family Geometridae; genus Hypomecis; species Hypomecis punctinalis. The sequence continues at coordinate 6,096,072 of OX438823.1, forward strand.
CAGTGATTCAGTGGAACGCTGAAACACGTCGAGAGTGTTGAGGATTCAAGTATTTTATTTGAGTCGAACCGTGACATAATTAGGTATAAAACCTAATCAGTAATAATTATAATATAATTATAATACTTTAATCGAGTAAAAATATTATACAGTGAGTGTTAACGTTAGTTTTGTTGTGAAATATTTACAAATATTAAGAACCCTGATACTCAAATAGGTGGTCTAGACTTCCGATTATTTGACGATTATTATTATTGCTTCTTGTGATTTTATTCGCCTACCACGTATATTTCCAGTATAGAACCTGTATAGTGTATATGTCACCGGTTTATTGTAAGAACCGTTTGTTTACAAACTCTCGAGTTAAATTATAAACTATCGATATATTGTGAACGGATACAACGATGTACAATTTAACGCTTTACATTTTCGTTCGTTTGTAAACAAACAGTATTCAAACGTGAAATTGTGCGTAACGAAACACGAAGTGGACAATGATTGGTTCAACGCATTATCCCTTTTATGGCCACTCCTCCTCCGCCGGGTGCAGCCATCCATTGTGTGCCATTATTCAATTTAAAAAAAGATATCTCAAGAACAATATAAGTAAAAAATGAGACTGTTTTCGACTCGTGTATAATTTTTCATATGATTTTTTACAAACTTTTATTTACCTGTCTGGGGTTTGACATCGAATGTTACAAATTAAATTTGATCCACTTACCGGTTGACATTTTACATGCATGTGTAAATCGCATAACAATGCAATATTTTGACGACATGGTGCCGATCTGATGATGGAGCTGGAAAATGGCCAAAGGAACTTCGAAATGAAACGACACTACCTCATCGAGTTAGGACTCATTTGAATCGTCTTGACGAGTAGTTTGTCTTTCAATGGTAACTTGGGTCTGATGATTGAGCTGGAAGGTTGTCATGAATGTATGTAATGAACCGACACAATCCCATCGAATTTCGGCTCATTTGATTCGCCTTAGAGGGTAATTTATTTTTAGATGGTTACCAGAGTTTGATCTGATGATGTAGATGTAAGGTGGTCAAATAAACTCAGTAAAGAAACAACGCAATCCCATCGAGTCTCGGTTCGTTTGATTCGTCTTGACGAGTACGTTGGTGCTAGATGATAACAAGGGTCGGATGATGGAGCTGCAAGATGACCATAAGAACTCAGTACCTAATCGTTTGCTTTAAGCGAATTATTAGATGAAGCTGCTTTTAACCGATCTTATTGGAGATCCATAGGGGAGGCCTATCTCCAGCGGTCGACATCTTATGGCTGATGAATGATAACAAAATTTTTTTTTGAGTTTTGACGAAAGTCGTAGAACAAAAGTTGTTAGTTTTTATGTACAGAATAAGCCCCTAGAAGGATGCTAATTGATTAGAAATAACCCTGTATAATAACTAGTTAAAGTGATTAATTCTGTTCCATTTATCACTTTCACTGAATTAAGTAGTAAATATATTATATAATAACCAGTTATTATACATAATAACGGATTAATCACTTTGACTGTACCATACATATAGCCCTTCATTTGATAAACAGTGTTGTCTTGCTACGTGATCTAAAGACACAACCTTCAGACTCCAGTCAGAAGGTTCAGATTTCAGATCCTTCAGGCAGGCTGTCCACAGCGTGGGTGTCCTAACGTTGCGCTGCGTTCGTCTTACTTAAGTGCCTATTAATATATCAATAAAACAAAATTCTTAAGGCCAAAATCTTACTCCGTTTACATTGTACATTTCAGAATTCAACCCTGAAATTTCTATCTGCGAGCTGGTTTCCAACTAGTCCGCCCACTCCACCTGCCGCTGCGGCGCGGCTGGTCCTCGGCACCTTGTGAACATAGCATCACGCTCTTCATCTGCGGCAAAGGCTGAAGCAGGAACACTTCAGACCATAACAGACCATTGATTGCCACTATGCGTCGGTTTCTGAGAGGTGGGCTACCTTTGACCTTGTACATATTATGGTATAAAACAATACAGACGTAGCTAACTATGATAACTGTTTCAAAAACCCCGAGATGGTTTCTTTAGTGTTTGAAACATGATCAATTCAAAAACTTACATGTTAGAAATACCATGGTCCCGTTAATAGCAGCTTAAAAGCTGCCACAACTTCTTAAAATTTGTAATCGGTAAGTCTAACTTCAATAAAGAGGTCAATTGCCGAATCCAATCGGCTGGGCAGCGTTTGGAAAACTGCCTGAGGTCTTTTTCTCCGACATACCTCAGTGTCTCAAGTCGAGAGCTTTCTACAGTTGTGTGTTGCCAGTGGTGATATATGGAACTAAAACGTCTTTTACTGTGGGCCTTCAGAATAAGCTCAAAGTACCCCGACGCGCTATGGAGAGGGCTATGCTCGGAGTCTCGCTGCGAGATCGAATCAGGAATGAGAAGATTCGCAGACGAACCAAAGTTACTGACATACAGCAGATTAGTAAGTTGAAATGGCAGTGGGCAGGGCACAGAGTTTGGAGAACTGATGGCCGATGGGGCAGTAAAGTTCTCGAATGGAGACCACGCACTGGCAAGCGCAGGAAAGGACGTCCACCGACTAGGTGGACCGACGACATAGTTAAGACCGCACGATGCAGGCCCCTTCTAACCGAGCGTATTGGAAATTCATTGGGTAGGCCTATGTCCAGCAGTGGACGTCCTACGGCTGATAATGATGATGGTGATGATAAATCCAAAGCAAGCAATTTACAAATCAAACTATATAAAACGCGCGTTCCGTTTTAACCATCGACTTGATTTTTTTTATTCTATAGTAATGGTTTCAACTTACATCAAATATGTACTTACATCTGATTAGAAATACTTATAGGTGCAACAATGTACGATTATTTCTATTTACATAAAGCTATTATTATTTTATTAACTAATTATATACTATATATATTTTTAGGCTTGATCACGAAACGTGACTTACACATTGATGAAGAAAATAAGGCTAAACTAGGAAATAAGAACCTAATACAGTGTATCAGGAGCGGCAAGAAAAGCAAATACATCCTAGATGAAGTTAAACGTTGCTTGGAGCAGGAAGCCGATGTGAACACAACCGATGAGGGTGTAAACACGCCCTTGAATCTGGCGGTGTACTATGGACTAGATACCATTGTGGAACTATTGTTGAACAAAAATGCTAATGTAAATGCAAAAGGCACATTTGGATGGACGCCACTACATACAGCAGTATGTCATGGAAACACAAACATAGTGGCACTGTTGCTGTCTAAAAACGCTGACGTCAACGCAACAGACGAAAAAGGGCTAACGCCATTGCACATGGCGGCATGTGACGGACATAATGATATTGTAAAACTATTGACTAACAAAAATGTCAATGTGGATGCGAGAACAAGATTCGGAAGGACGCCGTTGCATGTAGCAGTGCTTAAAAGAAAAACAAATGTAGTGAGACTGTTACTTAAGAAACACGCCGACGTGAACGCTACAGATTGTTGTGGAAACACGCCGTTGCACGTGGGATGCACATTTATGGGAAAAAACGGTATCATAATACAATTGCTCAGTAAAAATGCCGATGTGAATGCGAGAGGAGAATTTGGAAGGACGCCGTTGCATAACGCAGTTATTTATGGAGAAACGAGTAAAACGACATTGTTGCTTAGAAAACGCGCTGACGTGAACACAACAGATGAATATGGAAACACGCCATTGCATGAGGCGGCAAAAAGTGGGCAAGAAAATATCCTAAAGTTACTATTGAATAAAAATGCAAATGTAAATTTGAGAAACAAACTCGGAAGATCACCACTGCATGAGGCAATTTTCCACAAAAATATAGCCACCGTCAAATTGTTCTAATCAAATCAATCAATCTAAATTCGCAACGTGAATTCAACGACACAGCACTGCATATGGCAATGAATGCCGGAGTCAATATTAATGCAAAAGATTCAGAAGGTAACACGCCTTTGCATGATGTTGCCTACGTTTTGGCTCCTGATATCGCTGCTCTGCTTGTGCGCCATGGTGCTGATGTCTCGCTTAAAAATAACAATGGATACACTCCGCTTTACTTATTTCAGCTATTTTCTTTGGATGATAACGCGGATATTGTGCAGTTATGGCAAATTGCTAAAATGGAAGCTCAGAAGAACGGTGTCGAAATCCAATGCAATGATCCAGATAATTTTTCACGTAATAATTTGCACAAATTACATAAGACAATTAATTTAAAGACAATTGATGATTTTGGCTTCTCTGGGCAGCTGTATGAAACCAAAATGATTTCTTTGTTTTACCTACGAATGTTAAATAGCGATCAGCTTCAGCAGGACTTGCTTCTCAATAGCGATGGTTTCAGAAATTCTATCTCCTAAACTATAAAAGTTATAAATAGTTAATTTTACAGTGATCGATAGATAATTTTAAACTCTATACGAACATTTTTAAAAGTGAAAAATGACGCCCTGTGGCTTAACGGTGTTATAGCTCGTGCACGGCAGTAATACATTATAAAAAGGTTTTGTTTTATGGATTCACAGAAAGTTGTACTACGTTCTAAAATGCATGTAAGTAAGTACCTACCTATCCTATACTATATAATGCTGTTGATATTTTAGTAAACTTGAAGTTCCAGTTGAGTAATAAAAGTTTAGGAAGTAAAGTGTTACCGCGATAGCTAGTTGACTGAATAAAGAATTGTACATACATGCAATCGATAAAATTATGTAGTTACGTTATATTACACTGATATATTGTACTGATTTGGACTTACCAAAATTGTATACTAGCCGCCGCCGCTGACCACCCACACACCATTGAAGTATAATACACATCATTGCCACACACAATCCAAACAACCCGCACACAACACAATCCCCGACACAGTTGTGAAGAGAGTGGTGCTGGGGTGCGTTTACGCACTCCAGATAATTTTTATGCTGGATAAAAAATCGTATTTCTGACGGGCGTCCGTAAACGGTCATAATTATAGACCAATCATAGCGCTTAAATCTACGACAAACCAATCACATCTGTCAAACTCTTGAACGATCTGTCAAATTCGATTAAATGACAACGAGCTGACCAATCAGAGACAAGATAAAATTTATCTACCTAAAAACCTCGATAAAACTTAGCCTAGTCAGGATAAATATTATACTGGTGGGAGTGCGTGAACGGGGCAGTTTAATTTTTAGCCGGGAGGTTTTTCTCCTGACGGATGCCCTAAACTTAGACTTTAGCCAGATTAATTTTTATCTTAGTCTGGAGTGCGTAAACACACCCCTGGAGGGAAGTCGTCTGGCGGAGGTCGTGTGACAGCCTACTGACAGATGATAGCCCGGCGTGGGCGACGCGACGCTTTGGTATTGGTGCTAGGGTGCGTTCACGCATTGCAGACTACCGCGGCGGCACCGCGGCGACCAGTGTTGCCGTCAGCGACTTTGACACTGATGACATCTAGAGGTTTCTATGTACAGTTAGCGGGAAAAAGGGTTTTAGTAGCGGTAACCGTCTCAAGCTGAAGATAAGTAAAATCCCTCATATACTAAGCGCCACACAAGTCAGCGGATGAGAAGTTAGCCGCAGATGACACTTCGCCGTGATTCGCTAATTATTGCACATGTGTGCACAATTCCGACGCCGCGTGTCGTAGTGGTGAGCACGGGCGTAGGGAGCGCGCGGGAGGCATGAGGTTGGCGGGCGGGTGTGCCCCGGCGTCTCGTCTCGCTGGCTCCCGTGCATACCTATATTTTGGCTTTTGCGCAGCGTTCTGCGCATCACTTCCCATAGACAGTGTAATAATTGATAATTAATATAATTGTATACCTAATTGATTTGACATGTAACAATGGTGTTATTAATAAAAATATTGTATTGTATTGTATTGTATAACAATGGGCGGCCTTATCGCTGATAGCGATATCTGCCAGGCAACCGTTCCAGGTTCCGTACAGTATGGAAGCCCCCCTTAATATATTTTATTTTAATTTAATTATATCTTTTGTAGGGAATATCCAACTTAATTTATGCTGTTCATATTTCAAGCACCTTCCTCTTGTCGTTATTAATATCGAGCAAAAAACTAACGTCTCTTGTATGGGTTCCCTAAAATATAGGTATTAATATTATATCAATTTAATTAACTATTATATATATAGCGAATATTCAACTAAATATTCTGTGAATATTTCAAGCATGTACGTGGTACCGTTAATAATATCGATCAAAAAACGGCTAAAAATTCAGGTTTTTTTGTATGGGAGCCCCCTTAAATTTTTTTTTTTTTGTTTTAGTATTTGCTGTTATAGCGGCAACAGAAATCTGTTGAAAGGCATCATCTGTGAAAATTTCAACGTTCTAGCTATCACCGTTGATAAGATACAGCCCGGTGTTAGACAGACGGACAAACGGACAGCGAAGTCTTAGTAATAGGGTCTCGTTTTTACCCTTTGGATATGGAACCCTAAAAATGCCAAGTCGATGAACAAATGTGTAGTTAGACTAGACGTCACTCGAAACTTCTACGAGCCATACCTATCTTTATCATTTAATTTTATTGATTGTACAAGATTTGCAAAGGAAAATATATGCAAGTCTCGACTAAATTTCCATTACCCAAGTGACGATCTAAAAATATTTTTTTTTTCATCTACCTTGTGCAGTCATCACACATATTTCATTGATTACGTCATTTAAAATATATGTTGCTAGGGTGTGACTGAGCTTCGCTAGGTACAAAAAGAAAAATAAATATTTACTTAAAATATCATCTATACATGTTATGTCCTGAGACAGCCCTACACTGAATCATCTCGCCATAATCGGTTTCGCAATCTTTCAACGTGCATAAAACGCTTCGACGGACTCCGCGCGCCGCCTTTCGTCTTCCAAAAATCGGGTCGTTAGGACACTCGTAATATTAAGCCGATACTTTATTGTAAAGTAAGATTAATAAAATAATTATTTTCGTGGTAAATTTTGTTTTTTTTGTGATCCACCGGCTGTCGCTCATAACTGGCGCAGACGGGGTAGGATCGTAGAATCAGTGCACGCGAATAGACTTTCATCGTGAAACAGTGCGTGCTGATAGACTTTTACGTCGTTTCTACAATTTTAAACGAACCGAGGTCAGCCTGAGGATCACCTGGGAGCAGAACATCGCGCCACCGTTGCGACATCCGAACATCGATGACTCACCGCACCGCCGCCGCAATGATGTTACTGTGAGTTGTACATATTTCTGAGGATTGTAGCTACTATACTACCTGTACTTTCTTACTGTGTCTCCAGTACCCATCCAAAATTTTGCACCCAAGATTTAATAGGGAATTTTTTTCCCAAAGAACGTCCTCCCGCATCGCGCAGAGGGACGCTTTACGTAATCTAGGTATAGAGGAAAAATCTGAACTAGACATTATGGATACCGATAGGAAAATAGATTGTATTATTAGAACTCTTAAGTTAGTTCCCGACTTTGACGGCACGCCAAATTCGTTAATTAGATTTTTATCACTTTGTGATAAGCTTGTCTTAGAGTATGTTAACCCAGCACCTGGTAACGAGTTAACAAATGCTGCATTAATCAATGGAATTCTCAACAAAATTACGGGCCCAGCGGCTCGTATGCTGGCTACAAACGGGGTTCCCACAGACTGGAACGGGATCCGTACCACCCTTATTAATAGTTTTTCGGACCACAGAGATGAGACCTCGTTATATATAGATTTATCCCACCTATCTCAAGGGACAGACACGCCACATATTTTCTACGAGAAGGTTATGAATTTGCTCAGTTATATTATCACATATGTAGAACTTCACGACACCGTAGCAACTACTGTAGAATCTAAAAGAATTCTGTACAAAAATTTAGCTTTGAAAACCTTTTTAAAGGGCCTCTTGGATCTCGCATCAGATGCATGAGACCACCTAACTTAGAGACAGCCCTTGTATACGTACAAGAAGAACTAAATATCTTATACATGCAGAAAAGCACAGTATTGAAGAAGCCTATGTCCAACAACGTGCAAGCACCAGCTAAACCTTTTCAGTTTAATTTCGATAGATCAAATAATACACAGAGACCACAGTATAACTTCAACCAGGAAATGCGACCTAGACCCATTTTCCAAGGTCCCACTAGGACACAGCAAATGTTTAGAGCTTTGCCCAGATCGAATATGTCAACTGGGTTTCGAATAACACCTAGGCAACACATGCTACAGTAGCAACAGCAGACGAATAATCGCCCACAACCTATGTCTGGCGTAAGTCACCCCCAAGCGCGATCCTTACCACTGACTCGCCAAGTGCATGATTGGAGAATACATGGCAATCCTCCACCCTCCAACTATTTTAGGACGTGCGAAGTGAACGCTAACGAACTGTACGAATCTGAATTTGACCATGATTTTGACTATAATAATGACTATTACCATGACACTAACCAACCAGACAATGAATATTACTACTGTGACCCCTTACCCGCAGAAGAAACATTGACTCCAGCTTGTGACGTACCTAACGAAAATCAAAATTTTCAGAAGGATCAGATATAGAAGGATCATAATCAGAGTAAGAGACGTTTGCCGTACGTCCTATTCCAAATCCGCCCTGCCTTACCACCCTTAAAATTTTTAGTGGATACAGGAGCTAACCAAAGTTTTCTTTCTCCCGAAGCTGTAGAGCAGTATTTTCCAAACTACGCATTAGACTATGACCCATTCATAGTGACGAACGTACATGCCACCGCAAAAAATTTTTACTCACTTACGATACCGAGCTTCAGAGAAACTAACACGACCGAACCGATTAAGCTTTATGTGTATAGATTCCATGAATACTTTGACGGCTTAATAGGGTGCGACCTTTTGCGACACTGGTTAGCAAAGATAGATCTAGAGTCAAATACTCTCCAAACTAAATCAGCATCTATACCTATACGTATATATACGTCCGACAACGTTAACTTGTACGAAGATATTATTCGAGCGAAGTCTTCAAAGTTGTTGAGACTTCCCACGAATGTACCAGAAGGTGAAATTTGCATAGAAGTCCAGACTATTAGCAATTGTCACATTAACGAATGTTTATCCGTAGCAAAAAAGAATCGCGCTTACTTAGAGGTATCGAATCCAACAGACTATGATATCATATTTTCATTAGCAGAGCCAATTCGCGCACATGTTTTTAGCGAACAAACTTTACCGATACCGACATTTGACACCACCACCTGTTCGCCGCGTACGCGCCAAGTCTTATCGCGATTGCGCACAGATCATTTAAATGCAGAAGAGACAGCGAACTTAAAATCTCTTTGTGCAAAATATGCCGATGTGTTTTATCTAGAAGATGAACCATTAACTTTTACCAATCAGATTAAGCATTCGATTAACACTACTGACGAACAGGCTGTGCATAGTAAAACCTATAGATACCCTTATATTCATAGAGAAGAGGTACAATCGCAGATACAGAAAATGTTAGACCAATGCATTATACGACCATCCACATCTGCGTGGAATGCACCTATATGGGTAGTGCCTAAAAAGACTGACGCTTCTGGCAAAACCAAGTGGCGCATAGTCATTGACTTTCGTAAATTAAATGAGAAAATCACTGACGATAAGTATCCGATTCCCAACGTGACTGACATTTTAGACAAGTTAGGAAAATGCCAATATTTCTGTTCATTAGATTTGGCATCCGGGTTCTACCAGGTGGAAATGGATCCTAAGGATATTCATAAGACTGCCTTCAGCGTAGAACATGGGCATTGGGAGTTTTTGAGGATGCCGATGGGTCTCAAGAATAGTCCTTCGACTTTTCAGTGAGTAATAGACAATGTCCTCAGAGGGCTATTGAACAAAATCTGTGTCGTATATTTGGACGACATCCTGGTATTTGGATCTTCGCTACAGGAAATTATGGTTAACCTAAAAATGATTTTTGATAGGCTTAGAGAATCTAACCTGAAAATACAGATGGATAAATCCGAGTTTTCGCTCGCGTAACTAAACCTTTGACTGCGTGTCTAAAAAAAGGAGGACAGATTAACCTCACTCTTGAATATGTCAAATGTTTCGAACACTGCAAGACCTTACTCACAAATGACCCTATCCTACAGTACCCAGACTTTTCAAAAGACTTCATTTTGAACACCGACGCGTCAAATCTAGCTCTAGGTGCGATTTTGTCTCAAGGAATTATAGGCTCAGATAGGCCTATAGCCTATGCATCTAGAACTCTAAACAATAGCAAAGTCAACTACTCCACCATAGAAAAAGAATTGCTCGCTATTGTATGGGCGACCAAATACTTCCGACCATACCTATTCGGACGCAAATTTAAGATAGTAACCGACCACAAGCCATTACAATGGCTCATGAATCTTAAAGAGCCTAGCTCTCGCCTAACAAGATGGAGACTAAAGTTATCCGAGTTTGACTATACCATAGTATACAAAAAGGGCAAGTCTAATACTAACGCAGACGCATTAAGTCGAGTAGAGATCCATAATGACGAAACGATTTCATTGCAAGTTAATACGTCAGAGCCTCATAGTACATCATCAATTGTAAACAATTCTTCTACGTTAACGGCATCGGAAACCGCAGCTAAAAGTAGTTCCTCTACAGAAACCGCACACACGAGCGCTGAGGAGCCTATACTAGACATTCCGATAAGTGACGATCCCCTTAATAAATATCGGAACCAAATTATAATAAATATCGTAAATAACCAGGCCCGACCGAGCCCAATTGTCACAAAACCCTTTGACAATTATCTCAGAGTTTCGACCCAAGCATCTGAAAAAAATCTTGAGCAAGATATAATATGCATTATTAAAAAACATGTAGACCCCAAGATCCGAACGGCGATATTAGTCCAACCCATAGCTAAAATGCTGAGTATTGTCCCGATTATCCAAAGAACTTTTCGTAGTTCATCTATGAGTCTAGTTCTAGTTAAAAAGAACTTAGAAAACGTTTCCGACTACCTTAATCAGCAAGACATAATAAGAAAATATCACGACGGAAAAACTAATCATCGTGGTATTAATGAGACTTTCAATTCATTATCACAAAGATATTTCTGGCCTAAGATGAAACTCGATATCACAAAATTCATAAATGAATGTGTGATATGTGGTTGTGCTAAGTACGACCGTAATCCCGTACGACAAGAGTTCCGAATAGTTCCACCTCCGCATAAACCATTTGAGATTGTACATGCTGATGTACTCACCATAGAGCACGAAAAATATCTGACTATCATTGACTCATTCTCTAAATACGCGCAAGCATATCGCATATCAGACAGTACAGCTCCAAAAAATATTAATGCTCTTCTAACCTTTGCTACACATCACTCTTTTCCATTATCATTAACTAGTGACCAAGGAGCGGAATTCACTAATCAGTTAGTAGCCGAATTTCTCAAATTACATAAAATTTCACATCACACAACCGCATCATACGCTCCAAACGAAAATGGATTAATAGAACGTTTCCATAGTACTATCCTCGAGCATCTCCGAATATTAAAGATAAAACACCGAAATGAACCTGCCCTGAACTTAGTACCTTATGCTCTTATAGCCTACAACAGCTCTGTGCATAGTTTGACAAAGTGTAGACCGTATGATTTAATTACCGGTCATTTTGACCCACAAGACCCAACAGATTTAAATATCGCGGAACGGCTATACCAAAAGTACATGCAGGATCACCGTAGTGCAATGGAAACAGTGTACGAATTGATTCATAACTCATCGCTTACGCAGCGCGAAGCGATAATGACCGCTAGAAATAACAATAGGGAACCTGAGACCAACTACTTACCTGACGATGAAATATACATAAAAAATCCAGCTGCAGAAAGAAAAAATTAGCTTCACGCTTTACCCACGACAAAGTTCTTACTAATCTACCTATTCATATCTATACTTCCAAAAAACACGGACGCGTGGCTAAAAATAGACTCAAACGACAACGAAAGACTTTTAAAGACAAGGAATGACTTGTTGCAGATACCTTCTCATAGTAACCCACCTGACTCGAGCAGAACAAATCCGGCTTGACAACATTGACGATGGACCCGGACTTTTACCCTTCAAACTGGGGCCTACTAAAATAATTTAAATCAATAAATCATACCTTTTTGCAGGATATCAATTTATCTCAGATAGATAAACATTTGTCATACTCTCGCACACAGTTATTAGAGACAACCAGGCAATTAACTAATAGCAGTTTTCCTTTGTTTAAGCCACAGATTAAGTATCTGTCATATAAATTAGATAAGATCAAATTACAACTGAGTACATTCGAGCCGTCTTCTATAAGATCTAAACGAGGCCTTATCAATCCTCTTGGTACAGTAATAAAATCGATTTCTGGCAACCTAGATCACAATGACGCTATTAGGTTTGAAACGGCGTTACATTCTTTAAGGTCAAGGCAATTAATTATAGCAGACAAAGTGGACGAACATATAACTTTATACAAAAAGTTGTCTGTTCAACAGACAAACGTACTTAATAATCTTACTTTTAATCAAAATAAGTTGGATAAGGCACTATCATACGTCATGAATGTGACGTCATCTGATAGTGAACGTGCCTTTGGATTAGCTTACGTCGAACAGTTATTCGTTATACTTAATGATAACGTTCAGGAACTGTCCAACGAAATAGTTAGAATAGAAAATATTTTAGCTTTTAGCCGTAGTATGTCCTTGCACCACTCTATTCTATCAGTAAAAGACCTAGTAGAAATGATAAGCAAATTACGCAATCTGTATAGTACGGAAGAAATTATCGATTTTGACTATAGATATTATTATGACATAATTAGTTTAGGTTCTTATTATTCGGATAGGAAAATCGTGGTTGTACTTAACTTCCCTATCGTTCTTAAGCAAACCTTTTCCTTACTTAAACTGTGCCCCGTTCCTAATAAATACCATGAAATCATTCTCCCTCCTTATCCTTATGTAGCTACTACATCCAAGGAATACGTGTACATGGAGGCAGAATGCCCGAAGATAGATAAGGTGCGCATCTGCGAGCAACAACTGGGACATCAACTTCGTACTAAGCCTGACTGTATAGACAAACTAATTAATTCACAGGAGATAGATGAAACGTGCAAAGTCACGCCTGTCTCTCTGTCCAAGGAAGCTCTGATTGAGCTAGACAGTCAGCACCACGTAATCTCGTTCCCGAAACCTACGAAAGTCCTGTTATCCTGCGGACCGGACAAGTACCAAATACTTCAAGGTAGTTACCTAATCACTATACCCCACACCTGCAAGTTGAAAACACCAGAATTCACATTGGCTAATATCGATAATAAAGTCAACGGAATAACTGTCGAAATCACCGTGCCGGCAATGAATCATCTTTCCAGAGTTGCTACTACTTACCACCTGGCTTCGGTGAGTCTCAGCGCATTGCACAACATACAGAAACATATTGAAGCGGAGCCACCTGTTGGACTTACTGAAAATACCTCCCACGAAGTCATACACCATACGATGATACCGCTGTACATTGTTACAATTGGAATAATTGTCGCAACTTCGATTGTTATATTATACTTACGTCGACTCATAATTCAGAAAACTCAGAATGACACATCGGTTGGGAAAGACATCGAGTTATCGGAACGCCGCCAAAAGCAAGACGCAATATTTGCATTAGACATTGGCAAATAGTTGGTCATCTAGGGGATGAGGTGTTATGTCCTGAGACACCCCTACACTGAATCATCTCGCCACCATCGGTTTCGCAATCTTTCAACGTGCATAAAACGCTTCGACGGACTACGCGCGCCGCCTTTCGTCTTCCAAAAGTCGGGTCGTTAGGACACTCGTAATATTAAGCCAATACTTTATTGTAAAGTAAGATTAATAAAATAATTATTTTCGTGGTAAATTTTGTTTTTTTTGTGATCCACCGGCAGTCGCTCATAACTTACAGATAAACATATTTAGAGAAAAGCTGTATCTAAATATAGGTATGCTGTACCAAAGTTCTTTGCGGTTGTATATATACATATATATATAAAAATACATTTATATATAGCTATAAGCTCCGAAAAACCCATTCCTTTTTTTACCAGGGGAAATCTTATAAAGATACCACCGCACCTCGAGGCAGGCGGGTGGTTATGTGGGAGTCCCCGCCCATTGCTGGACAGTATACCAAAACCCACGGGGGGTTCCACCACTGCGCCTGGTGTCGGGGTTACGGGCACGGTTCCGCAATCCTCCGCGGCACCCAGCAGCGCTGACCTTACTCAGGCCCCACCGCGGAGCTTGCGCTTCCGCCAGAATGACGATGTGCCGAACACCAGACATATCATCATCCCCGGGGGACCAACCAGAACTGGGCGTCGGACAGGACCCGTGTCCGAAAGCGAATGTCGATGTCTAGTAGTGCACTCCCGACAGCCCTGGTCCCGATGCAACGAGTCAGATTAAAGTGGCCCCGCGCCTGCCACTAAGGCTGCAGAGGATAGGAAGAGGGATGACGACTTACCGACACTCTTCTTCCCCTGCAGCCCCACCGCGTCCGCCATCACAACCCAACACAATTTTTTTTTTTTTTTTTACCAGGGGAAATCCTTTATGGATACCACCGCACCTCGTGGGCAGGCGGGTGGTTATGTGGGAGACTGGACGGTATACCCACCAAAACCCCTGGGTGTTCCTCCACTGCGCCTGGTGTCGGGGCTACGGGCACGCTTGCGCACTCCTCCGCGGCACCCGACAGCGCTGGCCCAAACCGGGCCCCACCTCGGAGCGTAGGCTCCCTCTAGAATGACGATGTGCCGAACACCCAGACACACCGTCATCCACCACCTGGGACCAACCAGCGCTGGGCGTCGGACAGCACCCGTGTCCGACAGCCCTGGTCCCGATGCAACGGGTCAATTAAAGTGGCCCCGCGCCTGCCACTACGGCTGCAGAGGATAGGGAGAGCGGCCATCGCGATACCGACACGCCTCTTCCCCTACAGCCCCACCACCTCCGCCAACACGTTCATTCATTTCATTTGGGATCTTCTCCTTTTGTCCCTTGAAGAGGGTACATAGGAGTTTACACACGTTTACACATTACTGGGGCTGGACGCTACACCACATTGGATGTAGGGCAATGAAAGGGAGGGCGCGAGTACCCAATCCCGACCGCGAGGTCGGGCGGCATCTCTCAGCGCCCTCGCCCCGCCATTCTGGCAGACGTCCATCTGCCGTCTTGGCTTTTAGTTAAATGTTTCATATTGATGATATGATTAGGTTGCAGTGCTTCTAGGAGTCGGAGTCCTCACAACCTGCACAATGCAAGTGCAGGCGGCATCTCCTCCTCTTCGAGATTGTTGACGTGACGCACGTCGGGTCCGGTGGCTGTCCGTACAGTGAACGCAGCTTCGAATGGTCAGTCTCGGGAGTTACACTCGACCAAGACCGACTGAAGCGCGGAGCGGGGCTCTCTCGAACTGTCGGGACTTGCAGCGATGCGGAGATGGGGAGTGGGATCGCTGGCCTTAGCTCAAGCGCGCCGCCGCGCGCGAGCCAGGCCCGCGTCTCTAACATCCCCTTGAGTTGCGGTCGTCGAGCGCGTTGGTCGACGACAATGCGTGAGCGGCGTCGGGCTCACCGCGTAAGGCGGGAGCGAGGGCCCGACCCCCGCCCGTGGTCGCGGTTTACAGAAAGACTGTAGGCCTCCTGTGACTGGGAGCAGCGGAGCTCGAGACCAGCCAAGGCAGGCCCGCCAACACGTTGGCGGCACCCGTTCGGGCCGCTGGCAGGATGGATAGGCAGCGGCTTCCTCGCCGGCCGTCCATCCCGTCGCCGCCCTCGCCTCGATGGGCTCGGCCGCGGTATCGCGACGAGCGCGACACCGCAGTCCACCTGTCGACTAGCGACCTACTGGCCAGCCTCTACACGGGTTTGGGGAAAAACCCGGAGAGGCAGCCCCACCTCGGGTTCCTCTTCGTTCACCAGGTTGAGGCAGACCTGGCTACTAAGCCCCACCGCCACGACAAGGCGGGAACCTACTCGGGGGGGATCATAACCCAACCCTGACTGAAGCTGACTTAAGGATGATCGTCTCGGTCAGAGCGTGAAATTCAAATATTTTTGGCATTTACAGATAAACTAATCATTTTTAGTTTACGAAAACTCATTTAGCGACCATTTTCACCTCAGTTTTTAGTTAGTGGACTCTGCATAAAATCACCAATAATATGACGATTATTTCGGTGTCCAATATTATTGGTGATTTTATGCAGAGTCATGTAAAAGCAAAGGTAGCAACATCCATGTCTGATTATTGTGCAGTGGACGTTTTTTTACCCTACATTACTTACAATAACTTTCATATAAAATCAATCATTGGTGCAAATTGAAAATTATGTTTTGATCACAAATTGTGAAAAGAAATTTCGCTATCAATTAGTCATTACTTAAAAACAGCTAATTAAATATGGATAATGCTGTTTTTGCGTCTAACTTGTGGATATTGCTGGTTATGCACCGTTCTTAACTGGATGTTTCTAGTTTTGAAACGACGGTAGGGTAGCGTAAATAATCTTGATCCTAACTTTAGAAAATAAAATCGACATAAATAGTCGTAATAGGTCATGTTTTGTATGGGATATTGCTAGTTTTAACGCGATATAAATAGGTATGAAGTGAAGTTAATACAACACAGGTCTATCAAACAACATCTAAAGTTGACAAAGTGAAAAATGTGGATGTTGCTACCTTCGCTTTTATATGACTCATATATTAGTTTCTACGTGTATATAAATCGTTAGCATTATGTACCTATTCATGGCCGCTTTTGTTTTTGTAAAGTTACAGTCAACAGTTTGTCTGTAAATGACAAAAAACCCTAAAATAATAGAATGTTGCTCGCTGACTTAGTGAATCCACCTTTACATAGCAGCGCGAGATTGTTTCGCGCAGCTCTTAGCTAACTTCACAGCCGCCAAAAAGTTTGATTCGGCCTTTATCAAAAAAGACATTGCAAAACTGAATGAAAGCTTAGTTTAGATCCGTAGGAGGACCATATAGTGGCAGATATCGGATCCCGTATCAATTCTTAATGGATCTCGATCACTTTGTAACCCAGCGAACGAAGTCCGGATGTTGATTCTCCTATACAGGTCGCATTTTTCAATGAATCTTGATAAAACTTGGAACACAGGTTTTATCTTCTATATATAAAAACGTGATTCACTGACTCACCTATCACGAAATCTCAAAAATTACAAGCGTTGAGTCTCAAATTTTACATGGGGGATCCTTTTAGGAAATAGGTGCTCACTAAGAACGGATTTTGCTAAATTCAAGCCCTAAGTGGGTGAAGGATGTAACTCTTCACCCACTTAGGGTTTGGCCGAGGCTTTTTAATAATAATAATAATAAAATCGCAGGGGCGACTTTGTGGCGAGTCGTCGGTGAGTGGCGACACCGCGAACCCTGATTCCCTGGGACTAAATGAGACCCCTGACTCCTCTCTTGCCTTAACCGGCCGGCTTGGAGTGGAAACCGCAAGAGCTAAGAACCTAAGCTCCAGGGTGGAAGTGTTAAAGGGCATAACGCCGCGAGTAGCGTCTAGTGAAAGCGCAGCACACCTCTCGACACCCTAAGCCGTCCACACCAATGTTGCCCCTCCGGCGCCAATATACGGTAGCTATTATGGGGGGCCCATTTAGTGGATGGCAAGTCACCACCCGCCTGAATATTTGAAATGAGGCATTATTTGGCGGGTGCCGTACCTCATTCCATAGCCCGTATTAAGTCATCGAACAGCACATCACAATAGCCCGATATACTGTAAGTCACATCTAGCAATAGTTTTTTCATTCTACTTTATGTACTCAACATTTTATATTAATTTATTAAAAAAGATGTAAAAGGGCCTCTCAGTGTTGGTTTCGGCCCCATTGATGCCTACCAAAGGACCAAGCTTTGCTTGTGATTTTAAGTGAATAAATAATAATAATAATAAATATATTTATTCAAAAAAAACCTTAGTACTAATAAACTTTCACCTAAATCGAACAGAATACAGTTTGAAACTTAATAATTAAATAAGCAATCGGTGTACACTGGGGCCCACACTAGGGTAGCCTGTGTCGTGGGCTCCAGGCTCTTCCACAAATAATTTTTAAATGCCAAGGACCTCCACAACCGCGATGTATACAGTCTCCGGGATTATTTCAGAAACAGCGAGCGTGGAATGCATTGCGATGTGGTGGCAGTTGACAGAGGCCTCACCCCGCTCTCCCTGGCGAAGAAGAACTGGCGCAGGCCGGCGGCACTCTAGGTTTAGGTTTTTTTATAGTATTTTGTTCTTTTATATAAATATTGTAAAAAAACTTAGATTTAAGATAATAAATGAATATGTATAATAATAATAAAATAAAATAAAAAATATAATAAATAACCGGGCTTGGCCCGAGAGATGTATATCAAATAAAGTATAATAATAATAATACTAAAATCGCAGGGGCGACTTTGTGGCGAGTCGTCGGTGAGTGGCGACACCGCGAACCCTGATTCCCTGGGGCTAAATGAGACCCCTGACTCCTCTCTTGCCTTAACTGGCCGGCTTGGAGTGGAAACCGCAAGAGCTAAGAACCTAAGCTCCAGGGTGGAAGTGTTAAAGGGCATAACGCCGCGAGTAGCGTCTAGTGAAAGCGCAGCACACCTCTCGACACCCTAAGCCGTCCACACCAATGTTGCCCCTCCGGCGCCAATATACGGTAGCTATTATGGGGGGCCCATTTAGTAGATGGCAAGTCACCACCCGCCTGAATATTTGAAATGAGGCATTATTTGGCGGATGCCGTACCTCATTCCATAGCCCGTATTAAGTCATCGAACAGCACATCACAATAGCCCGATATACTGTAAGTCACATCTAGCAATAGTTTTTCATTCTACTTTATGTACTCAACATTTTATATTAATTTAATAAAAAAAGATGTAAAAGGGCCTCTCAGTGTTGGTTTCGGCCCCATTGATGCCTACCAAAGGACCAAGCTTTGCTTGTGATTTTAAGTGAATAAAAGATAATACTAAATTAATAATAATAATAATTGACTGATTGACTATAAGAAGGCCTATGACTCAGTGCCTCATTCGTGGCTCGAGAAGATTTTAGAGTTGTACAAAATTGATACAACTTTAAAATCATTCTTAGTGTCATGCATGGGGCAATGGGCCACAGTCCTTCGTCAACCGGGTGGTGGAGACGGCTCCGTTGGTCCGGAAGACTTGATAAGGATTGAGCGGGGAATATTCCAGGGTGACAGTCTTAGTCCATTGTGGTTCTGCCTGGCTCTGAATCCTCTCAGCACTTTGCTGAGGAATTCAGGGCTAGGCTATCGGCTTCGCAGACAGGGTGAAGTTATCTCTCACCTGCTGTACATGGATGATCTCAAGCTGTTTGCACCGAAATACCAAGACCTGGTGGAGTTGCTAAAGACCACTGAAGTTTTTAGCAGCGCCATCAGAATGGAGTTCGGTGTAGATAAGTGTGCGGTCATGCATGTACAGCGAGGGAAAGTTGTGGATTCTCCGAATCTACAATTTTCTGAGACGATGACTATCAGGTCTCTCTCCGAAGCCGAGACCTACAAGTACCTCGGTATGTCAGAGTCGTTGGGTATATCGGCAGTGGACATCGAGAAATCGGTGAAGGAGCGCTTTTTTTGTCGCTTGACAAAAGTACTTAATAGTCTTTTGTCCGGCGGCAACAAGGTGCGCGCCTTCAACGGTTGGGTGATGCCGCTGCTGATGTACTCCTTTGGCATACTGAGGTGGACTCAGACTGACCTGGACGCCCTGGATAGGAGGGTCCGTCGACTGCTCACTTTGCATTGCATGCTACACCCGCGCTCGTCTGTCATGAGACTGTACATTCCGCGGAAGTGTGGTGGCCGAGCCTTTAAAAAGCCAAGGACCTCCACAACCGCGAAGTATACAGTCTCCGGGATTATTTCCGAAACAGTGAGCGTGGAATGCATTGCGATGTGGTGGCAGTTGACAGAGGCCTCGCCCCGCTCTCCCTGGCGAAGGAGGTACTGGCGCAGGCCATCGGTGCTCAGCACCGATGATCGCAAGGCGGTATGGAAGAGCAAGAAGCTGCACGGGCGGTTCTATCGGGCCCTAACAGGACCCGATGTGGACCTACTCGCGTCGGTGGCCTGGCTGCGCTTCGGTGACCTCTTTGGGGAAACGAGTTCTCGAAAATGGTCGTGCGTTGCTCTACTGGGACCGCTCTATCATCACGGACAGGACTATTGTCGCCAATAGGCCTGATATCGTGGTGGTCGACCGGTCCCAGCAACGGGCAGTGCTCGTCGACGTCACCATCCCACATGACGAGAACCTCGTGAAGGCCGAGAAGGAGAAGCTCAGCAAGTACCTTGACTTGGCTCACGAGGTTACCGCCACGTGGGATGTGGACTCTACGATCATTGTCCCGATAGTCGTTTCGGTAAACGGCTTAATAGCGAAGAGTCTCGACCACCATCTTAAGAGGCTCTCGCTAGACGGTTGGGTCAAGGGTCAGATACAGAAGGCGGTCGTCCTGGACACAGCGCGCATTGTCAGGAGGTTCCTCTCTCTGTAGGCCCAACCACCGGTAGCTTGGGCCCCGCCCCGCTGCCGGCGGCACTCTAGGTTTAGGTTTTTTTATAGTATTTTGTTTTTTTTTCATTTGATAAATATTGTAAAAAAACTTAAATTTAAGACAATAAATAAATATATAATAATAATACAGAATATAACATTTTTGACATGTGTAACAATTCGTATTATTGTTATTATTTTATAAGAATGACTACATATGACATGTAATTATTGGTTGAAATAAATTATTAATAATTAAGAAAATAAATATTAAAAATAAATATTTATAATAAGTAGATTAAAAATGAAAAACTAGCAAAGGTGTGATACTTCCCCAGAGCATGACTTATTTAAGATTTTATTTTGTAATACATGTTGGTGGAGCGCCTTAACATCCTTTATTTAATAATTCCGCATTTCTTAAATCTTTACTTTTATAATTTAAATTTACCCCGCTTTCTGGTGTCGTCGGTAAAACAGGTACAACGCTGGGACGATCTGTTGATGTTCCGTTGATGTGACGTCCCGGAGTTTTCCGAGAGATGGCGATAGTCGTCTCAAACCGCGATGCCCTAGACCATTGGTCAAAATGTCAAAATGGCGCGAAACCATTAGTGTCGCGTCACCGCCGTTATTTTTTTTAATAGCAGAAAATCATTCTGCCAGTTGTCTTTCAACCGCCCCCAGTTGTCTTTCATCCGCCGCCATTTTACGTCCATCCGCCGAAAACGCTCCTTTTAACCGCCAAAGGAATTTATTTTATATCTTCTTGTCGGAACCTCAGAAACTTTTTAGTGTGTAGTGCAGTATTGGACAATCTTATTTCGACAAAACACAGGACTTTAGTGGACTATACCAGCAGGCGCCGTGCATCAGTGGCAGAAGACTCATCTCCAGCCGATCTCGATTACGAGGGGATGAAGGCGGTCATTTGCAGGTTAGTCTTAGCGTAGTTCCTGTATATACGTCGATACCAAATTCTTTCTTTTTGTATGATGTTCCCGCCCTTTCTTATTTTTTGACCGACGAACCACCGGAGGAGGTATATGTGGTCGTCACGGACGATTTACTGTATTTTACCGGGAGGCATTTTCTAACTGAGCGCTACCGTAGCTCGGATGACACGTTAAATTGTAGGTCCCGGTTGTTTTAACTATTTAGCCATGTCAGAGACCTTCAGGCGGCCTAAATACTCTGACACCAGGGCTAGCCTCCCGGCCTACATGAACTTACTTACTTACTTACTTACTTTTATCAATATATTATTAGACATAATCTAATGAATTAATCAATCTATTATAAGACGGTCGTTTGAATTTTAGCGCCAAATATCTAAATTATAAACTAGTTCAAAGTGGCGCTAGCGATAAGTAACTTTGCTTTGTCGTTCCTGTCGAAGTACATTCATAAAACAATTTAAATAACAATCTCATTTAAAAAAAAAATAATTAAACCTATACTACTTTGAAGTGTAAGTAATAAGTAAATAGCTTATTACAAATATTAATTTATCTTAGCTGAAACTTGTGTGAAAATAATAATTACATGAGCTGATGACAAGACAAGGGCTTTTCATCATCGCCAAAATATTGCGTAAGTTGAAACATAAGCTGATTGTAAAATTAATTTAAAAAAGAAAAGAGGAATGTCAGATCATTGTTTTGAGCTTGGAAAATAACTTCTTATTTTTGGTTGTAATCGTTCCATTTTTAGTATTTAATCAATAAATTGTAATTAATGGTTTCTATTTGTATTATTTAGGTTCCTGTTGCCGAAAGCAGCGGTGGGGGATATCTATCATGACCTCTGAAGGGCTGTATTTTTACTGCACTGCAACTTCTCATGAATAAAACTTAAGGAAAAACTGAGAAACCTTTGAAGATATTAATGCAGAGCCATTTCACAAGAAAACAAGCCAGGTGATGTGTTTTGTTTGTTAATTGGCAACGTAATGTGACGAGATCGTAATATTTCACTTCTAACCTCAACTTTGTCCTTTATTTGATTTGTGATTTAGAAACGGACAAACTAAATATTACATGCCGCTGTGGCTGCCTGTAAGTACTTTTAAAGTACTTACAGGCAGGTACAGGTTACAGGCTACACTCTCGTGTTGCATCGAGGAAATGTTTTTGATGTAGGTAAAGTATGAGAATTGCAATATGTAGTCTTGTTACAGAGTTTTCTGCCGGTCTTTAGCTGAGAACACAGTCGCTGGCATAATAATGCTCAGTTGATGCTGTTGACAATCCATAAGGTTTACTTCTGTGGTCTTTACATTATGACAATATAATTTATCTTTGTTTTCCTTCATAAGCATTCTCTGATTGATTTGTATAACACTCACAAACAGACAATAAGTCACAATGAAACCTAGAAGACCTAATTTCCTTTTCGGCTAATTTAGAGTTATAATTAACTAGCTACTTGGCCCGGCTCCACTCAGCTATGAATAAATTATTGGCCTTATAACATATCTAAACAATAGAAATAATTTTAAAAAAAATGTCGCAAAAGTTTCAATGATTTTAAAAGGATTTAACTCATTCAGGGATGGTCGAGCAGTTTTACATTCTAGTTGTTTTACTCGTAGTGGCTTGGTTGGATTAATATAAAATATTTGATGTTGCTCATATTTTTAAAAATTTATAACCATTTAAGTTATACTAAATTAAAATACTAAAATAAATACAGAAATAGTCTGTTTAGGATAGATATTCGATTCTTGGATAAGATGATGTTTCATTTCAGTAATGCAAATATTGTGAATGTAACTTTTCTTTTCCTTTAAGTTAATGTGTCACTTGTTATTTTTGTTTATTTATGTTGCCGCTCTTCTGATGTTATGTTAAATGCAACCCAGTAGGTAAAAATTCTAGGTAAACCCTGATTTTAAATTTTATGTGAACAGTATATACAGTGGAAACTCCAATATCCGGATTTTTGAATATCCGAATTCTCAACGACACTAGTTAGTCCGGTTAATCGAGTCTCCACGTAGATTATTTTTGAAACTGATGTAATTTTTGCAACCATGATTTTACTAAGCATATAGATAATTTATTGAGTGATTACCTATAGAGCTAAAATGTAGAACACAGATGATATTTTGTAAATGATCAACAGATAAAGTTCAGATAAATCTCGTTCTAATCTTAACCCGCTCTTATGTCTTTGGATGTCTTTGTTATAATCATTAATATATAGAGAAGAGCCGGCTGAATAAGATAGACATGCCATATCTGTTGTCTTTCCGGTAATATTTAACGTATTTTCGCAATGCTTGCGCTGATATATGTATGGTTTTTACGTGATTCTACTATTTCCTTATCCTTGTCTTCTTTCCTTATTCCTTCCTACTGATTCGCCAAAGTGAGATATCGGAATGGTTGAGCTTTGGACTTCCTGGGCAAGATGTCATGTGATGAGCCTGGGGCAGTAGTTCCTTTTCCTTCATCCTCTTTACTGATTTGATAAGCGAGACACCGGAATGGTGTAAGCTTGGAGTAGCGGGGTTGACTTGGTTGGTGCTATCTTTCCTTTCATCTTCTCTACTGATTTGATGAGCGAGAAACCGGAATGGTGTAAGCTTGGAGTGATGGTTCACTTCCTTTATTCTTTCTGATTTCAAAATATATCTATCAGCGTTGTTGCAAGCTGTGTTTTACTTTTCCTTTTTTTTTACTTAAACTTACAACAAGACAACGGACGTGGCAGTGTTACTTCCATTTGTAGCATTGTTTGACTTTCTATTATAATCTCCATGCATCTTAAAATTCCTTATTCTCTTCATAACAAAACTAACTAATTAATCTATTGTTCGCACTGAGAAATTAACATTGAACTATCTATTAATTATTACACTTGATGTTTCACAGTTAAAATAATAACTGTGATTTTGAAATGTTTTAACATATAATGTAACGTTATGGTAGTGATTGTTTACTGACATTGGTATTACTATTACCCCATTTGTGAATAATTATTATGCAATCTTATTAATCAATATTAGGGCTGAGTTATATTGTTATTTAGACACATTTCCTGATGTTTGTGTTTTTCTTCATTATTCAATCAAGCTGTTAACGTAATAATTTGGTTGCATACGCTTTAGAAAATAAAATGTATTAATGGGTTAAGACAGTAATGCTACATTATTTCTTTCATTGTTTATTGAACAACAAATTAAGATTCATATGACCGTGTGGTCGTAAAATGTTAAAATAAAAAAAAAAAAACAAAACAACAAAAAAAAAACAGAATCTCTTCTGAAATTTATTTGTGTCTCACACAATGCAATTTTGGCGTAACGTTTCATTCACGAATAAATTCCGTAGGTACCAAACATGACATGTTAATATCATATTAATTATAAAGAGGATAAAAATGAATTTATCTAAGACATTGTAAATTTGTTCATAAATTGAACATTATGAAAAACAAATAGAACAATCATGGAAAATGTCATTATTTATAACCATATTATATTAGAAATTTCCAGTACTGTCTGTGTTTGTAACATTGTAAGGTGTAATAATTTAACGCTCTTTCTTTGTTTAGACTTAATTTATTTGTATTAAATTTTTTAATATTGTTTAGTTAAGGTGTTGATGGTCCTTGTCGATGCATTTGACATGTTATTTTCACGTATTCTGTTAAAATTGCAGAGTCGCGATTTGAGCAGAATGGCCGAGTGGTCGTCACGGACGATTTACTGTATTTTACCGGGAGGCATTTTCTAACTGAGCGCTACCGTAGCTCGGATGACACGTTAAATTGTAGGTCCCGGTTGTTTTAACTGTTTAGCCATGTCAGAGACCTTCAGGCGGCCTAAATACTCTGACACCAGGGCTAGCCTCCCGGCCTACATGAACTTCCTTACTTACTTACTTTTATCAATATATTATTAGACATAATCTAATGAATTAATCAATCTATTATAAGACGGTCGTTTGAATTTTAGCGCCAAATATCTAAATTATAAACTAGTTCAAAGTGGCGCTAGCGATAAGTAACTTTGCTTTGTCGTTCCTGTCGACGTACATTCATAAAACAATTTAAATAACAACCTCATTTAAAAAAAAAAAATTAAACCTATACTACTTTGAAGTGTAAGTAATAAGTAAATAGCTTATTACAAATATTAATTTATCTTAGCTGAAACTTGTGTGTAAATAATAATTACATGAGCTGATGACAAGACAAGGGCTTTTCATCATCGCCAAAATATTGCGTAAGTTGAAACATAAGCTGATTGTAAAATTAATTTAAAAAAGAAAAGAGGAATGTCAGATCATTGTTTTGAGCTTGGAAAATAACTTCTTATTTTTGGTTGTAATCGTTCCATTTTTAGTATTTAATCAATAAATTGTAATTAATGGTTTCTATTTGTATTATTTAGGTTCCTGTCGCCGAAATATACAATTCGACGCGTATATATATATTTTTTTTATGTATAACCACGCATAACTTTTTTCATAGTAGTCTGATTTCAATAATTCTTTTTTTATTGGAAAGAATATACTTCGAAATTGGTCCCATTTAAATTGTATCGAAATTAGCTGAGCCATTTTTGATAAATCAACAATAATGTGAAAAATGTTACATCGATCCGTGCATAATATTTGCGTTCTAGCGATGCGCCCCGGCTTCGCACTGGTGTATTATACATATAAGGTTCCTATATTTCATAGGTTCTTTCTCCTTATACTAATAAGGAATTGTAGTAGAATATGTAAACGATGTGTTTCTCTGAGAACAAAGATTTTATTTTAGTTTACAAAAACTATTACTTACATAGAAAACTTATGTACTACAAAGTAAATTACAATTATATCTTACCTGAGAACAAAGAAACGACATTAAAGCTTATATTTCCGATTACAATCCTTACACAATATCTGTGAATCCTTAATAAATCTTTTTGTAACGTTTCTTAAATATTCGACAATTTTATGCGTTTTTAACAACTTGCTATATCATTGTTTTTACATGACCGCTGGCAGATCTCCTGCTGTTTTACCAAGCATGTTGGCCGCCATTATCTACAGCGCCATCTACAGAATACACATACATACATTGATACTTTATCGACAGTGCTCAGCACTGTTTAAATTAAAGAAATCTAGTACCTAGATTCTTTACATCTCCCTCCCTCAAAGGTGAAAATTTTTACCAAAATTTTCATACCTATAACTTATAATTACAACATCTATAGATACATACTTATTCTCTACATTATTATACAATTTACACTTGAATTACATAAATCTATCTCATATACCTAGTACTAAATTAAACTAGGTTTTGTTTCTGTATTCATAATACAGATATCAATTGGTATAAGTTTTGTGATGTGGAAGAGATTTGACTCTGACTTTTTATGACCTGTATTAATTCTATATATCGAGTTTGATATTTTCTCAATGATTTGGAATGGTCCTATTTTCAGCTCATCTAATTTATTTCTATTTAGTTTATTCCCATTCTCTACGTATACCATGTCCCCTGTATTAAAATTATATTGAATTCTGTTTTTATCAAAAATTTGTTTATTATAGTTATGTGATTTTATTGTATTTTCTAATGCCATTTTTCTGTCTTTGATCCATTCTTCTTCTGTTATTTCTTTTTTTAGTTCACTTGGTAAATATGAAACATCTGTACCATCTAAAAGATATTTTGGTGCGAAGCCAGTAACTGAATGTTCTGTATTATTATATCTATCTACACAATTATGGGCAATAGTCGTCCATGCCATTTTATTCCTGTTTTCGTTTATTTTGCACCTGATTTTATTTACCAGCGTTTGATTAAGCCTTTCATTTAGACCATTAGAAAATGGGGCATTTACTGCTGTGAAGATCATTACTATTGATTTTTCATTTAAAAACGTTTTGAATTCTTTGGAGTTGATTCCCGGGTATTGATCAGTAAGAAGCATGCCAATTGAATAAGAGTCCGTAACTTTATTGATTAGTTTAACAAAATCATGAGCGCTTTGTGTTTTTGAAGTAACTATATAAGCATACCGAGTAAAGTGGTCTACGAGGAGATGTAAGTATCTTTTCGTAGATCGGGAGCCTCCGAAGCCTCCAATCGTGTCTATTGAGACTATCTCAAAAGGTTTCGTGGCTGGGCCTAAATGTGACATTAGACCATACTTAACCTGTCCTCTTGTTTTATTTTTTATGCATATCTCACAACTGTTACAATGTTTTTTTATGTTCAAAATTAAATTTTTTGCTGTATACAATGTACTTATTTTCTTTTGCATTTGTTTTACCCCTAAATGACACATTTTATCATGTACATCCTTAATGATATTTTTACTAAAATCTTCTGTTAAAATAATTTTTTCGCGTTTTTTAATAATTTTATAGTAAATGTTGTCTCTTGATATTAATTTTGATTTATTAATTTGTATTTCTGCGTTACTTTCCTGATCCGTAATAATATCATTTAATTTTATCATGTTTACAATTTTTAATTTTTCATCAGTATCCTCAATCGCGTCCAGTACTGGGTTTCTACTTAAGCAATCTGCTTCTACATTATCTTTTCCCGGAGCGTATATAATTTTAAAATCATACTGAGATAGGTAGAATGTTAAATCTCCTAACTCTTCATCTGTCCTAGATTTAATATTTAAATTTTCTAGCGGTTTATGATCAGAATATACCGTAAATGATTTGCCTATTAGCCAGTATTGCCAGTATTTTATAGCTTCTTTAATGGCCAAACATTCTAAATAAACTGCCTTTTTTTTCTTCTGTGATTGATTTAATTTCTTTGAAAAATATGCGACTGGCTTGTCTTTTCCATTTAGTTGTGTTTGTTTTAACACTGCCGCAATTCCTTCTATAGATGCATCAGTATAAATATTTATTGGTAAATTCTGATCAAATATTTCTAAGATCGGCTGTGAGCACAGTAAGTTTTTTATATTTTCAAATGAAGTTTGACAATCTGAAGACCATATAAATTTTTGGTTTTTCCTTAGTAAGCAATGAAGAGGTTCTAAAATTATCGCGCTATTTGGAATATATTCATGATAAAAATTAATTTTCCCCAGAAATTGCCTAACATTTTTTTGAGTTTTTGGTATTGGAAAATCTTTTATCGAAATTAAATTATCTCTTATTGGCTGTACTGTATTATTGTGTATTATATGACCAAGATATTTCACTGAATCCGAAGCAAATGAACATTTTGTAAATTTTAGTCTAAAACCCTCCAGTTTTATCGCTTCTAACAATTGAGTGAGATGATAAATATGCTCAGAAAAAGACTTCGAAAATATTAATATATCATCTATGAAATTAACAGCGAAACCATTAAGCTTGTACTTCCTTAGAATGTTACTTAGTATCCTTTGAAAAATAGCTGGTGAAGTTTTTAATCCGAAAGGTAAACATGTCCACTGATAATGTCCTTCCTGTGTAACAAAAGCTGTTTTCTTTCTATCTTCAATCCTTAGCGGGATAGACCAAAATGCTGAATTTATGTCTAATGTTGTGAAATATGTTGAGTTTCTTGTCTTAGCCACCAAGTCGTCGATCAGTGGGAATGGTTGAGCTTGAGGTACCACTATTTTATTTAGATCTCTAAAATCTATACATAATCTTGATTTTCTGTTATCTTCTCTTTTAAAAGCTAAAGTTACAGGTGCCGCAAAAGGACTATATGATTCTTCTATTAGATTCTTATCTAGTAACTTCGCAACTTGTTCTTCTATTTCTTTTTTATCTTCTACTGAACATCTATAAGGCCTTTTACTGCAATATTTGTCCATAAGTAGATCAATACGTGCTTCATATTCTCTGACGGTTCCAATATCGTATTTATCTTTTGCGAAAATTGATTTGTAATTTTCTATTAATTTGCATATTTCTGACTTTTGTTGAGTGTTTAGATTACTCATATTTATCTGAAAATCCTCTTCTTTTATATGTTCATTAAAATTTATTGAAATAGTTTTATTTTCCAGTCCCACACAAATGTAGTCTTTATTGTCATCTTCATTCAGACATTTTCGTTGGATTTCCTTTTCTATTTCATTTTTATTTTCTTCTCTTTGTTGGGTAATTCTCAAATTTTCATTTTGAACAAGTTTAAATTGTTTTATGATGTCTAGTCCAATAAGAAAATCGTATTTAAATTCTTCTCCGTCAATGATATATACATCAACTTTTCCTTCAATATCAAAAATTTTCATTTTAATCTTTGTCAAACCAATTGTCTTTTTAACACCATTAATTGTGACTAAATTATCACATTTTGAATTTTTGTTATGGTTTCCTTTTATATTTGTTAATTTGGAATTAATTATAGAAACATTAGATCCTGAATCGTATATTCCATATGTTTCTAACTGATCATTTAAAAATAGTTTGACTTTAATTAATGGTGTTATTAGTAGTTTTTTCTCTCATCATTGTTAATTTCAACATCAATCACTGAATTGTTTACTGTTTTACTAATGTTTCTCTTATGATTATATTCTTCAGTCTGTTTGAACCAGCACTTTTCTTCTGGGTGGAATCTTATACCTTTATTTAATTTTTCACAAATTTTACATGGTTTTACTTTATCAGACTTTCCTGTATAATCGTTAGTATTTCTTTTATTTTTGCCAAAGTTCATCTTGTTTGCTAAATATTCGTGTTTCCCAATAGCATTGTAGAGGCTTGCCGTTGTTTTCACAGTTTCTTTATCAATTTTGTTCATTATATAATCCGGTAATCCTATAACAATGAGGTTTATCATTGTTTGTGTGTCAATATCCTTGTTTACTTGCAATAAAAGTCTTTCTTTTTTTGTGGCATATTCGAGCAATGAGCCAGATTGGAATCTAAACATAAATGCATATTTTGTTTGGGACCAACCTTTATTTCCAAACGTCTCACAAAAGTTGGATTTCCACACTGCCCATTCAGAATTCACGGTGACTTTTATTAGCATACTGTTATACCAATCCAGGCAATTCTTCTCCAAAAGATGTTTTAACATTTCAATTTTCTGTTCATTCTGTAGAATACCCCATCTTTCGCACTCACTCTCGAATTCACTAATCCATTGGTCTGCATTTGATGTCTTATTAGAAAACTTTTCTGTTATAAATTTTTCAGCCAATTTCACTATGTTTTTAGTTTCTGGTGTGTTGTTTATAGTTGTGGCATTATGCGAAGGTACTGCAGCGACTGTAATTTCATTCAAATATTGGTCACCAAACTGTAAATTTTCGCCTTCATCTAAATATATTTTTCTTAGGTTTGTATCTAAGGGAATCCAAATTGCACGTGTTTGATGTCTTTTTTTTAGCGAATTTTTTACTTTTGCATACACATCTGAAGAAAATATCGCTGTATGTTTATTTGCGGGCTTCAACTCGTCAGGAATTTCAAATATGCAACCATCGGGTGTTTCGATTGAGGTTATTGATATTATGTTTGTTTTCCCATCCGATGAGCCCAACACGGTAAAGGTAAACCTCAATTTTTCCATTTTTCTTGGTTTGTGAGTAGACAGAAATGTCGTTTTATAAGGTTCCTATATTTCATAGGTTCTTTCTCCTTATACTAATAAGGAATTGTAGTAGAATATGTAAACGATGTGTTTCTCTGAGAACAAAGATTTTATTTTAGTTTACAAAAACTATTACTTACATAGAAAACTTATGTACTACAAAGTAAATTACAATTATATCTTACCTGAGAACAAAGAAACGACATTAAAGCTTATATTTCCGATTACAATCCTTACACAATATCTGTGAATCCTTAATAAATCTTTTTGTAACGTTTCTTAAATATTCGACAATTTTATGCGTTTTTAACAACTTGCTATATCATTGTTTTTACATGACCGCTGGCAGATCTCCTGCTGTTTTACCAAGCATGTTGGCCGCCATTATCTACAGCGCCATCTACAGAATACACATACATACATTGATACTTTATCGACAGTGCTCAGCACTGTTTAAATTAAAGAAATCTAGTACCTAGATTCTTTACATACATATTAACATTTCTCTTGAATTACTCTATCTATTAAAATAAACTGCATCAAAATCCGTTGCGTAGTTTTAAAGATATAAGCATACATGGGGACAGACAGCGGAAAGCGACTTTGTTTTTGACTGCCTATGTAATGATTATGTACACGGGTGAAGTCGGTCATGCTATTTTTTGCAAAAAATAATAATCTTCAAAATCTTTCGTGAGTCACACCCAGGAGTTGGCTATTTACACGCTATTCCACATGTTTAAGAAATAAAACCAGAAAGTTAATGTATCATCAAACATTAATTGTTGCATAACATATTTACAAAATTAAATTAAGGGTATTAATAGGGTTCATGATTTCTCGAGCTTTTCAATTTCTCGGGTCTCGAGAATTCTCGAGGCTAATTTCTCGAGGCTTCTCGGGTTGTCGAAAAATTGACATTTACGTACTTTTTCTCATATTATTCGGTTGGTTCCGTCAACAAATTCAGTGGTTTTCCTCTCAAATGAAAGTATCAAATTAAAAACATTAATCTTATGAATAAGCTAATTAACTTTATTGAAAAAAATACAGAAATAATATTATTCAGACTCATAATTATAATGACAGCACCATTTTTGGCTGATTATTTAGAACTTATAAAAAAAAGTAGCTTATATTAAACTAAACAAAAATTCAACATGACAGAAAACGTTAATATCTTAACTTATAATTAAATTACAATCAGAGCACCATTTTTGGCTGGTTATTTAGAAAAAAAATCAACTTAAAACTTGTAAACAAAAATAGCTTCTATAAAACAAAAAAAAAGAACATGAATGAAAACGTTAATATCATAAAATCAGGTAGAAAATAAATGTAAATTATAATTAAATTAAATCATAGCACTATTTATGGCATGTTAATTAGAATAAAAACAAATGAAAACTTTGCAAAATCAATGCAACATCTCACGCTGAAGAGCTGAACATACAGACAGATACATAACAATTAGGTCAGCTTACTCTGACTGATAAAATATGCCGTTAGAAAAACTAAAGCATTTATAGCTTTATCAGACAGCCGGTTTCTTATTTTATTAACTATATTTCCTGAAATTGAAAACACTCTTTCATTTTCAGTTGAGAAAGCAATGCTTTGTACATCGATTCTAAATTTGGTTACCTCTTCCCAGTCTGTTCAAAAAGTAAGAACTCTTTCTTTACTAGCGCTTGCAGCGAGATTACAGGGTGCCGCTGCACTTTGGCCCGCGCCGCCACGCAACAAAACAAACGGTGATTTAATTTCTATGTAGGTACATGATTTCTCGAGTTCTCGACTTTTCTCGATCTTGATTTCCCGGGAACAAAGCCTAACGATTTCCCGGGAATTCTCGGCTCGAGAATTCCCGGGAATGAACCCTAAGTACAATTTGAATACAACAAAGATTGCGTGATGTATGTACTGATCAGTTCATCGCATCGTGTATGCCCTTAAGTTTGTAATTATATGTAATTACCAATTGCGATTGCTGCCAGAGACTGATATAGATATATATACGAGTATATATATATACTACATATATTTATTTTTAAACACACATTTATATAGTAACTAAATAACACCCAGACACAGAGCAAATACTTATGTTCATCACATAACCCACGCCTCTTTGACCCAGAAGTTAGGGCCACTAACCACTGAGCCACCGAGGCAGTCGAAAGATCAAGATATTGACGAAAGAAGGAGAAGGGTTACCTATGCCCTGCAGCGGGTTGGGCTCAAATAAGCTTATGATGATGATGGAGGATTGATGAGGAGGATAAGGTCATCAGTTTGTAACGTACCAGAATTTTAGCTTTAGTCATAATTGACCATAATTAGGTACTTGAAATATTTTTCCTGTTGACAGTTAAATGCAATGCGGTCTCAGTAGCGGATTTACCAATTACATAGCCGATTGGGTGAATAAGCTGAAGGCAGTGATTCAGTGGAACGCTGAAACACGTCGAGAGTGTTGAGGATTCAAGTATTTTATTTGAGTCGAACCGTGACATAATTAGGTATAAAACCTAATCAGTATTAATTATAATATAATTATAATACTTTAATCGAGTAAAAATATTATACAGTGAGTGTTAACGTTAGTTTTGTTGTGAAATATTTACAAATATTAAGAACCCTGATACTCAAATAGGTGGTTTAGAGCTGTTTAATGTCACTTCCGATTATTTTACGATTATTATTATTACTTCTTGTGATTTTATCCGCCTACCACGTACATTCCCAGTGTAGAACCTGTATAGTGTATATGTCACCGGTATATTGTAAGAACCGTTTGTTTACAAACTCTCGAGTTAAATTATAAACTATCGATATATTGTGAACGGATACAACGATGTACAATTTAACGTTTTACATTTTCGTTCGTTTGTAAACAAACAGTGTTGAAACGTGAAATTGTGAACTTGTGCGT
This sequence comes from Hypomecis punctinalis, assembly GCA_949316475.1. Classification (NCBI taxonomy): domain Eukaryota; kingdom Metazoa; phylum Arthropoda; class Insecta; order Lepidoptera; family Geometridae; genus Hypomecis; species Hypomecis punctinalis. The sequence continues at coordinate 6,130,197 of OX438823.1, forward strand.
AACGAAACCCAAAGTGGACAATTATTGGTTCAACGCATCATCCCTTATACGGCCACTCCTCCTCCGCCGGGTGCAGCCATCCATTCTGCGCCATTATTCAATTTTAAAAAAGATATCTCAAGAACAATAAAATTAAAAAAATCAGACTGTCTTCGACTCGTGTATATTTTTTCACATGATTTTTTTACAAACTTTTATTTACCTGTCTGGGGCTTGACATCGAATGTTACAAATTAAATTTAATCCACTCACCGGGTACCGGTTGAGATTTTACATGCATGTGTAAATCGCATGACAATGCAATATTTTGACGACATGGTGCCGATCTGATGATGGAGCTGGAAAATGGCTAAAGGAACTTCGAAATGAATGATTGAGCTGGAAGGTTGTCATGAATGTATGTAATGAACCGACACAGACCCGTCGAATTTCAGCTCATTTGATTCGCCTTAGAGAGTAATTTATTTTTAGATGGTTACCAGAGTTTGATCTGATGATGTAGATGTAAGGTGGTCAAATAAACTCAGTAAAGAAACAACGCAATCCCATCGAGTCTCGGTTCGTTTGATACGTCTTGACGAGTACGTTGGTGCTAGATGATAACAAGGGTCGGATGATGGAGCTGCAAGATGACCATAAGAACTCAGTAATCGTTTGCTTTAAGCGAATTATTAGATGAAGCTGCTTTTAACCGATCTTATTGGAGATCCCTAGGGGAGGCTTCTTCTTATGGCTGATGAATGATAACAAATTTTTTTTTTAGTTCAGACGAAAGTTATTAGTTTTGATGTACAGAATAAGCCCCTAGAAGGATGCTGATTGATTAGGAATAACCCTGTATAATAACTAGATAAAGTGATTAATTCTGTTCCATTTATCACTTTCACTGAATTAAGTAGTAAATCCTTACTTAATATTATAAATGCGAAAGTAACTCTGTCTGTCTGTCTGTCTGTCTGTCTGTCTGTCGCGCTTTCACGCCAAAACTACTGAACCGATCTCAATGAAATTTGGTTCACAGATAGTCTAGAGCCTGAGAAAGGACATAGGCTACATTGTATCCCGAAAATTGCATAATTCCCGTAGGATAGGTCAAAATCTATCGTTAGCGAAACTGTCACCTATCACAACGACGCTAAAAGGCCCAATTTTGAATGCACCATCTTAATTATAACAGTTAATTAGACTATTTCTGTTTCTTTTTTACTTTAGGCATTCGATAGAGAGAATACTTTTTACGTTGCTATTAAATTTACGATGGCGCGTTCATAATTGGGTTGATTGGGCCTACTAAGGATTGACAAAACGTAATTAGATGACAGGTGACATACATTGACTGCAGAATTCTATAAACGTCTCGCTTAGCATAGCAAAGGGACAAATTGTCTTTCCACCATTATAGCTCCTCGAAGAGGAAATAAAGTATGGATTACCAATGACAACTGACATTAAAATTGGACAAAATAGTTTTCCCTTTGCCATGCTATATATTACAATGACGTTTAATATTGGGCCGTCATTTCGTCTGACATTAAAAATATTTTTAAATATACCACCATTAGAGGTTAAACATATTTCTTTATTCTACCTTTATGGTACAGAATTCATGCTAATATACTAAGAAACGAATCGACTTGATTTTTAGAAGTAGTATGGCATGAGTATGAGTATCTTGAAACTAAGGTAACTAACCTTGATTCTGAACTGTGACCTTGACACGAACATAAATTTCTGTTGGTTTGGTTAGGATTGAACAGTGATAAAAGTGCAGCCCGGCTCAGTTGCAGCACTCCTCATGAGGCACGCAACTTGCCGGCCAGCTTCTCAGCTGCTATAGTTAAAAACCCCAAAAAAGCGGCCCAACCTCGAGTGCAAACTTCTAAACTGCCTAGGGGGAAAAGACCAAAAATAATCGGGAGACCTCGAGCGCCACCATCTCAGCTGTCTCAGAAAAAACCCAGAGAAGCGGCTCTACCTGGGATTCCCGCGCCGCCCATTAGCCGCGGCTACTAAGTTCCCCCGCCACGACAAGACGGAAACCCATAGGCGGGTACACTCTAACCTTATCATAATCAACAGAAGCATTTATAAGTATAAGGTATTTTGATATCGGGTTAGGATTGAACAGTAACAACAAGGTGCAAGGTACTTGATTTATTTATATAGCAAGTGCCTTTATTAACTACCACTAAATACAACACTTACAATGTAAAACTTCATAAACTACTACTACATATCAAGCAATTGGATCATCCACAGACCCTGGAAGGTCTAAAGATATTCTAAATGCTCGAGCTCACTGCCAGTTAGCAGCGTGCCCAGCATGCTGGCAGCATTGCCAATCAGCTTGGCAATGCTGTTTATACGTTGAGCCAAATAAACACCAGCATTTTGGTCACGCGGCGGGTACACCAGACGCTCAGAAAGACTTTTGAAAACAAGATGAGCTCTCGGCCACCACACGCACAATGTCTCAATTTCAAACGGCTCAAATATGTAACCACTGATTACTTAAGCCTTACTTAAGATTACTGAAGCCGAGGTTAGCATATTTGGGCCGTTTGTGCTGCTCCGCCGAATTGGCCACCGTTCCAGCCCTACTTTGAGTCTCAGAAAGATGTGACGGCGCCAAAGTATCGACGCAAGTCGTGTCCCATTCTAAGGGCCGTCTACACTTCCATGGGACCTGCTTCATACCGTCAGGCCTTTTGCCGTCACCACGCGCAAACCCATTCGGTTCGAGTACGGCTGTGATATTGGCGGTCGCAAAAGCCCTGCGTGTGACATCGTTCACAATGGCGTGGCAACCAATTCGACCAGCGCTTCTTGAGCAAGAAAGAGGGTGGTGACCGAGCCGGTCAATTAGGGTACTTGAATGGGTGAGAGCGCTCAGCTATGTGCGGCGCGGCAGCAAGGTGGGTCGACTATCTCGACGATATCATTAATACCGCCGGTCGAGCCTGGTCACGACCGACAAAGAGCCGAAGCAGATGGCACTGCAAGAAAGAGGCCTATACCCAACAGTGGGACAAAGAAATGATAACGATGACGAAACAAATTAATTGAGATTGGCTGTTTTTTGGGTTTGATATGATTATTTTCTACAATATTTGTGTACCGTTTCACATTGAATTGGGGCTAATATTTTGTGGCGCACTCACTATTTTTGTTACCATATTTTTTTGACAAGATAAACATAAATTAAATTATATCGCGGGCGAAGCCGCGGGTAAAAGCTAGTATATTATATAATAACCAGTTATTATACATAATAACGGACTAATCACTTTGACTATAGCCCTTGACATATAGCCCTTCATATGATAAACAGTGTTGTCTTGCGACGACGACTAAAGACACAACCTTCAGACTCCAGTCAGAAGAAACTTTCTTTTTGTGATAAACATTTCAAAAATTGACGCGTTCGCAGGATTTGAACCTGCATCCTCTGGGACACCGGCCCGGATGCTTTGTCTAATTAAGCTAAATCGCGCCCTGCGAATGCGCCGAATTAGTGAGTGTTTATCATTTTTACCAACTACTACATTGTTGGAAGCGCCATTTGTGAGAACTGCTTTAAACCAGTCAGTCACTTAATGTGAAATTATTAGAACTTCTTACCATTAACGAGAAATGACGCATTGCTTAATCAATGAAATTATTTTTATCGTACTTCACACACTAGGTGTATAGAAACTTTCTTTTTGTGATAAACATTTCACAAATTGACGCGTTCGCAGGATTTGAAACCTGCATCCTCTGGGACACCGGCCCAGATGCTTTGTCCAATCAATTAATCCAGTCAGAAGGTTCAGATTTCAGATCGTTCAGGCAGACTGTCCACAACATGGGTGTCCTAATATTGCGTTGCGTTCGTCTTACTTAAGTGCCTATTAATATATCAATAAAACAAAATTCTTAAGGCCAAAATCTTACTCCGTTTACATTGTACATTTCAGAATTCAACCCTGAAATTTCAATCTGCGAGCTGGTTTCCAACTTGTCCGCCCACTCCACCTGCCACTGCCGGCGCGGCTGGTCCTCGGCTACTTGTGAACATGGCATCACGCTCTTCATCTGCGGCAAAGGCTGAAGCAGGAACACTTCAGACCATAGCAGACCATTGATGGCCACTATGCGTCGGTTTCTGAGAGGTGGGCTACCTTTGACCTTGTACATATTATGGTATAAAACAATACAGACGCAGCTAAATATGATAACTGTTTAAAAAACCCCGAGATGGTGTCCTTAGTGTTTGAAACACGATCAATTCAAAAACTTACATGTTAGAAATACCATGGTCCCGTTAATAGCAACTTAAAAGCTGCCACAACTTCTTAAAATTTGTAATCGGTAAGTCTAACTTCAATAAAGAGGTCAATTGCCGAATCCAATCGGCTGGGCAGCGTTTGAAAAACTGCGTAAGGTCTTTTCCTCCGACATACCTCAGTGTCTCAAGTCGAGAGTTTTCGACAGTTGTGTGTTGCCAGTGGTGATATATGGAACTAAAACGTCTTTTACTGTGGGCCTTCAGAATAAGCTCAAGGTAGCCCAACGCGCTATGGAGAGGGCTATGCTCGGAGTCTCGCTGCGAGATCGAATCAGGAATGAGAAGATTCGCAGACGAACCAAAGTTACTGACATACAGCAGATTAGTAAGTTGAAATGGCAGTGGGCAGGGCACAGAGTTTGGAGAACTGATGGCCGATGGGGCAGTAAAGTTCTCGAATGGAGACCACGCACTGGCAAGCGCAGGAAAGGACGTCCACCGACTAGGTGGACCGACGACATAGTTAAGACCGCAGGATGCAGGCCCCTTCTAACCGAGCGTATTGGAAATTCATTGGGTAGGCCTATGTCCAGCAGTGGACGTCCTACGGCTGATAATGATGATGGTGATGATAAATCCAAAGCAAGCAATTTACAAATCAAACTATATAAAACGCGCGTTCCGTTTTAACCATCGACTTGATTTTTTTTATTCTATAGTAATGGTTTCAACTTACATCAAATATGTACTTACATCTGATTAGAAATACTTATAGGTGCAACAATGTACGATTATTTCTATTTACATAAAGCTATTATTATTTTATTAACTAATTATATACTATATATATTTTTAGGCTTGATCACGAAACGTGACTTACACATTGATGAAGAAAATAAGGCTAAACTAGGAAATAAGAACCTAATACAGTGTATCAGGAGCGGCAAGAAAAGCAAATACATCCTAGATGAAGTTAAACGTTGCTTGGAGCAGGAAGCCGATGTGAACACAACCGATGAGGGTGTAAACACGCCCTTGAATCTGGCGGTGTACTATGGACTAGATACCATTGTGGAACTATTGTTGAACAAAAATGCTAATGTAAATGCAAAAGGCACATTTGGATGGACGCCACTACATACAGCAGTATGTCATGGAAACACAAACATAGTGGCACTGTTGCTGTCTAAAAACGCTGACGTCAACGCAACAGACGAAAAAGGGCTAACGCCATTGCACATGGCGGCATGTGACGGACATAATGATATTGTAAAACTATTGACTAACAAAAATGTCAATGTGGATGCGAGAACAAGATTCGGAAGGACGCCGTTGCATGTAGCGGTGCTTAAAAGAAAAACAAATGTAGTGAGACTGTTACTTAAGAAACACGCCGACGTGAACGCTACAGATTGTTGTGGAAACACGCCGTTGCACGTGGGATGCACATTTATGGGAAAAAACGGTATCATAATACAATTGCTCAGTAAAAATGCCGATGTGAATGCGAGAGGAGAATTTGGAAGGACGCCGTTGCATAACGCAGTTATTTATGGAGAAACGAGTAAAACGACATTGTTGCTTAGAAAACGCGCTGACGTGAACACAACAGATGAGTATGGAAACACGCCATTGCATGAGGCGGCAAAAAGTGGGCAAGAAAATATCCTAAAGTTACTATTGAATAAAAATGCTAATGTAAATTTGAGAAACAAACTCGGAAGATCACCACTGCATGAGGCAATTTTCCACAAAAATATAGCCACCGTCAAATTGTTACTGAGCTTCACTGATGTAAATTCGCAACGTGAATTCAACAACACAGCACTGCATTTGGCAATGAATGCCGGAGTCAATCTTAATGCAAAAGATTCAAAAGGTAACACGCCTTTGCATGATGCTGCCTACGTTTTGGCTCCTGATATAGCTGCTCTGCTTGTGCGCCATGGTGCTGATGTCTCGCTTAAAAATAACAATGGATACACTCCGCTTTACTTATTTCAGCTATTTTCTTTTGATGATAACGCGGATATTGAACAGTTATGGCAAATTGCTAAAATGGAAGCTCAGAAGAACTGTGACGGAATTCAATGCAATGATCCAGATAATTTTTCACGTAATAATTTGCACAAATTAAATAAGACAATTAATTTGAAGACAATTGATGATTTTGGCTTCTCTGGGCAGCTGTATGAAACCAAAATGATTTCTTTGTTTTACCTACGAATGTTAAATAGCGATCAGCTTCAGCAAGACTTGCTTCTTGGAGTTAACATCAATGACATCGGTGATATGGATGACATATGCCTACGGTACCAGGTAAGAGACCAACAGAGACCAGTCGTGCTGTTCATTCAAGGAAAACACAAGAAAAATCCCAAGAGTAAGTTAACCAATAATGACTTGTGGAGTGACTGCGGGGGTTTTGACTTGAGGAAGTACTTCAAAAGCTATCTTAAAATTATAGAGAAGTTTCAGCTTGACAACGAAGATCCTATGTTCCAAGGAAACTTTGAAGATATCGACTGCAACTTTATCTTGTATACGTCAGCCCAAGACAGCCTTGGAACAAAAAAGAAAACCAAAAATAAGGTTAATAAAATCATACACGAGCTGATAAATACATGTGATGGTATAGAACCTTTTCAATATAGCTGTAATGACGCTGATATGGATAAATTAATGAAGTCGGTAGATGTACAGGACTCTGGTCTGAATTTGACTTCGAAAAAAATTTATACAACACATGTAAAAATGTTTTTCAGCAAATTATGGATTTATTCGAATCAGGCCAATGAAACCAAAGTAGAAAGCATTGCAAAGAAAGAAATAAGCAAATATTACAACGACAATGGAGATGAAAATAATGTTATGCTTGAACAATATTCAGATGTCATCTTCTTAATTATTCACCAGAATATACAAGAATGGTGGAGATTGAGAAACAATGCTCCTTACTTAACTCGATCGAATGATTTGTTCAAGCTCGCAAAGCTTATTTTCCTTGCTGACGTTTTGCTCATCTTTTGTAACGCAGTGAATTATTTAAGAAATAATGTTGAATTACAATTCAACAATTTTTTACATTTCACAACTGCTTCAATTGAGGATCTCCACATAAGTTTACGTGAAATATTAAGAACCATTAACTCATTGAAGTTAAAAAATACTGATATGAATTTCAACACGCTTAGTTTCGATTTCCCTATAACTGATACGAGATCGGAACGTGAAATTACGCTACCAGATAGCAATAAATCTGCACTTATACCTAATTTTTTGAATCTTAGTTCAGATGTAATTTTAAGTAATGATTTGCAGAAATGTAACGAATTTAAGTATCCAAAGAGAAATGGAACATCTGAGATTGGTGGCGTACTATTAAAGATGAAAATGTCGAGTTTGATCTTTCTGAGAGCACTGAACCATGCGCAAATAGATCATAGTACTGTTTTGCTGAGAGCCAAAATACCGGGCATCAGTATGACTGACATCTGTTTGCGATTTCAACTGAAAGATCAGCAGAGACTGGCGATGCTATTTATGCAGTTTATCTATAGAGAAAATCCAGAAAAAAGAAAATTAACTGCAGAGTCAGTTTGGGAAGAATCTGATAATAGCAGCTTGCTTAAGTACTTCTTGAGCTATCTGGAGATCAAGGAACGGTTCTGGAACAGCAACGAAGACCACATGTTTGAAGGAGGGTACCAAAATGCTGATTGTCATTTTTTTTTGTGCACATCCGTAGAGGAATGCTTTACTCGAAAGAAAATCAATCAACACGTGAGAAGAGATATTATGGACCTCATAAGTACAGGAGATACAACAAAAGTTTTCCAACTTGATCATAACGACGCTGATATAGATCGTTTGATCAAAATGACAGCCAAAGATCAACTGAACAAACTAGGAAATGTTTTTCTTAAATCTGTGTTTCATGAAAAATACAGTCCACATTTGATGTCAAATAAATTAATTGCAAAATATCACGTTGCTATGGCTCAGGAAGTCTTACAGCCGTGTGAAGAGCAGCCATTGATCAATCAATATCGCATGTGGAAGTTTCGTTCTGAGTTTTTCGATAGCGACCTTGAGCATTTAATCATCCTTAGAGAATCTTTTTTCAAAACGATGACATCGAAATGCCATAATCAAAGCAAATATGAGTTGCAGTCATTAAATATAAAATTACCTCTAGCTTTCGGAAACTTAGATATGACATTCAGAAGTAACGAAAACCAAACAGATAGGATAAAATTTGTTGCAGATAAGTTAATGAAACTAATGGAAATACATAAGGTCACCAATATTGTAGAAATTAACGATGATGATGTGGGACCAGACAAAATGTTACAACAGGGCTTTGTAGATGTCAACGGCGGCATCGGCAGTGCAATTGGAAACCTGCTTATTTTTGATGCAGATACAAAAACATTAAAGTTTGACCTGAAAAAGAAGAATCTACCACCAAATGCTAATTTATTTTTGAAGGAATTGAGGGATGACAAATATAACCCTTTTAACATAGATTTAAGCGTATACAGAATTAAAATCAACCTAGACAATTTTCCAAAGAGTTCATTTTACGATGACGAAAACGAAAAAAGACAAGCGAGAGATTTCTTTAGAAAATTTTGGATATATCCTATTCAAGCAACAGAAGACGAAGTAGAACGTATTTTCAAATATGAAATTAATAAACTAGTTTCTGAAAATAATAGTTGTTATAAGAACGGGAATATTTTAGATCTTATTTCGTTACTTTCTCTCAACGAAATTCAGAAATGGTCGTTGCTACCGAATGGATCACCTTACTTAACTCGAGCTAGTGAGCTTTTTGAGCGTGCGGAGCAAGCGTGTATCTACAGCCTTTTGCAGAGTGTCGTTAATTTTATGTACATATCAGGTACGCACAGTATAGATATAAAAGTACATCAATGCTCGAACGACCACGATCAAGAACAGTACGAAATAACAAGACAACTTTTCGAAAAAATTTCGAGTAAGCTGGTAAATATATTAGACCCACAACAACCAGATCAATTGGTCGAACTGCGTAATATAATAGGATTTCAATATAAATGTTCGAAGTTGACTTTAAAAATACAACCAAATATAGAGTCAGTGCTGTTGATTTTTACAGCAGAATTTCGAGATAACTTCAAGTATCGTGCCTTTGCAAAAGTTGGTTTCGTACACCACGTCTCAAGTGGTGAGATCAGCCGGGCTGAAGGCAAATTTATGATATACGAACAATATTTTACTGACTCGGATTTGAATTATTTGGATAGATTATTTTAAGAAAACCATGTGATTTGAATCGTTGCATGTCGCCCAATTTTTCTTTCTCACGAAGACCACAGAACTATTACAACCAGAGAGATAATATGGTCGATCGAGAAAATCTGAAGGAAATGCATAAATTATTATAATATGGCATAAGCAAAGATGCCGGAAACTTACTATCCGAAAATGTACAGTTACCTAGACCGACATTCGAATTTCAGCCTGTCACGGCAACTGCAGTCGTAAAAGTTTTAAAATATCCCAAACTAGTAGCTCTGTGCTCAAAATAAAAAAAAACAGCAGGTACTTCGTCTCAATTTTCTACCGTCGACCATAAGATGTATCAACCGATCCTCGACTAGCAAATTAATCGAATGAACAGAACTCGACCAAGCGACCCACCATTATTATCATATTACTACTCTATAGATTCAAGTGACTTCACCGTCTACATTCCGCGTTACTATCTTTGAATTTAATTATTTTTTAGATTTACCAAGCGACTCACCGTTATTATTATATTACTACTTTAGATTCAGGTGGCTTCATCGCCTGCATTCTACATTACTAGTTGTATTATTAATTTAATTAGAATTTACCAATACTTAAACAGCCGATTAATTTGGTGATTGATAACTTCAATTTTCTATGATGAATTATTGTGTTAACCCTATGTAAAAGTAAGATAGGACAATCTGGGGGGTTGCCCACAAATAAATCGTGCTGGTGTCGATAACTTTGAATTTTATTTAACCACCTTAGTTGCTAAGTGTAGGTATATCGCTTCTCACCCCTTCTTGGGGAAAGAACCCTGCTATAGGCTACATTTGGCCACCAACTCGCCTGGTGGGAAGCGAAAGCCGAAGATGGAGTATGTAAACTAAGAAGATACCTATTCACTCCTGCTTTGAACATATCCAAATTGTAATTGTCAGGAAACAATGTCGGAGGCAGGGCAATTCCCAATTCCTGGCGGTCCGCATTATGAAGGAAGAAGCGAATCGCTTAGTACTTACGAGCAGGTGGTACGTCGACGATGTAGGGATGGTATTTATCCGACTTCGGGCTTGTTCAAAGCGGTTCTGAAAGGGTACAAGAAAGAACATCGGCAGAAAAGGTCGCGAAACGGCATAGTGACAGTTGCGACGGAAGTAGAGGTCACGTTTCGGCTTTTCTGACAGCATTTAGCGCCGCAACACAGAGCTTGTTCCTACAAACACCGAAAATAAAATGGCCCAGCACCAAATCAGCCACTAAAACTAAACCACGAACAAGGCAAGCGACTCCAACTAGAGCCGACATGGGACAGGTTGATCCGCCCCTCTATATCCCCGCCTCAACAGCAACAGATCACGCCAGAAACGCCTTCATAGAATTCTTAGCTATAACGAGAGCGACTAGAGAAGTCAATGTCAGAAACTGCGAAAACATCATGCAGTCTTTTAGGCTAGGAAATGAGAGTCTTTTGATGGCGAGACTGGAAGAGGCAGAAGCAGCCATATACAATAACGACACTTCCCAGATCATCAAGGGAACAATGAGAGGTCAATATATGGCTGCTTATAATGCAATAAAAGGATTCGTGGCCCTAAATGAGGATGAGACGGGTCGGACTGGAAAACTGAAGTACGTGACGCCACCAGAAGACCCTATTGTGGTGACCGCCAGGTGTACCAAAATAATGCTGGATGACAAAATTGCTAACATGGCAAAAACCATCGAGAGCAGTCAAGTCGAGGCACGGTGGGGCAACTGGAAGGTACCCAAGATCCAGTGGGTCAATGGAGTGCCTGGTTGCGGCAAAACAACTTGGGTGGTACGACACTTCGATGTGGATAGGGACGTTATCATCACCACAACAACTGAAGCAGCCAAAGATCTAAGAGAAAAGCTGGCGCACCGTATAGGTAACTTAGTAAGAACTAAGGTGCGCACCATGGCTTCCACTCTCGTAAATGGTTTCCGAGGTTCTGAGAGTTGCAACCGTCTAATGGTGGATGAGGCTCTCATGAATCATTTCGGAGCTATAGTGATGGCTTCGAGGCTGTCTGGTGCCAGTGAACTTATCCTCATCGGAGACGTTTATTTATTTATTTATAGGCCAACAGCACAAAAATATATTTAAACTTAAATGTACAGATTCATATAAACATCCAATAACAGGCCTAATCCTATAAATTATTTATAAACAGAAAAGAAAAATCAAGTCGATTCTACCACATCTAAGTATGAATATACAAAAAAAAGAAATATACAAACTAAATAAACTATCAGCGTAAAGACTAAAAATTACAACACAATATAACAATAACATGACAATACAACAATAATATGATATCCGGCATAATAAAACTTACTGATTAAAAAAAATATATATAAGTATAAAAATAAAAATAAAAAGTATGAGCATGCGAGCCATTACCTACCTAATCGGTACTGAAAATATTATTATTTGGTAAACATCATGCAGTTACTGCATGGTGTAACTCAAAGGTGCAGCAGTATCATAACAAAGCACTCTGTGGGTGCGGCGGTGTCACGAACGTGTGTGCGTGTGTGCGTGCCGCAGGTATTTAACTACAACTCTCCGATGGATGCATTCAAGCAGTAAAGCGCAATTTAAACGCTGTATGTTTTTTTTATAGTTACTTAAGATATAATTATGATGATTGTACAGAAGTATGTTTTTCAATAGTTGCCAAATTAATCAGTGAGTGCACCATAATTATATAGTTCAATAAATAACCGTGTTTAATTTGGCCTATACTGTACTGTACTGTACTGTACCAGCCTTTCTAATAGTCCACTGCAGGACGTAGGCCTACCCACGAAGGGTGATTGTGGGCCATATCCACCACGCTGGCCCAGTGCGGGTTGGTGGACTCACATACGCCATCGAGTTTCTTCTCAGGACGTACGCAGGTTGCCTCACGATGTTTTCTTTCACCGTAAAAGCCAGTGATGTGAAATTCCGTACATAAATTCCAAAGAAACTCATTGGTACGGGACCGGGGATACGAACCCACGACCTCACGATTGTAAGGCGGGTGTCACTACCGCTTGACCACCACGGCTTATATTATTAGTTAATATTTGACTATACTAATGTACTTATGAGTTTCTCGAGGACTTTATGTTTAAACATTGTTTTAGATGTATTAAATACATCCAGATCGGAGAATCGCTTGTTAAACGTTGAGCATAAACGGGCAATAGGTGCGTTCTTTGCATAATTGGTAACTTTGAAGTCAGATGCAAACAGAGTCTTCTTTGTGTGTCGTGTCCGGGTTCTAGGTATATTGAAGGTAATATAAGAAAGTAGAATAGGGGTGTCCAAGTGAGAATTTATAATGTTGTATAAGAGCATCATATCTAGCATCGTGCGTCTATCTTTCAAAGGGGTCATTTTGTGGTGAATGCATCCCTTGTTGTAGTCTAAATATGTTCGGGCTCGGTAATTGAGGTGCTTAATAAATTTTGATTGTATTTTTTCAATACGCTGAGAGTGCGTTATATAAAAAGGGCTCCAGATACTGCTGGCATATTCTAGTACGCTGCGAACATATGCGTTATATACCGATTTAATGCAGCTAATATTTGAAAAAGGCTTACAGGTACGAATGACAAATCCTAAATTTTTGTATGCTTTGTTTACTATAGTTTCTATATGATCCGTGAAAGACAGCCTGTAGTCAAGAATAACACCCAGATCACGGACTTTATCAACATGCTGTATTGGGATATTATTTAGCTTATAAGTAAATTTGATCGGATTGAATCTACGCGTGAATGAAATCTGTTGACATTTAGAGACATTGACAGTGATTTTATTAATGGCATAATAATATTCAAGACTATTTAGGGTTTCTTGCAGAGCTATACAGTCTTCCACGGACCTGATTTTACAAAATATTTTTTTATCATCCGCATAAAGAAGATATTTTGTATCTTTAAAGCATTTATATATGTCGTATATATACGCGTTATACAGCAGCGGACCGAGATGCGAGCCCTGCGGGATTCCTGAAGGGATATTAATGATTTCTGACTTATATCCACCTACCACGACAGCCTGGGTCCTATTGGTTACATAAGATATGGTCCAGCGAAGTAGATCTCCGTGCATACCTAATTTTGCTAGCTTTTCAAACAAGATCACGTGATCCACACGATCGAAGGCTTTTTCGAAGTCGGTGTAGATCACGTCCACCTGCCCTCCGCGTTCCATGTTATTCAGGACGAAGTGAGTGAATTCAGTGAGATTAGAAGTAGTTGACCGACGTCGGAGAAATCCGTGTTGGGCCTCACTAACTCCGTTAATGATTGTGTTATATATTTGGTCATACACAATCTTTTCGAAGATTTTACTGAAAGTATTTAAAATGGATATTGGGCGATAATTTTCTACCTTAGACTTAGAGGATTTTTTATATATTGGAACTACGTGTGCTTCTTTCCATTTGGCTGGGAATTTACATTCTCGCAACGAGCGTTGGAAAATAAGTTTTAGTGGATATACTAGGGCTTCTGCACAGTTACGGATAAATACAGGCGGTATGTTGTCAGGGCCGGCCGATTTACTAATGTCAGATGATTTCAATATGCTCAAAATGTTTTTATCTTCTATTCTAACTTCGCTTATACTGTGAGAATCACTACAACTCGGTAAGTTAAGTCCGGTCAAATCGTATTGAGAGGGTGGTTCAACGAATACACTCTTAAAAAATGTATTAAATCCATTGCATATATCCGGCCCATTACTGTAAACTTCTGATCTGTATGTTAATGGTTTTGGATATGATGATTTACCTCTTTTAGATTTAACGTATTGCCACAATAGCTTTGGGCAACATTTGACTTTGTCTTGTATATGTTCAATGTAGTTGTTGTACAACTCACTATCTAAACGTTTTGCTCTTGCTCGTAATAAAGAAAATTCTAAGTAGTCAAGGTTATTTTTGGAACGTTTCCATTTGGAATGAGCTTTCCACTTTTCTCGGAGTAGTTTTTTTAATGCGGAACTATACCATGGTGGATAAGTCCTATTATCTCTTTTGACTTTCCGTTCGGGAATAAAAAGGTCGAAGCATTTATAAATTTCAGCGTTAAAGAGATCCACCGCGTGATCAACATCGTTACCGGATGTCAATATATTATCCCAATTTAAGTCGCTCAGGTGTTCATTAATCTTATCATAGTCGCATTTGTAAAAATTACGTTTTGGTTTGCACTGTTCTTCAAGAGGGCGCACAGTAATATTTGCAAGGTCAATCGAGAGACAAGTATGTGCACGGTCAATTTTTGGCACTAGGGAATTACGAGCGGGTTTACAGGACGCGGAAAAGTTACTGAATACTAGATCGATTGTGTGATTATGAATGGTTTTAGTGAAATTACTCTGTTCTAGCCCCAGCATATTGAATTCATCTATTAAGTTTTTACCAGCATCCTGCAGTTCTGCCGGTCCTTTTCTTATATGCAGTGGTCCAATATGAGGGTCCCAATCCACGCACGGAAGGTTGAAATCGCCTGCAACCAGAAAATGGCCGTGGCCGTGCGAATTAAAAATGCGTGTTACATTATGCACAACATCATTAATACCTTGAGGCAGTTGCTTGTCGGGCGGCGCATAGATTACACACAGGTGTAAGTCAGTGCTTACTGTGGCGTTAAATGATTTAGAAGGAATTGTTATCCAGAGTATGTCTGCGAGATGAGTAGTTCTTACGTTATCTAATATATGTGCGTCCAAATCCGTACGTATCAAGATCATAACACCGCCGCCCCGTGATGTATTCGTTAAGGCTAAATCCCTATCCGAGCGAAACACATCGTATCGCGGGTCACTAAATTCGCTGTCCAATATACCATCGTGGAGCCAAGTCTCTGTAATTATGATAATATCGTAATTATTACTGACTAATGCTCTGTGAAAGTCAAGTGTTTTTGTACGTAAGCCTCGTACATTCTGATAAAATACGTTTAATTGTTTGTTAGCCATTGTGAAATGAGTAGCATAAGCACAATAGTACATTATATTTTAAAAAAGAAAGAAACTGTATTCTGTTATAAGACTTATGATAATATACATTCGTGTTATAGTTAGATATGGCCTGCAAACATCCTCTGTCAACGGGGTGATACCCAACTACTTTATCATCACAAATCCTAAAATTACGCTGCTTAGTTGGAACGCTGAGTATTGCTCGCATGTCATGAAATTTAGGCATGGCTCGCATGGTGCCAGAAGGTAAAATTAATAGGAAAAAGTTATAAATCGAATTATCAAACATGCTAATATTTAATTGTGGCATACTATTAATGTGGAAGGTATTGAAAATTATGCTTCGGTACAGTGTTAGGTAGTCAGATGGACATATTGCAGATATAAGGGTACAAAACCATTTACTATAGCGATCATGTTTTATGAGATTAAGTACAGTAATGCAATCGTTGTGTATTCGCCCACGTACATGTTTTAATACTAAAAATACATTCTTACCAATAAATATGAGACTAGTTATAGAAAACGTAGCTAAATTGTACATCATACTGGTGCATATATGCAGACAAGTAATGAGACGACAGGTCACTTTATTTTTACAAGGTCTTCTTCTCTGTTTATAGCGATTTTTGGGGACTTGTCGTCTCTCCTGAAAAAAATCGTACAGTTTCTGACCCATAGGTACATATTTTTATCTGTGATTAAATCACGACATTTGTTATGAAGTATCTTGTTATCGATGGTAAGGTGTTCATTTACAAATATTTTATCTACGCCTTGCATTCCTATGTGGCTTCGATTGATGCCGCGGGCTCGTCGAATACCAGCCAGTATGTTGTCTTTCACTAGTCTTGATTTTAATTTAACGATTATGGCTCGCGGGACTCCCGGTTTTCTCTGTTTTGGCTCAACTCGGACAGCAAATTCGATGTCATGCGATGACAAGGGAACATTGGCGTGTTTGGCAATAGAGGTGACTATGTTAATCAAGTTCTCATCCTGTCTCTCTGGCACACCGACGATTTCCAGATTATACAGTCTATCCCATTGTTGCCGCTTTTTGAGTTCTAAGTCCAGGGCGTTACACTTAGTCTTGAGGTTGCAGATATCTTTCTCATACTGGTCAATTTTCTTGATTTGTTGTTCAAACTCAGTGAGGCGGTTTTCAAAAAGATCTTGACGGCTACTAGCGTAATTAGCTGAGTCTTCAAGGGTAGATAATCGGCGCGTCGCACTTTCGAGCAACTTACTAGTGGTAAGAATGCTGCTTGCACTTTTACCGACATTTTGCTCCAGATCACTAAGTTTGGATGACAATCCATTCAATGCCGTCTCCGTATTTGTACTATTCTCACTAACCTCTCGAACTGACTGCTGCAGGAAACTTTGTTGTTTGATAACGTCGTCGTACTTGCTATTTAACGATTCGATGGACGATTTCATATTCTTCATTTCACCCATAATCGTCTTTAACTCCTGTGAGAGCGTGTTTGACATATTACTGTTTACCTGTGACACTATATTCAGGGTATGTTTTTGTAAAATATCATCAATTACGCCACGTAATTGCTGCTGCGTTATGGGTGAATTTGACTCATCTTCCGGTGAAGAGATAGCGGGTCTTTTAGTAGATCTACGGTGCAACGGTGTATTGTCGTTGTTACCTTTTTTCAATTGGGCATTTGTACACAAAGGGCACCTCCATTCGTTTACTTGAATATCATCTTGATCAGTAGAAAACAAACAGGCGCAATGGAATAGTTTGAAACATTGTGTGCATTTCAAAGATTTCCCATCGTCTGTGTCTTGTTCACAGCATCCCCAAACAAGTGCATCCATGTTGTTGTAGTAGGTATTAGTAAACACTCGTTACGTTATCAGTGCCGGATTTGCCTAAAGGCCGACTAGGCCCGGGCCTAGAGCGGCCGGATTTTAGGGGCGGCCAAAAACATGTGTCTGTACCATAATAGAATTATAAAAAGAGCACTAACAAAACTGTCACATTCCTGCAAAATATATTTGTTTCATCTATCCCATCCTTTGAAAAATATTCCACAAAAACAGTGGAGTTGATTTAGTTGCCCTATCAGCGGGCGGTCAGTGAAGATTGTTAACTCAACATATTGAAATGCAAAAATGTTCTTTAAGGCAAGTTTTACAGAGTTCACATTCTAGCTCGATGCTCATTGCTGTAGTTGGGGACACACGTGTGCGGAAATACTTTGCTGTATGTTTTAACACAAGAAATTAAGCTTTATAATTTTTGGGGTGCTTCGGGCAATACCTACGTAATTGTTTTACCATAATTTACGATTGGAGAGCCATATAACAATAAGAGTTGCTAACAATTGCCTTAATCTTTCACTTTGTGAATTTTATGAGGGTTTTACGATATTTAGTATTTTTTGAGAGGGCAGTATAACTCGCATTTGTTCTTCAGCACGTGTCTAACATTTGCTTTACCTAAACACGTTATCATAAATTAAGCTTTAGGAATATAGAAATAAAGGTGAAATTGAAATATTTCTGGAAAGAGTTGTCTTTCAAATAAAACGTACTTTTTGAAAGTTTTCTAAAAAATCAACCAATGTAACCCCATTGGTTTTTACTGCATAGTCAACGACGCTCCATGTTGTATCTCAGTCAGTTTTCAACCGAGTATGAGGTACAGATTTCATGTGCCTCTGATTGTAATTTTACGTGTAATTATAAGTCAACAACTTTAATCACTACACCATAGTGAACAAATAGACATTTAAAAATATTCTCAGGACTTTTTACTGTACTGTATCAGTCTTTTAATAGTCCACTGCAGGACGTAGGCCTACCCACGAAGGGTGATCAGGACTTTATGAGTGCAAATTTTTCTAAGTGTGATAACACCTAAGTGGATATTTTTTGAACATGTCTTCACCAATTGATGAAAAAATAAGACTAAGTGGAGCTGAGTATTTTAAACGGGCTAAGAAAAAGAATGATAAACAAAAAGATGTTATTAGAAAATCAGCAAAATTACATTTTTTTTAGAAAAACTTCCACTAATTCTGAGAACTGCACAACCGATCAAAAACAAGTACTTCCATGTGTTATTAAGTTCAACGATGCGCCATGAGTATCCTTCAGCTAAGACACTCCAAAAATTGAGAGTCAAGTGAAAGAATAAATTTATACGTGTGTACACGTGCTGAATCCTGCTGATGGAGTCGACGATGATCCGTGCTTACATTATGTAATCAAGCGTAAATTCGTTAATAACCCAAAATGGGTTATTAATGAATTAAATAGCTTGACCGTTACTGGAAGCTTTTATAATGAGAGTGCGTATCCCTTTCCGTCGAACAGCTATCGTTTTCAGTCCCTTTAAGCGTTGTAACCGGAAGCCTCCAGGTGGCGCCCTTGTTGGCGATTGCGCGCCATTTTATTTTCTAGGAAAAATGGCGTGCCTTTTGGCCTCATTGGCGTTGAATTTTTCGTCGAAGCAACAGCTCCGGGCAGCTCTAGCTAGCTCCCGGCCTGTTGCACAGTTTTATTTTATAAAATTATTAACTATATTATAACTAATATAAAGATTAAACTCAGTGAATACGTGGTGGTGCTCATCATCGGAATTAACACGTTATTTCCAAGAAATAACGGAGCTAAGTATACCTGCGCAGTAAGTGCCCACATATTTCATCTATTTCTCTAGAAAATGGATTAAAACAAATTTACTGTGTCCATGGTTTGACAACCAGTGTAGCATAGCAATTTGTTAATAAATTAATTTTTAACGGCTTTTGCCGTTCGTTTACAAATATTTCCAACAGAGCCTAAAGGTGTTAAACCAAAAGTGCTTAAAATAGGGCAATCGGACGCCCTATACCATTGTTTTCATCCCTGTTAAATATATTCCTTTAAAAAATAGATGAACGTGACTGCTTCAAGAAGTCGTGTGATGTCAGCTAAGCAGAGCTACTTTTTCGGCAGCGGGTAAGCGTGCTGAACGTTTCCAACCAGATGGAGAAATCTATCGATGAAAATGGGTGAGCGAAATTTGAATTTTTGGTAAAATTAAGCTTATATTGCAGTAGCCGTTTAACACTGCAGTGTTCGGCACCTTGAGTTTTTAGTAAAAGAAATAATGCAAAAATTTATCATTCTCAGTTAAAGAAGTTTCTTATTTTCGGATGTTACAATATTTTGATATTGCTTGTAAAATATGTCTGCCTGATGACCACCTTGAACAAAAATCAAATTAGAAAATATGAAATACCATTCAAATTAAGCATCAAATGCGGGGCAGGTATTTTAATATTAAATCTTATTTAATGATGCTACTGTACAATAGTCGAGTCATTGTAAGAACTTCTTTAAGCTTACATTGCAGCAGATTTTTGTTTTACTGCAGTGTTAAGATATTCGGCACCGTAAGATTTACCTAGGTTTCCTAAACCTAGTACCAAGCAACTTGGGAAAAATATACGGCACCTTACGATAGCCGATAACTACACCCACTTTACGACCTTAATTTTACTTACGAGTTTCTAAATTGATCAGGACTTTAGCTCAGTTAATAAAATTTAGTGCAAAGTTATAGTCATAGTCATAGTCATAGTCATTTATTGCGTAATTATTATTTACATGTCAAGTTTATAATAAATTTTAAAATTAATAAGTGAATCAAATTTAACAGTAGGATCACAATAAAAATAATGAATAGAAATAAAATTATAGTACATTTCGTGTACAGCTATCATTTACCCTTCCAGTTTAGGAATTCATTATGACTATAGAACGTCTGCTCGACAAGCCATCGTTTGAGACGACTTTTGAAACACGCGAGACTTGGAGCGTTGGTGATGTTCTCCGGTAACTTGTTGTATACGGTCGGTCCCATGACGTGAGTGAGTCTATCCGATTTAGCCAGTTGCCTCCGTACCTGCTTCAACTTCCCTGCACGCCTACTGTGCCCTGTAAATTCACTGTAATCTTGCAGATGGCTCCTCACAAACAGCGCTATTTGCAATATTACAATGCAGGGAAGCGTAAGAATTTTAAATTTTTTAAAATATGGCTTAGCCGATTGGTCACTACTGATGCCGGCAATCGCTCGTACAGCCCTTTTCTGCATCCTGAATGCACGTTCTCGATCAGCTGCTTGGCCGTACAGCTCCGCACCATATTGAAGCACCGAGTGCACCGTGGCGAAGTAGCATGTTCGAGCGACGTCCTCTGGCACCACCCGAGACACTCGGCGCAACGCAAAGGAGGCACTTGCGAGTTTGCCACATACTTTTTGTATGTGATGTTCCCAACTCAGACCAGAATCGATCTCAAAACCGAGAAAACTTGTCACTTCCATGTGCTTAATTTCAGCATGATTCACGACAACTTTCAGGTCCCTGTACTTTCTTCCCGACAGATTAAAATGAGTAAACTGTGTCTTGGTCAGGTTGAGTGCGAGGCCATTCATCGCAAACCAGTATGCGAGCTGTGAGCTTACATCATTAAGATTTTCCTCTAGTTCATCCACTGTAGAGGCGGTGACCAACGCGGCGACATCATCAGCATACATCAGGACTTCCGCCGATAATACTGCATCCGGTAGGTCATTAAGCAGCAGTGAGAACACGATATTTGAGACAGAAGATCCCTGCGCCACGCCTATCGAAGAGCACAGAGGGTCTGATATCACTCTACCTCCATCTCCAACTACCACTTGTGACCTATCCCTTAATATGCCGGTTGACATCGCCAGCGCAGGGCCGTTCAGTCCGTAATGATGCAGCTTGGCTTCAAGCAGCTCATGGTCGGCGACATCGAATGCCTTTGATAGGTCGCAGCAGATCATGGCGACTTGCTGCTTCCGCTCGCGGGCGTCGACAATGCGCCGTACCAGCTCTCGTGTTAGCGAGGTCGTGGACCGCCCAGCTCGATACGCGTACTGGCGGTCGGACAGCTGGTCCGATTCGGTCAGGAAAGTTGTTAGGCGCGTGCTAAGACCATTAAAATACATTAATATCATTATCATTAAAATACATTAATAAAATATGCCATAAGAAAAATCATACTTTTCCTTGTAGGAAGTTTGTAAATGGTAACAACATAAAGAAATAGCTAAACAGCTCGTATCTATTTAAGCTCTATTAAGTCTGTTCACATTTTCGGGACAGAAAACCATCCAAGATGCAATCATGCAAGAACCCTGTTAAGGTGATAGCAAGACTTGCTTCAGCAGTACTATGTTGTGTTTCTATTTTAGTAGAAACTATTTGGAGAAAATTAGTATGTCTTATCCGCAAGGATAGCAATCGTAAACAGTTTCCTCCTACCGTTAAGGAGAAACATAAATGATAGATATACGTCACTAAAAAGTGAGTTACATTCTCTCTTTGTTTTTTGCTTTTAATAAAAATCGTTTAAAAAAGATTTTTAAATTATCGTTGCGACATTTTTACTTTATCTGTACCCTCTTTTTCTACTATGTTAGCATTTTTTAAGTTAACCATAAAATGAACGTCATTTTATAGGATGTAGATATTATTGGGGTTCATTATAACTGACGTTATAACGGCATAACAAAATGCATAGCTACTAAAGGCCCAGCAACATATCAACCTACCTACTTTATATTATGAAATAGATTGAAACAAAAATGCGTGTCAGATAACCCTGGCTAGTCTAGTCTAAATAACAAAACTTTTTTGGTGTGGAGGGTAGGTCTACTACCTTGTTTTTTCATAAAATATTATGAATATTTCTGGCAAGTACATAGGTAACGGCGAACTTTACGCCGCCTACGCAATCAATAAAAATAATGAGATTACTTAATTTTTGATAATGTTGTGATCGAACATATTATCATTATAAAAATCAGCCTAACTGATTTTGAGTTATTTAAATTAAATAAATATAATTAAAATAACTTGATTTACATAAAACTAATCGTTAAGTCCAGATTAATCCTACATTCGCAACTTTACAGTCGTGCCGGGAGGTATTAAAATTCAAAGGGTTAATTTTGCCAGTGGTGTTTTTTGTGAGTTATTTCTTAGTTTTTGTTTTCTTTTGAGTTTTTGTTTTCTTTTGCTATTTATTAAAATTCCTTAAGTGAGTTTGTCCAACCTAGCATTGGAACGAACTAAAGCAATCTATTTCTCGTACATTATTAGTAGCAGTTAAAACAACTCTTAAGTCGCTGCACTATTGCTTCGCATGACAATCTTTAGTCGCAACTCCAAAGACCATTAAATCTATAGAGATTTAATAACAGGTGTATCTGTTAGTATATGTATGTATTCTGTAAGTATAAGTACGAGACAAATAGCTGTACCGTGACAGCTGATTGCATAATTACTTTGATTTTATTTTGGCTGCCATTTTTGGTTTGACCACTATTTTTTTTAGTGGGTCAGTGACATTTTGTATTTCACATTTTTAATATTTTCTTATAATTTGATATGGACTGAATTGGCTTCTCCATTGCTAATTTGAGGTCAAAATCTGAAGTACATCAATTTTATTTATTTTTTGTTACTTATTTACAAAGTCGAAATTTATTGCCAAATTATCGACTCATGTGTCGAACTGCACAAGCTAAGCAAGCCATCTACCACCCCTCGCGGGGGAAAGGTACACTAAATGTAACAGTTCCATCGCGTGGGACTCCCTGCTTTAGTAATGACGCAAAACATGAATGCATAACGCATTCCTGTAATAATGGCATAGGCTAAGCAAACCATCCACCGCCGCTCAGGAGGGAGAAGTACTTGAATAGTAACAGTTCCACCGCGTGGGACTCCCTGTTTTAGCAATGACGCAAAATATGAATGCATAACGCATCCTTGAAATAATGGCAAAGGCTAAGCAAGCCATCCACCGCTCCTCACGAGTAACAGTTCCATCGCGTGGAACTCCCTGCTTTAGTAATGACTCAAAACATACATAAATGCATAACGCATCCCTGTAAAAACCATTCACCGCCCCTCACGAGGGAGAGGTACTTGAAAAGTAACAGTTCCATCGCGTGGGACTCCCTGCTTGAGCAATGATGCAAAATATGAATGCATAACGCATCACTGCAATAATGGCACAGGCTAAGCAAGCCTTCCACCGCTACTCAAGAGGAAGAAGTACTCTAAAAGTAACAGTTCCATCGCGTGGGACTCCCTGCTTAGTAATGACGCAGAATATGAATGCATATCGCATTCCTGCAATAATTTTGGGTAAATATCATTGCCGAACAAATCCTTTTCAATAGGATCTATTATACGTTGTCAGATTCTTTCTAGTGGCTTAGAAACCCTCACTTTTGGGTGAGCCGCCCAGCCTAACCGTAAGTATATACATGTTGATATGCGATGAACACAACGAAATCGCGTTGGTTGTAGAATCCGTTTTTGGATTATGTACATAGTAAAGCTTTACGTATGTCGTAAATTATTTGTACGTTAACACTTAAATAACTGTTTAAATTTTATTTTGCAAATTAAAAGTAATCTTGCCTATTTAAGGTCATGTTAATTAAAGATAGTGGTCTTTGAAGTGACCGGAAGATTCTTGATGTCTGTTTTCCTTTGAGATTTGAGTTAAAAATATATATTCAGGACATTTTTCACTATAAATATAGCTTAATTTATTCGAAATCATTAATAATTAATAAACTAAATTGTCACCAGAGCTATATATCTCACATTGGCGTAATACATAATCATAAGTTATCACATTGGCGTAATACACAATTATAAGTTATAATTAAAAGCCCCACTCCAGGTGACGCCACCAGGCGATAACAAACAGAATCTCATTATAAAAGCTTCCAGTAACGGTCAAGCTATTTAATAGCAGCGTTTTACCTGAAATAAAACGCATATTAAATACTTACCTTACTGGAAGCTTTACTTTTGATTTCTGCCTGGTGGAAATTACAAAAATTAACGCAATGAGGCCTAAAGGCACGCCATTTTTCCTAGAAAATAAAATGGCGCGCAATCGCCAACAAGGGCGCCACCTGGAGGCTTCCGGTTACAACGCTTAAAGGGACTGAAAACGATAGCTGTTCGACGGAAAGGGATACGCACTCTCATTATAAAAGCTTCCAGTAAGGTAAGTATTTAATATGCGTTTTATTTCAGGTAAAACGCTGCTATTATGTAAGCACGGAGCCAATCACATTATGGAAAATGATTTTTGCAATGGGTAAACGCACTTATAAAGATAAAGTGCGGAAATTGACAAAATGTTTGTTCGAACGCCAGCATTTGAACGGTGAAAAAGTTTCAAGAAAGTGGTTACTATACTCCAAGAGCACTGGGTGTGTTTTTTGTGGAGCGTGTCTTCTTTTTAACGATGGATTTGATTAAAATAAAGGTTTTAGTGATTGGAAAAATCCGCATCAAAGAGTCATGAAAATTCTCCGTTCGTCAAATGACAATTTGGGGGGGGGGGGGCGGCTCACCAGATAAGCTGGCCTAGAGCGGCTCAGACTGCTAGTCCGCCTCTGTACGTTATATAACAGCCAGATATACTGCAATGTAAAATCTACTCCACTGGGTAGTATGCCGTTACGCTGCAAGTAAATATTGCTAATCACTTTTGCCAGGCGTTAGTTAGGTCCACTTATTCAACGCCAGATAAAATTAAAAATGGCTTATTTCTGAGGAAACGTATTATATCACTTTGTAACACTGATTTTATTTGGTGTATTAGTCAAAAGCAATGATTGAAATAGTCACTTTTAACAATAAAATACTAATAAATATATAGGAGTGATAAAACAACGACTTGTCTTCTCTGAGTACCCGAAAGTTTTTTTTCGTTAAACGTTAATCAGCTACCTTATATTGATAGAGAAAACCTCTTCGAGATGAGGTACCATCGCCCTAACCTGGTCGCAAACATCAGCCAGGAGTTGTTATGTACGCATCGGAACCCCATGGATGTAGCGTATTCACTGAGGGAGATATACACGGGTGTATATTCCTCAGCAATCCAGGTCAGATCTCTAGAGCAGAAAAGATACACGGGTGCGCTAATACCCCATAACCTCCCCAACACCCTCTTTTTGGTCCACACTCAAGAAGAAAAGGAGACCCTTATCACCCAAGGGTATGGAGTGGGGTCGGGGTCGCGCATCCTTACCATCCACGAAGCTCAAGGTCTGACATACGACTCTGTCATCGCCATTAAAATCAAGGCTAAGATGAGGTTGCACGAAAGCGTTTCACACGCGGTCGTCGCAGTTTCACGGCACACCAGGTCCTTCACTTACTTCGCAGACAACGAGGAAGGCGCTATCAGCCACTTTGTGCGGCGTGCGACGACTGCGTCACCTAAGGTCATCGTAGACTATAATTTAAAGATGGCCATTAAAGACCGAAACGCGGCGGTGATGGAGGCTCTGCGCGGTATAAGTAGTAATTTGTAAAATGATATTATGTAAAATCAACGTAGTTTAAAGTCATATTTTTTTTTTGTTTTTAATTTTATTAGATTTAGGGTCCTTTTGTTAAGCCTTTCCAAGCAATATTGTTCAAATCTTTTTTTTCTTAATGTATATCCTAAAAAGCACAGACCCTGGAGTCTGTGGAGTGTAACAATTAAATAAAAAAAAAATTAAAAAAGAATTAAAAAAAAAAATCAGGTCGTGGAGTTCGAGTGCACACTCGCCAAAATGGAGCCTATAGAAAATTGCCAAACACGCTACTTTACGCCTGTGTTTCAGGCTTTTCAATTTGGAAGCTACAAGCTTACTATCCCCGATTATCCGCACGGCACGACGTTCAATCGAATCCAAATCTTTGAGCTGGTATTTATCCGATCCATCAATAATGTGGCTGCAGTACTGCAAACAAACAAACTGTAACAAACAAACTGCTCAAGTCCCGATCGGACTTGAGCTTAGTATAAGTTAAGAAGTTGTTCCGGAGTGAAAAATCTATTCACCTTATTAAGGATGCCTAGCTATTTCCCAGCTAATTTAGCTTTAGACTCCAGATAAGTACCGAAGTTCAACGTATTACGTGATAACTTTTTTGCAATCAACAATATTGATCTAAAAGTAGTCTACGGCAATTCATGCAAACTAAAGTACCCGTCACGAGAAGCCATAAATTATGTAAACAAACATCTTTTACTAAGTAAACATTTTATACTGCGACATAATAATAAATTGACCATATTCAATCGACATGAAATATAGACGGGTTATATGAAAGTAACAAACTATTTAATTTAGTCGGATCATATTTTAACGACGCAAAGCGCTATCGTTTGTGTTTCTTGGCACCGGAACGCGTCCGTCGCAGGGATTTTAAACTATCGGGACGCCATTTTGAAATAAACGCGTCATTCGAGTTTCGAATGCGTACGAGTTTGTTAAAAAATATAAGGTGGAAGTATTGAGACTCCCGCCATATCATTGTGAGCTTAATCCAATTGAGCTAATTTGGGCCAACGTAAAAGGATATGTTGCTCGCAAAAATACAAATTTTAAATTTGACGAGATAAAACAATTATTACAAGAGGGACTGCAGCAGATTACTTCGGAAAATTGGAAGCGTTGTGTGGAGCATGTTATCAAGGAAGAAGATAATTTTTATTCCAAAATCGATGAGATGATTGATAAAACTCTAGACAGCTTCGTGATACATGTCACTGATTTTGACACAGAAATGGAAACATCTGAATCTGACGAATAATTATTCTTAAATAATATATGTTAATTAATATTTATTACTTAATAATTTATTAAATCTTAAACAAATTCATTTTTTTTGTTGGTCCAAATGTTGTGAACTCCTGAACACTTGTTTACAAAATTTATAGCTTCTCATGACGGTTACTTTATTTGATTTTTTTATTGACAACTGACTTACAAAAAGGAGGAAGTTCTATCTTCGACTGTATGTTTTTTTGTTTGTTTGTTTGTGTGTTCATCGATATTTTCCTCAATTGTGAACCGAGTCAAAAAATATTTTATTGCAGAAGGGTATACTCCCGAGGTAGTCCTCAATGTTATCGGATTCGGCTGAGTTTAATTTTTTTTTTAATAAATCAACAGTAATGGAAAATTGTATACCTACGTCCATTCGAGCGAACTATGCGAATTTTGTACACGATGGAAATCGGTTTTGACATTTTTTGCAAAAACTAATTATTGCTACTACCATAGACAAAAATGTATAATCTTTGCTACTACTCAGGGAACGCTATAAGAGTTTTAGTTCGTTTAAAAAGAAATGAAGCCGTGTTTGCAATAAAATATATAGATATGTCATTAGTTTAGTAAATTTCTTATTTTATGATTACAAAAATATAGTAATTATCGGTCTAAATATTGAGGAACGCGAAACGAAGGATGTTTTTCTAAAGCTTTTTTATTTAACTTGATTTATTAATAGGGTATTTTACTATGAACGAGAAAAAATCTGTAAATGTATTTTTGAGATAGCTTAGGCAAAAAGCGATCGGAAAATGTGCCTTTTAGATCATAAAATAACGAATAAATTTTAAAAATCGATTCAAAATATTCCGTCTTTTTAATCTGTGCATAAAATAGACGCCGCTATGTTATGACGTCATACGGCTATGTAAACATTGAATAGTTTGTCCGGTGTAGATACACTAGTATTCCAGGAACATCACACCAACGGTAACTCATTATTAACCATTTAATAACTCATTTTCAACTGAAATCTCAAACTTACATACAAAGACACTATCGTGAAAAATATTTACGTGCATTTTTTACGTAGCATAGTGACGTTATTCATGACCACAGAGTAAAATAATGACATCCAACGTTTACGCAAATTACGCGCGAAATTTTGAAATTGTAAAATTAAAATGCATTTTTAAAACACTTAACAATTGAATATTTTTTTTTTGTAGTTTTAGTGGTTTATTAGACCAACAGAATCTAACTGAGATACTTATCAAAAATGATTGTAATACCCTATTTAATGAATACAAAGATAAGAGAAATATAAATATTGTTTAATGAGATTTTCAAAAAAATATTATACGCGTATTTTTTCTTCTGGAAAAAAGTTGAAAACCCTGGCAAAAAAAGGACGTTGGAAGAAGGAAGAAGGCAAGTAGAATTTGCTCCACCAACAAAAGCATTCATTCAAAAGGACATGTCCACAAAATATATAGGTATATTAATAATCAAAAATTCTAACCACAACACTCCACTCGTTACATTTCGAGAAAGTTCATATTTTTCTGAGTCTATTACAACAGTTAAAAAGAAAAAAGAGCCCTCCGATTTTTTTTCAATTAATTTTACATTTATTAGAAAAAATAAATATATATCGCTCAATAGGTAGTTTATCTCTAGCAGCCCTGATTAAGTAACCTCTAAATAGTAAAATAAGAGCATTTTTACCAATTAGACACACTTTTTAAGTGATTTTTTGTCCCATTGTACCTACTAACTGGTCACACTGGTAGGTTATCATTTTTAATTTTAGCAAATTAAGACATGAATTTGGAAGAATCAGCTACGAATGCAAGTAAAATAACGATAGAAGCACTTTATTATTGCTAAACTAGAAAAAATAAAAAGCTGTATTGTTATTTTTCATACAATTTATTTTTCGCACTTAAAAACAATTGGAGTAGTGAAAAAATCTTAATTAAATATTTTTGGGAAGCCTATATAACAAGCTTTCAAGTGATCATATATCATCTTGGTTCGATTTTTGTCTGAATAATATACCACTTGTGGACGTCACCTTTACACGAATGAATGCTCTTGTCGGTGAAGTTTTGTTTTGTCAATTGAACAATAAGTGAGAAAGGTAAAGTCCCCCAAAATCGGGAGTGGAAGCTCTCATCTCTTCAATAAAAGTGCAGTAAGACGCGACGTTACACGGAACTTCTACGGGCTATATCATCATCATTATTGCTTGCACGAGATTTTCATAAGAAAAAATTTGTCGAGTACTTTTCGATAACCTAAGCGACGGAGAACTATATATATATAACCCCATACATCGATGACGTGACGATATTCAGAAGTTTAGCGACAACACTTGGATGAGACTGGCACAGGACAGGGATAATTGACCAAAGAGGGAGGAGGCTTACTTATGCCCTGCAGGAGGCCAGCTCAAATGGGACGGAAGTATTTATTTTGCCAAAAGATACGGACATCTTAGTTAAATTCAAATCTAGGTTGTACCAAAAATGGAAACATAGCTTCATTGATATTTGTTCTGAGAAGGGAGCCTGGTACAGAACCTTGCAGCCTGAACCTCCTCAAATGCCGTGGTGCGCAAACGTCCTCATAAAAAGATGTCATATTGTAATAGCGCATAGACTTCGCTCCGGCCACAAGCCACTTAACAACTTTGAACATCTAACTAATGGGTAGGGCAGCCATGAGGATGTTTCCCATCTTCTCGATGCATGTGATCGGAGCAAGGATATGAGAGCATTTATGATGCGGGAGTACGGAGTTAATCCTCGAGACGTTGGCATGATTCAAGGTATCCTGGCTGCACCCATGAGCGATGCAGCGAGGACCTTGTATGCCATGGTCTCGGACATACTCACTCAGCGTAGGGACTCAAATCCCTTCTGAATGTACCTTATCATTAGTAAAACGGGGCTGGCATAATCGCTTCGCGACTAAAGCCCCAGTATAATAAATCAGATTAAAAAAAAAACTATGGGCTGAGCAGTAAACTGAACAAAAAGCCGTGGTGGTCTAGAGCTAATGACACCCGCCTTATAATCTTGAGGTCGTGGGTTCAAATCCCGGTCCCGTACCAATGATTTCTTTGGAATTTATGTACGGAATTTCACACCACTAGCTTTTCGGTGAAGGAAACATCGTGAGGCAACCTGCATATGTCCGGAGAAGAATTTCAATGGTGTATGTGAATCCACCAACCCGCACTGGGCTAGCGTGGTGGATATGGCCCAATCACCCTTCGTGGGTAGGCCTACGTCCTGCGGTGGACTATTAAAAGGCTGATACAGTACCGTACAGTAAACTGAAATAAAGCTGATGATGATAACTATTGGGGGACATTTTACCCACAGTCTCTGTCCCCATACTAAACAAAGCTTGTGAAATGGCTGCCAGAGTCAGAAATACTACATATACATATTTTAAAAACATAAAACATACTTATACACATATAGATAGTACCTAAATAGCACCCAGATACAGAGCAAACACCCATGGTCACATAAATGCCTGCACTGGGTGGGGATCGAACCCCCACTAAGCCACCGAGGCAGTCATAATGATGGAGTAAACTCCACCATCATCTCCATTACTTTGTACCATACCAGAATTTTAGCTTTAGTCAGTCTTGGTTGGCCTTAGTTAGGTATTTGAATTATTTTTCCTGTTGACAGTAATTAGAGACAACTTGTAATTACGGTTGCAATCGGTAGCGGATTTACCCATACCATGACCAGCGTTTCTCAACCTGTAAGTCTGTACCGTAGAAGATTAATAACAATTTCATCTATCTGTCTATCAGCCGTAGGATGTCCACTGCTGGACATAGGCCTCCCCCATGGATTTCCAATAAGGCCGGTTGGAAGCGGCCTGCATCCAGCGCGTTCAGCGATTTTTATTATGTCGTCAGTCCACCTAGTCGGTGGACGTCCTACGCTACGCTTGCTGGTCCGTGGTCTCCATTCGAGAACTTTCCGGCCCCATTGGCCATCCGTTCTTCGAACAATGTGTCCTGCCCATTGCCACTTTAATTTGCTAATCCGCTGGGCTATGTCGGTAACTTTGGTTCGTCTGCGGATCTCATTTCTGACAGAGAGACACCTAATACAGAAATTTATTTGCAACAAAAATAAGAGATACAATACATAAACAGCAAAACAAATCATAAAACAACAGTATTACACCTAATATCCTTGTCACAAAACTGGTACCAACTCAGCGTAATTCTGGTTGCGCTCATAAGCAACCGCTGGTATTTAGTTGGAACCAGAAAGAGACATTACGCCCGAAATAATGCCCGGACAGCAAAAATCAAAAAATACCTATATACAACGTGTAACGGAAAGGCTGTATACATAAAAAGTGGGTTGATACTATACCTTATATAGATGCTGTATTCGATATTCCGAGCCAAAATAACAACATTCCCTTTTAAAAAATAATTAAATATGACTGACTAGTCATACAAACGACTAGTTTTTCAAAAAAATATTAAAAACCAGCAAACGAACTTACACGGCTAAACATGCCCCCATCTAGTTTGTTACCGTTATCTGATTTGGTACTTTCAGTATGTATACAGTCTTTCCGTTACACGTTGTATACTCGGACCATAGGAAATCGAGGTTATCGAAACCATAGGAAATTTTAAAAAGGTTAAGAACTTATACCAAATAAAAAAACCGGACAAGTGCGAGTCGGACTCACGCACGAAGGGTTTCGTACCATATGGAATTTAAATATTTATTTTTGAAGGGAATATACAACTTGATATTCTGTGAATATTTCAAGCATCTTCCTCTTGTTATTAATATCAAGTAAAAAATCACGTTTCTTGTATGGGAGCCCTTCTTAAATATTTATTATATTTTAATTTCATTATTTATTTTTAAAGAAAATACTTAACTAAATATTCTGAGAATATTTCAAAAAAGGCTAAAAATTCAGGTTTGTTGTATGGGAGCCCCCACTTAAATATTTTTTTCTTGTTATAGGAGCAACAGAGATACATCATCTGTGAAAATTTAACGTTCTAGCTATTACCGTTCATGAGATACAGCCTGGTGACAGACAGACAGACCGACAGACGGACAGACGAATGGACGGTGGAGTCTTAGTTATAGGGTCCCCTAAAAATCAAGACAGAACATCGTGAACAGACAAGTGAGGCCGGTTTTTTATGAATGTGTAAGAGCGTCGGCGACGCGCCGCCCTAGTTCAACTAACCAGCCAAGGCATAGTTTCTTTGTACGTATTGTGACGCAGTAGGTATGCCGCGCGGTAATGACGGCGAGTGGTTTACACCTAAGTGCGAGATTTATGGTTTTATGACTCGAGCGGGATAAGTCTTTGTCTGTCGTCTATTGTTTAGTTTTTTTGTTGGGTGTTTACGTATTTGAAATCAATAGGGAATTTTCGAACTTTCAAGTTGTTTACTTGTTAACACAATAGCGTTTATTAAGATCGAGTAATGTTGCAAATTATCTCGTAGGTTCGAGACTGTAGGAAATAACGGATATAAATACGCCGGCCGACCCTTGGGGATCAGTTTTTCGTTTTCCGTCGAAGCGAAAACATTTCGTGTTCCAGTGTGATTGTGAAGTGACTAGTTTGTGTGAATATCAGTGCCAGTGTGAAGTGTTTGTGCGAACCAGTAGTGTCGTGTGTATTGTGATTTTGTGCAATAAAGTGCAAAGTGAATAATCGGCGTTTTATTAACTGATTATCAAAGAACCCATCTCGCAACAGTATACATGTGTGTAATTGTGTCTGTACACGGCGAGGCCTAGTTTTGCCGGCCTCTTGTTTGTTCACTACATTCTGTATTGATTTATTATTTGGTCTGAGGTTAAGAAACGCTGGCATGGACAATCAAGCTGAAGCACAAGACAGAGATTCTGCGAAACATTGATTCACTTTGTGAGTGACTTAAGATATTTTATTTGAGTAACTGTGACATCATTGTGATCTATTCAGTTCAATATAATAACAAAAATGTTTTTGAGCTAAAATATACAGTGACTGTTAGAACATTGAACTAACCATAGTTCTTACCGATACATATATTACCTATATAGTATACAGGGTTATTTTTAATCAATTAGCATCCTTTTAGGGGCTTATTATGTACGTCAAAACTAACAATTTTTGTTCTGCGACTTTTGTCAAAACTCAAAAAAAATTTGCTGTTTTTTTTTTTTTACTGAGTCTACCCGTGACCACGGTCGATGCAACTCGGCCGAAACGTCGGGATGAGGAGGAATTTATTTATCTCGTAATTTTAGTGCGCGATTATTCCCGTAGTATAAAATAATAAAAATGTTAAGAATCCTGATATCTTATTTCTTCTATTATAGGTGGTCTAGTGCTGTGAAATTTCAGTGTCTTTACTATTTCTTGTGATGTTAGCCGTGTACCAAATATATTCGTAATGTAAGTAGTAAGTACCTATTTAGCATAATATATACCTATATAATGAAGTATACATTTTTTAAATTTATTATTTCCTATCAACTAGTCGAGAAAAGGTATATTTAAGCCATAGAAAGGGTACATCAAGGTAATTTTAATGCCCCGTACAGTTTTTGGATAATTTTCTTTGTGTGAACTCGCAGAGAGTCTCCGAGCATGGTCATCTTCATAGCTTGTTGAGCTGCTTGGAGCTTACTAATAAGGCGCATAGTGAGAGACTACGTGTCTATACCGTAAAAGTGTAAAAGTTAATATACAGGGTTATTCCTAATCAATTAGCATCCTTTTAGGGGCTTATTATGTACATCAAAACTAGCAACTTTAGTTCTGCGACTTTTATCAAAACTCAAAAATAAAAGTTGTTCCACAGAAAAATTTTCACCCTGTATGGAACAGCTGATATTTTTTGAGTTTTGACAAAAGTCGCAGAACAAAAGTTGTTAGTTTTGATTTGAGTACATAATAAGCCCCTATAAGGATACTAATTGATTAGGAATAACCCTGTATAAACTAGTAGTTCTCCGAACAGTAGATCTCGTAATTGTTTATCTATATTTAAGCTATAATAATAAGCTATAATCGACCTGCTCTTGACCGACTTGGTTCATACTCGGAAATAAATAATAAATAAATATTTGGGGACATCGGCATACACACGTCCTCTGACCCCAAATTAAATTAAATTAAATTCAATTAAATTAAATAAATCTTTATTTTCAGATAACTGGATCTTCCATACAAAGTATTTCACAGAAATACACAAAAATAATATAGTCTGACATCAGTAGTGTTGGCTGTTCAAATCAATAATAAAATAAAGTAAGCTTGTTAGCTTACTTTATTTTATTATTATAACAAAAACATTCTATGTACTTAACAAAAAAATTATTTCGCTCTTCTACAAAAAACAAAATAGGTAACCAAATCTGCCTCTATTCCTGACGTAACACAACAGAACCGATGCCATCACAATGTTACTCAAAATAAATTATAAAATCATCTTTTAACAACTTGGACCACAACTTACAATAATTATGTTATTAATTGAACTTATTTATAATTACCTAACTTGATATGCTTTATTTAAATCGGGAATTATAGATTGTATCCAATGCTTTATAATTGGACAATCATACTTATTACTTATTATATTTAAAATGCTATTCTGGCTGCCTCTCACCCTTTTCAGTAATGATAATATTTTTTTGCGCATAATTGCAGCAATACCATCGGTTCTTTCATCTGCAAACATTCCCGAAGCACTGCAGTATGGAGGCAGCCCTATTAACATCCTAAATATGTTATTATAGTGCACCCGTAATGAATTTAGGGACTTACGCGTATATTTAACCCATAGATTACCGGTGTAGAAACATTGACAAAATGCTTTAAAAAGAGCAATTTTTATTTAGCAAGGCTTGTGATATTGCTGCCAGAGACTGATATATGTAATACTAGTTTTTACCCGCGGCCAAAGAATATATAACAATACTACGCCGCGGCTTCGCCCGCATGATATTTTGATTTTTGACGCAATATCATTATAATTTATAGCTTATGTGTTATTCTGATATATAAGCTATATTGTTGCAAAGTTTCATCTCAATCCGTTCAGTAGTTTTTGCGTGAAAGAGTAACAAACATCCATCCATCCATCCTCACAAACTTTCGCGTTTATAATATTAGTAGGATAGGATACATATACAATTGAATTCCAAATCTTATATACTCCATTTACATTGCCCATCCATTGTTACATTCCAGGTTTAAAGACTGAAATTGCTATCTACGAGCTGGTTCCCAACTAGTCCACTCCACCTGCCGCTCCGGCGCGGCCGGTCATCTATTCGTGGACATGCCATCATGCTTTCCTGCGGCAAAGGCTGAATCAAGGAAACTTTAGACCATAGCAGACCATTGATTGTCACTATGCGTCGCTTTCTAAGAGGTGGGCTACTTTTGACCTTGTACTGATTGTAGTATAAAATACAATAAAGACGTAGCTCTAAATAATAACTATCCGCCTTACCACAAAAGATTAAATAGTGATTATATTTAAACACTGTTTAACCGTGTAATGTGTACTGTTAAACATTATTTAAAGCGTGCGTAAAACTTTTGTGGTAAGACGGTATGTTTCGGAATCCCCAGGATGCTTGCCTCTAGGCCGGATCTAGCGGGTCCACGATCTAATATGCCCCACAATCCTAACTAAGATTTTGTGGCATATTATAAACTCGGTCAATTAATTGATTTTGCTACCTTTTTTACGATTTTTTACGATTTTGATTTTGATAATTGTAAGCTATGGTTTGATCCGCGTTGTTCTATAATTTCTGCAAAATATTATAGCACGTGGTGTTGCTCGTGTTGTGTTAGTACTTACTTAAAATAATTATAGCCTGCGGTTTGTCCCGCGTTGTTATGTACTTTCTTCAAAATATCTTACATAAAATAACAATGGCTCGCGGTTTGGCTCGCGTTGTCTTAGTACATCGTCGCTGTAGAGCGAAAAGTCACTAAGTCGAAAAATCATGTTTTGAGATACGAGCGTTTAAAGATTTAAAAACTAAAAAAAAATATTGCTCGGTTTCAGTGTTGGATATTAATGATTTTATCATTTCATATTGTAGGAAATATTTCAAAGTTGAACTTACACCTATTTACTTACTAGAAAAAGCTACTTTTCACGGAAATTTTAAGGAAAACAAAAAATTAGTTAATTTTTACTTTCAGTTTCCTGCCCATAAATGTGTTAGTTATTTTTCTTCCTTAATTAATGATTTCTCGCTTAACTGAAGCTCTTGGATACAGACAATAAGTTGACTTAGTTATATTAATTCTTATTACCTCAAATACTAAACGATACAAATAAAAATTAACTAAGTGATATAACTATCCATTTTGGATTATTTAAGTAGGTAAATTGTAAGACACGTTTTTAAGAAACAATCAGTGGACAAAAATAACTTACCTAACTTTATTAAATAAGTAAGCAAAAAAAACTAGCGATAGGTATTCTACTATTTTTCACTATTTTTCTTTAATTCAATCTTCATTAGATTCCTCTAAAACGTCTGGCTTACACAGTGCATCTTTTACATCTATGCTGGTAGGTAGAGAGTGATACCAGTAACGTAACTCTTGTGGAATAATTCGCTTGGTACACAGATTTATCAGATCTCTTTTTTTGGCCTCTGAAATCTTGAGAGGACTTAGAATTTGGAATAGCCTTTGGAATAGTGTAACTTTTTATTTCTGTATGATTATGGTATTCCAGCTATTGTACTAAGGACTTGTGCGCCTGAGCTGTCGCCTGTGTTGACGCGCCTCTTTCGCCTCTCTCTGAAGACAGGTCAAGTGCCCAAATCTTGGAAGCTTGCTAACGTGCAGCCTGTTCCGAAAAAAGGTAAATCTATACTTTGCAAGAGTATGGAACGTGTTCTTAACAACAGGCTCCTGGCATACCTGGAAGCGAATAACTTACTCGGTGATCATCAATACGGCTTTCGCCGAAACCGGTCTACTGGGGACCTTCAGGCGTACGCCACACACATCTGGAGTGAGGTCATCGAGAAACACGGAGAGACGCTGGCTATCTCCTTGTCATTTGACAGAGTCTGGCATGAGGGCCTTATTGGCAAGCTTCCTTTTTGCGGCCTACCTGCTGATTTCTGCGCTTAGATATCTGATTTCTTGAGGAATCGGTCAATAGGAGTAATTGTAGATGGTTGTTTGTCTGACCAAATGGCTATCAATGCCGGTGTTCCTCAGGGGTCAGTGCTCTCTCTCTTTCTACTGCATATTAACGACTTGCTAAAGCCTGGTATTTTTGGGTACGCAGACGACAGTACAGTCATGGAGAGCTACACATCCGAAGCAAGAACGAGCGGGCCACAGATCGAGTCACTCAGAGAGGCTATGGTTGAACGGCTCAACTTGAGTCTGGAGGCGGTATCTGAATAGGGTGCTGCTAGCCTGGTCAAGTTTAATGCCTCGAAAACTCAAGGCTGTTTGTTTTCGGCCAAAAAGAGGCCCTTCCAATTGTTTCCTGCTTTCCGTGGTGTGTCCGTTCCGGTAACTAACAGTCTGGAACTATTAGGTGTTACGCTATCATCGACTCTCAACTTTGGCTCTTTTATAGAGTCAAAAGCACAATTAGCCTCAAAAAAACTTGGTATTCTCTCTAAGGTGAGACGGTATTTCACACCTGAGCAACTGATTAGTCTTTATAAAGCGCAAGTCAGGTCTTGCATGGAATACTGCTCTCACTTTTGGGATGGCTCTGCTGAATACCAGTTGGAGGCTTTGGAGTCCATTGAAAGGCGAGCCAGGCGGCTGATAGGCAACGAAACCTTGACTGAGTCGAAGCTGCAAAGTCTCGAGCATCGACGTAGGGTGGCGTGTCTATCAGCCTTCTATTGGATACACTTCGGTGAGTGCGCCAGCGCAGGAGTTGCACAATCTGATCCCACCTGCCCCTTTCTTCTATCGTACGGCTAGACAGACGAGACCAAAGCGCCACCCTTTTATGGTGGACATCTCACGCGTTAGAACCAAGCATTTTGAGTCCACGTTCCTCATACGAACTGCCAGAATGTGGAACGCTTTGCCTGAGTCTGTCTTTCCGCTAAAGTACAATGTAGGTGTTTTCAAATCTCGAGTAAATAGGTATCTTCTAGGTAAGCGTGCTGCATCTTAGACCGCATATCTGCTTAACATCAGGCAGAGTGTGTAGTCAAACGCAAACCTATTTGAAATAAAAAAAACATGCCCATCGTATTATTTTAATTTTTAACTCCATTAGTCGATTTGCACTATCGTATCGAGTACATTTAGTGCACAGATCTTTCTTTGGTCAAAAGAATGCGCGCCAAACTTACTTAAACAACATCAATGTACGTTGAAGTTGTCAAAAAGATCAGTAAAAGCTTTTAATGACCGCTTAAAACTATATTCAATAGCTTAATAAATAAGGAAAAAGGTACTTAAAAAGATTTGGGAATTTCATACTTTCGTTAAGTAGTGCTAAGGTCCTTAGGACATCAAACCGAAATTTGCTAAATAGAGTTAGTTAATTTTCGCTCTCATATTTTAAGCGAACAGTGTGTTCTAAAATTAAGTAAGTTGTTTTAGTGATCTTACGAATGGATACTGGTCCAGATTGAGGCATTGAAAAGCAGTGAAAAAATAATTAAAGCTACTTAGGTATGAAGATGATATACATCTACGTGAACAAAAAATATTTAAATAAATTAGGTAGTTTTTCCTTGTCATGAAATGAGTCAAATGACATATTTAACCAGTTTCAGAATTTTCTAAAACAGGAACTATGGCACTTATAGCTGCAGCGATAAGACTGAAATTTGGAGAAAAATACGACGATTCCAATGACGTTCCTAACTCAATTCGGCCATTTTACGACTTAGTGACTTTTCGCTCTACAGCGACGGATTACATACTTAAAGTGACAATTGCTCGAGATTCGTCCTACGGTGTTTTGTACATAAAATTACGTAGCCCGCGGTTTGGTTTAAATTGGTTTGTACTTACTTAATATTATTTTAGTCCACAGTTTGGCTCACGTTGTCTTAGTATTTATTCAAAAATGATAATATCCCGCGGTTTGATCCGCGTTGTCTTAGTATTTCCTTAAAATGACAATGGCCCGCGGTTTGATCCGTACTTCTTTAAACTATACACTTCCTTAAAATATTTATTGTAAAGCGCGGGCTTTAAGCAATTCATTCATATTTCCAGGTATGTCGACCCTTTGTGTCTTATATAAAGTTGTACAAAATTTAATTGAGGGATATTTGTTTCTTTTCGGTTTTGTAAAAGTTGGTCCCAAAGACTCGCTTACATTTTTCTGGGTTAGTAGTTCCCCATGTGCTAATTTATGTTATTTTCTACAGTACTTTCATATCAAATTTCATCAGAATTCATTTACCCATATTGTCTAAACATTATACCTTTAATGAATTTTGGTTATCCCTAGGGAACCCAATAAAATCTATTGGGTTCCCTAGGCATTTTCACGATAATAATTTTATTTATTTATTTGTTTATAGGCGAGCAGTATAAACTGATGTGCCTATATCAAGAGTCGAATAAAATTAGTATTTATCTGTCAAGGAAATTTTTTCCTTCTTTATCCAAAGATCCAGTCTATTCTTAAATGTGTTAATAGTCCTTGCTGAGATTACATCCTCAGGCAACCTGTTCCAGTTGTAAACCACTCTGTTGCTGAGGATGTGGTGTGCAGTGTTGGTTTGTGAAGGTGTAGGCTGTAAGAGGAACTTATGGCGTCTGCTGTCGCGTATGTTTTCCTTCAATGTGTACATGTCGTGAATATCCGGAAGATTATAGAAGCCATTGAGAATTTTGAAGGTCTCAATCAAGTCTCCACGCAATCG
Organism: Hypomecis punctinalis; assembly: GCA_949316475.1. NCBI lineage: Eukaryota > Metazoa > Arthropoda > Insecta > Lepidoptera > Geometridae > Hypomecis > Hypomecis punctinalis. The sequence goes on from OX438823.1 coordinate 6,170,324, forward strand.
TCGTTCTTCGAGGGTCGTGAGGCGAAGAGCTTTTAACCTATCTTCATAGGTTTTGCGGCGCAGAGCATATGGTATCCTGGTGGCTTTTCTTTGTGCACTTTCAAGCAAATCAATATCTTTTTTAAAATAAGGACTCCACACCTGGAACCCATATTCTAGTAGAGGCCTTATATAGGTTTTGTAAATCTTAATAAAAACATCAATTGTTACTGTCTGAAAGGACTTGTGTATGACATAGATAAATGAGTTAGCCCGTTTGACTATCATAGATATATGCTCTTCCCATTTCAAATCTGCAGTCATGATGACTCCTAAATCCCTCTGTTGGTCTACAGATGCCAAAGCAACTCCATCAAATGTGTATGTCTCTCTGGGGTTGGTTTTTCCGAGATGTAAGTAGTGTGTTACTTTTTTTGGTTGTGTTCAACTTTATTATCCATTCCCTGGTCCAGTTCTGAATACGGTCCAGATCTTCCTGAAGTTCTCCAGACTTTATCAACGCATTGGCAAAAAACTTCCCATCGTCTGCGAAAAAGGCTGACTGACATTCTATGAGCTCTATCAAATCGGTTATAAAGATTCCAAACAGCTGAGGAGCGGTCACAGAACCCTGAGGGACACCGCTGGAAACCATTTTCCTTTGAGATAGTGAGCTTCCTACACGAACCTGAAATGTTCTACCTGATAAGAAGCTCCGGTACCACTCCAGCAGTTTACCACGCACACCGTGATGATCAAGCTTAAACAACAAGCGCTGGTGAGGTACCTTGTCAAATGCACGTTCAAAATCGAGGTATACTACATCAACAGGTTCTTTCTTATCAACTTGTATGCTCCAAGCATGAACACATTCCAATAAGTTAGTGACAGGTGACCTCTTTTCAATAAAACCATGTTGCTTTGTTGAGATCACACAATTTCTGTTAAAAAATTGTGCTACTCTCCCACTTATAATCCTTTCCATAATCTTCACCACAATGCTTGTAAGGCTAATGGGTCGAAAGTTTTCTGGTTTAGTTTTGTCACCTTTCTTAAAAATTGGAGTCACTATAGCATGCTTCCAGTCCTGAGGCAGGTAACCAGCTTCAAAGGAAGTGTTCATTAATTCTGCTAAGACTGGAGCAATAGTATCAACACAATTCTTAAGTATGCAGACTGGAAGTTGATCTGGCCCAGGAGATGACTGGATATTCAAATTTGCAATGACCTTCCTTACATCACTTTCGGTGAAAGAAATATCACACAAACTCTCTTCAACACGTGGAGTTGCAATAGTCATACTGTTTTGAATGAGTGCTGGTTCGACTGAGTATGCTTTTTCAAACTCATCTGCAAAAACATCAGCAATATCACATGGCTTAGTTACAAGATCTCCATTGTGGTTTCTGACTGCTGGTGGAATGCTAACAGTAGAAGTAGTACAGCGTCGCAAGTATGAATAAAAAGCTTTATCACCATAGTTGAGGATTCTGGCCTCAAAAGCACTCCTCTGCTTCCTGGACATGGCAACACACTTATTATTCACCACACGAAACTTGTTATAGTCATCTTCATCCTTAGACATTCTGTACCTGTCCCATAAGATTTTTTTTTCTGAAATTAGCTCCAGAACACTATCATCGATCCAAGGTTTATTATTTATTGATTTAGATCTTATTTGCCGTAAAGGCGCATGGTTGTCTGTAGTAACATTGATAGCATTCAAGATACCATCCCATAGTTGTCCAGGATCATCAGTCTCGCTTACCGCTTGCAAGGTCCTAAACAAATCGGAATTGTAACTCTCATAATTTATGCCCTGGTAGTTTCGCCTGAACTTGGGTGTTGTCCTTTCTTTTTGCATTAGACACTGGATGGTGAATTCCAAGACACAATGATCACTTTTTCCTATGGGTGGTTTATGGATAACATCCGTAGTTAGTGTTTCATCATTAACCATTATAAGATCCAATAGAGAAGGTGCCTGGTTTGATTGATAACGAGTAGGTGTATTCACAACCTGATGCAAATTGCTATTTAGATACATGTTTATAAACAAATTTTCTGGTTTGTCATTCACATCTCCGGATTGCTGCTGATCAATTGTAATTGGCCACTTTAAATTAGTATAATTGAAGTCACCGGCTATCACTATTGTGTTATTTTCAGATGCTGTGAAGAGATTTTCCATCAGTTTAGTATCACGTGATCTCCAAGCTGTCTCTTCCTTGTCGTCAGGTCGATATACCCCCACCACTAAGAAATGGTGCATACCAAACCGAACGTCAATATAGAGTGCTTCCACATCCTCACACATGTATCTTTGATTACGTTTAGCTATAATCGGTACACCATCCAAGTGGTCTCTGATGTAAATTGCTACTCCTCCAGCCCTAGTTTTTCCTTCCGATTTTTTCTTTTTGTGGCTACGGTCCAATCTAAATAACGAATAGCCAGAAATGTTATATGTGCTGTTACGGTCACTACTGTTCAGCCATGTTTCTGTGATTACTATTACTGAAGGATTCTGAGCATGGACATATTGTAGAAAAAGGTCGAATTTAGAACGAAGAGAGAAAAGATTTGTGTACATGAAAGTAAGATCGCTATAAGGGTCTCGGCGATTGTCTAGTTTTTTGGTACAATCTTAGGTATACCTTTTATATACCTTATGGTGAGACCAGTTTCGCCCTTATCAATTCGATTTTTAAGAGTATCACGTAATTTATTAAGCTCTTCTCTCTGTTTGGGTGTTTTATCGTCGTAAACTCTTACCTCCTTGTTGGCCTTACTCTTGTTTTTTAGAATCTGCACAGCATCCGCACGAGTCTTGAACACAATTTTCAGTGGCCGTTGCTTGCCATGTTCTCGGCGACCAAGACGCTGCACCGACGTAACTTTGGAAGAATAGTCCTCCCCACTGTTGATGTCCTTGAGGACCTTATTCACCACCTTCTCATCATAGTTCTTTCTGTCCGTGCCACTGTCAGAACCGCTTTCTTTGATGCCTACCAGGAGTACATTATTAGCTCTGCGCTCGCGCTCCAGAAGTTCCTCTAATATTGTGTTAGTGCTGACAGGCGACAGCTCGGGCGTTGTTGCTGCCGGCGGCTGCGCATCGTCCCGACCCGTATTACTAGTCCGAGACAAGAGCTCCTTCACTTCATCTAGTTCTTTTCTAAGTCCGTCGTACGATTTTATAAGCTTTGGCACTTGAAACAAAGCTTCTCTGCACAGATCACATAAGTATAGAAGCGTGCGTTTGCCCTTCAGACCCATGACGCGCGCCTCGCTACTAGTTAGATTACTGCATTGTATGCAGATATATCTTTTGCAGCCATCACACTGCACCACGGAGTCATCCGCAAAATCATTTTCGCACTTGAAACACTTCATTTTAGCTAAGCGAATTTAAATTATCAAGAAGAAAAACGAAAAAAAAAACGGTCCGAAGTTTAACTCCTATTTACGAGTAATTGAAGTAAAATTCTGAGCAAACTACACTGTTTACAGATTAATTGATAGTTAATAAACAAGAATAACACTTTTTTAACACAAAATTAACGAAATTAATAATTGTTAAGGAAATTATAAATAGCCACGCAAATTCGACACTGCTTCTCTATCGAGGGTAGGCGACGAAAAAAAGTTATAATAGTTGATATATTGATGCATATTGTATGCTTTTTCTATAACAAATTTTGAAAAATCATGAACAGTTTTTCCCGAGGGAATCGTTGAGGTTTTTCAGAACGTCAGTAGCCTATCTCCTATTTAATGTGTAGGCTATTTTTAATCCAAATACCATCCGATTCCAATTCATGGGTACTTTTGTCATTTAAAACATTTTTCAATTCCCTAAGGAACCACTTACATTTTCGGGATAACAGTAGCCCATGTGCTGACTTATATCATGGTCTAGGAGTAGACCATGATACAAGTCAGCACACCTAATCGCATTTGAATCCGTCGATTTGTTTCGTCAAAACAATTTTTTTTTTGGTGACTTTGGCTATCCCGCAGGAATGATAGACAGAATTTTCGGGCCTCCAGTATTGGTACATATTATAAGCTTCTCCAATACCAAATATTACCCCCAGTTGGATGTAATTGATGTTTTATTCTACAAACTTTGGAATTTTATTGGGCCCTCCAAGATGAAAAAATCACAAATATCGAAGAAATAGCATTTTTTATTTTACTTGAAGAATATTCGGTCTAGGGAATAAAAAGTTTCATACTATATAAAAGGGCCCGTTTTTCCCCTTTAGAGACCAAATTTTAAAAAATCCGTTCATATTACGCCATTACGTGGTAAAACATATCTATGTTACAAGTTTCAAGTGTATAGGTTAAGCGGTTTGGGCTGTAGACCATGTGTCAGTCAGTCACTCACGTCGAAGCCTTTTATTAATATAGATAGAAGATAGACATCCAAACACAGAGCAAACACTTATGTTCTTTATATAAATTTCGAGTGATAATAATAATAATTGTGGCAATCAAACCCACATCTCTTTGGCCCAGGTGTCAGAGTTACTAACCACTAGGCCACCGAAGCAGTCAGGTGATTGCAATTGTGAGGTGAGGGTTCAAATGCCGTTCACGTGCCAATTCCTTTTGAATTTATGAACGGAATCTCAAACCACTGGCTTTTCGGTGAAGAAAAACATCGTGAGGCAACCTGCGTACGTCCGTAGAAGAAATTTGATGGTGTATGTGAAACCACCAATCCGCCATAGACCAGCGTGGTGAATATGGCCTAATCACCTTTCGTGGGTAGGCCTATGTTCAGCAGTAAACTATTATAAGGACTGGTACAGTACAGTACTTATAGGTATAATTTTATACGATTACTATCTTTTCCATCACATAGTGACAGCAATGAAATATTATAATTATTTTTTATGTCTTTAGGCCTCCTCAAGAAACGTGACTTACGCGTTGATGATGAATATAATGAGGAAAATAAAGCTAAACTAAGAAATAACAATCTGATGCAGTGTATTACGAGTTTCAAGAAAACCGAAAACATACTAGATGACGTTAATGATTGCTTGGAGGAGAAAGCTGACGTGGACACAACAGATGAGGATAGAAACGCACCCTTGCATCTGGCGGTGTACAATGGACTAGGTATCATCGTGAAACTGTTTCTGAACAAAAATACTGATGTAAATTTAATGCAAGAAGCAAATACGGATAGATGCCACTACAGCCATTGCAGCAATAACTCGTGGAGATATAAATATAGCGACGCGCGTGAAGTAGCAAAATACAGTATCACGCGTGTTTGGTTTCGACCATCAACTTGAAACATTTTGTATTCCATGTTGATGGTTTAGGTGGTATCCGTCCATTCCACAAACTATTTTTCAAAAACTGGCATGTGACAACCAACCAACCAACCAACCAACCAATGTTTGACAAACCCACGAGTAAGCCAAATTGACAAACGATTCTTTTAATTTTTTTATTCTAATAAATGTTAGTTGTATACTCTATAAAATTTAACTTGATCTCTGCGACAGTGAAATTGACTTATAAGATTGACATTTTTAGAGTTGAGATAGTGGTGGAAAAAAATCGATTTTCAAACAATGTTGTAATGAAATCGAATGAGTAGTTGAAGGTGAGAAATTGGATTTTATTTACTTACTATCATTTAAGATCAAGTATGTATACATGTAAGTAATGTTTTGATATCAATTAAATACTCATAATAATGTAACGATAGTATTCATCGACATTTTTCACTATTATCGATGCTAATGTAACATATAATTGGATTTATTTTAATTACACATGTAAAAAATGTTATGATATTAAAATATACATAAAATTAATGAAAAATTAAGTTTTATTTAAAATATCGTCAGTATAAACAATCGATATTTTAATTAAAACTCTATCTAAAACTCTGTGGTCACGATCATTCGTCGCCCATCACTAATCGACATGCCCATGAAGTATGACATTGACAGGTGCTGTCAAGAAATTCAGGACTTCATAGGCGTGATTTTTCTGTTAGCTGTCGTAGAGATCAAGTTAAAGAAGGATGCGCGAGCCCATACATACCAGGACCTGTTATATACGAACAGACTAATTTTTCCTCACTTATTTTCTAAGAATGATATGTTCACCAATGTGATTTATGACGCTTCTAAAACTGTTCAAATATGTACAATTTGGCTAAAATTGAATATAAAATAAGAAAAAACGAAAACAATTTTCAAGCTATAAGTACCTATTTATAGACATGTATACACACTAATGATTATGGATTGCCAGGTTTGTTATGTTCAGAGTGCTAAAATGGTGCTCGATTTTAAAAACTTGATGTCATGTATTTTTAGTCAATATTGTCTCAATGATATTTATATTGATTTTTAAAACAGTGCATGTCATCTTGTCTGTAATATCAGATTACTTTTTGGAGTTCATCGATTTATAAGACGTTGTCACGTCCAAAAAATCAATGTCTAGGACTGATATAAAAAGAAAATGAAAAATGGAATGATAAAGAAAATTCGGTATTCATCCATTTCATTAGCAAAAGTACAAGAACCGCAACTATAAGTTAAGAATATAAGTAATTTCGAATAAATTCAGCTCGGCTGCAGCCTGCGGATGCAGGTTGCGAATGGTGGTAGCACACGCATGAGCCGCTGCTTGTATCCGCAGTCGGGAATGATTCCGATGCTGGTTGCCTACGTCGTACATCGCAGGTACGTTGGACTTGTTTAAACAGGCTAACAACACTTGCAGCCGAGGCTCGGTAGCACATGCTGCCGCAGCCGTGTTCGGAATCTTTTTGTAGAAATTCATACAACTACGTAGATAACCAGAGCCCTTAGTCCAGGTTTTGTGTTGTTTACTTAAACTATTGCGTTCGCGTGTGGCTCCATACATTTTGGTTAGTTCTTCATCGTTCCGGCCAGGGGCGCTGTACAAAAATGTATAGGGCAATATCGAACAGATGTAATTTCAATTTATGTGTAAACCTGGACTAACGCCTCAGTTGTGTAGCCACAGCCGGCCTAGTGCAGCTGCTGCAAGTGTAGTAAAGCAAGTGAAAGATTCGAATAGCACCCTTAAGGATTATTACGAGTAATATTAAAATTGCCACGAATTTCTCGGATAACTTCAACTACTGCTTTTTGTTTTTAGTAGTAAAGTTTATGATAAAAAGTACATATAAAAATAATAAGAATATTCTTTCTTTTTGATAATCTTTTAGTATACAAAAATGTATGTTTCTATAAAAATGTATAATAACACCTCAGTTTGTAAACATTACGGGCTAAAACGAGTTAACGCAGGATTATGTGCCAATAGTTAAAAAGAAAATAATTATTACATCAACACGTCAACATTTCCAAAATTGCTAAGTCTGGATACCTAGAACGAAGTCTGTCAACACTAAATACGTCATCTGATTGACTGAATTTGACATTTCCTTTTTTTTTGACAGCAACAGTAATAAAAGATTGTTTTTTTTTTCAAATAATTCGCCCATTTTTGGACACTAAAGCCTTAAAGACCATACCGCCGCTTCTTATGTATGTAATCCGTAATGTAAAAACAATAAAAAAATCATTGTAATTTTTCTGGTGGGTTAATTTTAATTTTAATTAGTGATATGAAAACAGCAAAAAATCCCTATATTTTTGAAGCACATATCATTTTTAGAAAATATGTTTGGTTTTTTACTAACAAAAAAAAAATAAAAAATATTGACAGGTTAATTCCGTGCATCCTTCTTTTATAGAGTATAATAAAAACCAACACTTGACACATTTTTATTTTACAAAGTGTCGTTTGACAATTAATTCAATTAAATAAATATTTAAAATACTGAACAAAAGTTAAAAAACATGCCACTCCTCTAAATTTTTCTGAAAACAAAATAAACCAAAAAAGGTCATACACGTAATACAGGGTAAGGTCACACCAAATTCTTGGGCAAAGTTATAAAACTAGTTCCGATGACGAGCGGTTTTTGGAATGAATACTATACGAATATGTAGTTTTAATGTGATATTTTGCCAAAATAAATTTGTGAAAAATTACACATAACACAGAGCAAACACCTATGTTCATCACATAAATGCTTGCCCTGGCTGGGAATCGAACTCAAGCCTCTTTAGCCCATGAGTCAGGGTCACTAACCACTGGGTCACCGATACAGTCAGGTGATTTCAATTGCGAGGTGAGGGTTCAAATCCCGGTCCCGTGTCAATCTTGAGGCAACCTGTATATTTCCGTAGAATAAATTCGATGGTGTATGTGAAACCACCAATTCGCGCTGGACCAGCGTGGTGAATATGGCTCAATCACCTTTCGTGAGTAGGCCTATGTTCAGTAGTAAACTCTTGTAAGGGCTGGTACAGTACAGTACTTATAGGTACAATTTCATACGATTACTATCTTTTCCATCACATAGTGACAGCAATGAAATTTTATAATTATTTTTTAATGTTTTTAGGCCTGCTCGAGAAACGTGACTTACACGTTGATGAAGAATATAAATATAAGGAATATGAGGAAAATAAGGCTAAACTAAGAAATAACAATCTGCTGCAGTGTATTACGAGTTTCAAGAAAACCGAAGACATACTAGATGACATTAATCGTTACTTGGAGCAGAAAGCTGACGTGGACACAACGGATGAGGATGGAAACACGCCCTTGCACCTGGCGGTGTACAATGGACTAGGTATCATCGCGGAACTATTGTTGAACAAAAATGCTGATGTAAATGCAAGAAGCAAATACGGATGGACGCCATTACATGCAGCGATAATTCGTGGAGATATAAATTTAGTGGCACTGTTGTTGAATAAAAATGCCGACGTCAACGCAACAGCCAAAAACGGATATACGCCATTGCACATGGTAGTATGTGAGGGACAAGAGGATATTGTAAAACTATTGATTAACAAAAATGTTAATGTGGATGCGAGAGGAAAACTTGGAAGGAGGCCATCGCACGCGGTGCTTGGAGTAAAAACAAATATAATGGAACTATTACTTAGGAAACACGCTGACGTAAACGCGATGGATGAGGATGGAGACACGCCATTGCACATGGCGGTAAGATATGGGCTTGAAAGTATCGTAAAACTGCTCCTGAACAAAAATGCTATTGTGAATTTGAAAAACATACTCGGAGAATCACCACTGCATGAGGCAATTAGGACCAACAATATAGCTACCGTCAAATTGTTACTGAGCATCACTGATGCGAATTCGAAAGATGAGTTCGGCAACACACCATTACATGCAACAATGAATGCCATGAGTATAAATGCACAAGACTCGGAAGGTAACACGCCTTTACACGATGCAGCTTTTTATTTAGCTACTGACATCGCTGCCCTGCTTGTGCAACACGGTGCTAATGTTACCATTAAAAATAACAATGGTTATACTCCGCTTTCCCTAGTTCAGCTATTCTCTTATGATGACAACGCGGACATCGTGCAGCTATTGCAAATTGCTGAAATGGAAGCAAGGAAGAACTGTGATGAAGTTCTTACTAACGATCCAGTTACTTTGTTACATAATAATTTGCACAAAATACATAATACAATTAATTTGAAGACAATTGATGATTTTGGCTTCTCTGGACAGCTGTATGAAACCAAAATGATTTCTTTGTTTTACCTACGAATGTTAAATAGTGAGCAGCTGGAGCAGGACTTGCTTCTTGGAGTTAACATCAATGATATCGGTGACATGGATGATATTTGCCTGCGGTACCGGGTGAGAGGCCAACAGAGACCGGTCGTGTTGTTCATACAAGGAAAACATAAGAAAAGTCCCAAGAGTAAGCTCACCAATAATGATTTGTGGAGTGATAGCGGCGGCTTTGACTTGAGGAAATATTTCAAAAGCTATCTTAAAATTACTGAAAAATTCCACCTTAACAGCGAGGATCCTATGTTCCAAGGAGACTTTGAAGATATCGACTGCTACTTTATTTTGTATACGTCAGCCCAGGAAAGTCTTGGAACAAAAAAGAAAACCAAAAATAAGGTTAACAAAATCATACACGAGCTGATAGATACATGTGATGGTATAGAACCTTTTCAGTATAGCTGCAATAACGCTGATATAGATAATTTACTGGAAGCGGTAGATGTACACGACTCTGCCCTGAATCTGACGTCAAAAAAATATTATGCAACACATGCAAAGATTTTTTTCAGCAAATTATGGATTTACTCCAATCAAGCCAATGAAACCAAAGTAGAAAGCGTTGTAAAGAAAGAAATAAACAAATATTACAACGACAATGGAGATAAAAATAATGTAATGCTAGAACAATATTCAAATGCAGTCTTCTTAATTATTCACCAGAATATACAAGAATGGTGGAGATTGAGAAACAATGCTCCTTACTTAACTCGATCAAATGATTTGTTTAAGCTTGCACAGTTTATTTTCCTTGCTGACGTTTTGCTGATCTTTTGTAACGCAATAAATTATTTAAAAAACGATGTTAAACTACAATTCAACAATTTTTTACATTTCGCGACTGCTACAGTTGAGGATCTCCACATATACTTGCGCGAATTATTGAGAACCATAAATTCATTGAAGCTAAAAAATAAGGAAATGGTTTTCAACACGCTTATTTTGGATATCCCTACAACTGATACGAGATTGAAGCGTGAAACTACGCTACTAGATAGCGACAAATCTAGATTTATAAGTAAATTCTTGAATCTTAGTCAAGAAGTAATTTTAAGTAATGATTTGGAGAAATGTAACAAATTTAAGTATGCAAAGAGAAATGGAACATCTGAGGTAGGTGGCGTACTGTTAAAGATGAAAATGTCGAGTTTGATCTTTTTAAGAGCACTGAACCATGCACAAATAGATCATAATACGGTTTTGCTGAGAGCCAAAATACCAGGCATCAGTATGACTGACATATGTTTGCGATTTCAACTGAAAGATCAGCAGAGGCCGGTGATGCTCTTTATGCAGTTAATCTATAGAGAAAATCCAGAAAAAAGAAAATTAACTGCAGATACGCTTTGGAGAGATTCTGAGAAAAGTTGCCTGCTTAAGTATTTCTTGAGCTATCTGGAGATCAAGGAACGGTTGAGGAACAGCAACGAAGACCACATGTTTGAAGGAGGGCACCAAATTTCTGATTGCAATTTTTTTCTGTGCACGTCAGTCGATGAAAGTTTTACTCGAAATAAAATCAACCAACACGTGAGTAGGGAGATTTTGGACCTCATAAGTACAGAAGAAGACACAAAAGTTTTTCAGTTTGATCATAACGACGCTAATATAGATCGTTTAACCAAAATTACAGCCAAAGATCAACTCAACAAACTAGGAAATGTTTTTCTTAAATCTGTGTTACATGAAAAATACAGTCCACATTTGATGTCGAATAAATTAATTGCAAAATATCACGTTGCTATGGCTCAGGAAGTCTTACAGCCGTGCGAAGAGCAGCCATTGATCAATCAATATCGCATGTGGAAGATTCGTTCCGAGTTTTTCGATAGCGACCTTGAGCATTTAATCATCCTTAGAGAATCTTTTTTAAAAACGATGACATCGAAATGCCATAATCAAAACAAATATGAGTTGCAGTCATTAAATATAAAATTACCTCTAGCATTCGGAAACTTAGATATGACATTCAGAAGTAACGAAAACCAAACAGATAGGATAAAATTTGTTGCAGATAAATTAATGAAACTACTAGAAATACATAAGGTCACCAATATTGTAGAAATTAACGATGATTATGTGGGACCAGACAAAATGTTACAACAGGGCTTTATAGATGTCAACGGCGGCATCGGCAGTGCAATCGGAAACCTGCTTATTTTTGATGCAGATACAAAAACATTAAAGTTTGACCTGAAAAAGAAGAATCTACCACCAAATGCTAATTTATTTTTGAATGAGTTGAGGGATGACAAATATAATCCTTTCAATATAGATTTAAGCGTATGCAGAATTAAAATCAACCTAGACAATTTTCCAAAGAGTTCATTTTACGACGACGAAAACGAAAAAAGACAAGCGAGAGATTTCTTTAGAAAATTTTGGATATATCCTATTCAAGCAACAGAAGACGAAGTGGAACGTATTTTCAAATATGAAATAAACAAACTAGTGTCTGAAAATAAGAGTTGTTATAAGAACGGGAATATTTTAGACCTTATTTCGTTACTTTCTTTTAATGAAATTCAGAAATGGTCGTTGCTACCGAATGGATCACCTTACTTAACTCGCGCAAGTGAGCTGTTCGAACGTGTGGAGCTAGCATGTATCTACAGCCTTTTGCAGAGTGTCGTGAATTTTATGTACATATCAGGTACGCACAGTATAGATATAAAAGTACATCAATCTTCGAATGATCACGAACAAGAACAGCACATAAAAACAGGACAACTTTTCGAAAAAATGTCGAGTAAGCTGTTAAGTATATTAGACCCACAACAAGCAGATCATTCAGTCAAACTGCAGCATAGATACGAATATAAGTGGTCGAAATTGTCTTTAAAAATACACCCGAAGATGGATTCAATGCAATTGATTTTTACAGCAGAATTCGAAAATAGCTTCAAACATCGTGCCTTTGCTAAAGCTGGTTTCGTTCACCACGGCTCGGGCGGTGAGATCAGCCGGGCTGAAGGCAAATTTATGGTATACGAACAATATTTTAGTCATTCAAATTGGAATTATTCGGAGAGATTATTTTAAGAAAACTATCTAGTGATTTGACTCGTTGCATGTCTTTACACGATTTCTTTCGCTTACGAGGAGACATTAACTGACGGAGCGATTAAAGTGAAACAGAGTCTCCGTTTGTGCGCTCAGACCACAGGCAAGATGACTATAAAATATAATTAGTCCGCCAGTTATAACATCAAAAAATAATGTACACGTATTTTTTCTTCTGTCAATTAAACAAAAATTGATGAAGATATAGCCCGTTAAAGATCCCCGTGACTTCGCAAGTCACATGCAAATGTATAACTGCTGAAAGAGAAGTGACGTTACGAGCTCCCATTCCCAAACTTTAACAAGGCGTATCTTTGTCATTTATTGTTTGATTGTCAGAAGAAAAAATACATATCCAAATTTTTTTGATAATCTTCTCTACTCAAGGTCTAATTTTTTTTTTCACCATCAGTGATCATGCCCAATCTTAAGACGCTCTAAACATTTAGGTATTTTACAATAATGTCTCGCGGCATACAAATAGAGTCTAAAATCGCGTGTCGTTTGTTTTTAGACGAAACTCGAGATGAGAATTCGATATTTTTTCGCAGTTTTAGTTCGTTTAAAAAGAAATGAAGCCGTGTTTGCAATAAACTATATAGATATGTCTTTAGTTTAGTAAATTCCTTATTTTCTGATTACAAAAATATAGTAATTATCGGTCTAAATATTGAGAAATGCGAAACGAAAGATGTTTTTCTAAAGCTTTTTTTTTGTGAATTTTTACCCAAGATACCAGACAATTTTTTTGCAATATTATTGTAAAAGTATCTCTTGTGAACTTTTATTGTGTGCTCTGTATTTTTTCCACGTTTGTAAGAGTTATACGCCTAACTGTGCGACGAAAAATATAACGTTTTACGGATTTTTGTCTTTGGGCAGCGCCTTAAATACATAATTTATTTAGTATTATTAAGATTTGATAAACTTTAGTATAGTAAGTAAATATTATATAATTATAAACATATTTTATTATCTGTTACAGTACGCTTTTAATTTGAAAATATTTTGTATTACTTCAATAATCATGTTAGACGATTAAATATTGAGTACAATCCAATTATTTCAAGGTATTTTATTAACTGATATCCGTCTCGCTCGTGCAATTTCACAATAAACTAATTAATGGTAGTATAGGCCAAATCAAACTCCTTGGCGGCTGTGATGTTAGCTATAAGCTGCGCAAAATTTCACTCTTTGAGTGAGTAAAACTCAAACGGATGCGGGCCGTTTGAGTTTAACTCCCTTCCACCCCGCGTCAAATTGTAGAATAGGGTCGTTTCTTGGCTCTACGCGCGGGCTGCACTTGTAGAATACGGTCGTTTATCTGCTCTACGCGCGGGCTGCACTTGTAGAATGTGGTCGTTTATCTGCTCTATGCGCGGGTTGCACTTGTAGAATATGGTCGTTTCTTGGCTCTACGCGCGGGCTTCACTTGTAGAATACGGTCGTTTATCTGCTCTACGTGCGGGCTGCACTTGTAGAATGTGGTCGTTTATCTGCTCTATGCGCGGGTTGCACTTGTAGAATATGGTCGTTTCTTGGCTCTACGCGCGGGCTGCACTTGTAGAATACGGTCGTTTATCTGCTCTACGCGCGGGCTGCACTTGTAGAATATGGTCGTTTATCTGCTCTACGCGCGGGCTGCACTTGTAGAATATGGTCGTTTATCTGCTCTACGCGCGGGCTGCACTTGTAGAATCTGGTCGTTTATCTGCTCTACTCGCGGACTGCACTTGTAGAATACGGTCGTTTATCTGCTCTACGCGCGGGCTGCACTTGTAGAATATGGTCGTTTATCTGCTCTACGCGCGGGCTGCACTTGTAGAATATGGTCGTTTATCTGCTCTACGCGCGGGCTGCACTTGTAGAATACGGTCGTTTATCTGCTCTACGCGCGGGCTGCACTTGTAGAATACGGTCGTTTATCTGCTCTACGCGCGGACTGCACTTGTAGAATATGGTCGTTTATCTGCTCTACGCGCGGGCTGCACTTGTAAAATATGGTCGTTTATCTGCTTTACGCGTGGGCTGCACTTATAAAATATGGTCGTTTATCTGCTCTACGCGTGGGCTACACTTATAAAATATGGTCGATTATCTGCTCTACGCGCGGGCTGCACTTGTAGAATATGGTCGTTTATCTGCTCTACGCGCGGGCTGCACTTGTAAAATATGGTCGTTTATCTGCTCTATGCGCGGGCTGCACTTGTAGAATATGGTCGTTTATCTGCTCTACGCGCGGGCTGCACTTGTAAAATATGGTCGTTTATCTGCTCTACGCGCGGGCTGCACTTGTAGAATATGGTCGTTTATCTGCTCTACGCGCGGGCTGCACTTGTAAAATATGGTCGTTTATCTGCTCTACACGCGGGCTGCACTTGTAGAATATGGTCGTTTATCTGCTCTACGCGCGGGCTGCACTTGTAGAATATGGTCGTTTACCTGCTCTACGCGCGGGCTGCACTTGTAGAATATGGTCGTTTATCTGCTCTACGCGCGGGCTGCACTTGTAAAATATGGTCGTTTATCTGCTCGACGCGTGGGCTGCACTTGTAGAATATGGTCGTTTATCTGCTCTACGCGCGGGCTGCACTTGTAGAATATGGTCGTTTATCTGCTCTACGCGCGGGCTGCACTTGTAGAATACGGTCGTTTATCTGCTCTACGCGCGGGCTGCACTTGTAGAATATGGTCGTTTATCTGCTCTACGCGCGGGCTGCACTTGTAGAATATGGTCGTTTATCTGCTCTACGCACGGGCTGCACTTGTAAAATATGGTCGTTTATCTGCTCTACGCGCGGGCTGCACTTGTAGAATATGGTCGTTTATCTGCTCTACGCGCGGGCTGCACTTGTAAAATATGGTCGTTTATCTGCTCTACGCGCGGGCTGCACTTGTAGAATATGGTCGTTTATCTGCTCTACGCGCGGGCTGCACTTGTAAAATATGGTCGTTTATCTGCTCTACACGCGGGCTGCACTTGTAGAATATGGTCGTTTATCTGCTCTACGCGCGGGCTGCACTTGTAGAATATGGTCGTTTACCTGCTCTACGCGCGGGCTGCACTTGTAGAATATGGTCGTTTATCTGCTCTACGCGCGGGCTGCACTTGTAAAATATGGTCGTTTATCTGCTCGACGCGTGGGCTGCACTTGTAGAATATGGTCGTTTATCTGCTCTACGCGCGGGCTGCACTTGTAGAATATGGTCGTTTATCTGCTCTACGCGCGGGCTGCACTTGTAGAATACGGTCGTTTATCTGCTCTACGCGCGGGCTGCACTTGTAGAATATGGTCGTTTATCTGCTCTACGCGCGGGCTGCACTTGTAGAATATGGTCGTTTATCTGCTCTACGCGCGGGCTGCACTTGTAAAATATGGTCGTTTATCTGCTCTACGCGTGGGCTGCATTTATAAAATATGGTCGTTTATCTGCTCTACGCGTGGGCTGCACTTATAAAATATGGTCGTTTATCTGCTCTACGCGCGGGCTGCACTTATAAAATATCCCAAGTAGCAAAATAGATCTAATAACTGTCTTCAAGACTACATTTCAGCACTCCAATAACAATTTTATAGAGTACTACAACCCTGGATTTGGGCGCACTTATTGGAGTACAAGTTCTTGTTACGCTCCCGTAAAGAGCTAACAGGATGCTAATTAGTTTAATTACTGTCTTGCACGAATATTTTGAAGCACTAAAGCTCCTTTAATTGTCTTGTTGATGATTGCTACAGGTGTTAGTACTCCTGTTATTATCTTCTTCCAGTTCGTTTAAAGTGTAATTGTATTAATAATGTGCTAATAACGTTTTAAGTTATTTGTAAAAAAAAATACAGGCTGGATACGGCAGACCAATTAGTTTTTGTTATTTTATTGGGTGTAGTGTTTCTATTAGGAAAGTAATTTTAGTTATTGTTTTATTTTAATGACATACACGTAGCTTAGCTAGAATTAAGTGAGCATGCGATTAACACTTGGCAAATCTATTTTTACTGCAAATGTATATCATCTTTGGGCTGATTTTTTAGCGCGCTTACAGAAATAGAATGTTAAGTCTAATGTAAAATTATGATCAAGCACTTGATTATTCTTATTTGATTATTCAATCGCCATGTTTAAAAAATGCTCTCTGTCATGACATTTATAAGAGTGTTAAAAGTAAAAATGCGCTACACTTACTCTTAGATAAGATTAATTCACCACCATGTTGAATCATATTAGAGTTCCCTATTGATAATTATGAAACGCTTGAAACGCTAAACAGAAAGCTAGACATTTTTTATTTAATTTGTTTTCGTTATTGTTATTTGGGGAGTTAAAAAAAAAAAAGATTTTCAGACATGGTCGCCTAGTCATGTATCAATAATAAATCCTGTAAGATGCTCTGAAAGCTTTGAATTTTAACACTGTCCAATGAATTATTATTCATTTTTATTACAATAAATGAATATAGTTATTCAAACATTTCAATACAATTCACTTATTATTATTCCTTTCATATTTACAAAATGGTCAAGTTCCTTGATGTGGGCTGTTTTTTGACTAAAAATGAATTGCGCCTACTTATACTTATAAATATGCAATGGCCTTGGATGCGTACACACTTTGTTTTATCTGCTAGCTGCAAAGGATGTGGATGATTGCTTTCTATTAACAATGTTCATTATAGACCTTTACACTTCGTATGTTCTCATGAAAACATAGAGTTACTATTGAACTTTAAAATATTTTGGTGTCCCGACTGTTCTCTGTACAGTATGTATGACCATTACTGCTTGCCCTGTACTAATCCGAAAGGAAGTGATTGAGACAATCATTATGATAAACTTTTACTATGGGCCAACCTAGAATTTGAGGAAAAAATCAGCTGTTCCATGTAACATTGCAACTCGGAATCGACAAAATGTATGACACACCTGATTTTTTTTTATCGAAATCCGGGTTGGCCCTATAGTAAACATTTATTATAGGTACAGTTACTCTGAATCACCTCTTTTCGGCTTGTTATATCAGACCTGGATAACCCTGTATTTGTACTACATAAATTGAGAGATTTTTGGTACAAAAAAAACTACTTGGTAGAGCGTCATTAATCCTTGTATTTAAAATCACAGAAAGATCATTGTACGCTAAGTGAGATATATTGTGTTTAATAACCCACATTATAATTTTTTTTCGCAATCGTATGTTTTTTTCATAATCAAGTTTTTCGACATCTGATTCATATTCACTTTCATCACTATTATATCATCCGCATGTGTAGTATGTATCATCCGCACGCTCATCGTCACTTATATCAATGACATTTACGAGTATATCACTTTCGGAATGTACTGAACACTCAAGTTAATTGTTTGTTTCTGCCTTTTCAAAACTTGTTTGACAATGGCTTTTGCGTTACTAATTCAGCGTGTCTTTTATGCACAGTTCTTCTATAAGCTCCACTTCTTTTGAAACGCTTCTATTTTTGTAAATCCATTGTAATCAATATAATGAAACTGTCTCAAATCGAGCGACATGAATAACTGATAAATATACTTCATAGTAATAGCCTAGCGCTTTAAATGATTATTTACTCTTGTAAGTGTCTCTCTTAAGACCACATGACACTTCATACTTACAATGATCTCAACTAATTCTATTATAAAATCTGTGAATCTTACACAATGTCACTGTAAAACTAAATTGCTACGACATCGCTTCATACTTATAATGATCTTAACTAAGTCTGTTATAAAATCTGAGAATCTTACACAATGTCATTGTAAAACTAAATTGCTATATATTTGTAATGATCTCAGACAAGTACATTATAAATTATGGAAATCTAACACAATGCCATTATAAGACTATAATTTTCGTAGGACTATTGAAACTTCGTCAATGCAGTTATTAGATCATATATCTTGTAACTATCCTATAAAGTAGTGTACTAGTAAACTACAAGCCATTTATATGAGTGAATATGATCTTGAGAGCATAAATGCTTGGACAACGCTATTATTAGCATAAAAATTATGGAAGTCTCCAGGAAAGCCTTTATAAGAGCTTTTTTAGTTTAATTTTACCTATTGTATTTTGTTATAAGATTCCCTTGCTAGTTGGGATATGATCGTTTATCTGCTCTACGCGCGGGCTGCACTTGTAGAATATGGTCGTTTATCTGCTCTACGCGCGGGCTGCACTTGTAGAATATGGTCGTTTATCTGCACTACGCGCGGGCTGCACTTGTAGAATATGGTCGTTTATCTGCTCTACTCGCGGGCTGCACTTGTAGAATATGGTCGTTTATCTGCTCTACGCGCAGGCAGCACTTGTAGAATACGGTCGTTTATCTACTCTACGCGCAGGCAGCACTTGTAGAATACGGTCGTTTATCTGCTCTACGCGCAGGCAGCACTTGTAGAATACGGTCGTTTATCTGCTCTACGCGCGGGCTGCACTGTCCGGTGGTTTCTCAAACGAATGGCGGCCGTTTGAGTTTAACTCCCTTCCACCCCGCGTCAAATTGTAGAATACGGTCGTTTATCTGCTCTACGCGCGGCCTGCACTGTCCGGTGGTTTCTCAAACGGATTGTGGCCGTTTGAGTTTAACTCCCTTTCACCCAGCGTCAAATTGTAGAATACGTTCGTTTATCTGCTCTACGCGCGGGCTGCACTGTCGGGTGGTTTCCCAAAAAAATAATCAGCCAAGTGCCAGTCGAACTCGCGCGTGAAGGGTTCCGTACTGTATGGGAGCCCCTTTAAATTTTATTTTAATTTTATAATTGATTAGTTTTACGCGTCTACCTGTTACCGTTATTAATATCGAGCGAAAAACGGCTAAAAATTCAGGTTTCTGGTATGGAGCCCCCTCAAATATTTATTTTATTTTGTTTTTAGTATTTGTTGTTATAGCAGAAATAGAAATAACAAACAAACAATAACACTTTATTAGACAACCACATTACATAAAACACAAATTACAGGGACAAAACAGTACAATTTATAGGTTTCTAACTGGCGGCCTTATCGCTTTAACTTTCCAGGTAACCAAGAAATACATCATCTGTGAAAATTTCAAGTGTCTAGCTATCACGGTTCATGAGATACAGCCTGGTGACAGACGGACAGCGGAGTCTCGGAGCGGAGACTGCCTCGGTGGCTCAGCTTAGTGGTTAGTGACCCTAACTTCCAAGTCAACGAGGCGTGGGTTCAATCCTCACCCAGGGCAAGTATTTATCTGATGAACATAAGTGTTTGCTCTGTGTCTGGGTGTTATTTAGTTACTATCTATAAAAGTATGTATTTAAAAAAATAATTATATGTAGTATATCAGTCTCTGGCAGCCATATCACAAGCTTTGCTTAGTTTGGGGTCAGAGGGCATGTGTAAGATGTCCTCAAATATTTATTTTATTTATTCTTAATAATAGGGCCCCGTTTTTACCCTTTGGGTACGGTACCCTAAGAAGACTGTGACAATACGGAAGACTTGCTGTGTAAGGTTGAAATATCAATGATACGTAACAAATCAAGAAATTTTAATGTTTTCCTAAAGATAAAGCGTGCACGAGTCAACACCGGCTCCGTGTAAAATTTATTATATTACTTAAAAAACCATCGCTTCAGTGCTAACTACAAAAAATCGACGTACCTAATACTATAACAGTTACGTTATAACTTATCCTCCAGAAATTCCTCAAAACAAGTGAATCATCAAGGAAGAAGACAAAAACAAAGAATAGCAAAAATGCCCGCGTCGTACTATAATAACTATAAATATTATAAGGAAGTACCTATACCTAAAACAACGCAGATCACACCGCGGACTATTGTCATTTTAAGTAAAAAATAAGACAACGCGGGCCAAACCGCGGCCTAATATCATTTAAGGGTTCCATACCCAAAGGGTAAAAACGGGACTAATAAAACTCCGCTGTCCGTCTGTCTGTCACTAGACTGTATTTCATCGTGATAGCTAGAACGTTGAAATTTTCACAGATGGTATATTTCTATTGCCGCTATAACATCAAATATTACTAAAACAGAAAAATAAAATGTTAAAGGGGGCTCCCATAAGACAAATCTGAATTTTTAGCCGTTTTTCGCTGGATATTAATAACGGCGACAGGTAGATTCTTTAAATATCCATATATATATATATATATTTATTTAAGATACATAAACTTTAAGAATAAATAATTTAATTAAAATGAATATTCAAGAGAGGCTCCCGTTCAAGTAACGTAATTGTTTGATCGATATTAATAACGTAAACAGGAAAATGCCCGAAGTATTCACAGAATAAATTAAGTTATATGTTCCTTCAAAAATAAATAATTAAAATAAAATATATTACGAGGGCTTTCATACGGAACGGAACCCTTCGTGCATGAGCCCGACTCGCACTTGGCTGATTATTAAATAAGTACTAAGACAACGTGAGCCAAACTGCGGGCTATAATCATTTTAAATAATTACTAAGACTACTCGGTTCAAACCGTGGTCTATAATTATTTTAAGTAGTATTAATGTAAGTATCTAGTAGTACTAAGACAACACGGGCCACGCCGCAAGTGAATATTTTGAAGAAAGAACATGAACAAGAACGCGGGCCAAACCACGAGCTAATTTGATTTGTAAGTACCTACTTGAACAACGCGAGACAAACCGCCAGGGCCTGATTTAGAGGTCAGGCCGCCCTAGGCTAATTATGAGAAAGCGCCCCCGCCAGGTCGGTGCGTTACGGGTGGCCTAAAAGTAGTAAGTACCATATAGGTACTATAGGTATATAAAGCAGCCATAAATATTAGTTTTGACTTTGTTTACTAGATTGAAAATTTTAACATGGTTCATACTTTTGTTACCTATAAAAGTTTTCAGATCGATCTGCAAGCAAAACTAACGTTATTCGTTTCTGCACGACATTCAAAGTTAAGGAGGAAACACATTTTAGCTGATCATACATAAAGGCAAAACCAAGAGGTAAAGCGAGGTGCTTTACCTCTTGGTTTTGCGTACTAAGCGACTAAAATCATGAGTAGTGATTGCAGGCTACCAAGTAGAAAACCAAATCCGGAAATTGACGGAAATTGCGTGACTCTAGCGAACATTTTTTACGTTTTTCTGATAAATCATTTTGATTCAACATTTTGTATATTTACTTAAATGATGAAAATAAACCGGGAAAACGCGAGCGAAGCGAGCATGAAAATTTCCCTATTTATACTATTTTTTTTAAATAGAGGCATGTGGCTTCAAGAACGTCTCGCCGATAATATGCGCGAGCGTAGTGAGCGTGAAATTTATTAGTCTTTTCAATAATTTTAAAACAGATACGAGTAACACAAATAACCGATATTTATCCATTATCGGTATTTTTTTAACAACTTTAGAATTGATACGAGCAAAACAGAGCACTGTCCTGCTAATAAGCGTGATTCTTTGTATTTTTCTTCAGTAATTTCAAACGAATAATGAGCAAAGCAGACAAATCTAGTGCTATATTTAGAATGCTCTAAGACAACGCGGGCGAAACCACGGGCATTTAGCTAGTCATAACATATTAGATTAGAAAAATAAAAACGTATTATACGTAGATACTACATTTTATTTGTAAGATACACCAAGTTACACAACACAAAATATATGGCATAATAAATTCTAATTATCATATAAATTTAATTTCATTTATACTCACTAAAAGATATTTCATTGCTACGAATTGCTAATTAAAAATAAGTCACACAAAAATACTCTATTATATTACAACTGATCTTACTGTTAACAATAATTGTATTACAAGTTTTCATCGAATTTACAGTAGACCGAACATCATTAATTCGAAACACGTTTTATCGAACAACATGCTTAGCTTTGCATCTCTGATCCATTCTATAAAAAATAGATTGTATAAAAATATACACGCAGTAGGCATGATGACAAGGTAAAATAAATATTATTATTATTCGTCCGTTAGCTAGATTATCAAAAAAAATGCTGGACATTTTTTATTATATATGAAATCACCTAAGAGAGTGACACGTGACGTCACATGGCACTTCAAGGTGCTATATTTTCATAATTTTTTGTTAGAGGAAGAATACATATCGATTATTTTTTGATAGTCTAACTGACGGGATATGTATATTTTTTAGTTATCTACCGAATTTGGCAGAACAATGTTAATATTTACTGAAATTAAAATGAATAATAAGCAATAAAAATAATATAGACAACATTGACTACGACAAAAATCATTAAAATAATTGGCAGTTATTATAACAAGTGTATTAGGTAGTTTCTTCAAAAAGGAGGAGTTAAACCATCTTGTGCACATTTTGGATAAAAAATAAACTATAAAAGAGTTTTAAGTTTTATACAAATTGTAAAAAATTTCATTCTCAAAGAGATCTCTCTGGTCGTAGCTTACTTACTCATCAGTCTTACAGGATAGAGGCGTACCACTTCAAAATATTGGCTACAAAGTGACGTAGAAACACTTATATTACTACTACATCTGCGATCCTATTTCAATAATATGAGATGTGTCTGAATTGGAAGTTTATTTTACTAAGATCAGACGAATGTGAACAGAACTGAACCTTAATTTCCACACAGTTTGAACCAAACCGTTTGTCCGCCTCAGAGCAAATAAAAAAATCAAGAGATAACGTCGTTGAATAGTCAAGTGAGGCCGGTTTTTTAGACATGTGTGAGTGCGTCGGTGTTGCGCCGCCATAGTTCGACTGACAAGCCAAGGCAAAGTTTCCTTGTACGTGGATATGTGTGTAATTGTCTGTACACGGCGAGCCGTAGTTTTTAGTTGGCCTCACTTGTTTGTTCACAGCATTCTGTCTTTATTTTTTATTTGGTTGAAATACAAAAAAAAAGTTTACTTCACATTCGTTCCAGTTCAGTGCATCTCATATCTTAGCAAAATTTGATCGCTAAATTATTTCCGTGATAGATACAAAATGAATGTGCGCCTTTACTTTACTATATTTAGGCAGTTTCGAGGATATACACCATCAGTGACTAAATTACAATTAACTAACTTCATTGTTTTGTTTAGGTACTTAATTATTAACATACAAAGATATTGTTTGAAAGTGTGCGTGCGTATTAGGCACTATGTACGCAATAACTGCGTACACACAAGATTAGACTTTTGTCACCACCGAGATACCACTATACCAGATGTTAACGCTGTTGTCACTTGAAGCAATACTCAACCCCATAAATGTATGGAAAATTAGGCCGGAAGATGTCAAAACTGTCAAAATGACAATTTTTTGTCATATTGCCATATACATATGACAAAAATTTGACGTTATATGGCAAAAATCTGACAATACTTGTAGCCACCGAATCTAATGTTTTTCATGTCTCTCTCTAATTCGTGTCATATTAAATTAATGCATCTCTTTCAGATTTCGATCAACCACATCACGTAAATTTTTTGTCATATTGCCATATATGACATAAATTTGACGTTATGTGGCAAAAATCTGACAATCCTCGTAGCCACCGAATCGAATATTTTTCATGTCTCTCTCTAATTCGTGTCATATTAAATTAATGCATCTCTTTCAGATTCCGATCGACCACATCATCCCTCTAGTATCTCTGTGATTGTCGCTCACCAGCCTAAGATGAACTACAGCCCGTTCACAGTTTTTTTTTTGTGTCTAGTCATCACACACTATCACAGGATAGACATAGCTACAAATATAGAGATAAAATAACTGTGAATGAACTGTACTATTTCTAGTGTACCTGTACCAGCCTTTTTAATAGTCCACTGCAGGACGTAGGCCTACCCGCGAAGGGTGAGTGCGCCATATCCACCACGCTGTCCCAGTGCGGGTTGACGGTTCTTAGTGTACTGTGGTATTAATTATGTACAAATCTAGAAATCTACGCAACGACAAGTCTATTATTTATTAAGTATACGAGATTCGTGATCATATAAGTGCACCTAAATTGACTAGGTTATTTCACTAGTTTTCCATAAACCAAGTGTTTTTCTATACGACTGACAAATTCCTAGATATAATAGGCTATTTGACAACATTGATTTACGTAGAACAATGCCGCACTAGGGCTCGCCGTTAGTTCGCGCTCGCAACCACTTCAACGCGCTCTTGACCGCCAATACTGATTTTGACATATTTTTTGATAATTGGAAAACTGTTATATCTGTTCTTATGACCTATTGTGAAAACCTCACCGACCAGTGGGACAAAAGTAATAGTAATAACAGCTCGATTGACATTGTAGAAATTAATGATGTAACTATAGTTTGATTATTGAAGTTTGACATTTTATTTACCATTTATTTTGACATTTTATAATTTTATTTGGCGTGTATTGTTGCTATTTTTAATTTAATTTTCTATTGACTTCTCAATTAATTTGATGACTTATGTTTTAATTGTACCTATTTGTTTTTTATAAATCTGATCTAATTAATGTGAGATGAATGTAAATGTTTGAAAAATCGTTTTTATCTCAATAAAATAATTTAATTTAATTTGAAAATATACTATTGATTGTAGTAATCCTTAAAGATAATAGCCTGAAAAAGACGTATTTTAACCAATTTTCGCAAATCGCATGAAATAAAATACGATATTATTTTGATACTTTATCTGTGACGTTAACGCTCTAAGAAAGGCGGCAACGTGACTGGTGACGTCACATGATAGTAAAAAAGAATTTCTCGATTGACTGTTGTTTGTGTAATTTGTGTTTTGTGATTTCGGAGTCATATTACAGGATCTGTAAGTGTCACTTTTAAAGTGTTATTGACATTTTTTAGATGTGACCTAGCGTATTTACTGGTATTTACTAGTGTGTGACGTCAAAGACCAGCGCCATTACAGAATGTCGTTTTTGGTGGGATCTTTAACACTGATTTTCATTGTTAATACAGTACATCTCTCGGAAATAAAAATGTAGTGTGCTTAATATGTACTAACAAATAGTTTAAAACGATTTCCAAAAACTAGTCAAATAGCCTATTGTACTCATCAATATAAACGACTTTTATGAGACGAAACCTGAAAAAACAGCAGAATTATGTACGCAGTTAATGAACTTTTACATGGAACAGCTGTTTTTGGTACTTATGTAGATTAATGTGAAATTTCCATTAAAATATAGCAAATGAGAGACATAATGATTAGTATATACAGTGATAATATCGTAGAATACGTCTGTCGTCTAGAAATATACCTGCATAATAATATATTTTTAAACATTTATTACGTACCTACACAATACACACATAATAAAATGACACATACAAAAATTATGATTAATTACAAATACAAGTTTCAATTTTTTCAAATAGTTCAAATTTTTCAAATTTAGATTTTTTTGAAATATTTTTAGTTATAAATTATATTTCTAGTGATATACCTGTACATTTGGATTACATAAAATATATGATTTTACAATATCGTGAAAATGCCGCTAATTACATATAATAATATGACCTTTATTACATCATTTTTAATAATTCTTACATTGACAGACGAAAATACAAAATAAAGGGGCGTATCTTAAAGTTTAGTGCCCACTTTAAAAAAATTACTCAGCCTAGAAACTTTTTCGGTCACACCAGACATCTTGAAAATCTACAGATAATTATTTTATCGGTCATTAGTCCTCCGCGGTATGTGCCCTTCCCATTGCCATTTTAACTTGCCAATGCGCTTGGCTATGTCGGTAACCTTGGTTCTTCTACGGAGTTTTGCGCAACTTCATAGCCGCCAATAAGTATGAATCGGCCTTCTTTCGGTTTGAAACTTTATAAAATTTACTACACCTATACACACTTAAAATACAGGGTTATTTCTAATCAATTAGCATCCTTTTCGGGGCTTAGTTTTAGTTTTGACAAAAGTTGTAGAACAAAAGTTGTTAGTTTTGATGTACAGAATAAGCCCCGAAAAGGATGCTATTTGATTAGAAATAACCCTGTATGTATAGGCTATTTATTTACTACTTCATTAAAACAGTTGCTAAGTAAGAATACATAACCCAGACACAGAGCAAACACTTATGTTCATCACATAAATATTTGCCCTGGGTGGGGATCGAACCCACGCCTCTGATCCAGAAGTTAGGGTCACTAACCACTGAGCCACCGAGGCAGTCAACTATGGAATACACTAAGGACAGCTAACACCCAGACATAAAATAGATAATATACATACATAAATATATTTAAATTCAACATTCAAGCATAAATGTCTACCGGGGAATCGAACTCGAAAACTCTTTATTCAATGACTGATGTAACTATCTAGGCCAAAATAGTCGTCAAATAATTGACAACGTGTGCATTATTCATAAGATTTTATTTAACACAAAAGATCTTAACGTTAAATAACAGTAATGACAATGATACGAGACAATAAGATTTAAAAAAAATGTTTCTATTTGTTGACATACGAGTATTTCACACAAAAAGTTAATTAAAATATGTCATAAACAAAAACAAGCTAAATACCTCAATTCTACCACAAATATTTCAAGGTAAACATTTTGCTCATTGTTATCGTAAATTCAAAATCAATTCGATAAATAAACGCTAATTTATTAATTTTTTATCGATTGGTCAATTGATCATTTTTTCAAATATTCGTTTATCCGAATATTCGATGTAACCGATCCGTTTCGTACACATTCAATCCATCCATCATTTGACAAAATGACATAGGTACTATCCAGATTTCAGTTAGTGTGTCATAAAAATGGTAAATGGTGAAATTAATTTTTAATAAATATCAATGCTATGAATGGCGAAGTGATATTTTTTCTTTTCAATTTACAATGTCTCAGTACAAATCTAGATTCTTAATTTCACATCTAAAAACGACGCATATTTGAATTTACAAATTAAATAGTGATATTAAAATTAAAAAAGGCATGACCGACTTCACCCGTGTACAGAATTCACGAATATTTCGCACGGATCGATGTAACATTTTTCACAATATTGTTGATTTATCAAAAATGGCCCGACCGATTTCGATAAAATTTAAATGGGACCTATTTCGAAGTATACTCTTTCCAATAATAAAATAATTATTGAAATCGGACCACTATGAAAAAAGTTATGCGTGGTTATACATAAAAAAAATATACGCGTCGAATTGTATACCTCCTCCAGTGGTTCGTCGGTCAAAAAATGTCGAAAATTTGAATTTACACTTTTGGAAATAATATATTCACATGACAGCGCAACCCACGCTGACAGCGCCCAGTAAGGGCGCGGCCCCAATGCCGGCGTCGCCGTCGGTGACCGCGGTGGGCGCGCGGCCGCCGCGACAGTCGCCGCACGTGCACGTCGCGGTGAGCGTGCAGAGACCGCGCGCTGTGGCTATGGCTTCCCATTTGATTTGCTCATCTAGCGTGCCGCTGCGGTTTAGGAGATGCTGAAATTAATGTTTAAAAGATTAAATTAATAATTCTTTTTCGCAATAAATGGTAAAACCATCTTCCATTGTGTACAAAATTTGAGTATTCCGCTCGATTTGTTTTAAGTATTTTGAACCAAGCGTTTCGAATCCTCATTCCTCATACGAACAGCCGGAATGTGGAACGCTTTGCCTGGGTCTGTCTTTCCGTTAAAGTACAACGTGGGTGTCTTCAAATCTCGAGTAAATAGGTATCTCCTAGGTAAGCGTGCTACACCCTAGACCGCACATCTGCTTAACATCAGGCAGTGTGTAGTCAAACGCACTAACGAACCTATACGAAATAAAAAAAAATATTGTTGATTTCTCTAAAGTTTCTGATTTCTGTATAATGGACCTTGGGAGATGATACCCTTTCGATTTTTTTTGATTCTCAAACTACATACTTATATAGATAGCACCTAAAAAACACCCAAACACAGAGCAAACACCTATGTTCATCACATAAATGCTTGCCTTGGGTGGGGATTGAACCCACGCCTCTTTGATCCAGAAGTCAGGGTCACTAACCACTGAGCCACCGAAGCAGACAGTTTTGAAACAAACAAAAAACAAACCAAGTTTATTTCAAGGTAGACGAATGACCTCATTAGGATCGCAGGATCACGCTAGATGCAACTAGTTACTAACCGGTCTCACAGGAGATTTATTGGGGAGTACATACCTGCAAAACTTCATGGTTGCTAGCTTGCCACATCACACAATCATTGTGTTGTTCTTGTATCTTTTGCTCTTCTTTAGCCTGTAGTAACCAAAGAGACATTTATTTTAATTACGCTTTAATATGTACTTTTCTCAAACATGCTTAGAAATGTGAACATTATTTTGACAACCTACTTTGAGATAAATCAACATTGCAGTAGTGGCCAAAAATATGCGAGCAGCGGCCGGCAAAAGTCGTATACTGTACTATACTGTACCTGCAGCTTTCGTATACTGTACTTTACTGTACCTGCAGCTTCCTACAGCTGCAGGTACAGTAAAGTACAGTATACGTAGGCCTACCCACAAAGGGTGATTGGGCCATATCCACTATGCTGGCCCAGTGCGGGTTGGCGGATTCACATACGCCATCGAATTTTTTCTACGGACGTACCTATACAGGTTGCCTCACGATGTTTTCCTTCGCCGAAAAGCCATTGGTGTAAAATTCCGTACATAAGTTCCAAAGAAACTCATTGGTACGGGATCGGAATTTGAAACCATGACCTCGCGATTGCAGGTCGGGTGTTACTATCACTAGACCACCACTGCTTACTCAAGTCTTACAAAAGTCGTATGAAAATCCATATCTGTCGTGTTTTGCGGACAGATAAATTACTATGTAAACTTATATCTGTCGTGTAATTTAAAAATGGAACGATGTTTTAATCCGAAACATGCCAAAGAAGTAACTATTCAAGGGTTTCATTTGAATTTAGAGCTGTTTTGCAATAGAAAAAAAAACAAATGAACACGTTGGCGCCTGAAAATGAATAGGGTAGTTGACTGAATTAATTAAAAGTATTAAGATTACTGAACTTTTTGAAATTAATTATAATTCGTAAACCGAAAAAATAACTAAGATTGGCTAATCCAGTTCAGAGATATAAGTTTGTGAAGATTTTAGTAGGGATTAAGAGGGGATGCTTTGTCTCTTTCCCACAAAGCGTAACATAGTATGGCAAATGTATAACACTAAGGGACCGTGACGTCATATTCTGCCATAGTACGCTCTTTGTCTAGCATGAAAATAAAATGCTTGTAATTTATGTGCTAGTACTTTATTTCTAAGTTGATTTTATTTTTGTTTTCGTTAATCGGCTCTGTTTATAGTTAGCTGTAACAAGAGGACTTAAAAAAAAATGTCTAGTTGATCTATTGTTGTTCGTTGTTAATCATTGATTTTGAAAATTATTTTAGAAAGTATTTAATTTCCGCGCATTAATTGAGAAAATTACTACACAAGCCTTGGCCACAACTAGGCATTGATGGACTTACGTATGTGTGCCTCGGCTTCACCTTGGCCCATATTTACAAGTACTTCCATGAATGCCTCTGTTGCTGGCCGCTGCTGTAATTTACTATTTATTCGATCGATTAATATGACACGATCACGTCAAAATATTAACACATGTGTCTGAAATCAAAAATGTTTCTTGTCAAGATTTTTTATTTGGCCTATACTATACTTACTAACCTTATTTCTTCTCTGTTTTTTACTGGCGCCACAATATTTCACATCTTCACTAGCAATGGACGTTTCGTCGAACTGCAGCGAGTTCGCATCTATCGACGTCGCGTCGTCCGGCGAAATGAGTTCGTACTTCTGAATGTCGTACTTTTGAATGTCGTCTAATTGTAGTTGGAAATCGTAGTCTTGGTCTTGACTGTCTTGGAGAGTCGTGATGGAGGTGGCGTTTGTGGAAGGCAGAGGTTTGTAGTTTATCTGTGAACAGATTTTTTATTTTATTTACTACTAGCTACTACTTACCTCCTGACTTTTCTCGAGATTAATTAGGAAAACTGTTCTGCTGTATAAAATGTAGAACGTATGTGAGGAGAACGTATTAAAAAGCCTAAGCAGTAACGAGACTAAATGTAGAATATAAAAAAAATAACCACAGATAAGCCTGAACAGTAACGAGACTAAATGTAGAATATAAAAAAAATAACCACAGATAAGCCTGAACAGTAACGAGACTAAATGTAGAATATAAAAAAAATAACCACAGATAAGTAAGTTCGTATATTCTGGGTGTTGGAAATTTATATGGCACCTGAAGGCGTCTGACATGACTAACCACATTTGTATAAGAACAAAAACAAATAAAACGCATCAAAATCAGTTTTTCATGTGATCCTTATAAAATGTTGTTTTTAAACTTTCGCGATTTGAACACATTATTATTTTATACTACGGGACTAATCGCGCACTAAAATTACGGGATAAATAAATACCTCATCATCCCGACGTTTCGGCCGAGTTGCATCGACCGTTAGTCTACCCGTGACCACTGTCGATGCAACTCGGCCGAAACGTCGGGATGATCTGGTATTCATTTATCTCGTAATTTTAGTGCGCGATTAGTCCCGTAGTATATAATAATAATCCTCATAAAAGTTAAACTTGTGGTATGGGAGCCCCCTTATTATTTATTTTATTCTCTGTTTAGTATTTTGTTGTTATAGCAGCAACAGAAATACTCGTACATCAAAATGTCAATTGTCTACCTATTCTGGATCATAAAATATAGTCCTAGATAGACATTGGAGACCAGACAGACAGACAGGCGAACAAAGAATGGAGTCTTAAGTCGTGATAGGGTCCCGGATTTAGGGTACCGTTATTACCCTTTGCGTACAAAACCCCAAAAACTGTCAAATGTAATTTATTACCATATAATCAATACAATTTTTGTTGATCAACTTATTTTTTGACGGATGTTGAGAGGGCTCTAAATATTTTTAATTAAAGTTAATTAATTTAAATAGTTAATTAAAAAAACAGATTTCACTAAAACATCTCACCTGTGCATCATCCACCTTGCAGACGCTGGCTCGTCGACCCCCCGACGCCTTCTCAGATTCTTCCTGAAAAATTTGTTATATAAATGTCGCGGATTCAGATGGATTAGAATCCGCGTGGTTCTCGACGTCGTCCGCCATCGTCAATGTTATTACTTGTCAGTGCGCACAGGTGTCGCGGGCGCTGTCTCGAGGAGAATTGAAATGAAATCTAGTCAGACCTCGAATGAACGCACTACTGACCGATAAGAAAAACTCCATTCGATCATTAATTCAATCAACACAGAAAACCAACTCCTGAATTCACACTGTGCTGCCATTCGAATTTAGAGAATTATTACTCGAATAAACAAAAAAAAGCGGTCCTCTAACATGAATATTTCAAATTGTATATTCGGAATAACGAAATTCGGTAAACTGCGGCAGTAAGTAACTGTTCGTTTGAACTTTAGAATTGGTTTTTGATTTGGTTCGTTTATTTGTAGTTTGCTTTGCAATTTTAAATAGATTGCGTCTATATTATGTTCCGTGCATCTTAGACTTAACAACATAAATCAAATTTAGTCAAAAATACATTTTTTTTTTATTATAAGAATCATTGATGAGACGTGCTATGCATTCGCTTGATCTAGAAGTGTATAACTGTACCTACCAGTGAAATCCACGCATTAACGGCATTATTTATTATAATATTCGTAGTTTATCGCGGTAATTAATCGCTATTCTATAGTAGTGCTCCACCCACGCCGTAATGCGTAAATCATGGCGCTAATTAATCCGTTACGTAGAACTGGCGAACGTTTTAACGCATTAAAACCTCAGACAGGTAGCATTAAGTGTTACGTAACGTCTTAATTGGGCGCTAATTTACGCGTAAGGGGCCATTCAAGTATTACGTAAGCACTATAGGGGGTGGAGGGGTTTATCATTTGCTTATTTTTGATGACATGGGGGATAGATGGGGAGGTCTAAAAAGTGATTACGTCAGCAATAGTTATTTATTTCTTTTCGCATGAGTGTGTTAAAGACATATAAGCTAAATCTATTTTCTTATTTCTAGAATTAAATCTGCTGCTCATGAATCGAAAAAAGAAAAATGTATACAAGTACCAATGTTTACGTAAGAATGGGGGGAGGGGTAAGAACTTTGCTTACTTTTGCTGACAAGGGGGAAGGGGGGTATGTAATTGTAATAAATCTGTTTACGTAATACTTGAACGGCCCCTAAAGACGTAAGATATTTTTCGCTTCTTGGCGGTTGAATTACTGGCAAAACGCTTGAATTTATTAATTTCTAGCGACCCGCCCCGGCTTTGCACAAGTTTATTATACATAGAAACCTTCTTCTTGAATCACTCTATCTATTAAAAAAAACCGCATCAAAATCCGTTGCGTAGTTTTAAAGATATAAGCATATATAGGGACAGACAGCGGGAAGCGACTTTGTTTTAAACTATGTAGTGATAGTGAATCTTTATTTTAATTAATGAAGTATTCTTTATTTTAATGAATTAGGTATTCTTTATTTTAATTAATTAAGTATTTTTTATTTTAACTTATTCATTTTTTTTTTATTTTATTTATTTATTTTGATTAATTAATTATTCTTGATTTTAACTAATTGATTATTCCTTATTTTAATTAATTAATTAATCTTGATTTTAATTAATTGATTATTCCTTATTTTAATTAATTAATTATTATTTATTCAAACTAATTAATTCTTCTTTATTTCAAGTTATTAATTATTTTTTATTTTAATTAATTAATTAATTATTAGATTGGCAATATTGATAAAAAAGCGGAAAATGGAAGAGAAGCCAATATTAAAGAAGATTTTCGAAAAGTAGAAAAGGAAATCGGCCGTTTGAAAATTACCTCTTCGTCACTGTCGAGATGGAGCATGGAGAACTCTTGGAATCCCTCCTGGTCTTCGAACAAACCCTTGCTGGTGGAAGGGAGGGGAGACGCAGGATACACCACTGCAATCAATGATACAAATAGTCATTTTAATTTTATAGTGCTTCCCACCTCAGACCAAATAAAAAAATAATGACAGAATGTTGTGAACAAACAAGTGAGGCCGACCAAAACTACGCCTCGCCGTGTACAGACAATTACACACACATCAACGTACAAGGAAACTACGCCTTGGCTAGTCACTCAAACTATGGCGGCGCAACAGCGACGCACTCAGACATCTATAAATAACCGGCTTCACTGGACTGTTCAACGAGGTTCTCTCTTGATTTCTTTATTTGCTCTGAGGCTTCCCACACTAGGTTTATGTATATTTAAATACCTACCATAATATAACCTGTATTTTTTAATGTTGTTTGGTCAATAAAGATTTTATTTATTTTATTTAAGTACACTACTATTATATCAAAGAGTTATTTTTGTGATAAACATTTCAAAAATTCGTCACGAATGCAGGACTCGAACCTACCTCTATCGGATCACTAGCCCTGCGCTCTCCCAACTGAGCTAATTCGCAGTCCTGAATTTATGAAGTGTTTGTCATTTTTAACCAACTTATAGCGTAGACGGCGCCACCTGTGATACCCGTATTAGACAGGTAATCAACTGAATATTTAAGGATGTCTAACTTGTTTAACACTTGAAGGCACTGATATGGAATATGTCACTTCATATACCTGTCTAGGTCAAATTATATCATTCAAAGATCACATGGATCGGGAAATTGATACAAGGGTTGCAAATTCCTGGAAAAGCTTTTGGTCCCTAACAGAAGTAATGAAAAGCAACACCTATCATATACTCGTAAAAGCTAAAAGAAAGCTACTTGACATCTGTATCTTACCATGTCTAACTTACGGCTGTCAAACATGGGCCATGTCACAAAGAAACGTGACCAAGATAAGATCATGCCAAAGAAGTATGGAGAGAAGTGTTTTGGGCCTAAGACTACTAAACAAAATCAAAGCCACCGAAATAAGGAAAAACCAAAGGTGAAAGACGCGATTCTAAAAATAAGACATCAAAAATTGAAATGGGCTGGGCACATGATACGAGATAAAACAGAGAAGTGGACCAAAATAATAACGGAATGGCAACCAAGGTATAACATAAGGAGGAAAAGAGGAAGACAGATGAGGAGATGGGTAGACGATGTCAAAAAAGTAGGTGGACCATTATGGACAAGATTAGCACAAGACAGAGGAGAATGGAAGAATCTGGAGGAGGCTTTTGCGTCTACAGACGTACTGGAAAATGTTCTATCCGATATGCTATAAAATACTTAAGTTACAATTGTATTTTTCAGTAAATAAAGGCTTAATAATAACTTGCTTAACTTGTCTGTTTACGACGTTCTGTCTTGAATTTCTTTTTTGGTCTGAGATTTTTTTCACAAAACTTAAATAACATCAAGTAATAAACTAAAGTAACCTATCTAAACTACAATAGCTAATCTAAAGTTAAATCTATCTAAACTAAATTATCCTATTCAAACAAAAATATCTTATCTAAACTAAACTAATTAAAGAATTAGACACTGTTTAAACCAACAGTCTGTAATCTCTGGCAACGTGCCCGAAATGCTGGCCGCATTGCCTCAAACGGTGCAAATATTCTTCTCTCAACAGATGATATTTATTTGTGCTATCTGGGGCAGAGACACATAGACCGTGGGGCCGGCTCTAGAGATTATCAAAGAAGTCGGGGAGATTATCGCAATGAATTGCGAGGCTGACTATCTGCCCAAGATACAAGCCGGCGTTTTGGTCACGTGTGGCCTTTTTTCATCTCCCCGACTAATCTTTGAAAATCTCTTGAGCCGGCCCTACGGTCCAAGTGTCTCTGCCCCAGATGGCACAAATAAATATCATCTGTCGTGAGAATAATATTTGCTCCGTTTGAGGGATTCAGCCGCAACAGCCGCACCGCTCGCCCCTTGTACTTTACCTACGCAGGGCCTTCGCGCCTTGTGCCCCACACAAGTCGGCGTATGAGAAGTTATGTGCAGAACGCTGCGCAAAAGGCAAAATATAGGTATGCGCGGGAGCTAGAGAGACTCACTCCGGGGCACACCAGCCCTCTAACTTCATGCCTCCCGCGCGCTCCCTACGCCCGTGCTCACAACTACACCACTTGCGTAAGCATTGTGCACACTTGCGCAATAATTAGCGAATTACGGCGAAGTGTCATCTGCGGCTAACTTCTCATCCGCCGACTTGTGTGACGCGGACTATACAAACCCAAGTCAGAGCAGCTGTTGAGAAGATTCTCAGTGGAAGGGGGCTCCGGCTGCTCGCGGCTTCGCCCCTTGAATAGACCAAACTTAGTTGGTGCCATCTGGGAAGAATTCAATAAAACTTTAGACATAGATATATTATACTCTAGTCTAGCCAAAGATATAGGCCCGGACTCCACCAAAGCGGAAAGGAGACGAGCGGAGAAGAGATGTTTTTAGATAACTAATAGAATTTTGTTTTTGCCACATCTCCTCTCCGCTCAGCTTCAGTGGAGATCGCTGTGCGGAGATGTGCAATATTTTTATGGCGCGATAAAAGCGGAGATGTGAGCGGACGACGCGCAGTGGAGACGAAAGATGTGAGCAGGGTGTAGTGAGCGATGTCAGCGAGCGTCTCAGAATGCAACTGAGCACTCTACGCTTCGCACTTGATCTGAAAAACATCTCTTCTCGCACAGGATACAGCACACCGCACACATCTCTGCTTTAGTGGAGTCTCCCGAGCTGAAAAACATATCTTCTCGCACAGCACACCGCACACATCTCCGCTTTGGTGGAGTCCCAGCCTTAGTCTACTAATAAACAAAAACCTATTTTACTGACGTATTCGCAAACGTGAGTAAAATGTGGTTTTGGGCCCGACCGCTGGGAGTTGCACGCAAGTTTCAATGAAGTGATAGAGATTTAGATGTTTAAAGTTTACGCTGACTTATTATCCCGGGAGGTTAGCGCATAAAAATACCTACAAGCTTTTTTAGATGAATTACGTTACGTTTTCTTATTACGTTACATTGGCAGTGTATAACATAATATATACCCCGAAGTCAGTCAGCTGGGTTTCGTATAGCGGTTTGGGTTTTCATTGGCACGGGGAGACAAAACGAGAAAAAAAAAGGAAATAATAACATCACAACTTATATTTGCGCACAACCAAATGGCAACGCGTATTATCTTTAATGGCTGACTGACAGCCACCGTTACAGAACTGACCTGACTGACTACTTTTAACCGATTTCAAATAAGAAAGTTCTCAATTCGACTAAATGTTTTTTTTTTTTCGTATAGTACGTTACGCAATCACTCCGCCAATTTTGAACCGATTTTGATAATTCTTTTTTTATTGTTTGATAGACTATACTTTTGAAGTCGTCCCATATAAATTTTATTGAATCGTTTTTAAAGTCAACAATAATGTGAAAAAACTAGGTCGACAGTCAATCTTCCGTAACAGTGCGAACTATTCGAATTCTGAGTGTCAACTAGGAGATTTACAAATCAAATCGAATTACTTTTACGTCGTGTTGACCGAGCGCGCCGTGCACACACGCAACCTTGGTTTGGCGCTCGTTACATTACCGTAAAAAATACTCACACTTAGCTATTCAGTTTTCTGTACGTGACACAAGATGGCGCTGTGCCATTTCCATAGAAATCACATCAAACGTTAACGCGATCGAGCTCGAGCGAAAATCTCGCACTTAGTCCTCTGTACACGGTTGAAGTTGATTACATCATTTTGGCGAAAATTAATTATTAGTTTTGGATTGATAATAACATTTACACATATATAATTTTGTCAGATTTAACTAGTTGTAAAGAACTAGTTGTAAGACGTACCACTTTAAAGCCTGACTGACAGACCATGTTACAAGTTTCAGGTAACTTTTGACCGACGAACCACCGGAGGAGGCATACAATTCGACGCGTATATATTTTTTTATGTATAACCACCCATAACTTTTTTTATAGTAATCCGATTTCAATAATTCTTTTTTATTGGAAAGAATATACTTCGAAATTGGTCCCAACTAAAGTTTACTGAAATTAGCTGAGCCATTTTTGATAAATCAACAAAATTGTGAAAAATGCTACATCGATCCGAGCAAAATAGTTGGGTTCTAGCGATGCGCCCCGGCTTCGCACAGGTGTATTATAAATATACATATACTTAAACATTTCTCTTAAATTACTCTATCTTTTAAAACAAACTGCATCAAAATCCGTAGCGTAGTTTTAAAGATATAAGCATACAATATAAGGGGACAGACAGCGGGAAGCGACTTTGTTTTATACTATGTAATGATTCTGTACACGGGTGAAGTCGGTCATGCTATGTTTTGCAAAAAATAATTATTAGATTTTAGAAGTAGTTGCAAGATACTTTATTTCAATTCAAATGGGTCAGGCCTCCAAATGCTAAGGAACCCAGCTGACTGAATCAGGGGTATTGTTGTACATCACCATGATGACGTAATACGAAAAATTCTGCTTTTAGAAAATGCTTGCAATTTCTTGCGCTCACCTCCAGGGCTATACAGAGAGTGTCCGTAAACTTAAAGTAAACTGGCAATGCAAGAACTTTCCTTATACAGGGTTTCACAAAAGGTGTACTAAGCAGAATGGGGGTGTTCAGCAAAATTCGCCTTATCATTATAAACCACTTTTACTATGGGGCCAACCTATAACCCGAATTTCGGGTGGAACCTTTGCAAAAGTTCATAATAACAAAAGTTGTTCAAAATAACAAAAATTGTTTATGGTAACAAAAGTTGTTCATAATAATAAAAGCTGTTCATAATATCAAAAGTTGTTCATAATAACAAAAGTTGTTCATAATAACAAAAGTTGTTCATAATAACAAAAGTTGTTCATAATAATAAAAGCTGTTCATAATATCAAAAGTTGTTCATAATAACAAAAGTTGTTCATAATAACAAAAGTTGTTCATAATAACAAAAATTGTTAATGTTAACAAAAGTTGTTCATAATAATAAAAGTTGTTCATAATATCAAAAGTTGTTCATAATAACAAAAGTTGTTCATAATACAAAATAGCATAAAATATGTTTGTTAATAATGTGGTTATCCATAGTTGAATATTTAATAGTCTTAGGAGTTTAAAAACGGTGAATTACAAATAAAAAAGATTAATTAATAAAATAATTTAATTTATGTAGTTTAATAATTTTAGATTAGTTACTTACCCTAAAATGTTTTAGTAAACACTGGCACTAGACAAAAGGAACAGAATGAACACTATTAAAACTATCTACATAGAAAATTAGAAAAGGAGTTTGATATCCAAAGAGGTTTTATAAACAAGACGCATTAAAATACCAATAGGGTCGAAATCGCAAAATTTTGTCTATAAAAGAATATTTTCGAGTAATAAATTGAGATTCTGGTAAACAATATAGTTTTCTGAGGAATTTCGTACAAAAATACAATATTTTAGTCTAAATAATACAGCCTGTCGTTTTTCTTTCTGAAAATGTATTAGGTTCTTTACGTAGGCGGGTGATACTAATAGAGTATTCTTGGACTGAGTTCATGATACTGAAAACTGATACTTGGTATTTTGTATTATTTCAAGATCATGTTTTGGTTTATTGTGTATTCACGTCATATTCATTGATCATATTGATTGATTAAAATCACTGCTAAAACAAAAACAAAAGAATATTATTAAGAAGTTTACATTGATGAAAGTACCAACGATTTTTAAATCAATATATTTGATTTAAAAATCGTTGGTACTTTCATCAATGTAAACTTCTTCAAAAACCTTTATACAAATTTTGTAGAACCAGAATTTATAAAAAAATGTCAATGCATCATCTGGTTACATACTTGAAACGCGTGCAGAATATAATTCAATCAGAACTCGCAATTATGAAAAGAATAACAATGCTTTAATCAAATAAATTATGTTTTGATACTTATCATTTCAGAAACGATATTCACAACACAAAGTTATTTATTCTTCGAACTAGTATACTTGACACTAGATTCTAGGTTTGAAATCAGAACCAGTACTAGTGTAAAGTATTTGATACTAATAAAATCTGTCTATGAAAAAGAACCTTTCCTGTGACGTCGTGTTTTCAACATTGCGCGCGCATTGTGTGTGCATTCCATTTCGATTTTCTTTACTTTTTATGACTACTTTATTTCAATAGCAATAGAGTTGACTTTGTGTTCCAAAAAATTTTGCGAACCTTAAAGTATCCCTAGTACTGTATTGCCATAAAAATAAAGGCTAATTTACGGTGGACCGTATAGCTATAGAAATAAGAGCCAATTTACATTGTAGGTCGTTTGTTTGAAGTTGTTGTCAGGCCTTGAGTAGCCTTCAAAATATAGCTTAGATCATCATCATAATATCAGTAATATCTAGTATATGAAATTATTTTTATCGTGCTTCACACACTAGATATAGTGTAAAGAAACTTTCTTTTTGTGATAAAGAGATGCAGGTTCAAATCCTGCGAACGTGTCAATTTTTGAAATGTTTATCACAAAAAGATAATACCTAGTATATGTTTACTGTTAGATATAGACCGCCTTAGCACAAGACTTAAACACGCTTTAGACACTGTTTCAACGTGCAATTTGTACTGCTAAACTCTGGCTAAAGCATGCGTAAAACTTTTGTGGTAAGACGGAAAATGTTAAAAAGTGTAGGGATTTATACGTAGGTAAGTACTACTTACTTGTTGCGGGCTTTTCCACAATTGAGCCATCCATGGGCCCGTTTTATGTAGGTCGCCCGACTGCAGCTAGTTCAGCCACCCGGTGTCCTCCAGGAAGTCCAGCAGCTTGCTAACGCAGGCCTCCCGGAGTGTCCTCGGTGCCCCGAGGAATTTCTTGCGTTGTCCCGCCACACTGCTGCATTCAAGCAGCATATGCGCGGTTGTTTCTTCTACCTCCACGCAACCTCTGCACAGAGGGCAGTCTGTAACACCAATTTTAAACAGGTGCTTGTTTAGAGAGCAATGTCCCGTGACTACTCTGGCTATGAGTCGGAGTTTGTCTCGTTTAAGGTTCAGCAGGCGTCGGGAGTATCTCGGATTTAATTCCGGGAAAGCTTCCTTAGACTGCTTACAACCCTCAGTACTCGCCCAGTATTCCTTGTGTTGTCTAGCTGTGTGTTGGCGTATCCAGGATCTGACTTGGCTAAAGGGCAAAGGGATCATCGGTCCAAGCTCCTACAGGACGCCTAAATGAAGGTAATACCGGGCGATTATTTTAAACGAGGGACATAGTGTAGAGTAGAATAGTACTGTTATTACTTATTACTTATCATTATGATCATCTTTTACTATGGGACTAACCCCAAACTGTGAAAAGAAATCAACTGTTCCATCCAAAAAGTTCAATTCTCTATGAAATATTGAACGTAGCAGATGATTTTTATTTCTCGATTTAGACATTAGTCCCAGCAAAAAATTCTCTTTGCCAGTTGAATATGAGTATCTAGATAATATACAGGATTAACTGCTTGCCCGCATCAGACATTGGAAAGACACACTCGCTCCACCACCTGATTATATAGCGCCATCTGAACAACTCCCGGCCGGCGGTGACATCCCGTGGTCCACGTGGAAGTCGTTAAATCGACTCCGGACCCAAGTGGGCCGCTGCAGGGATAACCTCGTGAAATG
The DNA here is from genome assembly GCA_949316475.1 of Hypomecis punctinalis. Taxonomy (NCBI): domain Eukaryota; kingdom Metazoa; phylum Arthropoda; class Insecta; order Lepidoptera; family Geometridae; genus Hypomecis; species Hypomecis punctinalis. The sequence continues at coordinate 6,211,713 of OX438823.1, forward strand.
GGGACACTCAGAGAGCGCTCAATGCGAGTGTGGACCCCCTGTGCAAGACATGCAGCACCTGCTTGCATGCCCTCAGGGCCCAAACTGCACTCTCCAGGACCTGCACCATGCATCTCCTCGCGGAGTGGCAGTTGCGAAACGTTGGGAAAAAACCTTATAAATATTATATATTTGGATTATCGACACGACGAAGAAGATCTGCTTACCCTGTACTAACTGATAGGGGATGATTCAGATCATCATCATGAACAACTTTTATTATGGGGCCAACCCAAAATTCGAGAAAAAAAATCAGCTGTTTCATGTAAAATTGCAACTCGGAATCTACAAAATGTATGAAACAGCTGATTATTTTTCTCGAATGTTTTGTTGACCCCATAGTAAAAGTTGTTCGTAATGATGGTCTGAATCACCCCCTTTCAGTTTAATCAAATAAGCAGGGTAAGCAAATAACCCTGTATTATTATGCAATGTCTTGGTTTGCGAAGTGAAAAGCAGTGGTGGCTTAGTGAAAGAACGCTAGCTCATCGAAGCCATCCACTTGGACTTTTATTTTCTTAAATTCTATATCGATGCGCTCTCACACCAAATAAAAAAATCAAGACAGAACGTCGTGAACAGACAAGTGAGGCCAATGTTTTTATACATGTGGTAAGCGCGTCGGTGTTGCGCTGCCATAGTTCGGCTGACGAGCCAAGCCGTAGTTTCCTTGTACGTATATGTGTGTGTAATAGCATATGTACACGGCGCGCGGCGGCGGCGAGGCATAGTATTGCCGTCCACATTGTGTTGTTCACAACTTCTGTCTGTTTTTTTTTATTTGGTGTAAGGATGCGCTAGTCTAAAGATCCATTTGCGTAGCATCCTCAGGCCAAGTAACCTCTACTTGAGGCGAAGTGAGGTAACTTTCATTCCTCATTTCGCTCAGGCCTCAGGTGCATCAGACTGAGGATTGCGACTCCAGTTGCGCTGCCTTGGGCAACCACTCGGCACGAGGCTGCCTCTAACGTGCGTCCTTTCTAGTGGATACGTATAGACCGCGTCACACAAGTTGGCGGATATGAAGTTATATAGCTACAACCTTTTTTATTTCGAATAGGTTCGCGTTTGACTACACACTGCCTGAAGTTGAGCAGATGTGCGGTCAAGGGTGTAGCACGCTTGCCTAGAAGATACCTATTTACTCGGGATTTGAAAAAACCCACATTGTACTTTAACGGGAAGACAGACCCAGGCAAAGCGTTTCACATTCTGGCTGTTCGTTAAGGAATGAGGATTCGAAACGCTTGGTTCTAACGCGCGGAATGTCCACCATAAAAGGGTGGCGCTTTGGTCGCGTCTGTCTAGCCGCACGATAGAAGAAAGGGGCAGGGGGGGGGGCAGATTATGCAACTCCTGGACGCACTCTCCGAAGTGTATCCGGTAAAAGGCCGACAAACACGCTACCTTGCGACGATGCTCAAGACTTTGCAGCTGCGTCTTAGTCGAGGTGTCGTTGTCAATCAGCCTCTTGGCTCGCCTCTCAATCGACTCCAGAGCCTTCAGTTGATATTTGGCAGAGTCATCCCAAAGGTCAAGTCGAATGTTTTCGACCAGTGTATGTTGCCAGTGATGACTTATGGCACAGAAACGTGGTCTCTCACTATGGGCCTTATTAGTAAGCTCCAAGTAGCCCAACGAGCCATGTAGAGGGCTATGCTCAGAGTTTCTCTGCGAGATTGAATCAGGAATGAGGAAGAACCAAGGTTACCGACATAGCCCAGCGGATTGGCAAGTTGAAGTGACAATGGGCAGGGCACATAGCGCGGAGAACTGATGACCGATGGGGTCGAAAAGTTCTCGAGTGGAGACCACGTACCGGCAAGCGCAGCGTAGGACGTCCACCCACAAGGTGGACCGATGACCTTATTAGAACCGCAGGATCGCGCTGGATGCAAACAGCTATCAACCGGTCTTATTGGAAATCATTAGGGGAGGCCTATGTCCAGCAGTGGACATCCTATGGCTGAAATGATGACGATGATGATGATCCCAAAGGTGAAAGCAGTATTCCATGCAACACCTTGTGCTTTATAAAGACTAAGCAGTTGCTCAGGTGTGAACAACCTGCGCAATATTCAATCAACGCGCGGTTTTCTATGAGCTTCAGTCAGGATTGGATATTGTGCAGCTTCATTTCCGCCAACTTGTGTAACGCGGCTTATAGATTTCCTCTTTTCTCTGGGGTCTGGTGCTTGAGGCTGAGGATCGCGTCTCCAGTTGCGCTGCCTCGGGTCGACCCAGCTGCTCGGCCCGAGGCTGTCTCTAGTGGATACTTAGCTTTACAAATATGAAGCATGGGTTCAAATCTTCGAGCAAATATCTATAGTCTGTACTCTTTCAGCCTTTGAATAGTCTACTGAAGGACGTAGGCCTACCCACGAAGGGTGATCCTTTTTGTAATCTATAGTCACAATCTTGCAAAAAAGTGCCCGAGCCAATACTCTGCCCAAGCTACATAGTGGACAGGCTTTTTAGTTTATTCGTAAGGCTTCATTAATACTCGCGTGAGAATTCATTATACTAAAAAACACCAGTTTTTACTCACGTATAATATCGGCGTGAGAATTCATTATACTAAAAAAACACCAATTTTTACTCACGTATAATATCGGCGTGAGAATTCATTATACTAAAAAAACACCAGTTTTTACTCACGTATAATATCGGCGTGAGAATTCATTATACTAAAGAAAACACGCGCACTCAGTCAGTGTCAGTCAGTGCGGGTGCGCCAGTCGACAGGAGCGCGCGTTTTCCCTGACGAAGGAGTACGAATTACTCTGAAATCGGTCGGGTTCCCAGCGGCCCAGCCGCGATATTATACGTGAGTAAAAACCGGCGTTTTCTTTAGTATTCGTAAGGCGAATGTAAGCCGACTACAACGCCGCGCGATGCCGAAATGCTCGGTTACAAACACTAATTAGGCGACAACATCGAGATTCGAGAAAACGGGTCATTGTGAATTATTTAATATAAATTTAATATCTAAGTCGGTATGTATGACGGCGATCGGACATTTTTTTACTACTTTCACTTAGGGACTGTGGCTCTGTAGATATTTGCTCGAAGTTTCAAATCCAATCCTGTACCAATGAGTTCTATAGAATTTAGTTGGAATTTACACACTACTGACTTTTAAGCCGAGGTGGCCTAGAGGTAGTGACACCCGCCTTACAATCGTGAGGTCGCGGGTTCAAATCCCGGTCCCGTACCAATGAGTTCTTTGGAATTTATGTACGGAATTTCACACCACTGGCTTTTCGGTGAAGGAAAACATCGTGAGGCAACCTGCAAATGTCCGTAGAAGAAATTCAATGGCGTATGTGAATCCACTGGGCCAGCGTGGTGGATATGGCCCAATCACTCATCATGGTTAGGCCTACGTCCTGCAGTGGACTATTAAAAGGCTGATACAGATACAGAGACTTTTCAACGAAGAGGTGAGGCAATCTGCATAGTCCGTAAAAGAAATTCGATGGCTGAGAATGCACCAATTTATTTTCATCGATTTTTTTTGTATTATGTACTAGACATTAGATATTAATCATCATTCATCATTTTATTTGTTCAATAACTCTTTCATGAAAAATGATGGGAATCAAATTTGTTTACAATTTGATTTCCTACCACTCAAATTCCCAGTAACTTCTTGTAGGATCAATGTTTTTTGAAAAACATAGGTGTGCCGCTTTATTTCTTCAATAACCTGTGTTTATTCTATCTTTCATGAGTATATAGTTAACGGAGATAAAGTTGTTTGAAAGATTTCCTAACACTTTGATTCCCATCAAGTATTTCTAGGATTTACATTTAAAGAATATGATAGGTGTGCCATTTTGATTCTTCAATAACTTGTGTTATTTCTATCTTTCATGAGAAATGATCAGAATCAAAGTTGTTTAAAATTTAATGTCCTACAACTTTAGTTCCCATTAAATTTTTGCAGGATTTATGGTTTTTGAAAAAACATAGGTGTTCAATTTTATTTCTTCAGTAACTTGTGTTTATTCTATCTTTCATGAGAAGTTAACGGAGATAAAGTTGTTTGAAATTTGATTTCCTAACACTTTGATTCCCATCAAGTATTTCTAGGATTTACATTTTAAGAATATGATAGGTGTGCCATATTGATTCTTCAGTAACTTGTGTTACTTAAATCTTTCATGAGAAATTAATGGAACCAAAGTTGTTTGGAATTTGATTTCCTTCAACTTTTCCTACAACCCATAAACTTTTTATAGGATCGATATTTTTCGAATAAGATAGGGGTGTTATTTTGTTTTCGTCGGGTTTGGGCTCGTTTTACTTGTCATGGCTAGCACTCTGCATGACATGATCTAATTCTAATTCTAATTCGAAGTGGGGGCGATAAGTCCTGCCCTGACGTCCCGCATGGGGTGTTTTGTGCATTTCCCCCTCCAGCGCCTACCCGAGCCAGCCCAGCTCCTTAAAATAACGGAGCGTGGCTCTGGGCCGCTGGCATAACTGCTCCAGTGGCTTGGATGGTACATTAGATGGCGATGACGATGAAGATATCGATGCTGACGACAAATCAATATTAGCGTGGAACCCGTAAGCGATTCTAGTTTCTGCCGTGGCCTTGCAGTGCCACAAAACATGCTCTACCGTTTCATTTTCCTGCAGGCAACCACGACAGAGTGGGCTGTCGGTGGCTCCCAGTTTATACATGTGACTATTCAAGTTGCAGTGACCAGTGATGAGCCCTACCAAAAGTCGGAGGTCTTGTCGCTGCAACCTCAACAGATCGTTAGTAATGTTTCTGCTCAGGGCTGGGAAAGCAGCTTTGGCATGCCTGCAATCCTCCCTCTTATCCCACAAATTTTGTCGTTCTTTTTCAGTATGACGGCGCCGTAGATCGCGCACTTCCACCGCTGTCGGCTAGCTGCTTTGTCCTCCACCTGTTTTCTCGTGCCCTCCTTGGCAATGCATGACATGATATACAAGGTCTCAAAAGCTTGTATTTTAAAAAGATATTTTTTTAATAATTTACTATAATTACACATTGTTAAAATAATTAAAAACCATAATAATAATTGTCACAAGATACAAATAATTAATGAATTTACTTAAAAATCAAATAACCCGCCCTTCATGGTTCCCCACGCTGAATAGCGGTAGACATTCTTTGCAAAAATGGTTTATGTTTATAATAAGTAATTTATTTTGCGAAAAATGGTTTATGTTTATCATAAGTAATTTATTTTGCGAAAAATGGTTTATGTTTATAATAAGTAATTTATTTTGCGAAAAATGGTTTATGTTTATAATAAGTAATTTATTTTGCGAAAAATGGTTTATGTTTATAATAAGTAATTTATTTTGCGAAAAATAATTACCTATAGGATAAAATCTTCGCTGGGTTTTAAATAAAATACAGTAGCCGTGGAATAATAGTGTATTTTAGAGTAAACACTACGGTATTTATTTTAGTACCTACTATTAATTTAACAATAATACTTAAGTAATCACAATCATTAATTTAAACAAATGTCATCTATAATTTAAAAAAAATAACGGCCAAAAATACTAAAAATAATTCTTTCCCAGCCTCAGAATTATTTTTAGCATTTTTTATTGACTAGAAATTTGCTGAATTTATTTGTTTAATTGATTTATTAGTTATTTTAGTTCGCGTAGTAGTAGTACTTTTTCTCTAAATTTTGGCTTGTCAACAAAATACTATGAAGTCTATAAAAGCTTGCATAATAAAATTGAGCAGTGTCATAAGTAAAACAAAATTTAATTTAGTTAGTAATGATTTTTTACATTATTTTTTTACTTATATCCGAGTGTTTTAAAAATGGCGTCATCCTTTAGATTGTTCTCGAAGAATGGGCTCTCTCTGAAGATGACTGAGGCATCGGCTATGTGCATTTGTCTCTTGCCGTATCTGAAAAGAAAAAAAATGAGTTTGTTAGCGATCATCGAAGTTAAGCAACGTTCAGCACGGTCAGTCTTCGGATGGGTTACCGCGAGTGACATTTACTACCTACTGTGCGCGACCGAGGCCCAGATCACACGTTAAATTGTAGGTCTCGGTTGTTTTAACCGCGTAGCCATGTCAAAGGCTTTCAGGCGGCTTAAAAACCCTAACACCTGGGATAGCCACCCCTTTTTGTTAACCAGGGTTGTTCTTTTGTATGTATTATTACGGGCGGGTGATGACAGCGCGGAGCTAGCAACCCCGCGCCGCGAGAACGAGACAACAAGAGACGCAAAAGTGGCGCGCAATGGCGCGGCTGTGTATTTATTTTACTATTCCAATGTTATTGATAGTCTTGTCAATAACCCTAACAACTCCTTGAAGAAACTATAAAAATCTACGGCAGCGAAACACCTGGCGCAATAGTTATTGATAGTCTTGTCAATAACCCTAACAACTCCTTGAAGAAACTACACAGATATCCGGCAGCGAAACACCTGGCGCAATAGAGGTGGACCAGTTATGTCAATTTTAAGTAGCTCGGATGGTTTGAGTAGGCTGACATCGGGGGGAATGCACAAAACACCCCAAGCGGGACGTCAGTGCAGGACTCATCGCCCCCACCTAGAATTAGAATTAGTCTTGTCAATACAGTTGTAATCGATGTGATAATAGTATCCTTTCTAGCCTTACGACCATCCTGACGTGGAGGCAGCCTTAGGGCTTGCCTCTAACACTATGTAGATACCACCACACCTCGAGGACATGCGGGTGGTTATGCGGGAGTCCCCACCAACTGAGGTTATATACAAACTTACTACTTTTTTGACCAATGAAAAAAAGGAAGAGGTACTAGTACAAGTCGATGCGTATATTTCTTTTATGTATAATTATTTTTTGCAAAAAATAGCATGACCGACTTCACCCGTGTACAGAGTCATTACATAGTATAAAACAAAGTCGCTTTCCGCTGTCTGTCCCCATTTATGCTTATATCTGTAAAACTACGCAACGAATTTTGATGCAGTTTGTTTTAATAGATAGAGTAATTCAAGAGAAATATTTATATGTGTAATACACTTGTGCGAAGCCGGGGCGCATCGCTAGAACTCAAATATTATGCACGGATCGATGTAGCATTTTTCACATTATTGTTGATTTATCAAAAATGGCTCAGCAGATTTCAATAAAATTTAAATGAGACCAATTTCAAAGTATTATCTTTCCAATAAAAAAAGAATTCTTGAAATTGGACGACTATAAAAAAAGTTATGCGTGGTTATACATTAAAAAAATATATACGCCTCGAATTGTATACCTCCTCCGGTGGTTCGTTGGTCAAAAACCACGCATAACTTTTTACAGAGTGATAGGTACAATTTCGATAATTATTTTGTTATTGAGTTGGTCCATCGGCTGATCAACAATGATGTGAAAATTGCTACATCGATCCGTGTGAACGTTTCGCGAATTACGGTTGAAGGCAGTCATGCCATTTTTCAATAATTATAATTAAAATAAAATTTAGTGCCATCTATCATTTATGTCCTGAAATAAACGCTATAAATTCAAAATGTTACCTACACTACCTTCAATGTAGAGCATAAGCTAAGAGCGGAATTTTCTAGAACTAAAATGCTATTTTTAGTTTTTATACGACTACAGCGCTTCTTTAGCACCAACCTTTTAAGTTGGGTGAATTCGGGTACGCGGTGCTATTAGCGCAACACTAGGTGGCGCTGCAAAGCATGAAATGTATTGTCTTATTGTCTCTCAATTTGAGCTTTTCCAGAGCCCTATTTTAAAGGATCTAGCAACGACATAGGTGTCGCCACTAATATCATGCTAACAACAAAATGTGTGTTATTCAGTGGGTAACCTTATGTGGCATATGCGAGAAAGTACTGGCACCACCGTTGTGCCGATATAAAACTGATCCTACTGATATAGAACTAACAAGCAGATGAAAAGCACTAAAATTGGTTTAAGTAATTGATACAGGGATGATGACTGTAGCTTCAATGTTTACATCAGCGTCTTCATCTGCCATGTACAGGGTAGTACCTACTCCTACAGTTCCTTCAAATAGTTGGAGATTTTTTTAAAGCTTTTATTTTTTATAAGTCTTTTTTTATTATTTCAAATAGATTTGTGTTTGACTACACACTGCCTGATGTTAAGCAGATAAGCAGTCTATGATGCAGCACGCTTACCTAGAAGATACCCATTTACTCGAGATTTGAAGACACCTACATTGTACTTTATCGGAAAGACAGACTCAGGCAAAGCGTACCACATTCTGGCAGTTCGTATGAGGAATGTGGACCAAGGACTTTGTATACTATCGATAAATCCATGATGTGGACTCAAAACGCTTGGTTCTAACGCGTGGGATGTCCACCACAAAAGGGTGGCGCTTTGGTCGTGTCTGTGTCTGAAATGTTTGGTAGCCGTACGATAGAAGAAAGGGGCAGGTGGGACCAGATTGTCTGCGTTTGAGTACATGCAGTTTGTAGTCAAACGCGAGCTTGGTGTGGCACGCTTGCCTAGAAGATACTATTTACTTAGGATTTTTGTCCGATACAACAAGATGGAACTGCACTGATTTATTCAACTATTGTTGTAACAAGTTACTAACTTATTATTCTTAGAGAAAATCCGTAAGTATGTTATACCTTCCTCTGCTTTCTGCAGTTCCTTCAGATAGTTGCTCGGTACCTAGTGTCAACAAGATGGCCAATACCAGAACAAACAATTCCCCTAATTTACTGGTGCATTTTACTCAATAATAATATTCTATACCTTCCTCTGCCATGTACAGAGTAGTACTCCTGTAGTTCCTTCAGATAGTTAGAGATCTGTTCGGCTGTGTCAAAGCGCTCGGGGCGGCGCGGGCGCGGGTACTGCGCCTGCGCGCGGCACGACAAGATGGCCGCCGCTAGCAGGAACAACACTGGTGTGACGCGCATTTTCAATCTGAAACAATTAAAAGATGATTGAAATGAATAGAAGGAATGAAATCACCGTATCCAACTAATACTAAGCGTGTTGTACGGCTACGGCTTGCAGCTGTAGCCTAGTCATCAACCAGTCACAGGTCTTGATTTAACCATTACCTAAGGTAGAGTTTTCAAAGTACCTACCTAAAACTAGATGCTACGCTTTACGTCAATATTTTCCTAAAAAAATCTTGCGATGTTTTAAGTTTTCCGTTGTGCGACGCGTCCATCAACAAAATACCTAATAACGATGAAAAATTTTCTTAGAAGGACGTAAAATTGCAAACACGTATAGGACCAAATTCTGAGCCCTATATGGCACTATTTGCAATCAACGCAAGTTTTATGTGCATAACCGTACCTTATACCTCATACCTTAATAATTTGCGTCACTGTCTTGAGTAACTTTAGAGTAGAGATATAGTATAAAATTTTGCACTACCTTTGCTCTATTTGTGGCGAAATCTACGACTTATATGTACATGCACTTTGAAGTAGATTCATCTTCTCAGATTTTAAAGTACCTACTGTGCCACCCTCTATTTGACCGACGAACCACCGGAGGAGGTATACAATTCGACGCGTATATTTCTTTTTATGTTTTACGCATAACTTTTTTCATAGTAGTCCGATTTCAATAATTCTTATTTATTTGAAAGACTATACTTCGAATTTGGTCCCGTTTAAATTCTATCGAAATCGGCTCAGCCATTTTTGATAAATCAACAATAATGTGAAAAATGCTACATCGATCCGTGCGAAATATTCGCGAATTCTGTACACGGGTGAAGTCGGTCATGCTAATTTTTGCAAAAAATAATCTTGTTACAAGTCAATTTCTTCAGTGGACTTATGCAAGTTGCCTCTTGACATTCTCTTTTTCCTAAGTGCCAGTAGAGTAAAGAAAATTTTATTGCTTTAAACTGTGTCATTACAAAGATGTTACAAGTACATTATTGGTTTCAACAGTTTGTCCGAGTGGAACTGCAATATGGTAGCCACCTTAAGATTTGGACTAGAGTAGTAAAAGATGGTTATAGTGGTGAGATCAATGGTGTATAAATTCGTACATAATTTCCCACTCATTGGTAAGTACGAAACCGGGCTTGAACCCACGTCTCAATTATCTAATAATAACAAAAATGATAATATTATAATCCAACACAACTCCCATATTAAAAAAATAAGCTAAAGGGCTTTTTATGGCTTAGCGGCAGAACAAACAACCGGAACCTACAGCGAACCGTGTCGCTCCACCCACGGTAATGCTCAGTTAAATATAATTCTAATTAGTAAAAGATTTCATTTAATTTGTATAAATATTCTATAAAATATAAAGTCCGCGCTTGACCACTAACTCGCCTTTTGGTAAGTTACTTTTATATAAGTACGTATTTAAAAGTAAATATATGTAGTACAGCCTTGGCCTAGGCACCCTGTATTTCCACTCTATCTTCTAAACCAATTTCACTCCATTTTGGCATTTTTAACAAAATTAGGTGTCAATTTAATCACATCAACAGAAATGAAAGCTTGTTTACTTGTTAGAGTCCAGAACACAAGTGACCAAACTTTGAATGATAAGACCGAAAGAAAACCGAATCCTTTGTTTTCAGTACGAACTTTGTTAAGGTCATACACCAGGTGTTTTATGACCTTAACGAAGAGCCGCTTGATATTCTAGAAGTTATTTATGACCCCGGTAAGTAATTTAAGATAAGCACTCAGTTATTGGTTAAGTAGTAAACATGCATTTTGATTTTTTAAAGATGCCTAATACTTTTGGCCAAGGCTGTAGGTACAAAAGAAAATACGACGAGTTGTGCTAATATAGAGGACACTTAAAAAAAGAATTATATTATAGACATATACATACACATGTACACATGTTCATGTGTGGACATGTTCCAAAATGTTGACTCCCAGTAATTATTTTTTCGCAAAAAAATGCCATGACCGTCTTCAGCCGTATACAGAATTTGCGAATATTCCTTTTTCCATTTTTATTGATTTATCAAAAATGTCAAAATTTAAATGAGGCCAATTTCGAAGTACGAGTACACTCTTTCCAATAAAAAAAGAATCCTACTAATATTATAATCAGAAAAGTTGTTTGGTTTGTTCCTCTTTCACGCAGCAACGGAGCAATGGTTAAGGCAAGTTTGGTGTAAGAAGCCCTGTGTAAGAGGCTAGAGAAGGATTGGTGTACCCGATGCACCAATTAACAACTACGTTTTCATACAAGGACCCCTCCTGATCGGGCTTATTCAATAAAGATTGCCCAACAAATCTGATATTGATTTCTAAGCTACAATCTTATCTGGAACTACGTTTAAATACGAATCAGAAGATTGTTTTATAATTGGGCTGATACCGTGATATTGTCTGATAGCGCCTCTGGTTGCGGCTTGACATTTTGTTTCGCTGGAATTGGACTTCAGCGTGGGAGCTTGAAAATTGGTTGATTGGCTACAATAAGCCGTGGTGGTCTAGTGGTTGTAACGCTGGCCTGTCATTATTGAAGTCGTAGGTTCAAATCCCGGTCCCGTACCAATGAGTTTCTTTGGAACTTATGTACGGAATTTCACACCATTGGCTTTTCGGTGAAAGGGAACCTGCATACGTCCGGAGAAAAAATTCGAAGGCGTATGTGAATCCAGAACCCGCACTGGGCCAGCGTAGTGGATTTATGGTTCAAACACCCTTCGTGGGTAGGTCTACATCCTGTAGTGGAAAAAAACTGGTACAGGTACAGGCTACAATTTGTGAATTATCTCAAAAGCCAAGGGTGTATGGGACAGAAACGTAGCATCCTACTATGGACCTCCTTGTTTATACAAACAGACATACAGAACTCTTTATTTACAACCACAATTTGAAAAATAAACATTATTTACACATATACGACAAAAATATGATTATAAGGTGGCGGCCTTATCACCCATGACGATTTCTTCCAGACTATTTCGCACGAATATGAACTGACAAGAACAAGAAATAGTGGCCTTAACTAGAGATTAACAAAGAATTATTTTATGCAAAAAATAGCATGACCGACTTCACCCGTGAACAGAATTTGCGAATATTTCGCACGGATCTATGTGGCATTTTTCACATTATTGTTGATTTATCAAAAATGGGTTAGCCGATTTCAATAAAATTTAAATGGGACCATTTCAAAGTATATTCTTTCCAATAAAAAAAAATCATTAAAATCGGACTGCTATGAAAAAAGTTATGCGTGGTTATACATAAAAAATACATACGCGTCGAATTGAGTACCTCATCCAGTTGGTTTATGAATCGTCGGTCAAAAAGTTCCAAATAGCAATAGATCTATGGAGAAGGCTACACTAGGAAATTCTCGGCGACATCGAATCAGAAATGAGAAGATCCATAGAAGAACCAAAATGTAAGCCGAATAAAACATCTTGTCGGAAGAGGAATTAGCTACAAGCTGCGCGTAGCCCGATTGTGCAGTTGTTAAATGATTTTCAGTCAGAATTGACAACATTTCAAATTTTTAACATAGTTATATTTATTTATTATCTGAAAGAATATTGCAAAATAACATACACGTATTTTTTATTTTTCCAATACGACTTATATTTTCTGTAAAATTAAGTTTTGAAAAGTAGCTTATTCTAAAAGGACGTAACTGCAAAATTTAGGACTCATAAACAATTTTACTGAAGCCACATTAGAAAAAAATAGCTGCTAGCGTTGCTGTCACTGTCGATGCCAATCAATCCGTCAAATTCACAACAAATAGGCCAGGAGGTCAGCGCAAAAAGTCCACTATGTACCACAGTATACCACGGGAAGAAAAATATAAAAAATGTTTAACAACTGCCAATGACATTTTATTTTTAAATAACATTTTATGTGTCAACACTGTCAGTGTTAACTGTCATTTTATATTGCTAGTATTTTTTTATCATTGGCAACTGAACTTATAGTATAAATCCCGAAACGGCTTGGGTGAGATTTTTTATCTAATATCTTAGCAGTTACTGCACTAAAAATTTTGGAAAAATAAACATAATGATCAGCATCCCGATATCTCGAAATGGTTTTGGAATTTCATAGCCTTGTGAAATATGAAAACTTGTCAATTGAGTCACCCGCAGCTTAGGTTACTAACATCACAACATCCGCCAAGAAATTTGATTTTAAACCGACATAGCTCAGTATTGGTAAGTTGAAATTGCAGTCACAAACACAGAGGGTATACTAAGCGCCACACAAATCGGCGGATGGGAAGTTATGCGCAGAACGCTGCGCGAAAGCCGAAATATAGGTAAACGTGAGAGCCAGAGAGACGAGACGCCGGTGCACACCCACCCGCCAACCTCATGCCTCCCGCGCGCTCTCTAGGCACTACGACACGCGGCGTCGGAATTGTGCACACTTGTGCATTAATTAGCCAATCACGGCGAAGTGTCATCTGCGGATAACATCTCATCCGCCAATTTGTGTGGCTCTTAGTATAGAAAGTGTTCAAATGGAGACCAAGGTAAGCGCAACGTAGGACGTCCATCCACGAGGTGAACAAATGAACTCATTAAGACCGTAAGATCGCGCTGGAGGCAAGCCCCTTCTTAGCAAGTCTTATTGAAGAACCATAGGGGAAGCCTATATCTAGCAGTGGATGTCTTATGACAGATGAATGAATGGAAGTCACGGGTAAAAGTTAGGAATGATTGACATTAGGACGGGGCCGACTTTTTTGACAACACTTTTTATAGTGACCGGTGCGACGCCCGGTCGCATATTGCCAAACTACATACTGACCCAGACCGGGGTTGCTCTGAGCTCGATCGCAGTTTGATAGATATTTAGATAAACCCTTTATTGATTCACATTTACACACACATAAAACAGAAAATAGAGGAAAAAGAGATACTAAAACATGTGAAGCAACCGGCGGTTTCGCCAAGTTTCTTTATTTATTTAAAACTTAAATTGATCCACAATGTTTTTTTGAAAAGTTGTCCAGCTTCACGGATAGGTACCTATAACAACAGCAACAGCATAGCAATAAAATTCCGGGAAACTATGAAACACGATGTATAGTTGGTTACAGATTTTCGCGTGTCACAGTTTGCTTTACATACCTTCGAGCAAAATGCATACCATCTCGGACTGCTCTGAGCTCGTATGTACTTTGCTCCAATTTGTTTGTGATTTCAATGAGCACGACGTAGTTCAGTACAGACTACGAGTGTCTGGGTCAGTATACAGTTTGGCAATACGCCGCCCGGTCGGGACCCATCTGGACTTTTACACAATATGTATAGAACGTGCGTCGTACGGAGCCCGTCCGGACCCATCATCCTAATATTAATCATCCCTGATACCTACTTCAAAAATATTTGTGTCCCTAACCATCAATATGATTAAGTAATTTTAGCTACCGATATTCGTAGCTTGTAGTGTTTTGTCAACATTGCATCATGAGCTGCCGCTCGACACAATGTTGTTTTACCTCGCCAAATATACCTGGTGGGCGGACAGTACTGTGCTGTACTGTACTAGAGTCTAGCTAACGAAAGTTGATGCTGACAAAGCGCGGCAAATTTAAAAAATATCAGTATGGCAGCCCTAAACTGAGAGGGAAACACTTTCTCTCACTCACGAATGTAGCATTGTTACCATACTGCAATTTTGATTCTTCCAAATCTTTGGGGGAATCGCAAAAAAATATCTTTTTTTTAAGCTTTGACTGGTCGTGTAGGAGTTTTATATTCATTATAATTATTTCCTGTTTATTGTCGTTATTATTATGCCAAACTGAGTCTTTGCATTGCTCTCCAAATTATCCAAATGATTTCAACGCGTACCTATCTACTTCATTACGATGAAGATTATAATAATATAATAAATCATTTTGTTCAGTTTAGTACGTGAAGTTTGAAAAAGTTTTTAATACAAAGTAAAATACCCCAGTTTAAAGATAAATCCGCGATGGTAGTAGCACCGTGTGTTGTCATTTAAAAAGTTTGCGAAAAATTCCAATATCAACTTTCGTTAGCCAGACTCTAGTACCTTTTTTTCATAGTCCACTGCAGAACGTAGGCCTACCCACGAAGGGTGATTTGGCCATATCCATCACGCTGGCCCAGTGCGGGTTATGGATTCATATACGCCATCGAATTTCTTCTACGGACGTAAGCAGGTTGCCTCACGATGTTTTCTTTCACCGAAAAGCCATTGATGAGAAAGAATGCCAAAGAACTCATTGGTACGGGACCGGGGATTTGAACTCACGACCTCACGATTGTAAGGCGGACGTCTAGACCACCATGGCTTACTTATTAGGCGGATCGTAGTACGCTGCAATATAGGGTTACCAGAGCTACACACACGCTGGCCCAGTGCGGGTTGGCCGCACTGGGCCAGCGTGGTGGATATGGCCCAATCACCCTTCGTGGGTAGGCCTACGTCCTGCAGTGGACTATTAAAAAGGCTGGTACAGTACAGTACAGTATACCCCTACCATGGCGAAGGGATAAAACCATATTAGGCCCAATTATGAAGGCGCCATCGTAAATTTAATAGCAACGTAAAAAGTGTTATCTCTATCGAATGCCTAAAGTGAAAAAGAAACACAAATACTCTAAATTGCTAATATAACTACGATGGCGTATGATGCCTTCATAATTGGGCCTACCACTATCCACTTTTGATATCACTTGTCAAAAAATAATAGCGATAAAAATCATTTTATTATAAATATGTTTAGTTCAATCATTTTTTGACCGACGAACCACCGGAGGAGGTATACAATTCGACGCGTATATATTTATATTATTTTTATGTATACGCATAACTTTTTTCGTATTAGTCCGATTTCAATAATTATTTTTTTTATTGGAAAGAGTATACTTTGAAATTGGTCCCATTCAAATTTTATCGAAATCGGCTGAGCCATTTTTGATAAATCAAGAACAATGTGAAAAATGCTGCATCGATCCGTGCAAAATATTCGCGAATTCTGTACACGGGTGAAGTCGGTCATGCTAATTTCTGCAAAAATAATCTTGTAGCAAACCAGTTTCCAGGTGTTTTCTTAGTTAATAATGTCTCTAGTTTAGGCCTCTATTTCATGTTCTCGTCAGTTCATATTCGCGCATGGTTGCCTGCAAGAAATCACCATGGGTGATAAGGCCGCCAGTTTATAATCATATTTAGTCTTAATTTGGACATAGTGTTAAATTTGTGCTATGTGGTTATAAATAAAGAGTTTTGTCTGTCTGTCTGTCTGTATTGTGTAGATCTTCAGGCGATTTAAACACTTAGTCAAAATTTCGCTATAGTACTACATTACACATATCTACTTACAGACATATTATACCCAAAAACATCCTTTACAAACCAGTGTCTTAGTTTTATTTAAAGCGCAAGGAACCCTAATAAAGCTTGGTTAATGTTTTGATTCTGTTAAATTGCGCCTGAAATTACTAGGTGAAGGCACAAAGGTCAAAACTCTGTGATCAGCCCAAATTGAACAATTTCCTTTAAGGAACTATCGTGCTTTCTCTCCTGTATTCTATCTTTTCCAGTGTGAATTTAAACGCAGAACTTTTATCAAAAGGAGTATTTAAATAAAAATATTAAACTACATGTCACGGCGGTCCACACCAGAAAACTTTTTAAATTACCTAAAATTATTACCAAGTAATTATTTTTCTTAAAAAATGGTAAGGAATTCCACTGTATACAGAATTCGAATAATTTGCACACATCGTTGTAACATCTATAATTATATCTATATATATACATTTTTGTTGATTTATTAAAAACGCTCAGCCGGTTTCGATAAAACTAAGACCATCTCGGATGTATACATTTTCGGAAAAGAATAAAATATGTTTTTAAAATCGGTGCACACCTGGCAAAAATGTCGATGAACAAACACAAAAAACAATAAAAAAATACATACAGACGAACTTAGAAACTCCTCCTTTTCCGAAGTCGGTTAAAAAGGACTTCATGTCACAGTGGTCCATATACTGTACCAGCCTGTAATAGTCTACCGCAGGACGTTGGCCTAGCCACGAAGGGTGATTGGCCTATATCCACCATGCTGGCCCAGTGCGGGTTGGTGGATTCACATACGCCATCAAATTTCTTCTACGGACGTATGCAGGTTGCCTCACGATGTTATTCTTCACCGTAAAAGCCAGTGATGTGACATTCCGTACATAAATTCCGAAGAACTCATTAGTACGGGACCGGGATTCGAACCCACTACCTCTCGGTTGTAAGGCCTGTGCCATTACCACTGGACCACCACGGCTACATACTGGTCCATATACCAGAAAGGTATTTAAAAATATAAAATGAACATTTATTGCAAAAACGGTGTAGGTATAATAATATCTATAATAATAATAATAGTGTATAATAATAATGTTTAATACGGTGTATAATAATAATGTATAATAAATTCATTTATTTCAGATTTTACATCCAGATTTATCATAATCAAATCAAATTAAAATTGAAATCGAAATTGAGCAAATACATTTATAAACAAAACTTTAAAATTGAAATTAATATAAGTGTTATAACAAAATAAAAATAAAAATTCCAAAAAATATAAAATTGTATAGTATTAAAAAATATATTAAATTTAATATTATAGTATTAAAAATTGATTATAGTATGATTTGATTTTATTTAAATAATTATAATAAATTCATAACTCTAGGCATACTTATTATAAAGTGGTAATTGTATTATATAAATAAACACATAAACCTTTAATTTAGATTCTTATTTCATTAAAAATTTCGATAAAAACATAAAGAGATAAATCTAAAATTGTTTTTAACACACCGAATTATAATAATATTCTCAAGCGATAAGCCCAAGTTGTGAAAAGTCAACTTTGACCCTTTTAGACTTTAAGTAACTACTGGACTGAAGTTAACAAAGTTGTTAAGGAATTTATCATATCCTCGCTAGCTTTTTTTCAAATTAAATTTTGTTAAAATTGATAACATAAATTAAACTCTAAAATGAATTAAATGAAATTAAATAATACATTTGTAGTGCACTCGTGACGTCTCGAGGAACTTTAGCGGGCTATATCTTTATCTTTATTATTTCAGCTAAGTTTTCTTTCATTGACAAAAAAAAATACGTAAGTATACGTACGAAAAAATACAACACGTGTCTAATATTTTACAAGTTTTTATTTTACTTGCAATGTATGTATGTAAGTTCAAGTGGAATCTTGTAAGTTAAACTTGACCAACTTCCCGGTTTTATATTAACCTGTAATTTTGCACACATATGTATATCGCGTGACAATGCAATAATATGGTACTATGGAGCTGATCTGATCTGATGGAGTCGGAAGGAGATCATAGGAACTCCTGTACTAATTAAGATAGACCCGTCGTGTTTGGGCTCGTTTTACATGTCTTGACTGGCACTCTGCTCTTATATGATTTCCAGAATCCCAAAAGCTTGTATTTAAAAAGTTATATTTTTATAATAAAACACAAGTAAGAACACATAGCAACCATTGCCACCCTCTCACCAAAAAGAACAACAAAACTCAATAAAAAACACAATGCTTCCAAGCCGGTTGGTCACCGTGGAAGTTAAAGACCACAACCCTCCAAAGGATCAAAGTGACAGCCAGGATAAGCTTTATGTAATCACATATAATGTAAAAACACTATCATCCTTTGAGCGTCTGCTCGAGTTAAGTGAATCATTGGACAAAATAAAATATGATATAATTGGAATCGCTGAAATGAGACATACAGGTAATCAAATAGAAGAATACGAAAACTTCATGCTATGCTATACAGGCATTACACCTGGAATGTATGGTGTAGGCTTTTTAATAAATAAACGCCATAAAAATAACATTGAAAGCTACATTGGCTACAATCTTCTGACCACAGACCTGTAAGAGCAACAATTACTCATGAAAAGCCAAAGAAAAGCCGAACGAATTTTCACAAAAAAAAAGACATATATATTTTTAAAACATTAATGTAACAACCTTTCACTATTAATTTTACTGTAAGAATAAAAGGCTTTTTTATTTTTATTTATTTATTTATTTTTATAATTATTTATTTTTAAATCTATCTGATGGACTAAATAACATTTAGTCATAGATGACTAAATGATATGACGTATCAGAATAGACTCTAGCCTCGTCATTTCTTATTCGATCTCGCAGAGAGACATTGAGCCCTCTCCGTAGCTCGTTGGTTTTTGGAGCTTATTTTGTTCTGTAATGGCGGGAAAACCATGATTATCCCATCGCAGAGTCAATCTGCTTCCTTTTCCGTATTTTCAGATTTACGCCGTTCGTGAGCGAAAAATTACAGTTCAACAGGTGCGCTAGTGACGCGCGTTTGAGCATGGTTAACATTTTATCGATAACAAAGCAAGATACCCTTTTATAGACCAACGTTAATCTATGAACTCAAAATTTCACAGAAAATCAGTTTCTTTTAAAGTATTTTATCATAGCTTGTTTCGTGCGGTCCAGACATAGGTTTTCATTGGCTTCATTGCCATAAGTAGGTTCGTATAGGCCTGGTGGCTAGCCCTGGAGCCAGAATCTTAAAGCCGCCTGAAGGCCTCTGACATTGCTTGGTCGTAGTCTGTACGATAAAATAGCATAATAATATTTAGTAGTACACAATTTTCATTTTCGATCCCGGGAAGAGTCTGCATCGCAGAGAGATCTTCCGGTATTTTTTTGTAGGATATAGTCTTATTACGATATTTATAGTTGAACTGAAATAATTTTATTTTGATAATACAACATAAACAAAATAGATACAGCGTATACAGATCAGTAAAGTGCATATAATTAAAATAATTTGTATCTTTTGTACTTAAGTGTACTTTACCTAAACATTCTCAATAAACTCACGCTCTTGCTTACTGAAAACTATCTAACGATAAATTTTTATCGATACTCATTTTATCGATATCGATAGAATTAGCATCCCACATCTAACGAGTTGATTTGAAATTGCAAACAATAGACGCCTACAGTTTCTATTGCGTAGCACTCTTGTAGCCTCGTAGCACGCGCTACAAACCGCTACGAAATTACGTAGCATTTATTTTTTCAATTTTTAACGCAATTTCAAAATACTGGATTTTTATTTCAATTTTATATGAGTTGCATTATTTTTAACCGACTCCAAATAGAAGGTTTCTCTATTCGGCTGTATGTTTTTTTTGCTTGTATGTTAGGCGATTACCCTGGCAATTATGATCCGTTTTTTTTTGTTTTTGATAAATCACACTTAAAAAGAAATTTTATATCAAAATCGGTAGAGTGGTTTTTGAAATACAAAAATAAAACAAAATAATTTATTAAGTAAAATCCAAAACGTAAGTACTGTTTGTACTTACTGTATCAGCCTTTTTTTTAATAGTCCACTGCATGACGTAGGCCTACCTTCTAAGGGTGATTGGGCCATATCCACCACGCTGGCCCAGTGCGGGTTGGTGGATTCACATACGCTATCGAATATCTTAGGACATACGCAGGTGGCCTCACGATGTTTTTCTTCACCGAAAAGCCAGTGCGCAGTGGTGTAAAATTTCGTACATAAATTCCAAAGAACTCATTGGTACGGGACCGGGATTTGAACCCACGACCTCACGATCGTAAGGCGGGTGTCACTACCTCTAGACCACCACGGCTGGACGTAAGTTATTGTCAACTAGGGTATTGGCGAAAAATATCAACAGTTACTTTAATATCCTAGACCGCATATCTGCTTAACATCAGGCAGTGTGTAGTCAAATGAAAACCTATTTGAAATAAAAAAAATAGCATACTTACATCGTTTCGAGCGAACTTTCGAATTCAATTTTTAAAAGTACTTTGTACTTTGATTGCAACTATTGAAGCTGGTTATGCTATTCTTAGAAAGTAAATAGAAAGGAGACGAGCCGTGGTGGTCAAGAGATAGCGACACCCGCCTTACAATCGTGAGGTCGTGGGTTCGAATCCCCGGTCCCGTACCAATGAGTTCTTGGGAATTTATGTACGGAATTTCACACCACTGGCTTTTCGGTGAAGGAAAACATCGTGAGGCAACCTGCATACGTCCATAGAAGAAATTCGATGGCGTATGTGAATCCACCAACCCCCACTGGGCCAGCGTGGTGGATATGGCCCAATCACCCTTCGTGTGTAGGCCTACATCCTGCAGTGGACTATTAAAAAGGCTGGTACAGGTACAGTGCAGTACAGAAAGTAAATAAATATATTGTTTATTTTAATTAAAATTTGCATATGGCGCGCTGGCCTAAGAGATGTATGTGTTTTTGGAGCAATAAATGATTGAATATTGAAAAACATTTAGGCCTAAGGAATTTAAAATGTTTAAAAGCATTTACAGCACACTGAATTTCCAATAGGTCTCCAATAAGGTCAGACCAAACTTTTAAATCGACGCAAAACTCCATACAGCCCACTTCTGCATACAAAACATAACAGAAACGCCGCACGTTCCAATTTTAAATAATACACCCACGGTAGTGCCAACTCAAAGGCGCGAATTCTGAACGCGTCGCATATTATTTTCACGGTTGGCAACACTGTAACTAGGTACGTGCTAGGTTCCAAGTTTGAGAGATAATTACTCGGCGCGAGTCTTATGGAATTTAATGGTAAATATTAGAAATGTTGACGGGCTATGCATGTTAAATACACTCTAGGTATTTTAGGAAAATAAGTCATTTTTGGAACGAACGATTACTCGTTCGTAATTAGATTCAAAATCGTGGGTCAAGAACCAGAGTAGCGTAATTGCAAAATGACAACTTTACAGGAGAGAAGAAAAACAACTTACCGTTGTCCTATAGTTCTTCTATGGCAAAACCTATACTCGTAGTAGTTAGATATCAGCGGGGCAATTCCGTTAGCCGATCGTTTTTCTGACAGTTCCGACAGCTCAAAACTGTCCGAAAAACGAGATAGGTTCAAGAACACCTTAGTAACGAAATCGGTTGACAGAATTGCCGCCCTGCCCCCCTACCGCCTAAGCCATAGCAATCGTAATAGCAATCGTTTATGAATGACTTATGGCATTTCAGTCATTTGGCACCGCCTATGTGACGTTAGCCATCAATTGCTTGATGTTAATGTTAACATACGTAATTTTATCGGTTACACACATTTAATAATGTTTGTAATGCGATGGAACTTCCGTCAGAATGGCTTTAAATAATGGTACTTTACGCTTATTTGAAATTAAAAAAACGTAGGTTTCATAATCAAACTTTATGTGTGATTAACGAATGACAAGATACGTTATTTGAGAGATAGCATTCAAAACATCTTCGGTGTCTTATTATTGTCTATTCCAGAGTTTCTGTTCTGAGTCCTATTTCTTTAATGTCAAGATTATTGTAAGTAGAAAAACTTAATTTTGGCAGTAAACAAAAATCATTATTTTTGTATTTACCAATCTACACACTACATAGCTCCAATTTATTGGCACATGAAAATATTATTAATTTTTGACCTTACGCTACTTTGATTTTGAACCCACGAAATTGAGATCTGCCAGCCTGTGCGCTATCGTGTAGGTATCAAATGAAAGGAATGGTTGAGAGTAACTCGAAAAATAACGTGACGTCATTCTTAATCCAAAATGGCGGATTGTCAAAGATTTTTTACATAAACTTTGAACACACGAGGAAAATATCACCGATACGCGCGACGAACAACGAGGAAAATATCACCGATACGCGCTTCTTACTTCATTGGTGGTACTCCACTTAAGGAGGTTTTTAGTATGCGTGACTAGGGAGTACTTAATGGTTGACACCAAACTAGATTTTCGAGAGCATATAGACTGTGTCGTTAAAAAAGCATCTCGTCTGGGAGGTTTCGTATCTAGGCAGTCAAAATTCTTCAAAGATCCCACTATTTCTATTATCCTGTTTAATTCATTCGTGCGTAGCTTACTGGAGTACTGCAGTCCTGTCTGGAGCCCATCCTACCAGGTCCACATAGATCGAATTGAAAGATTGCAAAAGAAGTTCCTGTACCATCTCTCATATTCGAGTAATCTGTGTAGGCAGGTGGACTCTTACGAATCTAGGCTTTCATATTTTAAAATATCGCCACTGTCACTCAGAAGGACATAGCTGACATCGTATTTCTGCACAAATTAGTGAACGGTATATTGGACAGTTCTCATTTGCTTGGAAAGATATGTTTTTCTGTTCCTCGTTCTTCTAGCCGTCTCGACAATAGAAGAACGTTTAGCTTGCCACATGCTCGTACAAACTACGGCCAACACTCTTCTTTGTATCGCATGTGTTCATTGTACAACAATATATGCCAAGATTTAGATATTATTAATCCCTCCGTGTCATATTTTATGCGACGTTTAACATTAATTTTAAGCTAAATTTATAAAAATTTAATTTGTCATTGTTTTATAGTTTCAGTCTATACATTTGTATGGCACTTGTGACGTCACCCGGAACTTCAACGAGCTATATCTTCATTAATTTTTGTTTAATTGGCAAAAGAAAAAATACATGTCTAATATTTTTTGATAGTCTATCTGACGGACTAATTATATTTTTTTAGTCATCAAAGCTATTGGACATCTATGGGGGAGGCCTATGTCCAGCATGGACGTCATATAGCTGAAACGACAAAGGTTAGTGAAATGCCCTAAACATATCCGTTTTTCTGGTTGTACACGCAGCCGCGCTCCGTAAAATAAAGAAAATTAGATTGTTTATTATATTACGTGTCTTTTATAGCTCATGCGGGGTCGAACAGGGGATCTCACAGGTGAAGGAGCAGACAATGTTTTATGTTAAACTAGCGACCCGCCCCGGCTTCGCACAGGTGTACATATAAACCTTCCTCTTGAATCACTCTATCTATTAAAAAAACCCACGTCAACATCCGTTGCGTAGTTTTAAAGATATAAGCATATATAGGGACAGATAGACAGGGAATCGACTTTGTTATATATGTGTATATACTATGTTATGTCTTTCATTATTTTTTTACGTTTACACCAGCCTTGTCGTCTTTACGTTTCCTTGCATCCAAGAGAGGTCGTCTGGAAGAAATCGCTTTTAGCGATAAGACCGACTTTTATGCCTTTTCTGTCTTTATTTCTTTTGTTATGTTTTCTTGTTGGTGTCAATAAAGTGTTGTTGTATTGTATTTTATGTAGTGATAGTGAAAATACATTTGACTAGTAGTGTAGCAATAGTCATTATAGTACAGGCCGAATAAAACGTTGCGTAGATTTAAAGATATAAGCATACATAGGGACAAAGTAAGTAAGTTCGTATAGGCCGGGTGGCTAGCCCTGGTGTCAGAGTTTTTAGGCCGCCTGAAGGCCTCTGACATGGCTAAACGGTTAAAACAACCGGGACCTACAATTTAACGTGTCATCCGAGCCACGGTAGCGCTCAGTTGGAAAATGCCACCCGCGGTCACCCATCCAAATACTGATCGTGCGGAACGTTGCTTAATTTCGGTGATCGCTGACAAACACCTAGTCAAACTACGCTACGAGCGCTATAGGGACAGATAGACAGGGAAGAGACTTTGTTTTATACTATGTAGTGAAGATACATTTGAGTAGTAGTGAAGCAATAGTCATTATAGTACAGGCCGAATAAAACCTTGCGTAGTTTTAAAGATATAAGCATACATAGGGACACATAGACAGGGAAGAGACTTTGTTTTATACCATGTAGTGGAGATACATTTGATTAGTAGTGAAAGAATAGTCATTATATTACAGGCCGAATAAAACGTTGCGTAGTTTTATAGATATAAGCATACATAGGGACAGAGAAACAGGGAAGCGACTTTGTTTTATACTATGTAGTGAAGTTGCATTTAACTAGTAGTGAAGCAATAGTCATTATAGTGAAGGCCGAATAAAACGTTGCGTAGTTTTAAAGATATAAGCATACATAGGGACAGGCAGACAGGGAAGCGACTTTGTTTTATACTATGTAGTGAAGTTGCATTTGACTAGTAGTGAAGCAATAGTCATTATAGTGAAGGCCGAATAAGACGTTGCGTAGTTTTATAGATATAAGCATACATAGGGACAGACAGACAAGGAAGTGAAATTGTTTTATACTATGTAGTGAAGATACATTTGACTAGTAGTGAAGCAATAGTCATTATAGTACAGGCCGAATAAAACGTTGCGTAGTTTTAAAGATATAAGCATACATAGGGACAGACAGACAGGGAAGAGACTTTGTTTTATACCATGTAGTGGAGATACATTTGACTAGTAGTGAAGCAATAGTCATTATAGTACAGGCCGAATCAAACTTTTTGGCGGCTGTGAAGTTAGCTACACCCAATTTTCGCGGAGCTTTTAAGAGGATCGTGAATCGACCAGTGTTTTCGCGTTTTCCGTAGAACATCGAGAAAACGTTCAGTACATTTTTGACAGACGAACCACCGGAGGAGATATACAATTCGACGCGTATATATTTTTTTATGTATAACCACGCATAACTTTTTTCGTAGTTGTCCGATTTCAATAATTTTTTTTTTTATTGAAAAGAATGTATTTCGATATTGGTCTCATTTGAATTTTATCGAAATCGGCTCAGCCGTTTTTGATAAATCAACAATAATGTCAAAATGCTACGTCGATCCGTGCGAAATATTCGCGAATTCTGTACACAGGTGAAGTCGGTCATGCTGATTTTTGCAAAAAATAATCTTGTTGATTTACGTCCCGGGAGAAAACTCTTTTCACCTCTTAAATTGAAACATAATGTTACGTTTTTGGTGTTAAAATATAACATAATATGAATGTAATATTTTTTTATTCAAACGATTGGTTTGAATAAAAAATATTGCACGCTCGTACGTTTTACCGACTTCCAAAAAAAAGGAGGACTATGTTCGTCGTATGTATTTTTTTTGTTTAAGTGTATCAATATTTTCGCCAAATGTGCGGCGATATCAAAATTTCTTTTTGTATTTTGAAAAAAAGATTTTGGAAATTGACATGTTGTGAGTTTTATCGTTATTATTACGGGATTGCGCGAGAGAGATGGAAAATTGTCGTAATAATAAAGAAAGGATCGAAGTTTTTCAGGAGCTGTAAGAGCAAAGGGTCTGTCGTAACATATTATGTCGAGAATCACCGGAAACAAGATTTCCATGAAAATCTTTTCAATGTTGCCACTTGGGCCTTCACCCAAATTTATTTTTGATAAAATTCTTAACATTGACAGTTTCATCCACTGCCATTTTTTATTGCCCCTGCTAGAAGCTTCCCCTATATTATATTGAATATTGAACGTCTAGACCACCATGGCTTACTTATTAGGCGGATGGTAGTACGCTGCAATACAGGGTTATCCAGAGCTACACCCCCAACCCGCACTGGGCCAGCGTGGTGGATATGGCCCAATCACCCTTCGTGGGTAGGCCATCGTCCTGCCTGCAGTGGACTATTAGAAAAAAGGTTGGTACAGTACAGTACAGAAAACCAATGCGTTCCTGTGATCTCATTAATATCCTCGACCTATCTAGTCGGTGGACCTACGCAGCGCTTTTCTACAATAAACCACAACTGAATTCAAAACCTCTTTTTGTATTTTGCGTCGTTCAAAAACCGTTAAACGAATACGAACATTCTAAATAAAGTTTAAACTCGTTTAAAAATAGCTGCGAAAACAATTAAAGCTTAAATTAACCCCTTACACCCCACTAAAGATTTTACTGCGAATACGCCCGGGCGTATTTAACGTGTTCAATTCTTAACAAACCTGACTTAACTGTTAATTAGGGAATTCGCTGTTAACTTTCAATTTCGGATTGTAGGATGGGATAGGGCGTATTTTAGGAAGCCCACGAGGCATATATAGCGTTAAGCCGGAAACATACTATCGGACGCGACTGACAGCCGCGACTAATAGGTATTTAGATAATGAATGTACACTGAGCCGTGCACACTATCGGACATCAGCCGCGGACGTCACCTTGGGCTGAGCTTGAGCGTTCGGACGTCCGAGAGCGATCTGGCCGGATGTTTTAAGACTGAGTCAGCCGGTTAGATAGTATGTTTCCGGCTTTATTCGCATAGAGTATAGCCTGAACAAGGAAGTTTCATACGAGAACTGGAATGATTACGAGCATCCCAAAAACGTTCCGAAGAGTAAAGCACCAACATTGGAATATATCTCTTTCTACTAGTGTATCCATACAGTAATTTCATTTAATAGGACAATCTACAAAACACTAAGTATATACCAATAAAATAATGAGGGAAATCATTTTTGTATTTCAGATGGGATAAATCTGAAATTCAAATATTATTATAAACAGGGTTATCTGCTTACCCTGTATTAAGTAAAAATGATTGCTTGATTAAGACCATTATTACGAACGTTTACTATGAGACCAACCCGAAATTCGAGAAAAAAAGCAGCTGTTTCATGCAAAACTGAAACTCGGAATCGACAAAATGTATGTAACAGCAGATTTTTTTCCTCAAATTATAGTCTAGTCTCAAACTACAGCCTTATAGTAAACCTCCATTCGGCTGAGTACATCAGTTCATTATAATTATTATCTCTATACCATCATCTTAATGCCCTCAGCGCCTCCCATCCGCTAGTAGACATCTTTGCCGACGAATGGACAACAATAATTGCTAAAAATATTTTTTCATATTGCGAAGATGTCAAATTGTGATCTCAAAATATTCCTAAAATTTAACGGTAGGTATAGTTAGCGTAAAAAAATAATAACACGTTGTTGTTCTTATAACTTTTAATTTATGTTTGTATTTATTCTGTTCTATTTTATGTAATATTTTAATTCGTAGTCTTTAAGGATAAAAAATATAAAGCTTAGTAATAAGTGCTGTAAGTTACATTTTCTATAAATAAACAAATTGAAAATCTCGACTTGCTTTTGACCAGTTTTGCTCATATTTACAAATTTTGTTAGAATTAATATACTAAACCATCTTGCGAAATGTTATAAAAATTAGCTGATAAATAGCGCGACAGCAAATTATATCTACCCGTAGTTACCGAGCTGTACTAGTTACTAAGTACAACGCAGTTAATTATTTTGCTATTATATCTACAAGAAAAGTGCATAGTTCATAGAAGTAGGTTCTTAATTGATTACAATGACTTACTAACGTACGTAGTATTAGATTATATATAAGTAGTAATTACTTCTCTCTACAACCTAACATCACATTCCCGAAATGTTTTGATGTTATTGTCACCCTACACAAGAAATTTGTGAATAAACCAAGAAACTTACCTAAAAAATGAAATTCCAAAACCAGCATAAGCTTCACTATTACAGCCCTTAATGCAACAATTTTTCACCATTTTTCAACTTATAAAAATATTAAGCAGCAAGCATAATGACGACTTTTGCGTAAATTATCAGCCATATTGTTTTAGGAAGCGCCATAGGTGCGGCCGTGCGTAGTTGGTAAATTGCTACTAATTCTACTAATATGAAAAAACTGTTTTTGTATTGCAAAAATAATTACGTACCAATATTAAAATCAGAACATTATCGAACTTATTACGTTAATTAGAATACATTTTATGCTAATCTATTTATCAACATGTACGATTAAATGCGATTTAATGATTACTAGATATATGAGATAATCTACCATCCAATAGTTTTATTAATACTGGTAAGTTTCGAGAAAGGGACAACGCCCAACAGTTGTTGTTGTCCTGCTCGGAATGTTTTTCCCATTTGATAAGTAAGAAACAAATGTGAACCTTTTGTGTATAGAAATAAAGTACATTTTTCTTTTTTAAATTTTGCTTCGTAAGCGTTCCAGTTCTCTTATGAAACTTCCTTGAGCCTGAATCAAACTTATTGGCGGCTGTGATGTCAGAGCTATAACATAGTCAAGTATTAACTAGAATCCTCAATTACGTATAGGGTGTGAGAAAAAAGATGTGCTTTACGTACTTAGATCATATTTAGACTCTAGATAATAGTAAAAACCTGCATAATACTAATAGAGAAGATAAATAATAGTTCATAAATATGTTGATTCACTTAAGCAACAAAAAATCAACAGTAGTTTTTGGCGCGAAAAAATTATCTGACTACTACGTCTAGGTCGTAGTTAGTAGGCCGTTATGAAAAACAACTTTTACTACGGAACCCAACCCGAATTCAAGAAAATATCAGCTATCCTATACGTTCACGCCCACATTACTATTTACGTATACGTTCAGGTATTCGAATGATTCAATTATAGCTTTCCCAAGGATTTTGTATACGTAATACATCCATGAGCTTTCCTGATAGGTACCTCTGTGTATCACTTTGACATCTGTCATATTTGAACTTAACTGCGACATAAACAAGATTATTTTTTGCAAAAATTAGCATGACCGACTTCACCCGTGTACAGAATTCGCGAATATTTCGCATGGATCGATGTAGCATTTTTCACATTATTGTTGATTTATCAAAAATGGCTCAGCCGATTTCGATAAAATTTAAATAGGACCAATTTCGAAGTATATTCTTTCCAATAAAAAAATTATTATTGAAATCGGACCACTATGAAAAAAGTTATGCGTGGTTATAAAAAAATATATATATATTTGTGTATATACGCGTCGAATAGTATAGGTACCTCCGCCGGTGGTTCGTCGGTCAAAAATCTACTACGAGTAAAATGCGTTTCACGAAAGAAGTCCCTCACACGCGTCGCCACCATCGCCTGACCGATCTGTTAAAATTTGTTCCACTTATTTCGGGGGACTCCTTTCGTGATACGGATTATAGTTTCACTCATACTACTCATAGGTCTACTCTACTAGTCCTTTCACGATAGAAGTCCCATGGAAGCTTAACCGGCTCGATCTGGTAAAATTAGTTCCACTTCTTGCCGCGGGACTTCTTTCGTGAAACGCACTTCACTAGACCGCTTGGTAGTAGTAGGTACTACAGGAAGAAACTACTATTTGGACTACTGGTAGTACCATATCCGAATTTTTGCTATTTAAATTTTGCGGTAGTGACACGGGTAATTTTCTCCTGTTCTAACAACTTTCAACTTCCAATTTACCATTCTTACTACTGGTAGTAAAATTGGTAGTAACACTCGTAACAAACGGTCCCATGCTAGTCAAGCATGCGACCACGAAAAGATCTCGTTTCGACGTGTGAACAAGTGACAGATATGTACTTTACCATAGCGCTGTCTTGTTCTGACACTTCGAAAGAAATATTTCGTGGCGCGCATCCTAGCCCGGCTGGCCTTTCTTTTCGAGATAACAGGAGCTATACTCTATAAAATTTAACTTGATCTCTGCGACAGCTGTCAGAAAAATCACGCCTATGAAGTCCTGAATTTCTTAATAGTACAGACAGTACCTGTCAATGTCATACTTTTTGGGCATGTCGATTAGTGATGAGCAATGAATGATCGTGACCACAGGGTTTTAAATAGAGTTTTAATTAAAATATCGATAGTTTATACTGACGATATTTTAAATAAAACTTAATGTATCATTAATTTTATTGTCTATTTGAATATCATAACATTTTTTACATGTGTAATTAAATTAAACCCAATTATACGTTACATTACCATCGATAATAGTGAAGAACGTCGATAAACACTATCGTTACATTATTATGAGTATTTAATTAATATCATAACATTATTTACATGTGTACATACTTGATCTTAAATAATAGTAAGTAAATAAAATCCAATTTTTCACCTTCAATTACTCATTCGATTTCATCACAACATTGTTTGAAAATCGATTTTTTCCACCATTTTCTCAACTCTAAATATGTCAATATGTAACTGTCGTAGAGATCAAGTTAAATTTTATAGAATATAACTATAACCACGTCTCTTCCTAGCTAAACTGTAAAGATTGTTGGTCAATACAAGACGGCTTCTCGACAGTTTCGTTTTTGGCCTTTCGATTGTTAGCTATGATTTTCAAGGAAATAATTCCTATTATTATACTCACAAATACGTAGTAAAATCAAAGGCAACCCTTCGTTACTTTACCAGCAAAATATTGGCAGAAAAAAAAGAAAAGAGACTGACAAAAGAGGTTAGCGTTCCACATAAACTCAATACATGCGGTATAAACAGTAAGGGGTTTCAGAAATAATGCGTCGTATTTTATAGTTTTATATCGCTTCGCCTCTGCTAGCGATCCGCCCCGGCTTCGCACAGGTTTACATATAATATATCAATACATATAAAGTTTCCTCTTGAATCACTCTATCTATTAAAAAAACCGCATCAAAATCCGTTGCGTAGGTACTCGTAGTTTTAAAGATATAAGCATACATTGGGACAGACAGCGGGAAGCGACTTTGTTTTATACTTTGTAGTGATAGTGATATTTAACAGCTTAGTCATGACAGAGGCTTTTAGTCGGCTTGAAAGCTTTGACACCAGGGCTTTACAAACGTACATACGTACTTAGTATTTTCATTCTAAATATGTTGGTCAAATATCATGATACTTTGACACCAGGCCTTTACGAACGTACTTACTTAGTATTTTCATTCTAAATATTTTGGTCAAATATCATGATCTGATTTTGAGTGGTGTGTCATGTTTTTGCTGTGATTTGTGATTTAAATGTATTCTAAAATGTTTTAATTTAAAATAAAATTATACAATATGTTCTTAAACTTTTTGTTTAACGTTAAAAAGATTCTAAAAAATAACTATTATTAACTTAATAGGTATCTGTATCTATGACGAGCTGAAATCATACACAAACAATAAAAGTTTTGTTATAGTTATAAGCTTTGAGTTAATAAATCCTTTGACATTACGATATTTTTTCAAAAACTTTTTACGACTTTTTCGAGTGATAACATAACTGTTGTTGAAACTAAATATACTAGATATTAAGTTTTAGTAACTTTCTGCTTAAGCTCTAACACAGCAATAAACTTTTATAGAACATTACTTTTTCTGGTTATCTATCTATCAGCCGTAGGACGTCCACTGCTGGACATAGGCCTCTCCCATGGATTTTCCAATAAGGCCGGTTGGAAGCGACCTGCATCCAGCGCGTTCCTGCGATCTTTATTATATCGTCAGTCCACCTAGTCGGTGGACTTCCTACGCTGCGCTTGCTGGTTCGTGGTCTCGATTCGAAAACTTTACGGCCATTCTTCGAACTGACTTTATGATTTTTTTCTGGTTACTGAGATAAATTATACAAACATGTTTATGTTTATGTTCTACTGAATTAAGTATTAATAGTTTTGGAGTAAGCTTATCAACACATGATTCACCACACATGTGACGTCATTACCCACCTACGTTATACAAAGCGTCCATACTGCTTACGCAGCGTCTGATGTCATCACGATCAAAATGGCCGCCTCATGCATTGTGGTCCCATTTTAGATTTCTATTTTGGCGAGATCTTATCATCGAATTAATTTGTAAAGGATTGTACTTATGGCTTTGTCGTGCTTGGAAGGGTAACTCTTGTCCTTTGGCTGAAGAACGGGGTAGTTTTTAAGAGATTAATCGAATAAATAAACGTAGTAGTGTTTTCGATATTTACCTACCAATGAGGATGTGTAATATTTGTTTGGAACCTTTTTATATTGCGTTGATTTTCGCCAAGGAGGTTTTATACTTAAATATAATTTATGCAATCTCTATGTTTGTATATTTTTTCCTGTTAGATATAAATTATAGAAAATAAGATCATTTAATCGTTTAATTCGTAGATCTTTTAGTTATTTTCTAATAACAGGTACTTTAATAAAGTCATTTGGTTGAAAAAAAAAACAGGTTACCATATTTCCAATATGGCAGCGCGAGCGGCAAAGATACGAGGTGACAAAGTTGATATTCGGTAAGAGCACGCGGATCTATAAAATCGCCAATTTTCAAAACTCCCGGAAAACTTTAAAAAAAACTTTTAGAAATACCCAGTGATTGAACTGTACAATAATTCGATTATGGAAACTATCGTGTTTGCACATGTTAACCTTAATAATAATTAACTACACTTAGAGCACAGGTGTTACTCACGCTTAAACTCGTTTTTACCCGCGGCTTCGCCCGCATACGCAATATATCATTATAAGTTATAGCCTATGTGTTATTCTGATATATAAGCTATATTATCGCAAAGTTTCATCTCAATCCGTTCTGTAGTTTTTGCGTGAAAGAGTAACAAATATCCATCTATCCATCCTCACAAACTTTCGCGTTTATAATATTTAGTAGGATAGGATTACTGCTACCATAGATTCAATCGCATCGGGCGATCTTTTTCAAGATTGGCGTACTAGCACGCGGGCTCGTCTCACATAGCACTGATAATTAATTAAAATACTTACAATAAATTTAAAAAAAAATGTATTGATAATTGATTTTATTTTTTACATTTTATAAGTTATTTTTAATTTAATTTACAAATTTATAAAATTTAAATTAGTTCATCCGTTTGAGATGGAACTCTCAGTGCAAGAGATAAACATTTTTTTTCTTCTTTTTTGGCAACAGCACTTTTTCCTAGCGCCGATACCCTTTGTGCATAGCGTTCCCTACAGTTTCTAATTTCATAATAGCCTCTTTAATCTTTAAGTAACAGCGTTTATTATTGAAACTCATTTAAAGCGGTCCAAAAATACGCAGGTTATTACCATAAAAATTAAAGTTTAAAATGGCGGGCCGACATTATTAAGTCAATTTAAATCTTCTAAACAAAAGTTGTTTCAAGTTGGAAGTTTGAATGAGTTAACGCGCACGTTTAACGAGCTACCTGTGGTGTCTGGGTCCAAATCATGGAATAAATAAAAGAAGAAGCGTCCTGAAATTCAAAATTAGAAAGCATGATCTCTAAACAATAAACAGGGTTATTCCTAATCAATTAGCATCCTTTTAGGGGCTTATTCTGTACATCAAACTAGCAACTTTTGTTCTGCGACTTTTGTCAAAACTCTAAAAATAAATAACTTATACTCTATAAAATTTAACTTGATCTCTGCGACAGTAGAAGATTGACATTTTTAGAGTTGGGATAGTGGTGGAAAAAATCGATTTTCAAACAATGTTGTAATGAAATCGAATGAGTAGTTGAAGGTGAGAAATTGGATTTCATTTACTTACTATTATTTAAGATCAAGTATGTACACATGTAAATAATGTTATGATATTAATTATATACACATAATATTGCAACGATAGTATTTATCGACGTTTTTCACTATTATCAATGCTAATGTAACATATAATTGGGTTTACTTTAATTACACATGTAAAAAATGTTATGATATTAAAATATACAATAAAATTAATGATAAATCAAGTTTTATTTAAAATATCGTCAGTATAAACTATCGACATTTTAATTAAAACTTTATCTAAAACTCTGTGGTCACGATCATTCGTCGCCCATCACTAATCGGCATGCCCACAAAGTTCGACATTGACAGGTACTGTCTGTACTTTTAAGAAATTCAGGACTTCATAGGCGTGATTTTTCTGACAGCTGTCGCAGAGATCAAGTTAAATTTTATAGAGTATAGTTTCACTTCTCTCCTTTCGGGACTTTTTTTGGTCATACTAATAAGTTTCGCTTTAAACTACCTAAACACCAGATTTACCTACGTTTGATAAAATCTGTGGCTCAAACTGGATTTTGCTGAAGTATTTAGCTTACAGCTTAAACAGTTATTTTTTTATAACAACGATGAAAAACAACGTGAAACAATCGAGCAAGTTTTACGTGTTTACTATAACACTCTTGTTACGCTATATGCGCTAGCCTACGGTGTACACAACGTAAAAATTATATTGAAATTGTTTTTTTTATATTCAAACATCGAATATCTCGGACGATCTCGGATACGAATATATATCCGAGACTCGGACTCGGATCGAGTCTTGGATCACATACAGTAATTTAAGGTCAGTATAGTATCTTATTGGGCGCCCAAAACAAACATGGCGGCGCTCCATCGCTGCTGAGGCCCAAAGCATCGGACTGACTTGGAGCGAAGTGAAACGCAACGCACAGGATAGAGAGGAATGGCGTAACACTGTATTAGCCCTCTGCACCGACGTGGGGACTTAGGATAAGAAGAATACCTAGTATCTTATTGGCCAGTAAACCAAAACCAAGCCAATCAGAGTAAAGGTTAGATAGGGTTATCAAATCTTACTAAAGCAACTCGTATCTATGCAGAACTCCTAACTTTTTTCTGTAAGATAGAAAAATATCATAGCCAATGTCTTATTATCTGTTCAATCCAATGTTTTTTGCAAAATTCCTAGGAATTTTGAAAATAGAAAACGGTTTATCAAATCTTACTACGACATAAGCATTGCCATTCAGGGGATCGTTTTTGAACATCGGACGCCTCGGACGACTAAAGCTCGAAACATACTACCGGACGCGGCTTACGGACGCGACTGACAGCCACGCGACCTAGACTATGAAAGTACACTGAGCCGTGCACACTATCGGACATAAGTCGCGGACGTCACCTTCGGACGACCTTGAGCGTTCGGACGTCCGAGAGAGATCTAGCACACCGGATGTTTTAAGACTGTGCACATTGCTTCCGTCAGCCGCGTCCGATAGTATGTTTCGAGCTTTATCTCTACGGGTGACACTTTTTTCTCGAAATTTATTTAAAATTTTCAGTTCACGCAAAAAATTTGTACTGGACATGGCAATTTGAAAAGAAACCATATAATGCAAATGAGGAAATCGTGAAATGGAACGTTAATTAAAAATAAAACTATCAAAACAAATATGGTTTTCGAAGTGTCACTGTCAAAGTGCTGTACCTATCCATAGTGAAGTATAACTAGGCAGAGCGCTAAATAATAATAATTACAAAAGTAAGAGAAGACGAGATGTGCAAGTATGAAAGTGTGAACAGGACGAAACTAATATCTTTTATTGCTGTTTGCGTATACGTTTTTTTGTCCGACTACTACGCACAGCGTCGACGTAGTAGTCAGCCAAAAAAACTACTGCTGAATTTTTGATGAGATGTTTAAGTAAATCAACATATTTATGTACTATTTTCTATCACTTCTATTAGTATTATGAAGGTTTTTGCTATACTATTATCCAGAGTCTGAATATGATACAATCATAACAACATCTTTTTTCTCACACCCTATACGCTAGTAGCTTCTCCAGTACATACTTGCAGCCCTAGGAATACCTTTACAGCCCTAGGAATGTATACCTAGGTCTTGGACTAGGTATACATTCCTAGGGCGTTCAAAGTTCAAAAAACGCACCCTAACGTGACAATGCAGCCAACATGCTGGGCACGCTACCAACTGGCAGTGGGCTTAAGCATTTAGACCTTCAAGGATCTATGGTGATTCAAACGATTTTTCATCACATCTATTCGAAAAGGACTACTTACTTGGTTCGCCTTTAAGTGCGCCCAAAGGAGATGTTTTCTATTAGGAACTTTATAAGTGCGCCGGAATTATCTTTGCCGCGCACTTTTTGAATTTGGAACAAATAAGTGCGACGGAATAATCTTTGCCCCGCACTTTTTGAATTTGGAAGTATTTGTAATGTTAGTGCGCCAAGAAAATGAATGAAAAGAATGTAAATATAAATTATCATTTGTTATATTATTAGATACCAATTAATTTCAATTTAGTTGTTACTCTACGTTTCATTAAATAATAATATTATAGTAAAATATGAGGCGCCTTTTGTGTTCTCATAGAGGTGATGAAAAGTAGAGTGTACCACTCGGGCGCAAAATATATTTTTGGCTCGGGCGACGTACTTTGAATCCCTCGCTACGTTCAGGATTCTACTAAAGAATCCCTCACTTCGCTCTGGATTCAAAAAAGCGCCCTCGCCGTAAAAATATTATTTTGCTCCCATATGATACAATCTACTATTTATGTAGTAATAGTTTGTATAGTTTTAGCCTATCTTAATAGATGTTGTCCCGTCGTGCTTCCCCTTTACCTAAGTATATCACAGATGCCTTTCCTTATTTTTTTCTCTAGCTACGACCCCGCTGGTGATGCTTAGCTAGTTTCAGTAGTATTATCTTTCAAGTTGTCAAGAAAAAAAACTTATTAATTATGCAAATTTTTGCCTAAAGTAAAATGTCGCTGGGCTTAAAGAATATCAAATTCATTGGACCGTTAATAATTGAGGAATAGCGGCATCCTACGGCTTTGTCCACGTTTTTATAGTTCCGTACCTCAAACGGAAAAAACAGAACCCTTATAGGATCACTTTGTTGTCCGTATGTCAAGTTCTTCATGTCGGGAACGCGTTAAGATATAGAGTTGAAATTTAAACTGTATACGTATATCTATGCTCTTTTGCAGTTGTGTAAAGGAAAAACTTCTCAGTTATCGTTTAAAAAAATTAGAGTTAGTTTATGTCGTAAAAAGCCGCATATTTCGACACTCTCAGAAATCAAAATCTACAGTGTACTTCCCGTTGACATAGAACTATGAAATTTGGCGAGAAGCATTGTCTCAGAGTACACAAAATATAGGAATAAATCTGAAAACTGTACATTTTTATTTAAATCACAATAAACCCCGGCGACCTCACCTTCACATCACATTAACATTCACATTAACATCAGGCAGTGTGTAGTCAAACGCAAACCTATTTGAAAAAAAAAAACCTACAACGCTTTTTTTGCACAAACTACTCGATGTACTACACCGAAATGTGTTGCATGTGTCGTAAATTACTTGAAAAAACTAAAAAGTCTGACACCAGGGCTTGCCACCCGGCCTATACGACCTTACTTACTTTAATTACTTGAAAGAGAGATTTTAATCGATTATTTTCGATTCCTGACCTCAATCATTTAGACGAAAAACATCGTTAGTCCTCTGGTTTCTCTGAGCATACAGACGGACAGAGAACCTCCCTCCTTCTCCGTAGTCGGTTGAAAAGGAAGTCGCATTATTTTCTCGGTGACGCTCCAAAGGCATCCTATTTAACCTTGCGGAGCGAGGTGCTATTATATTGTTATTTAGTTCCAGAAAGAGGAAAGCTGCATTTTGAAGTTGAATTTTCTTGTTGAAAAATTGGAAATAAAATGTATGAAGTACGCAATGTAGATTCTAAATCAAGATGGTGCATGTTTATTGGCAAATACATATGTAGCTATAAGTATTGTTATATTGTTATTTAGTTCCAGAAAGAGGAAGCTGCATTTTGAAGTTAAATTTTCTTCTTGAAAAATTGGAAATAAATTGTATGAAGCTCACGCAATGTAGATTCTAAATCAAAATGGTGCATGTTTATTGGCAAATACATGTGTAGCTATAAGTAAATGTGGGATACATCCTGGCTACGTAGTCAAACGCAAACCTACGAGTAAATATAAGTTTTTAAAAAGTAGGATTTTGCCGTCGATATGAACAAAAATAATTACCTATTTTACGAAAAAAAAAATGGCTAAACCGACTACAAATTCGAATAGCTCGCTCGAATTGATGTATACATTTTTTACATTATAGTTGATTTTTCCAAAACGGCTCAGCCGACAGCGATAATAATTAAATGGGACCACCTCGGGAGTACCTACACCTGTTCGAATTATAAAAGATTATACTTTTGATTAGTTTATTAATTTTTACTTATTAATTTTTAGATTAGTTTTATTTTTATTTTTAGTTACATAAGTTTTACTGTTAGTATTAGTTTTTATTTTAAGTAGGTTAATTTTAATAGTTAGACAGATAGATAAACTCTTTATTGATTCACATTCACACACACATAAAACAGAAAATAGAGGAAAAATAGATGCTAAAACATGTGAAGCAACCGGCGGCCTTAACACTGAAAGTGATTTCTTCCAGGCAACCTTAGGATGGAGAGAGATAGGTACAAAAGAAAATACGAAGAGGTGTGCTAATTTAGAGGACACTTTAAAAGTAAAACAAAATAATATAAATAATAAAAGAATTATACAATAGACATACATACAAATGTTATAAATACTAATACATATATAAATAATACAGTTAAATAAACTAATAAATACTTATAACTTCTAACATACACCTATAAACAATGTATAAGTAAACGAAAATAATAATAAGCAAACAAATTAATAAACCACCCAAAAAACTAAGAACGAATTAAGGATTGCGACAGATATAATTTTTTAACTTCCTCTTTGAAAACAGTTATGGACGGTTATAGTTTATGAAATGTTTCTTAAGTTTGGTCAAAATAAAACTTTTGATTCGGGTCACAATTGACGAAAATATCGCCGCCGAAACGTAGGAGGCTCTCAATTCGACGCGTATATTTTTTTTATGTATAACCACGCATAATTGTATGATATAATTATTTTTATAACTAGTTTTTACCCGCGGCTCCGTCCGCGTGGAATTTGACTTTTGAGCCATCCCTCAGGAACCTTATATTTTTTCGAGATAAAAAGTAAACTATGTCACTTTCCGGTCCTTGAACTATATCCATGCCAAAAATCAAGTCGATCCATTGCTCCGTTGCTGCGTGAAAGAAGAACAAACCAATAAACTTTTCGGATTTATAATATTAGTAGGAATCTTTTTTAATGGAAAGAGTGTATGTACTTCGATTTTGGTCCCATTTAAATTTTGTCTATTTTGATTAATCAATAAAAATGGAAAAAGTAATATTCGCAAATTCTGTACACGGCTGAAATCGGCCTTGACATTTTTTGCCAAAAAAATAATTATTGGGCGTCAACATTTTGGAACATGTCCACACATGAACATGTGTAAATGTGTATGTATGTCTATTGTAACATTATTTTTTAAGTGTCCTCTATATTAGCACACCTCGTCGTATTTTCTTTTGTACCTACAGCCTTGGCCAAAACTATTACGCACTTTTAAAAAAATCAAAATGCATGTTTACTACTTAACCAATAACCAAGTGCTTATCTTAAATGACTTACCGGGGTCATAAATAACTTCTTAGAATATCAAGCGGCTCTTTGTTAAGGTCATAAAACACCTGGTGACCGAAAACAAAGGATTCGGTTTTCTTTCGGTCTTATCAGTCAATGTTTGGACACTTGTGTTCTGGACTCTAACAAGTAAACAAGCTTTCATTTCTGTTGATGTGATTAAATTGACACCTAATTTTGTTAAAAATGCCAAAAAGGAGTGAAATTAGTTTAGAAGATAGAGTGAAAATACAGGTTGCCTAATACTTTTAGCCAAGGCTGTACACCTATCACTCCATCCTAAGGTTGCCTGGAAGAAATCTCTTTCAGTGATAGTTGCTTCACATTTTGTAGCATCTATTTTTTACAAGCATTTATTTAACTTTCAATGGATGTACCTATGCATGGATGTAAGTTCGGGTGGAAGCTTGCAAGTTCAATTTTACTTACTTCCCGGTTTCAGACTGAGCTGAAATTTTGCACGCATATGTATATCGCGTGACATTTCAATAATATGATACCATGGAGCTGATCTGATGATGGAATCGGAAGGTGGCCATAGGAACTCCTGTACTAAACAAGATAGACCCGTCGTGCTTAAACTCGTTTTACTTGGTCTTGGCTAGCACTCTGCCGCTACATTCCAGGATCTCAAAAACTTGTAGTTTTTAAAAAGTTATATTTTTATAATAATTTATTATTTCTGTTATATGTGTGTGTGAATGTAAATCAATAAAGAGTATATACTGAGTGTAAATCCTATTCTACTAATATTATAAACGCGAAAGTTTGTGAGGATGGATGGATGTATGGATGTTTGTTACTCTTTCACGCAAAATCTACTGAACGGATTGAGATGAAACTTTGCAATAATATAGCTTCTCATCTCATTCTCATTTGAGGTAGGGGCGATAAGTCCTGCACTGACGTCCCGCATGGGGTGTTTTGTGCATTTCCCCCTCCAGCGTCTACCCGAGCCAGCCCAGCTCCTTAAAATAACGGAGCGTGGCTCTGGGCCGCTGGCATAACTGCTCCAGTGGCTTGGTTGGTATGCCAGATGGCGATGAGGATGACGCTGTAGATGCTGATGACAAAGCAATAGCAGCGTCATGCAACCCGAAAGCGATTCTAGTTTCTGCCGTGGCCTTGCAATGCCACAAGACATGCTCTACCGTTTCATTCTCCTGCAGGCAACCACGACAGAGTGGGCTGTCGGTGGCTCCCAGTTTATACATGTGACTATTTAAGTTGCAGTGACCCGTGATGAGTCCTACCATAAGTCGGAGGTCTTGCCGCTGCAACCTCAATAGATCGTTTGTAATGTTTCTGTTCAGGTTCAATAATATAGCTTATATATCAGAATAACACATAGGCTATAAATTATAATGATATTGCATCAAAAATCAAAATATCATGCGGGCGAAGCCGCGGGTAAAAACTAGTAATATATTATTAGTAAGATGTTCGGATAGGTACCTACTTTAGGGTGCAACTGGGCCTTAGCATAGCTTACATGGGATTATACCCACTAAAACGTCTAACCCTTTCGCGACAACCCCCGATGTGTATGAAACAATGTGTGACAATGATAATTTGGTATGTAATAAAGCTATTTTGGCATAGTGAGAGAATACTCGCTTATAGAGCATGAGGTTGTAAGTTAGAACCCGTATAAGTTTTTAGGAAGTATTGGACAGATTATTACTATATACTACGGGACTAAAAGCTGTGGTGGTCAAGGGGTAGTGACACCCGCCTTACAATCGTGAGGTCGTGGGTTCAAATCCCCGGTCCCGTACCAATGAGTTCTTTGGAATTTATGTACGGAATGTCACACCACTGGCTTTTCGGTGAAGGAAAACATCGTGAGGAAACCTGCATACGTCCGTAGAAGAAATTCGATGGCGTATGTGAATCCACCAACCCGCACTGGGCCAGCGTGGTGGATATGGCCCAATCACCCTTCGTGGGTAGGTCTACGTCCTGCAGTGGACTATTAAAAAGGCTGGTACAGTACAGTACTACGGGACTAATCGCGCACTAAAATTACGAGATAAATAAATACCTCCTCATCACGACGTTTCGGCCGAGTTGCATCGACCGTGGTCACGGGTAGACTGACTCGGGTAGACTCAGTCTATCCGTGACCACGGTCTATGTAAATAATGATAATTCAATACAAAATAACCATGTACACTTTTCAATAGGCAAGCTATCATAAGCGGGTTTGTAAATAAGTAGAAGGTAATTGATATGTCCCATCTGGTTATCACATCAGTGAAGGTCGATATTCATCGGCTCTTCGACCATCACAGCGAAAGTGAAAACAACCACGAGGTCGTAGACTGGTACGTCGCGTCGGCAAATTCAGTATAACTGCCAAGTCGGTGGCTAAATCAGAACCGCTTCACATCGCATAAAAGACGATGGAAAAGCATCTAACTTACAGGAAATAAGACATGAAGAAAACGACATATGACGAGGAAGAACACACCACTAGATTTTTGCTAAAGAAAGCATCACGTAACCTAAATACATAAGGTAGTAGAAGAATTTCATTGGCGAATCTGTTTACGTACCAACTTGTACTGAGTTAGCAAATTGATACGGCCCAATCGCCCTTCATATAAGCTTTTTGTTTGTGGATAAAGTACGAGAAGTGTTAGGCTATCATTTGATTTGGCTATGCTCAAAAGGGGTTGTATTGAAAGCAGAAAAGCAAGGCAATATCTTGTTTCTTGCTCCGGAGGAGCAATTTCCACGCCTCACGGTCTGCCAGTGTTTTGACCTCCTTTTTGATTCGAACTAATATGCTCCCCTTGGATTAATGATATTATTGTCTCCAAATCCCGGATCCCGTACCAATGAATTATTTGGAATTTGGGTATGTATAGATTTTAGCACCACTGGCTTCTTGGAGAACGAAAACAGTGTGAGGCAACTTGCAGACTTCCTGAGAAGTAATGTAATAGCGTATATTTTTTTGCATTTCTTGAAGGAAAGTAGATGAAATATGATGGCGTATATTTTTTTGCATTTCTTGAAGGAAAGTAGATGAAATGTGATGGCGTATATTTTGTTGCTTTTCTTAAAGGAAAGTAGAAGAGATATGATGGCGTATATTTTTTTGCTTTGTTGAAGGAAGTAGACGGGAAGATTGACAAACATCATATACGGAAAAGATAATATTCAATTCGACACGTATACATTTTTTTAATGTAAGAAAGCGCATAATAATTTTAAAGAGCAATCTGATTTAGATAATTTTTTTTTAT
Organism: Hypomecis punctinalis; assembly: GCA_949316475.1. Lineage (NCBI taxonomy): Eukaryota > Metazoa > Arthropoda > Insecta > Lepidoptera > Geometridae > Hypomecis > Hypomecis punctinalis. The sequence goes on from OX438823.1 coordinate 6,254,928, forward strand.
TGGAAAGGATGTAACGCAAAATTGGTCCCATATACATTGTATCAAAATCGATTGTTAGCATTTAAAAAATAAAAATAATTGATAAATTGCATGCATCGACTCGAGCGAACTTTTTTTTTATTTATTTATTTGATAAATTACAATGATAGATATATCGTTAGATAATATATTGTCTTAAAACCTAGATTAGGTTTGTCTAGACAATCTAGTTCTCTTATATTACCAGTATTAATTTATTCTTTGCTAGAAAATACATTTTAAACATAAACAAATATATATATATATATATATATGTATTCCTATATTCCAATTTTGTAAACCAATTGCAATTTTGAAATCGGTCTCTCTCTCTATGGGAAAAGATATAATTAAAATCATAAAGAATACTTAAACATGGAGGATTTCTTAATTCTATAATGCACCTAAATATCCTTCAATTTGTACTACCTAAATAAATTGACATTAAAATACTAGTTTAAAAATTAAAACAAAGCATTTTTGACTTACGAACCAACCGGAGGTTTATGTATAACCACGCATAACTTTTTTCATAGTAGTCCGATTTTAATAATTCCTTTTTGATTGAAAAGAGTATACTTCGAAATTGGTACCATTTAAATTTTATCGAAATTTGCTGAGCCATTTTTGATAAATCAACAATAATGTGAAAAATGGTAATCTGTGCGAAATATTCGCGAATTCTGTAAACAGAAGTGAAGGCTGTTATGCTATTTTTCGCAAAAAAATATTATACTCCATCCTAGAATGCACTTAAATGACAGACAGAGTAAAACAAACCTAATATGATTTTAAAAAAACACTATAGGTACCTATTGAATAAATGAATTCATTTTCATTTAAAAAAATAGACCAAAATTCGTAAACCTTTTGCACACAGTTTCAATTTAACGATAAGTGTTTAGAATAAGGAAATAAAGGTCCGACTTACCAAAGCGAGTTCCAAGACTAAGTTAACCGAGGCTTAACCGGCGGTTAGCGCGGTCGGATACGAATGGGCCCGCCGCCACTGATCGACGGTTTATATTCCCGAGCTTACAGGTGGGAGGAGCTAGGGGAATAGGGAATGAATAGAGTCGACAGGTGAGGTTTGTTTTGTTTTTTTTTATCATGTGGTTACAAAATTTGTTAGAAACAACATGTGGCTAGTCGCACGCTTTGGTGTAGCTGTAAGAGTGCCGAGTATCTAACTTTAAACAAAACTACTTTTTAACTTTAAAAAAAATACAGTACTATATTCTTTATTTGTACTAAGCCAAAAAGGGGGGATTAAGACGATCATTATGAATAACTTTTACCATGGGGTCAACTCGGAATTCAAGAAAAATAAAATCAGCTGTTCCATGCAAAGGAGTTGTACAAACAAACAAACAAATAACTCTTTATTGTACACACAAAACAAACTAACAATAAATAGGTACATAATGAAATTCTTAAGATAGTGCAACACTAGGCGGCCTTATCGCTGGAAGCGATCTCTTCCAGGCAACTCATGTACGGAAAGTAATGTGCTAAAAATAATTTACGGGGAGTACAAATACTAAAAAAAAAAAAAACACAATACATTATAGACCTAAATACTAATACTACACACAATACCTAACACAATAATACTACTACATAAATAGACAATACATAGATAGACATACATAAAATATATAAAGTACATATGTAATAACGGAATGAAATAAATGATACAGTACCAAATCATTTACAGAGAAAATGACTTTTTACAAGACGTTTGAATGCTTCCAGTGAACGTGCACGCTTAATATCTAGAGGCAATTCGTTCCAAACGTTCACAGCCTTCACCGCAAACGACGAACTGTAGAAGGAGGTTTTGTGGGAAGGAATATCGAGAGTCAAATTATCTGCAGATCTCAAGGTACGACAGTTAACTGTGCTCTTAAACTTGAAGAGACTAGTAAGATAAAAAAGGGAAGTAGGACAGAAAAGAGTGCTGTAAAGAAGCGATAGAATATGAGCATCCCGGCGACGACGGATGGGAAGCCACTCGAGCTTAGTGCGAAATTCGGAAATATGGTCATAAGCATATAATATCATATCATATCATCATTACGCAAGCCAAATATGAACAGAATGCTGTAATTTTGAAGGCGCTCGAGTTTATCCAGTAGCTCTTCGGTGAGATCAAGATAGCATACATATACATAATCAAGGATAGGAAGTAAGAGCGACTGAGCAAGCGCAACCTTAGTAGTAATAGGCAAAAAGTTTTGTAACCGACGCAACGAGCCCCCGGAGGCAAACACTCTACGGCTAGTCTCAGCGTGCTTCGGAACCCAAGACATACCCCGGTCAAAGATTATTCCAAGATTTTTCAGAGTTTCACTGAAAGGTATGGTGACTCCATCAAAAACCACCCGTGGAAGAGGAATGGAGCACTCCATTCGACTTGGCTGATAGTCCGAGAACTACCCATTATAATTACTTGCGTCTTTGACGGATTCACTTTGAGGCCATACGATCTGCTCCATTGAGATATACGACATAAATCGCCATTGATTGTTTCTACTGCTTCAGATAGCCATTCCAGCGGCGCTTGACAGTATAGCTGCAGATCATCCGCATAGAGGTGATAGAGAGAAGTAAGGTTGTAAGAGACAGAATTAATAAAGATTGCGAAAAGAAGAGGAGATAAGACGCCACCCTGAGGCACACCGGCAGACGTGTTGCACCACGAAGAAAGAAGATCGTTAAGGCGAATTCTCTGCCGACGGCCAAAAAGGTAACTACGAAACCAGTCCACTACCGTTGGAGATATGTTAAGAGAGCGAAGTATAGCAAGAAGGATATCAAAATCAACGGAATTAAAAGCACTGCTAAAGTCCAGCAGCAACAATACGGTCAAATGGCCATTCTCCATCCCTAGGCGATATATCTATATCCATCATATAACAGAGTTTGATGCGGTTTTTTAATAGATAGAGTGATTCAAGAGGAAAGTTTATATGTATAATTCACCTTTGCAAAACCGGGGCTGGTCGCTAATATTAAATAAAAACGTAAGTACAACCTATGTACTATATAACATATAGTCTAATAAAATTAAAAAAATATTGTTACCGCAGGAGCGACTCTACTCAACCTTTGTTCCGCGGTATTCATATCGCGCACCTAACTTTGGCTATTTTTGTAATTAACCACTTTACGAGTCAAAGGGCGCTCGGATTGTCTCAGATTAGACTTTGACTTTGGTTGTCCATAAGGCTTAGTGGTTAGTCTTAGTGTTAAACGGCGGCGCTAGCAGAGTTTACTACGAAACAACTTTCGTGCATCTTTGGTTATTTTAGTAATTAATCACTTTAAAAGTCAAAATTTGAAGTTAAAACTATGTTAGATTGGACTTTGATTTTGGTTGTCGTTTAGGCTCAGGGGTTAAGCTTAGCCTTTAACAGTGGCGCTCACAGATAGTACAACAGAACATTGAAAATAGTTGTTATGTTCGCGCAACTAATTTTGGTTACCTAGGTATATTTGTAATGAACTACTTTACGAGTCAAAAGGTGACGTTAAGATTGTCTTAGATTGGACTTTGACTTTGGATATCGTTAAGGCTTTGCAGTTGGATAGTTCACAGTTAGTTATAGACCTACCCTTGAAATGAAATTAGGCCATATCTACCACGCTAGTCCAAAGAAGATTGGTGGTTTTACAAACGCCATCGAACAGTTGTTTTGTTGATTTTACTTGTACTTTTTTTCAAAATAACACCCAGGAAGTTGGTTTAAAACATTAAATTAACATTAAATTATAGATACAATGTTCCAAATACATATTAGACATTCGCAATGCACATGATGGCAAAAACATATAATTAGATAGATTATTAAATACACGTATTTTGTCTATTGTCAATTAAACAAAAATTGACGAAGGTATAGCCCGTTAAAGTTCCGCGTGACGTCACGAGTGTTATACAAATGTATACGACTTTCGTGAGAGACGTGACGTCACGACCCCCACTCCCAAACTTTGACAAGATTTATTTTTGCCATCTGTTTTATTGATAGTTTTGACAAAAGTTCTTAATTTTGATGTACAAAATAAGCCCCTAGAAGGATGCTAATACGACGCAGTACTCAATTGATTAGAAATAACACTGTATAGGTATGTCAAAACTAACAACTTTTGTTCTACGACTTTAGTCAAAACTCAAAAATCAGCTGTTTCATACATTTTGTCGCGGGTGAACGATATTTTTCTATGGAACAAAAAATGTTTTTTTTTAGTTTTGACGAAAGTCGTAGAACAAAAGTTGTTAGTTTTGATGCACAGAACAAGCCCCTAAAAGGATGCTAATTGATTAGAAATAACCCTGTAGGTATATCACGGGCAACACTATAAAGGCCTATTCAGAACTGAGCAATATTCGCGGTAGCTGTAGCGAGAATGAGTATGCGAAAATCCTACTACCCTGAGCAGTTTCCCAAACTATGGGTCGCGACTCAGTGGTGGACCGCGCGAGTGTATTGAGTATTTCAATAAATTAAATTAAATTAGACTTATCAAACACACTGCGATCAAAAGTAACTTGAGTTGAAGTGTATGTTAAAACTGTAATGGCAAAACATAGTAAATAATTTCTTCTTTCCCGTTTACTAACCGTAAACAACTTTTATGATGTAGTTAGTTGAAAATACTTACATTCATATCACCCTTCGTGGGTAGGCCTATGTCCTGCAGTGGACTGTTAAAAAAAAAAGGCTGGTACAGTACAGTACAGTACTTACATTCATATTGGTGACGGCTAAATTTCCTAGAAGTAGGTCTCGGATTTGTAAACTTATATTAGACTACTTTTTCCCGCGGCTTCGCCCGCGTGGTATTCTTACTTTTGTGCTATCACTGTTATCCTATAGAAACATTTGATTTTTCAAGGATTTTGAAATTTGAAAGGAGTTTGAAAGACGGAAAGTGACTTAAGTTACTTTTTAAACTTAAGTCACTTTCCGTCTTTCAGACTATTTCCATGCCAAAAACCAAGTCAATCCATTGCTCTGTAGCTGCGTAAAAGAGGAACAAACCAACAAACACACTTTCGGATTTATGATATTACAAATACAATTTTTTTTATTGAGGTAAAATTAGTACTAGGTCGTCGCCTAGACAACTCTGGGAACCACTGCACCCCTAGCATGGCAAAAACATAAAACCATTTTCTCCTCTTTTAATGTCAGTTCTCAATGTGAATTCATACTATGATTACATTCCAAGGGGATATATTGGTGGAAAGATAGTCCGTTCCTTTGCCATGCTAGGGGTACTGCTGTAGAGAGTTTCGCTCTAGCCACAGAACTTCATATTAAATACCACACAGATACTGGATAGTATCCCGCACATAACAAAATAGAAATGACAAAGACGACGAAAAAATGATGAAGTCGATGATCCTGCACCATGTACTGCTTTCGCTTTCGCGGTACCGAATACCGCTTTGGTCTGAATAGGCGTTTATACCGTGTTTTAATTAATTAAAATCTAGTATCAATACTACCACTTGAACTAAGTTAGGATCAAGGGGTACCGCCACGAAATACTTAAATACTTGAACATTTTATTAGACCCACTTTAAACCTGATATTTTAAAGCCTACATATCCCACAGATGTGTGTATTTTATGACTACAATTTAGATAGGTATTTTAATCATTTTATGCTTTGCTAGAGAGCGACCGAGTCTCCCTAGGTCAAGGAAGTTTTATACGAGAACTGGAACGCTTACGAAGCAAAATTTAAAAAAGAAAAACGTACTTTATTTCTATACACAAAAGGTTCACATTTGTTTCTTACTTATCAAATGGGAAAAACATTCCGAGCAGGACAGCAACAACTGGTGGGCGTTGTCCCTTTCTCGAAACTTACCAGTATTAATAAAAGTTTCGGATGGTAGATTAACTCATATATCTGGTAATCATTATCAATAATCATTAATCATCGCATTTAATCGTACATGTTGATAAATAAAATTAACTAATTAACGTAATAAGTTCGCTAATGTTCTGATTTTAATATTGGTACGTAATTATTTTTGCAATACAAAAACTGTTTTTTCATATTAGTAGAATTAGTAGTAATTTACCAACTACGCACGGCCGCACCTATAGCGCTTCCTACAACAATATGGCTGATAATTTATGCAAAAGTCGTAATTCTGCTTGCTGCTTAATATTTTTATAAGTTGAAAAATGGTGAATAATTGTTGCGTTAAGGGCTGAAATAGTGGAGCTTATGCTGGTTGTGGAATTTCATTTTTTAGGTAAGTTTCTTGGTTTATTTACAAATTTCTTGTGTAGGGTGACAATAACAACAAAACATTTCGGGAATGTGAGGTTGTAGAGAGAAGTAATTACTACTTATATATAATCTAATACTACGTACGTTAGTAAGTCATTGTAATCAATTAAGAACCTACTTCTATGAACTATGCACTTTTCTTGTATAATAGCAAAATAATGAACTGTGTTGTACTTAGTAACTAGTACAGCTCGGTAACTACGGGTAGATATAATTTGCTGTCGCGCTATTTATCACCTAATTTTTATGATATTTTGCAAGATGGTTTAGTATATTCTAACAAGATTTGTAAATATGAGCAAAACTGATCAAAAGCGAGTCGAGATTTTTAATTTGTTTATTTATAGAAAATGTAACTTACAGCACTTAATACTAGGCTTTATATTTTTATCCTTAAAGACTACGAATCAAAAAATTACATAAAATAGAACAGAATAAATACAAACATGAATTAAAAGTTATAAGAATAACAATGTGTTATTATTTTTTTACGCTAACTATACCTACTGTTAAATTTTAGGAATATTTTGAGATCACAATTTGACTTCTTCGCAATATGAAAAAATATTTTAAGCAATTATTGTTGTCCATTCGTCGGCAAAGATGTCTACTAGCGGGTGGGAGGCACTAAGATGAGGGCATTAAGATGATGGTGTAGAGATAATATTATAATGAACTGATGTACTCAGCCGAAAGGAGGTTTACTATAAGGCTATAGTTTAAGACTAGACTATAATTTGAGGAAAAATATCTGCTGTTACATACATTTTCTCGATTCCGAGTTTCAGTTTTGCATGAAACAGCTGCTTTTTTTCTCGAATTTCGGGTTGGTCTCATAGTAAACGTTCGTAATAATGGTCTTAATTAAGCAATTAATCAAGCAATCATTTTTACCTTATACAGGGTAAGCAGTTAACCCTGTTTATAATAATATTTGAATTTCAGATTTATCCCACCTGAAATACAAATGATTTCCCTCATTATTTTATTGGTATATACTTAGTGTTTTGTAGATTGTCCTATTAAATGAAATTACTGTATGGATACACTAGTAGAAAGAGATATATTCCAATGTTGGTGTTTTACTCTTCGGAACGTTTTTGGGATGCTCGTAATCATTCCAGTTCTTGTATGAAACTTCCTTGCCCTAGGTACAGATATTAAAATAATTATTTTTCGAAAAAAATGGCACCACCTACTTCCACCGCATGCAAAATTGAATAGTTTGTACGAATCGTTGTGATGTATTTACAACATTATTGTTGATTTATGAAAAACGGCTCGGCCGGTTTCCACCTAGAGGGTATTTTTTTTTTAAATGCAATGGTCGCTACTCAGCTTTTTGTATTTTATTGATTTATTGTTATTTTTTTTTATTAATGATTGAAGAGGTGAAAATTGATGATAGTAAAATATCAAAATCGCTACTTTAGATTGTGTAAAGTCACTTTTTTATCTCAAAAAAATATTATTTCTTAGTCTGTACTGTACCAGCCTTTTAATAGTCCACTGCGAGACATAGGCCTACCCACGAAGGGTGATTGGGCCATATCCACCACGCTGGCTGGCCACAAATTTATCGAATTTCTTCTATGGACGAATGCCTCACGATGTTTTCTTTTACCGAAAAGCCAGCGGTGTTAAATTCCGTACATAAATTCTAAAGAACTCATTGGTACGGGACCGGGATTTGAACTCACAAGTTCACAACCTCACGATTGTGAGGCGGGTGTCACTACCACTACACCACCACGGCTTCCACATGCGGTGAATCCACATGCGACATCGAATTTCGACGTATTGACTGCCTCGGTGGCTCAGTGGTTAGTGACCCTGACTTCTGGATCAAAGAGGCGTGGGTTCGATCCCCACCAGGGCAAATATTTGTGTGATGAACATAAGTGTTTGCTCTGTGTCTGGGTGTTATTTAGTTACTATCTATATAAGTATGTATTTAAAAATAAGTATATGTATACTCTATAAAATTTAACTTGATCTCTGCGACAGTAGAAGATTGACATTTTTAGAGTTGGGATAGTGGTGGAAAAAATCGATTTTGAAACAATGTTGTAATTAAATCGAATGAGTAGTTGAAGGTGAGAAATTGGATTTCATTTACTTACTATTATTTAAGATCAAGTATGTACACATGTAAATAATGTTATGATATTAATTATATACTCATAATAACGTAACGATACGTTTTTCACTATTATCGATGCTAATGTAACATATAATTGGGTTTAATTTAATTACACATGTAAACAATGTTATGATATTAAAATATACAATAAAATTAATGATAAATCAAGTTTTATTTAAAATATCGTCAGTATAAACTATCGATATTTTAATTAAAACTCTATCTAAAACTCTGTGGTCACGATCATTCGTCGCCCATTACTAATCGGTATGTCCATAAAGTATGACATTGACAGGTACTGTCTGTACTTTTAAGAAATTCAGGACTTCATAGGCGTGATTTTTCTGACTGCTGTCGCAGAGATCAAGTTAAATTTTATAGAGTATAGTATTTCAGTCTCTGGCAGCCATATGACAAGCTTTGCTTAGTTTGGGGTCAGAGGCCGTGTGTAAGATGTCCCAAAATATTTATTTATTTATTCAGTTTGCCTCACGATGTTTTCCTTCACCCAAAAACCAATGGTGTCAAATTTCGTTTCATTCATTTATTCATCAATCAATTTCATTCCAAAGAATTCTACGCCCGGGACTCGAGATTGTAAGGCGGGAGTCATTATTACTAGACCACCACGGCCTTCTTAATTTAACACATAGGGAAGTATATCACTATTATTATTATTATTTTCATTCCAATTTATTTTTTGGGACTTTTATAAAAAAACTAGTTTTTACCCGCGGCTTCGCCCGCATGATATTTTGATTTTTGACGCAATATCATTATAATTTATAGCCTATGTGTTATTATGATATATAAGCTATATTATTGCAAAGTTTCATCTCAATCCGTTCAGTAGTTTTTGCGTGAAAGAGTAACAAACATCCGTCCATCCATCCATCCTCACAAACTTTCGCATTTATAATATTAGTAGGATGTGTTATTCTGATATATAAGCTAACTATGTTATTGCAAAGTTTCATATCAATCCGTTCAGTAGTTTTTGCGTGAAAGAGTAACAAACATCCATCCATCCATTCTCACAAACTTTCGCATTTATAATATTAGAAGGATACTTGGCAGTCACATTGTATATTTTAACTTATTCTAGCTTACTAACTACTTGCTACTACTAGCTACGAGATTTCGGATCTCTTAACTCACCAAATCAAATAACGCTCCGGCTGCGTCAGAGCTAGGTTCAGCGTATATCACTATGGTTTAACATGATTATAATATTTCCAGTTTCGGCAAGGAACCCTAAAAAGGCCAATAAACGCAAGAAGTTCAGTATAAAAATAATTTTAATATCGCAATAAAAGCGGCGAGCGAAACGGTTATATTGAAACAAATGGCCGCCAAAATTATTTTTTATTGTAAACTTGGATGAGCTTGTGCAAATCATTCTTTTTTTATATCAGGAAGAGAAGGATTATGTTTTAAGGTTTTATTAATTAAAGTGTAAGAAGTAAATAAAGGTTTATTTAATGTAATTTCATCATCCACCCATAAGCCGTAGGACGTCCACTGTTGGGCATAGGCCTCCCCATGGATTTCCAATAAGGCCGGTTGGAAGCGGTCTGATTCCAGCACGTTCCAGCGATCTTTTTGCCACGGCTTGCCCGAAAGTAGTCATGACTACTCCTCAATTTCTTGTTTTTCTTCTGTTCAAGTAAAATATGCAACCACTCACTATGCGTCCACTGCAAGACGTAGGCATACCCACGAAGGATGGTTGGACTATATCCACAGCGCTGGCCCAGTGCGGGTTGGTGGATTCACATACGCCATCGAATTTCTTCTACTGACGTATGCAGGTTACCTCACGATGTTTTCCTTCACCGAAAAGCCAGCGGTATTAAATTTCGTACATAAATTCTAAAGAACTCATTGGTTCGGGACCGGAATTTGGAAACACGACCTCACGATTGTGAGGCGGGTGTCACAACCACTAGACCACGAAGGGTGATTGGGCCATATCCACCACGCTGATCCAGTGCTGGTTGGTGGATAATGGAAATAATATGTTGTTTAAATAATGTTGAAATTATACCTAATTATAATTATGTACGAGTATTAGTGTAAATAATAAATTAATATTGCCGCGGTGGTCAAGTGGTAGTGACACCTTTAGGTATTTCAAAACAATATCTTGAGGCCGATGGCCATCATGATGGTGGTGATGGGATGGTGGATATGGCCCAATCACCTTTCGTGGGTAGGCCTACGTCCTGCAGTGGACTATTAAAAAGGCTGGTACAGTACAGTACAGTACAGATGGCCATCATGCGTTGAGTTGTAGTCGGTGCACAGGGAGGTTTCCGCGTCACCATGCCCTTAACGACATAGTCCGAAGGGCTTTCGTTTCTGCGAATATTCCCTGCGTCTTGGAGCCGCCAGGTCTAAGTAGATCGGATAGCAGGAGGCCGGATGGACTGACTTTGGTGCCTTGGAAGAACGGGAAGTGTCTGGTGTGGGATGTCGCGTGCGTCAGCGGTGTTGCACCCTGTCACCTTAGTCGCTTCACCGCTGCTAGAAAACGGCAGAAATATGCAGCGTTGGAGGCGCAATATTACTTTGTGCTCGTCGCCGTTGAGACTTTGGGTTCTTGGGGGACCGAGAGCAAGAAGCTGATTCGGGAGATTGGGCAGCGGATCAGGGAAAGAAACGGTGACCCCCGCTCCGGTTGTTTTTTGGTGCAGAGGTTAGCCATTGCCATTCAGCGCGGTAATGCAGCCAGTGTGATGGGGACCTTTGCGCCGGGGAGAATCAGGGGTGGGCTTTTCGATTAATCTTTTTAAGGCTAAATAAAGAATTAAATAATAAAAAAAAAACAATATCTTTGTAACTTAGGATTTTAAGTAATGAAACTATTTTGTATGACACCATCCCCCGTTATCTGCTTACGTAGTGTACAAATTAACCTTTTGCTCTCAAATTGTTATAAATGAATGGAAATGTACCTATTATTATCTCATAACCATAGAGATACATTGACATTTTTTTATCATCCATTCGTCCATCAGCCGTAGGACGTCGATTGCTGGACATAGGCCTCCCCCATTGATTTCCAATAAGGCCGGTTGGAAGCGGCCTGCATTAAGCGCGTTCCTGCGATATTTATTATATCGTCAGTCCACCTAATCGGTGGACGTCCTACGCTGCGCTTGCTGGTCCGTGGTCTCCTTTCGAGAACTTTACAGCACCATCGGCCATCCGTTCTTCGAACTATGTATTGACAAAGTATTGTTAATTTTAAAAAACAGCTCAACTGATTTCTTGGTACCACGTCTGAAGCATCCACAAAACACAAAAATAATTTTCAAAATCAGCTCATAGAAAGCGCAACTACCACAGTCAAATTGTGAACCTTCTTTTTGAAGTCAGTTAAAATACTTTAGAACCTCATCGTTATAGAAAATCTTTTTAAAAATGCAATAGAAACTGTCTACAGCTGTGTCCGTCTGTTTGTCTAGGTATGGTATGAAGTCTAACAAAAAATACAGGTAGTTACTTACCTACCCACTTATACTTAGTTATCTATTTTAAATTATAATAGTCACCTATACAGCTCCACTGCACTACTACTAGATATTATTAATATTAAAATCCTGATTCTGACTCATTTCATAGAAATGTTTTGAAAATATCGTCAATCAAACATTAAAATAACCCTATTCAAAGTTAAAGTTACATAACTATTTCTAATGTAAGCAAAATTACGGTAGCCATTTTGATTTCATTTCACCGAAGCTTGCATACGGCCAGTCTCCCGTCTTCTTTGCACGAAACGTCTACAAGAAAATGCGTTCGATATTCAAAAATGTATTACTTTTATTTTACGGATTATGCGCGGCCAGTTACCATGAGCAGTATAGAGGTTTGTTTTTTCTTAAATTCACTATAGTTTTAAACCTTTTTAGTAGTGTTTTGATGAAAAAGTTTTTATTATTTTTTAAGTGCCTGCATCGTTTACGGACCGTTGGGAGTCGTATGTACTGAACAACAAAGAGTATTTAGTGCAGAATTTTGCTGTAACTTGGGAGAATGCGAAAATTTTATGCGGGTACGTATCTATTTATAACTTTGTGGGAGTCAAACTCAAAATTATCGTTGCAAACAATGCACCGACTATATTAGATACCCCAACATATTATAAACACAAAGAATTGTTTGAATAATTAGGTAAGTATAATTTATATTTATAGTAAGAAATTCACGTTTTTATTATTTTTCTCGGAACTTCTATAAACTTTCTCACCGTTTAAACCTTCCCTTAACTTTCGCAAATATTTCAAGATCAAAATCCGATCCTTTCCGTACCGGTTGGTTTGTTCGCGCCGTTCTCGAGTTTTAGAGAAACTATATTAAAACCACGGTTCATTTTTTACCAACTGCCAAAAAGCTGCCAAAAAGGAGGAAGTACTGTCTTCGCCTGTATGTATTTCTTTGTGTATGTTCATCGATTTTTTCGCCAATTATGAATCGATTTCTTTTTTGTACAAAAGGGTATATTCCGAGGTGGTCTCATTTAAGTATAATTAATAGGTTAAAGCGGTGCCATTATATAAATTATTGTACCTAATCTGACGTACAACACGGTCACATTAACTAGACGCTTGACCATGTGACGTTATTGTGGCGCTCAAGTACGGTGTGCAAAAAAAACTGGCCAAGTGCGAGTCGGACTCCCGCACGAAAGGTTCCAAACCATCTTATATAAAAGATAAGTTTCTACTTGTTTATCAATATCGAGTAAAAATTGCTTAAAAATTAATGCGATGCGTCGAGTTAATGTGACCGCGTTATAAGTACTTATTGATTGCCTATGGGTTCATGAAGTTATCAAATCGTGACTGTGGCCTGCAAGCACAGCTTAGGAGGTTTTCCCACCCATAGAATGGGCAGACATCCTGATTAGAACGCTGGTTAAGATTTTAGCCGTAGGATGTCCGCTTCCTGACATAGGCCTCCCTAGTAGATTTGCGATAGGGCCAATTATAAGCATAATGCATCCAGCGCTTTAAGCATAGACAAATAAATTGGTATCTATCTAAAACTAGCCATCGATCATTCCACCTCGTGAGTTAACATTCTACGCAACGCCTGCCTAAACATGGTTTCTATATGAGAAATTTACCGCCCATCAGCAATCATCTCATTTCATCATATTATTACTAGCTGACCCGACAAACGATGTTTTGTCTTATAAAAAAATACCAGGTTTTATAAATATGTAATACCTAGATTTTGGCCGATTCCCAGACCTACCCGCTATGCAAACAAAATTTCATTTAAAGGTGACGTCCACAAGTGGTATATTATTCAGAGAAAAATCGAACCAAGATGATATATACATAATTTCAAAGCTTGATTTATGGGCTTCTCAAAAATATTTAATTTAGATTTTTTATCCCTCCAATTTTTTTTAAAGGTGATAAATAAATTGTAGAAAAATAACAATACAGCTTTGTATTTTTTCTATGTTCAGCAATAATAAAGTGCTTCTAACGTTATTTTATTTGCATACTTAGCCGATTCTTCCACATTCATCTCTTAATTTGCTAAAATAAAAAATTATAACCTACCAGTGTGACCAGTTAGTAGGTACAATGTGACAAATAAACAATTAAAAACTGTGTCTAATTAGTAAAAATGCTCTATTTCTATTTAACAATTTGGAGGTTACTTAACCAGGGTTCAAACTACCTATTGAGCCAAATATATTTATTTATCTTAATAGATTCAAAATTGATTTAAAAAAACGAAGGGCTCTTTTTTGGTTTTAACTGCTGTAATAGAGAAAAATATGAACTTTCTCGAGATGTAACGAGTGTTGCGGTTAGAATTTTTGATTATTATTATACCAGCCTCCATACATTTTGTGGACATGTCCTTTGTTTAGCCGTTTCGTGAGTTTGATAACAAACACCGCGACACGAAAACTGTAGATATATGTATTATATTCGAAAGATTTATTATTAGATGTACCCTGCCCTCTACCATTCATTTTGCTTATCCACTGGGCACTGACCGATTTGATTAATTATTTAAGATTTGTTTGTAAACTAGGGCCCGAACGTAAACCGGAAGTGGTAAATTAGAGCTAAATAATTAGCGAAGGTTACCGTACACCGGAAGTTACCTAGTCAAGTAGGTATTTAACCGATATAACAACTTTTTAATAAAATCTTTATGATATAAAAAAAATACGTGGCCTTCGGGAGGCTTATGACTCTGACACCAGGGCATGCCACCCAGCCTATACGAACTTACTTAGGTTATAGGACGAATCATAAAAGTCGGCGGATGTGACGTAAGCTACAATCTGCGCAACATCCAATCCTGCCTGAATCTCACATAAAGCAGCGCGTTAATTGGGTTTCGCGTAGTTTGTAGCGAACTTCACATCCGCCATATTGTATGATTCGGCCATACCTACCTATGACGACTAAAGCTAGAAACATACTACCGGACGCGGCTGACGGACGTGACTGACAGCCGCGACTTAGCAGTGTGCACATATTAAAACATCCGGCGCGCCAGATCGCTCTCGGACGTCCGAACGCTCAAGGTCAGCCCAAGGTGACGTGCGCGACTTATGTCCGATAGTGTGCACGGCTCAGTGTACATTCATTATCTAGATACCTATCAGTCGCGGCTGTCAGTCGCGTCCGTAAGCCGCGTCCGATAGTATGTTTCCAGCTTTAACACTAAAACATGGGGATCGTTTTTTAAACTTCGAACTCCTAGTACACCAGGGTCGATAATTTATACAACCAAAAAAAATAATAGTAGGATGAAACCCATTAGAAAAGGAGGGGAATATTATAAAAATAAAAGGAAAAATAATTTACGGGCGATCTGAGGTCAGGAAGGGGATGGGGGGGGGGGTTTAAGGGTAAAAAAACGGTTTTTCTCGATTTCCGGCAAAACTAAAAGTCCTGTCGAAAAAAGTCAAATGGCAAAGTTGTAGGTAATAAAAAGACCTAAAACTTTTGTATTGACACTTTTTTCACATAACCTCAAAATTTATGTGAAAAATTCAAAAAACCAAGTTTTTGGTTTTTTATTTTTATCTTTTACAAAAATATTTTTTTTTAACGAAATTTGGTGAAAACTTACCTTTCTATGTCCCAAATACGCTGTAATTTATTTGATTAAAAATATTTATTTTTTTCACCTTATTTTGAATTAATATCGAAAAAACACCCTAATTTTCAATCGAAAATTCAACCGTCAAAATATCAGCTTTTTTCAAAAAGTTGGTATGTTTTCTGTTTGTTGAAATCTCTACTTTCCGATGGTGAAAAAAATATATATGTTACTATAGTAAATCTTCTCAGAAAATGCAAAAAATCAAAAAAAATATTAAAGAAATAAATGTCAAAATGTACAAAAAATATATTATAAATCTATTAAAAATGTATAAAATATATATGGAAATCGGCCAAAAGTTTGTTATTAAAAATATATTTACGATATATATTTTATATATTTTTTATAGATTTTTAATGTATTTTTTATGTATTTTGAAATTTTTTTTTCATGGGATTAACTAAATTTGTTTGTGTAAAATTAAGGAGATTATTATTTTTAAAATTAAGGATGATTATATTTTTATCTTGTACAAAAATATCATTTAATTTCAATCTTTAGGTTATGTTACGTTAAGCATACTATTTTTTAAAGAAAATATTACGATTTTTATGTTTGAGTTGATTGATACAGATATAAATAGAGTTAGTATTTACCTTCCTATGCAGATTCGAAAAGTTTTTTGTTTTTTTAAGTTAACTTGTCACAGTTATCTTCAAGAAACTCAGCGTGCACGTGTATTTTTATAAACGATGTTGTATACTGTACTGTATTTCGAATACTGGTTAGGCTAACGGTTGTAACAGCTGCTACGAAATATATAGTATATAATAGTAGGTTTGTACGAGTATGTAGTAAGACCCAGACCAGCCTAGCCCCTTCCCCACTTCTCCACGAAATACCTTTTGATGGGCTACAATTTTTCGTAGGTCACTCAGGTATATCTACTCAGGTATATATAATTTATTTTAAAATAGTTATAAATAGGCATCTACGCATATAATTTAAAGAAGATTCGACAACTTTCTCCAAATATTGTAGATGTCTTATTAAATATTAATTTTATTAACTTATTTGTTTGTGAATTATAGTAGCTTATTTTTATTTGCAATTTTTTTGTTATCAATGTAACATGTAATTTAACGTTTTTCGAGTAATTAAAGTGTAAATTTTAATAAATATATAAATTTAATAACAAACTTTTGGCCGATTTCCATATATATTTTATACATTTTTAATAGATTTATAATATATTTTTTGTACATTTTGACATTTATTTCTTTAATATTTTTTTTTGATTTTTTGCATTTTCTGAGAAGATTTACTATAGTAACATATATATTTTTTTTCACCATCGGAAAGTAGAGATTTCAACAAACAGAAAACATACCAACTTTTTGAAAAAAGCTGATATTTTGACGGTTGAATTTTCGATTGAAAATTAGGGTGTTTTTTCGATATTAATTCAAAATAAGGTGAAAAAAATTAATATTTTTAATCAAATAAATAACAGCGTATTTGGGACATAGAAAGGTAAGTTTTCACCAAATTTCGTTAAAAAAATATTTTTGTAAAAGATAAAAATAAAAAACCAAAAACTTGGCTTTTTGGATTTTTCACATAAATTTTGAGGTTATGTGAAAAAAGTGTGAGTACAAAAGTTTTAGATCTTTTTTTATTCGTTTTGAGAGTTTTGTTGAAAACGCGGAAAAATCATGTCGCCTCATTGTATTATTTTGTTAAACTTGTGTTTTTATCAGTGATAATTAGTGAAAAACTGTGATATTTCGTTGATTATGAGCTGATTTACGTGCATGAGTGTAGGCAAGTGATATAATGTGACGTATCATGTTGTTCCGTGTTGTTACCAAAACTCCATAGACGCCTCTAGTAAAATCTCCACTGCTTTACTGAGGTATGACTTGGACTTGACCGCGACTTTATTGGACTATGACGTGACTGCGACAGTGACTATTTGGATAAAATATCAAAAAATATTAAAACTTAATACTTGACACTGGCAAATGCACAACAATGCGACGCCAAACAAAAGAAGAAGAAGGTGCGTTTTACTTCCTAATGGTTCCTACGGCATGGTTGGTGGCTACACGGAGCTGCCGCGCACTGGATGATAGTCCGTGGAAAGGATACGACAATTTTTGACTCCATGTAACTATTTTATTTTCCCTTAATATCCCAATTACGAAAACATCCACATGCTACGACCCAGTGCGCAGTAATTGGTCGAGCGCCGCTCATAATAGCTTGCTTGTAAACAAAACCGCTGATAGATATATGTAGGTAGAGATACATTTATTCACGATCCTACAATAGGTGCGTTCGGATAGCCTACTGATGGCAAAATTAACAGTTAAAAACGCCAACAACGATCGCATTCAGCGTTCGTTTTGAGAATGTGTGAGCAAAAGTGGTATTTTTAACTGTTTTCGCTCACTTTTTGGACAGCTCAAAAACAGTTAAAAATGCCATCGCGAACTGCCACTCTTGACTCACCTGCGGAGGTGGGTTTTTGTGATCGTTTGAGTTTGACGTTTTAGCGTTCGTTTTGGGTAGTGAACAAAAGTAGCATTATTGGCAAAATGGGCGAAATTCCCAAACCGAACGGTTTACATCAATGCTAATTTTGTAAATGCTAAAAATGCCATCGAGCCCATCTCGAACGAATCGATCGAATGAGTAGGTACAATGGATCCTTTAGAATATCTCTGTCGTCTAGACTAGAGGATCAACCGGTATTCATTTTAGACAGTAAATGTGTCTACTTTATGGCCAGACTATCAACTGAGTACAGGTCAACCCGCTTTACTTCGTGCAGGGGACACCACAACGGGACCTTAGCTGTGCTGGACACGAGAGAAAAGGCAGAATTTGTGGCTGAAGCGCTGTCTGAATCGCAGTTTGGTAAGACTTTCGTTTCATTACTATAAGAACTATTCATGTAACAGAGAAGTAATGTCTACCCGTGACCACTGCCGATGCAACTCGGCCGAAACGTCGGGATGAGGAGGTATTTATTTATCTCGTAATTATAGTGCACGATTAGTCCCGTGTATATAATAATAAAGTAATGACCAGTAAATTAATCTTCACTTTACATCCATTTTGACTAAGGTATAGGTAGAGTATGTGTAGAGAGAAGCTTGGCTCTACATGAGATATGATAACTTTTTGATAGTGCGAACTGTAGTGTCTTGGCAACATTTTACATGATTTTTTGTGGGATTATCATTACAAATAATATTTTGTTGCTTAAAATAAGTATGGCATCATCGCTGTTGCAGATATCGACTCCATCTGGGTGGGGGCCAGGAGGAAATCTGCTGAAGACCCTGCAGGGTACCGGTGGAACCAAGGAGTGGAGCTCAGGCGGACGGCACTGGACGTGCTAACCAGCGAAGACAGTGACCCTGGCAGGCAGTATCCTGTTGTAAGTTGTTGTAGTCATTTTCCTTAATTGATAATACCTTACCCTGCCTTTTCTCTGACGCAAACAAAGGCGTCTCCATCTGGGTGGAGGCCAGAAAGAAATCTGCTGAAGACCCTGCAGGGCACCGGTGGAACCAGGGTAAGTGGTAAGTAATTACAAAATGATAGGAAAAAATAGAGCTAAATATCTATGCTACAGTTAAAGTCCGTTTTAGATAAAACGTGTTTTCCCTGATTAGAACTTCATAAAAATAAAAATATCTTGAAAGGAGTAGGTAGTAGGTACTTCTTGGCAAAATGGAGGACAAATGCTAAATATCATCAAGACATAACATCTAGCCTCTGCAGACAGAGAAGAAGAAAATAGTACCTATTAAATTTATTTATCAGAAATAGGTTCTAAATGTGGACATCTTTCTCTGGGGATGGGTGGAGAGGGGATTTGTGGAGAGAGATGTCCACATTTTTTTTTTTTTTTTTTTTTATTGAAATTTTTTACAAACCACAGACTCCAGGGTCTGTGCCACAGAACAGCAAACTAATTAGAAAGGAAATCTATACAATTTCCAATGAAAACCGCTGTAGCCAAGTATGTATTACCACTGTAAAATATCTGCACAAGAACTGTGCAATTTCCACTAGCTTCGGAAATATTTTTTTTACTTTAAAATAGAGCGTAGTATACTTTCTGTCACATCACCAAGATACGTTAAGCCCATAACATTAATTTGGTCATAATTTAAATGCCGTGTTTAAGTTATTAAATACACTTTATTTTATTAATGTTACATCACAATGGCAAATGCACCAACATGCCAAGCCAAAAAAAAATAATGGGCCAATCTTGAATTTGAATATGGTCTCACAGATATTTTTTGGCATTTAGCTAGTGATGGGCGATGTGATTGTGCAGTTTAATTTTATCGATAATGTGATTTTATACGTATTGTATAATTTATGGATAATGTGACTGTAAATATAAAGTACAAAATTGGTAATATGATTGTGCAGTTTTATTACTATTTAGGAAATTTTGGAGTAAACACTGAAAAATGATATTAACGCGCCGTATTGTATTATTTTGTAAACTTGTGTTTCTATCAGTGGTAATATGTGAAAAATAGTGGTATTTTGTTGATTATGAGCAATTACCTACGAGTACTATAGCGTAGACAAAATAATGTAACGTGATTTTTTTGTGTTGCTACCAAAACTCCATATAGGCCGGCGCTTTAGATGATTTGGACGTGACCGTGACTTTTTACCGCCTTCCAAAAAGTAAGAGGCAGGTACTATGTTCGTCTGCTTTTATGTTTTAGTATATGTTCATCGGTATTTTTGCCAATCTCCTGTATTGTAGCATTCATAGCGTAGTTTGATCAGATGTTCGTTAGCGATCGTCAAAGTTAAGCAACGCTCAGCATGGTCAGTCTTCAGATGGGTGATCGCGGGTGGCATTTAGAACTGAGCACTACCGTGTCTCGGATGACTAGTTAAATTGTAGGCCCCGGTTGAATTAACCGTTTAGCCATGTCAGAGGCCTTTAGGCGGCTTAAAAAACTTGGCACCAAGGCTAGCCACCTACACGACCTACACGAACTTACTTACTTCGCCAATAATAGACCGATTTATTTTTGATTTTAATTTTGAAATGGTGTACTCCCTAGGTTTAAGTTTAATTTATTTTTTTTAGAAATCGACTGAACCGTTCTTTAAAAATCAATTATTAGTGCAAAAATTACAACATGGATGCCACATAGATTCCTGCAAACCATCCGAATTTCGTACACGGTGGAAGTCGGTTAAATGCCATTGTTGGCAAAAAAATAATCAATTGTATCTAGATGTTTTGTGCTGGCTACGACTGTGACTATTTTTCATAATGATAATATCTTAGTACAAATATTTTATTAAATTACACCATAACTACAATACAAATCAACTTTATTTTCACACCGTATATACAAAACAAACTTAAACTAACATTAGATGTGAACACAACTGAATTACATGTGATAATAGTAGTTATCTCATATTATCGTATACTCTCGTATACATTTTTTCTCGAATGATTTAATTTTAGCATCCCTTATTATAAGGCAACATGTATAAATATATTTAATTAGTGTTCCATACCTCAAAAAAGGAACACTTAAACCATGATATACATTGCTATTTTATTAATTGGAACTATAAAATGGTATTAGGAACTTCAGAAAAGGTAAATTTTTACTTAATTACACTAAGCCTTAATTATTTAATTAAAATCAGAATTAATTTTCAAATACGCGTCAAAATAAAGTGTTATTTAATTCAAAAGCACTAAAGAGTATTGATATCAACTTTGAAGAAAATTAACCCCAAAATAACTTTCGTATTTCAATAAAACACGAAAAACGTCTTCCATCAATTCTATTACAAAATGTTAATGCAAAATCTGATGTAAATTGAATCAAAATCACGTTGTTTCATACAAATTTTGCCCCAGTTTTTCACGTCTGTATTTTCTTGGTTAGAATTTCGGAAAATTCTTTCATATCAGACGCCTACGTCATACAAAGAACTCTCGCTACGAATTTCAGGTCTCTCTTGACCGCTTATTGAAGCGGTTTAGGCTGTGCGTAGATCCGTCAGTCAGTCATTCAGATTTAAGCATATATATGTATAACTACATATAAAAACATGTTGATTAAGAAAAATGTCAAAAAATGCTTAGAGCAAATTGTGCTCGATTTTGTAGGAAACCAGTCTTGTCCTGTAGCCTCGATCCATTTATTTTTCGTCAGAGGATTGGCTGGAAAGCTGCAAAGAAAATACAAAGTATCAATGAAAATCAAAGCAAACATGCAACGGCAGCCGGCTCCGTGTTCAATATATACCAATATTGACCTGAGAACTTTTATTTTTTATTCATAAGGAATATAACAGTTACAGTGTGATGCAAATACAATTATTACTAAAAAAATGACCACAATCACAAATATTTTACTAAATCAAAATATTCAGATAACAACAAATTTCGAATTTTGAAATATTCACTTACTAGCAAAATTTATCGATGTTTTTTATTATAGTATGTTATGATTACGAAATATATTGATATAAATAAATTTTGAATTCCGACACATTATTAACGTAGTAGCAAAATTTATCGATGTCGATAGAATGTTTGCAACCACTATCAACGGAAATCTAGGCAGTAAAAAATAACGTTTAAAATTAAAAATGCCCACAATTTATACTTACCAGTGAAATGATATTCCTCCTTTTTGTAAACTAAAGTCTTTGCTTTGAATTCTACACGTTATAATAGCA
This sequence comes from Hypomecis punctinalis, assembly GCA_949316475.1. Taxonomy (NCBI): domain Eukaryota; kingdom Metazoa; phylum Arthropoda; class Insecta; order Lepidoptera; family Geometridae; genus Hypomecis; species Hypomecis punctinalis. The sequence goes on from OX438823.1 coordinate 6,277,260, forward strand.
CAATACGGCATATTTATGGCAAAAATCACCTCTGAAATCACTTGAACGACTGAAACAGTAAATGTCACGATTTCACGTATCTTGAGTTATAACTCATGATAGTGGCTACAAACCCCCCTCCACATTTCCTTTCTTTTTCCTTCTCTTTTCTGTGGTCTGTGCCCTTTGTTAACTAAAATTACAATTGTTAGATGATACTGTACAAAGAGAGTTAGTAGGTACTTGAAATTTTAGCCTAAGTTAGTTAGTTGGTGCAATGCGTGAATGCCACGAGCAGACCGGCGACCCGCAAGCAGCACCCGATCACGAGTGTGACACATGTGCCAGCCATCGCTCTCCTCGACCATATTTGAGGGAAGAGAGCGACCCGGCACATGATGCCGCCGCAAGAAGGAGCCTTCGATGGCGAGCATGAATGCTTGGGGCATGCGCGCGATGCTTATTTTTTATAAATTACAAATACACATTTTCACGTCCTATGGCTTTTTTTTTTTTTTTTTTTCCTTCTCCCGGCCCAGAGCCTCCATCACCGCCTCGTTCCGATCCCTGACGGCCATCTGCAGGTTGTATTCCCTGATGGTTTCCGATGACACAGACGACGCTCGCCGTACGAATCGACTGATGGCATCATTTTCGATGTCGTCGGCGTAGTAGATGAAAGTCCCAGTGTGCCGCGATAGTGCAACGACCGCGTGTGAGACGCTCTCATGTAGTCTCATTTTTGGCTTTGTTTTTATAACGATTACCGATTCGTATGTCAGTCCCTGAGCTTCGTGAATGGTAAGAGTGCGTGATCCTGAGCCTCCCCCATAACCTTGGCTTAAAAGGGTCTCCTTTTCTTCCTGCGTATGCACTAAGAAAAGTGTATTGGGGAGGGTTTTGGATATTTGAGCCCCCTTGAACCTTTTCTGCTCAAGAGACCTAACACGAGGGGCTGAGGAATATATACCTGAGTATATTTCCCTCAACGCATACGCGACATCCATTGGGTTTCTGTGTGTGCAGAGCAACTCCTGGGTGATATTTGCAACCAGCGTTGGACGATGGTACCTCATCTCGAAGAGATTTTCTCTGTCGATATAAGGCAACTGATTGACGTCTCCAATGAGGACAAGTTCGCTAGCACCAGACAGCCGGGCAGCCATTATTATGGCTCCAAAATGGTTCATTAGAGCTTCATCCACCAGAAGGCGACCGAAGCTCTCTTTTCCGAAACCATTGACAAGAGATGAAGCCATGGTTCGCACTCTGGATTTTACCAGATCTCCTATTCGGTGCGATAGCTTCTCTCTCAGGTCTTTTACTGCCTCTGTTGTTGTTGTGATGATAGCGTCCCTGTCCACATCAAAGTGTTTAATCACCCATGTTGTCTTGCCACATCCTGGTACTCCGTTGACCCATTGTATCTTTGGTACCACCCAGTTTCCCCAGCCTGCCTCAACGTCTGAGCTCCGTTCGATGGTTTTAGCCATCTCAAGGATTCTATCGTCTAGCATTATCTTGGTGCACTTGGCGGTGACTACAATTGGGTCGTTCGATGGTATCGCGTATTTCGGTCTTCCTATTCGCTCCGTCTCTCTCTCATCCAGCTCCACAAAACCACATGCTGCGCTATAAGCTGCCATATACTGTCCTTTCATGGTCCCTCTGATGACTTGGGAAGTGACGTTATTGTATATGGCTGCTTCTGCCTCCTCGAGTCTTGATTTTAGTAGACTCTCACTTACCGGACCACCCAGCCTAAAGAACTCCAGGATGTTATCACAGTTCTTAAGATTGACATTTTTCGTCGCTCTCAATAAGGCTAGGTATTCGATAAAGGCATTTCTCGCGTGGTCTCGTGGCGCCGAGGCCAAGATATAACGGGGCGCATCGACCTGTCCCATGTCGGCTCTCGTTCGGGTTGCCTGGGGTGGTGAAACTACTCTCGAGGTCACCGTTGTCTGTGGAGGTGGTGTTTTAGGCATGAAACGGAATAAGCTCTGCATTGCGATACTGAATAGACCCGATAAGGCACCATCGCTGCTGCTTGGACGGAAAACGGGTCCCTCAGATGCTGCTATTAACTCTGCTCTTTCAGAACCAGATTGAACGGCTGAATTCGGAATGGGGCGGCCCCAGCTGTCTGTTGCATTATCAGGATCGTTACGAGGAGATTTCAGAAAACTCAGGTTTTCTCCTCTGTCTTCATACACGATAACCTCATGGTATTCCGAGGCTTTAATACAACCCAGCCGGTCCGCGGCTTCCGCCTTCGACCGTTCAACCACCATCGCGTCCACGCTTATCACCCGGGGAGTGCTGTCCACTTTCTTACTGAGATGTTCAAGCAATGCACTAGCTTACGCGAAAGGTGATTGGGCGGCCCACTCGACTATGTCCACATTTGGAACCCTTTTCTGATAAAGAAATACTTACTATTTTCTTTTTCTCTCTCTTTTAGGCTAGATGTTATACCTCATATTTAGCATTCATCCTCCATTTATCCAAGGAGTACATACTTCTACTTCTCTCTATTTTATGGTCAATCCTCTAATATGTTGTTTGTCCAGTAGGTGAAACGCACGTTAGTACCAGAGCCGGAAGGTGGTGCAGACTGTGTAGCGCTGGAGCGGTTTCATCATGATAAGCCATGATTTGACTTACTTTACAACGTTCCTTCTTCTAAAATTTCCTTACCATCCCTATCGATTCTGAAGTTCAATAGGGTTGGCAAATTATATTCCACTGCAGGGTATAGCTTTCTCTCTAATGGAACGTCCATCGACCTGGACCCTGGCTAATTATATCCCGTCTAGACTGGACGTTATTTCTGGACACCATGATCTCTTCTACCTGAAAAAAACAGCTTACAACCCACCATTAGTGTAATTATTAGAGGAGCTAAATTGTTTGTCAAAGCGTGCCCATAGCCACGACACCAGGCGCAGTGGTTAAACACCCAGGGTTTTTAGTGGGTATACTGACCAGTCGGCGGGGACACCCACATAACCACCCGCCTGCCCTCGAGGTGTAGTAGTACCTATCAATAAAGGATTTTCCCTGGATATAAAAAAGAGCTAATTTGTGGTGTTTGTCCAGTGGGTGAACCGCACGTTGGTACCGGTGCCGGAAGGTGGTGCTGACTGCGTGGCGCTGGAGCGGGTTCATCACGACAAACCTGTCTTCCTGGATCTACCCTGCGCGCTACAACGGGCTTTCGTCTGCGAGAGAGGTAATATTAATTCGTCCATCAGCCATAACTCCATAAGCCTCCCCTATCGATTTTCAACAAAACCGGTTGGGAAGGAAACAGCTTGCATTCTTCTATTCTATTGCTTGCGTTCCTGTCGTCTTCATTTTTTATATTATAATATATCATCGATCCATCTTGTCGGTGGAGATGGTAGATATTCTACGCTACAAAACTAGTAGACAAAAAAAATGATTTCCTCTTGTAACAGCTAACCATAAACAGAGCCCATTATTGAAAACAAAAATGAAATCAATTTAAAATTAAAGAAGTTACAAGCATTTTATTTTCTTGTTAGACAGAGAGCGCACTATAGCAGGCTATGACGTCACTGCCTGCAAGTGTCATACATTCGCCATACAATGTTATGCTTTGTGGGAAAGGCAGAAGACATCCCTAAAATCTTTACAAGCTTATATCTCTGAACTTAATAAGCTAATTTCAATATATTTTTCAGTTAACGAATCACATTTACTTGCATAATAAACTTGATACTTTTAACTAATTTAATACCAGTCAACTAATCCGGATTAGTTGATCGCGCTTACCGATTACAAACCCACACGTTCATTCGTCTCTACGGCGCATCTGTGACTGTTAGTATACCGAATGTGTACCGAACTCCGAAGCGCGTAGGTATGATTCGCGTTCTGTTCACTACAAAGTATGAAACAAAGTCACTTCCCGCTGTCTGGCCCTATGTATCTTTAAAATTACGCAACGGATTTTGATGAGATTTTTTTTTTATAGATAGAGTGATTCAAGAGGAAGGTTTATATGTATAATACACCGGTGCGAAGCTGAGGCGGGTCGCTAGTATTGTAAAAATACCATTGTCGTGCTTTGGTGTTCAGATGCCAGACAAACGGTGCGGGTAGTGGAGCTGAAGACCGTGCGTTGCCGCGCGGGGCTGTACCGCGTGTTCGACGGCCGCAAGGAGTGGAAGCAGGCCGCTTCCTACTGCCTGCTCCGGGATATGGCGTAAGATATCTGTACTTGGATCGTATTGTACATTTCGGCGACAGGAACCTAAATAATACAAATAGAAACCATTAATTACAATTTATTGACTAAATACTAAAAATGGAACGATTACAACCAAAAATAAGAAGTTATTTTCCAAGCTCAAAACAATGATCTGACATTCCTCTTTTCTTTTCTAAATTAATTTTACAATCAGCTTATGTTTCAACTTACGCAATATTTTGGCGATGATGAAAAGCCCTTATCTTGTCATCAGCTCATGTAATTATTATTTTCACACAAGTTTCAGCTAAGATAAATTAATATTTGTAATAAGCTATTTACTTATTACTTACACTTCAAAGTTGTATAGGTTTAATTATTTTTTTAAATTGTTTTATGACTGTACGTCGACAGGAACGACAAAGCAAAGTTACTTATCGCTAGCGCCACTTTGAACTAGTTTATAATTTAGATATTTGGCGCTAAAATTCAAACGACAGTCTTATAATAGATTGATTTATTCATTAGATTATGTCTAATAATATATTGATAAAAGTAAGTAAGTGAGTAAGTTCATGTAGGCCGGGAGGCTAGCCCTGGTGTCAGAGTATTTAGGCCGCCTGAAGGCCTCTGACATGGCTAAACGGTTAAAAGAACCGGAACCTACAATTTAACGTGTCATCCGAGCTACGGTAGCGCTCAGTTAGAAAATGCCTCCCGGTAAAATACAGTAAATCGTCCGTGACGACCACATACACGTTGTGACGTTCAGCTTCGCTTTTTCTCCTGCTCGCGCCAGTTACCCGCGCAACGAAAGCGAGCGACAGAGCGACTAATTTTTAGCCAGGAAGTTTTTTCGCCTGACGTATGCCCTAAATGGGTGACATAGACTTAGCCAGGTTAATGTTTATCGAAGTATTCTTAGTCTGGAGTGCGTTAACCCCAAAGCTTGAATGCAAGTTACTGTCTAAAATGTAGCCCCGGCTATATAAGATCATAAGTCGGGAGTATGCCGGTTTTTCTGAGTACCTTATGTAGGTGACCTTATTAATTTATTTATTTAATTTATATATTTATACAATGCAAATATTTATAATAGGTGTTTTATTCAATAATCATGTGCGTATATACCTACACTATCACATACATAACTCACACACTCACATTCACTCATAAAACTAAACACTTAAAATATTATTTTATTTACACAAGCATCGCCGCGTGAACAAAGCTAGAGTCTGGCCAACGATAGCTGTCCACGTATTATTTTCAGAAGTTTTGAAATGGCAATAATTTAAGACTGTCAAAATTGACACTTTGACGTTTCGTACTACTGAAAACGAACTTGAACCATTCATAATACATGTTGGGGACAGTAGCAGTAGCAGCGAAGAAAGCAATGAAGCTGATTCAATATCAGGTGTAGAGTTTTTGGAGTCCGATTTTAACTATGACTCATAGCTCCTATATTTGTACGGCTCCTCGGGGTCCTCGACTGTACATAAATAATGAATTATTTGAAAATAATAAAGAGACAGAATTAAAAGTAATCTCTTATTTGATATTCTTCATAATACATTCGAAAATTTCAACAACAGTTGCTAACAAAACAAAATTTTTACAACTCGAAAAAAATTTACTTGCTGAAAAATAAATAGTATCAACTCTGTTTATGCAGTGTATAGCCAGGGTTGACTTTTTAAAATTCCCGCCTTTTTTTTCTTGACAGCTTTCGTTGGCCAGACTCTAGTCATTAGATTTACCGTTTTTCGCGCGGAGAGGTGATTCAACGTTATTGGCGGCCGGCTTGCTAACCTTGGCGCGCCCGCCGCCAGTCGCCCTTGCACTGGCATGACGTCTACACATGCTCGCCTGTAGCGATTTTTACATTTGTTTTTAACCAGTATCGTTTGCGTATTTGTGCTAAAATTGTATTTACGATTCTATTTTTATATTTCTTACCACGTATTCAAAAGTAAACTAAATGGGTTCCTTATAGAAAAGGCTTACTACAATATTCAGGAATATTTAGATGACAAAATGTTAAAACGCTAAAACAGAAGGTAAACTTTGACTTTTATAAATGTAAAACTTGCGGCTGCAACCCTATCCATGGCTGTCTGTGTTAATGTGTGTCTTATTTGTTTAAATTTTGACATTTGTATTTATATTTTGTGACATATTATTAAATTCTACAATTATTATTATGACATTACATATTTGCATGTCCAAGACGGATAGAATATAGTGAAGCATTTAAGATTTTAAGACCAGTACCTTGTGCATACCTATATTCTGGCTAATAAATAACTTTGACTTATTACTCAGAGCAAATAAAAAAATCAAGAGAGAATGTTGTGAATAAACAAGTGAGGCCGACCAAAACTACGCCTCGCCATGTAAAGACAATTACACACACATCAACGTACAAGGAAACTACGCCTTGGCTTGTCAGTCGAACTACGGCGGCGCAGCAGCGACGCACTCACACATGTACAAAAAACCGGCTTCACTTGACTGTTCAACGACGTTCCCTCTTGATTTTTTTATTCGCTCTGAGTTCTATTACGATTAAATCTGGCTTTCAATAAATCGTATTAAATTGTGATTGCTGGACTATTTACTGAAGCCAACCACTCCTACTACCGGTCCTCCGCCTCTTACCAAACCTTATAGGAAAGGCCAGAAGCAGTATTTTAATACTTTCTCGGTATATTTTGTTGACTAATTTCTCTGATTCTAGGTTAGCGAATATAGCCTCAATGAAGTGTTTGAAGAAAATTGGGATGGCCATGCTGAAAACAAGGCCAAGTAAGTACATACTTGTAAATTAATAATATAAATAAGTCGTCACACTCCTAGGATGAAATACAGAAATAAAAGAAAATCGAGAGAAAACAATAAAAAACACAAAAAAATTTGGTACAAAAAGCACAAGGAAACAAAATGAATCGGGTATTATTTTTGACCGACGAACCACCGAAGGAGGTATACAATTCGACGCGTATATATATTTTTTTTATGTATAACCACGCATAACTTGCTTCATCGTAGTCCGATTCAATAATTATTTTTTTATTGGAAAGAATATACTTCAAAATTGGTCCCATTTAAATTTTATCGAAATTGACTGAGCCATTTTTGATTAATCAACAATAATGTGAAAAATGTTACATCGATCCGTGCACAATATTTGGGTTCTAGCGATGCGCCCCGACTCCGCACAGGTGTATTATACATATAAACATTTCTCTTGAATTACTCTATCTATTAAAACAAACTGCATCAAAATCCGTTGCGTAGGTTTAAAGATATAAGCATACATGGGGACAGACAGCTGAATAATTCTGTACACGGGTGAAGTCGGTCATGCTATTTTTTGCGAAAAATAATTATTGTCTTTCGTGCGGTTCGGACGTACACGGAACTTGTATGGAGATGGTTCGGACGTATACGGAACTATCGGAATCTATACTATCTGTCAAAGTTCCTTATACGTCCGAGTTGTTCGAAAGTAAAAAATAATTCCCTTACGACTACTACAGAAAGATACCTAAAATCTTGCGCGTGACAGCGAGATCAATAATAATTAATTTAAGAATACTACAAAGCTCATCATATATTATCTTTGTCTGAATGTGCCTACATGGTGACGCGACAGCGCAACGCCCTCTTTGTTGCATTGCAGTTTTTCTTACACAGGTATCGGTTTTTGACCGACGAACCGGAAGAGGTACTCAATTCAATGCGTATATTTTTTTTAATTATAACCACGCATAACTTAACTTGATAAATCAACAATAATGTGAAAAATGCTACATCGGTCATGCTATTTTCTGCAAAAAATAATCTTGTATTGCCAATTAATCAAGCAAAAAAAGTTTTTAGTAAGTAAGTAAGTTCGTATAGGCCGGGTGGCTAGCCCTGGTGTCAGGGTTTTGAAGCCGCCTGAAAGCCTCTGACATGGCTAAGCGGTTAAAACAACCGGGACCTACAATTTAACGTGTCATCCGAGCCACGGTAGCGCTCAGTTGGAAAACGCCACCCGCGGTCACCCATCCAAATACTGACCGTGCGGAACGTTGCTTAATTTCGGTGATCGCTGACAATCACCTATTGAAAGTGTCAATATAGTTTAATATTTTAATCATTATAGCTGTACATATCTGGGGCATTATTTTTGACTTACGTACGGCTCAGACGTATACGGAACTTGTACGGAGACTGCTAAGCACCGGCTAGGCGTATATGGAACTTTACGGATCCTCCATACATTCTGTCAAAGTTCCGTATACGTCCAAGGAGTTCGATTTCGAAACTCAAAAATAATGCTCCTGGATTCTGAGACCCTCGTCATGGTTACAGACATGGCTTGTATACAGGGTTATTTCTAATCAATTAGCATCCTTTTAGGGGCTTATTCTGTACATCAAAACTAACAACTTTTGTTCTGCGACTTTTGTCAAACATTTTGACATTTTGTTGCGGGGATATTTTTCTATGGAACAACAAAAAAATTTTTGAGTATTGACCAAAGTTGCCAAACACATATTGTTAATTTTGATGCACAGAATAAGTCCCTAAAAGCATGCTAATTGTTTAGAAATAACCCTGTATACTTGCAAGACGGTATGTACAGTACGTATATTTCTTTAGGTATTGAGAACGCGTGGGTGGGAGCCAAAGGAACATTGGGCAGGTGGAGCTGGGTAGACACTGGACTTAGCATCTTCGAGCCCCCTCTGTATTCTGACACACCACCCGCACTCTGGCCACCCATGAGGTAACTCATAATTATCTTATCATTATTTATACAAAGGTGACGTCCACAAGTGGTATATTATTCATAGAAAAATCGAACCAAGATGACATATACATCATATGAAAGCTTGATTTATAGACTTTTCAAAAATATTTAATTTTGTTTTTTCATACCTCCATGTGAAAAATAAATTGTATGAAAAATAATAATAGAGCTTTGTATTTTTTCTAGTTTAGCAATAATAAAGTGCTTCTATCGTTATTTTACTTGGGTTCGTAGCTGATTTATCCACATTAATCTGTTAATTTGCTAAAATTTAAAATTATAATCTACCAGTGTGACCAGTTAGTAGGTACGATGTGACAAAAAACACTTAAAAACTGTGTCTAATTGGTAAACATGCTTCTATTTAACAATAATGGAGGTTACTTAACCAGGGTTGCTAAAGGTAAACTACCTATTGAGCCAAACATATTTATTTATCCTAATAGATTCAAAATTAATTTAAAAAAATACGGAGTGCCATTTTTTTGGTTTTAACTAATGTACTCGTATTAAATTCAGAAAAATATGAACTTTCTCGAAATGTAACGAGTGTTGTGGTTAGAATTTTTGATCATTATTATACCAGCCTCCATACATTTTGTGGACATGTCCTTTCGTGTCACGTTGTTTGTCCGCCATGAACTCCTCAACTACTGAACCGAATTTAACCAAATTTTGTACACTGTGTGCAGTTTGATCCTACTTGAAGGATAGGGTAGTTTATATCTCAATTTATTATCGCATTTTTTATTGGTGACATTGTTTGATATTATTACGCCAAAACAACGTTTAGTGGGTCAGCTAGTTGATTTATCTTTTAACCGAGAGGGCTTGAAAAATAGCCTGATGGTATGACGCAAGCAGCAGAAACGATGAAGGCATTGAATGAGCGTCTGGCGGACAGGAAGGTGTTTATTTTGGTTGAAGACAAAGGAACCTTGGGTAAATGGAACTGGGTAAACACTGGATTCAGTATCTTCAAGCTTCTTTATTCCTATTCGCCGCCGCCCAGCATTTAGTAACAGGAGTAAAAACATTAATATTTTCGTTTTTAACCTAAGCTTAAAGATACACTGATATAAATATTGCACATTCTAATTATAGACTCAAATAGGCTGATTCAATACGGTTCTAACGTTACAACATTTATTGGGTCGTCCATACAAAAGTTACGAGAAATCTCGATTTCAGTTGGTCGCGGCGTAGATGCGAAATAAATAAAAAAAGCCAAAGCGCGTGCGAGATAAAGGCGCATGCCAGCCGGGCTGCCACAGGGTTAGATAACTTTCCTAGAGACGTAACATTAACATACCTACCTAGTTAGAGATTTCCTATATTTTCTCTTTTGCAGCTGGCTACTTTTTCCCATCTGAGAAAAACAGAACATTGTTAAGAGATGGGTTCTTGGATAATCAGTTAAAATGCCGATTATTCACTTTAGCACTTTATTGGACACTATCACTTCACAAAATCACAGAACACTCGACACAACTGGTTCGCACAAAACACTTGACACTGGCACTGAATTTCACCTAGTCACTGAACACGAGATGTTTTCACTCCAATATAAAACACGATAACTGAGTCGAACGAAAACCATCGCTTTATTTATATCTACATAAAAGTTGCCAAGAAATCTCTAGAATCATCGATGTCATTCTTCAATAAAAAAAACATCAAAAATCTAACACAATACACAGTAAACAAAGACACACGATTTTATCATAGTTACTACATACCTACACATAAGGATTTTTTACCCATACATCGTAAACAACGTGCGCGCGCGTGACTGTATATTGACTTTTGAGGGGGGGTAAAGAAGTTTCTAGGACTGACTACTCAGGAACCCTGAAAGACAGTACTGCCAACTGCGCTTGAATGATATCTAGGTACATTTGGTTATTTACTTATTGCAGAGACAGGAAATCAATCAAACAAAGCGGTTGTCTCCAGCTGGACCGGCACGCGTCACACCCTCCTGTCTTCATGGAAGCGAGATGTGATAGAAAAATGCAGTTCATCTGCTACCAAGGTGAGTTGGCTGAAATAAACGTACTTAAAAAGCAGCTTGTTTTTTCCAGTGCAGCCAGTTCGTATAGTTTGTGCCAAAAAAGAAGCGTCGTATTTGAGGTCGCCCGTTTGCCATTTTTGACCGACGAACCACCGGAGGAGGTATACAATTCGACGCGTATATATTTTTTTTATAACTTTTTTTATAGTGGTCCGATTTCAATAATTCTTTTTTTATTGGAAAAAGTATACTTCGAAATTGGTCCCATTTAAATTCTATCGAAATCGGCTCAGCCATTTTTGATCAACGAACCGCCGGAGGAGGTACCTATACAATTCGACGCATATATATATTTTTTTATGTATAACCACGCATAACTTTTTTCATAGTGGTCCGATTTCAATAATTCTTTTTTTATTGGAAAGAGTATACTACAAAATTGGTCCCATTTAAATTTTATCGAAATCGGCTAAGCCATTTTTGATAAATCAACAATAATGTGAAAAATGCTACATCGATCCGTGCGGAATATTCGCGAATGTACACGGGTGAAGTCGGTCATGCTAATTTTTGCAAAAAATAATCTTGTACTAATTTTGTTACCTTGACAACACTACCTTGCTATTACAACTAAGTGTTTGATACTTGGTAGCAGTGCCGTAAATAGGGCGGTGCTACCGGTACCCAGGCACAGGGCGTAGACCCTGAGGAGCGCAAGAATGGCCATAGGTACTTGGGGCCTTACTTACTGCGAAAAACAAAGGCTATTTACGACATTGCTTGGTAGACACCAATTTGGTTTTCATCAGTAAACTAGCGTCTATCTGCCTGCCTCGGTGGCTCAGTGGTTAGATCGATCCCCATCCGGGACAAATATTTATGTGATGAACATAAATGTTTGCTCTGTGTCTGGGTGTTATTTAGTAACTATCTATATGTATGTATTTAAAAGAAAGTAAATATAGTGATCAGTCTCTGGCAGCCATATCACAAGCTTTGCTTAGTTTGGGGTCAGAAACCGTGTTAAAGATGTCCCAAAATATTTTTTTTTATTCACCAAGCGGTCGGTACTATGGCTGCTGATTAAAATCTTATTTTTAGTTCATCGCAACGCCACGACGGTTATTTTGTGCATCTACTCTAGTTATCTGAAAGCTTATTGGATAGATGTAATCCACTTCGAAGCAGTCTTAATAGAAATCCATAGAGGAGGAGCTGTGGGCGTCCTAAGTTGATAAGATGACAATGGCCAAACCTAATAAAACAACAGCCAAAATTCCAGGCTCCCCGATACTCCGCACGTCTTCAGCGCCCCCTAGCGACGAGCTCTACTACTACGTGCTGGTCCGGCAGCTGCTGTACTGGCAGCACGCGTACGAAAACTGCCTTAAAATGAACGGCACACTGGCAACACTTGATAGCAAAGAGGTGTTGATACAACTGCTGCTGGTTATGGGAGAAAATAAGGAAGAACGTAAGTTGGTACCTACTATTTATTTTGGTGCATTTATGTCGAACAAAATCTGTGGCACACAATTTGCATAACCATAATGTATTAAGTAGATAGGTACACATAATTATTTCATTATTATTTTGTGTGTATGAGTGTGTATGTGACAACTGTTATACTGGCTTCACGCGTACGAAAACTGCCTCAAAATGAACGGGACACAAGCAATCTCGAGGTATTTTGACATGGTGTTGCCAAAAAATGTAAGTTCACAAGTTACTGCTAAAATTGTAAGTGCGCGTGTGTAAAGAAGGCGTGTTCAGTGTGTGTGAGTGAGTGAATGAGTGTAAGCGTGTGTTGGTGACACGTTTACACTGCATCAAATGATAATATAGGACATAGTAACTAAATATGGAAGAACGTAAATCAGTTAGCCACCTGTTGTTCAGAAAACCATACTACACTTACAAATACTTTTTTGTGACTCTTTTCAGTGCTATTAATGAAAATGTTCACTTGTTTTATCTGATTTGACTTTTTTTTTTATATTTAAACAACAATTTTTTGGTATGTATATATTTTTTTGTTTATTGAATTGTGAACCATAAAATCTTTCAACTTCTCATATTATAATTTTCAGCTGTCAGCCATGTTTGGATCTCTGGTCGTCTAAACATGACGAAAGATGTCGCCACCGACGCAGTGTCCTACGTGTGGTATAACCCGACCAGTGGGAAGAGGATACACGACGCTAAAACCTACGGCGACGCGGGTGGGCTCTACGTAAGTGTCGTACAATTTTAATATGAATTACGCCTGTTGGTTCATAGATGGCGCAAAATTAAATTTCTTAATATATACACATACAGATACGTATATTATTGTCTCGCGGTAGGGGCGCGCGGTAATTACGGCGAGTTGTTTATATCTGAAGCAAGAGAGTAACTATGCCTTAACACAGCTTAAGGGATAGTTAGTCTGTTCCTTTTTATGGTGTTTTGTATTGAAGGACATAAGGACCTTTCCGAACTTTTCACCCCGTTTAGACTTCTTTTTTAAACTGTACCAGCCTTTTTGAATACTTAGTCATAGATTGGCCCACGAAGGGTGATCGGGCCATATCGATCACGCTGGCCCAGTGCGGGTTGGTGGAAACACATCGTTCGTTCTTTCGTTTCAGCCATAGGACGTCCACTGCTGGACATAGTCCTCCCCTAAATATCCAATAAGACCGGTTGGAAGCGGCTTGCATCCAGCGCAATCCTGCGGTCGTAATGAGGTCATCCGTCCACCTTGTGGGTAGACGACCTAAACTGCGCTTGCCAGTACACGGTTTCTACTCGAGAACTTTTCGACCCCATCGGTCATCAGTCCTCCGTGCTATGTGCCCTGTCCTGCCATTTCAACTTGCCAATCCGCGGGCTATTTCGGTAACTACGGATCTCTTCATTTCTGATTCGATCCCGCAGAGAGACTCCTAACTTATTCATATTATTGTTAGTTTAATACTGTGTATTATTATATAAAGTTCTCGAATGGAGACTACGGACCAGCAAGCGCAGCGTAGGACGTCCGCCAACTAGGTGGACTGACGATATACTTAATAATCGCAGGAACGCGCTGGATGCAGCCAACCTTGCTATTGGAAATCCTTGAGAGATGCCTATGTCCAGCAGTGGCTGATGGATGGATGACTATTGGGTATATCACTACATACCTACTACTACATAATATAAAACAAAGTCGCTTCACGCTGTCTGTCCCCATATTGTATGCTTATATCTTTAAAACTACACAACGGAATTTGATGCGGTTTTATTTAATAGATAGAGTGATTCAAGAGGAAGGTTTATATGTATAATACACCTGTGCGAAGCAGGGGCGGGTCTCTAGTTATAAATATTTTTATAAGTATTTATCATTGCACAGATTCCGCCGTGGCTCGACGAAGATTTCAGCATGGACTCGCCCTGTCTGAACCTAGACCGCCAGGACCATCTCAACGGACTCGTGTATGGGCTCCCGTGCGACACTCCTCAGTACTCCGTCTGTCTTATTGGTCAGTATAGGTCATAGTGAACATATTCTCCCTCCACGGTATAGGTTTAATCAAACATATTACACAGGGGCTCTATTAAGCTCTAGTAAGCCGGAATATAAAATTTTTAGCATGCAAAATCGACATGAAAAGAAGGGGCTCTATTTTTGAACTCCGAACGGCTGAGAACAATGCTGAGAACGCGGAACTTTGATAGATTGGTTTGACAGTTCGATTAAGTTCCTAGCCGTCCGAAGATCAAAAAAACCGGACAAGTGCAAGTAAGGCTCGCACATCGAGGGTTCCGTACAAATCCAGAAAATTTCACAAAAATGGGAAGTAAGTTGTTAAAATCTCTTTAAGTACCATACGTGATACGATTTGAATTTCGAACCCATATTTTGTGAATTTCGGGGCTCTATTTTTTGTGATCTAAATAAAAATGTACAGTTTTCAGATTTATTCCTATATGTGTACTCTGAGACAATGCTTCTCGCCAAATTTTATAGTGTCCACGGGAAGTACCTACCCTGTAGGTTTTGATTTTTGTGAGTGTCGAAATATGCTGTTTTTTACGTCATAAACGGCTCTAACTTTTTTAAACGATAACTGAGAAGTTTTTCTTTTACTCAACAGCAAGATACCATAAATATACGTATACAGTTTAAATTTCAACTCGATATCTTTACGCGTTCCCGAGATAAAGAGTCTTGACATACACACACACACAGACGGACAGACGGACAACAAAGTGATCCTATAAGGGTTCCTTTTGAGGTACGGAACCCTAAAATCATAGTCAAGTATTAACTAGACAGGGCGCTAAATAATAATAATTACAAAAGTAAGAGAGGGCGATATGTGCAAGTATGAAACTGTGAACAGGATGAAACTAATATATTTTGTCTCTGCGTATACGTTTTTTTTTTGTATGACTATTTCGCACGGCCTAGACGTAGTAGTCAGGCAAATTTTTCGCGCCAAAAACTACTGTTGAATTTTTGATGAGATGCTTACCAAGTAAATCAACATATTTATAAACTATTATCTATTTTCTATCATTTCTATTAGTAGGTAATGTTTTTACTATTATCTAGAGTCTAAATAAGATAAAATCATAACGTGTATTCTATCTAAGAATGTAGGTATAGGCTATAGCACATCTTTTTTCTCACACCTATACGCTAGTAACTTCTCCTAATCTAACTATAGGTACCTATTGAAAAACTGATATTATAATTATGTGATGAAATCTCATAATTAAGTAATATTGAGTTAAAATGCTAACCATTTTTCTAATAAGTATTAGTATTTTAAAAAACAACTTTTTTACAGAAAAAGCTACGGCAAAAGCGACATCTATACCAGATCCTGCGGCTGCAGAAGTTATGGAGCCGCCTTCTACTACATAGACTAATTTCTGAAAAATGGGTCATAATACGTATTTAAAAAAACATTTGTAATTTTATTATAATCCGCGCCACACAAGTCGGCGGATGAGAAGTTAGCCGCAGACGACACTTCGCCGTGATTCCCTAATTATTGCGCATGTGCGCACTGCACAATGCCGACTATTGCCGACGCAAGTGGCCAAGTAGCGAGCACGGGCGTAGAGAGCGCGCGGAAGGCATGAGGTTGACGGGCGGGTGTGCCCCGACGCGAGTCTCTCTGGCTCCCGCGCATACCTATGTTTTGCCTTTTGCGCAGCGTTCTGCGCCTAACTTCCCATCCGTTGACTTGTGTTGCGCGGACTATACTATTATCTATTATTTTATGTATGTAGGTACATGTTGTAAGTGATGAGAATGTGATTCATAAAATGATACATTTTTAGACACAAATTATTAAATGAATAATTTTATTTTTATACATTTTTCTAATAATATTAAAATTCATTTGTAATTACTTATTACATATTTAACATAAAAAATATAATAAAACAACAGATTGTAATAAATTGGAAAAGTTTAAAAAATGTTTGTTTTATTACTTTACAGTAAAAATATTCTACAATATTGCCTATAATCAGAATTACAACAGACAAATAGGATTTCAGTATTTTAACACACTTATATTAGTTTCACCTGTATATCCAACCCCTTTGTGCTCGATTTGCCCTACTTTGAGCGATCGGATTTTCTTCAAACTTTGCACACCTATCAAAGACCGATGACAATGCATTAATTTGATTACTAAAAAAATAAATATAGTGTAAAAAAAAACTAAAAAACATGCTTTCATAACATATCAAACTAAGAAGTGTATTACTCGATTTACGAAAAATTAGGACACAAAGCGCTCTACGCTTTTTTTTACAATAGTATTTATATTTTTCGTTTATTATTATTTTCTATGAACTTTTTTTTTTTCTATATGCTATGAACTCAGAGCAAATAAAAAAATCAAGAGGGAATGTTGTGAACAAACAAGTGAAGCCAATTAAAACTACGCCTCGCCGTGTACAGACAATTACACACACATCCACGTACAAGGAAACTACGCCTTGGCTAGTCAGTCGAACTATGGCGGCGCAGCAGCGACGCACTCACACATGTTTAAAAAACCGGCCTCACTTGACTGTTCAACGACGTTCCCTCTTGATTTTTTATTTGCTCTGAGGCTATGAAAGCTTGTTTTTTTTTTTAAACTACTTATTGTTTTTGTAGTTTTATTAAAATGTGTAGTGAACTATACACATTATTTAATTATTATCTCTTGACATTCATGCCTATGGCTTTTCATTATTTTTATTTTGGGATTGTGCAGTAAAATAAGAAACAAACCTCTTTTTCCCAACATTTTAATTAAGTCGCATCAGTTGTGGTCACAAGGCAAGGAGATTAAGTCCCATAGAATAAGAAGAAAGTGCTTAAATTGCTAAAGCTGCAAAATAGGTATGGTTTTTTAAGTATGCACAGAACGAAACAGTACACAGAAATATTTTCTAAAATTCAATTTTAAGGACACTGAAATAGCTGTACCAGCCTTTTTAATTGTCCACTGCAGGATGTAAGCCTACCCCATGAAGGGTGATAGGGCTATATCCACCAAGCTGGCTCAGTGCGGGTTGGTGGATTCACATATGTCATGGAATATCTTCTATGGATGTATACAGGTTGCCTCACAATGTTTTCCTTCACCGAAAAGCCAGTGGTGTGAAATTCTGCACAAAATTTCAAACTCATAGGTTTGGGACTGGATTTTAAACCCACAACCTCATGATTGTAAGGCGGGTGTCACTACCTCTAGGCCACCACCACTTATACTGAAATAGCATTCTGACTGAACCACTGTCAGACTCGGCCAGAATGCTGTGCAAACTAATAAAATTCATAGGGTATAAATTGTAAGTAGCTAATTTAATCAGAGCAATATATTCGTTAAAAAAAAACGAAAAAGCTCTTTAAAGTTCATAAAAAAAATATAGGTTCTTCAGTCTGCATCTTTTGATTTAGGTACTTCTTTTTCAACATTTTTTTGATTAAGATGTTGCCGCTTGTGTTTTTTCATAGTCCTTGCATTTGCTGTTTCATATTCACACTTATCACATTTATACAGCAGTTTTCTACTATGACTCTGTATATGTATCTTTAGAGCACCTCGTGATTTTGATCTATGACCACACTTATCACACTGATACGGTCTTTCACCCGAGTGAATTCTCATGTGTAGTATTAAACTACTCTTTATTTTAGTCTTATAGGCACACATAAAACACTCATATGGTCTTTCGTCTGAGTGCGTTCGTATGTGTTTTTTTATGGAGCTCAAATCTCCCGTCTTATAATCACAGTTATCACATTTGTATGGCTTTTCTCCTGTATGTACTTTCATGTGTTTTTTTATCATATAAGCTTCTATTGACTTGTATGAACACAGTTGACACCCAAAACTCTTTTCACCGTTATGTGTTTTGATGTGTCGTCTCAAATCTTGTGTATATGCTGACTTATAATCACACATATCACATTTGTACGGCTTCAAGCCTAAATGTGTATTCATGTGTCTTGTTACACCTTGTATCCGAGTTGATTTGAACTCACACAGCTCACATTTAAAAGTTTTATTTTTCACGTGTACCGCTTCATGTATTTTTAAGCGGGACGGTTCTGATGTTACATATTGACATTTATCACATGCGTATGGTTTGGTATCACTGTGTATTCTTTTGATGTGACGGCGAAAGTTAAATAATTTAGGTGAATTATAATTACAAGAACTGCATTCATATGAGTTATCTTTGTGTTTTGACTGGTCTAATTGCGATGAAATGTCGTCTTCTGGGAGCACGGATATGTCGGACATTATAAATATTATTTACTTTTCCTCTAGTTTGTTGCTCTTGTTTGACAGAAAATAACTTCTTTTAGGTTACTTTTGAATTTTGTTGTAGCTAGTTTAATGATACACTTTTAGCGAAATCGTAATGTCACGTAATAATGTAAATTGATGCGATATGTACACAATGCGCGAAAGTCAATTCGTTTGTTATGTTTTTGTAAAAACAAAGAAAAAAACTAAACAAAAGAAGCGACAAAATTAAATACAATACAAAATTTTTTTTTTTTTTTTTAATATATTCATGACCATGGATACAGAGTCCTTCAGTCGAAGTCTTAAATAATAAACAATTTACAAACATATTTTATCAAAATAGTCACAGTCGTCGTCTCGTCATAGTCCAATAAAGTCGCTGTCAAATCCAATCATAGTCCAATTCATACCTCAGTAAAGCAGTGGAGACTTTACTAGAGGCGTCTATGGAGTTTTGGTAACAACACGGAACAACATGATACGTCACATTATATCACTTGCCTACACTCATGCACGTAAATCAGCTCATAATCAACGAAATACCACCATTTTTCACTAATTATCACTGATAAAAACACAAGTTTAACAAAATAATACAATGAGGCGACATGATTTTTCCGCGTTCCCGCCAAAACTCCATACAATACAAAATGTGTGTCTGTGTGACCAGACTTAAATCGAACGAACTTCCCTAAATTAATGGAAGCTTTAAGCACTTTAGTTATGTCGCTTGTTTTGTAAGGATATGGACAAAACTATAAGTATTAGGTACTTAATGAACAAAACAGTTGAATTTAGAGCCTAAATTCTTCTATTTTTTTAAGTAAAGTTTGTCCCAGATAGCAGTGTTTCCACTTTTTAGGGATTTAGGGATATTAAGGGTAAAATGTCTTCGTGCCACAAGATTTACGGATTTTTAAGGTAAAATTACTCGATGTCACACAATTTAGGGATTTTTAGGGTAAAATGACTTAGGGAATTTTTTCGGATCAAATCTAAAAAAAGGGCGAAAAAAGTCTTGAGTGGAAAAGTTCGACCAATTACAAAACCCAGTTTTTTTTATGGGTAAGGCCACGAAAAACTGTTCAATAACACACTTGAAATTGTAACACACAATAACACACTTGAAATAATAATATACGTATACACGTAACATTCGGGAATAAACACACGCGAAAATATAATCTTTTTCTAAGATTAAAACTTTTAAAAAATGTCTTAAAGCACAGAAAACTAGGCGATTCCCGAAAAAACAACATTCATCAAAGTAATTTTGACTTTAACGGATTAAATTTCAACACCTACCGTGTCAAATCACATTAAATAACTCGAAAAAACTAGATGACCAAAATTTTCGCTTCAACGACCTCACGAATTGCTCCCATACTAAAATGGCTGACAGATTTTTGACATTTCCCTAGACTCGTAGGAAAGTTCGTCGTCATTTAAAAATACTTATAGTGTTGCTGTGGTTTGAAAATTAAATTCTACTGAGCATTTCGTGTTACGTCACACACGGGAATCTTTGGTCCATATTTTCAATCGTGTTTTTTTGGTAACAGTAGGCAGATATTGATTATTTATTTGTTTTAAAACAAGGCCTTAACAATATAAAATAGGTACAATATAGCATACATTTATATATTTATATTTATTTATTTATAATAACTTTATTTGATCAGAAAAAAATTGTAGTTTGTTGTCACATGGACGAAGGACATTTTGATTTCATATGGAATCTGTAATTAACTTAATTATTAATCGAAAATTTACATAATAAATAAGATATTTTTGAATTATGAATTAAACCATGCTAGGTAAAAATTATCTAACTATTGATAAAACAGTAAATGGTATTAGAAATAATGTACGATATTTATTTATTGTTAATTTTAGTAAAGTCCACGTTTAAATTTTGAAATGAACATTTTTCCGTGGCCTTACCCTTATCAAGATCTGTGACTTATTATTTGGGGAACATAGTGAAGTAATACTTGAAATAGTTAAAATACCTACTTGAAGTAATACTTCACTACGTTGGTGAATGATTAGGTCTAATAGACCCATTAAATACCTAACCAAAAGGAGTCGACACTGCAAAGCGTACCCCTCTGCCAAAAGTACGAGACCGGCGGTCATGCTCTTTATATAAATACTCTGGTCTGGTCTGGTTGCGCTTGTGTTGCGTTAATTTTCAGCTAGTGTTAGTTAATTACATTTGTGTGCGTGTAAACTTGCTTATATTTTGGTTTGTGTGCGCTTCTTTACCCCCCACTGACTTGGCAGACTTCGGTGCTTAGGCACGCGTGTCGACTTCTATTGGTTAGGTACTTAATGAATAGACCCCACTGACCATCACGCCCACAGATTAGCTCTGTGATCACGCCAAATGGATGACATCCATTCGATGTTACGAGTTTGCGACTTCGTCGTTAGAAATTACGACTTTACATTAGTTTAGCAACCGTTTTAGGGTAAAAATAGTTTATCAACTTATTACTTTCAAACTAAATCATCTGTATATTTATTTCTATGTATATTGTATTTCTGGTTATATCTTCAAAAAATGTTTCTGTAAAAATTGAAGTTTAAACTTAAATACACTAAATTGGCAACATTAGCCTTAAAAATGAATTGAATGAATTATAGCCGAAAGGAGGTGATAGACCATCATTCCAGACAACTTTTACTATAGGCCAACCCAATATTTGTGCAGCTTCTAGCTAATTAGCACGGCGCAGCTGACATAACGAATTTATTACTGCGCAATGACTTGGCTCGTGTTGTCTCAATTAAGTTTGATTTGCCTTACGCAGGCCAAATCAAACAATATACAATATAATTATACTTATTGTATGTCTGTGCTACAGGCCATAATAAACTTCTTGCATGTTTGCAACAATCTGCAGGTCGCCCAAACCAGACTGAAGCTTGCTTATAGGCCGCGCCACTTAAGTTGGCGGATGTCAAGTTAGTTACAAGCTGCGCAATAGCCAATCAATGTGCGGCTCTATGTGAGCTTCAGTCAGGATTGGATATTTCGCAGCTTGTAGCTAACTTACAACAGATTGTAATAAAATGGTAAAGTTTATACAATGTTAGTTTTATTACTCTCCAGTAAAAATATTCTACAATATTGCCTAGAATTAAAATTAGAACAGAGAAATGAGATTTCAGTATTTTTATTCTTATTTTACAGGATTTTCACACAGTAAAATATGAAATAATTTATTATAAAATATAATTATGTGGTTACTTAGTCTGCATCTTTTGATTTAGGTACATCCAAATTTTCAACATTTTTTTTATTAATATGTTGCCGCTTGTGTATTTTCATAGTCCTTGCATTTGCTGTTTCATATTCACACTTATCACATTGATATGGTAGTTTTCTACTATGTATCTGCGTGTGTATCTTTAGACTACATAGTGATTTTGATCTATGACCACACTTATCACACTGATACGGTCTTTCACCTGAGTGAATTCTCATGTGTACTATTAAATTACTCTTTGTTTTAGTCTTCAGGTCACACATAAAACACTCATACGGTGTTTCTCCTGTGTGCCTCCGTATGTGTTGTCTTATGGTGCTCACGTCTCCCGTTTCATAATCACAGTATTCACATTTGTATGGCTTTTCTCCCGTATGTATTTTCATGTGTTTTTTTATCATACCGGCTTCCACTGACTTATAAGGGCACAGTTGACACCCAAAAATCTTTTCGCCTTTATGTGTTCTGATATGTCGTCTCAAATCATATGCATAAGCTGACTTATAATCACATCTATCACATTTGTACGGCTTCAAGCCTACGTGTGTTTTCATGTGTCTTGTTACACTTTGTATCCGTGTTGATTTGTACTCACACAACTCACATTCAAAATTTTTATCTGTCATGTGGACCACTTTATGTATTTTTAAGCAGGACGATTCTGATGTTTTATATTGACATTTATCACATGCATATGGTTTGGTATCACTGTGTATTCTATTTATGTGACGTTGTAGGTTAATTATTTTAGATGCTATAAAATCACAGGAACTGCATTTATAAGAATTATCATTGTGTTTTGGCGGGACTAATTGCGATGAAATGTCGTCTTGTGGGAGCGCGGATATGTCGGACATTATAAATTTTATTATTCTAGTTTGTTGCTCTTTGTTGACAGAACATAAATCCTGTTTGTTTACCACTCCTTTTAGGTTACTTTTAATATAGTTTAATGATACACTTTTAACGACACCGTATCGTTACGTAATAATGTAAATTGATACAATACGTACGTAATGCGCGAAAGTCAAGTCATTTGTTATTTTTTGTAAAAATAAAGAAATAAAACTTGACAAAACAGGCGACAAAAACTTTTTTTTATTTTTTTTAATTAAACCTACTCATGACCATGGATACAGAGTCCTTCAGTCGAAGTCTTAAATAATGCTTTTTTTCAACTACTTCTCAGTAAAGCAGTGGAGACTTTACTAGAGGCGTCTATGGAGTTTTGGTAACAACACGGAAGAACATGATACGTCACATTATATCACTTGCCTACACTCATGCACGTAAATCAGCTCATAATCAACGAAATACCACCATTTTACACTAATTATCACTGATAAAAACACAAGTTTAACAAAATAATACAATGAGGCGACATGATTTTTCCGCGTTCCCGCCAAAACTCCAGGCGACAAAAACAAAATAACTGTGTGACCAGATTTAAATTAACGAACTTCCCTAAATTTTAGGGAAGCTTTAAGCCTTGGAAGAGATAGACTATGTTTTAAGCACTTAGTATTGTCGCTTGTTTTGTAAAGATGTGGACAAAATAGTCAAATGAGCCTAAATTCTACCATTTTTCAAAGTAAAGTTTGTCCCAGATAGCTGAGGTCAAGCCGCGGCTGCGGCCTAATATTCGAACAATTACAAAACCCAGTTTTTTTAAATAATCATGATTTATGACATCATTGATTTATGCTGTTACCTGTTAGTGAATGACTAGGTCTACTATCTAATAGGCCGTAGATGACACTTCGCCGTGATTTGCTAATTTTTGCGCATGTCTGCACAATGCCTACACAACTGGCGTAGAAGCGAGCACGGGCGTAGGCAGCGCGCGGGAGGCATGAGGTTGGCGGGCGGGTGTGCCCCGGCACGAGTCTCTCTGGCTCCCGCGCATACTTATATTTTGCCTTTAGCGCAGCGTTCTGCGCTTAACTTCCCATCCGCCGACTTGTGTGGCGCGGATTATATACAGGGTTGTCCACAACTGGTGAAAGGAAGTGATTCAGAGCATCCATCTTTGGACTTGCTCGTCCATGTCGAGATGATGATAGGATAACATCTCGCAAAGGAGTATGTACTCCACCGGGCGAGGTGTTGTGCCCGGGGATAGCTATCCGACATTGTTAACTTAGGTCTTGATATTGCAAACAACTTTAACTATGGGGCCAACCCAGAATTTGTGCAGCTTCTAGCTATAAACAATTAGCACAGCGCAGCTGTAACGAATATGTTACTGCGCAATGACTTGGCTTGTGTTGTCTCAATTAAGATTCATTTGCCTTACGCAGGCCGAATTAAACTTCTTGGCGGCTGTGGCGTTAGCTACAAACTGCGCACATCTCTCTTCCACAGCTAATAGGCCCAATTATGAAGGCATCGTAATTTAATAGCAACGTAAAGTGTTTTTTGTTACTCTTTCACGCAAAAACTACTGAACGGATTGAGATGAAACTTTGCAATAATATAGCTTATATATCAGAATAACACACAGGCTATAAATTATAATGATATATTGCGTATGCGGGCGAAGCCGCGGGTAAAAACTAGTTAGCTATATTTTAATTACGATGGTGCCTTCATAATTGGGCCTATTTTGTGCCTATATTGCTAGATAGCCCAATCCAGACTGAAGCTTACCTACTTATAAGACGCGCCACATAAGTTCGCGGATGTGAAGTTAGCTACAAGCTGCGCAATAGCCAATAAATGTGCAGGTTTATGTGAGCTTCAGTCAGGTACCCTTAGCTAACTTCACATTCGCTAACTTGTGTGGCGCGGCCTATAAGTCCCATAACAGCTGTGTATGTGTGGTTGCTGATCTAAAATAAAAAAATATTAACAGAAAAATGTTTTGTTAATCATTTTTTAAAATTTTAATCCACTGGGAATTCACTTTGATCAGCATCTTGGATTTCTTGTTCAAGTCGGTGAGGTTTCGTTTGAGGTTCCTGATATTATCCAAATACGCTTCGAGACATGTGTTCACTGTTCGGATGGCCTCTAGCTCTTGTTGTAGCTCTTGCACTGCTTGCTGTAAAAGAATGTTATTTGTTTTATTAGTAAGTAAGTTCATATAGGCCAGATGGCTGGTATCAGTTTTTCTTTTTATCACGAATAAGGCCACGCTTGACCACCAACTCGCTAGATGGTAAGCGATGTTGTGGTCGAAGATGAAGCGTGCAGAGCTAGAAAATACCTATTCACTCTGACCTTGGATTATATCTTTTAGGAAACAGGAAAGCAGGAAGACTGTTCCATTCCCTGGTGGTACGATTCAGAAATGTTGAATCAAAACGCTTTGTAGGTATCGAAGGAAAATCGACAGTGTAGGGGTGGTAATGTGGCGCCTTCCTACTTGTTCTGTAGTAAAAAGGGGATGGCAGGATAAGGTTGTGCAGCTCAGATGCACACTCTCCGAAATGTTTTAAGATGCTTGAAGGCCTCTGACATTGCTAAATGGTTAAAACAACCGGGACCTATAATTTTTTTATTAATTAATCAAATTCAAATTTTCTTTATTTCAGGCAAATATACCCAATATAAAATAACAATTCACTATCTAGCATTTTAACAATGGTCGTCAATATGTAATGCTATAGTCAAAACAAAATTATGAAAACAAAATAAAATAAAATTGTACAATTACATTTAAATTATAAAAAGGTAAAATTGGAACAAAAATAATTAATTAATTAATTAAATAATTATTATGCAAAACTACTTTGATATAGGCACATCAGCATAATATGCTGCTCACCTAAATTAAGGTATAGAGGGTGGAAGTTAAGACCACATGTGCAGTCACTTCCAAATTCAGCAAAATCAGTGTATGTGTGCATTACATCCCTATACAAGAAGCAGAGTACCCTGCCTCCGTCATTGTTTCCTGACAATTTCGATCTGAATATCTTCTAGTCAAGAGTGAATAGGTAACTTCTAGGTCTACATACTCCATCTTCGGCTACAACTTCGCTTTGCATCAGGCGAGTTAGTGGCCAAATGTAGACCTATTCTACATAAAAAAAATATATATATGATATATATACAATACTGACTAAATCATTGCTTAATTTCAGTGACAAACACTTACTCAAACAAGCTATGAGCGCTACAGGCCAGATGACCCTGGTGGTGGTAATTTTAGAGCACCTAAAACCTCTAACATGGAGAATTACTGGGACAATTTAATGCATCATCTGAGACGGATTCAATACTGAAAGTGGACAAAAATAAGTATAATTTTAAGAGTACATCATGTTTAGATATATTGTTGCATGAAAGAGAGAATATTTAAGACGCCCACAGCTGTACACGGACCTATCCCCTAAGATCGGTTGAAAGCAGGTTGCATCTATCACGTTTCTACGGTCATAGTCAGATCTTTTTTTAACCTAGTTAGTGAATGACCTATGCAGCGCTTGCCGGTACGAGGTCTGTGTAAGAGTCAGCTAAGGGTACCCTTGCAATCAAAATCAACGATATTCGATATAAATTAAAGAAAAACTTTTAAGATAAGGAATGCAGGATGTTTTACCTCTCGTATGCTGGAGGTAATAGATACTGACACAGACATAATTATTCACTTATCCTCGATTCGAGTCTATTATACTTAAGACTTTCTCTCTTTTTCACTAAGATATAACGGATTTATCATATAAACAGGATTGAGTACTGGCAAAGAAAAACGTGCCGACAAGGATACCACATCAGATGATTGTGTCTCTTTTCCAAGTAGGATGACCAAAACATCTCGATCATCTTGGGATATAATTTTTCTTTGGAATGTTACTGCACGCAGGAATCGCAGTTATCTTACCCCTAACTCGTCGTCCTGCGTCATCGTCGTCGCTTTAGCAATAAGACGCCTACTGCTGGGCATAGGCCTTCCTTGAAGATCTCTATAAAACCAATCCCCATAAAAACAATGGTCTAGAATTAATATATACGGAGATAATTCAGTTTCAAGTTTGACAGCTGTTATCGGAAATGTAGATCTTGAAGAGTTCTTTCACCTTTGTTAAGACAGCAATGGTCTAGAATTGATAATGACGGAGATAAACCACTTTTAAGTTTGACAGCTGTCATCGGAAATGTAGATCTCGATGAGTTCCTTCACTTTTGTGACGACAGTAATGGTCTGGAATCCATATTTACGGTGTTGAACAACGTTTAAATTTCATAGATGCAATCTTGACACATATCACACAACCCGTGTCAGTACTTAACCACCATTTTTTCACAAAAACTTTTTCACGGAAAACTTTGTCACAAATATACCTTATCACGAAAACTTGTCCACGAATAGACTTCCGTAGTTAACAGAATTTTAAGGCTTCCGTATCTGTTTTGGAATTAGAGATAGCAGATGTTGCTTTTTTGAAAAAGTCGTCATAAGTGTTATTTTTTGAGAATTCGGGGGTTTATATTTCAAAATTGGCATTCATTTTGGAATTGAAGATGGCGAATATTACTTCAAAATGGATGCCATTTTTGAATTCTACACCCCCAAAAACCTATTAAACGACACCCATGACGACTTTTTCAAAATAGTGACGTCCGCCATCTTTAATTTCAAAATAGATGCCATTTTTGAAATCTACACCCCCGAAAACCTATTAAACGACACCCATGACGACTTTTTCAAAAAAGTGACGTCTGCCGTTTTTAATTCCAATATAGATGCCAATTTTGAAATCTACAACCCAAAAAAATTAAAAATGACAACCACGACTATACACCAATTGTACACCCAGCATGTTTAAGAAATATGTCCAGCATAGTCACCCTACTACACTTCTTTGTATACACCATAGTACGCCATTTGCAATCGACGGTGATACTCTAGTCAAAAATAAAAAATAACCGTTAATCGTAAAGACGTAGGTATATTCATACAAAATAAATATCAAACTCTGTTTATTGGCATCTATTCGCAATTTTAACTAAAATCTTAACAAACTACATTGTTAAAATAACTAAGAAATGGTTAAGACAGTCGCGGCTTTACAGGTAATAATTCTACCATATATAAATGTCGTTCCGAAATGGCAATAGTGCGAGCGGGACAACTTCATCACTTTGGAAAGTCTCACTCGGCACAGCGTCTCTCTTATGCCATTTCAAAGGAATATATGTTTTGTTGCAACGCATTAAGGTTGAATTTTCCTCAACTAACTTTGAGCCAAATTTCGTCTGTGCGCAGTCCAGATAGTATACAAAGTCCTTGGCTCAAAGTTAGTTTAGGAAAAAGCGTTGCAACAAAACATATATTCCTTTGAAATGCCATAAGAGACACGCTGTGCCGAGTGAGACTTCCCAAAGTGATGAAGGTGTGTGTCCCGCTCGCACTATTGCCATTTCGAAAAGACACTTATATATGGTAGAATTATTAACTGTAAAGCCGCGACTCTCTTAACCATTTCTAAGTTTTTATAACAATGTAGTTTGATGAGAATTTAGTTAAAATTGCGAATAGATGCTAATAAAACAGAGTTTGATATTTATTTTCTATGAATACCTACGTCTTTATGATTAATGGTTATTTTTTAATTTTGACTAGAGTAACTTTTCGATTGCAAATGGCGTACTATGGTGTATACAAAGAAGTGTGGTAGGGTGACTATGCTTGAACATGCTTAACTTCTTAAACATGCTGGGTGTACAATAGGAGTATAGTCGTGGGTGTCGTTGTTCATTTTCTTGGGTTGAAGATTTCAAAAATGACATTCATTTTGAAATTATTTAAAGCGGAAGTCACTTTTTGCAAAAAGTTGTCATTGGTGTCGTTTTTTAGGTTTTTGGAGGTGTAGATTTCAAAAATGGCATCCATTTTGAAATTAAAGATGGCTGACGTCACTTTTTTGAAAAAGTCGTCATGGGTGTAATTTTCGAGGTTTTCGGGGGTGTAGATTTCAAATATGGCATCCATTTTGAACTTAAAGATGGCGGTAGTCACTTTTTGTAAAAAGTCGTCATGGGTGTCGTTTAATAGGTTTTTGGGGGTGTAGATTTCAAAACTAGCATCCATTTTGGAATTAAAGATGGTGGACGTCACATTTTTGAAAAAGTCATCATGGGTGTAGTTTTCGAGGTGTAAATTTCAAAAATGACATCCATTTTGAACTTAATGATGGCGGATGTCGCTTTTTTGCAAAAAGTCGTCATGGGTATCGTTTAATAGGTTTTTGGGGGTGTAGATTTCATAATTGGCATCCATTTTGAAATTAAAGATGGTGGACGTCACTTTTTTGATAAAGTCGTCATAGATGTAATTTTCGAGGTTTTTGCGGTGTAGATTTCAAATATGGCATCCATTTTGAACTTAAAGATGGCGGATGACACTTTTTGCAAAAAGTCGTCATGGGTGTCGTTTTTTAGGTTTAAGGAGGTAATTTTAATAGACTTTATTACGGTAAGTCACAATCATTTTTAGGCTTCCGTTGTAAACAAGGCATCCATTATGAAATAAAAAATTGCGGACTTACTTTTTTGAAAAAGTCGTCATGGGTATAGTTTTCGAGGTTTTTGGGGGTGTAGATTTCAAAAATAGCATCTATTTTGGAATTAGAGATGGCGGATGTTTCTTTTTTGAAAAAGTCGTCTTGGGCGTCGTGTTTGAGAATTTGGGGTTGTATATTTCAAAATTAGCATTCATTTTTTAATTAAAGATAGCGAGCATTAATTCAAAATGGATGCCATTTTTGAAATCTACCAAAGACTTCGAAAACTACACCCATGACGACTTTTTCAAAAAATTAAGTCCGCAATTTTTTATTTCATAATGGATGCCTTGTTTACAACGGAAGCCTAAAAATGATTGTGACCTATCGTAATAAAGTCTATTAAAATTTTTCGTGACATAGTCTTTTCGTGATTAAGATTTTTTGTGATAAAGTTTATTTGTGACAAAATTTTTCGTGGTTAAGTACTGACACGTATTGCGTGATATGTGTCAAGATTACATTTATGAAACTTAAACGTTGTTTAACACCGTAAATATGGATTCCAGACCATTACTATCACCACAAAAGTGAAGAAACTCATTCAGATCTACATTTCCGATGACAGCTGTCAAACTTAAAAGTGGTTTTGTCTCCTTCATTATCAATTCTAGACCATTGCTGTCTTAACAAATGTGAAAGAACTGTTCGACAGGTACATTTCCGATAACAGCTGTCAAACTTGAAACTGAATTATCTCCGTATATATTAATTCTAGACCATTGCTTCTATGGAGATTGGTTTTATTGAGATCTTTAAGGAAGGCCTATGCCCAGCAGTAGGCGTCCTATTGCTAAAACGACGACGATGACGAAAGACGACGATTTAGGAGTAAGATAACTGCGATTCCTGCGTGCAGTAACATTCCAAAGAAATATTATATCCCGAGATGATCGAGATGTTTTGGTCATCGACTTGGAAAAGAGACACAATCATCTGATGTGGTATCCTTGTCGGCACGTTTTTCTTTGCCAGTACTCAATCCTGTTTATATGATAAATCCATGGTTCTTTGTTATTGTTTCAACTTGGCGGTTTTATTTTGAATTTTCGTTTTTTTCTCAATGACAAGTCGTCTGACATTGACTGTTGCTAAGCTGTTGAAAAAAATAAAACCTATAAAGAAAAACCGGTAAAATCGACTATACATTTTTCGCAGTCGGAGCGTGAATAGTTCGCTTTTCTTATATTATCTACGAAGATTATGAAATTATTTATCTGTGACAATACAAACATTCATTCATTCATTAATTTCGTTCATTCAAAAAATCAACAAAACAAGCGGTCGAAAAGATATTGAAAATACGAAAAACTGCAAATAATTCCTTAAAACCACGAGTGTTTAAACATCATGAGCGCTCCAAACGGGATGCTGTACGGTGGAGACGAGATAGGCGCGCTAGTGTTCGATCCGGGGCATCATTCTATTCGAGTCGGCTACGCGCAGGAAGACACTCCTAAAGCTGATATTCCAGCAGTTATTGGTGTTGGACCTGCAACTCACATCCCAGAAGCAGAAGAAAAGGTCCCCGATGGCAATGTCACCCAAAACAGTAAGCCGTGCACGCATATTACTAAAATATTAATTCGTTTGTTAAGGTTAGGTCTTTCCTTCGGTCACCAAAAAACTTCAACAATAACTTCACCTCTAAGAAAAGTACCAAGAACTGAATAATCTTTCCCACGATTGTGAGTACTAGTTACCATGAAAATATAACAATGACTGGGCCTCTAGTTGAGTAGACTAAGGACTGAAGAATTCATCACTTAAACAAGCATTTGTGTATTGATGCTGTTCTGCATTTGCCAATTTCCAATCTATATTTAATGGTAATTTTATTTAGTTGTTGCTGCTTCTGGTGCAGTATCGGCCAAATCAAACAGTAGCTAACATCACAGCTGCCAAGTAGTTTGATTCGGCCTTTTTGTTTAGTACTTGATTCTATCAGCTACAGTGTTCCAACAATCCTCACTGAAACAGATACCTACCTGTTCGCATGGTCGTAAAGGTACAGTTTTCTATTTGATATTTGATAGTCAAAGTAACTGACTAATTATTCTTATTCAGTGTGGGGGCGCTAAGTCCTGCACTGACATCCTGCATTTGATGTTTTGTGCATTTCCCACTCCAATGTATATCCAAGCCAGCCAAGCTCCTTAAAGTATTGGAGTGCTCACAACCGTACCAGTGGGTTGGACGGTGAATAAGTTGAATGCAATGTGGATTACAAAACTGATGCTGATGCAGAAGAGTCATGCAATCCTTTAGTTATTCTAGTGTCTTCTGTGTTATAGCAATGCCACAGAATAAGTTCTACAGTTTAATTTTCTTGCAAAAAGCCATGACAAAGTGGACTGTCAGTGGCTCCCAGTTTAAACAGATGACTATTTATGTTGCCAGTGACCAGTTATGAGGCCTACCTTAAGTCAGAGACCTTGTCGCTGCAACTTCAATAGATTGTCCGTGATGTTTCTATTCAGGGTTGGTAAAGCAGCCTTAGAATGCTTGCAACCTTCCCTCTTGCAATGGGGTGTTTTGTGCATAACACCTTAGTACTGTACCTGCCTTTTAATAGTCTACTGCAGGACGTAGGCCTACCCACGAAGGGTGATTGGGCCATATCCACCACGCTGGTCCAGTGTGGGTTGGTGGATTCACACACGCCTTGGAATTTTTTCCTTGAACATATGATGGTTGCCTGACAATGTTTTCCTTCACCAAAAACCCCTTGGTATGAAATTCCATACATAAATTCCATGGAATTCATTGGTATGGGACTGGGTTTGAATCCAAGACCTCACAATTGCGAGGAGGTAGTCATTACCACTAAACCACCATGGCTATTAACACCTTAGAAGAATACCTTAATCTAGTTTCTGATTATTTATCTCATTTTAGCAACAAAAACTGGCAGTGACTTGCGACATTACATAGATGTGACGGAGCTCCATGTCCCTCGAGCCAACATGGAGGCTCAGACTTACATGAAGGATGGTCAGGTCGACAACTGGGACCTGTTCGAAAAGATGCTTGATTATTGCTATGCTAAGGTAAGAAATAGTCTAATAATCACTAATCTTAAAAGGGGTTACAGAAAAAAAAAAGTTTTTTACATGATCACAAACGAACACTGCATACTACATCCTCTGCAACAGAGTTGTGGCTGGAAATTGTAATCTCGGCAAGGACTATAAACATATTTTAGAATGGACTGCAGAGGCAGATTAAACATTTTTTATTTATTTTTTTATCGAAAATTTCCTAACCACAGACTCCAGGGTCTGTGCCCTTTGTTAACTAAAGATAATTATTAGATTTTACTGTACATAGAGAGTTGGCAGATTAAACATTAAGAGCACTGTAGGTAAGCATCTCATTGGCGCCCCTATATTAAAAATAACTTGTTACTATAGCTTGACCAAAACTCATAGCTCATAGAATGCCAGTCAGCTCTTTTCACAGAAGATGGGAAGTTTTTCGCTAATGCATTGATAAAGTCTGGAGAACTTCAAAAAGATCTAGACCGCATTCAGAACTAGACCAGTGGCTGGATTATAAAGTTGAATACAACCAAATGTAGTATGTTACATCTTGGTAGAATCAACCCTAGAGCAACATACCCACTTGATGGAGTTGCCTTAGCATCTGTAGACCAACAGAAGGATTTGGGAGTCATCATTACTACAGATTTGAAATGGGAAGAGCATATATCTATAATAGTCAAATGGGCTAACTCATTTATTTATGTCATACGCAAGTCCTTTCAGACAGTAACAATGGATGTTTTTATTAAGGTTTACAAAACCTATATAAGGCCTCTGCTAGAGTATGGGTTCCAGGTGTGGAGTCCTTACTTTAAGAAAGATATTGATTTGCTTGAAAGTGCACAAAGAAAAGCTACCAAGATTCCATATGCTCTGTGCCGCAAAACCTATGAAGATAGGTTAAAAGCTCTTCATCTCACGACCCTGGAAGAATGACGATTGCGTGGAGACCTGATTGAGACCTTCAAGATTCTCAATGGCTTCTATAATCTTCCGGATATTCATGACATGTGTACCTTGAAGGTAAATATGCGCGATAGCAAAGGCCATAAATTTACCTTTTTTTCAGTAATTTCAAAGGAAAAATGAGCAAAACAAACCACACTAGTGCTATTTATTAAACTAGTGCTTTTATGTGCGAGTGTGCAGAGCACTAAAAATTGACAGTTTTTACAATAATTTTAAAAGACATGAGCAAAACAGACCATTGTTCGGCTATTACAAAAACCTTGCGGTCTTTTCAGTAACACTAAAAGATAGCCGTGTACTGCTATAATGCGCAAGCGCAGCGAGAAATTTTCAAGTTTAGCAAGCACAAACATTCTAAATCATGACGTTGATCTAAGCAAAAACCGTCGCCTGACAAAAAACCCCTCGTTGAATCCGCGCATTTTGAGCACTAGAGCAGCAAGCTCGAAATTTTTTCAATGTTTTGTTAGTGAAAGTTAGATTTGAAGTGACACCAGATGTAAGCAAATTACACCACTGAACCAAAATAAAGCGCGAGCGCGAAAATATCGATGTATTTTTTAACTAAGAGCCAATTTTAAGTGAAGCAAAAGCAGTGGGCAGAAAGATCGACAAGGGACAACAGGTCATGACGTTCATGACCTCTTGTTTTTTTTAGATCCTTTATCAATTTCAATATTTTTTTCTTTATATATCCAAAAGTTTGGTCTGTTTTTATAGTCTTTGCTGAGATAGCTGGCAAACTGTTCAACTCGTCAAAGAGTTATATTTGTGATAAGCGAACGCAGGATTTGAATCTGCCCCTTCGGATCACTTTTCAATCTTCAGAAGTTCTAATGAGTTCTAGTTGACCTGTCTGATACGGGTATCACAGGTGGCGCCGCCGACGCTATAAGTTGGTGGTAATGATAAGCACTACAAAAATTTGGTGCTTGCGTAGGAGACAAGCTAGCTCAGTCAGAGCGTCGGGCTAGTGATCCGAAGGGGAAGGTTCAAATCCTGCATTCACATCAGATATTGGAAATGCTTATCAAAATTACTCTGAGATATAAAATCTAGCGTGGAAAGCTCTTTAGATAAAAATCATACCATTGTTCAAATTGTATCTCATATTTCCTATATCTCTGCAGGTAATTCGGTCCCCATCAGAGCACCACCCAGCCCTCTTCACCGAGGCAGTGTGGACAGCTCGGCCGGCTAGAGAAAAGCTGGCTGAATTACTGTTTGAAAAGTACAATGCGCCAGCTTTCTTCCTCGTTAAGAACGCTGTGCTAGCAGCGTTTGCTAATGGCAAGTCTACGGCTCTGGTAGTGGATGCTGGAGCCAGTCAGACCTCCGCTGTACCTGTTATTGACGGGTGAGTGGTCTAAATTGGGGACTTGAGCTTATGTCAGCTTTAGCAATGGTTTTATTAATTTATCTTTTTAGACACAAACAGCCTCTAAGATTATATTTTGTGGTAAGAATATATACAAAGGTGACGTCCACAAGACACTCTGAATAAAATACCATTGGTATATTATTAAATACCATTGGTATATTATTCAGAGAAAAATCGAACCAAGATGATATATACATCATTTGAAAGCTTGTTTTATGGGCTTTCCAAAAATATTTAAATTTGATTTTTTTACTATGGAAATTAACGTGGTTTTCACACATTTTATACTATATATAATGGGACTGAACTCACGTGTGGGGATAGTGCATTGCGAGACGGCTCCGCGTGCTAGCACTCGCCAACTTGATAAAGGTCGCCGAATGCGACCGAAACTATAGTCGTTACGACTATCCCCACACGTGAGTTCAGTCCCGTTATATATAGTATAAAATTAGATTTTTTCACACCTCCATTTTTTTTAATTGTGAAAAGTAAATTGTTTGAAAAATAACAATACAGCTTATTATTTTTCTAGTTTAGCAATAACAAAGTGCTTCTATTGTTATTTTACTTGCATTTTTAGCTGATTCTTCCACATTCATCTCTTAATTTGCTAAAATTAAAATTTATAACTTACCAGTGTGACTAGTTAGTAGGTACAATGTGACAAAAAACACTTAATAAGTGTGTCTAATTGGTAAAAATTATTTAACAATTTGGAGGTTACTTAATCAGGGTTGATAGAGATAAACTACCTATTGAGCCAGATATATTTATTTATCGTAATAAATTCAAAATTAATTAAAATAAAACCGGAGGGCTCTTATTTGTTTTTAACTGTTGCATTAGACTCAGAAAAATATGAACTTTCTCGATATGTTACGAATGTTGTGGTTAGAATTTTTGATTTTTATTAAACCAGGCTCCATACATTTTGTGGACATGTCCTTTACCAGCAGCAAAGAAGATATAATAATACGTACGTATAGAACGGCCACTCGTTACCCCCCACCCGTTTGAGTCTTCCTCACTTCCACCCCGCGTCAGGACACGATTGACTACTCTGCGCGCGGGCTGCACAGGCCGCTGCAAATACCCGTGTAGCGTTCGTGCGTATGTGTAGTGTCTGTGAATAAATATAGTGTTGTGTGCGTAAGACAGCAGATTTTGTATGAAGAAACGCGGAGTGTCCGGGCTGTGCCAGCAGTCTGCCAGTGTCTCTAGGTACTATTAGGAAATTATGGCTTTCCCTTTTTTTTTATAATAATAGGCATGATGACTGGGTAGAAAAATTGTTATCATAATTAGTTAGTGAGTTAGATTATCAAAAAAATATTGGACATGTAAAATGACAAAGATAAACCTTTTAAATTATTTTAATTTTATAGTGCATCCCACACTAGGTTTATCTCAATGAGTTATTTTTGTGATAAACAATTCAAAATTATTCACGGATGCAGGACTCGAACCTTGCGTCTTCGGAACACTAGCCCGACGCTCTGCCCAACTGAGTTAATCCGTAATACTGCATACGCGTCGAATTTTGAAGTGTTTATCATTTAACCAACGTATAGCGTTGGCGGCGCCACCTGTGATACCCGTATTAGACAGGTTATCACTCAATTGAAGTTATAAGAACTTCTGTATATTGACGAGAGATGGCGCACTGCTAAATCAATTAAATTATTTTAATTTTATAGTGCATCCCACACTAGGTTTATCTCAAAGAGTTATTTTTGTGATAAACAATTCAAAATTATTCACGCTATAAGTTGGTTAAATGATAAACACTTCAAAATTCGACGCGTATGCAGTATTGCGGATTAGCTCAGTTGGGCAGAGCGTCGGGCTAGTGTTCCGAAGACGCAAGGTTCGAGTCCTGCATCCGTGAATAATTTTGAATTGTTTATCACAAAAATAACTCTTTAAGATAAACCTTGTCAAAGTTTGGGAGTGGGGTCATGACGTCACCTCTTTTACAGTAGTCTACGTTTGTATGGCACTTGTGACGTCACGCGGAACTTTGACGGACTATAAATGTATCTTCATCAATTTTTATTTATTAATTTATTCAATTTCAACAATCAAAAACTTAATATGTTTGTTTAATTGACAAAATAAATAATACGTGTCTAATACAGCCTTGGCCAAAAGTATTAGGCACCATGTATTTTTACTCTATTTTCTAAACTTATTTCACTCCTTTTTGGCATTTTGAACAAAATTAGGTGTCAATTTAATCACATCAAAAATGAAAGCTTGTTCACTTGTTAGAGTCCAGAACACAAGTGACCAAACATTGACTGACAAGAACCGATAAAAACGGAGTCCTTTGTTTTCGGTCACCAGGTGTTTTGTGACCTTAACAAAGAGCCGTTTAATATTCTAAGAAGTTATTAATTACCCCGGTAAGTCATTTAAGATAAGCACTCAGTTATTGATTAAGTAGTAAACATGCATTTTGATTTTTTATAGGTGCCTAATACTTTTGGCCAAGACTGTATTTTTTGATAGTCTTATCTGATAGACTAATTATATTTTTTAGTCATAATGCCTCTTATGCATAATTAATACTAACAAAATGGCTCTTGAATCACTAGTTAACATATTATTATCGTGTTAGGTACGCGCTAGTGAGCGCGGCGGCGCGCTCGCCGGTGGGGGGAGACCATCTGGCTGCGCAAGCGAAGCTGCTGCTGCACCAGCAACATATACAGATGCTGCCCATTTATAGCATACAGGTACTACTACTACCCTCTCAGTCGCCCAGTGACCTGTTTCAGGCCGCTACCGAATTTGACGCATTCGCCCAGTGGCCTGGAACAGGTCACTCGCGGAATTTTTCTTGTTTATTTTATTTGAAGTCTAAGGAATCGTGCTATCCTGTTTTAACTTATGCGAATAGGTTGCCAGTGAAACAAAGAAAGCTAGGGGCTCGTCTATAATAGTTTCATACTCTATGTCTTCGAAAATATGGCTTTTTGATGGGGGTCGCCATTGAAGTAATACGAATTTTTCTAATCAAATTAAATTCATTTACGAAATGTTGTGTTAGGTGGTGTTTGTTATGTTAATTATGTGTAATAGTTATTACTAATGTAAATAAAACAATCAGGAGTTCTTAAAATTGCTTTTGACTAATAATACAAATATTTTAGTAACAGGAGTAAAAACATTCATTTTTTTTTTTTTCGCCTTTAACCTAAGCTTAAAGATACACTGAATAAATATTGCACATTCTATTTATAGACTCAAATAGGCTGATTCAATACGGTTCTAACGATACAACATTTATTGGGTCGTCCATACAAAAGTTACGAGAAATCTCGATTTTAGTAGGTCGCGGCGCAGATGCGCAAAAAATAAAAAAAAACCGCGGCGCTTGGGGCTCTTGGGCGAAAACGGCGCGTGGCAGTTGGGCTGCCAAAGGGCTACTATATTAAATGCTTATATTTTACCGTGATTATACTAATAAACCTAACCGTTTCCGACAAATTTTAATAATAATCTTTGTACCACACTCACTCGGAAAGTGTCTTATTACTCGTTCCAAAGTTCGTAATTTCTCCCTTAAAAATGTGCGGGAAATGTTATATGGAATTTTGTTACTCCCCTCCGAAGCATGGCAGGAATGTTGTATGAAAATCCATTACTGCCCGGCTAGCTTTCTTTTGTTTTTTAGCAGCGAACATAAACATAAAAAAAAATACAAACGTCAAACCTCGAAAAGCTTTTGTTTGAAATAATTAGAAAAAGAGGCGGATTTTTTTTTTGTTTTCTATTTTTAATGAAATGTGGATGACAACCTTATTCTGCAATGCGAAAAAAAGCGCGGCAATTTATTTCGTTGCGTTAAATTTTGTTATTAACTAAATTGATAATTTTAACAGTACCTAGCTTTTAATTTTCTAAATAATTTTCCAAAATGTCATCTGATAGTGAAGGTGACGATTTTGTAATGATGACGCCACCAGAAATAAAACATACAGCCCAAGAAGTCATAAATAGCTTACTTCCTAACCTTTAATTGAAGAAATATAGTATTTTATTTTTCTCGTAGGTGTAGTATAAAGCACTATGTATCACTCGGGAGAAAGTTCTATTTCTGTTCTCGAGTTTTCTTTAACTCTCGATCAGAAATAGATCGTTTTCTCCCCTCGGTGTACAATGTACTATTGTATTGAGTCGTATGAGACCTCGCTGACCCGTCGCCAGCCATGCACAGATATGCATTTTTTTCTATAACAATATCTCACAATTTTTTGAATTGGTATTTTTTTTTACAGTTGGTGAAAAAATTTGAAGTGGAAAATTTTACTCGCAATCCACAAAAATGTTATCATAATATTATGTTCGGCTTTGAAGTTAGTTGTTACAAAAAATATTATTCCAATTTACAGAGTAAAGAAGTAATTCGAGAAAGGGAAAGGGCTCGGTACACACTGAAAACTCTTCCTGCTGGACTGACTGCATCCTGGCAACAATACATGCTCAAACGGCAGCTGGAGGACTTCTGTCACTGCGTAGCACAGGTATACTAAACTATGCATAAAACTGAGTTATTTGATATAGAAATTTTATGGCGCTAAGGGTGTTAAATTTTCGCTAATTGACTGCCTCAGTGGTTAGTGACCCTGACTTCTGATTCAAGGTGGCATGGGTTCGATTTCCACCCAGGGCAA
Organism: Hypomecis punctinalis; assembly: GCA_949316475.1. Lineage (NCBI taxonomy): Eukaryota > Metazoa > Arthropoda > Insecta > Lepidoptera > Geometridae > Hypomecis > Hypomecis punctinalis. The sequence continues at coordinate 6,316,943 of OX438823.1, forward strand.
GCATTTATGTGATGAACATTGGTGTTTACTCTGTGTCTGGGTGTTATTTAGGTACTATCTATATAAGTATGTATTTAAAAATAAGTATATGTAGTATATCAGTCTCTAGCAGCCATATCACAAGCTTTGCTTAGTTTGGGGTCAGAGACCGTGTGTAAGTTGTCCCCTAATATTTAGTATTATTATTTATTTACTCCTAGGTGTCGGAGAGCCAGTTCGAGGAGCGCGCGGCGGCCGCGGTGCCCGGCGTGCACTTCGAGTTCCCTGGGGGGTACCACCAGGACTTCGGTCCTGAGAGGTTCAAACTCACCGAGTGTTTATTCGAGCACTCGCTCGGCGCGCCGCATCTAGGTAATATTAGCTATAATAAGTAACTAATAAACAACGTAGCATCTATCCTCCTGATAGCCAATCTCGCGCCAAAGTCTGTATTGCGCACTTGTCATATTCCATGGCTATACCAATTACAATTATTACCGGTTAGCTATCCACAGGCGATCCCCCACCGGATCCACTGAGCCTAGAAAAAAAGTGAAACATGAAACGAGAGTTTGATAGTGTTGTGTTCGAGGATGATACGCATGGCAGGGTGGCCGTGGCGGCGCAATGGTCTTTTATGTCCTGTTAACCATCAGGACTTCGGTCCTGAGAGGTTCAAACTCACCGAGTGTTTATTCGAACACTCGCTTGGCGCGCCGCATCTAGGTAACATTACCTAAGCTATTCAAAACTAAACTTAAGGTACACAACTAATTTACTTATAGCAATAACTACTTAACATACATATATAGATAGTATAGTGTTCGAGGACAATACGCACGGCAGGAATGCTGTAGCGGCGCAAAAAACATCGAACTTCAATGTGAATAGTTTCCAGTTATGTGTAAGATAGCCATATTGTAAACTTGATTTATGCATGGGAAAAATTGTGAATTGGTCTCTGTGTCATAAATAGATAGATGTACTACTAGTTCCCGGGGGATATCATCAAGACTTTGGTCTTAAGCGGTTCAAACTCACCGAATTTCTGTTCGAACACTCGCTCGGCGCGCCGCATCTAGGTAATATTGTACATAAAGTAATAAATATTAACTACAATAACATACCTACTTACTTAAACTACTGCTTCATAATAAGGATTAGATTATCCAATAATTATCTAGGTGATTTAGGTAACATTCTAGGAATCAATTTAAGCTACTTCACATCCTGTGCAAATAAAAATCTAACATCTATCTTGCTAGTAGCCATTCACGTGTCGAAGCCTCCATCGCGTCCACGAAACGAGTGTTTAATAGTTTAATGCTCAAGGACGATGCGCGCGGCAGGATGGCCGTAGCGGCGCTGCTGATATCTAACTCCAATTACGCAGTTTCAATAGCATATAATTTATTTTAAGTACTAAGACAACATGAGCCAAAATGCGGGCTATCATATTAAGCAAGTAATAAGACAATGCGAGCGAAGCCGCGGCCTTTATTTTTATTTTATTTTTATTTTTATTTTACATGGAAAACAAACGGCTTTCTAACAAACACAGTAAGAAGAGGTTAAATGACAATACATAAGCCAAAACAGTTCTCACTTATAAATGCAAAGTGCCCATTACGGAATATGTATATAAAGAGATAATATGGACTTAACTAAATTATCTATGCACAATAAATAGCATTCCTATACTTTATAAAAATGACAACAAGAATACCTATATATAAGAGCCAGAAACAAGTTTGTACCTGTCGATTACTTCGTGCCTTTAGTACCTACTTTAACAAGGTGTTTATTCCTACTAATATCTCTTTTCTTCTTACTTATTCCTTTTAAAGTGTTTTCATGTTTAGATTTAGTTTTGTCAAAAAAGTATTTACTAATTATTTTTTTAAAAGAATTTCGCTTCATCATGTACAAATCAACATTACTGGAATAATTATGATTAAAATTGAAAGAAGTACGGATAATGAAAGAGTTTCTGCGATAGTTGGTATCACAGTGAGGTGTGTGCAGCTGGAGCTCATTTCTGCGCGGGGTTGATCGATATGGAGTCACCATGCCAATCATAGCCAACAAGGATGGGCAATCAATTGCATTTGATACTATATTATGTAAAAATGTAAGATCTGCAGCCTCTCTCCTAATCTTTAAAGGTAGCATGTGATGATGATAACAGTGCTCATCGTATTCAAAATTAGATGTAGGTATCCTAGTCTTGTAATTTAGTGCACGCAAAAATTTCTTTTGTGGCCTCTCTAGAATGCTAACATATTTATCATAACATGGATTCCAAACCTGTGAGGCATATTCGAGCTGACTTCGTACCAAAGAGCAAAACAGAATCTTCAAACTTTTAATTGACTTAAAATCTTTGGTAACACGTTATATGAACCCCAAGGTTTTCATAGCTTTGGCCGAGACTAATTCAATGTGTTTATCAAACAGGAGTTTAGAGTCAAGAGTTATACCAAGATCAGTAATTTGGTTGGTTCTTACCAGATTTTGGCCGTCAATGTTATAGTTATACACTAGATTGTTTGTCGATCTACTGAAGGTGATACAAAAGCATTTGAGTACGTTTAAATCAAGCTTATTGTTTAGGCAATAGTTATGAAAGTTAACTAGATCCAATTGTAGCAGCTCCATATCTTTGTGACTGTTAATAGCTTTATAAATTTTCATATCGTCGGCAAACATTAGAAACTGAGAATGTTTAAAGCATCGATTAATATCATTTATGAAAATAGTAAACAGTAACGGCCCGAGAATCGAACCTTGAGGGACTCCAGAAGGTATCAGTGACGGCGCTGACGTGTATCCATGCAGTGCTACAGTTTGGGTACGGCCATTGACATAAGAAGTAAGCCACCGGAACAAATTTCCTCGGATTCCGGATTTAAAGAGTTTTTCGAGAAGTTTACGGTGGTCGATACGATCAAAAGCCTTACTGTAATCTGTATATATAGCATCTACTTGCCCTCCACCTTCCATGCTAGCAGTAATAGCTTCAATAAACGAAATCAGATTAGTCGTGGTAGATCTTCCTTTCAGAAAACCATGCTGTTGTGGCAAGAATGTATGCTTAAGAGCTTCGTACAACTGACCGTGAACCACTTTTTCAAGCACCTTGGCTAGTACACAAAGTTTAGAAATCGGCCTATAGTTTGAAATTTCCCGTTTTTGACCTTTTTTGTGAATGGGTGTTATGATAGCTGTTTTCCATAATGAGGGCATTATTCCCTCAGAAGTGGACCGGCTAAATAGTAGAGAAACGGGAAATGCCAAGCTTTCAGCACAATTTACCAAAAGGTGCGGATGTATGCCATCGGGTCCAGCTGACTTACTGCAATCCAAATTTTTCAGTAGTTTTAGTATTTTATCAGTTGAAATTTCGATAGAATGTATATCAGCAGTAGACGTGACTATTTCAGGGTGAGATTCATTAGACACCGAGGCTTGGGTAGACGGCTGTAAATAGTTTGAGTTAAAAAAGTCAGAAAAAGCATTGCATATACCAATACCTGATTCAATGGGTTGGTCCCTATACGTCATAGTTGATGGATACGAGTTATTTTGTTTGTTAGATTGCACATAAGACCAAAACGTCCTCGGGCTATGGCGAATAGACTTTTCTACTTTATCAATATAAATTAAGTAACATTCATGCTCAACCCTTCTCGCTCTGTCGCGCAAGACTTTGTAAGAGTTTTTATCGCAAACATTCTTATAAATTTTAAATTTTCGATGATATTTATTTTTTTCTTTTAAAATTTTGATTAGGGCTGGCGAATACCAAGCTGGATACCGCGCTGGCCGCACCCATTTACAAGGAATATATTTATTTCTGAGCTCTGAAAGTAATTTCACAAACAAGTCGACGGCGTCATCCAAACCGGGACATGAAAGAAACGTGCGCCAATTCTGCGAGTCAAGCTCACTACTGATTGCTAAGTAATCACCTTTCGTATAAAGATACTTAGGTCTAGGAGCGGGGGCTAATATAGTTGTGTGTATAAAATGCGGTTTGCAAACGAGCGCAGGGTGGTACATGTCTTCCTTGACTAATGGCTCCGAACAGTGAACCACAGACACATCATCATTGGATAATACCAGATCTAGAATACCACCATCGTACATATTACGAACGTGATTGTACTGATTGAGATTATTCAAGTTCAATAAATCGAGAACCTCACAGTGGTTGATATCAGCACTGTTTACTGTTGGCAATAGGTAAGTATGATCAGGTGACAAAGTCCATGCCACGCTGCTCTGATTAAAATCCCCTAAAATCAGAAGTTTGTCATTGATACCTTGGGTCGAGACTGTTTGGACTTTGTCACAGAAATGTTCAAGTTGAGTTGTGAATGAAAATCCTAGATTTTCAGCAACAAGATAAACACAACCTATATGCAAATTAACTGGCGGATTATTAGCTATAGCTTTGAATTTTAAAGTTATCCATATATCCTCAGCTGTAGAATACCAGTTAGGGCGCTCGAACGCTGCAAGATCACGACGAACACCGATTAGAACCCCCCCACCGCGCCTCTGACCTAGCCGCACGTAATCTCTGTCTCTGCGCCACACAGTGTACGCTTCGCTAAATAGCTCCTCCGTACGAATTCCATCCCATAACCAAGTTTCGGTCAGCACTATAACATCAAAGGTACACATCTGAACACTACGTTTAAAGTCCGTCGTCTTTGTTCGCAAACCCCTAACATTCTGGTAGTATATATTAAACACCATAATCACTATCCGACCGAGCTCGGTCGGAAAGTGCATCGATGAAAAATAAGATACGGTAAAAGTAAATAATGTTAGTTGTTTGCGAACAAAACCCCGGGTTAAAAACCATGTGAAATCTTAATAGATGTGTACCTAATGACGCTGGCCGCCGTATTAGTCGGATATGTCGTCTCCCTATAGTAAAATAAATGTAATTACCAAAATATATCATTTTTACAATGAACAAAACATAGTTGTCATTAGTAGTGGGATAGTGTTCGGGACGGAATACGGAAACTATTATAGTTCGTCGCTCAAAACAAATTGGCGGTATGAGTGAAATGTTTTTAGGTAATGAATAGTATGATAACAAAATCGTGTTATAACAGAGTATGTATTCGTACGACTGTAGGTATTCCAGTAATGCTTTGTTGCAGTGATGATTACGAAATAATGTCAAAATGATGAAAAATACTAATAGAATAAGAAGTTTGTTTATAAATATTTGTAAGAAGATAAGAAAATATTTTAGAAAGTATAAAGTCTTAGGAATGGGCAGAAAAGTAATAAAATATACATTTAAAATTACGTCTGGCGTTGAAAACAATACAAAAAGAAAAACATTGTTTGGTACATGTTTCCGAGTAGTTATTTCAGTTTCTTGAGGTCGTCTTCTTGTCGGATATGAATTATCGGTGATGTTTCGTTTTTTCTTACGAGAATCTTGCAGTTCTGGACCCACGAAAACAAGTAGTTTTTTTCAACCGCCAGTTTCTTAGTTTTCGTTAAAAGTTGTTTATTATTACGTGTAAGGTGGTCGTTAATAAATATTCTTGTAGAATCTCCCGTGAAGCCGATGGTTGCTGCAGATAGGTTCTTGTGTGATCGGGCCGCAGCTACGAAATTTTCCTTACGATATCTACTAATGAAACCGACAATTATCGATTTCTGATCGGTGGAAGAACGAGCTCTGGTTACGAAGTTGATATCCGAGGGTAGGACCGGATGCTCGACCATCTCGGCAAGTTTTCCAACGAGGGACATCAGATTTTCATTTTTCTTGAAAGGCACACCCTTTATTTCTACATTGTTCAAGCGATCCCGTTGCTCATTATCTGAAAAATCTGCCGTTAGCTGAGATAATTTAATTTGAAATTGAGGGTATGCCTCATCATCGGTGCGTTTGGACTCCAACGCAGTAATACGAGCCTCTAATGCCGTTGTTTTGCTTGAGACAGATTCTTCAAGAGTTTTAAATTGCTCTTTAATAACTTTCACTTCTTGAATTAAGGCAGGCAGCTGCTCGAGGCGCCCGTTAATCCCAGCTATACCGTTGCGGAGCTCCTCTAAGACCTGGTCCAGGGTCGCAGGAGAAGAGGGCTTCGCCGGGGAAGAACTAGCTTGAGGCTTGTCGGGCGGCACTAGCCCCTGCGGTTGGCATTTACACTTGGGGCAAAGTAAAGCCGCTCTTTTAGAGGGACCTAGTTTTCTATAGTTTGTCTCAGTGATATTAGCACACATGAAGCAGTAAGATGAAGCACAGCTAGAACAGCTAACACCGTCCACATGGTTATTATTGCAAGAAGGGCACACTGACATGTTTGTTTTTAATTTCACGCGCAAAGTTAAAAAGGTAAACACGAACGACCGTCGCTTGCGAGCGCAGTGAGTGGACTGGACTTTAAGCTATTAAAAAATGTTTATCATCAAATATTTTGCCAGTGTGCGCGGCGGCTTCGGCGTGCGACGCGGACGCTCGGCCTGCACTGTGGGGCTCAGTAGTAGTGTGCGGCGGAGTGAGCTGCACCGCGGGCTGGCCTGAACGGCTCAACAAGGTGAGTAGCCTCGTACTGGTACAGTGGGCTGCAGCGCTGTGGGGCTCAGTAGTAGTGTGCGGCGGAGTGAGCTGCACCGCGGGCTGGCCTGAACGGCTCAACAAGGTGAGTAGCCTCGTACTGGTACAGTGGGCTGCAGCGCTGTGGGGCTCAGTAGTAGTGTGCGGCGGAGTGAGCTGTACCGCGGGCTGGCCTGAACGGCTCAACAAGGTGAGTAGCCTCGTACTGGTACAGTGGGCTGCAGCGCTGTGGGGCTCAGTAGTAGTGTGCGGCGGAGTGAGCTGTACCGCGGGCTGGCCTGAACGGCTCAACAAGGTGAGTAGCCTCGTACTGGTACAGTGGGCTGCAGCGCTGTGGGGCTCAGTAGTAGTGTGCGGCGGAGTGAGCTGTACCGCGGGCTGGCCTGAACGGCTCAACAAGGTGAGTAGCCTCGTACTGGTACAGTGGGCTGCAGCGCTGTGGGGCTCAGTAGTAGTGTGCGGCGGAGTGAGCTGCACCGCGGGCTGGCCTGAACGGCTCAACAAGGTGAGTAGCCTCGTACTGGTACAGTGGGCTGCAGCGCTGTGGGGCTCAGTAGTAGTGTGCGGCGGAGTGAGCTGTACCGCGGGCTGGCCTGAACGGCTCAACAAGGTGAGTAGCCTCGTACTGGTACAGTGGGCTGCAGCGCTGTGGGGCTCAGTAGTAGTGTGCGGCGGAGTGAGCTGTACCGCGGGCTGGCCTGAACGGCTCAACAAGGTGAGTAGCCTCGTACTGGTACAGTGGGCTGCAGCGCTGTGGGGCTCAGTAGTAGTGTGCGGCGGAGTGAGCTGTACCGCGGGCTGGCCTGAACGGCTCAACAAGGTGAGTAGCCTCGTACTGGTACAGTGGGCTGCAGCGCTGTGGGGCTCAGTAGTAGTGTGCGGCGGAGTGAGCTGTACCGCGGGCTGGCCTGAACGACTCAACAAGGTGAGTAGCCTCGTACTGGTACAGTGGGCTGCAGCGCTGTGGGGCTCAGTAGTAGTGTGCGGCGGAGTGAGCTGCACCGCGGGCTGGCCTGAACGGCTCAACAAGGTGAGTAGCCTCGTACTGGTACAGTGGGCTGCAGCGCTGTGGGGCTCAGTAGTAGTGTGCGGCGGAGTGAGCTGTACCGCGGGCTGGCCTGAACGGCTCAACAAGGTGAGTAGCCTCGTACTGGTACAGTGGGCTGCAGCGCTGTGGGGCTCAGTAGTAGTGTGCGGCGGAGTGAGCTGTACCGCGGGCTGGCCTGAACGGCTCAACAAGGTGAGTAGCCTCGTACTGGTACAGTGGGCTGCAGCGCTGTGGGGCTCAGTAGTAGTGTGCGGCGGAGTGAGCTGCACCGCGGGCTGGCCTGAACGGCTCAACAAGGTGAGTAGCCTCGTACTGGTACAGTGGGCTGCAGCGCTGTGGGGCTCAGTAGTAGTGTGCGGCGGAGTGAGCTGTACCGCGGGCTGGCCTGAACGGCTCAACAAGGTGAGTAGCCTCGTACTGGTACAGTGGGCTGCAGCGCTGTGGGGCTCAGTAGTAGTGTGCGGCGGAGTGAGCTGTACCGCGGGCTGGCCTGAACGGCTCAACAAGGTGAGTAGCCTCGTACTGGTACAGTGGGCTGCAGCGCTGTGGGGCTCAGTAGTAGTGTGCGGCGGAGTGAGCTGCACCGCGGGCTGGCCTGAACGGCTCAACAAGGTGAGTAGCCTCGTACTGGTACAGTGGGCTGCAGCGCTGTGGGGCTCAGTAGTAGTGTGCGGCGGAGTGAGCTGTACCGCGGGCTGGCCTGAACGGCTCAACAAGGTGAGTAGCCTCGTACTGGTACAGTGGGCTGCAGCGCTGTGGGGCTCAGTAGTAGTGTGCGGCGGAGTGAGCTGCACCGCGGGCTGGCCTGAACGGCTCAACAAGGTGAGTAGCCTCGTACTGGTACAGTGGGCTGCAGCGCTGTGGGGCTCAGTAGTAGTGTGCGGCGGAGTGAGCTGCACCGCGGGCTGGCCTGAACGGCTCAACAAGGTGAGTAGGCCTAGCGTTGTACGGTCACTGAGTACAAAAAAGAAAGTACACTAAGAGTATAAAAAAGAGTGCCAAAAATAGCACAACAGACTTCAATCATTGTATTTTACTTACAAAATTCGAATAGTCCGATATATTCGATTGTTAGATGATTGTTGATTTTTCGTCAACCACTCAACCAATTTCGATACAAACAAGCTTTCAAATGATGCATAATATACACAGAGCCTTGGCCAAAAGTATTAGGCACCCTGTATTTTCGCTCTATCTTCTAAACTAATTTCACTCATTTTTGGCATTTTCAACAAAATTAGTGTCAATTTAATCACATCAACAGATATGAAAGCTTGTTTACTTGTTAGAGTCCAGAACACAAGTGACCAAACATTGACTGATAAGACCGAAACAAAACCGAATACTTTGTTTTCGGTCACCAGGTGTTTTATAACCTTAACAAAGAGCCGCTTGACATTCTAAGAAGTTATTTATGACCCCGGTAAGTCATTTAAGATAAGCACTAAGTTATTGGTTAAGTAGTAAACATGCATTTTGATTTTTTAAAGGTGCCTAATACTTTTGGCCAAGGCTGTATATCATCTTGGTTAAAGACCTTGGTCCCTGAAAGGGGGTGATTCAAACCATCATTACGAACAACTTTTACTACGGGGCCAACCCAAAATTAGAGAAAACAAATCAGCTGTTTCATATAAAATTGCAACTCGGAATTGACAAAATGTATGAAGCAGCTGGTTTTTTCTCGATTTTTTTGTTGGTCTCATAGCAAAAATTGTTCAGATTATGGTCTAAACCACTCCCTGTCGGCTTAGTACACGATAAGCAAGTAACCCTGTATATTTTAATAAAGTATGTAGGGAGGTGTAGAACAAAACAGCAGATGTGCGTAACTGTGTTTTATTGTGGCAACCCTTATCCTCTACACTTAACAAACGGAGTTTTGGCGGGAACGCGGAAAAATCATGTCGCCTCATTGTATTATTTTGTTAAACTTGTGTTTTTATCAGTGGTAATTAGTGAAAAATGGTGGTATTTCGTTGATTATGAGCTGATTTACGTGCATGAGTGTAGGCAAGTGATATATTGTGACGTATCATGTCGTTCCGTGTTGTTACCAAAACTCCATAGACGCCTCTAGTAAAGTCTCCACTGCTTTACTGAGGTATGAATTGGACTATGACTGGATTTGACAGCGACTTTATTGGACTATGACGAGACTACGACTGTGACTATTTTGATAAAATATGTTTGTAAATTGTTTATTATTTAAGGCTTCGACTGAAGGACTCTGTATCCATGGTCATGAATAATTTATAAAAAAAAAAAACACTTAACAAACGTAATGCCTAAGCTACTAGAACCAGGGAGCGGGCTGTGTGACTACCTCATTCAATGGCTCGGTGCGACGCTTGAGGACTGTGTGACTATCTCTCAAGAGCGCTCTAAGCTAAGTGAAGAAACTGGCGCGGCGGGGCCGCTTATATACTGGTGGAGCGCAGATAAGGCACGGCGGGAGGACTTGCTCGCCCCGCAACCGTCCGTAGCGATTAACATTAACATTAAACATATTTATTTCCAAATAACACATGTGCAGAACATTCTTATAATAATAGTACTTAATTTTAACAAAACAGGCAAATTTTAATGCAATGCAATTTTATGCACCCTGGATTTCGCACTAGGCTAGCCTGTGTCGCGAAATCCAGTGTCTTTCGTTTTTGTGAATTTAGGTATGAATGAATGAATGAAAAACTTTGAATAGATAAAGATTCTAATAGACAGTACATATATAATACTTACATATAACACAAGAAAGAAGGATGCACGGAATTAACCTGTCAATATTTTTTATTTTTTTTTTGTTAGTAAAAAACCAAACATATTTTCTAAAAATGATATGTGCTTCAAAAATATAGGGAGTTTTTGCTGTTTTCATATCACTAGTTAAAATTAAAATTAACCCACCAGAAAAATTACAATGATTTTTTTATTGTTTTTACATTACGGATTACATACATAAGAAGTGGCGGTATGGTCTTAAAGGCTTTAGTGTCCAAAAATGGGCGAATTATTTGAAAAAAAAAACAATCTTTTATTACTGTTGCTGTCAAAAAAAAAAAGGAAATGTCAAATTCAGTCAATCAGATGACGTAATTAGTGTTGCCAGACTCGTCGTTGGTATCCAGACTTAGCAATTTTGGAAATGTTGACGTGTTGATGTAATAATTATTTTCTTTTTTAACTATTGGCACATAATCCTGCGTTAACTCGTTTTAGCCCGTAATGTTTACAAACTGAGGTGTTATTATACATTTTTGTATACTAAAAGATTATCAAAAAGAAAGAATATTCTTATTATTTTTATATGTACTTTTTATCATATACTTTACTACTAAAAACAAAAAGCAGTAGTTAAAGTTATCCGAGAAATTCGTGGCAATTTTAATATTACTCGTAATAATCCTTAAGGGTGCTATTCGAATCTTTCACTTGCTTTACTACACATGCAGCAGCTGCACTAGGCCGGCTGTGGCTACACAACTGAGGCGTTAGTCCAGGTTTACACATAAATTGAAATTACATCTGTTCGATATTGCCCTATACATTTTTGTACAGCGCCCCTGGCCGAAACGATGAAGAACTAACCAAAATGTATGGAGCCACACGCGAACGCAAAAGTTCAAGTAAACAACACAAAACCTGGACTAAGGGCTCTGGTTATCTACGTAGTTGTATGAATTTCTGCAAAAAGATTCCGAACACGGCTGTGGCAGCATGTGCTACCGAGCCTCGGCTGCAAGTGTTGTTAACCTGTTTAAACAAGTCCAACGTACCTGCGATGTACGACGTAGGCAACCAGCATCGGAATCATTCCCGACTACGGATACAAGCAGCGGCTCATGTGTGTGCTACCTCCATTCGCAACCTGCATCCGCAGACTGCAGCCGAGGTTCGAATAGCTGCTTTACTTATATTCTTAACTTATAGTTGCGGTTCTTGTACTTTTGCTAATGAAATGGATGAATACCGAATTTTCTTTATGATCCCATTTTTCATTTTCTTTTTATATCAGTCCTAGACATTAATTTTTTTGACGTGACAACGTCTTATAAATCGATGAACTCCAAAAAGTAATCTGATATTACCTACAGACAAGATGACATGCACTGTTTTAAAAATCAATATAAATATCATTGAGACAATATTGACTAAAAATACATGACATCAAGTTTTTAAAATCGAGCACCATTTTAGCACTCTGAACATAACAAACCTGGCAATCCATAATCTTTAGTGTGTATACATGTCTATAAATAGGTACTTATAGCTTGAAAATTGTTTTCGTTTTTTCTTATTTTATATTCAATTTTAGCCAAATTGTACATATTTGAACAGTTTTAGAAGCGTCATAAATCACATTGGTGAACATATCATTCTTAGAAAATAAGTGAGGAAAAATTAGTCTGTTCGTATATAACAGGTCCTGGTATGTATGGGCTCGCGCATCCTTCTTTATAACCGAACTACCGGTGGCAACTGACATGTATAATATAGGTATGTAGTGAATGTAGTATGTGTGTGTGTGTGTGTGTGTGTATTTGATGTAAGACGAGCGACATATCTGCGTAGCGTCAGCCTCATGAGAGTTGGGCTCGCAAATACATCACCGAGTGTGAGCGAGATCGTATTCATGTTTGGCTTCTAATGAAAGAAGGATGCGCGAGCCCATACATACCAGGACCTGTTATATACGAACAGACTAATTTTTCCTCACTTATTTTCTAAGAATGATATGTTCACCAATGTGATTTATGACGCTTCTAAAACTGTTCAAATATGTACAATTTGGCTAAAATTGAATATAAAATAAGAAAAAACGAAAACAATTTTCAAGCTATAAGTACCTATTTATAGACATGTATACACACTAAAGATTATGGATTGCCAGGTTTGTTATGTTCAGAGTGCTAAAATGGTGCTCGATTTTAAAAACTTGATGTCATGTATTTTTAGTCAATATTGTCTCAATGATATTTATATTGATTTTTAAAACAGTGGATGTCATCTTGTCTGTAATATCAGATTACTTTTTGGAGTTCATCGATTTATAAGACGTTGTCACGTCAAAAAATCAATGTCTAGGACTGATATAAAAAGAAAATGAAAAATGGAATGATAAAGAAAATTCGGTATTCATCCATTTCATTAGCAAAAGTACAAGAACCGCAACTATAAGTTAAGAATATAAGTAAAGTAGCTATTCGAACCTCGGCTGCAGCCTGCGGATGCAGGTTGCGAATGGAGGTAGCACACACATGAGCCGCTGCTTGTATCCGCAGTCGGGAATGATTCCGATGCTGGTTGCCTACGTCGTACATCGCAGGTACGTTGGACTTGTTTAAACAGGCTAACCACACTTGCAGCCGAGGCTCGGTAGCACATGCTGCCGCAGCCGTGTTCGGAATCTTTTTGTAGAAATTCATACAACTACGTAGATAACCAGAGCCCTTAGTCCAGGTTTTGTGTTGTTTACTTAAACTTTTGCGTTCGCGTGTGGCTCCATACATTTTGGTTAGTTCTTCATCGTTTCATCGGCCAGGGGCGTTGTACAAAAATGTATAGGACAATATCGAACAGATGTAATTTCAATTTATGTGTAAACCTGGGCTAACGCCTCAGTTGTGTAGCCACAGCCGGCCTAGTGCAGCTGCTGCAAGTGTAGTAAAGCAAGTGAAAGATTCGAATAGCACCCTTAAGGATTATTACGAGTAATATTAAAATTGCCACGAATTTCTCGGATAACTTCAACTACTGCTTTTTGTTTTTAGTAGTAAAGTATATGATAAAAAGTACATATAAATATAATAAGAATATTATTTTTTTTTGATAATCTTTTAGTATACAAAAATGTATGTTTCTATAAAAATGTATAATAACACCTCAGTTCGTAAATATTACGGGCTAAAACGAGTTAATGCAGGATTATGTGCCAATAGTTAAAAAAGAAAATAATTATTACATCAACACGTCAACATTTCCAAAATTGCTAAGTCTGGATACCGAGACGAAGTCTGGCAACACTAAATACGTCATCTGATTGACTGAATTTGACATTTCCTTTTTTTTTGACAGCAACAGTAATAAAAGATTGATTTTTTTTTTCAAATAATTCGCCCATTTTTGGACACTAAAGCTTTTAAGACCATACCGCCACTTCTTATGTATGTAATCCGTAATGTAAAAACAATAAAAAAATCATTGTAATTTTTCTGGTCGGTTAATTTTAATTTTAATTAGTGATATGAAAACAGCAAAAAATCCCTATATTTTTGAAGCACATATCATTTTTAGAAAATATGTTTGGTTTTTTACTAACAAAAAAAAAAAAAAAATATTGACAGGTTAATTCCGTGCATCCTTCTTTCGATGATGAAATGAGATGCTCGATGAATTCAAATCCATGCGGTGTTGTTATTGTCGTGTTACAAGTATATTTTAATGTGTAGGAGCTCGCGGCGCGCGCGCCCTCCTCGCACCGCCTCAAGAGCCACGCGGCGCCGAACATGCAGGAGCGCCGGTTCGCGGCGTGGATAGGTATGTATCATACTAATATTATAAATCCGAAAAGTTTGTTGGTTTGTTCCTCTTTCACGCAGCAACGGAGCAACGGATTGGCTTGATTTTTGGCATCGATATTAGTTCAAGGCCCGGAAAGTGTCATAGGATAATTACGATTAGTATTTAGGAACTTTCAACATAAGTTATATTTAATTGGTGTCAATAAATCATTTATTTATTTATATTAAGATGTTACATCTAATATTTTTCCTGATTCCAGGTGGATCGATCCTGGCATCCATCGGGTCGTTCCAGCAGATGTGGATATCTTCGCAAGAATACGACGAAGGAGGGAAAGGGCAACTAGAAAGGAAATGCCCTTAAAATACTGTTATTTAACCTCCTTACCGCCTGGGTTACACGGAACAATGTCACTGGCCAACGATATTGAAGTCCAATAGATGAGGCGCTACAATCGCAGTTTCCATACATAGGCCGAACCGACCTTTTTGGCGCCTGTGTAGTTATAGGCCGCGCCACACAAGTTGACGGATGTGAAGTTAGCTATAAGCTGTGCAACATCCAATCAACGCGCGATTTGTGTGAGTTCCAGTCAGGATTGGATATTGCGCATATTGTAGCTAACTTCACATCCGCCGACTTATGTGGCGCGACCTAAACAACATTTTTTTTTATCAGTTATAATGACAAATACATTGTTATCGTATATGTCCATTGTCTAGAAATTCCTGTATAAATAGCGAGTAAATTCGTTAAGGTGGATTCACTGAGTCGCGCGTGAAATTCGAATATTTTTGGGTTTTTTAGCATTTACAGATAAATTTCTTATTGTAAGTTCACAAAATCTCATTTAACGGCCATGAATAGATAGTTTTAACGAGGTATATACATCTAGAAACCAAAATAATGGACTGTTTATGCATAAAAGTCCACTAACTAAAAACTAAGGTGAAAAATCAGTTGATGCACTTGGGTGCATAAACTGACCACTAATTTGGCTTTTAAGTGTATGTAACTCGTAAATGCGGTTTATTACCACTGTTACTACCAATCTTGCTACCAGTAGTAAGAACGGTAAATGGGTTACCGTTGTTACTACTGCAGTTGAAAGTTGTTAGAATAGCAATAATAAATATAAATAAAATAACCCGTGTTGCTACCGTAAAACTAAAATAACAAAAAGAAACAAAATATGAACTGTCATGCTAGAGTTGCAGTTATCAGGGTGACAGGTGTCAAAGTGACAGCTGTCAAACAAAATCTGTTATTTTTCGTGTCATAGTCAAATATGACAGATATCAAAGTGACAGCTGTCATTCTGGAATTCATAATAGAATAGCATTACAGGTGGCAAAGTGACAGCTGTCATACTTTATTTATTATTTATTTATTACAACTTGTACTATGATTATTACAGGCTTAGCCTAATGCAATGGTGTAAGTCACTCTTATAATTATGTTAGTGTACCTATGTCTATGTCTTATAAAAAATATAGAGAATTACAAAGTGTCACATAATTAATAAGTTATATAAATTCAAAATTCATGTCCAAAAATCCATAAAAAACAATACACAAAAAAAGTCAATTCTTAAATAATGTAGTACATATAGAGTCATAACTATTTATTACTAGTTTTTGCCCGCGGCTTCGCCCGCGTACATAATATATAATTATAATTTATAGCCTATGTGTTATTCTGATATATAAACTATATTATTGCAAAGTTTCATCTCAATCTGTTTAGTAGTTTTTGCGTGAAAGAGTAACAAACATCCATATGGATGGATATCCATCCTCACAAACTTTGCGTTTATAATATTAGTAGGATTATAATAACTTGCGTCAAATAATACAGCCCTTTTAAAGACTGCAATTGAACATGTAAATACTATGTTCTTGGCGAGTAAGTTAGTCCTGGCGCGCGGCGCCGCAACAACCGCGGCCGGCGGCCGCACGTCCCCGTCCGGCACACATACACTCATCAGAGACAAAACATTCGCATTCGACAAAAATGGTATAGTCCCGTAACGAAAGTGAGAGAATTCAACAAAATCTATATTTCAAATGACAGAAGTCAAACTCCACAAGTGTCAGATCTCGTCGAGTCCTGTCATTCTCTTGAAAAGAGTAATGCTCAAGAATCGACGAATGGAGATTAATCATTTTTAAATTTGACAGCTGTCACTTTTAACACCTTTCATGCAGCTCTAGAGTGAATTCCAGAATGACAGCTGTCACTTTGATATCTGTCATATTATGTGACTTGAAGAATGACCGGAACAATACATATTATAGTTTGACACTTTGAGTCCTGTCATGCAACTCTAGCATGACAGGTCATATTTTGTTTCTTTTTGCTATATTAGGTTACAATTTCAACAACTTTCAACTGCAGTAGTAACAACGGTAATTCATTTACCGTTCTTACTACTGGTAGTAAGATTGATAGTAACACTGGTAATAAACCGTAAATGGTTACCTATTTATGGTCGCTAAATGAGTTTCCGTAAACTAAAAATGAGTAGTTTATCTGTAAATGTCAAAAAACCCAAATATATTTGAATTTCGCGCCCTGACCGAGACGATCAGCCTTAAACAGAAAAATCATTGCATATAATTATATTATGTGGATTGGATAGAATAGGTTGTAACTTTGTAAGTGAATGATTGAAATTGTGTACAATTATTGAATGAATGGATTTTTATGCCTGAAATAAAATAGATTTTAAGGATGCGTGTGTTTTATTCACATCTTTGTCTTTTATAGGTAGCAAAAAAAAATATATTAATTACTTTTCGCAAAAAATGGTAACCGACTTCAACAGTGTACAGAATTCGCAAATATTTCGCACGGATCGATGTATCAACAACTTTTCACATTATTGATTTTATTAAAAATATCTCAGCCGATTTCGATAAAATATAAACGGAACCAACTTCAAAGTATATTCTTTCCAATAAAAAAGAATTATTGAAATCTGACCACTGTAAAAAGTTATGCGTGGTTACACCTAAAAAAATATACGCGTCAATTTGAGGTTCCTCCTCTGTTTCGTCGGTCAATAAATATTGTTCTGCGACTTTTGTCAAAACTCGAAAAAAAAAACGGCTGTTCATTTTGTCGCGAGTGAACGATATTTTTCTATGGAACAACATTTTTTATTGGTTTGGCAAACGTCGTAGAATAAAAAGTTATTAGTTTTGATGTACAGAACAAGCCCCTAAAAGGATGCTAATTGATTAGAAATAACCATGTATAGGTTGAATCAAACTTAATGGCATCTATGCAGTTTTTATCTCCATACAAACTCGGTTGTATAACGTGGGAGCGGTGCAGAGTGATGGCCCAGCTTAGAGTATTTACTTTAGTTATTTATTCTCTAAGTGGCCCAGTATATCGCTCTCTCTCCCACTCATTGTTCTTACGGACGGGCGCTGTTTATGAGATACAGCCTGGTGACACACAGACATACAGTTATAGTAATAGGGTCCCGTTTTTACCCTTTGAATACGGAACCCTAAAAATCGAATTATAGTCTATACCATACCAATACTATAAAGGAAAGATTTGATTGTTTGTTTGCATCGAATAGGCTCCGAAACTAGAGAACTGATTTGGAAAATTCTTTCACTGTTGGAAGCTACACAATCCCCGGGTGACATAGGCTATAATGAGGGAGTCACATATACAGGAGCTATGTGGGAAGCTCGGCCGCTCGTGCTTCGCGCTCAGGCGGCTCGCGAGCACGGCCACGCGGGACGTTGTGCGCTCTTGTTACTTTGCCACAATCCATAGTAATATTACGTACGGATTAGAATTGTGGGCTTGCGCTGTGGAGTACAAGAGTTTTCTCTATGAAGAAACGGGCTGTGCGAGCTATTTTCGGGGTTTCAGACGACGTGTCTTGTGTGGAGCTCTTTAGGGAACTGCGCGTACTGCCACTGCCGTGCGAACTAATCTATCAGGTAGCCCTCTTCACGCACAACCATTTAGAATTATTTGAGAGGAAAGGTACCTATTCCGGGTTAAATTTAAGAAGCAATGCTAGGAAAAACCAACTGGTGACTCCTTCTCATAGGCTGGCGAAATCGGAGAAGTCTGTATATATTGGTGGGCCCGCTATATACAACCGAATACCCGTAAAAGTTCGGGATGCACTTTCCATTGGGTCGTTTAGGAATAAATTAAAATGTTGGCTGCATGAGCAACTATTTTATGACGTAGGTAAATGACTTTTTGAAATTACCTGAATTGTTTTAAGATTTTGTGACTACTTAATTTGGTAATTGTCAAGTTCTTCTATTTTAATTTTGTGCTGTATTGTATAGTGCCCTAATGTAATTTTTACTTATTGACTTGTAACAAATAGTGTTATGAATAAATGACTATATGACTATATATTTTCAAAAAAATTAGGTATCCTTACTCCAATTATGTAACCCATACGTATAGTTTTAACAAAAGTCGTGGATCGAAAATATAAAATGGAGAAATACTAGTGTACAACATTGTGAGAAACCAACATACCTCGGAGTTACCTTGGACATAACTCTCACATACAAGCCTCACTGTCATAAAACACGAATGAAGGTTGAAGCACGAAATAACTTACTTCGACATCTAACTACTACAACCTGGGGAGCCTCGCCGCACGTTCTCCGAACCACTGGCTTAGCACTCAGCTTCTCTGCTGGGGAGTACGCATGTCCAGTGTGGAATCGTTCTACCCACGCAAGAGAAGTAGATGTAGCCTTGAACGAGACGTGCCGGGCTATTACCGGCTGCCTAAAAGCCACTCCTCTGAACAAATTATACCCCCTCGCAGGAATCGCACCACCAGCAGCCCGGCGCATGTCGGCCTGTGCTATCGAAAAACAACGCCAAGAACACGATAATCGCCATCCACTATTCAATGCAAAAACATGCAACATCCAGCTCAAAAGCCATAAAAGCTTTCTGAAAAATACAACAGCACTGGAAGGTCTCCCCAGAGATGCGAGAATTGAAGCGTGGCAAAAACTCCACAGCCCGCCACTCAACTATATCGCACCTGCCGAAGAACTTCTCCCTGACTATAAGGAAAACTGGCCTGTCTGGAAAACCCTGAACCGACTCCATTCCCAAGTGGGACGAAGTCGGGACAACATGGCCAAATGGTGCTTTATAGTCAGCTCGGAAACAACATGCATCAGTGGCTTTGATCCACAGACAATACTCCACCTACTGGATTGTGCAGCCTGCCCTGATACGTGCACATCAGACGATCTTTACAAAGCCACGGAGAAGGCCATTGGGGTGGCCTCATTTTGGTCAAACAAAATATACGTACAAAACGTCTTAATTTTAATATATTTTATCTGAAAAAAAAACATCGAAACATCGACTCGAAAAGAAAAAGAACAAAAGTTCCTTGTTAGTTTTGATGTACAGAATAAGCCCCTAAAAGGATGCTAATTGAAGAGGAATAACCCTGTACAGGTTAAATTCAGCCAAAAACCAAAGTTATTGGCATCTGTGCAGTTAGCTATACTGTACTGTACCAGCCCTTTTAATTGTCTACTGCAAGACGTGGGCCTATCCAAGAAGGGTGATAAGTTAGTTATAAGTTGTGCAATTTTTTTTTCAGAAATGGCGAAAATCTCGCTAAAACTGTTTTACAGCGGATAGCTTGGTAGGGATAAGTGTACCAGTCGTATTAGGCAACCTTACCAAAGTGTCTATTATATTTTGGACTGAAAACTAGCTTTTAGTTTTTAGCATGACTGACGATGACATTAACTCAGACCAAATAAAAAAATCAAGACAGAATGTTGTGAACAAACAAGTGAGACCGGCAATAACCGGAAAGGCAGCCTCGGTGGCTCAGTGGTTAGTGAACCTGACTTCTGGATCAAAAAGCTGTGGGTTCGATCCCCACCCAGGGCAAGTATTTGTGTGATGAACATAAGTGTTTGCTCTGTGTCTGGGTGTTATTTAGGTACTATCTATATAAGTATGTATTTAAAATATGTATATGTAGTATATCAGTCTCTGGCAGCCATATCACAAGCTTTGCTTAGTTTGGGGTCAGAGACCGTGTCCCCTGATATTTATTATTATTTATTCATTAATACTATGCCTCGCCGTGTACAGACAACACCGACGCGCTCACACATGTATAATAAACCGGCCTCGCTTGTCTGTTCACGACGTTCCGTCTTGATTTTTTTATTTGGTCTAAGGGCATTCATATATATTTTTATTTTTTTACAAAAAATGGATATATTGAAAAATTTACTCCTCAATTGAGAACCCCTTCTCTTTAGGAGTCGTTTAAAAATCTGCAAGGAAAGCGACTACATGGGGTGTGACTAATTTAAGTGAAACTTCCAACAAGGTTGCGTTAAACGTTTAACGCTACCATGGATGGTATGAAAGCACTGTATGCTGAGTGTGAGTTTTGTCGTAAACATGACGCGCTCTTCGGCGAACGCGTAAGCATGTAATTTGTATGAACTTGTTGTTTCAAAAACGCGCCGCTAGTGGCGCTGTACATTTCTTCATACAAATTACAACTTACGCGCTCGCCGAAGAGCGCGTCATGTTTACGACAAAACTCACACTCGGCATGCTGTTGCGTTAAACGTTTAACGTTACGAAGTTTCACATCTTCCGCGCGGAGGGACTCTACAATTTTTTTTTCAATAATAAAACTTCCGAAATTGTTTTCACTTTCTAATTCCACATAATTAATATTTTACAACAAACTTAAAGTAACTTATCTAAAAAAATACACGCAAAAAAACTATTGCTAATAAAACATTTTAATTTACAAGTGTACACTTAATATTTGTGCTGTAGCATGGTGCGGATGACGGTTGCTTTTTTAAACTTAGTTAGGGTTTAATTTAATTTACTACAGTTATTAATTAATTAATATATGGCGAATGTGGTACAGCTGAAATACTAAGTCATCTCAGACCAAATAAAAAAAACCGGACAAGTGCGAATCAGACTCACACATCGAGGGTTCCGTACAAACATATTGTTAAAATAATTAAAAATCTGTTTTAGCATGCTAATGAAGTTCTTTTATATGATACCTTACATGATACGATTTACTCAGTTTGAATTTTGATCCCATATTTTGTGAATTTTGAGGCCCTATTTTTTTGTGAATAAAATAACAATGTACAGTTTACAGATTTATTCCTATATGTTTACTCTGAGACAATGCTTCTCGCCAAATTTCATAGTTCTATGTCAACGGGAAGTACCCTGTAGGTTTTGATTTTTGTGAGTGTCGAAATATGCGGTTTTTACGACATAAACGGCTCTAACTTTTTTATACAATAACTGAGAAGTTATACAACTGCAAGAGACCATAGATATAGGTATACAGTTTAAATTTCAACTCGATATCTTTACGCGTTCCCGAGATAAAGAGTCTTGACATACACACAGACGGACAGACGGACAACAAAGTGATCCTATAAGGGTTCCGTTTTTTCCGTTTGAGGTACGGAACCCTAAAAATCAAGACAGAATGTCGAGAAAAGACAAGTGAGGCCGGTTTTACACATATGTACATGTGGTGAGTGGCCGGTGTTCCGCCGCCATAGTTCGACTGACAATCCAAGGCGTAGTTTCCTCACACGTGCGTGTATGTTATTGTGTCTGTACACAGCGAGGCGTAGTTTTTTCGGCCTCATTTGTTTTGTTCACACTTCCCGTCTTGATTTTTTGTGGTCTGAGGTCTTAATTTGTAAATCGCAACAAATTAAACCCTAAATAAAAATAATATAAACATAGTTTAAAAATATAAATAAAAAACACGCTTAGGAGTCATCAATTTCTTTTTTATAAATGCATTGTCATCGGTCTTTGATAGGTGTGCAAAGTTTAAAGAAAATCTGATCGCTCAAAGTAGGTCGAAATCGAGCTCGAAGGGGTTGGTTACAAGCAAGCAAGCAAACACAGGTGAAATTCCTATATAATTTTTCTCCAGTCCATCCAAAGGTTGTCTGGTAGAAATCGCCAAAGGCGATAAGGCCGCCATTGTACAACATTTGTAAAAATCTACATTAATATATTTGTTATAAGGTGTACAATAAAGATATTGTATTGTGAAACTAATAAAAGGGTTTTAAAAAGTTACTGTCACTCGCACCATGCTACAGCGAAAAGTATAATTATTTGATTATGTAAATGCCAAAATATAATAAATTATAATTATTAGTCTCGCCTAAATCAGTTCATATTCGCAGGTTCATCCTACCTTTAGATTAACTTGTTTTCAGCATATTTCGATTTTAACCTTAAGACCGTCACACCTTAATTTTTTAAATTCATTTTTATAGAACTCGGTCAAAAGGACATGTCCACAAAATGTATGGAGGCTGGTATAATAATAATCAAACATTCTAACCACAATACTCGTTACATTTCGTAAAAGTTCATATTTTTCTGAGTCTTATTACATCAGTTAAAACCAAAAAAGGGCCCTCCGTTTTTTTTTAATTAATTTTGAATCTATTAGGATAAATAAATATATTTGACTCAATAGGTAGTTTATCTCTAGCAACCCTGGTTAAGTAACCTCCGTTATTGTTAAATGGAGGCATTTTTAGCAATTAGACATAGTTTTTAAGTGTTTTTTGTCACATTGTACCTACTTACTGGTCACACTGGTAGGTTATAATTTATAATTTTAGCAAATTATGTGATGGATGTGAAAGAATCAGCTACGAATACAAGCAAAATAACGATAGAAGCACTTTATTGTTGCTAAACTAAAAAAAATACAAAGCTGTATGGATAAGTCACACAATTTATTTTTAACATTTAAAAAAAATGGAGGGATCAAAAAAATCAAAATTAAATATTTTTGAGAAGCTCATACATCAAACTTTCAAATGATGTATATATTTCCATTTTCCTGAATTCTTTCCATTTTTCAAAATATATGGGCTTCCCATAAATATTTAATTTAGATTTTTTCACCTCTCCATTTTTTTAAAATGCCAAAAATAAATTGTATGAAAGATAACAATACAGCTTATTATTTTTTCTAGTTTAGTAATAATAAAGTGCTTCTATTGTTATTTTACTTGCATTCGTAGCTGATTGTTCCACATTCATCTCTTAATTTGCTAAAATTAAAAATTATAACCTACCAGTGTGACCAGTTAGTAGGAACAATGTGACCAAAAACACTTAAAATGTGCGTTTAATGGGTAAAAATGCTTTTATTTAACAATTTGGAGGTTATTTAATCAGGGTTGCTGGAGATCAACTACCTATTGAGCCAAATATATTTATTAATATTAAAAAATAAAAATTAATTAAAAAAAAATCGGAGGGCTCTTTTTTGTTTTTAACAGTTGTAATAGACTCAGAAAAATATGAACTTTCTCGAAAAGTAACGAGTTTTGGTTAGAATTTTTGATTATTATTATACCAGCCTCCATACATTTTGTGGACATGTCCTTTGAAAAGTCTTGCGTTTAAGGGATAAGCTGATATGACAATAACGGTAACTTATTATTTGGGACTATATATTGTACAAAACATAATCTTATTATCAAACTTTCGCGATTTGAACACATTATTATTTTATACTACGGGACTAACCGCGCACTAAATTATGAGATAAATAAATACCTCCTCATCCCGACGTTTCGGCCGAGTTGCATCGACCGGCGTCACGGGTAGACTGATATTTATTTATCTCGTAATTTTAGTGGGCGATTAGTCCCGTAGTATATAATAATAATAAAAGGGGCCGTTCAAGTATTACGTAAGCACTGTAGGGGGGCGGGGGGGTTTATAATTTGCTTATTTTTGATGACTTGGGGAGGGGGAGGGGGGGGTCTAAGATGTGATTACGTCAACAATAGTTATTTATTTCTTTTTATTTTATATTCTTATTTCTGGAATTAAATCTGTTGCTCACGAATCCATAAAAAAAGAAAAATGTGTACAGATACCAATGTTTACGTAAGAATGGGGGGAGGGGTAAGAACTTTGCTTATTTTTGCTGACAAGAGGGGAGGGGGGATTTAATTGTAATAAATCTGCTTACGTAATACTTGAACGGCCCTAAACATAGTCATTCTATAAGTGAGTTATAATAATTTCTTCGTATTCCTCCGGCATTCGTCATTCCGACGACGCGTGCTGCGACGTGTCTTCCTCTAAACTTCTGAAATGGTACAACATATTCACATTAGTAAAGTAAAATAAATAGAAGATAAAAACAGTTATAAAGAAAGGATCATTTCGTCATTTAAGCCCAGGCAAGTTAAAATATAAATAAATGTTGTTTAAAGTATTTTTTTTTTGTATTTTTGGAAATGGTAGTGATCAGGCTCTTCCCACCGGTTATTTAACCTTTTGACGGCCAAAGTCGTTACCTGAGGTCCCAATGGGTCGACCATTACCGGGTCCACAGGTAATTTTAATTACCCGTAGTCATTTCGTCTTAAGCCCAGGCAAGTTAAAATATAAATAAATGTTGTTAAAGTATTTTTTTTGGATTTTTGGAAATGGTAGTGATCAGGCTCTTCCCACCGGTTATTTAACCTTTTGACGGCCAGAGTCGTTACCTGAGGTCCCAATGGGTCGACCATTACCGGGTCCACAGGTAATTTTAATTACCCGTAGTCATTTCGTCTTAAGCCCAGGCAAGTTAAAATATAAATAAATGTTGTTTAAAGTATTTTTTTTTTGTATTTTTGGAAATGGTAGTGATCAGGCTCTTCCCACCGGTTATTTAACCTTTTGATGGCCAAAGTCGTTACCTGAGGTCCCAATGGGACCACCATTACCACCCGGTAATGGTCGACCCATTGGGACTAGGTAATTTTAATTACCCGTAGTCCCATTGCATTAGGGATTGTTCTCTGGACTTCTGACTTTATCGATAGAAAATGAAGACATCAAAAACTAAACCTCAAATCGATATGAATACTTGCATACGACTAATTTTGTGAAAATGATGAAAAGGAACAACTTAATAGTTCTTATAAAATTTAACTTGATCTCTGCGACAGTAGAAGATTGACATATTTAGAGTTGGGATAGTGGTGGAAAAAATCGATTTTCAAACAATGTTGTAATGAAATCGAATAAGTAGTTGAAAATGAGAAATTGGATTTTATTTACTTACTATTATTTAAGATCAAGTATGTACATGTAAATAATGTTATGATATTCATTAAATACTCATAATAATGTAACGATAGTATTTATCGACGTTTTTCACTATTATCGATGCTAATGTAACATATAATTGGGTTTAATTTAATTACACATGTAAAAAATGTTATGATATTAAAATATACAATAAAATTAATGATAAATTAAGTTTTATTTAAAATATCGTCAGTATAAACTATCGATATTTTAAATAAAACTCTATCTAAAACTCTGTGGTCACGATCATTCGTCACCCATCACTAATCGGCATGCCCATAAAGTATGACATTGACAAGTACTGTCTGTACTATTAAGAAATTCAGGACTTCATAGGCGTGATTTTCTGACAGCTGTCGCAGAGATCAAGCTTAATTTTATAGAATATAGTAGCGACACGTAAGTCTAGCGGTGACCGTTATTGCGCAGAAGTAAAAAATTGGATATCACAAGGGGCTAGAGGGACGAAGGGTGCGCGTGCGTCCGGTTGGCTAGCTGCTCGTACTCCGTCCCCCGCACCGATACCACGCTCCGCGGACTGACCGACTGTACACGCGCATTCTGTATTTTGTAATTACCGTTCATTGTTATCCGAAGCCGTGGTGGTCTAGTTAGTTACACCCGACCTGCAACCGTGAGGTCGTGGGTTCAAATCCCGATCCCGTACCAATTAGTTTCTTTGGAACTTATGTACGGAATTACACATCATTGGCTTTTCGGTGAAGGAAAACATCGCGAGGCAACCTGCATACATCCGTAGAAGAAATTCGATGGCGTATGTGAATCCACCAACCCGCACTAGGCCAGTGTGGTGGATATGGCCCAATCAACCTTCGTGGGTAGGCCTACGTCCTGCAGTGGACTATTAAAAAGGCTGGTACAGTTCATTGATATTGTTTTTTGTTAAGGGTTAAAAAAAATGGTGAGTTCGTTTGTTATCATTGGTTTTTTATTGGTATACTATAGTAGATATTGAATATGCCTGGAAGAAACACGTGTGTTTTAAACAAACAGGCACGAAAAATGGTGTATGGCGTGCATTTTAACACGTCCGCTTCACTCACCATACAAACTCTGACACCAGGGCTAGCCGGTCTATACGAACTTATTGAGCATTCTTTTTTACTTTTCAGGTAACTAAGCGGGCATTCATATTTTATTTTTGTTTTTTAAACTTTTGACCGCCATGTCTATTTTTTTTAAATTTCATATTATAGAGCTCGGTTCTTTTTATTTATTTATTTATTTATTTATTTATTTATTTATTTATTTATTTATTTATTTAATAGGAGGATCAACAGCATCAATAACAAAATACATACATGTAACAAATACAGAGCGCTAATTATAGATCCTCACGTATAGAACTAATATAGTGACAATGTGGGAAAATAAACTTAAAAACATAAATCGCACAACAAAACATAAAATAAAACTTACGAAACGTGAATAGACTTACAGAGTATAAAAATATAGCTAAAAATAAACTTACAAAACATAGAATAAACTCACGAACTATAAATATAATTACAAATCATACGTATAATAAGCCTTTAAAACACAAAGTAATATGCCATATAATTTTGAAAATGAGAAGTTGTATCTAATTAGTTTTGAAAAAACTCTCTGCTCAAGCGCCACCTAGCCGAATGAATACCTACTTGTGCAGAACAAATCCAGATCAATGTGCCTACACAAATTATTGAAACGATCGCTAGCTCGCAATAAGAACGAGTTTTGCCTGTAGTTTGTGCTAACAGAAAAAGTGTGAATTATTGGGTTATAACGAATGATCTTACTGGGGGCTCTAAGGGGTATTTTACTAAGTAGCTCAGGACAGTCAATTTGATTTGAAGTTATCTTCAACAGAAAAATTAAATCAGCAATTTCACGTCTCGCCGAAAGAGGGAGAAAGTGAAATTTCTTGCAAAGTTGATCATAATTAAAGGATTTATATGGGATCTTAAGACGAAAACAGAGATATTTCATAAATTTGACCTGAATTCTTTCAATCCTATCGATGTAAATATTATATCGAGGGTTCCATACCTGAGATGCGTATTCAAGAATGCTTCGTACAAATGTACAATAAAGAACTTTAAAAGTTTTGGCTCTAGTGAAGCTAACTGAGGTTCTCATGATAAAACCAAGTGATCTGGAAGCTTTAGAGATAATAGCATCAACATGTTGATCAAACAGTAATTTCGAATCGTGAATAACTCCTAGGTCTCTGACTACGTTACATCTTTGCAGTGATTCATGTTTAAGAGTATATGACGACTGTATTGGGTTCTTTTTACGCGTGAAAGTAGTTACCGAGCATTTGGAAGGATTAAGATCTAATTTATTTGCAACACAGTAGTCATCAAGTCTAATAAGATCTGATTGAAGTTTAATAATGTCCTCTGTTGATTCAATAACTCTAAAGATTTTCATGTCATCGGCAAAACTAAGCAGCTTACTATTTTGAAAGCATTTTGCTATGTCGTTGACAAAGATCAAAAACAGGAGTGGACCGAGTAAGGAACCTTGTGGGACACCACTAGGGACGGAAACCCAACTGGAAATATAGTTGTTAATGACAACTGCCTGCGAGCGATTTCTTATATAGGAAGAGAACCACCTAAGTAGATCTCCTCGAATGCCTATGCGGTATAATTTGGACAACAGTAGCCTGTGGTCGATTCTATCAAACGCTTTACTATAATCAGTATAGATAACGTCCACTTGGAAGCCACCGTCCATCGCTTCCGTTAAGATATCATTAAGTAGAATGAGGTTCGAGGCTGTTGAGCGTCCCTTAAGGAAACCGTGCTGAGTTAAACTAAAAGAGTGTTTCAGGGCTGCGTAGACTTGGTTATAAACTATTCGCTCAAACATTTTTGCAATAATGCAAAGCTTGGAGATAGGCCTATAGTTGGTGACCTCATTTTTAGAGCCTTTCTTGTGAATAGGTGAGACGAAAGCAGATTTCCAAATCTTAGGTAGAATACATTCTGAAATAGATTTTGAAAATAGAAGGGAAATCGGTATACATATTGACTTTGCGCAGCCAGTAAGAAATATTGGACTTAAGTCATCCGAACCCGCCGATTTAGATGTATCCAGGTTTGATAAAAGCTTTAAAACTTCATCTTCACGTATTTCAATATTATTTATATCGTGAGTACACTCAGCTTCATGCAAGTCAGATACATCTGGTGGTATTTCGGAGCTTACGTCTGGGCCTGGTGATGAGAATGTTGAGTAGAAGTAGTCAGAAAACATTTCGCAGATAGTTTCCCCAGAAGATGCCGTAGAACCCTTGTATGAGACGCAGGTAGGAATGCCATTAGAATCTTTGGACTTACTTTTTATGTAAGACCAAAAATGTTTAGGGTGTTTTTCAATACCCTTTTCAATGACATCCATATAATTTATGAAACATCTAGTCTCGATAATTTTAGCTCTTTTGCGCAATAATGTAAAAGTTTCAAAATCGGCTGCCATACCATACTTTTTGTATTTTTTAAGAAATTTGGATTTTTCTTTAATAATTTTAATGAGTGCGGAAGAAAACCATTTAGGATAGGTACTATTACGCACTAATTTGGTGGGGATAAACTGCTGTTTAAACTGATTAACTTTAGAATAAAAATAGTCTACGGCATCTTCAAGAGATCTTGATGAAAATTCATCTGGCCAATTTACCTTACTTATCTCTAACTCAATTGAGGTGTAATCCCCCTTATTATATAAGTATTTAGTATATGATTCAGAGGTTAGGAAGTTAGAATTGACAAAATTGACATTAATGCAAATAGCTTTGTGATGCGGGTCTAAGGGTACCAAAGGGTCGCAAACTTCCATTACTGTAAGGCCACTATTTGACCAAACTAAATCCAGAAATCTACCGAAGTTGTTGCAAATACCATTATATTGATGAAAGTCATGAGTATTCATTTCATCTATTAGAAGCGCTTCAGTAGGGCTAGAAAAAGTAGGTAAATAGTACGAATCGGACCCTGAAGACCAGCTTATATTCGTAAGATTAAAATCTCCCGCCAAAATAAATTTATCATTAGGATTAGCTATTACTATGTCATTTAACTTGATTAAATAATTCTCGAGTTGATTATTAAATGAAAGACCCAAGTTTTGACTACATAGGTATAAGCAACAGATATGGATGGTCATGGCGGTTTTGTTTTTTAGTTTAATATTAATCGTAACCCATAGATCTTCAGCAGTAGATTGAAAAGCAACCTGGGAGGTAGCATGTATTTCCTTTCGCACCGCTATCAAAGTACCTCCACCATATTTTTGTTTGGTTAAATTATAATCACGATTTCGACGCCACACTATGTATCTATTATCAAACAATTCAGATGACGATATCCCTTCCGGCAGCCAAGATTCAGTTAACATGATTAAATCGTATGCACTCATACACAAGTTGCGATAGAAATCAGTTGTCTTAGTACGCAGTCCTCGCACGTTCTGATAATAGATGTTTAATTTACTCGAGGCCGTACTATCCATTAACTACTTTCACACATAGAATCAGATCAAAAACATATTGATAAATCGTAGTGACGTAAAAGTAGCACAATTCACAAAGCATTCTTGAATAACCCATAAGTATGATTACAAAGTATAGGTTCGAAAACGTGTGTTTTAGATAAGAAAAATTGAAAGTAACAATCGTAATGAAAAATACAACATATAGGCAAGCAAGCGCAGCGCGTGCGCATTCATCGCGAGGCACAGAGAAATGAGTCATCCGGAGCGACCGAGGGAGGCACGATCGACTGGCATTAGAACAAAAGCGGCTCGGCCGGCCAGCGGTTAAAGCAGGGGTCGTGAACATTTTTAACAAATTGCATATCGGTATCAGGCAGTGATAGAAAATTACATATATTCTAAGAACAAAACAATATCGTACCAAAAATTGAAAAACAATATAACAATATTTATCAACTATGAGACATTGTTGGCACTTGGAAATTCTCATCAAGTTTAGCTACTAAATTTTTTGGTGACTTTTTGGCCTTCGACCGCGACGCCTCAAGCGTGGCGGTCGAAGGGTTAACAAATAATATACTCACATGACGGCGGGAGTGAGAGTGACGTTAACCCCGTGCGCGCTCTCTATATGTTTCCTGAATATATCTCTCTCGCTGGACTCGAACCCGCACGCCCCGCACACTAACACGTCCGCTTCCGACACCTCGTCCGAATCGAGGATAAGTTCCGCTGAAAAAAAAACAAATAACCATCCAACTTCAAATAATCGTAAAAAATATTGATATCGCAAAAGTTAAACCAAACTTATTTGATATATTACTAGTTTTTACCTGCAGCTTCGCCCGCATGATATTTTGATATTTGACGCAATATCATTATAATGTATAGCCTATGTGTTATTCTAATATACCTATAAGCTATATTATTGCAAAGTTTCATCTCAATCCGTTCAGTAGTTTTTGCGTGAAAGAGTAACAAACATCCATCCACCCATCCATCCATCCATCAATCCATCCGTCCTCACAAACTTTCGCGTTTATAATACATATTAGTAGGATTATTAATCGGTCTGGGAAATAATAAATTTCATATTTTTTTTTATTACAAGTAGGTTTGCGTTTGACTACACACTGCCTGATGTGAGGCAGATATGCGGTCTAGGATGTAGCACGCCACCTATTAGAAGATAGAATATACCTATTTACTCGAGATTTGAAGACACCTACATTGTACTTTAACGGAAAGACAGACTCAGGCAAAGCGTTCCACATTCTGGCTGTTCGTATGAGGAATGTGGATTCAAAACGCTTGGTTCTAACGCGTGGGATGTCCGCCATAAAAGGGCGGCGCTTTGGACGCGTCCGTCTAGCCGCACGATAGAAGAAAGGGGCAGGGGGGACCAGATTGTGCAACTCCTAAAACAACAACCAAAAAAGACCCGTTTTACCCCTTTAGAAGTCGAATTTCCAAACATGTTAGTAATCGTGGACATAAAACGTCTTGTTATAAGTTATATAAAAAAAAATTATACAACACGCTTAGGTCAAATAAAAAAACCGGACATGTGCGAGTCAGGCTCGCACACCGAGGGTTCCATACAAATCCAGAAAATTTCACAAAATTGGGAAGTAAGTTGTTAAAATTTCTATATTATAATGTCATCGACAAAAAGTTTTTTCTTTTTCACTTTTCTAGTCATCCATCGAAAATTACACATTGTTAAAATAATTAAAAACCTGTTTTAGCATGTGCTAATGAAGTTCTTGCATATGATACCTTACGTGATACGATTTACTCACATTGAATTTTGACCCCATATTTTGTGAATCTAGGCCCTATTTTTTTGTGATTTAAATAAATGTGTACAGTTTTCAGATTTATTCCTATATGTGTTCTCTGAGACAATGCTTCTCACCAAATTTCATAGTTCTAAGTCATCGGAAAGTACCCTTGTAGGTTTTGATTTTTGTGAGTGTCGAAATATGCGGTTTTTAGAAGCATTGCATTTAAACCTGAATTTAACTTTTTGAACGTTAAGTCACCTATACTTGACCAGCACTTATAGTCGACAAAAACCCTTCATGATACGGAATCCTACTATCCTACTAATTATATAAATGCGAAAGTTTGTGAGGATGGATGGACGGATGGATGGATGTATGGATGGATGGATGGATGGATGGATGTATGGATGTTTGTTACTCTTTCACGCAAAAACTACTGAACGGATTGAGATGAAACTTTGCAATAATATAGCTTATATATCAGAATAACACATAGGCTATAAATTATAATGATATATTGCGTATGCGGGCGAAGTCGCGGGTAAAAACTAGTAATAAAATAAATGTGGCGTGACGCTCAAAAGGTTAAACGCGATATGACGTCATTATGCACCGAACGTAGTAACGATTGTCTAATCTATGGCACCGTCAGCTATGGCATAATATATGACATCAGTAATAAAATAGGTAATGTAAATGTAAAATAAAAAACGTAAAATGTAAAATGATGAATGAAAGTAATGAAAATAATTGCATATTTCCTATTATCGTTGTCAATAGTAATCGAATCGCACAGGGGCGGCTTTGTGGCGAGCCGTCGGTGAGTGGCGACACCGCGAACCCCGAATCCCTGGGGCTAAATGAGACCCCTGACTCCTCTCTTGCCTTAACCGGCCGGCTTGGAGTGGAAACCGCAAGAGCTAAGAACCTAAGCTCCAGGGTAGAAGTGTTACAACGCCGCGAGAAGCGTCTAGTGAAAGCGCAGCACACCTCTCGACACCCGACAGCCGACACAGTTGGCGCCGGAGGGCAACATTGGTATGTTGCCCTCCGGCTCCAACTTGCGGTAGCCTTTATGGGGGGCTCATTTAGTGGATGGCAAGTCACCACTCAGTCGTTTGACAACGATAATAGGAAATGTACAATTTTTTTCAATACAATTTTTATGGCCCGGTCCCGTACCAATGAGTTCTTTGGAATTTATGTACGGAATTTCACACCACTGGCTTTTCGGTGAAGGAAAACATCGTGAGACAACCTGCATACGTCCGTAGAAGAAATTCGATGGCGTATGTGAATCCACCAACCCGCACTGGGCCAGCGTGGTGGATATGGCCCAATCACCCTTCGTGGGTAGGCCTACATCCTGCAGTGGACTATTAAAAAGGCTGGAACAAGTCACCACCCGCTACGATATTTTGAAATGGGACATATATAGCGGGTGCCGAACCTCATTCCATAGTCCAATTTTACATAACATTCAAAATATTTCACCACAATAACACAATTTCAATATTTCAAGTTATTTTAAATGCCATAGTTTCCATTTCACGCTATCCATTTTATACCTACTGCTGTTTTTATATTTCAAAATTGTAAAAGGGGCCTCTCATTGTTGGCTCAGGCTCCATTGATGCCTGATAGAGGACCAGGCCAAGCCTGTGAATTCGATGACTGCCTCGGTGGCTCAGTGGTTAGTGACCCTAACTACTGGGTCAAAGAGGCGTGGGTTCGATCCCCACCCAGGGCAAGTATTTATGTGACTAACATAGGTGTTTGTCGTGTCTGGGTGTTATTTAGTTACTATCTATATAAGTATGTATTTAAAAATAAGTATATGTAGTATATCAGTCTCTGGCAGCCATATCACAAGCTTTGCTTAGTTTGGGGTCAGAGGCCGTGTGTAAGATGTCCCCTAATATTTATTATTATTATTTAATACTTACGTGTTTCTTCGTCGTCTTCCAAAAAATGCGTTTCGTTGACATGCTTCACCAACTGAAAGTAAATATAACATTAGTTAATTTTATTTTATTACTAGCTGCGCCCCGCGGCGTTAACCGCGTTAGCCCGAGATAAAAAGTAACCTATGTGTTTGTAACTGTAACTGTACCAGCCTTTTTTAATAGTCCACTGCAGGACGTAGGCCTACCCACGCAGGGTGTTTGGGCCATATCCACCACGCTGGCCCAGTGCGGGTTGGTGGATTCACATACGCCATCGAATTTCTTCTACGGACGTATGCAGGTTGCCTCACGATGTTTTCCTTCACCGAAAAGCCAGTGGTGTGAAATTCCGTACATAAATTCCAAAGAACTCATTGGTACGAGACCGGGGATTTGAACCCACGACCTCACGATTGTAAGGCGGGTGTCACTACCTCTAGACCACCACGGCTTACCTATGTGTTTATTCAAGGTCTAAGCTAGAAAGAAGAAAGAAAGAAAGAAAGTTTATTAATTAACTGAGTAAGAAATCGGTACAAATTGTCCACGAAACAACATTATCGTTAGATTCGTTCACATCAGTTGGATTAACAGTGCTACTAATATTATATGCTAATAATATAACTATTAATAGTGCTACCTCCACACTAAATTTCATCTAAATGGCTTCAGCCGTTTGTTCGTGGAAGAGTAACAAACATCCACATATACTCACAAACTTTTACGTTTTTATTTATTTATTTACAGGCCAACAGCACAAAAAATTACATTAAACTTAATTATACAGATAAGTATATATAGCCAATAACATGCCTATTCCTAAAATAAGATACATAAAGGAAAGAAAAAACAAGTCGGTTCAACCACTAAGTACGTACTTAAGGTTTACAAATATGTATGTAGGTATATATAACAGCAATATAAATATTATAAATTACACTAAACAACTTAAATCGGCTTTGAGAATTAATATTTATACAAACAGAGTGCAAAAAAAAAAGAACAATGCATATGAGAAGAAAAAAAATATACATAGATGAAAATATGTGTACCTACTGGATATAAAAATTAGTTAAAAATTAATTATAGTACTTACTTAAAAATAATCTATCAGTATGTTGTACCCTTTTACAATACCTAGTTTAATTCTAACTTTATTTTATTAATATATTAAAACATTACGATAAAAAGTTACAATCAACTGACCTATACTTAGATAAAAGATTACAATGCCCAAAAATCAAATCGTGTTTACTAGCAAAATAAAACTTACAGATTGATACCCTCGTTAAATTCTATTAACATCTCTTTTAGTATTAGTAGGATATAATATATGTCGACATATATAATAAATTAAACGTAACATATATTCGAAAATTCGCAAAAATCCTAGAGATTTCGCAAAAACACGGATAATTAGTAAATGATGTTTTTCAATCTAACTGAGGAAAGTTAGGATTATTATAAGAATACGCGTAGCCATAGTAAGAATGTGAAAATATCATTTGGCTAAGACAAGTGTGTAATGTTGGTGATTACCGCTGAGGCGGTCTTAAGAGAGCCGAGGACGGTAATCGTCAAAACACAAGTGTAGAATACGATGTTTTCAACACACTTGTGAATAAAATAATACTAAAAAAATATTTTCAACAGTGAAAACGAGTTGTGAAAAATATTTCGAAATGGCGGGAAAAATTAATCAGTTTTCCTATGCGCGCGCAATGGCAATCGGCCATATACTAAAAGAATAAGGTTTCATAGTACTAAAAAAATATTTTCAACAGTGAAAACGAGTTGTGAAAAATGTTTCGAAATGGCGGGAAAAAATAATCAGTTTTCCTATGCGCGCGCAATGGCAATCGGCCATAGACTAAAAGAATAAGGTTTCATAGATACATCAATTTATTTATACCTACTATTGAACACGATCTTTTTTGTATCGAAACTTCTTTAAAAACAAAGCAACTCAACCAATAAAATAAAATAAGAAACTCTATAACTCAAACTCACTTGTGAATAATAGCAATGAAAAAGTCACAGTTTGGTGTCATTGTGTGCCTAATTGCGGTGAAATTAGAGCCAGTAAATGAGCAAGTGTTTTGAAATAGTACATTGTACACCGAGGGGAGAAAACGATCTCTTTCTGTCCGAGAGTAACAGAAATAGAACTTTCTCCCGAGTGATACATAGTGCTTTATACTACACCTACGAGAAAAATAAAATACAATATTTCTTTAATTAAAGTTTAGGAAGTAAGTTATTTATGACTTCTTGGGCTGTATTTTTCATTTCTGGTGGCGTCGTCATTACAAAATCGTCACTTTCACTATCAGATGACATTTTGGAAAATTATTTAGAAAATTAAAAGCTAGGTACTGTTCAATTATCAATTTAGTTAAAAACAAAATTTAACGCAACGAAATAAATTGCCGCGCTTTTTTTCCTAATTTCATTAAAAATAGAAAACAAAAAAAAAATCCGCCTCTTTTCTCTAATTATTTGTTATAAAACCTTTTTGAGATTTGAGGTTTGTATGTTTCCCGCCTCTTTTCCTAATTATTTCATACAAAACCTTTTTGAGGTTTGACGTTTGTATTTTTTTATTGTACGCTAAAAAAGCAAAAGAGAGCTAGCCCGGGCAGTAATGGATTTTCATACAATATTCCTGCCCTGCTTCTGCCGCACAGACATATCGTTTTCTCCCCTCGGTGTACAATGTACTATTTTAGTAATCCAGGTTATTCAGTAGTTTTGGCGGGAACGCGGAAAAATCAAGTCGCCTCATTGTATTATTTTGTTAAACTTGTGTTTTTGTCAGTGATAATTACTGAGAAATTGTGGTATTTCGTCGATTATGAGCTGATTTACGTTCATGCGTGTAGGTAAGTGATATAATGTTACATAATATCATGTTGTTCCGTGTTGTTACCAAAACTCCTAAGACGCTTCTAGTAAAGTCTCCACTGCTTTACTGAGGTATGACTTGGACTATGTTTGGACTTGACCGCCACTTTATTGGACTATGACGTGACTAAGAGTGACTATTTTGATAAAATGTTACCAAAAATTACTAAAACTTAATACCTACTTGAGACTGGCAAATGCACGACAATGCGACGCCAAAACATAAAAGAAGAAGTAGTTTAATCAGGGCCTAGATATTGTATGAGTAATACCTGTGTATGTGCCGAAGCGCGGTAAGGGCACCGAGCGCACTGTAGGCTGGCCACGGCGCTCCGCCCCGCGCCGCCCCGCCCGCGCCCCGCGCGGTGCTCCTCCGCCTGATAATACGGATATTATAATTATAGATAAACAAAGGACACGCCCACAAAATGTATGGAGGCTGGTATAATAATAATCAAAAATTCCAACCACAACACTCGTTACATTTCGAGAAAGTTTATATATATGTGAGCCTATTACATCAGTTAAAAACAAAAAAGAGCCCTTCGATTTGTTCAGGCGCTAGCCAATCTCCGCGATGATTAGCTAAAGCCTGACGAAAGTTCGGTTAGTACAGCCGCCTCACGATCGATGGTTAGGTTCGTGCGACGCCTGACTAACCCACCGACGCAACCGTGGAAGTCCACTACCGTCGCCGTAACGCCTGGCTATACTGTGATAGCAAGCGAAGCTAGGACATGGATTATTCCATCAGCCGTTCGGTCGTCGCGGGGACCTACTCTGTACTCCTACCTCCCTAACGTCCCTAACCTACCGTATGAAGTCAATATATACTTGTATAGATAGGTACGGGATACCTGGACCGTGAGACCTATCGGCACCAGGCGGAGTGGGAACAGGTATAGGTAACCCGCCCGCCCAGCGGCACATATGCTGGCGTCGTCCCCTGCGCTGCAGACCTCTGTATGGGCTCCGTCTGGATCCTCGAAGGTCCGACGGCCGGTCGTCTAGACGACCTGACTGCTGGCGATGGTGGACCCTTGACTCCGAGTGCAGCCGCCCGAAGGTACTCACCACTGCACCCCTCTTGTTGTGAATCGAACAACCGTTAAGTTGTGATAATTTTATTATATGCTTAACTACTATTTATACAACAGTCTCTTACATCTAATTGGTCTTGACGTAAGCCTAATTTGATGACCGTGCGTATTTGTGTGCCGATGCCTCGCCTAGATGGTTGACGATGAATCTGGGTCGCGACTCTGCAGATTCCGCCGACTGACGCTATCCGCTATACGGCCCAGTATCGACACTCTGAGCTAAGCATGTTCTTTATGGACACGATTTCTGACGACCAAAAAGTGTTTTTTTCAAGATGGTGCTTGAAGCTCCACCTGTATCTGTCAGCATTTTGTGATTTTATACTCAGTAAGTGATCCTAAAAAAGTCGATCGGAAAGGTGACGTCCACAAGTGGTATATTATTCAGAGAAAAATCGAACCAAGATGAAATGATACATCATTCGAAAGCTTGTTATATGGGCTTTTCAAAAATATTTAATTGTGATTTTTTTATCCATCCATTTCTTTTTTAAATGTGAAAAATAAATTGTATGAAAAATAATAATACAGCTTTGTATTTTTTCTAGTTTAGCAATAATAAAGTGCTTCCATCGTTATTTTGCTTGCATTCGTAGCTGATTTTTCCACATTAATCTCTTAATTTGCTCAAAATTAAAAATTATATCCTATCAGTGTGACCAGTTAGTAGGTACAACGTGACAAAAAACACTTAAGAACTGTGTCTAATTGGTAATAATGCTACCATTTAACAATAATGGAGGTTACTTAACCAGGGTTGCTAGAGATAAACTACCTATTGAGCTAAATATATTTAATTATCCTAATAGATTGTAAATTAATTTAAAAAAACGGAGGGCTCTTTTTTTGTTTTAACTGATGTAATAGACTCAGAAAAATATGAACTATTTCTCGAAATGTAACGAGTGTTGTGGTTAGAATTTTGATTATTATTATACCAGCCTCCGTACGTTTTGTGGACATGTCCTTTTGACCGAGTTCTATAAAAATGAATTTAAAAAAATAAGGTATGGCGATCTTAAGGTTAAAATCGAAATATGCTGAAAACAAGTTAATCTAAAGGTAGGATGAACCTGCGAATATGAACTGATTTAGGCGAGACTAATAATTATAATGTATTATATGTTGGCATTTACAAAATCAAATAATTATACTTTTCGCTGTAGCAGGGTGCGAGTGACAGTAACTCTTTTTTTGTTTTAACTGATGTAATAGACTCAGAAAAATATGAACTATTTCTCGAAATGTAACGAGTGTTGTGGTTAGAATTTTGATTATTATTATACCAGCCTCCATACATTTTCTGGACATGTCCTTTACTAAATTCTTTTTTTCCTGTGGTACAGGAACTTAATTAATCACCACCCTTACCTTATGTTGTGACATCTCCTTAATAGCGTTACATTTGAAGCTACACTGCTTGCAGCTGTACAGATACAGCTTGAAACCCGGAGAGCCGAGCAAATTCAGCAGCTCCGTCGGCAAGTCGCTCTTCCGCTTCCGGCTTGTTTTATCTAATTGTATTCTGAAGACAATAAAAACAATACATTGTGACATATGTAAAGGTTAACCAGAACTAAACGTGTTTTTTTTAAAGTCTTTTTTTAACATAAAAGGTTACAAGAATAAGTTGAGTAATTAAACTTCTTTTATACATAGTTTCTTATGGTTTTTAAACGATCTCAATATAATTATTTTGTGCAAAAAATAGCATGACCGACTTTACCCGTGTACAGAATCATTACATAGTATAAAACAAAGTCGCTTTCCGCTGTTTGTCCCCATGTATGCTTATATCTTTAAAACTACGCAACGGATTTTGATGCAGTTTGTTTTAATAGATAGAGTAATTCAAGAGAAATGTTTATATGTATAATACACCTGTGCGAAGCCGCGGCGCATCGTTAGAACGCAAATATTATGCACGGATCGATGTAGCATATTTCACATTATTGTTGATTTATCAAAAATGGCTCAGCCGATTTCGATAAAATTTAAATAGGACCAATTTCGAAGTATCGGACTACTATAAAAAAAGTTATGCGTGGTTCTACATAAAAAAAAATATACGCGTCGAATTGTATTCCTCCTCCTGTGTACTAAAGAAAACACCAGTTTTTACTCACGTATCTGGGAACCCGACCGGTTTCAGAGAGCACCAGTCGACAGGAGCGCGCGTATTCCCTGACGAAGGAGTACTAATTACTCCGAAACCGGTCGGGTTCCCAGCGGCCCGGCCGCGATATTATACGTGACTAAAAACCGGTGTTTTCTTTAGTATAATGAATTCTCACGCGAGTTTTAATGAAGAGCCTCCTCCGGTGGTTCGTTGGTCAAAAAGTACAAACACTAGTGTAAATTATAGCCGTACAATTTTTTACGTTTAGTTTAGCGAGCACGTAGGCTCATATCAAACTTAGTAAACATGTTTGTTAGTTTTAGTTCAGTATTTTAAGTTTAAGTATTAATTGACTTAAGATAAAAACACGTACACTTTAGAGAGAGATAAGCCTAAGTGTACTAAGCCGAAACCCTGCCCAAGCTACGTAGTGGGCAGGCTTTTTAATTAGTAGTAAGGCGATTGCAAGCCGACTACAACGCCGCGCGAATATGCCAAAGTGCTCGGTTACAAGCACTATACTCTATAAAATTTAACTTGATCTCTGCGACAGTGACATTGACATAGAAGATTGACATTTTTAGAGTTGGGATAGTGGTGGAAAAAATCGATTTTCAAACAATGTTGTAATGAAATCGAATGAGTAGTTGAAGGTGAGAAATTGGATTTCATTTACTTACTATTATTTAATATCAAGTTGTACACATGTAAATAATGTTATGATATTAATTACATACTCATAATAATATAACGATAGTGTTTATCGACGTTTTTCACTATTATCGATGCTAATGTAACATATAATTGGGTTTACTTTAATTACACATGTAAAAAATGTTATAACATTACAATATACAATAAAATTAATGATAAATCAAGTTTTATTTAAAATCTCGTCAGTATAAACTATCGATATTTTAATCAAAACTCTATCTAAAACTCTGTGGTCACGATCATTCGTCGCCCATCACTAATTAGCATGCCCATAAAGTATGACATTGACAGGTACTGTCTGTACTTTTAAGAAATTCAGGACTTCATAGGCGTGATTTTTCTGACAGCTGTCGCAGACATCAAGTTAAATTTTATAGAGTATAAATACGTGACATAACGTCGAGATTCAAGAAAACGGATTATTGTCAATTATTTAATGTAAATATCTATTACGCTCGGACATTTTCTTACTACTTTCACTTGGGGACTGAGGCTCTGTAGATATTTGCTCGAATATGACTGAGTAAAGATGTCACCTAATATTACTTACATTGTGGTATACAGGGTTATTTCTAATCAATTAGCATTCTTTGTTCGTTAGTTCGTTAGTTCATTCGTTAGTTCTGGTTATCCCCGGTCCCGTACCAATAAGTTCTTTGGAATTTATGTTCGGAATTTTACACCACTGGCTTTTCGGTGAAGGAAAACATCGTGAGGCAACCTGCATATGTCTGTAGAAGAAATTCGATGGCGTATGTGAATCCGCCAACCCGCACTGGGCCAGCGTGTTGGATATGGCCCAATCACCCTTCGTGGGTAGGCCTACGTCCTGCAGTGGACTACTAAAAAGGCTGGTACAGTACAGTACAGCATTCTTTTAGGGGCTTATTCTGAACATCAAAAGTAACAACTTTTATTTTGCGACTTTCGTCAATACTAAAAAAAAAATTTTGTTGTTCCATAGAAAAATATCGTTCAACCGCGACAAAATGTACGGAACAGCTGATTTTCTTTTTCGAGTACTGACAAAAGTCGCAGTACAAAAGTTGTTAGTTTTGATATACAGAACAAACCCCCAAAAGGATGCTAATTGAATAGAAATAACCCTGTATAAATGTTTAGAAGATAAAATACTAGTTTTTACCCGTGGCTTCGCCCGCATACGCAATATATCATTGTAATTTATAGCCTATGTGTTATTCTGATATATAAGCTATATTATAGCAAAGTTTCATCTCAATCCGTTTTTACATCCATCCATCCATCCATCCTCACAAACTTTCGCGTTTATAATATTAATAGGATATACCCACAAACCGGCGGATAGGAAGTTATGCACAGAACGCTGCGCAAAAGCCGAAATATAGGTATGCGCGGGAGCCAGAGAGACGAGACTCCGGGGCACACCCGCCCGCCAACCTCATGCCTCCCGCGCGCTCCCTACGCCCGAGCTCACCACTACGACACGCGGCGTCATTATTGTGCACACATGCGCAGTAATCAGCGAATCACGTCGAAGTGTCATCTGAGGCTAACTTCTCATCCGCCGACTTGTGTGGCGCTTATATACTCTATAAAATTTAACTTGATCTCTGCGACAGCTGTCAGGAAAATCACGCCTATGAAGTCCTGAATTTCTTACTAGTACAGACACCTGTCAATGTCATACTTTATGGGCATGCCGATTAGTGATGGGCGACGAATGATCGTGACCACAGAGTTTTAGATAGAGTTTTAATTAAAATATCGATAGTTTATACTAACAATTTTTTAAATAAAACTTAATTTATCATTAATTTTATTGTTTATTTTAATATCATAACATTTTTTACATGTGTAATTAAATTTAATTAAATCGATTTAATTAATTAAATCGATAATAGTGAAAAACGTCGATAAATACTATCGTTACATTATTATGAGTATTTAATTAATATCATAACATTATTTACATGCGTACATACTTGATCTTAAATAATAGTACCTAAGTAAATAAAATCCAATTTCTCACCTTCAACTACTCATTCGATTTCATTACAACATTGTTTGAAAATCGATTTTTCCACCACTATCTCAACTCTAAAAATGTCAATCTTCTATGTCAATGTCACTGTCGCAGAGATCAAGTTAAATTTTATAGAGTATAGTATAGATAAAAGTTGGTCCCATACTTACTTGACATTTTGCAATGCTTTTGCTTTTTCCAAAATTTGCTCAGGCGTCATCGGCATTTTCTGTAACCAAAATAATATGCTATACAATATACATATACAAGTTAGCTATTGAAAACATATCACAAAGATACGCAATAAATTATTATTTATACAAATCTCGGAATTATTTCAATTGCATTAGTGATTCATAATTATACATTATTATAACCAACCCGCACTGGGCCAGCGTGGTGGATATGGCCCAAACACCCTTCGTGGGTAGGCCTACGTCCTGCAGCGGACCATCAAATTATATATTGTTGACATGTTTATTTTTGAATGATTCTGCAATGATAACAATTTAATATTTTTGTATTTTTTAGGGTTCCGTACCTCAAAAGGAAAAAACGGAACCCTTATAGGATCACTTTGTTGTCCGTCTGTGTGTATGTCAAGACTTTTTATCTCGGGAACGCGTAAAGATATCGAGTTGAAATTTAAACTGTATACGTATATCTATGATTTCTTACAGTTGTGTAAAGGAAAAACTTCTCAGTTACCGTATAAAAAAGTTAGAGCCGTTTATGTCGTAAAAAACCGCATATTTCGACACTCACAAAAATCAAAACCTACAGGGTACTTCCCGTTGACATAGAACTATGAAATTTGGCGAGAAGCATTGTCTCAGAATACACATATAGGAATAAAAAACTGTACATTTTATTTAAATCACAAAAAATAGGGCTTCGAAATTCACAAAATATTGGTTTAAAATTCAAAGTGCGTAAATCGTATCATGTAAGGTATCATATAAAAGAGCTTCATTAGTACATGCTAAAACAGGTTTTTAATTATTTTAACAATCTGCGATGAATGATGAGAAAAGTTAAAAAAAAACTTTTGTCGATGATAATGAGGAGTATAGAGATTTTAACAACGTACTTCCCAACTATGTGAAATTTTCTGGATTTGTACGGAACCCTCGGTGTGCGAGCCTGACTTGCACTTGTCCGGGTTTTTTTAATTTTAAGAAATTAATTTTAATTTAACTGGTTGTCTTTTTACGATTGTAAAAGAACACCATTTTATTTCTATAGTGTTTATGTTAATCCAAATATTATTATTAATGCTATGGATAATGACGTAAATGTTATCAATAAATTGATTATGATTATTAAACTATAGGCCGCGCCACACAAGTTGGCGGATGTGTAAATTAGCTACAAGCTGCGCAATCCAGTCGAGTCGAGATCGAAAGCAGCTGAGCCACTAAAGAAAACACCGGTTCTTACTCACGTATAATATCACGGCCGGGCCGCTGGGAACGACCGGTTTCAGAGTAACTAGTACTCCTTCGTCAGGGAATACGTGCGGTCCCGTCGACTGGCGCACGCGCACTCTACGTATACGATATATCAATATTATACGTGAGTAAGAACCGATGTTTTTTTAGTATAATGAATTCTCACGCGAGTTTTAATGAAGTGATAGCAGCTGAGCCGTTTTTTATAAATCAATAATAATGTACATGGATAAAGCCGTGGTGGTCTAGTGGTAATGACACCGGCCTTACAATCGTGAGGTCGTGGGTTCAAATCCCGGTCCCGTACCAATGAGTTCTTTGGAATTTATGTAGGGAATTTCACACCACTGGCTTTTCGGTGAAGGAAAACATCGTGAGTTAACCTGCATACGTCCGTAGAAGAAATTCGATGGCGTATGTGTATCCACCAACCCGCACTGGGCCAGCG
The DNA here is from genome assembly GCA_949316475.1 of Hypomecis punctinalis. NCBI lineage: Eukaryota > Metazoa > Arthropoda > Insecta > Lepidoptera > Geometridae > Hypomecis > Hypomecis punctinalis. The sequence continues at coordinate 6,361,245 of OX438823.1, forward strand.
TGGTGGATATGGTCCAATCACCCTTCGTGGGTAGGCCTACGTCCTGCAGTGGACTATTAAAAGGCTGATACAGTACAGTGTATGTGTGTGTGTGTGTGTGTGTGTGTGTGTGTGAGGGTGTGTGCGCGTGTGTGTATGTGTGTGTGTTTGTTTGTATGAAAGTTACCTTTTTACTATCATTCCTAAAGCTCTGCTGCGTGTTTATCTGTTGTAAGGTAGACTGCAGATACACGAGCGGGTCGCGGCCCTCCTCCTCTGTGTCTACTATCACATACGAGTCCTGGGCTTCGTTCTCTGAAACAGAACAGAAATTAATTATTTCCTAATAGCTTCAATATCGGCTATTTAAATAAATGCAAATTTGAATTTTGATTTCAATTTTCTCCGGGATAAATAGTAGTCTACGACCTTTGAACTATACTCGTATCTAAGCCATAAATCAAGTCGGCCCGTGAAATAGTAACAAACAAACACACTTTGGGATTTATAATATTAGTTATTTCTTCTGGCTCACATATGGATTAAGGTAAAGTACAGGCAGAACAGACAGACACACACACACACACACACACACACACCCCCACACACACACACAGTTACACACACACACACACACACACACACAGTTACACAGACACACACACACACAGTTATACTAAGCGCCACACAAGTCGCGCTTAGTATACATTAAGTTTGATTCGGTTACACAGATACGCACATACACACAGACAGACAGACACACACACACACACACACAGTTATATTAAGTTTGATTCTAGCTATAGATGCTTACGTTCAACATCGCTCGAGTTGGCGAGTACACAGGTAACGGTGTTATCGCCGTTTTCGTCCGTCCCGGCGTCCACCAGCTGGAACGTTGAGTTGCCATCGGATCTACAAACGGAACGATTAATTATATAAATATAGTTTTACTATGGAAATTAACGTGGTTTTCACACATTTTATACTATATATAACGGGGCTAAACTCACGTGTAGAACTCACCGTTGAAATGGTGGAGACATAGTGAGCTCAGTGTGCTGGAGTATCCCCGACGTATACCAGGATACCGACGAAGAGGATCTTCAGTGCGCGCCGACACAACAATCTTCTCTACCCTCCCCCGCCCCACCACCGCAGCCGCTGTCATCGCGAGCGCTACGCGCCGCAGCCCGCAGTGCATTGCGAGACGGCTCCGCGTGCTAGCACTCGCCAACTTGAGAAAGATCGCCGAATGCGACCGAAACTATAGTCGTTACGACTATCCGTACACGTGAGGTTAGTCCCGTTATATTTAGTATAAAATAAATATAGTTTTAAAAAAACACGCTTAGAGTCGTATTTCTTTTTTTTTAATGCTTTGTCATCAGTCTTTGATAGGTGTGCAAAGTTTGAAGAAAATGTGATCGCTCAAAGTAGGTCACAATCGAGCTCAAAGGGATTGGTTACAAACATACAGGTGAAACTAATAAAACCGTGTTAAAAATTATATTTATACTACACCTGCTCGGAAAGTACCTTGATACTTTATCAAATTTACGGTAGAAAGTACGTCATTGCATATCGAACAAATATGCGGCGAGAAAACGCTTCTGAGCGGGAGAGAAAAGTGTATGAAAATCCATTTCTTACGTGGTTTTTCTTTTTTAATTTTGGGTAAGACTATGCGCTGGTAACCTAAATATCAAAAGCCAAAAAGTTTTTACAGTGAGTTTTTATCTCCAAGTTCGCAAACTGACACTGGCCACTAGCTGTGTGTTGGATGGTGTCAAACAATTTGAAAAAAGAACATGTGAAAATTGCAGACGCCATTGGCGCCATTTTCAATTTGTGTGTTGTTTGAGGATTCAGTTTTCGTAGAAAAGTAAAATAATTCAATTAGTAAAGATTTAGTTTTTTATTTTCCTCGTAGGTGTAGTATAAAGCACTATGTATCACTCGAGAGAAAGGGCGATTCCCGATCTCGGGTGTTTTAAAGCCCTCGCCTACGGCTCGGGCTTCAAACGACAGCCTCGACGGTAATCGGTCACTTTCTCCTCTCGGTGAACAATGTACTATTCATAACCAGCTATTTATTGAGCCCAATTTTAGTGGCGCCAGCGTAAATTTAATAGCAACGTAAAAAGTTTTCTCTCTATCGAATGCCTAAAGTGAAAAAGGAACAGAAATAGTCTAGTTAGCTATTATACAGAGTGTTTTTTTTTTCAGTGCACATACTTTGCACACGGAAAGTATAACAAACAAACAATTAAACCTCTACATTGGTTTCACTCACTTTAGTACAAAAACATTGAAATAACTTCAAGAGAAAGTATACAGATAAACGGAGTAATCAATGGCATCCTACGTCTGAGTACCTACGCGGCCGCGCCGTACCTACGCCCGAGACGTTTTGGTAGGTAGTTATTGTCTGGAGTGTAGGGTGCATGCAATATAATTTTCTTTGGAATAGTTTGACAAATAAAAAAAACTAAATAATACGGAGAGCCGTGGTGGACAAGAGGTAGCGACACCCGCCTTACAATCGTGAGGTCGTGGGTTCGAATCCCCGGTCCCGTACCAATGAGTTCTTTGGAATTTATGTACGGAATTTCACACCACTGGCTTTTCGGTGAAGGAAAACATCGTGAGGCAACCTGCATACGTCCGTAGAAGAAATTCGATGGCGTATGTGAATCCACCAACCCGCACTGGGCCAGCGTGGTGGATATGACCCAATCACCCTTCGTGGGTAGGCCTACGTCCTGCAGTGGACTATTAAAAAAAGGCTGGTACAGTACAGTAAATAACACTCTTAGGAGTCATTTTTTTTTATAAGTGCATTATCATCATTATTTGATAGGTGTGCTGTACTGTACCAGCCTTTTTAATAGTCCACTGCAGGACGTAGGCCTACCCACGAAGGGTGTTTGGGCCATATCCACCACGCTGGCCCAGTGCGGGTTGGTGGATTCACATACACCATCGAATTTCTTCTACGGACGTATGCAGGTTGCCTCACGATGTTTTCCTTCACCGAAAAGCCAGTGATGTGAAATTCCGTACATAAATTCCAAAGAACTCATTGGTACGGGACCGGGGATTTGAACCCACGACCTCACGATTGTAAGGCGGGTGTCATTACCTCTCGACCACCACGGCTATATTAGGTGATAGGTGTGCAAAGTTTAAAAAAAATCTGATCGCTCAAAATCGAGCACAAAGGGGTTGGTTACAAGCAAGCAAGCAAACGTACAGGTGAAAGTAATAAAAGCGTGTTTAAAATAGTAAATCTTATTATGAGCGAAATATGTTCTATTAATGATATCTATTGCGCGATAAAAATTTGTGCACTGAATAAAAAGTCATCCTGTAGTTACGTTGGCGCGTCTAAAATTGGGCTTATTGTGTGGTTTTTATCGACAAATCGAGCCCTTTTAAATAATAAATAATAATAAATAATTTATTTCGCTGCCAAATCATGAACTAATTACATACGGTCTTACCACAAAAGTTTTAAGTTTAGACTCTGTCTAACAGAACAAATTGCACGGTTAAACAGTGTTTAAGGCGTGTTTAAATCTTTTGTGATAAGGCGGATTGTGTTCATAAATTTAACTTAATAAAATGCATGCAGGAACATTATAGGTCCAATTATGAAGGCACCACCGTAATTATAATAGCTAATTACATTATTTCTGTTTCGTTTTTACTTTGGCATTCGATCGTCAGTATATTATTCTATTCTGTACTGTACCTACCAGCCTTTTTTTTAAATAGTCCACTACAGGACATAGGCCAACCCACGAAGGGTGATTGAGCCATATCCACCACGCTGGCCCAATGCGGGATGGTGGATTCACATACGCCATCGAATTTCTTCTACGGACGTATGCAGGTTGCCTCACGACGTTTTCCTTCACCGAAAAGCCAATGATGTGAAATTCCGTACATAAGTTCTAAAGAAACTCATTGGTACGGGATCGGGATTTGTACCCACGACCTCACGATTGCAGGTGGGGTGTTACTAGCACTAGACCACCACGGCTTTTCTTTGGCCCAGTGCGGGTTGGTTATTATTCTATCCTAAGGCTCAAAGAAAAAAGAACTTACTTGATCAGCGAAAGGAGGTCTAAATTCATAACACCTTTGTCATTGTCCAACACTTGGACGTAGCTCTGTAACAAGTGCGAAAAATAAATAATTGCCATGTAATAACTTCTTATAAATCGCTGATCGCCGGCTGCATGCACGAAAAAGTGTCACGTTCCGCCTGAGCTGAGCATGCAAGCGAGAGCGCGGAACAAGTGATAGAGAGGCACGATAGGCCTAAGCGTTCGGCTTGTATAGGCCGCGCCACATGCGCACGCGGATGTGCGGTTGGCTCCCTCCACTTGGATCCAGCTAGGCTCCACTTGTGGATCTGCGGATACCTTTTTCTCCTCTTAAATCCACCGTGGATCCATGGATACTTTTTTTCCACTTAAATCTACAAGTGGATTCATGGATACTTCTTTTTCCATCTAAATCCACAGGTGGATTCACTGATTTTTTTTTTCTGCTGCGATATCTGATCTGTGGATCTGAGGACAATTTTATTCCTTTTCTTTGAGAAGCACTTGAGCAAAAATCCTCAACCTGAGCACTTGAGAAAGTCGGGTGATCGCAGCAGAAAAAAAAATCCGTGAATCCACCTGTGGATTTCGATGGAAAAAGAAGTATCCATGAATCCACTTGTAGATTTAAGTGGAAAAAGAAGTATCCATGAATCCACTTGTAGATTTAAGTGGAAAAAGAAGTATCCATGAATCCACTTGTAGATTTAAGTGGAAAAAGAAGTATCCATGAATCCACTTGTAGATTTCAGTGGAAAAAGAAGTATCCATGAATCCACTTGTAGATTTAAGTGGAAAAAGAAGTATCCATGAATTCACTTGTAGATTTAAGTGGAAAAAGAAGTATCCATGAATCCACTTGTAGATTTTAGTGGAAAAAGAAGTATCCATGAATCCACTTGTAGATTTAAGTGGAAAAAGAAGTATCCATGAATCCACTTGTAGATTTAAGTGGAAAAAGAAGTATCCATGAATCCACTTGTAGATTTCAGTGGAAAAAGAAGTATCCATGAATCCACTTGTAGATTTAAGTGGAAAAAGAAGTATCCATGAATTCACTTGTAGATTTAAGTGGAAAAAGAAGTATCCATGAATCCACTTGTAGATTTTAGTGGAAAAAGAAGTATCCATGAATCCACTTGTAGATTTCAGTGGAAAAAGAAGTATCCATGAATCCACTTGTAGATTTAAGTGGAAAAAGAAGTATCCATGAATCCACTTGTAGATTTAAGTGGAAAAAGAAGTATCCATGAATCCACTTGTAGATTTAAGTGGAAAAAGAAGTATCCATGAATCCACTTGTAGATTTAAGTGGAAAAAGAAGTATCCATGAATCCACTTGTAGATTTAAGTGGAAAAAGAAGTATCCATGAATCCACTTGTAGATTTAAGTGGAAAAAGAAGTATCCATGAATCCACTTGTAGATTTAAGTGGAAAAAAAAGTATCCATGAATCCACGGTGGATTTAAGAGGAGAAAAGGGTATCCGCGGATCCACAAGTGGAGCCTAGCTGTGGATCCAAGTGGAGGGAGCCGTGAAGTTAGCTACAAGCTGCGCAATAGCCAATCAACGTGCGGTTTTATGTGAAGCTTCAGTCAGGATTGGATATTGCGCAGCTTATAACTAACTTCACATCCGCCGACTTGTGTGGCGCGGCCTATAACGCATATAACGTTACGTAAAACTATCATTCGTAAACCAACTTTGCAGACCATTTTTTTAAATGAAATGATTTTTATCGTGCTTCACACACTAGGTGTATAAAAAATTTCTTTTTGTGATAATCATTTCAAAAATTGACGCGTTCGCAGGATTTGAACCGGCATCTCTATGGGATTCCGGCCCAGATGCTTTGTCCAAATTAAGCTAAAACGCTGTCTGCGAAAACGTTGAATTAGTGCAAGTGTTTTAGTGAACAGTATCTGGGCCGGAATCCCAGAGAGATGCAGGTTCAAATCCTGCGAACGCGTCAATTTTTGAAATGTCACAAAAAGAAAGTTTCATTTTTTTTTGTTTGATATATATAGTATGTGAATCAAGTACACATCTAAGAATCATCATAATAAAATAAATATATAACTATGAATCAGCAATATCTTTATAAATTATAGCCTATGTGTTATTCTGATGAGTAAGCATTACTATTGCAAAGTTTCACCTCAATCCGTTCAGTAGTTATTGCGTGAAAGTGTGACAAACATCCATACATACTCACAAACTTTCGCGTTTATAATATTAGTAGGATAACATGCCCAATTATGAAGGCGCCATCGTAAATTTAATAGCAACGTAAAATGTGTTCTCTCTATTAAAGGCCTAAAGTGAAAAGAAACAGAAATAGTCTAATTAGCTGTTATAATTACGATGGTGCCTTCATAATTGGGCATATTAACACTGTGCTCAAGTTAAAAAAAATAATGTGTTACGTTTAAAAGGTTAAAACTGTTTTAAGTTACTTACTCCTTTATCGAAAGCCGCGACTTCCACAATTTGAAGCTGTCCTGTAAGAAAGAAAGCAAAATAAAAATTTGGGGACATCTTACACCCTGTCTCTGACCCCAAACTAAGCAAAGCTTGTGATATGGCTGCCAGAGACTGATATACTACATATACATATTTTTAAATACATACTTATATAGATAGTAACTAAATAACACCCAGACACAGAGCAAACACTTGTTCATCAAATAAATATTTGCTCTGGGTGGGGATCGAACCCACGCCTCTTTGACTCAAAAGTTAGAGTCACTAACCACTGAGCCACCAAAAAAAGAATGAACATAATCTGTGAGACTTACAATAAATATATAAGTATCAGAATACGATTTAATTTTTACTTGTAATAAGGAAAACATTTGGGGTTTAAGCCCTCGAAATTAATATGAGCAAGAGATAAACTTTTGAATGTTTTCTTTTACAAACAAGTTCTAGTTAATGAAATGATTTTTGTAAACAAAGATACTCAGTGTCGGATTATCACTAAGGCAGGAGCCCCACATCGACTAAGGGCCCCTAGGCATTTGGTAAGCAGGGTCGCCGTTCCATGCAAATCATGACAAATAAAAAAAAAATTAGCCATTGTAATGATGATGATGATCACTAACATGCCTGGTATTGAAAAACTATTGGAATGGCTGGAACCCCCAATGGCTGTAAAGGTTTGTAATAGGGCCTCGATAATCGCACTGCCTATGGGCCCCTGATAGGGTTAATCCAGTAATGCAGGTACCCAAATACCAAGTGAATGACACACCAGAACAGCATATTTCTCTACTAGTTCACTTCAGTATGAAATTAACTTAAAATAGGGGCCATTCAAGTATTACGTAAGCACTATAGGGGGGTGGAGGGGTTTATCATTTGCTTATTTTTGATGACATGGGGGATGGGGGGGTCTAAAAGTTAATTACGTCAGCAATAGTTATTTATTTCTTTTCGCATATATGTGTTAAAGTTCTCTAAGCTAAATCTATTTTCTTATTTCTAGAATTAAATCTGCTGCTCATGAATCCATAAAAAAGAAAAATGTATATAGGTACCAATGTTTACGTAAGAATGGGGGAGGGGTAAGAACTTTGCTTATTTTTGCTGACAAGGGAGGAGGGGGGGTATATAATTGTAATAAATCTGCTTATGTAATAGTTGATCGGCCCCATATAATTATGTATTTTATTAAATTCACACTTACCATTTTTGTACTCAGCAGTTAGCATTTGCCCGTCATTGGTTTGAACAATTTGTGTTTCCTCATCAGACATGATTTACGTCTGCAATAGAAGAACTATACATAAATACACACAGCAGACGCCATAAGTTCCTCTTACAGCCTACACCTTCACAAACCAACACTGCATACCACATCCTCAGCAACAGAGTGGTTTACAACTGGAACAGGTTGCCTGAGGATGTAATCTCAGCAAGGACTATTAACACATTTAGGAATAGACTGGATCTTTGGATAAAGAAGGAAAAAATTTCCTTGACAGATAAATACCTACTAATTTTATTCGACTCTGCTTGATATAGGCACATCAGTTTATACTGCTCGCCTATAAACAAATAAATAAATTAAGATAACCTATTTTAAATTATTTAAGTGACAAGACTGTGGTGGTCTTGTGGTAGTAACACCCACCTTACAACCATGAGATGGTTCAATCCTAGTCCCGTATCAATTAGTTATTTGCAATAGTTATGTTCATCAAGATTTTAAAAAAATATTTTTTGACTTAGTTCATTCTGGATCAGAGGTGTGGGTTCGATTCCCACCCAGGGCAAGTATTTATGTTATGAATGTAGGTGTTTGCTCTGTGTTTGGGTGTTATTTAGGTATTATCTATATATTTTTGTATATGTAGTATAAAGACTAAGCCGTGGTGGTAAAGAGATAGTGACACCCGCCTTACAATCGTGAGGTCGTGGGTTCAAATCCCCGGTCCCATACCACTGAGTTCTTTGGAATTTATGTACAGAATTTCACACCACTGGCTTTTCGGTGAAGGAAAACATTGTGAGGCAACCTGCATATATCCGTAGAAGAAATTCGATGGCGTATGTGAATCCACCAACCCGCACTGGGCCAGCATGGTGGATATGGCCCAATCACCCTTCGTAGGTAGGCTTACGTCCTGCAGTGGGCTATTAAAAAAGGCTGGTACAGTATATCAGTCTCGTGCAACAGTATCACAAGCTTTGCTTAGTTCGGTGTCAGAGACTGTGTGTAAGATGTTCCCCTAATATTACATACATCTCTGAGAGGTTTTTCAGTGAAGGAAAGCACCGTGAAAACAACCTGCATACGTCTCTAAGAAGAAATTAGATGACCTATGGTGAATCCACTAACTCGCACTGGGCAGGCGTGGTGGATATGGTCCCAACACCTTCCATACTAGCTTGCTGATTTATGATTTTCATCAAGACCCGAGCATTATTTTACACCATTATAAGCTGATATTTAGAACTTTCGCAGCGGAGATAGTGAAATACTTAGTACTTATTGATGTAACTTCTCTCAGATATTACCGAAAGGTTTAGTTAGTTTGGTCAATCAGGAAGGTCTCGACTTGGTCTCGACAAAGGCTCAATGTGAAGACATTAGGTATAGTATAGTCAACATGGTAAAAACCTATTTCTAAACTGGGTTTAGAGTGAGTAATATTTTCTTGTTCGTATAACATCTTCAGCAATCTCGAGCGAGAAATGGATCAACAACAAAAAGCAGCTGACAAATCAAAATGTCGATTTCATTGCAACACCGAAAGATTTTGGTGTTTCTATTTTTCGATTGATTTTAATTATATTGCAACAATCTACTTACTTTAACTAAGTGGCAACAATAGAGACACAGGAAACTTGTCGATTATCCACTTCAAAACGAAGAACTAACAGCAAAATAACACGATTCACTTAGCTTTCCACTCTAAATAACCTCCGCCATCTTCTATCAAAATAACTTTTTATTTTTCTCGCGGAGGGATAGCGTAATTTCTACCATATTCTACCAAACCACCCATGTTTTGTGATTTCTTCCATAATAAAGATATTGCCAACGTGGAATTTATTAATACCCACCTAGGTTTGAAAGATGCGAATATTGAAGAATATTTTATTCAATGCAATACTATTTTTACTATACTGTTGCTTTCAACAAAAATTAATTAATTGTCCTAGGTAGAGCAAGGGTATAGCGCTCCTTTTCACACATACGCTTAATGGCCATTACTCTGTCCCACTCAGATTACCGTACTAGATAGAAGTCAATCGGGGTCACCGCGTACGTGGGTTTAGAAACTATTGATAGAATTTGTACAGCACAGCAGAGAACTGCACATGCGCTATGTAAAGGCGGGAAACGAATTTATCCATCTCTTTCGCACTAGTAGAGTTCACGTAAGAAACGCTATAAAAATTGAATTTGGAATATTTCAACAAATATAAGTTTTTATAGACCGAAAACAAATTGAGTGATATTTTGTAAAATGTTGACTTCAACTTTCTAAATATAATCTGCAGACAGAATGCTGCTTTTGGTCTTAACGTGATTGAAATTTGAATCCTAAATCGCGCAAGTGATATTTTTCTTGATACTAAACACGAATGCCAAGTTCTATAGAGTTGTTTCGGGAGGTCCGTAGCTACTGCGTAAGCCAGTCGTGGCGAGGAGCTGGTCAAAGTCCCCGCCATCAGATATGTTGAAGCCTTTAAGCAATCATATTATGGTAAAAATAAATAATGTCAAATATGTCAAGAAAATGCTAAGAGAGGCCACGGTCTCATCATCACGTCAGTAGCTGATTAGACCTTCTTTTTTGTTATCTTGTACTTTTTTAGCTGTTAGCATATTTTCGTCTATGCTGTTAGGTATCCAAGAGTTCCTTATAAGAGCTTGGTTTATCTCTCCGATATAACCGATAAAGCTAACTCTTTAATTTGTTATTGTAAAATTATAGAGCTTTCATTTAGAGTAACTTTCAAGTGATAACCTAATTAGGTCTTTCAAATATATCATGACCTACTTTACCGTTACACCAAAACACGTTCTCGAGATCGAGCAATGACATTTTAAATCTTATTCTTTATTTTATAATGAATTAGGTATTTCAAATAATTATGTCATGACCTACTTTACCCTTACACCAAAAACACGTTCTCGAGATCGAGCAATGACATTTTGAATCATATTCTTTATTTTATAATTAATCGAGTATTTCAAATAGTTATGTCATGACCTACTTTACCCTTAGGTAGTGTTGTTATATTATCTTATTTGCCCTTAGATAAATCAAATACACGTTTTGGAGATCGAGCAACATTTTAAATTTGCATAATAAATGATTAATATCACTGTGAAAAAAATTTCTTAGTGCAAAGAATTAGCTAGAATGAGGTGTACTAAATTTTTAGGTGGATACTATATTTTCTATATTAAAATCTAATAAAGGTGAATATTGTAGTAAACATTTCAACATTGAGCTGGCTCTACATACAAAATATTTTATATTTAATACGATAATGTATGATTAAAACTCTACATAGTGATAATAATTAAAAATATGTTGATACTATGTACCCGTATGTACCATGTCAAATGTAATATTGTACAAGTGATAGTTAAAGCAATAAGTAAGTAATAAAAAAAAGTAACTCGATTATTACCAACTACAATAATGTAGTTCTTAAATATTATCCTCTAAATAACTCGTTATATTTTATTGTTGTTACGGGATAATCTATTACTGCAAAATGATTCAAAATATTTATACATTTCAATTCGATTCTATATCAATAACCATTGACAATAGCATCAATAGCTATTTAAGTAATAAGTATATTATTATATAAGTAAGCGTGTACAGATATCAACAGCATAAATTACTGTTATAATGAAATATAATAAATTAAGAGAGATAATAATTATTAACTGTTGGAATATGTATGTAACAAACAATTTTTTGAACAAACAAGGCTTGACAAATTATTTCCAGCAAAAAAAAATCGTTGGAGTGCTAAATACAACGAACAAACGGGTGCTTCAGGTTTATTTATTAATTTGCGTTAATAATCTATCTGAAGATTTTTTTCTTTAGAAAATTCAAGGACATCTCTAAAAACACACAAACTTAATGTAAAATTTATTACTCTTTCAAGAGTTTAATAATGTATTTTAGTAAAATAATACAAAATTTATTAAAAAAAACTGACACTAATTTTGTATCATCAATATTAATTTGATATTTAGCGTGTAAAATTTCCTTACAAAAACAACTTCACCACAATAATAGTTTTATGGAGTCAAGTCATTTGACTATTTTTGACTTCAAAAATCTTATCTTTTATCTGACATAATAATAAAAAGCTTGATTTTCTCAAGTTACAAACAACTATAATTTCTGGTCACTCAATCGCTTACAAAAATATTGTGCGTGGACCGGGGATCGAACCCGGGACACAGCCTACATCATATTGACTACTAAATATTCTGTGTTCTTGGTTCCCCTATAGTGATGTAACTGACCAAGTAGCCAATCACATCGCGAGGGCTGAATCGCACAAACGAAATTTTCTCGTCGTTCTGAACGTGTATCTGTAACAGTTCCACTACGCCGGGGAGTCCTAAGCTACACAGTAAACCGGTCGTGGCGGGGGGCCGGCTTAAGCCCCCGCCATCTGCTGTGTCGTCTTACTAAGCGTCATGAATGGATATAATTAAAAAAGGTTCATACAAAATGAAAATGATACATTGTGAAACAAGTAAATCGAGGAACTTTCCTCAACTCCACTGTACTAGCTACTTCGACTCTCTTTTTGTGTTTAACTTTTAAAATATTTTCATGGATCTTTAAACGTTTTGTTTTACTTTATGCCACGCAGATAATCCTACTTATATAATATTATAAACGCGAAAGTTTGTGAGGATGGATGGATGGATGGATGGATGGATGGATGGATGTATGGATGTTTGTTACTCTTTCACGCAAAAACTACTGAACGGATTGAGATGAAACTTTGCAATAATATAGCTTATATATCAGAATAGCACATAGGCTATAAATTATAATTATATATTGCGTATGCGGGCGAAGCCGCGGGTAAAAACTAGTATTAAATATATTTAAGCTTTTTATAGCGTTTTAAAAATTATTGGTAATATTATATTGCAGTCGTCCATTAGTATTTAGTAATATGGGACAAATCAATTGCAATTGCATAAAAAGTTTACGTTTATGATTATTTATTACAAGGTTACCTGTTTAAATGTAACAAATTGTAGCAAGTAAAGTGAACGAAGAGAATTTATTTCTAATCCGGAGAACCTGGGTTCGAATCTCAATGCATTCATATACTTTTTTCTTTTGCAAGTTTTGTTGCGTATTGTAAGTTGAGAGTATACCGGTAGTTTTAAAATTTCATATTTTAAAAGAGAATTATTTTTGAAACACCTAATTTACGATTTCAAAGTTAATGCCCACGAACAGTTAATTGTATAGAAACTGGATTTCAGTCCACCCCTCTCCATTTTAAAGTAGAGTCATATCATACAGAGACATCACAGCACTGTATCTGATAGTATTTTGGTATTTCTAAATGTTTGATGTCATTTTCCTAAAGTTTACAAATCTACGATTCTGATAAAGTACTTTAACATTATGTTAACGAAGTACAATTTACTAGAAAAAACTTCCAAGAAAAATATATTAATCTTATAGGCACTAATGACATGTTTTAATTTATCCTGTTATTTTTAGCACAAATAACATTAATTATTACTATTATTTTTAATATTATATTAGCTTTTTCACTATCTATTTGTAAATCTAGATTACATAGAGTATTGAGTAATGCAAATCATATCATATCTTAAAAACATCATTACATCAACCGCTCAACCGGAGAACGTAGTGGACGTTTTCCTTCCGGTTGCAAATAATTAAAGGCTTTCTAATAAGATTTATTAGAAGCAGTCAGAATGTCACTTTTCTACATCAGATTGTCGAAACTTGTACAATTTAAAATTTCGAGAAAATGTTATGAACTCTCTCTTTTGGACTTACTCTACAAGACCTGCATCGCGCAAACGAAATTTTATCAACCGCTTCGTCCATATACGGCCAGACTTTCTCGTCTCTCAGGGAGTCCTACGCCACTCAGTAAAGCGGTCAGTGCAGCCACTACACTGAAATGCACATTCCATTCCAAATTCAACCTAATGTCGCGTAGTACTTCAAGATTTGCCATTCTGTTGACTAGAAGCAATTGCTAGACTGTACTGGGATGGTGTAGAATGACGAATGCTTGAACTGGACATGTCTGCTTACAGAACTGCAGTGGCGACTTTGATTCCCCTTTTTTGTAAAATTTTCGTCATATTAAGATTTTTTAAAATTTATAATTTGAATAGAGTTATATCTTTAAATTGATCTAACTAGCGTATAAATATATAAGAAACAATAATACATTTTATGTTTATAGCTTAGTAAGTATGTCATATTTCAATGTGCAAGCTTTGAATGCAATAAAAAAGCAGTATTATTTTCTTATTATTTAGCATTATTAAATTCTCGAACGAAGCCATATTATTATACATGTGTTTATAACACTATTATAATTTTATAAATAAAATATCATAAAACGATTAACAAGAAATTGTTAGGGGGCTTTTATTTTAAAATTATTTTTTAACGCCATCTATTGCATTCTACAAACCAAGCGTTTAGTTACCTGTGTAGCATTCTATGTACCTGTTATGTCGGTGATAGGTAAAAATCCAACAGACACTGACTCTACATCTCTACAAACACCATGTCACAGACTAAGATACATGTAAATGATCTCCAAGGAACAAGCAAGATGGCGGTTTTATCGAAGATGATTTTTATTATTATCGCAACATTATGCTATATCAAATAGTCGTAAATGATGGCTTGTAGAGTATCAAAAATATTTAGTCAAAGATTAATATTAAAAATCCACTACTAAAATATTTGTGGTTTAATATTAACACGACATTACCAATGCAAGGGGTAGTTTTTTCAACACATGACAACCCCATACTTTGAACGAAACTGCGCAAGTCAAAACAGCGTCAAATAAAATAATAGCTTTGTCAAAAATCATGGAATACACGAGTTACAAAATAAATAACAATTTTTAAGTATACTAATCGACAATTTCACTTAATTCATTTATCACAAAAGCATTTAATAATTATAAGCAATTTATGGTAAAAAAATTGCACCCCCTTTACTGTCAGGTGAGTACTCATTTAATATTTTAATATAGGTATTAATTTAGTTGTCCACCAAATGTGCAAAAATACTCAAAAATCACAATTCTACATTATTAATATAAAAAATGTTAGATTTTCTATATCCATTTTTTATTCAATACGTTTACGCAAGAAATTATTTAGTACAATATTACGTCAAAATATAAGGGCCTGTTTAAACGAGGGCTCAGGGCACTCGCAGCACAGTTCCTACTGTGCAATTATTAAATGCACTGCTATTTTTTAAAGATGTATTTCATGTAAGATTTCTTACCTATTTTCGTTGTAATATTATAGCTAAGTGTTTAATTTTATTCTAAATTCTATTTATTGTTTATTTATTCTAAATTCTTATTTTATTTCCTTTGCAGATCGAAAATGGCAACAACAGGTTCTGGAGCAGTATTTTTCCTCGGCACACGAGCCCATTATCAGGTTTATTTTAAATTCAGTATAATATGCCGAATCAAACTTGGTGGCGTCTGTGACTCTATGAAGTTGCGAAAATCCCCACTCCTCACCACCGTAGACAAATGATTCTGCTACTGCTCAATGACTCGCCTCGTATACACAAACGCCATTACCTAAGTTTGATTTGGCTTATAGCTGATTTACCAAATAGGCTGAGGCCTAGAGTGGCAAAAATAGGGGGTGGCAACTTTCTTTTGACTTAACTCACTAGACCCGCCTTTGCACAAATCATATAGATTATACCTATCATTTATTACGTTTATCAGAATCAAAGTTTATTAATTAATTTGTGGTTAATAGGGAAGTTTCCTTTATCATAAAAACTAAAAATAATTATATACATTTAAGGACGTTAGAATTATATTAGACACAGTGAAAAAATTACTCGAATATCTTAATAAATGACGGAGTTATGGATGTCTAAACATGACCGCACGAAATCAAAAAACCTCGCGACGGATTTACGCGTGTGACGTCATTCGGCTTCAGAGCTGCGCCGTGGGTTAGGCGGGAGTAAGAAAAAAAGGAAATAAAGTGCTTCATTCTATGTCGGGTATTTTTCTAAGCCACGAATACGTTCTAGAATATCATTGTACTTATCTTTATGTTATGATCAACATTTACTATGGGACCAACCTCCCAATATAACGAATAAAAAGTCAGCATTCCCATGATTTTGTCCTGAGTAAATGAACTTTATTTCTAAATGGAACAAGACTTGACGTGTGTACCTACTGTTCTGCGGTTATTACATCTGTATATATTGACTAGTAGTTTTCCAAATAGTAGACCTCACAAGTTTACATTTTGGTGAATATTTTCTGGTAATCAGTTTTCAAAAATGCACAACTTGCACAGGCAAATATATTCATAATTACAATATTCTGTCCTAAAATATCATTGTAAATTATGACCAACTTTTACTATAGGACTAATCCCCTGTATAAGGTTATCCAAAACTTCTCAGCCTAATATTTGTTCTTATAAAGTCATTGTAGGTAATAGGTTTTTCAGGACTTATTTTTTAGTTCCGAAAATGACAGATGTGAAAGTGACATCTGCCATTATATGGCATATTATTAAAGAATTCATACTAGAGTGGCATGACAGATGTCATCCGAAATGTAGATCTCGTTGAGCTCTATCAATTTTGTGCCTAAAGTAACGGTATAGAAACGTCAGTTACGGAGATAAATTACTTTAAAGAGCTGTCATCCGAAATATAGATATTGTTGAGTTCTATCACTTTTGTGAAGACAGCAATGGTCTAAAATCGTTAGTTACAGAAATAAACCGCATTTAAGTTTGACAGCTGTCACTTTGAGACCTGACATGTCATCCTAGTATGGATTCTAGAATTTTACAGCTGTCACTTTGTTCAGTCATTTTTAGGGTTTCGTAGTAAAACGAGGAACCCTTAAAACTTCGTTATGTCCGTGTAACGAACGGACGCCGTTTACAGACCATATTAAAAACTTTCCCTGAAAATTATTTTGAGCACTGTGGAATCATAAATTTTAGAGCTATAAAGAAAAAAATTGAAATTTTTAAACATTAGAGGTCATCGACCTCACATGTATATTTCATACAAACAAACAAACAATAACACTTTATTAGACAACCACATAACATAAAAAAATTACAGGGACAAAACAATACAATTAATATGTTTCTAACTGGTGGCCTTATCGCTTTAAGCGAATTCTCCCAGGCAACCAAGAATTCATACTAAATTACGTTTTCCTAGTAATCAACCATCTTAAAAATTGGTTTTTATCATCATCATAATCATCGTCACGTCTACGGAAGCCTATCATACGCATGTCTTGACACGCACTTGACAACTTATTGGGACTAGAAAATAAAAGCTTTGAAAAAATTATCTAAAGTATTTTATTAGAACAAAATATATTACGCTTCACCAGTTCTAGCTAGCTAACCCTGTATAGGGGATCAGTCCCAAACTCTGACACCAGGGCTAGCCACCCGGCCTATACAAACTTACTTACTTAGTCCCATAATATACAATAATATCTTAGTAAAGAACCTTACCATTTTTATGATTAAGAATTTATTTACCTGTGAAAGTTGTGAACTTATTACGAGAAAATGTATACTTGCGAGGTCTACTGTTTAGAGAGCTACTAGTTAATAGTTATAGATCAAAGTACCAAAGTACACTAGACACATACACCAAGTATTGTTCCATTTAGATATAAAGTTCATTTACTCATGACAAAATTATGGGAATGCTGACTTTTTATTCGTTATATTGGGAGGTTAGTCCCATAGTAAATGTTGATCATAACATAAAGATAAGTACAATGATATTCTAGAACGTATTCGTGGCTTCGAAAAATACCCGACATAGAATGAAGCACTTTATTTCCTTTTTTCCTTACTCCCGCCTAACCCACGGCGCGGCTCTGAAGCCGAATGACGTCACACGCGTAAATCCGTTGCGAGGTTTTTTGATTTCGTGCGGTCATGTTTAAAAATTCATAACTACGTCATTTTTGAAGATAATTGAAAAATAAAAACACCATAATTTATTGCAGACTTAGTGTAATTTAATAAAAATAAAACTAGAGAACGGGAAACTTCTTTATTATAACTTAATTGACGAAAACTTTATATATATTTATTGTGGCTGACTAGCAGTAGGCTGATATAGGATAATATAATATAATGATTATGACATTGATTAAATAAAAATAGGAGAATGTAATATTATATAAATTAACGTTGCCACACCCTTGTAGGGTCATATGTGTATAGCTTTTAAAACATGTTATTTAAGATCTACATGTAATACCACATATAGTGCAATAAAGATTGATTGATAGGCTGATGAGGATGATAAATGGTACTGTACCATCATTTTTAATCGTCCACTGCAGGACGTAGGCCTACCCACGAAGGGTGATTGGGCCATATCCACCACGCTGGCCCAGTGCGGGTTGGTGGATTCACATACGCCATCGAATGTCTTCTACGGACGTATGCAGGTTGCCTCACGATGTTTTCCTTCACCGAAAAGCCAATGATGTGAAAATCCGTACATAAGTTCCAAAGAAACTCATTGGTACGGGATCGGGATTTGAACCCACGACCTCACGATTGCAGGTCGGGCGTTACTACCACTAGACCACCACGGCTATATGATAAATGGTATTGTGAATTAATCTGAAATTGTAGAGGTCAGTAGGGGCAGAACAATATTTATGGCCTAATTTTATGTTTCCTATTGGTAGCACACGTATAAATACGGCACTGATTAATTTAAAGGTTGAATCATACAACTTGGCGGCTGCGATGTTACCTACAAGCTGCGGATAGCTCAATCCTGTGGGATTTATCGACTGCCTCGGTGGCTCAGTGGTTAGTGACTCTAACTTCTGTATCAAAGAGGCGTGGGTGCGATCCGCACCCAGGGCAAATATTTATGTGATGAACATAAGTGTTTGCTCTATGTCTGGGTGTTATTTAGTTACTATGTATATAAGTATGTACTATTTAAAAATAAGTATATGTAGTATATCAGTCTCTGGCAGCCATATCACAAGCTTTGCTTAGTTTGGAGTCAAAGGCCGTGATATTATATATATTATATTATAAATATTTATTTATTTATTTAATCCTGACTGAAGCACACATACGAGTATTGGATTATCCGTAGCTTATATAGTTAACTTCACTTCAGTTGTAGGATTCGACTTATAACAGCTTTCTATAGACTCTGCAATTTCTGTGCACAGCAGATAACTTAGAGCTCCATACACTTTCGTTAAAATACTTATGTAAGCCTAGTCTTAGTAAAACTGCTTCTGGTGATGCGGACAGCGGATGGCATTTAAAACTGCGTTACCGAGGCTCAGATGACACGTGGTTAGTTTAAATGTTAAGTTATGTTAGAGGCCTTCAAGTGGCTTAAAAACACTGACACTGGGGCTAACCCTCCGTCCTCTTACTTACCTGCCCCCCTACCGCCTAAGCAATAGCAATCGTAATAGCAATCGTTTATGACTTCATTTTAGTCATTTGGCACCGCCTATGTGACGTTAGCCATCAATTGCTTTGCGCGGATTGCAAAAGCAATCGTTGAATGAACAACTTTGATGGCTAACGTCACATAGGCGTTGCCAAATGACTAAAATGAAGTCATAAACGATTGCTATTACGATTGCTATTGCTTTAGGCGGTAGGGGAGCAGGTCGTAGCTTTTTAGCTTACAACTTAGAAGAACTAGCTTTATTTGAACTTAGAAATTTCAGATTTAGCTATTTAATACTTCTTTTTGGACGAAAATGGCAACTAATTTACAGGCGAACATAGTTCCGCCTCTTTTTTGGAAAACGGTAATAAGTGTTTAACATTGTTAATAGGTGCTCCAACAGCCAGAGTCGCAATATGACGCTGAGAACGGCAACGCATCTACCGAGACGATTTATCAAAACCCTTCGACTCTGTGGGACAAGGAGCGAGAGATGGACAACTACATCAATGGAGGCAACTACTGTAACGGCACAGGTTACTGCTTATATCAGTATGCTGAGTGTGAATTTTGTCGTAAACCTGACGCGCTCTTCGGCGAGCGCGTAAGCATGTAATTTTGTTGTGTTTCAAAAACGCCTAGCGGCGCGTTTTTGAAACGCTGGCGCTGTACATTTCTTCATACAAATTACCGCGTTCGCTGAAGAGCGCGTCATGTTTACGACAAAACTCACATTCGGCATACAGTAGCGATAGAATACAGGGTTATCCAGAACGGATGTACCTACTAGGCAGAAAGGAGGTGATTCAGGCCATCATTATGAACATCTTTTAATATGGGGTCAACCCGGGATTTACTCGTAGGAAAATAATTTGTTGTTTAATACATTTTGTCAATTGAATTGAAATGTATAGGACAGCTGGTTTTTCTCAAATTCTTAGTACAGGGCAAGTAGATTAGATAACACTATTTGCTGTATAGGCCTTCCTAATAGATTTTTAATGTGAGTATGTTGTATGCCGCAAAGTTCTTGTAGCTAATACTGCACCCACAAGTTAAACTTACAATCTAATTAGAACTCCTACATGCAAGCAGCACACAATCGATTCTATTAAAAACCTGTTAGAAAAGCATATTTTTACTCAATCAATTTAGTAGACCTTTTCATTCAAGATGTAAATGGGTTGTATGCAGCTAATTCAGCGCGTTTCTGTAAGCGCGGTTTTGATAAGGCTATCGTAAACAATCGAGACCTTTTCGATCCGATCGGTATTCGTTCTGTGTCATTTGTGCCTTGTCCACTTGCTAATCCGTTGGGCGATGTCAGTTACTTTGTAACTTATTCGAAATTCTTCTATAGACACATAAAATCCATAGCTTACTTCTGCTTCCTTCATCTTAGAATGGTAGTGTAATTATATCATTATGTCGACTGCTGACCACGTACAGGACGCCCACCTACGAGGTGGACAAATGATCTCATTAAGGCCGCAGAATCACACTGGATGATGCAAGCCGCTTCCAGTCGCATTTATTGGAGATTCATAGGGGAGGCTTAAGTCCAGTATTGGACGTCTTTAGCTTATTGCAGTTTGGTAGATTACGATAGATAGAAACCGGTTAACTAGTTTGTGATCTAGATGTTTTACGATTAGGCGATTTAGATAGATAGCACGCGTTGTATAGCCATGATTCAGTAGATATATTATAATTAAGCTGTTATTGTTAATAAATTTGATCCTCATAGATGGAT
Organism: Hypomecis punctinalis; assembly: GCA_949316475.1. NCBI lineage: Eukaryota > Metazoa > Arthropoda > Insecta > Lepidoptera > Geometridae > Hypomecis > Hypomecis punctinalis. The sequence continues at coordinate 6,382,323 of OX438823.1, forward strand.
CAGATCAGAGACTCATACCATCCAGTGTTTTATTGCGGTCCCTAATGCCACACTAGCAAATGGCTAATGGATGGCAATGTAATGTGTATTTCGTTACAGTGCCTGATGAAAAAGACAACAACTTGAAGAAACGCAGCAAGCGGCGACCGAGCGAGACCGCGCTCTGCGAAGACATGGCTCCGGCGGCTCTCAACAATATCGATAAGTAAGATCATTACGACAAGGCTGTTGTTTATAGGCAAAGCTAAGACTAAACAGTCTAAACACAGATACTAGAGATGTTTATCAAACGACTCTAACTTATTCACCGCCGCAGATTTATTCACTGGTGACAGGCTATCCACGCTACGCTCTCATTTATTTTCAGGTTACTGTCATCATTTTTACGGTGGATGAATTCATCGTTACCGGTCAATCTAATGTACTGATGTATGTATTGGTATACGTCATTGGCGTAGGTGTCATTCATCAAGAGGCGATTTATTAATAATATTTTCATCACATCTATTCGAAAAGGACTACTTGGTTCGCCTTTAAGTGCGCCCAAAGGAGGTGTTTTCTATAAGGAACTTTATAAATGCGCCGGAATTATCTGTGCCGTGCAGTTTTTGAATTTGGAACAAATAAGTGCGACGGAATGATCTTTGCCGCGCACTTTTTGAATTTGGAAGTATTTGTAATGTTAGTGTTCAGTGCCAAGAAAATGAATGAAAGGAATGTAAATTTAAGTTTTCATTTGTTTTATTATTAGATACCATTTAATTTCAATTTAGTTGTTACTCTACGTTTTATTAAATAATACCTAATATTATAGTAAAATATGAGGCGCCTTTTATTTTCTCATAGAGGTGATGAAAAGTAGAGTGTACCACTCGGGCGCAAAATATAGTTTTGGCTCGGGCGACGTACTTTGAACCCTCACTTCGCTGGATTCAAAAAAGCGCTCTCGCCGTAAAAAAAATATTTTGCTCCCATATGATACAATCTACTATTTCGTTTCGTTAACAATGTACCAAATCATTAAAATCATCATTTTATCCCCAGCGCAACCCCAAAGCGTCAGAGCCGCATACCGTTGCTAGCGTTTCTCTCATCCCTCTCCCGTCGTAAGAAGAAGCTGGCCAACTGCCAGCTGCAGCAGCTACGGCAGCTGGAGAATACTCTACTCACTGCTTGTTCATACCGCGAGTCATGTCGCTGCTTGGATTGTCAGGTTAGTAGTTCCAGAAAACGTAACATGTATTACAAATACATGCGGAACAAATTCAATAAATTTGGAGATGCAAAAGAAGATTGCATAATATCTAGTTATCACTAGTTATTGGCTTCGTAGGGATAATATCCCAATCGATGGGATCTCATGACATAGTTTCATTTAAAAAATTGAGGATCTCTTCAAATGATACAATTTAAGTATAAGGAAAATGTAAAATATCGAGGAATCCCGTACGATTACATGTTGATAGCAAAATAAAAAAAATATCGTCTACTGAAAACAGTTTCTCAATCTTCTAGTTGTGGTAACTAACTGGACTGTCAGATTGGTTGAATACCAATAGGTAAGTAACATAAATATACAAAGTGATCACTCTCCCTTTACCGATACAGGTTTCCTTTCCACCCTCAACACTACCACTAGCGTTCCTCTCATCACTCTCCCGTCGTAAGAAGAAGCTGGCCAACTGCCAGCTGCAGCATTTACGGCAGCTAGAGAATATTTATTTTTTTACTATAGGGGACACCTCACACACGATCTTAAACACCAAACTAAGCAAAGCTTGTCATATTATTATGGCTGACAGATACTGTTACTACACAATACATATTGTTAAAAACATACATTTTATAGATATTACCTAAATAACAACCAGACACAGAGCAAACACCTATGTTCATCACATAAATATTTGCCCTGGGTGGGAATCGAACCCATGCCTCTTTGATCCCGTAGTCAGGGTCACTAACCATTGAGCCACCGACACAGTCGATACTCTTCTCACTGCTCCTACCGCGAGTCTTATCGCTGCCTGGATTATCAGGTTAGTGGTTCACAGGAACGCAAATGCGTTCCGAATCTTGTCGGATGTTAAGTTAGCTACAAGCTGCGCGAAAACCAATCAACGCGCAACTCTATGTGAGCTTAAGTTAGGATTGAATATTGCGCAGTTTGTAGCTAATTTTACATCCGCCGACTTCTATATTTCGGCCTAACTAAGCCCTTTCCAGACTGATGTAAACCAGCATCCCAACAGAGGTGGCCTTGCTTGTATCCATCCTGTTGTCATCACTGTAGACTGCAGATTTAATCCAAATTGTATTATGACCTTTATTGTCCTTGGCGCGTGTTTCCCACCAAGCTCACCCCTATTGGGACGCTGGATTACATCCGTCTGGAATGTGCTTTATACTGTAATGTTTCATACGTTGCTGTACACAAATACCTATATATTATGCGGAATAAATCTAGATATGCAAAAAAAGATCATATTTGCATAAAATCTAGCACTCCAGTAATTCACTTCGCAGGGATCCTAATCAATGGGATTTGTGATCATAGTTTCGTTAAAAAAAGTCGAGGATCTCTACAAACAAAAAAAATTTTGAATTAACAACTGAAACAAGCCGAGAGCTTAGGTCTATCATGTCTCTCTATCGCTTGCACGCTGGGCTGAGGCGGAACGTGACGTCAAATAATGCCAAGCCGATGTATAGATCTCAAACGACGGTAAACTGATAAAAATTTGGGGAATTGACAATGCCTTGTACTGAGAATAGCTTTCAATCTGTCTGTCCAATAGTTGTGGCAGGTGGAAAATTAACAGGTTAGTGAAATACAGGCTTGCAAAGAGCATTGCATTGCATTTGTCTGCCTCGGTGGCTCAGTGGTTAGTAACCCTGACTCCTGGGTCAAAGAGGCGTGGGTTCGATCCCCACCCAGGGCAACCATTTATGTGATGAACATTGGTGTTTGCTCTGTGTCTGGGTGTAATTTAGGTACTACGAGTATGTATTTAAAAATATGTATATGTAGTATATCAGTCTCTGGCAGCCATGATCACAAACTTTGCTTAGTTTGGGGTCAGAGACCGTGTGTAAGATGTCCCCTAATATTTATTTATTGCAACAATTTTTACACCGCGTGGACCGTACATCGTGTGCGGAGGCCCTTAGGGTGTATGCCACAGAACAATATTACTAGGTGATGCTCTCGGTCAGCGCGCGAATTTGAAATTTTTCTTGTACTTTTTGCCATTTACAAAAAAAATCTCATAGTTACTAATAGTTTACCAGTAACTTAATAATTATTTTTGACTATGAATATTGTATAGTATGAATTTCGCGCGCTCACCTTGGGCATACGCCTAACCACGAAGTTATACCTATACATATGACTTCGTGCGCTTAACATTTTTTTTTAGGTCTATAGGTTCAATTAGATTCTTTTAAGTCTGCGATTCTGCGTGCTTCAACAATATTCATTTATTTTCTATATTTTACACTGTCAAGGTTCAGAAAAACTAGAAATTGATCGGTACAATTCTTTTTTATTCTCAGGCATTATTTACATGATCTTGCTCAGCTTTTTACATATTAATATTGATTAAAGCTTGTTTACTTAAATTAACATATTATTAGATATTATAGCACCAATTTATAATTTAGGTACATAATTATTTACTAAAAGTTTCACAAACCATTATAATTTTTAGTTTTTAATCTAAACTGGCATTTTAGGTGTTTGTTAAATGTCGATTCAAACATATTCGCAGTTGTGATGTTAGCTACGAGCTGCGGATAATCCAATACTGACTGGAGCTCACTTAACAGCTTGTAGCTAACATGACAGCCATCAAGAAGTTTGATCAGTCTATACCATAAACATACTCCATCATCATCAAACATACTTTAACAATAGTCGTCGATAGTATATTGCCAGCTCTGAAAAGCTCCATGCATGCAACACATACTTTTAAATACAAAAAATATTTTTCGCCCGAGATGATCATAGCATGGTCATGATATAAGTAAATTAATGCGCAAACACCTTTAAACTTAATAATAATAATTATTATAAAACGCTGCCTCCGCTATATATTATGGATAATATTAAAATAAACAATAAATATGACCTTATGTACATGCTCTATATGTTTTAGTAAAGTTATTTGTAATATGTATCGAGATATTAATATTAGCTATGGTTGGGTTATGTACAGCAATAAATATATGTTATTCTAGGTTAGTATGTATAGAAGAGTATTAGGTTTTACATATTAAATAAAACTTAAAATAAAAATGGTATTACTCATAGATAAACAAACTACAAAAGGCATGACACTAATCAAAATTTAATGTGGGTTTTTATTGTCTTATTTCATGATTGCTATCCTCTAGTGGAGTAACTAATAACTATTTGTATTTACTAGGTATTTTATTAATTTTATTATTGCATTTACATTCCATTCCAAGCCAAAAATTGTGTTCAAGAAGGCTTTATTTAGCACTAAAATAGTATAATATATAAATTACACATAGAAAACTCCCTCTACAATTAAATTTAAACTCAGTAGAACAATACATAAAACAAGATAAGTCAAAAATAATTCTCCCAATATAAATGTATAGAATGAATATTTTATTACCACTAATTTTGAATAATATATAAAAATACTTAGTTAACGAATTTGTCTATGTCATATTCTAACTGCGAGTCTGTATCATCGGGAACCATTGACTTTTTACGCTCCTCCAAACGGATACATTTAATGCACTTTTCGCCTTTACGAAGCCAACATCCTCGGTGGTACATGGAGTTGCATTTCTCACACAGCAATGCTCCACTGTCAAATGGGTATAGAACCTCATCGTTCAGGCAGATTTCACACAGATAACCTTTTCCGGAGCATAGTGAGCAGTTTGTAATATGAGCGCGGCAAATTTCCGTTAACTCTGTTAGTTGCATTTCTAACGAGCCATCATTGATCGCTTGTAGGTGAGACATGCTGTACTTTTTGTTTACATCTCCTAATTGCATAAATAGCGGAGATAGGAGGTTGCTGCCTTCAGCACATGAGCAGAGGTAGCGTCGCATCCACTGCAAATCTCTTCTCATCTTGTGAACCCAGTCCAACTCAGCTATGAAGTTGAATAGACGCGAGTTTATGCTCTCAACGTCTATGTATGGCCGTGACCATGACAACTGTAGCATTTGATATGCTAATCGCGAGACATAGCGCCTTTCCCAGTCCCAGTTATGTACAACTCTTGCTGGTATTGCTGATAAGTCGTTCCAGTGGCATGTGGTGCAGAAATAAAGCCCGGTGTAGTCACACAGTCTTGGTTCATTCCATGTATCTTTGAATGTTAATGCAGTCTGACATTCAGCGCATCTGTAGTCTTGACTAGCTAGACCTTTCTCCGGGCATATTGCCATCTCGAATTGACCCTTCTCAGTCATGACAACATGAGCGCACACTCTACATATATGATCTACACATTTATAGTGGCATATATAGTCACAATCTGTACAAATGTAAGAACTCTGTACAATACTCCATATTACTCCACTACAGTGATCACAGTACTGCTTACGGTTTGACGGGCTCGTCTGCTGCTCAAAGTGATGCCCTTTTATGCACACCTTAACTCTATTCTCGCCTTCATTGTCATTTAAATCTTGCAACCTTAACCTCAGTTCGACTAAATAACGTACTAACCATTTTCGCTCTTCTGAACACTGCGCGCTGTTAAGCACTAGCTCCTTGCACTGATTTATCGCTTTTTCGATGTCCTCTTTTGTTGCGGAGTTGTGT